>FR990059.1:12021688-14521688 GCA_905404095.1 Glaucopsyche alexis
TAAAAAGAATAATGAAAAATATTCGAACCATTTACTTCACTCACTTCTGTCGGTCTCGGACAGCGCCCGCCGGCGCACATTCATGTGCTTGATTTTCATAGATGAGAGTGCGGATCCCCATACATATACTTGCGGACTCCCAGTTGTCCACGGACCATAGGTTAAAAACAGTTATGTAGAGAGCTAACTGTTATGAAACAAAATGACTGTCGGCATTTGACGAGATATTAATATTATAGTGTTATTTTCTACCTTTTATTTACATAAGTAATTCCCGAATAAACATTAATCCTCAGGATATCTCATAGTTCACGGTCAAAGAGTTATTGATGGAGGAGATTACGATAAATAAATATGGCGAAGATGTTGAGCTGCTCCGAGCCTAAACCCGCCATAACTCTTGTGTCGACGCCAGATGTTACGTAATAAGTCAAATACCAATGATAATATTATTATTTCTATTGTTTCAAGCTCAACTTCCATCTTTTACATACATACTGTTGCTAATAACTATTTCTTTCATATTCTTAGGGTCAAATCACACCGTAACGATACGCGACATTACGCAGCGCTGCATTTTTAGGCTTCCGTAGCCAAATGACAACAAACGGAACCCGTTTGTCTGTCTGTCCGTCCGTATGACACAGCAACTTTTTTCCGAAACTATAAGAACTATACTGTTGAAACTTGGTAAGTAGATGATTATTGTATTCTGTGAACCGCATTAAAATTTTCACACAAAAAATAGAAAAAAATTCTCCATACTTAGAATTAAAAACTCCTCATTTTTTTCATCAAACCCATACATGTAGGGTGTCTATGGATAAGTCTTCAAAAATATATCGAGGTTTCTTATATATTTTTTTTCTAAGCTGAATAGTTTGCGCGAGAGACACTTCCAAAGTGGTTAAATTTTACCACATTTAGCTGTACCTAACTTCTAAAATAAGAGAATGATAAAACTAAAAAAATATATGATGTATACATTACCATGTAAACTTCCACCGAAAATTGGTTTGAACGAGATCTAGTAAGTAGTTTTTTTAATACGTCATAAATCGTAAACCGCAATTTACCTTTCATTCAACCTACTCAAATATAAAAAAAAAACATTTAATTTCATAAACATAAACCTTATGCATATACCGTGAACGATTATTTTTGATTACAAGTTTGTACGGAACCCTCGGTGCGCGAGTCCGACTCGCACTTGGTCGGTTTTTTTAATATAGCTATTCAAACTCGAACTTTATTCACTACACAAAAATATACACGTTTCATAAGGGGCCATCCATAAATAACGTCACACGATCTTCACGATTTTTTACCCCTACCCTCCTTGTCACAGTTGGTCACATTTGTGAGACCCCCCCCCCCCCTCCCTAGTGTGACTTTTGCAAATTTACATTTAGAAATTACTGAATAAAAATATTGGTTCCGAAACCAGTTTTATTTCCATTTAAATTATTTTTAATTAGCATCAAATGAAACAATTAACAAAACAAAAAACGATTAATTAAAGAAATTAACGAAACAAATAATGATTGACTATGTTAAGTAAAGTAATTAACAAAACAAAAAATAATATTAATAGAATTATCTTTAAATTAAAGATACAAACTTAATAATCTTCAATCCATGGACTTTGAACCCACTCCTTTAAATTATTTATAACTGGCATATAATTATGTTTTTGAGGTTTGCGTAAAGTAAGTTTATAGTTCGTATTTTAACACTTAGATAATATAATAGATTTTGAAATGTGACGTCACAATATTTAGGACCCCTCCCACCCCCTTGTCACACAATGTCACACTTCGTCGACGCCCTCCCTCCCCCTTAAAGTGTGACGTTATTTATGGATGGCCCCTAATGTAACATCAGTCATACACTGCACGTGCGCTGCGCAGCGCTGTGCAACCTTATATTCGTCGACAATGTAACATGTATTTTCTTATGTAATAAATAAAGTTTAATTTTAAATAGTTAGTTATCTTAAAAATGTAGCGCCATGTCCCGAATCGTTTCGTTTTCATCTGACCCTTAAGTTTCAAATAACAAATGAATTATTTTGTCACTTTCTTGATTAAATTCAGAACAAAACAAGATGTTAATTATGTCCTAATGACGATAAATTTAGAGAATTGATTGCTCAGAAGTAAAGTAAAAATTATTAAAACAACATTTTGTTCCTACGTAAGTTATTTTGTATCTGTTAACATTTTCTTTAGCACTATTTATTTCCCTATACTTATTGCCTAGGCAACACCTACGATGTCGATGAGAGAAATCAATTTAAACCCTGCAATAATTGTAGAAAGCTCAAGCCTCTACTAAAATAAGCGTGTTTTCAGACTACGGAGGAGGGAAAAATAAGAACTTGGAAATAACAATTGTATTGAAATTACTCTATAATACAATTATTTTATTGTCTTTTTTTTTCTATACAGGATGTCCCAGAAGTCGACGTCGTCCCTTCGAAGGCTTATAGACCAGCTCATGACTCACCAGAATATCGTAATATGACCTTAGTAAAAAATCTTTAGTTTTCGAGATATTGGCACTTTTAATAATTTCTTAAAAATCCTATATCTCACTCCTGTCTTGTTAATTCATAAAAAATATATTATGTAAAAAGTGTTCACAAACATTTTTGTCGACTATGGTTACGGTCGGTTTAAGCGAGTAAAACAAAACGAAAGATCAATATTTTATCATAATTTGCGGATCGTCTCGACATATCGACACCATTTGCAATTTATTTCGCTATCACTTTCAATTTTTCTTGAATAATTCAGGAGTCCAGGAAAATTTTTCAATTTTATGTGAAATTGCTTGTCTTATTAGATATGAGATATTGAAATGGTAAGATTCAACTTATGCATGTGGTTAGTTTGACAAATTATGTCTGCAGCCGACATCATCGAGTAAAGAAAATTTTGCTTTCCGTTCCCAACCCTAGCTATTCTGTATTTCTTATTTAATATAAGTAGCTTTTTATAAAACCATTTAAAGAAAAATTTGGCACGTGATTGACTGCTTGTAAAAACGTTTTAAACAGAAAAAAAACCGGCCAAGTGCGAGTCGGACTCGAGCACCGAGGGTTCCGTACAAACCTGTAGGTACCTATATTTTAAGTAAAAGTTCAGCCATCACGACAATCGAGTCATTGTAGGTACTAGTAAGTTTAAAATTATTAAAAATATTTTTATTATATGATGTAACTCAAAATTTACGGTTTTAGCAATTTTTCCATTAACTGTGTTATAAGATGTTGCTTCGTACTAAATTTTAAGTTTCTGAGTTCACAGGAAGTACCCTGTAGTTTTGATTCCTTTGTCGAAAGTTTGCGGAAATTTGTGGCATAAACGGACGTATCTTTTGATTGTGTTGGCATAAATGTTTGATTTTTTCACAGCTCCAAAGGACAGTAGAACTGAGTATTTGATATAAATTCCAGCTCTACGCGTTCCCGAGAAAAAGGGTCTTGACAGACAGAAGGACGGACAACATGGTGATCCTGTAAGGGTTCCGTTTTTTCCTTTCAAATTACGGAACTCTAAAAATAATTGATTTCGAAAAAAACATCTAGTCATGAAACTAATCTTCGCCGCCGAGGCCAATGACCGTACACTATCAGCTTTCACCTCAAAGCTGTTTTCAAAACGTCTGTTTTTACTTAAACTTAAGTTTTGAAAACCATTAGGTATATTATATATTTTGTTTTCAACTTAAAATTTTCTCTGCCTAAGCAGTAAACGTCTTTACTTAAGCAGTAAATCATGTGCCTAAATTTTCTATAGTTAATTTGCAACAGGTTATAGTATATTTTGAAAATTAAAACTCAACTTGAAATAATATCGATACTTACTTAAGTTACATTTTTCGGGGGTTGCTTAAAGCTTAAAATACTTTTGGTGAAGATGATGGCAAAAACCTGTGCTTACTATCTGAATTTGGCTGAGGCAGCTAAAGAAAATAGGATGAAAAATGTTTGCGTAGTAAACTTTACCTTGTGTATATTTTGCAGAAAATATTTTCACGAAATTTTGTAGGTCTATTCAACTGTCTTTTATTTCTATTTATAAAATATTATTTAAAAACAAAAGAATGTACACTCTACAAGTTGTCATTTATAAGTACACAAATGCTCGAACAAGAACGTTAAGTTCTAGCTATTAGAAAGTAATAAAATGTATCATTATTAATTGCACAAATTTTGTGTTTTTGTTTTTTTTTAGTTTAAAACATCAGGTGCAATTTAATGAAGTCTCATTTTGAAAGCCACTTTTTCTGTCTATAAAGACAATTGCTGAAAGCTGTACTATCGAGCCAATGTGTGGCCTTAAAATGAATGAGATTATTGTTAATTTTTATCTATTTTATGCTCATTTGTAATGACCTTAAGATAAAACTGTTTTTTTCTTAAGAACCTTTAAAACTAGCGTAGATTATTAAGTACGAGACCTTAAAGGATTAAGTTTTATTAATTTGAGTTTCACAAACGGATTATATCAGATAGGTACTGTCTGCAGCATTTGCAGTAAAATATCATCAATTTCATACGTGAGACACGAATATATTTTATTAGCTATACTAACATTGAACCGTTTATTCGTAAATCGGGTGGATTTATTCGAAGATCATCATAAATCTATTTACAACTAGACTTGCCGCAGCTTTGCTTGTACTAAGTTTTCCATATAAATCGTAAATTCTAACTAACGGGTTGTGTTCGATATAACTTTAACAAACGTACATTTTAGTTATGTCTATTGTAAGCTTAGGTAATGGACCTTTTAATTGTCATAATATGCTTTAACGCCCTTACTAATATTATCATGGTATAATAGTCGCCCATACATATTATACTCTTATGACTATATGTAATTAAGTATTGTAGCGGCAACATTTTTAAAAATGTTCGCCACTATTTAAACTTTACCAAAACAAACAAACAGGGGAAAATCTCTATATTAGTCTAAATCACTAATATCTATTCTGTGTCTAAATTGAAGAAGATCGACGTACCGATTTGTCGTAAATCCTTTGATTGATTCTAAAACATCCGACCAAGTCAGGGATATACACAACATTCGGCGACATCGCATTTAAATAAGCTCGAATTTTCTGAAGATAGATTTCCAAAGCGTTTGGGGTGAAGAATAGCGTAACGTGTCATCGTTACTTTCTACAAATGCTTCGTTTTATTCGTCACAAAATAAATTGGAAAAAGAGATTTATTTTATTTATTAAAAACGCTTAAGTATTTTAAAACTCGATTCCTTGGGAATTAACTAATGACTATACACAAACCTATTTAATAGGATAATTGAAATATCATGATGTTAACTTCCTTGGAATAATAAAAATATATTTGAATAAAAAGCTTTGGGAAGATTCAGCCCTAACATTTGATTTATTTTATTTATTAGAAATGCTTATGTATTTTAAAACTCGAACTCGATTATACACAAACTTAAATATTTAATGGGATAATTGAAATGAAATTTAATTGAATAATTGAAATGTTAACTTCCTCGGAAATATAAAAAGATATTTGGATAGAAAGCTTTGTGAAGATTCTACCCTAACATTTACGTTTCTAAGTTTTATTGCGTGTACCATTGATGTATTTATGTATTTGAGGTATTTCTTCAGTTGCAGCGTGGGCTTGCTGGATTCTCACAAAATGTAAACAACATCGGTATGACGCGTATTTTAATCAAATTAGTGAATCGTGTGATCCAATGGCGTCAAACTTGATCGACGACTAGACACTGTTTACAAACGAATGGAGGTTAAGTCTGGTGGGAGATGAAAAAAGTTGAAAGTATTCATCACGACTGAACGCTTCGAATGTGTCGCTAAATATATCACATGGGCTAAGCGTTGTCTAGACGAATGTATGCTCATATGCAACTTTTGTCACCATATTTGCAACGAAACATGATTTTTCTTTGATATTAGGTATAATAAATTTATTCTAGTCAAACATTTCGGTGTGGGAACGATTTTTCTGTTTTTCACGATAGCAGATACTTGATCGAACAACACATTTTTTATATTGTTTGCCAGAGAAAATTTTGAGGAAATACCTGTACTATTTATTAAGATATAGAAATTTTACCTACTTTTGGAATTCAATTACATACAAGAAACATTTTTTCTAAAATGAAATGAAAAATAGAGGAATGTTTATAATGTTATCTTTTAATTATACAAGTTAGGTGTTGTAGATAAAGACATAAAGCTGCGCAACTCCGTATTATGTAATACATGCAAACTTAAGTTTATACGTTATGCTGATCAAATTTTACGATGCTTTGAAACTACTTAAACAGTACTTTGACTATTTAATATATCCATAAGTAGTTTTGAAATCTTTGATTCATAAGACACACACTCTCTTATCATAATCAAAGAATTTGAAATTAGTAGGTCGATTCTGCTAATTAAATCTTACACTAATATGGTTTAGATGCGGTCGATATGTTTCTCACAGTTTGAGTTTAGAAATGCCAACAACTTATAAGCTCGATTATTTGAAGGTACCTATTTGACTTTATAAAAAAGTCGTATATTAAGCCAGACTATACATATTTAAGAACACTTATTTGACGACGAAGAAGTATGGAAAATTTATATCCCCACTTTACACGTATGGAGAGCCACCCTTATAATATAAATATATTATTATTTTATGATGATAAAACAGAAATATACACAGCCTATAACTTATACCAAATATCATTCCTTTGTATTCATAATTACAGAAAGGCGGACAAACAGCCAAACAGATAGACGGACAGACGAAGCAACAGAGCAAATCTCTTTTTAGTTTTACGGAACTGTAAAAAGAGAACATTGATTCTACTCAATGTCCTGCATTCATTGAGACTAGCTTACTTTCAAGTTTCTATGCTTGCAGGACAGTACAAAAGCATCTTTCACAGCGTCTAAAATGCATTAGCATGTATGTTTAGGTATAGGATTAAACAGAGAGCGCTGTTAAATCGTTAGGCGTGATTCATGTTCATCTCCGTAATCTAATGCTGAGTGTAACTGACGCCATAGCGTCCTAACACGCTTGTCCTTAATTAAGTCGGACTTTGATTCAATAAACATGATGCATTGTCCTGTGCTGTGCCAAACATTGTTGCACTTGAATGAACAACAATCTTCTTCGTTATATATAATGTCTCCGAAAATCAATTACGGATACTTCGGCAACATGATCCACTGCTTTACTCTCCACAAAACGCAAACTCACCCATGCCTATAAAGAAATATTTTTTTTCTAGTATGACAATTATTTTTCTGCTTAAAGGTATAGATATATAGATAAGATAGATAATAGATAGATCATATGCCCAAAATATCCATAATTGATTTTACCGAACCTCATTTATACAAAAAATTGGATTACAATTTATTCTAATATCTCGCTAAAACTCGAGACCGGTTGGATCGATTTGGCTAACTTTGGTCTTGAATTAATTGTTTAGTTTTAAAGTTCGAAAAAGAAAAAGTTCAGGGAAGGTTTAAACGGTGAGAGATATTAGAAAAATTGCGGGGAAAATACTAAAAATGACAATGGAATTTTCCTATACTATAACTATTCAATGTGTTAAATTTGTCATTGACTGTAAAAATTTTTGTAGGTGCGTTCAGTTTACCTGTTATTAAAAAAATAAAGAATAAAATAAAATATGTTTATTTCAGACATAGCCCATAATATAGCTTAACTACACAGATGACTTATTTAATTTAAATTCCGGGCACAGGCACGTGTGCTTGGACCCAGTGCCGCAGAAGGGGGCTGTCCAGCTTGGCGCTAAGCATATTCAGGATGATGGTGTATTTATTTATTCCTGTTTTAGTCAGACAGAACAATGTATGTCGGGATGGCTAGTTATCTAAAAAATATTTTTAACATGCAAAAAATGCAAAAGAATACACTATTACCCTAATAAACGCTGTATATTAAGCTTTGACTAGTTATACAGTGTTTTGTTCACATCACACAAGTGACATTTCTAATTCGATAGAAAGAGACAAAACACTGTGTAACTATTCAAAGCTTATACAGCGTTTATTAGTAAGGGGGTACAAGTACTAAGTCTAATATCGTTTAAAATTTAAACTTTAAAAAAAGCTCGTGTAAATAGTAAATAGGGTGCCAACTTCATACGAAGTTTAGCGGTCAGTATGCTGAATATTTTGCGATCCTCGACTAATTTTTTCAATTGTGGGTAGCTATATTTAGTCCATTCCTTCACATCATTCATCCATTTTCTTCTTTGTCTACCAGGTGCTCTTTTTTATCCTATCATCTATTATCAACTGTATAAATTATAACAATTAACTAAAAAGCTGCTCTTAGAATCCTAATATTTGTACAAAACTTCTGTATAATAATTGGTTTGCGTTTATATTAGACTAGATGTTGCTCACGACTTCATACGCGTAAAAGTTAATTTCGCAGAACCCGTAAATTTTTTCACGATAAAAAGTAGCCTATGTCTTTCCCCGTGGTCTACTGTACATCTGTGCCAAATTTCATCAAAATCGGTCCAGTAGTTTCGGAGCCTATTCAATGCAAACAAACAAACATAAAAACAAACAAATTTTACCTCTTTATTAAATTAGTATGGATTACCTATGTCATCAAAGGACATTGGGAATTTTACTATGGAATAATTAGCCACGGGTATCAAAGATAGAATTAGTTTGGATCGAAGCATAGGAGTATTGACACCTGTAGGGATTACAATTTACAACAGCATAGGTCGCATATCTGCAGGAGGTGACAAAAGACTTGGATATTTTAACTAATTTTTTTTTTTTTTTTTTATGAAATAAGGGGGCAAACGAGCAAACGGGTCACCTGATGGAAAGCAACTTCCGTCGCCCATGGACACTCGCAGCATCAGAAGAGCTGCAAGTGCGTTGCCGGCCTTTTAAGAGGGAATAGGGTAATGGGGGAGGGTAGGGAAGGGAATAGGGTAGGGGATTGGGCCTCCGGTAAACTTACTCACTCGGCGAAACACAGCGCAAACGCTGTTTCACGCCGGTTTTCTGTGAGCCCGTGGTATTTCTCCGGTCGAGCCGGCCCAATTCGTGCCGAAGCATGGCTCTACCACGTGCAGACTCCAATACACTCCATGGATCTTAATTAAAATAATCACGGGAAATTAAATCTGAACCTCAATTTTCGTATTTAAAGTAGACTTTTATTTTACTTTGATTGTATTGTAAGTGAAGCGACATGTTATCATGAACTGATTTTGTGAAGTTTGGACCAATCAGACGAGCTTTCAAGTTGGCTTAAATAATGTTTACGAGAATACCGTTTGACAGTTTAAGCGTATCTGGACTTGATTTTAATTGTATTAATGCAGGTTTTATTTCGCAAAATTCGTCAGATGATAATTATACAAGTTTTCTAGTCTATTCAAGTTGAATTGATAAATACTATATAAAAGCTTTTTGTAATAAATTCTAAAGTGTTTGTGAGCTACAAAGAAATTATTTCAACGCCAGTTCGTACGATTTTCCAGTCATTAGCATTCACATATTTTTATTTAAGCGGTGAAGTTCGACAGTTTATTACTTCATTTAAAAGTTGAAAAGAATCGAATAGAGTTTTCAGCTTTAAATGGAAGGTTATTGACTTGTACAATTGGAAACAAACAAGGACATTTTAACGAAACGAACAATAATATGAGCTGGTGACAGATCTTAGGTAAGATAAACTAGGTACTTAGTGTTTTCTTAAACACCACAATCTTTACTTTCATACTCGACTGAAAAAAATTCACGGCCTTTCTTAAAACTGGCGTAAAATTACACTTGCCATGTGATTCGCCAAGTGAGTGAGGGTACCGGAGGTGTAAGGCTGGGACAATATGCTCCGGAATCCGGACCGCCGCCAGTGAAAATTCAGAGCACTGAGAATAGAACTGCGCTAATACAGTAGAATTGAAAAAGGAAGTTTTAAGTATCGAGCTGTCATAATATATGACATTGAAATTTGACTTGTTCACTTATATTGTTTTCGATTTCCAACTATATTATAATAGCGCATAGTTCTTTTCTCTATGCTTAGAATTTTCTACGGCCTTCCGGATTCCAGACCGTATTATAGTCCAAGCCTAAGAGAACGAGGATAAAACGACCTGATACGCAATTGTCACTTTCTGGTGTTGTGAGCCACTTAGTATCAAGCGATACGTCTGTTCATGCCATAATGCCAAATCTATGCTTATTTCCCGTAATCTATGCTTACAAGAAGTAATTTATGCTTACGAGAAGTAACCTATGCTGACGAGAAGTAATATATGCTTACGAGAAGTAATCTATGCTTACGAGAAGTAATCTATGCTTACGAGAAGGAATATATACTTACTTTCCGTTATCTATGCTAAAGAGAAGTAATCTATGCTAACGAGAAGTAATCTATGCTTACGACAAGTAATCTATGCTTACGATAAGTAATCTAATAAATTATGAAAATTTTAAAGCGATTTGTTAACTCTTGTGGACACCTTCAATGGTAGTACCCGTTACAATTTCAGCGTTCTTTTAGCACAATCGTTTAGTCCTGTCACGTAGCACGACATTTCCCGGGAAATGGCGTCTTAATTACCTTGACCCTAATACAGTGTAGCGCTCAGGTTAGTTGTCCTGTTAGCTTAATAGACCGTTTTATGTCTGTAAAGACACTTCTTGCCTAGCTCAAAAGTATCTTTACAGACTTATTTGTAAAATGCCTATATAAGCATTTTACAAATAAGTCACTATATAAGCATTTTACAAATAAGACCATCAACACCAAAAACATACCAAAAACAAACAAACAAACGTAAGTGCTGATGAAAGTTTAGTTGCTGTGGGACTTACGTTACACTTACTTGACTCATAAAACCTTGCGAAATCCCGGTCATAAACATTTTATTGGATTTCATCGGCCCCTGCATTGTAAATTTTAATTTGACTCCTAAGGAATATTATAAACTAATCGACTCAATCGGACTCAAGTTTGAAATAAAAGCTTATTTTATTATTTCTATTTTTTTCTACAAAAGCAGATACCTATTAACATAAAACGCAAAGTATGTATCAAATAAAATATTGAATCTTTATTTCATTTATGCAATAGTTTCACTAATAACTAATAAATATTCCTTACACGTAGGTAGTTTAAAGGTTAGATTACATTTGAAGTATTTAAGTAAGCAACAAATAAGTGATTTTAGTACAGTTTTTTTACTAAAATTGTCGAGCATTTCTCGTATGTGGACAGCCTTAGTTGAGTAAATCGCGTCATGTGAGTCAACCAGCGACTCTTTTGCATACAAATTCATCGTTAAAATCGATTCAATACATTTTACTCTCGTTTCGTTGTTTTGTTATTCGATAAAGTTGACCCGGTGAACGGGCAATAAAAGTTCTTTTGCTTGTTTTAGTACTAAGATTTATGATAAAACGAGTTAATAATTTATGGCTTTGATGCCTTTTATTCAAATAATTAGGCCAAGTACGCAAATAACTTAATTCAATAACATCGACTGATACAATTACTTTTTGTTGACAATATATTTTGTGATTCATATATTCTATTTTTTTCGCTTTTCAAATTAAAATAATACATTTTCCCAGTTTTGTTTTGCCCGTGAATTAGATAAAAAAAAAAGAGACAAGTTTTAAGCCCGGCTTTTTGGTGACTCCTGCTTTATAACCTTCGTTTAAAATTGTTACTAAATCATTCATCTGTTACAGATATTTGCGCGTTCTCCGCTAAAAATTTACCAATGGTCGTATGTCCTCGTTTTGAAAGCATACCCATAACAGCTGTCTCCTCCAACATTGGAATACTTGGTGTTAACATATCGAGCGAGGTCCAGTTCCGATACCATCTGGAGGGCAAGGCCAAGTTAGCCTCCAAGAACCTTGGTGTTCTGAACAGGTCTAAGCAGTATTTTAGTCCGGTCCAACGCCTACAACTCTATAAGGCGCAGATTCGGTCTCACATGGAATACTGTTCTCATCTCTGGGCAGGGGCGCCAAAGTACCAGCTTCTCCCTCTGGATCGTATCCAATGTAGGGCCGCTCGAATTGTCGACTGCCATAGTATTTCAAACAGGCATGACTCCTTAGAGCCACGTAGAGATGTAGCATCGCTCTACATCCTCTATCGGTTATATTACGGGGAGTGCTCCGAGGAATAATGTTCGGACTTATACCTGCTGCAACTTTTCGCCATTGTTCCAAGCGACAAAATCTTTATCATCCTCATCACCTTGATGAGTGGCAGTCCTCCACCGTGCGCTTTACCCGAAGCTTTCTGCCGCGTACTGTAAAACTCTGGTCTGGTCCGGAAATACTGTCGCCAGTAGTATTTCTGGACCATTATGACCTGCAAACCTTCAAGAAGGGAGCGTATTCCCTCCTAAAAGGCCGGCAACGCACTTGCAACTTCTCTGATGTTGCGGGTGTCCATAGGCGACGGTAATCGCTTTCCATCAGGTGATCCGTTTGCTCGTTTGCCCCCTAGTTTTATATTAAAAAAAAAGATATCAGAAACATATAGAGCTAGAGCTCTCCGTCGAAAAGGGGCTCATCGCGAACAAGCATTGGACCACTACAGATCGCTATAAGAGCCTCTAAAGTTTGATATAAAACCGCCGGTCTGGCGGTTCTAAACTGACGACTGAACAATATAATAGATGATCATTTATTATTACTATAGTATTTTATATTAACTGACGTTAAATCAAATAAATAGAATATATAAACGTGAAGTCAAGTAAGTCAATCCAATTTTTATTAAATAACAAAAATGTGTATTCATTCAATATGAATTCAAAATAGCCGCCATCATAAAATGGTCTTTATGTTTATATAAATCTTTCGATATGGGTTTATACCATATCGAAAGTTTTTACTCTAGATTATTCTAAAAGGGCCTAAAGAGTTATTTAGTATAGTTGATTAGAATAAATATCACCAACTTTAATAAATTTTCCCTCTCCGACTCTGTAGCGCTAAAACTATCAATTTGACACAAAAATAAATTGTAGAAAATATTGAAAGACATCGCCATTTTTCTAAGGCGGATCGAGTGGTAGCAATAAGAGGTAGCAAATTTTAAATTCGCAAAGAATACAAACAAATCTATTAAAATCACGCTTCATTATATGCAAATTACTTATTTACCTATTAGTAAGTATCACAGGATGTAACTTTCTCCCGGTCTGGCTGTGTTTTGGCCAGCTTTGAGCATGCCAGACCGACGATTTTCGAAAGATGATTAGGAGACGAACAGATTGACTCAGTATAACTTGACCTTGTTCCCTATGAGCTTTTTTATTTGAAAATTCATATAGGTACAGGGTGGTCTGGCTGGAAACTGGTCAAGAGTAGGACTGCCAGATTTTATCGGTTTCTAGTTGGCGCGTAGCCGTGTATTACAACAGTTTTCTTGCTTCTTATGACCATTTTTTACTCAAAAAATATTCACATATTTTGGTCAATAAAAAAATCTTCCATGTTTAGAGCCGCCAGACCGGCGGTTTTATATCAATCTTCTGCAGTGATCAAATGCTTGTTCGCGATGAGCTCCTTTTTCGACGGCGAGCTCTAGCTCTAATAGAAAGATTAACATAATTAAACAACAGAAAGATATTATGTCGAATAATATTATTTATCAATTCTGTCATAGGCCGATTTCGAATCAATCTATTAGCCGAAACAGAACCAATCATTTAAATTCGTCCTTCGAATACAGACGGCGTCGGAGCGAAGTATGTCGTTCGCGGGAAACCTAAATATAGCCGGATTATTTCTGCCTCATGTCGCGACTATCCTAATTCAAAACTAAACACATTACCGCTGACCGGCTTCAGCTCTAAACGTTCTCTCCATTTAATTACCATGTGAAGTGTAAACATCGTTAAATCCGTGTAATGGCGTAAGGTGGCCCAATTTGTATGGATACCATGTCTGTGAGAGTGTTGTGTATGGTGGTGGTGGTGTTGCGATGTGTTGTGTCGGACACACCGGGCATTATCGGTAAGTTGGTCATGTCATTCAAATGGATAACCATGAAATTAAAAACAAAACGGGGCATTTAGTATATAATTACTAAATTGGCGAGGTGGTGAACAAACCAAGGTTGCTCGAAAAATGTTTTTTTATAAACAAACATTGTCGGCTTCCCAAACATTATTAGCATCTGTTAACTCTAGTCCCAAGCATATTATCAATTTATGATCTATTTAAACCTATATAATTATTATGACCTACTTTAAAATATTTAAATTTTACCAATGGGGTTTTGATCTCAATATCTAGAAGATTAGGCATGCTGTCTTACTGACCTATAACCTGCTGCGCTATTTTAAATGTTCCGACGGTGTTGTCCATCGACTATAAGCTCAAGGAACTATAGAATATTTCTACACGTATCTTACGCATTTGTACTGTATAAACAATTCAACATGTTTTTCAGGCGGTATATTCTACGAGGAAGCGGAAAGTTTGAAGTCCGCGTTGACAGTTAGTGGCAAGTTGTATAACTTTAGTACGTCAATAAAGGAGGTGTCTGGCCGAGGAGAAATTCTCGAGCTGACCAATCTAGTTTGCGAATTAGCAGAGGTAAGTCGTGAGAATTAATGTTTGAATGTGTAGCAATTAGATCGTCCTTATGTTTGTATTGGTCCATGTATTATGAAACGCCATGAAACAGTAACACGGTCTATTGCAGAAGTATATCAATTTGCTAAACATTTACCTGAATAAAAGTTCATGGGATTTGAAGATTATTTTGATAAAAAAACAATACAATAGTATAAACCCAAATGATTAAACGAAAACCTTGAATGTTCGACCCTAGACAATAATCCGGGAACATAGCACACTTACATTCGATTCCAGGAATGTTTAATCTAACATTCCGCGGTCATTTGCTGGTCGAGCTGTATTAGAACCATGGAGCAAATATTAGAACACAATCAGACTTAAGCTAAATTAATAAAACGTTAGAATAGTTCTTACTAGTACAAAATTTAAACGTAAGGTCTACTAGTTTTTTTATGTAAATATTTTAATACTTTATTAAGTAGATGTAATAATAGTATAAGTATTATTTGTTTCTTACCATAAAATATGTCTCTACATATAATATAAGAAGCGCAAAGGTTTGTTATTCTTTCACGCAAAAACTACTGCACGTATTTTGATGAAAGATGTGGTAGTTTAGACTATAATTTTAGATTGGCATATAAGCCACTCTTTATCGCAGAAAAATGTACGGTGTCCGCGTGATCTATTTTGCGCATACAAATTCGCGGACATCATCTAGTTAGTATATTTTTGCGGAAATATAAGTATCTTAGGAGAATTGCTCTGATCTTTGCAGTATTTTTCGTTTTTTGCAAACGTTGTTACATACAATTGATACAAAAAACATATTATTCCCGTGGTGCTTCCCTTTCAATTGTGATTTTTTTTTTGTCATTACAATTTTTGCTGTCTTCCGCTTTGCTTGGGGAGGGAAACTGGAATACTTCCTACTCCTCTTACAATCTTCTGATTAATTTCGTTGCGGGCCCCAAGACAGATTTAGCATATCCCTCGGGCACCCCTGAGATCATATCAAAGGGTTTTTGTGGTTGGTTACCACTGTCGATCCTGGCTACACAGGAATTGCAGTGGGGGGTAAGTGTGGTGGGCCAATTGCCCGTAAAAAAATACGTTGTTTATCTAAAATGTTATTCTTTCATTTCAGGAAGGCGTTATTGGAATTATAGATGGAATCGGAGGACGAGCTACTGAGCATATTCAAGCTGTGTGTGACATGCTGGAAATGCCTCTAATATCAATCCAAAACAATGATTTAAATACGAAAAATTGGTCACTAATTAACATGTTTCCTAGCCCTGATGTTTTTAATATGGCAAGTGAATTATGTAAATTTTTAATAACATGAAAATAACATAAGCATTTTTAGGGTTCCCTACCTCGAAAGGAAAAAAACGGAACCCTTATAATAGGATCACTTTGTTGTCCCTCCATCTGTCTGTCACGAATATTTTTCTCAGGAACGCGTAGGGGTAGCAAGCTTTGGAGCTGTGACAAAATCAAACTTTTAAGCCAACGCAATCAAAAGATACAGCCGTTTATGCCGCAATTTTCAGCAAATTTTCGTCACAAGGGAATCAAAACCTACAGGCTACTTCCCGTGAACTCACAATCTTGAAATTTGGTACCTACGAAGCAACGTCTTATACCACAGATAAAGGAAAAATTGCGAAAACCGTAATTTTTTAGTTACATCATAATGTTAAAAATATTTTTAATAATTTTAAACTTACTTACCCCTACTATGGACTCGATTGTCGTGATGGGTAAACTTTTCCTTTTATATATACAGGTATATACGGAACCTTATATACGGAACCCTCGGTGCGCAAACCCGACTCACACTTGGCCGGTTTTTTTAATAGTTGTATTGATAATTCCAGGCTTTACAAAGTATAATACTTCAAAAGGACTGGAATAATTTTACAATATTATACGTCAAAGGGCACACTCTGACTAAGGTTCACGAATTGATGAAGATGGGCAAGCCAACTGAAAAAAATACCGTGGTCCTGAGAGAGCTGAGTGGTGAAGATTACAGGTAAACTAAGTTACGGTTCAAATTTATTAACTAGATTAACTGGATGAACATTAATTAATTTACTGGATTAACACACCAGCTACTTTTTATCGCAGCGAAAAGTACGGTTCCACGGGATTTTTTTACGCGTACGAAGTCACGGGCATATCTAGTCTGTAATAGTTAGGGACGGGTTAGTGATAGAAATACAATTACAATCAAGTCCCGATACGCTAAAACTCTCAAACGGTGTTTTTATTTACCTTAAACCAACGTAAAATGAGCTCTGATTGGTCGAAAAATCCGTTCATGGTAACATATCGCTTCATTTTCAATCCAGTCAAAGTAAGTTGAAAGTCTACTTTAAATACGAGAATTGAGGTTGGCTATAGCCTCAGATCTTATTTAGAACTTTGATCACATTATTACTAACGGATTGCAACTGATCGAATCTCGGTGTGATTTTCGTGAATAATAACATAGTATTTTTTATATATTACTTTCAGGAATGTATTAACAAATGCTAAACTCAGTGGCTTCATAAACTTCATAGTGGATTGCCCGACTGTACATCTAGAGCAAATACTGAGACACGCTCAGCAAGTGGGACTTATGGCTGATGAGCACTCCTACATATTCCTGTCGCCAGATCTCTTCACCATCGACCTGACTAGATACAGATATGGGGGTGTTAATATGACAGGTATTGTTGTTGGCAGAGAGATATACAACTATTAAACAAGATTGTCTATAATATATTGATAGGAATAGGAAAATAACTCTCTGTCGATTGTAAAATGTGTTTGGAATCTTTTGTGTACAAAGCACTGAATGCATTTAACGCATATTACTAATTTTTCTAACAATTTTGAAACTTTTTTGTATTTTTGTGTAAATGTATCTATTTAATTAATAAACTACTTATAAGAAATTATATCTTTTACGATTATCAAGTAGTAATAGCTCAATATTTCTGAATAGATAAATTTAACCAAATATTTGTAGGTAGTCGTCATCTCTGTTGGCACATTAGATAATAATTTGTAGCTTAGGTGTTATTAAATTATTTAAATATCTGGTGTGTTATACTCGAATTTGCGAGAAAAATCTTGTATTACTTGTGTACCTGACGTGTTCACTGTAACAAAGAACTCTTGCTGAAGAATTCGTTTAAAGAAATGTCACGAAAACAACCGTGGTCGATTTGTATGAAAATCTGATTCACTCAAATGCATCGCATGTTTTATTCATTTCAGGTTTCCGACTAACAGATTTAAAACGTGACCAACGGCTCTGGGAGTTCACAGATCTATATAACAACGAGACGGGTGACACTCTCGAAAGCGATGGATTGGAAACTAAAGTGATACTCGTGCATGATGCGGTGAAGACCCTATCTGCCGCGTTGTCCAAATTGAAAGTACAACCGCAGCCACTGAGCTGTGAGAATTATGATGCTTGGACGTACGGTTCGTCCGTGATGAATTTCATAAAAACTGTAAGTGTTTATATATACTAGACGTCGGCTAGCGGTTGAAATTTCATACAGCGCCGGTTGCACAATTCTCGTGAAACTGTATTGTAAGTTATTGTTTTTCGTATTAATTTTGACACACGATTGTAAAAAAAATATTGCACTTTAGTTTAGAAATTAAAATCAACCAACTAAAATCCGATCTAAGTAGAATACTGCAAAATGAAGAGATAAATACCTATCTACTAAAATCAAACTACATATCCAAATATACCTATATAAAAGGCAAACCTGACTGACTCATCTATCAACGCACAGCCGAAACTACTGAACGGATTTTGCTGAAATTTGGCATACAGATAGTTTTATTGCTATCTGTCACAGAATACAAAAACATGCAGAATGAGTGTTCGATCACATGTGTACGCAGCGCACTGTGTCCAAAACCATGGCGAAATACCGCCCCGCCCGCACTTTTTAATTTTTACTCTTTACACTTACAAAACAAATCGCGTTGTTATGTTACGCCAATTAGGTATTCAATAAAAATTAATTGAAAAAACGTTCAGTAAAATACTCCGTTATTCTGTGGCAACATATTATGTGTGGATTCAAAAAATCATTTCTTAGTCAATAATGACGTAGGCATCCGCTAAGAAAAGAATTTTGTAAATTCGCCCCATAAAGGTGTGAAAAAGGGGTTAAAATTTTGTATGGAAACCGAACTCCACTTGAACGAAGTCGCGGGCAAGAGCTAATTAATAATAATATTATAATCAAATTAAGTGTGCATATACAGTATTCTGTTCATTTTAGAGCACAGTAGACGGCTTAAGCGGCCCACTATCCTTCGACGGCTATGGACAAAGAATAAATGTAAAATTTGAGGTGCTGGAGTTGACTCCAGCCGGTAATCAGTCGGTAAGGCATAATATTTAATTTTAATTACATACCAGATGAATTTCACCTGTGAGCTTGGTAAACGATAACATCCAAATGTCCCCACAGACGAGAGGCCGATCGTTTCAGTTAGAACTGACGTCAGCTCGACCTGAACGGATACGGGAACGAGCACATACATCTTTGATTAATTATTACCTACATAGATTATTAGATCCTTACAAAACTGACAATATTTCTGTGCTGCGACACACATTGACATTTTTCATAATTGTTACATTTCACTCTCAGCAAAAATTTATGAAAGCCATAATTGAAGCCAGGGTAAATATTCCGTATCGCGCCACCAGCGATTTTGAGGCCGATTTTTTTTTACAGTCGCGTTATAATAAGCCCTCAATAACAATTGGCTTCAATTATGAGTCGACGGAGCCCCGCTACGCGGGGCTCCTACTTCTGGGTGGTTTACAAAAAAATAACCACGATGGCTAAGGCGGTAGCTTCGCTGCGCCACGCTCCCGCCTTAGCCATCTAACCAAACCCAATGAAGTCGTATTGGGCCAACTCGGAGTAATACATTGCTATTAATTACCTAAGAATTATATACTTACTGTTCTCATACATTTCCTATATCACATTATATATAAAATATAATTACAAAAAAATCTTGTGTTAATACAGGAGAATCAATTCAGAATTGATTCTCCTGTATTACCTAACACAAGATTTTTTTAAATTTTTTTTTTGCAAAAAAGGTCATGCGCCATCATAACAATACTAGTTCTGATGTTTACATATTATAACGCGACTGTAAAAAAAAAATCAGCCTCAAAATCGCTGGTGGCGCGATACGGAATATTTACCGTTCTTAATTCGATATTAAACAATTATTATATTTTATTGTTTAGATTGGCAAATGGAAGAAAAATCAACTAGACATAGAAAGACCACCGATTCCACAAGCTGAAATCGCAGAAGAGACTATTATGAGGAACAAGACCTTTAAAGTGCTTATTGCAACGGTAATAGCATTGTTTTTGTCGTAAAACATAATATTATGTACCTAAAAAGTGTGAATATCACTTTTTAACGTTAGTTATATTAATCTTACATTTTAGGATTCCGTACCCAAAAGTCTTACTGAGACTTTTAGGTACTACTGAGACTTATTACTGTATTACTGAGACTTCGCTGTCTGTCCGTTCATCTGTCTGTCTATCTGTAACCGTTTGTATCCCATGAACCGTGATACTAGACAGTTGAAATTTTCACAGATGATGTATTTCTGTTGCCGCTACAACAAAAAATACTAAAAACAGAATAAAATAAATATTTAATAATCCCATACAAAAAACGGTATTTCCTTGCCATTTTCTATGCGACATTAATAGCAGCAACAGGTAAACGCTTGAAATATTCACTGATATATTATTATCTTTAAAAATAAAAAATATAATTAATTTAAATAAATACTTTAGAGGGTTCCGACAAAAAAAAACTTGATATTTTCGCTGCTTTTTGCTCGATATTAATACTAGTGCTCGACACTAGTAGGTACTATTACTTTTTTTTTTATTATCCAAGACACCAATACATTTTTTTTTTGATAATGGTACGGAACTCTTCTTGCGCGAGTTCCACTCGCACTATGTCGGTTGTTTTTTCCAGACACCTCCTTACGGATTCGTTAAAGAATCACTTCAAAAATTAGAAGGGAATGACAGGTATGAAGGCTTTACTATCGATCTGATAGACAAAATAGCAGAAATACTGGGCTTCAGTTACGAGTTTGAAACTGAAAAAGACTACGGAAGCTTCGACTCTAAAACACAAAAGTGGAATGGAATGGTTTTAAAACTGAGAGAAGAGGTATGTTTTTCTAAGCTGTATGAAGCGTTCATGCAAATTGATCATAATAAGGGTACTCCGTTTTTACATTGTTTTTTTTTAAATAGTGATGTCCTCACATAAAACTCTAGCATTTATTCCTACCAGTACTTTCCGAAAAAATTAACTAAAAGCTAGTAAGTAATATAATTACATATTTTTTGCTACAATATTATGTGTAATATTTTAAAAATATTTTCAGAAAGCAGATTTTGCGATATGCGATTTTACGATATCGGCTGAAAGACAACGCGGAATAGATTTTTCAACGCCGTTCATGACACTAGGTATTGGAATTTTGTACAAGCAGCCAAGTAAACAACCACCCGAAATGTTTTCTTTTATGGCAGTTTTCTCCAAAGAGGTAAAAGTTTTTAATGATGTCGATAACACCTATCTCATCTTCTAGCTCCGTGGCCTAGTGGGTTGACCGTTTAGTTCACCGAGAGAGTGCAGGTTCAAATCCCAGGTTGTGGCGTGTACCAATGAGACTATTTCAGATCTCAAGTACATTATACGGACGCTCTAACGGTGAAGGAAAACATCGTGAGGAAACCCGCACATAGAAGGCCCCAGATGTATTGACCAGTTCATTCCTCTGGACTAGGCTGACTATGTTGTGAGAATGCCGTATGTGCTTGGGCAACCATACGACATTTAAAAACCAACTGTCCCAGGCACTACAGTATTTCAAGAGTGGTTACTTCGCTCGGAGAGTACTGTATAAATCATCCATTAACGGATGTAAAGGCCTAAGTTTATCTCATCTTAAATGTAGATGGTAATAATAGAATCGGGTTAGGTTAGGGTAAATTTACCATTACATTATGTAATTTGATTTAGGACCCGTCACCATTGAGCTTTCTGCTACTATAATAATCAGTGGTGGATTTACACTAGGGGCAGTCAGGGCTAGTGCCCAGGGCGGCAAATTTTGTAGGGCGGCAAAATTTGGAAAGTGAAAGAAATAATTTCTAGAACACTACATTATTTTTTACAGTTATCAACATTGCACAATTTATTAATAATTAATTCTTATAACGGTAACGTTAAACCCCACTCCTGATGATAGTCGACATACTAAACAATTATTATCAGCGTGGTAAGATCTATTAACTGAGATAGGTTTGAAATCTGTTAATGGATGGGGGGACACTGCGCATACAATTTTTTGCATGGTCATTTTTAATTCTTAGAACGAAAACAAATATTTTTTTTATATTATTGAAGTACCTTTGTATATTAAATAATAAAATCAAGCATAGGGGTCCATCCACATATTACGTCACAGCGGATGGGGGGGGGGGGTCAACTAAATGTGACAGTACATGTTAAATACAGGTACAGGGATGTAAAATTACACTGATAGGGCGGCATTTCCTTCAGTACCCAAGGCGGCATTAATATTAAATCCGGCCCTGACTATAATAATAGCAGGAAGCTCAATGGTGACGGGTGAATATGTGAAAGCTTGCGAGGATGGATGGATGGATGTTTGTTACTCTTTCAATCAAAAACTATATATGGTATAGTAGTAGTTTGAGCTCTAGTTTAACACACAGGCTATTATTTATCTCGAAAAAGTACAGTATTCACGTGGGATCAAAAGCTATTAGGTATATTTATAATTTAGTTTAACCAACACCTACTCAGACGTCATCAATATTTTTGCAGGTGTGGTACTACATGATGCTCGTGCAACTGGGTCTGGGAGTGGTGATGATATTCGTGGGCCGCATCTCGCAAAAGGAGTGGCAGAATCCGGTGCCGTGTGTGGAACAACCCGAGGAGTTGAGCAACCAGTTCAGTTTCGCCAATTCTATTTGGCTGATCATCGGGTCTGTCATGCAACAGGGTTCTGAAATTGCTCCTATGTAAGTTGCATTCCCTTTTTGACCCAACTGTGCCAGAAAGAGGGTTATGTTTTTCGAGTGAATGTATTGCCATAATATTGCCATACTCTAGAGCCTAAACGGCTAGTCGCATTTCAGATTGAGAGATATGATTAGATTCGTCGTTATCGTGAGAGTGGTAATTAGTGGGTTTTGTGTTTTTTTAATTAATTGTGTTACTTTATTTATATGTGGAAGCGGTTAATAATTTAGCTGCTGAATTGACTAACAAGTCAAATAGTACGGAATTTATATTTGGCGGGAAGAAATTGCAAGCCAGTACTTTAATATAATTATGATATTTGAGGCATGTTTCTCCCCTGTCTTCTACAATGTTGATGTATCGACGCTCTTATTCTTGTCTTCTACAAGGCACGGCCCTTATATTTTTGTACGATTTATAATTTGCCCCGCCTGCTACCAAAATAACGTCAATTATTTCACCTAGGCTTTCAGCTCATAGTGTAGTCTGTTTTCTGAATCTTGTTTTGGTATTTTTAGTGCGTTGCTGTATTTTTTGCAGTCGTGTTTTTTTTTTTGATTTTTAAATTTTATCGTTGCTTATCGCACTTACTGTACGTTTTCTTCCAGCGCTCTTGCACCACGTATAATCACGAGTGTGTGGTGGTTCTTCACAATGGTGATGGTGGCGTCTTACGTCGGTACTCTGGTGGCTTTCCTCACTGTTGAGAAAAACGTACTCCCTTTCCAAAACGTAGAGGAGTTGTACGAGCACAAGGGTATTGCATTTGGTACTAAGAAGAAAGGTACAACAATCAACTTCTTTAAGGTATATAATATATATTGTTTAAAAAAAAGAATCAACCGTCTCTATTTAATGACAATCAGATCGAATGTCATCACGGCTTATCTAATGGTGAGTGATTCTACCACACGTATGCGAGTGAGCTCCGTGGCCTAGTGGGTAGACCGTTTGGTTCGCACTCGAGAGACTGCAGGTTCGAATTCCAGGTTATGGCGTGTACCAATGAGACTTTTTTAGATCTCAAGTACATTATACGGACGCTCTAACGGTGAGGAAACCTGGTTGGCCCCAGAACCAGTTATATTATAAACTAAGTGTTATATTGTAACCTACATGGAAATAAAAAAATTGAGCTTAGAATTATTAACTAGTCATTCCTCTATATTGTGAGAATGGCGTATGTGCTTGGGCAACCATACGACATTTAAAAACCAACTGTCCCAGGCACTACAGTATTTCAAGAGTGGTTGTTTCTCTCGGAGAATACTGTATAAAATATCATCCATTAACGGATGAAAAGGCCTAAGTAAGCACGTATTTTCTAAAGGAGGCGTTACGAATAAAAATTGAGATATCAATCGCATTTATTGCGTCATAATATAATTTATATATTAAGCTTTATAGCTTTATTATTAATTGCAGGAGTCTTCTAACCCAATATATCAGAAAATGTACGAAAAAATGAAAGCAAAAGATTGGCTAGTAGAAGATAATGACGACGGTGTCGAAATGTATGTCCTTAAATATTTATGCAGTCTGCATATTAGCTACCTCGCACCTAAAGAGTGTATTCACAAATATAAAACTTTTTCAGTGCTGAAAATTCGACGTATGCATTTTTCATGGAATCAACTTCAATTGAATATACCACGGAGAGACATTGTGATTTGCTCCAAGTGGGTGATTTACTGGACTCCAAAAGCTACGGGATCGGTATGATAAAAGGTAATTTAAATATTCGAACCGAAAGCAAATAAATCGTTTCTGCAATTCTCATGTATTTATTCATTTATACATTCAAGGGTCGCCTTATAAGAAGTACATAGACGATGCACTACTCAAACTGAAGGAAAGCGGTGAAATACAGAAACTTAAGGATATTTGGTGGAAGGAGAAAAGAGGCGGCGGTAAGTGCGGCGTAAGTATCCCGGACGAGTTTTCCTTAGCTTTGCAGATTTTCCTGCATGGAAAATTTTAATTATGTAACTTTTTATTCTCTTTTATAACTTTGAAGGAATGCAAAATGATTTACAGGTAACCCATGCCATAACAGCCCGTATAAAAGTCAGCATCTTTTCAGCTTATTAATAATAATTAGAGTTTACCTTTACAAATACCTATTTATTAGGGCCTGTTTGACAAGATTCACCTAATAAATGACAAATAGCTTATCCGGAAGTTCTGTTGCTGTCGCTCAGTATAAGTAAGGAGCTCAGTAAGGAGCGACAAAACTTTCGAATAAGCTATTCGTCACTTAATAGGCGATGACAAACAAGCCCTAAAGAAACTTATAGTGTTCTCGAATGGGAGTTCCAAAAAAAAAAGATTTAATTTAAAAGATTTATTGAACGTTAGAAATTACAATTTATTTTATATTTAAAACTTAACTAAATGAATCAGATCTATGTTGGATCTAAACTCAAGAATTATAACTAAATTAAGACTACCGACTTTGACCGATGTAAGATCTGAAGTGTCCAAGTTAACACAAAATTCACGGTCCCACGGAGCTGGGACCACCACGATGATGCGGCGTCAGCATTTCCAGTATAAGACGATTTCTTTCGTGATTTATGAAGAAACTGCACGACATGTATTTTCTTTATAGTCCATGGGGCGGCTTCAATTATTATATGTTATATGTTAATTATAGTCCAAGAGCATGTTCGACTGCAACTGGATGATGATGATGATTCCAATATAATGGTATTCGGCAATTCAGTGCTAAGTCCATATTACATAGGGAGTACATATTATGTAACAGGAAGCAAAACAATATACTCGTATAATAATTAATTACAGGAGAAACGCGATGAAGAAAACAAACAGCTCGGTCTGAAGCACATGTTGGGTGCGTTCGTGGTGCTGGGAGTGGGGCTGCTGATAGGACTGTTCATATCCACTCTAGATATGTTGTGGGGCGTCTTCAAACGATCTGTCAAGTATAATGTGAGTTTATATAGTTGGTTTATACTTTTCGCTCTGGATAACAGAATACTCGTATTTATTATGTTTGATGACAATTACTTGTAAAGTTGTAATAACGAATATGTACTCGTACATGGGTATTAATCCTATTATAACAGCTTGAGGCATAAATGTACCAACAACTGCACCTACCTTTTTTGTTACCATTTGAAAAAAGTATGTAAGTAGGTAGTTGATAAAACAGTATGTAAGTAAGGATGTAACTATGTGAGAACTTAGCTTTTGACGTCAATCAAGCATTCGGTATCAATATAATTTGATGCTAATTAAAAATTTGTAGACCTTTACACAAATGTCAACCGCCCACTCCGTGTTAATTTTACGCCATTAAAATTAACTGCGTTTAAAATTAGCATCATGAGTACCACTTCTCCTTTTCATTTTATTTATTTATTTTCAGACGACATTTAAATACGAGTTGATCGAAGAGTTGAAGTTCGCTCTTACGTTTAGTGGGGATATAAAACCCGTGAAGAGACCGTCTAAAACCTCTTCCAGTGCAGAGGCTTTGGCTGAAGCGGAGGGGAAGGATGACATTACATCCTTAAAATCTATCGCATCTGGACGATCCACTGACACCCACAGGACGCATCACTCCCACAGCTCTAGACATTCGTCTGGTGGTTTAAGTATAGCTTTTGCTAGGAGAAGAGAGTACACATAAACCGAGAATGCAAGTCAGACTCGCGCATGAATGGTTCCGTACGAAACGGAAAAAAGCACGTTTGCTGTATGAAAGCTTACAAGAGGTGTCAAAGTACTGAATGGAATGGCACAAGAAACGTGTTAATACTAGTCATAATAATTTTCGTACGTATGATTTTGTTACGTATTTTACAATAAATATTTAATGAATAATTTTATTGCCAATTTATTTCAAAAGCACACTTACGTATAAGTAGTGTTTACCAAAACATATTGCGAATTAAAAGGAGAGAGGCTATAAAATATATTTTTGCTAAAATATATCATAAGATCTGGGGGCACGGCAGTGCCCCCATGCCAAGACGTCAAGCGAAGCGCAAGGGCACTACCAAACCACCTTTTCTCGAAGCGTTTCGTCGATTTTTTGAACCCTCATAACTTGAGTTTGGGTTGTACCAGATAAATGAAACTTTCAGGATTTGTTCCCATCAGCGGTCTCATTAAACATGTAAAGTTTCGATTATCTACGTCTTATACTTTAGATTTTATTGATATCTAAAAACCCCTGATTCCGTCACTGACTCACTGATGATCAACAAAATTATATCGTACTTCCGGATGTTCTCGAAAGCTGAAATTTGTTACGTAAGATTGTATTAGTACACAACCAACATAAAAATTCTCAAAATTGGAACTTTCATCTTCCAACCCCTTAAACAAGGGAGTTAAATTTAATTATCTGTGAAAGCGCCATCTATCGCGTTATTGTGAACTATATAAGTTATGTCGTCGTTCATCGCTAGGCTTGTAAACTAATTGACTAATATTGATTGAAATAATTATTTCCCGAATATTCTGAATTTGAACGGAAAATTTAACATATATGCAACATTTATTTAATTAAGTTAAGAATTATTAAGGTAAGAAGTATCATATAAACTTTTATCCTTCAACCCCTTAAACTACAGGATGGAAGTTTCTATAATATTACCACAAATTTAGCTAGAGGCCTGAAAATTGTTGTTGTTATTAGGAATCCGATAATAACAATAAAATTTAATAAAATAACCATGTATCCCTTTATTAACAACAAAAAACACAATATTTTTTTTAATCTTTATCGATATATTTTATTGCACTTGTTAATTTTACCCGTATGTATTTTCCGTTTAAATTACTAAAGAATACTCGGGAAATAATTAGGTACCTATTTAAATATTACGTCAATTAGATTCCAATTCAAGCGACGAACTCATAAATAACATAATTCATAATGTACGAGATAGATGTCACTTTTACACAAGACTATAAAAATATTATGAGTTATCATTAAAACGAATAATAATAATTAACTGAAGGGAATGAAATAATAAAAAAAAACTATGTATCAAATTATGTAACTGTAATTACAGTTACATACTTTTTAGTATCATCAAAATATTTACAGTATCCGAGTAACTTACAATAAATAAAATGTAGTAAAAGCGCCACCTAGCATAGCTTATAAACAATAATCAATTATAAACGGGCATTCAAGTAGTACTTACTGCTACCGACAGATGTCAGTGCTTCGACTAAATTTATTACATAAGTCATAGAACGTGAGTATATTTTTTTTACCCTGAAAGATTCGGCTACTTGTTTGTAGTAACTAGTACCTGGGAGACGTGAGTCATGCTCAGGAGTGACCCGGGAGATCGAGCTTTGCTCGGAGTTTAAACAATAGTACGGAAGAAGAAAAATTATAAAAGGAATAACTTAACCAAGAGCATGTCAGGACATGTCTAAGGAGGGTTCCGTAACTATAAACGCGTAATAGCCAATAGGTATTTATTTAAATTACTTCAAAAGTTATTGTCCGATTAGTTCAAATATTTTTCCGAAAGAATAAGTAACGACCACTGTGGCGCAGTGGTGAGCGCGTTTGTACTCAAGCCGGAGGTCGCGGGTTCGAATCCCGCCAGGGAACAAAAAAGTCTTATTATTTAGTATGATGCAAAGGGTGGGGAGGGCTTGGGGGGGGGGGGGGTTGGGGACTTGTTAACCACTTTGGATGCCAGTTACTCCAAATTGTTGACTTTGTAAAAAAGTAATGTATGAAACCTTGCCTTTATTTTAAAAGACGTATTCAACGATACCCCTCACATTAATGGCTAACAATAAAAAAATATTTTTCATCCCCACTTCACATGTATAAAGCCCCTGAAATATAAAATAAGTATTTTATGATGCCAAAAGTGACATTTAAGTTACTTAATACATAACTGTTCCAAATTTCATCAATTTATATTCATAACTAGCTGTTGCCCGCGGTTCCGCTCGCGTAAATACCGTATCCCACTTTTTCAGACTAAAAAATTGCCTATGTTCTAATCCAGAGCCTAAACTACCACCGTATCAAATTTCATCGAAATCCGTTCAGTAGTTTTTCGTGAAAGAGTTACAAACATCCATCCATTCTCATTTGTAATATTAGTAGGATAACAGAAGCTGAAATGGACAGACAGACAGACGGAGACGGACGGACGGACACAGTAAATTTATAAGGTTTCCTCGAGTATTACGAAACCCTATTACATAGAATAATATAGAATTAAAAAAAATCGTCTGACTGGGATTCGAACCCGCGATCAATTTGCCATTAACGCAAAAGTCTGTCGCCTAGTAGCTGAAATACTGAAAGCCGTTTCCGAGAATCTCAATTCATATTTACAAGATTTGCTTGTTTGAAGTACTATCAGATAATGAAAATTTGTATTGTAATTTGTATTACGTACCTACGTTGCAATATATTAAAGTTATATTATTACTAGCTGACCCGGCAAACGTTGTTGCCTTATTAAAAGTTAAAAACACTATAATTGATCAGTTATCGAGCGGGATGAAAAATGATTAAATTACTAAAATGGCTATAAAAAAAATAAAAATGGTGATAAAAAAATAAAAATTTAGGATTGTATGTATTTTTAATTACCACATTATAAAAAAAATAAAAAAAAAGATTACGTCCAAAAATTAAAAAAAAATTAAGGGTGAACAACCCTTATCACTTAGGGGTATGGAAAATAGATAGTAGCCGATTCTCAGACCTACTGAATACGCATATTAAATTTGGTAAAAATCGGTAAAGCAGTTTCGGAGGAGTACTAACATTGAGACTTGGAAATTTTATATATATTAGAAGATAGATAGATTGTTCCAGTGTAATATTACGGAAATACCGTGATATTATTGTTTAATATGATAAAAGGGAGCAAACGTGATACGCCTGATGAAAAGCGACTACTGTTGCCCAAGAATACGTCTTGTACTCTCGTATGTACGTACTATACGTACTCTTGTGAGCAGGCTTATGTAGCATTCTCTAGTGACCAATTCGCAAGGCGTTCACCTAGTTAAATATTGACTTCAGTTGTATTTAAACACAAGAGTCAGCGGTAGTCGAATATAATCGACTAAGAGCCAAGTATCGCCCTAATCTGCCACTTATTGTAAATAGTAAGCCAACAAAGAAAAACCAAACCAAGAGCATGTCAGGACATGTCTAAGGAGGGTTCCGTAACTATAAACGCGTAATATCCTTTTTTTTTAAATTACTCCAAAAGTAACTGTCCGATTTGGTTCACAATAATTTTCCTAAAGAGTTTTTAGCAAGTTTCTATCTTATATAGTTTAAAAATGCTAGGGGGGGGGGGGGACCACCTTACAAACTACTTTGGAGGCCGATTACTCGAAAATGGTCAATTTTATAAAAAAGTAACGTATGAAACCTTACCTTTATTCTTTATTTTAAAAGACCTATTTTACGATACCCCACACGATGGGGTAGAGTGAAAAAATATTTTTCATCCCCACTTCACATGTATGGAGAGCCACCCTTAAAATATAAAATTATTATTTTTTTATGATCCCAAAACCGTACATATAATACATATAATCACGCCTTTTTCCCGTAGGGGTAGGCAGGACCGCCTCTTTCCCGTAGGGGTAGGCAGAGACCACTTCTTTCCACTTGCTACGATCCTTACATACTTCTTTCGCTTCATCCACTTTCATTCTTACCATCCATTCCTCCTCTTACATTCAACGTAGCCAAGCGTCTCTCCATGGTCCGCTTTTCGCCTCCGCGAGAAACGAGACGTGATGGGTGGCGAACCACATCGCCGCCATTTTGGATTATAAATTATTTTTGATTATCCATTGCGTTTCCACGGATTGGTGGAGAGGGTAGGAATAGGGAAAGGGAAGGATAGGTGGTGTGGAAAGGAAGATTGGTAAGTTAGAGTGGGAAATAGGGAATGTAGGATATTACCGCCCAGGAGGGCAAGGGATAGGACAGTAATAGCTAGGGAAGCCGGGGTCGCATACCCGTATACTATACCACAACTACCGGACAGGTAAGTTGGGAAGAGTACCCCATGACCATTTCGTTATTATAAGAGAGTATAATAGAAAAACAGTCGATTATAAATTTTTCTCCTTACGGCCAAGTGAATGTAGCGAAATGGCCAGGCCACATAAAATGACTAAGGTGTAGAGTTTGTGAAGTTACGCTTGCAGCGTTAAGGCGTGTAGGGTAAGAAGCTTGGTTTTACATGAGATTTCATAACTTTTTGACAGTGCTAGTCATATGGTATCGTCTTGGCATAATTTTTTTACATGAAAATGTTTTTGGTGGGATACATTATTCCTCTAAAGATTTATCAATTTGTAGGCATTACTGGGGTAAAAAGGTTTTCCGAAATCCATATTCATATGTAACGGTTAAGCTAAAAACTATTGGGTGGCAGCCGAAGTATCTTACATGATTAAAGCAAGATTTATTTAGGGTTCAACACCCTCGATATAATTTAAGCCTAAAATAACATCAACGTAGAAAGGTCGATCTTTAGTATTTCACCACATTACAATGTTTATTTAGTAGGTAATCAAATACAGAAAAAACTAAAATAGATAATAACTCCCCCACACCGATCTCGGTGACGGTGGCCGGTTTCATTAAAACCAGGCCAGTTACGCAGGAGTAATTTTATAGTGCCCAAGTGTGTGCGCAGTACACAAGAGCACTCTCTCTTCCTTTACTTTACTCATAATCCAGTGAGACGGATAACCGACACGACTGACGAAAGATGAGGCGCAGGTCCAACTTTTTACATGCCCATCTGACGCATGGATCATCTTTCTTCTCAAACAATCAGGTGATCAGCCTGCATTGTCCTAACCAAACTTGGAAACAACATTTTTGTTGTTCCAATGCGGGAATCGAACCCACGATTTCCGAGTCGAGAGCCAATGCTCTAAGTGACCACGGAGGCTGTTACTAATATCTATTGATAATCTAAATCAACTTTTTTTTTAAATCCTGATATAAAGCTCTGTTTTTGGCTCTGAAGGAAGTTAGAATAAAAATCAAATATAACCCAAAACCAATAAAATGAGGCTTACCGCTTAGCTAGTGCATTAAACGATTTCTTTCTTACGCAAGTTTTATGGTAAAGAAGTAATAAATCAGCATAGTTTTAAATAAAGTATCCGGCTTCCATTACAGCATTATGGACTGACCTCGTGGCCGCGGTCTTTCATGAACATCCAATTAGTTGAACAAATTGCTCTAGAAGATGAGTTACTAGTATGTATTCTATGCGTCTTAGGTTTTGAAATAAATTTAATATAATGTAAAATATTTTTTTTCATTGAATTAAATTTATTAGAGATTCCAAATACATAATAAAATAATATCTGTAATATCTATGGAGCTCCAAGCTCCATAGACCAGATTGAAGTGACGTGATAGCTATTAGGTCACTTCAATCTGGTCCCGTGGTAAGTTCTCAAAGAATTTACGATATATTTATGTAGGGACCACACAAAAGTGCATGCTTGTACTTTGGGTTCCAAGGCATTGCATTATTGTATTCATAAAGTTAGTCAGTCTCGTCCTAACCTCCGTCCCTAATACTAAGCTAAACATTGTCTGCAGTAATATAGGTGAAAGTACATTACATAATATTTTCGAGACTCTACCTTTTCATTTATCTCCAACTACAACTATAACCCACAATTAAAAAAAAATACTGTGTTATATACGTAGGAATTTAATATACATTCATAGCCCAAGAACACAGAATTTTTTTTTGTTTCCTGACCGTATTTTAACCTCTAGCTTGAACGCCAACGCGGTAGCCACTGAGCCAAAGGGGTCGTAATAATGGATACTAAAAAGCCTTTAAAATATGCATTACGTATTTGATCAAAGATGGAACCTGTGAAAAATAATAAAAAATAGTTTTGAAAAAATATATTTATATTTTAATACATAGGTATTTAACAATGTCTTTTTAATAAAATATAAACAAACTATGATCTAAGAGGAAGTGTCTTTTAAAAGTTCATCTACTGTACTAAAAAATCATCTATCTATGATTGTCTACGAAACATGTTTGTAGAAATAGATTGCAAAATAGTTCCACTGACCCGCTGGCTGCTATCGAACATAAACAAATGAACAACAATTTTTACAAATTAACTTTATTCGTTCTTTGATCTTTATCCCTATGATTTAACTGTTGGTTCTATTTGATAATTGTCTACTATACTTTCGCATTCTGGCAAGCTGCACTGCATTACTCTGTCTGCGGCTGTGAGACGTGTGATGCGAGTGGCTCGATCGTTCAGATGGAGTCGGTGCAAGATTGTTCCTATCATCGTCATCGATATGTGACTCTGCATCTGCCTCTGCTTCCTCCTCATTTTCCTTCTTCGAACCCTTCGAGCTCTTTGATCCTGTAGATTCCCTATGTCGCACCGGTTTAACGTTACCGCTGAAGCTGAATATAAACTTCAGTTCGGCTATAAGTTCTTCCCTGAATGAAACCTTTGAAACAAAGAATAAAAAATTACAGTATTTTTTTTACATTTTTTTTTATTTAAGTCTTATCTCTATAATAACGTACCTTCACTCTATGTGCCGTAACCCATACATCGAATATCATTTCGACAAACGCGCAGACGACAGCTAGAGCCGATCCAGCCATCAGGACAATGAAGACACCACCAACGTTCGCCAGAACTAGCGGTTGAGCGTCGCCACTCCCTTCATCGTCGGCCTAAAAATTAATAACATTTAACACTATACCCAATCTATATATATAAAAAGAAAGTCGTGTTAGTTACACTATTTATAACTCAAGAACGGCGGAACCGATTTGGCTGAAAATTGGTGGGGTACCTCCCCACCAATTTTCAGCCAAATCAGTTCTTAAAATCAGGAGAAGGACATAGAACACTTTTTATACCGTTCCCGAGGGACTTAAAACTCGATAACAGCTGGGCTGATTTGGCGCATTTTGGTCTTGAAATAACTGCGGAACTTCAGGGAACATTTAAACAGTAAAAAATATTGGAAAAGATGTAGGTTGTAGGGGTTGTAGGACTACTATGGAGGTTGAATTGTAGGTGTAGTTATTTATTCATTCCAGTTCATATGACAGAACAACGTGTATCAGGACAACAGCTAGTCATTGTTACTACTATTTTCAGGTCCTGTTTGAGTTTAGATATCAATTGACATTACCGTACATGCACCGCCTCCGCGCTTCTCTTTCCACCATTTGTCTTTCATTCGCGCCAGCACACCCTGCTCTTGTAATTGTAAGATTGATTCACTCATCGGTTGCCTATAAGGTGAGTCTGAAAATATGAGGTGTAAAATACTATGGTGTTATTTAAATCTGAGTATAAAGCATTATATCATTTCATTAAATGAACATTTTATAAATATGGTTGATGAGTAAGTTAATAAACATCATTTTGGGATTATTTTTAAGGTTCCGTACTAATACTTGAGTCCGTCGCTCTGTCTGTCCGCGCTTCTAGCGTCAGTAATTATGAATATAAATGGATGAAATTTGGTATAGTTATAGATGGTGCATAGATCTCAAAGTTAGCATCATAAAATAATAATAATTTTATATTCTAGGGGTGGCCCTCTATTCATGTGAAGTGGGGATGACATTTTTTTTTCTACTCCATCGTGTGACATATCGTTGAATAGGTATTTTAATAAAGGCAAGCTTTTTTATAAGACGCAAGATTGTTCGTTGTTCACAAAACTATACTAACTCTTTTTCATGGCTATTCCATATCCTTTACTATCCAATAAACCACCGACTTGTGCTACATCACAATTTCTCTCAACCATGTATTCAATTGATGTAGATTCCATTAAAAATGCGTAGTTTTCTTTATCCGATTTAACTCTACAAAAAGAAATGATGATAATATGATACATGAAAATATATTTTAATTCACATATTTTTATCGCTCTAAAAATATTTTGTTTATTGTATGTTATTTTTATTTAAGTTGCCTTTCAGTTTACCTCATTAGACCTTCATCATTCGTCATTGTCCAAAGTTCCGGATGCGAGTCCAAGTATCGGTACATCTTTTGGTACAATAAATTATCTGATTCCTGTAAATTGTAAAACATTAAGTACGAAGTTGATTAAAATAATGGGTATGATGTAGAAAATGTGTAAAAAGAGGAACTAGTATAGATATTGTAATTTTTGGATAATATTATGTTACATAAAATAGTTCTGCGGAGTTTTTGTTTGTTGCTTACAACATTAATCTGAAATCTTTAATTATATATACACTAGATAGAGCTTCACCTAAGAAATACATTTCATTCAATATGTCTATGTGTGTGCAAATTGAGTCCAACAGTTGGCCCTTAATTTTTTCGACGGAATCGCGCGGTCTAAGGCTCTATGTAGTGTAGTTTATAATCAAAGTCTTAAATATATAAAAGGCAAACCTGACTGACTCATCTATCAACGCACAGCCAAAAAACTACTAAACGGAATTCGCTGAAATTTGGCATACAGATAGCTGTAATGATGAAGGCATCTGCTTAGAAAGGATTTTTTAAAAATTCACCCCCTTAAGAGGGTGAAAAAAGGGTTAACATTTTGTATGGAAACCGAACTCCACGCGGACATAGTCGCGGGCAAAAGCTAGTGTAATAATAATATCCCAAAGAGTAATATTACAACTACTTGTAATACACAAGCCAAACGTAACAATACATTACGCAGTAGGTGATCCATTATCATGCTTCCCTTATGTTATTACATTCATAATATTATTGGCTATTAGAAACATTTATTACAACAAATAAGGCTCTAATGGATCGACAGTAATCCGTATGTCATATATAAATGTAGGCAATGTTACTGCAGTTTCTACAAGCGATTAAATTTGTTTTTCCTATACATTGTATCTTATATTGATATTATCATTTACATAATATTTTAAATAACATTGAATTGCAGTGCTTTGAGCGTATGTACTATATGGGCTAAACTGGGAAATACACACCTTGAAAAAATTAAAAGTGGCTCCTCCATTTTTAGCTCCATAACCTATACCGTAGGGATTGCCAGCTAAATCCTGTACACTTTTTATAGCGTAGAACTTTGATTCGACCGTTAGAAATGCAGCTAAATTGGCAGTGTAAGACGAGACCATAATTAACGTAAAGAACCACCACAGACTGCCCGCCATTCGCGTCGATACTGCACTTGAAGTGGAAAATGTAATTATTTTATGACTTCATTCACTTATATAAAATAGAACAAGATGGTTCATATCGAAAATAGTTATTTGTGTTTTAATTTATACTTACATTGGAGCTATTTCCGAACCTTGAGTAAGGACACTTCCCAAAGTAAACCAGAAGGAATTTGCAAGGGTGAACTGATTATCCAATGTTTCGGGTTCTTCAATACATGGATATGGGTTTTGCCACTCTTCCGGAGCAAATCTTCCTAACAAGAACAAAAGAAGCGATACGCCGATGTAAGCCCCTGTTATCCATCCCCATACCTAAAATACATTTAGTAATTTTTTGCAGGTAATGAGGAAATAAAAAAAAAAAAAAACTAATTTCAAGTAAATAACATTATAGTACCTGATAGGAAAACGGAGAAATAAATGAAAACAGATCAGGTGGTTGTTTAGTTGGCTTTTTGTATAATATTGTAATGCCCAAATTCATAAAAGGACTAGTGAAATCTACAGCTCTTTGACGTTGAGAAGTTATTGATAAATCAGTGATGGCAAAATCAGCAGTCTGTAAGGAATAAACAATAATTAATTATGGGTTGGTTTGATTTAATTAAGAGATAATAATTTAAATTATTGTAATCAATATTTACGCCTTTCATTATTTTTTCCATCATGCCGTTCCATTTACCAGTTTTATTATCATAGGAACCATAAACTCCATCAGTTTGCAGTTCAAATGTATAATTGAATTCATTCATTTTTGCTAATTCAGCAATGATTTCTATACCGAAGCCCTCATAACGATCATTACCGTCGAGCTTATGTTCAGATTCTTTCAACATACCATAAGGTGGGCTCTAAAATAATAAATAGTTTAAGAAACCAAAACTATGCCAAAAATTTATTTTAAAATAAAAATTTAGTATCATTCCTATTGCGAATTTTAGACTTACCAATGCAGTTAGTATAAGAAAGTGTTTTCCTTTCATAGACGTGCTGCTTTCTTCTTCTACTGGTGGAACAACTTTTCTGGTCACAGTGTAGCCGTCTTCTAATGTCCAAGTTCCAACCTGAAAATGTCATGAAATATTTAATAACTTAACAAATTAATCCTAAGTGAAATTTTCTAACTTCATTTACCTTTTCAAACCCGTGTGCCATCACTTCTAGTACATCTACTTCAAATTCAGAACGATAACCATCCTCATCAAAATTTATCATACCACTCAATCCATCAGCTTCCATCTGTAAAAAGAATTTGTATGAAAATATTTTTTTAACTCTTATATAAAAAAAATAACCCTTAAAGCTTACCGTTCTAACATAATTTATAATAGTGGAACCTAAATTCCAAGACACATCGCTATCACACTTAACACTTGCTCCTTCTGTTAATCCCATTGCTTTTATAGCTGCTGTATACAACATTACAGCATCGTATAATAATGCTACATCCAGTGCTAAGCCATTACTTGTAATTGCCTCTTCAACGCTATCGTCAAATTCTTTTACCTTAGCGTTGACTGCAGATATAAATTTTTTAATGTCTTCTAGTTCGTGATCGAAAAAACGTATACCTGAAAAATATATACCTTTGAATAAAATAGTAGGTAGGTAGGTATGATACTATTAGTATTTCAAAGTATAACATACCAGTGATATTTGAGCCACCATGTTTAAAAGGATCGATATCTATTGTTTGTAGATCGGGGTTCATGATGATATAGCTGTGTTCATCTGACATAATTCCAACTTGTTGGGCTTGTTCAAGAAATTGTGGCAATTTATCTCTACTGCATGCCACAAGGTAATTCACTGATCCTGAAGACTTAATGGTCTTCAACTGAGATCTTAAATGGAAAGTAACTTTTATTTTTTTGATGCTTGCATTTCAAAACAAGTAAATATAAATAACCTAACCAAGAGCATATAAGGATACGCCTTATAGAAGAGCTCCGTACATTTGAATGTGCAATTATTGTCCGATTTCGCCAAAAAATAATTTTCCTAAAGAGTATTCAGCAGCCTATATAACCTATCAGCATGAAAATTTATACCTCTTATAGTTGAGAAATGCCAACTTGTATTGGAACACTTTGGAGGTCGATCACTCGAAAATTTTATTTAGTGTAGCATACACTAGATGGTAGGATACGATGAAAAAAAATCTCTACTTAACATGTATGGAAATGTAAGCTGTAAAATACTTAATTATAGGTATTTTAATATGCCAAAAATAAAGTAGATAATATATTACGAAACCTAGAACTACTTATACAAAATTTCATCCAATTAATATGTTCACCAAAATTAGAAAGGAAGAATAATGTAAAACTATAATCCTGTAGTGACTACGAAACCTTCTAAAAATCTATCTAAATATCCTCTAGAAAAAATCTATCTAAAATAGTCTGATAAGAAGTTTGTTATCGCAAAGTAACAGTTCTATTTATTTACCGATAGTCATCACTATTGGGGAGTTGTACTACAGTCATAAGGATTTTGGGTCCTGATTCTAAATTCTGAAGTGCCAATATACTATCCAAGTACGGTAAAAGTTCTGCTCCTTCATATATAACTGTGTATTCCGTCCAATCCTTTACGTCCATTATGTCTGCAAATATCTAAAATATTTAAAGTTAACTAACTACAATGTTAATCACATTATGAAGGTTCTTTATTGAATCTCTCGAATGGAAATCAACTAATCTCCTTATTTCACATCCAATCATCTCCCATTTAATTTTTAGCAAAAACTACGTCAGATATACATAGTTGTTAAAAATTAAATGGGAGAAGACCTCTAAAACCTCCTTAATCTTTTCCACAATAACTTTAACAGAGTTTACTTACTTGAGAATAAGAAACATGGTGCGGATACAAATTAATCGCAGACCAGTTACGGCTCTGAATATTTGCTGGCTCATACAAAATTTGGGGGATCTCTAGAGCGTCAGCTATAGACTGCACGTGTTGAATAGTAGCCGTGGTAGATGGACCCAGCACTGCAAATATGTTGCTCTGCAAAAAATAAGTGTGTATCTTAGAGAATATTCAAATTTTGTTAAGATACTTAAACCTTTCACTAAATTTTTGTCCTTAAAATAAGCACTACGCATTTTATATAAGGTTGTTCGAAATCAATTACGGATATTTTGGGCATATTATGACCTACTGCATATTTAAAGATACTTAAGGTCGAAAAGTAAATAACAATTACGAAAAATAAACTTACAATGCGCTGAAGCCATTAACCCTACAGTAACAGATGATTTAAAGAAGAAAAAAAAAAAACTTTGCCTAAATAACATCAATGCTATCAGCGCTGTGAGGTATATGATTTCAACAGCGCCGTGAAGAGTAGTTATATAAGAGAAGCTAGAAAATCCTATATTATTTACTAACAGTGAAACCTACCTCCAATAGTGTGCAAATTGCTTTCTCTGTTTCCAGTACATCGCCTGAAGGCGTGCGAAGTACAACAGGTGTAAATGGGGTTTCTTCATTTTCTGATGCATCTGCAATCGCTACCTCGAAAGCTGCCTGAAGAACGAAACTGCTGTCATCGAAAATTGCACCTGTGAAATTTACTACTTATTGCGTATGAAAACAAAATCGGATATATTATAGTAGCATATATTATATGTTACAGTTAAAACCCGTTTTTCGTTGTAACTCGTTTTCCCTAGTTAAAACTAGGTTTTACTAAATGCCTTTGTTAAAACTAGAAATCCCTAGTCAAAACTAGAATTTACTACTAATATATTTGATTTTCAGATAAAACTAGTTGTAACTCTGACTTTTAGTTGAAACAAGCACTAGGAAAACTAATTTGAGTACTTACTTACCTAGTAAAATTAATAATTTTACACAAAATAAACAGTTTAGGGAACATCGACTAGTAGTTGCTAAGGTGGCAATCCACCTAATATTTATTATAAATGGGAAAGTGTGTGTGTGTCTGTTTGGCCGTCTTTAACGCTAAAACTACTGAACCGATTTAAATTAAATTTATCTTGACTAGAGGCCCAGGGCCTTTTGTCAAGATGCATTCGATAATTTCCATGTCGAAGTTCGAAAACAAAATGTATGGGATTTCACATGAGGCATCGCAAGCGACATGTCATTAACAATGACTTGTGTCAAATTCCATACATTTTTGATTTCGAAGTTCGCCGTCGAAATTATCGAATGCATCTTGACTTGTGACGTCTCGCGACCAATCAGTATACGATTATCCGATGAACTTTGACCTCGGTTGGAACAGTTTTAACTGCGAGTCTTTGGAAAAACGCGTTTTGACTAGTAAGAACTAGTTTTAACTGATATTAAATTTTGAGCATTAGTTAATTCTAGTTTTAACAAAGATGTTTAGTAAGAACAAGTTCTAACTAGGGAAAACGCGTTCTATCTAAAAACTAGTTTTAACTGTAACATATATAATAATAACTCCCCACACCGATCTCGGTGACGGTGGCCGGTTTCATTGAAACCCGGCCAGTTACGCAGGAGTAATTTTATAGTGCCCAAGTGTGTGTGCAGTACACAAGAGCACTCTCTTCCTTTACTCTCATAATCCAGTGGGACGGATAACTGACACGACTGACGAGAGATCAGGTGCAGGTCCGACTGTTTACATGCCCATCCGACGCATGGATCATCTTTCTTGTCAGACAATCAGGTGATCAGCCTGCATTAGGTATCCTAACCAAACTTGGAAACAATATTTTTTTGTGCCGCAACAACCAATGCGGGAATCGAACCCACGACCTCCGAGTCGAGAGCTAATGCTCAACCACTAGACCACGGAGGCTGTTTTTAACAAGCATAGACATAGTAGATACTTTACTGTCCAAAATCTGTGTTAATATTGTACAATATACGGTGAACCGGTATACTAGCAATGAACCTTATTGCAAAGTAATTAGTTCGAAAACTGGTACACCAGATGTGTCTTCGCTGTACATAGTTCAAAGTTTAAAAAATTAAGGGTAAGTGTTTGTATAAAAATATAGTAGTAATTCTACTACTATATTTTTATATTATATTGTCTTTATAAGGTAATTTTCAAAAGGATCATTCTAATGGATCGTTGTTAATGTGTAGAAACTAGCAACGTAATGTGATGACATATACTTCAGTTCTACAGAACTTTATAATAACAAGAGCAAAACAAGAGTGTGATTTGAAATTAATGCTAATCTGCAGCCGGGATCGAAAATAACAATTTAAGCGTATTTTATTTACATTTCGTATGTAAGTAAGTATTATTATATTGTAGAAGTAAAACATAAGCACCTACTTAAAGTTTATGGTTTATGAATGTACAATTAGATTAAAGTTATAGAATTAAAATATTATATATAAAATGTTTACTTACCTATACTTCTATCCCCATTGACAAGTATTATAGAGCCTATAAAAATGAACGCAAATAGAACTAGTTGACCAAATAGCTTAGCTTTTCTAGCAGTACACAAAGCCAACATATTTTACGGGTTATTTACGCCACTAGCACTTTTGTATATATTTTTTTAAATATTTACAACGTTTTCTTTATTATATATTTCATCACTTTCAAATACATATTTATGTTAGTTCTTAAATTTCAAAAGCAATATTATTGTATAGCGTCATCACAAATATTTTGCAAGTAAAACACTATGGTCCATATAAAATCGGTTATTATGCACAGTTAAAATTATTACAGTGTATTCTTTGGTTAGTGGGACATTAAATTGTGTCAGTCTGGTAGACTCTTGGCAGTGTATGCGTTGGTTGAAAATAGATAAACAACTAATCTTATAGACGACTGCACACATATAATGACCCCTAAATAAACTGTGTCATTACTTTCAGGTTTCAGCTGTCGTTACAAATATTAAGGCAGATTATTGTATTACATTTGTGTCCAGTAGGCGTATGATATGTCTTCCCACATGTAGGTACCACAATACCCTACACCGACGAGACAACAAGTGGAAAGACCCTTACGGACGAGATTTAATTTTTTCGTAGGTATTTAAGTTATAGTTAGTAGGTAATTCACAAATTCTGACCATAATAACGGAAACCTTGTTCCAAAACCACTTAATTGAATTGTGAATTGAATTGATTGAAATAAAATTGTTAAATACTAATCGTTTAAAAAATCTATCGCACAATTTTAAATATTTTTAAGAACCCAGCACATAACAAAATATTAGATGCGTAAGGTCTCCTCTCGTAGTAGTAATAATAACACTCCGGAAGCGTCATTATGGAGTAACAGATAGGAGCGTCGGGTACTCCCTGCAAAAGGGCAGTCTTGCAACTCTCCACTCTGAACTTAAGTTTCTCCTGAAATTAAAACACTATTATTAATGTAACATATTATTATACCTTCAATTTAACAATGCTCCTGAATCATTTATTGAGATTCTCAGCTATTTTTTTTATAAAGGAAGTAAAAGCGATCTCCAGTAATAACTATATTTTCTCACAAATAGAAACATGTATTTACCTACTTACATAACTTTCAAATAGGTAGGATTCAGTGCCATCTATCGAATTGAGTAAACACTAGCTTTGTTTCTGTCTACAAACTTTCACTGAAACCCTAATCTGCAGAATGTGAAAACTGTTTCATATTATTAGCAGTAGATGTCGTAATGTTGTATTAACTTTGCTTGATTTCAGAAAGCTAAGATTGAACAGTAAACTACATCAAAGTTATCCAAACTAGACGAGGTTAATAAACTTAAACAATTGTCTTTCCAAAGTAAAATTGGTATTAATAATTATTTGTTTCGAAATATTGCCCTTGTAAGTTAAAATTAGGCTCTTGCATAATATTCCCGGTGAATAAAAAGGCCACAATAATAATAAGCTGTCATCAAAGATGTCATAATATTAACCTATCACCCTTATTTCATTATTCCGTTATTAAATGCAAACTCTTATCCGTTCCTATTATAAATGTGGAAGTTTGTGATGATGAATGCATACATGGATGTTTCTTACTCTTTCATAAGAAAACTAATCGGATTTTTATAAAATTTGTTATGGTAGTAATTTGAGCCCTAGATTAACACATATTATAAAAATATCTCTATAAAGTGCCTACAATGTTCTTGTGGGTTACTGTGTTTACGCGGGCGGAGCCGGGGAAAAAGCTTGTCAGCCGTGAACGCAAATACACGCAAATACACATTGTCGACGAAAATCTTCCATAAATTAAAAACCCGACTGCGTAAAAAGTGAACCAAACTAAGTACATAATTAAAACTAATTTAATTATGTACTTAGTTTGGTTCACTTTTTACGCAGTCGGGTTTTTAAATTTTTTAAATTATTATTTTTTATTTTATACTTTTTAGTTATGAGTACCTAGCTAGCTATTTACCAGACTGGATTTCCTATCAGCATCAGTACTATATCACAATTGCACTGGAATGTGAGAATGGTTGTTACGCAACTTTAAATCGATATAGATCCTAAACGGTCAGTCAAATCGAAAAATGTTGAGAGAAAACTAACAATGATTTTTAAATACCTATTCAACGATACCCCACTTGATATAGTTTGTTGACTTTCATTTTTTTAATTTTCACAATATGGCGTCCAGTAGTCGCCATATTGAATTTTCACCAACGTCATGTCTTTAGTGACACTCGCCGGACTAAGAGGAATCGATTGACGTATGAATCATAAAAATCGGCCCAGGCGTTTGGTCTGTATAGTGCTTCAAAGGAACATACATACATACATACATACATAGGCTGATAAACACATTACCACTCCTTTGCGTCGCGCAGTCGGGTAAATAACCCTTTCAGTCTTCTAGCTATTGTGTTGAAATGTTGAGATTTTATCTCAATTTAGTCAAAGTTAAAGCTTTTACAATGGTCTTGTTAAAACGTAGAACTTAAGTACGTAAAGTTTTTTTCTTTTTTTTCTATTTATTTACTAAGAGGTTTCTACTAATTTGACACTAAAAACTAAGGTAAATATTCCGTATCGCCCCACCAGCGATTTTGAGGCTGATTTTTTTTTTTACAGTCGCGTTATAATCTGTAAACATCAGAACTAGTATTGTTATGATGGCGCATGACCTTTTTTGCAAAAAAAAAAAAAATACTCCGAGTTGGCCCAATACGACTTCATTGGGTTAGGTTAGATGGCTAAGGCGGGAGCGTAGCGCAGCGAAGCTACCGCCTTAGCCATCGTGGTTATTTTTTTGTAAACCACCCAGAAGTAGGAGCCCGTCGACTCATAATTGTAGCCAGTTGTTATTGAGGGCTTATTATAACGCGACTGTAAAAAAAAATCGGCCTCAAAATCGCTGGTGGCGCGATACGGAATATTTATTACTTAGGTACCTAATTGATATGTAATAGTAAAATTTATTTATGATTAACATCTTAAAATGTTATGTGGATTTCAATTTCACAACAGTCACAAGGGATCCCTACATAATATTTGGGGTAGGTACATCGAGCATACAATTTCGGAAACTTCAATGACATGAAAATATTGTGGAAACTCGATATTGTGAACCCGTGAAATTTAAAATCGAATGGCTGCGAATGAGTGCGACACATTTCAATTATCACGTGGCACCTGGGGCGGCAAGGGCGGCTGGAGCGGCTGGGGCGCTGACACGGTTTCAGCTCTATGGCTGTCCCACTTTACACTCCACTCAAATTGTTGCGCTAATTGATTGAATTTATTGCTCGATTTTTTTTTTGTAAATATGTTTCTTTATATTAATGTATATGTTACTGTAAAAGCTCGAACTACGGCAAGTCCTAAGATTTTCCAGTAAAACCTAAGATTTACCAATTCTTAATGGTAAATGTCCAAAAAGGTTTGCGATTCGAACTTTTACCACCATTCACTTGGTAAATCTTAGGATTTACATTAAAGGCACGGTAAATGTTGAAAAAAATCAGGTCATAACGTTAAGAAGAAGGAATTAGCTTGAACAACTTCCTTCTTTTTAACGTTATGACATGATTACAGGCGTATAAAGTGATTTGATATTTTGACTATAGGCGGCGAAGAAGAGCTTATTACGCCGATGAAGGAAGGTAATATTCGAAGCTATGCCAACCTTGTCAAAAGTAACAAGACTTTGGAAAAGGGTATTGTCATCAAGCCTATACTTCATAGTGAAATGAACTCACGTTGTCAAGTAGATCTCGCTGCTTGTAAAAAATGCTCGTCGAAGAAATGCACTTGCAAATCATCAGCATTACTTTGTAATTCTAAATTCCACAATAGCACTCCGTGTTGTAACAAGTAAAATATTTTTTATCTTACCTATTAATTAATTAGAATTGATAGTCTTTTTTTTTAAGTTATGTTTTCAAAATTATTTTTAAATAAAAAATTAAAACGACTTCTAAAGTAAAAACACAAAAAAAAAATAAGTTTTATTTCATACCTTATGAAATAAAACTTAAACTTAAAGTTTCTAAATTTATTTTCTAATAAATAATATCCGAAATGAAAATAATTTAAATAGGTTAGGATTAGTTATTTAATTACTATCGTTTGATACCTATATAATAATATGTAGGTACCTAAGGTTTTGACCAATAGTTAATTGAAATAGTTAATTGAAAATTAAGAAATACTCATTGTTTTATTCCTAAAACCAACATCTACCAGCTGACAGCGGTAAAACCTAGCTTACACTGAATTCGAATGGTAAAAGCCCGAAAAAATTTTACCATTTTCAGAAATACTTACATTTACCAACTCGAGTCGGTAAATCCTAAGACTTACTCTTAAATCTTAAGATTTACCGTAGTTCGAGCTTTTACAGTAACATATACACATATTACATGGATCAGAATGAGAAATCTCTACCTCGCGTAGCTCTCTTATCGCAATGAAAGCCTTTCCTGGAGGTAACCTCTAACTCCCCACACCGATATCGGTGACGGTGGCCGGTTTCATTGAAATCACGCAGGAGTCATTTTATCGTGCTCAAGTGTGTGCGCAGTACACAAGAGCACTCTCTCTCTTCCTTTACTCTCATAATCCAGTGGGACGGATAACCGACACGACTGACGAGAGATCAGGCGCAGGTCCGACTTTTTACATGCCCATCCGACACATGGATCATTTTTATTGTCAGACAATCAGGTGATTAGCTTACATTGTCCTAACAAAACTTGGAAACAACATTTTTGTTATTTCAATGCGGGAATCGAACCCACGACCTCCGAGATGAGAGCCAATGCTTTAACACACGGAGGCTGTTTAAAGGAGGCAAAATGCTGGCTGCAAATATACCACAATTCTTTATTTCATGTACTTGAAGTATGGAATCGTCTAATAATCACGTGAGGCTCGTAAAAAATAATTTTCGATATTTCGAAATTTATTCCTAAGTGGAAGAAGAATAAGTTGTAGTAAGATAATATATAGAAGAAAGCCTATTTCAAGCAATTACCGAATAATACGTTACTCGAAAGTGGGTCACTGTAAATCTCACCTTTTTTTTAAATACTTCAACCATATCCCAATGGGGTGGAATAAATAAAAATCATCCCACTTCACATGTATAGGAAGCAGCCCCTTAATTATATATTATTATTATTTTATGCTGCCAAAAGTAAAGTTTTTACGCAATCTATGTGTACTAAATTTCATGAATTTGAATGGACAGAGCGATACTATAAAGGTTTCTTGTATTACCCCTTACTACCACAACCTTCAAATGGAAAAATTTTTAAGCTAAGCTAAGCTAAGCTGACGCGCTTGTAGAACATATTACTTACTATGTTTTAACTATGTTCTGTTTTTTTTAAGGGAAAAATAAATGGTTACTTAAAAATGAAGGTACTCAGGTTATGAACTGAAGTGGGATTTGAGAAGGCCAAAATAGCCTACAAAATGGGCGGCAAAGCTGAAAGAGAGCCAAATTTTTCGCCTCTGCGAATATACAGGACTTACGGATGCATCTATAAGTCAGTTGATTTTTGTTTTCTAAATAAACATGACGTGATTAATGAACGTCCCCTTTTAATAGGATTTGGATCAATTACAGCCAAATATTCTAGGATTACAATGTAATTACGCAAGAGCTGTGGTAAACTAATTGCTTTAATACCTAAACATATTAATAATATCTACAATCTACACTGTACAGTAAGAACCACATTTTTAATGACTTTCGGGAATTTTCGTTTTTCACACATCATGACAGCTAATGCCGCATAACATGTGCGTTTTCTTGAGAAAGGTCTCTTCTCAGTTTTTCATTTTGAAAACACCTCAAAAACTTATGTATCATGGAGAAAATAAACAGCTCTATGTTATGTATACTGTAGGTAACAAAAGCCTCCGTGGTCTAGTGGTTAGAGCATTGGATCTCGACTCGCAGGTCGTGGGTTCGATTCCCGCATTGGAACAACAAAAAATGTTATCCAAGTTTGATTAGGACAACGCAGGCTGATCACCTGATTGTCTGGCAAGAAAGATGATCCATGCGTCGGATGGGCATATAAAAGTCGGACCTGCGCCTGATCTATCGTCAATCGTGTCGGTTATCCGTCTCACTGGATCATGATAGTAAATTAAGAGAAAGTGCTCTTGTGTGCTGCGCAAACACTTGGGCACTATAAAATTACTCCTGCGTAATTTGCCGGGTTTTAATGAAACCGGCCACCGTCACCGATGGGGAGTTATTGTTATTATACTGTAGTGGTTATCTACATGCTTTGGTTGGTAGCCACGAGGTAATCTCTTTGCATTCCAAACATAGCAGCGGCTACTATAAACATATAATTAATTATATACGAACCTTTAATTATAATGAATTACAATATTCATTCATTGTTCCTTTTTTTCTGCAAAAAATGTTAATTTCGAGTGAAATGAATAGTACCATCATTTATCTTGTGGTTCTTTCATTAATTCTTCTTTATTCTCGCTTCGCTTTAGGTCTCAGACATTGCGACGGACTTACATAGAATTTTTGAGACCAAAAAAATTGAATCGATTTTTAAGTAGGTATCATAATACCTAAATGTATAAAAAGCAAACCTGTCTGATTCATCTATCAACTCACAGCCGAAACTACTGAACGGATTTTGCTGAAAATTGGCATACAGATAGTTGTAATAATTTAGGCATTCGCTAGGAAAGGATTTTTGAAAATTTGCTAATAGGGTGAAAATGAAATTAATTAATATTATGTTTATAGCAGTTTTTCCGCTAAATGCATGTTTATAGCATTTATAGCATAATTAATATTATGTTTATAGCAGTTTTTCCGCTAAATGCATGTTTATAGCATTTATAGCATAATTAATATTATGTTTATAGCAGTTTTTCCGCTGCATGGTGGTGTGGGGCTTTGCACGATCTTGCCGACATTGTTGCTTGTGTGGTGGTGGTGTTTGCACGATCTTGCATCTGAGTGCACGCATAAGCAGTGTGGGAGGAGGGAGGTGCGTTACGCATGCTTATGCGTGCACTCACACATTTGCTTGCAGGTTGTGGGTATTATTTAGCGGAAAACTGCTATAAACATAATATTAATTAATTTTATGCTATGGATTTCCGCAAAGTAACGCCTGATTCTATTAACTAGGGTGAAAATGGGTTAAAATTTTGTATGAAAACCGAACTCCACGCGGACGTAGTCGCGGGCAAAAGCTAGTCATGCATAAGAGTTTAACAGAATTGTACACTATTATGCAACTTACAATGTAAGTTTGATGGTAATAATTAGGTACCTAAGAAAACTTCATAAAATATAATACTTCGCCTGACTACATACAACAGACTAAACATCCTCCTAAATGCCCTAAAGTGTAAATTACATGTGGTCTTGCTGTTCGGTCGGTAAATACCTATTACACCATCAAAGACGGTAGGTCAACCCCTCATTAATTACGTAAAAGGGCGGATCTCTAGCCGCGTCTTATGAACTAAGAGCCCTTAGAACATTTAACGCTTAGTTAAAGCCATTTACATGAACCATAAATTTACCATAATTTCAACCAATTTACACGTTTCCGCTCAGTAGTTTATTACACAGGATTTGCTAAAATATTGTAACTAATCCGAAAATCTTATTTAAAAATTATATACGGTACCAACATAATATATAATTATATATGTATATTACGTTGAGAGTTATATATAGAGATGGCAAAAATCGTGTGCGTTACCCCAGCCAGATGTTGTGGATTTTGTTAACTTTTTACCTATGCTCAATTAGAGCGTTGTCTCCTGTAATTGAGCGTTGCATTTTCATAATTTGCTCCTTTGTAGTTTTCGAGAAAAACTCGAAAAACAGATCTGGCTGGAGTAACCACAGAGGTCGTCTAGCTAGCTAGTCTATAAGCGGACGCACTATCTTTTCTCGAAGCATTTTGCGGCTTTTTCGTGCCCCCATATTTTCGTTTGTATTTGTAATCAAGCTAGCGGTCTGAAATTTTGTAACGAAGACGACGTTGGCGGCACAAGCTAATATTTTAAATTTCATAAAAATCGTGTGTATAGTTTAGGAGATATTAGGTAAGCGGGAACGAAAACGATTTTGAAAGATGGATGGTGAGGTATGGAGCCATCATAAGCACAATTCAAAGCATACTTATAGCAGACTTAGAAATTTAAATTTTCTGCCAGGCTAGGTCATTTTGCTACAAGTAAAGGGAAAATATAGGAAAAGTAAAAATTCTGAATAAAAATAATGATTTTATAATTTACTAGATGTTGCGTATGTCATGGGGTACTCATCCCAACTTACCTGTCCGGTAGTTGTGGTGTAGTATACGGGTATGCGACCCCGGCTTCCCTTCTTCATAGGGAAGCCGGAGCCTGTATAATAGTTAGGGATTTCTATGAAGGTTTGCAAAAGGTAAGTGACAAGGGAAGCCGATAGGAATGGAGTTATAGGAACCCTACGCCACTGCTAGCTATTACTGTCCTATCCCTTGCCCTCCTGGGTGGTAATATCCTACATTTCCTATTTCCCACTCTAACTTACCAATCTTCCTTTCCACACCACCTATCCTTCCCTTTCCTATTCCTACCCTCTCCACCAATCCGTGGAAATGCAATGGATAATCATAAAAATAATTTAATTATCCAAAATGGCGGCGATGTGGTTCACTTCACCACCGATCACGTCTCGTTTCTCGCGGAGATGAAAAGCGGACCATGGAGAGCCGCTTTGCTACGTTGGATGTAAGAGGAGGAATGGATGGTAAGAATGAAAGTGAACGAAGCGAAACGAGTATGTTAGGATCGTAGCAAGTGGCAAAAAGTGGTATCTGCCTACCCCTTTACGGGAAAAAGGCGTGATTATATGTAGATGAATTCACATAAACAAAATGTATAAGTTCACTGGTAACCTTGTAATCCTTATTTGTATACCAAACGTCATAAATTGAGAAGTGGTAGGTTATTTTAAATTCGAGAAGATGCTTCGAGAGGAATGGGCTGATTCAACCCGAGTATCATGGAGAATAGAGGTAAGGAGATCCATCTTGTATGGGGGATAACTTGATAAAGTGTCCACCCGTAAAGACCAAATTATAGTTCGAAAACTCACCGAAATAGCGCTATACACTAGCGTGAAGGAAGTGGAAATGATATGAAGTTAGCAATAAGAGATGGAGTGAAGTTGAAAGTTAATTATTGGTTACTTACTATAAAATTTTTGTGGCCATTTTGTGGCGCTCTTTTTGAAATTTTTCCACTCGCTACTATTGCGCCATCTTATCTTGCTCCCTTTCAACGGACACTTTTTAATACACGAGATGGTTCTCCTTACCTCTATTCTCCATGCCGAGTATGTAGTGATTAGTATTAATCACCAATAATTGTAACCAAGAGCATGTCAGGAATTCAGGACATATCTAAGGAGGGTTAAGGTTAAGGAACGCGTAGTAGGTTTTTTCAAAAAAATAAAAATTTACTGTCCGATTGCGTTCAAAACAATTTTTCTAAAGAGTATTTAGCATGATCTATCAGCTGGGAAAATTGCAAGTTTTTAAGTCTCATAGTTTAGAAATACCTATAATTTCAAAAGACCTATTAAATAACACCCCACAAGATGAGGTAATATGAAAAAATATTTTTAATCCTCATTTCACATGTATGAGAGCCACCCCTTAAATATAAAATTATGATTATATTATGCCAAAACCGAGATCTATATATTACAATCTATAAATATAACAAAAAATTTCATCAATTTATATTAATATTACAGAAGCTAGAAGGGCGGACGGATAGACAGACGGACGGACGGACAGAGCAAAACTAAAAGGGTTCCTTGAGTACTACGGAACCCTAAAAAGTATTATTGTGTATTATGTATATGGGTGATTCTTAAATTCTAGTATTATATCATTTTAATACTTGCTTACTTAACTGTACTTTTAGTACCAATATCATCCTATACATTTCAAAATATATGCTTGATGTATGAAACGGCCGCTTTTTTGTGACCATCTTAACTCGGTCGGGTTGTCAAGCGTATTTATCGATTTGTTATTATTTCTATTATCTCCCAAATTATTGAGTGTTTTTAGGTAAAAATTTACCTGTATATAATTAAACTAACGCTCTAATTATTGGTATCACCTAGAAATAGGAAGCACACAGGATACCGATTTTATAGGATCTCGCTGGTATTGTGCACTTTTATGAATTAATTTTCGTCATAATTAGATAACTACCAACTGGATCTTGATAAGACTTTAATGCTCAATTGAAGATTGATGTAAACTATAATATGCAATTTGAATTAGGTCTCTAGACCTGTTAAAAAAAGTGCTAGAACGTGCTAAGTAGTTTTTATAAAATATCAAAAAACTTTTAAAGCGTGTATTATTATTTATTTTTTATTGCCGAGCAAATTTAAGCACATTTGGGAGAAGCCGTGTGCCAAAAATTGTACATCTGCATCCAACAGTCTTCGAGATCTAAGAAATCGCCAAACGTTACTCCAGCAGGATTTTGAATATCTTCATAACGGATCAAGCTACAAATGAAATTTTTATACGCTCAATTACAACCTGCAACGCTCTAATTATTTGCATATTATTTTTCTTAAAATATCCTTTAGAACAAAAAATCTCTGGCTGGAGTAACGTTTTGAAACGTTACTCCAGCCAGATCTGTTTTTCGAGCTTTTCTCGAAAACTACAAAGGAGCAAATTATGAAAATGCAACGCTCAATTACAGGAGACAATGCTCTAATTGAGCATAGGTAAAAAGTTAACAAAATCCACAATATCTGGCTGGGGTAACGCACACGCAAAAATCCATAGAAAAATACATAGAGTTGACAGCAAAGAAATGGTTTAGAAGCTAAAAGAGTCTTTTGGAGTTGACCGTTTGGTGACTGTACGATTTAACTAATCGTAGGTACCATAGATATATCATATATTATATTAAAAAGAGGTATATTATACCTATTAAAAAGAGGAATCGTACGATATATCTCTATATTGGCTCGCCAACATCCCGCCGCGTGCCCGTTTAGTACAACGGCTACATGATGATTAACTGACGTCTACTGTCACTGTCATCTGTCATTTGTGACGTCAATGCACGAGACAATCAAATTAATACCTTCAAACACACAGTCATAACTACAGTGACATCTAACCATATAATATATAAAAGGCAAAGCTGATTGACTGATGAAATTTTGCACACGTATTCCTTATATGACGTAGGCATCCACTAAGTAAGGATTTTTCAAAATTCAACCCCAAGATGGTAAAATAGAGGATGAAGTTTAAAATCAAATTACACGCTGGCGAAGCCGCGGCAATTAATGCTAGTTAAATTTAATTTAATGTGAACCAATTTTTGAGCATCTCATTTATACATATAAGGTGGATACTTCCAAACGAGCTTTTTGTTATCTCTAGCTTCATATCAAATCTGTTTTAAATATTAATGATTATTTAATGTTGCATTTTTTCTATCATTACTTTTATCAAGTGTTCATGAATATATTAAGGTTTCGTTTCTATCTTCAAAAAGCAGTTTCAAAGATAGTAAAATTTTGCATACAAATAGTTTTGGAACGCGGTGTAGCTGATCGTTAAGCGGAATCTGTAGTTCCTGAGGGATAGCCAGCTGTAGTTATCATGGAGTAAGCGAACCGAGAATGGCATTGGTTTTGAATATCTATTGCTTTATTATATTATATTTAAAAAGTCAAGAATATTATACAAGTGCTATGCAGACTTCTGACTTTTCTAAAGTTTCGTTGGAAAACAACGATAATATTATCTGTTAAAAATTAAAAAAAAGAAATTAGTTATACTTATTGATGTAGTATAAATTAACAGACAGACGTGGACTTCTTACACGTAAAAATGAAGTAGTTTAAATATTTTTAAAGAAATAAAACCCTAAAATCACTAATTCTCGTAGTCATTAACGTGGTCAACAAAAATAAAGCGAGCATTTCAAATGAGGACTTAAGTGATTTCTGCTTTAGTTATGTGACACCAGTTAATGGCGAACTGGAATTATTTAGCAGTAGTTTCTACTAAGGGTCAGGCTGATCTCTTGTTTAATAATAACTTGTATTGTCTAAGTTGCTTTAGTAACACATAATGAAGGAAATTATTACGTATTTTTCACAATAAGAATGTCATAATCTATGTAATGAATGAATAAAGATTAAAAAGAAATGTTAAGACATTGTTATTGTTGCATAGATGTATAATATTAAAAAGAGGTATTGTTGCTTTTTATAAAGTTTGCGTTTTGGTGTGATGATCATAATATTATTTAATCCCAAAACTTCCATCAACTCGACAGCCAAAGCAATGCGGTAAAAGCTTGCGACGCTGAATTAATATTGATAAAGCTAAAACAAAAAAGCGCAAGAAACAAGAGTTTCTTAACAGAATTTTCAACAATGAGTTGTCATTCCCCATCTTGCGCCGCGCCGCCATCTTGGTACAGTTGCGCTCGTTAGCGCTAGGCGTGTTTGTGACTTTGTACTGTGCCGCGCAACAATTAAGTTATGATATCCAAGGGAAGTGTTTTCAAATTATGTATCATGTTTGCGTATAAAATCTTAGCACGTCATATGTAAAAAAGGAGAAAATTTCTTTGTAAGAAAATAATACAAATTTATTGGCTTTTATCTTATTTCACTGTTTAGTTATGTTTATAATTACAGTGTTAGATCTTCAGGCTGTAGTATGGTGCTATGGCCTACTCTAAGATGGCCTACGACAATTTTTTTTAACTAAGTGTTTGTAAAAATATTTTTAAACCGAATACCTAGTTATAAATTACTACGTGATAAGTAGAGGGTGTCGGTATATACTACAGATGATCCTAAGGGGGTTGGGGGTTAAAAATTAGAAAAAAAAGTGATCACGTAATCATAAACGATCACAAACTATTACTTAAAGTACCTAAAGCAATAAATTTTGATTTAAATAGTTTTGTATTTGTTTAATAGAAAAATACTTACTTATACTTAAAGACCTAAGTATCGTTTTATTTTATGAAGAATATATCAGCAAAATATTCAGCACAAAAGAAGCTATTACCGCTACATTATTATGGGATATTAACGACATCGCTAAAAGACACACTTAATTGGCGGAACGGGCTGTATGATTTTAGGGCTCTTTCGCATTGACTTTTCTAGCAACAGAAAAAAATATTTTTTTATTTATAACTAGCAGCCCCGACGCACGGTGTTCTATTCTGAACAATAAAATAGAATAAAAAAGTATGTGTGTGTCAGCTCCGACGCACGACTGGAGTTTCCTCCTTACGAAAGATAATTATGATATAATATATCGAATAGAAAAAGAGGATAAGAGAAACAAACATATATCTGTAATTATTCGGATTATTTATATTTCTATTACATAAAGTATGTTACAAAATAATGATAATAAAAGTAATAGTAATAAAGCTGACGGTAATAACGAGCTGGTTCCAGGTCTGTGAATGAACAAATTCGAACATATTTAAATTTAAAAATAGAAATGTGTCGTGATACGCTGTGTAATGTATTTCATCTCATTCTTTTGCGGGTTCAATCCTACAGATATATATGTTTGTCTTTTTCTACGTAACGCCTCAACTTTCCGTGTTACACTTCATTTTACTCCTCATAAAATTTCCGTACCGGGACTTATAACTCAAATCGTTTCTTAAGGAGTAAACTCCAACCTACATCTACGCCTAAAACTACACCTACACTTACATCTATACTTACACATACACATACACCTACATCTACATATACCAACCTATTGAAGCTGGCCTATTTTTCTTAATAAATCAATCAGGTAATACTGAACACACCTATTAATATTTCACAGTCTCGTGTCAAATTGAACACAGTGAATAGTTAGTATGGAAAAATGAAATCGTAATTTTTTGTAGTTTCACGTTTCAGTTGTAGTACGTGAAATAATTTCACGACCAAAAATAAACGAATTGGTCCAGCTGTTCTCAAGTTATAGCGTGATCATTTCATGTAGCAGTCTCGTTGGGTTCCTATAACTCCATTCCTATCGGCTTCACGTACCACTTACCTTTTGATGACCCTCATCCAAAGCTTACCTGCTATTCAGCCTAGGGCTTAACTGTAAAGGACAAGGCCTTCGTCACTATCATGTAAGTAGTACGGAATGCCAACAGCTTTGTCCACCCAAACCAAACCAAACGACAGAGTCAACGTTCATAATATATCTGGAGCGTATAAAATTCATACTCAAATCCTGATATATAAAATTCTCGTATCATAGTATTTGGGGACACACTCCTCCGAAACGGCTTGGCCGATTCTTATGTTTTTTTCTTTCGGTAAAAATCGTTAGGTCTTATAAATAATCGGTCGTAATCTGTTTTTTATATGTGGCAAAACAACGCTTGCCAAGTCAGCTAATAAAAATATATAGCTTCTCATATAAGTAAATTTACACGCAAGATACTAACTTATTTAAAATAGTTATCCCTCACAGATAAATTAGCGGTATATTTTTTTTTCTTTTGCAAAAAACGTACATGATATCACAGTTCACATAATAATCATTATATCATTATATTCAATAAAATGTCGTAAAAATCTCTAGTATAAACGGATCTTAATACTTAACTTGTGTTTAATAATTTATAGACTACGATAGCTGCCGTGTTATATTTTGTTAGGTGAATGCCTCCATATAATTGCTTTAGTTTATTCCTGATACTTTCATCGTTAATAGTTCAAGATTTACTGTTTGATATTTCATCATCAATTAGTTCAAGACTAGCTTTTGCCCCCGACTTCGTCTGCGTGGATATTGTCCGCGTCCATATTGAAATCGGAACCGTTATAGCATTCGTTGTCCGTATGTCGAATGTTTTAAATCAATCTGTCAAGATGCATTTTCAAGAGTGTGTGGAGCTCTTAAAACCCCAGTTCCGATTCAAACTAGACATTCATTTTACTTTCATTGTATTACAACTTATCATAAGTGAAGCGACTTTGTTATCATAAAATGATTTTGTCTAGTTTGGACCAATCCAAATGCGCTTCACGCTGGTTAAACGTTTGCGAGAATACCGGTTTAACAGTTTTAGCATACTGATTCACTTAACTTAACGCAACTTGATTGTAATTGTATTATTACAGGTTTTACTAAGCAGAATTGGCCCTCAGGTCTGCAATGGCAGCAGTGAAAACATCAAACGTCCATGACGCAATACGGGATTTTATCGTCTATAAATAACGCAACATTTTGTGACTTGCAAGGCACATGAAAATTCAAGAACCGTAATTTTGTAGTTGCAAAAATCTATTTAACTTAGTATGTGCGGAACTATCGGTGTACGAGTCTAACTTCTACTTGGCATGATTTTTATTCTGTATTTCTACTAGTTATAACATCAAGTTCTGTTCCAGAAAGTATACCACTTATATTCGTTAGCTAGTTTGTCACTTGTCGTGAGTGCTACGGTGTAGCACGACCGTAGCACTCTACGAAAGGTCAGAAGTCAGAATCAAGGCCGGTTAAACAATCGTATTTTCCATATTAAACCTCTTCTTGTAGGCTGAGAAACTTTATTATGTCTATTTTTCTAGCCAAAAATTTGGCGACAGTGTTAATTTTTTTTTAAGATTTTATTTTTTAATTCCTCACGTTTCATATTTTTACGAAAAAAAAATTATAAGATGTATTTTATTCCCATTCATTTATTATGTAATTTAGATATTTTAGCTACGCTTCTATTTATTTGTCAACATATATTTCTACATAAATCACATTAATGTCTTCCGGTTGTTGATGTAAATCTGTATTCAAGCGTACCTTATCCATTTAAAGAGTATATTAGACATTATAATTCTTAGAGAGAAAACTTACCTATAACATTTATTTTAACGGAATAAGTAAGCAATCTGCATGAGAGTGGACCACAGTGCATAATAGAGAGGACGACACGCCGCCATTAGTGCTAACACTGTATACTGTATGATCAAAAAATGAGCTGGACCTCTAGTCAAGATGCATTCGATAATTTCGATGGCGAACGTCGAAATCAAAAATGTATGGGAACAGAACCTCAATTCTCGTATTTAAAGTAGACTTTTATTTTACTTCATTAGTTTTGTAAATGTAGTGACATGTTACCGTGAACGGATTTTATGACGTTTCGACCAATCAGAGCGCGTTTCACGTTGGTTTAACGTTCATAAAGCACCGTTTGGGAGTATAAGTGTATCGGGACTTGATTGTAATTGTATTAATACATGTTTTATTTAGCAAAATTGCCCCTCTGATATAAGTCATCGTTATGTGACATGTCGCTTGCGATGCGTTATGTCAAATCCCATACATTTTGTTTTCGAACTTCACCGTCGAAATTATCGTATGCATCTTGACTAGAGGCCCTGGTGTACGTACAAATACAAACACGTCACGTGCACGGAACTTGAAATCACGCACACATCAAAGCATACACTCGTGTGTATCAGTGGTGAAGGCTGCTTCTCCTTCATAGGGAAGCCGGAGCCTGTATAATAGGTAGGGATTTCTATGAAGGTTTGCAAAAGATAAGTGACAAGGGAAGCCGATAGGAATGGAGGTTATAGGAACCCCTCGCCACTGGTGTGTATGCTTTGATGTGTGCTTGATTTCGACTGGCGACACCTCACTGCATAATCACCGGGCTTGTCACATCTCTTCGTTTATAAATCTGTGGAGTGGAAAATATTAGCGGCATTATCCCAAAATGGCTTTTAGCAACTTGTACTGATTGAAAGCCTCATTCCATTCTTAAAGGAAATTAATTGAAATCATAATTTCTACGCCGCTGAAATGCCGGTCTTATTACAATTAATATTATCATTTTACACAAGATAATTGAAACGCTTTATTATAATTATAATAATCTGGTAAATGCACGAGATACCGAAATAAGTATTTATGTTCTTAAACCAAATCATATTACGTAATACTTAGACGTTGTATTCACGTAACTATCCTTATCCCTACAAAGTAGTTAGGTGAGTTAGTCGTGGCTTAGTTTAACTTGCATAAGTGAACTTAACCGGAGGTACTTTAAGGAAGCTCCCATTGTAGTACTAGGGAATGGACATTTTGTGACGTAACATTAGGCAATCTATAAAAAAGTTACATATACGAAAAATTAGGAACATGTCTAATTTTATTTTGTATTGCAGGTATCTGAGGACTTGGATAAAGGTTATTGTCTTCCTGAAACAGGAGTGTACTATGATATATATGTATACTAATATTATAAAATGGAAAAGCTGTTTGTTTGAATTGAATAGGCTCTGAAACTACTGGACCGATTTTGATGAAATTTGTCACAGATACAGACTAGACTACGGGAAAGGATATAGGTTAATTTTTATCGCGGAAAAATGTACGGTTTCCGAGATATCAACTATTGCGCGCACAAAGTCACGGTGCATGAGACACAGCCTGGTGATAGACAGACAGATAGATGGACAGTGGAGTTTTAGTAATTAAGTCCTATTTTTACCCTTTGATTACGGAGAGAGTATGGAACCTAAAAAAGATAACAGGTAAGTATTATTATTGTATTACAAAAGAACATTAAAAATTCTAGACCAATCTTCATGAGACACGTACCTAATATCTAGAAATAATTTAATATTCCTTAACGTTTAAATTTCATATTCACATACATTTGTTATTCTAAAATGGTATTACATGCTGTCATATAACAACCCTTGTACGCCACTCAGAAATGTACAATGAATACCAGCTTAACTCTGAGCCTAGTGTCATGATTAAGCCGATCTAGCTTTCTAGTGCTTACTTCGGAGCTCTACTTTATGAGAGTAACGTAATTTACTTTTCATGCAATCTTAAATATTGTATGCTTGTTTTACATTATTTATTCGATTTTTTTTTTACTATTTTCATGTCATTATGTCATTAAGTGTAGAAAGCATAGAGATTTTGTAAGTAACGCACAATTTATCAACAACTCTCAATCTCAAATCAGGGTTACCAATGTGGAATTATGGTAGGCGTGGGAGTAATGGTGGCCCCAAAGGGAGATCTCCGACCGAGAGAAGTGGTATGCTTGGTCAGGCCGAAACCCCTTTTATGCATGTTGAATATATAGCGCCGAGCTGTGAAAACTTCGATAACGCGATTCAGGATTGTGGCGCTAATTGATCCACCATAAGGTCATCTTCCAATGCCTGCCTCTTTTTCGAATTTTGGGGCGTGCGGCGCGGCAATGTCGGCGGCGCGGCAGCACCACGGGCAACGTAGCTGTAAACCCGTTCTCGAAATTAACGGCAACTCTCGCGGTACTATAACGTCGAAGTGTTTTATCCGCGGCATTAGGCTGGTACTATACAGAGGCGGCTTTAGTCCTTGTGGCGCCCGTGTGCAACCAGTACCCTGGTGCCCTCTAGTAGGAGGGAGGTCAAAATGGAATACTTTACACTTACAGTTAAATTTTCAAACGGAAATTTGGGTGTAAAAAGTGAAATTTTAAATGATTTCATTGTTCGGCGTGTTTTCATTGTTTTCAAACGAATCAAAACAGGTGTCGCCACGCGCCTTTGGTAGTGATGCGAATGCGACACTACGTCAATATAATCCTTAATTATCAGTTTTAAGGCTGATTTCACGTTGAAATAAAAGTTATTGTGTAGAGTAAGGTAAAGAGCGCGCCTTGCTTTGCTACCACGCGCCCGGCATCGGCGTAACACGGCAAGGTCTTTGAGAGCGCCGCCGGTGCCGCGAGCGTATCGTATCTTTAGAGGTGTCGCATTACAGGGCGCTCGGCGCCCCTTAGACTTAGCACATGCACTATAGGTAAAGCCGCCTCTGGTACTACGAGTATATTATGTAAAGGTGAAAATTCATAGCACTGAAAATAGTGGTCTGCGCTTTAACAATAGAGTTGAAAATCGAACACACGAGTGTCACATCAAATGTCAATGTCATATCTGACAGCTCGAAACTCGAAATTTTCATTTTCAACTCTATTGTAATAACGCAGATTTCTATTTTCAGTGCTCTGAAGTTTTAACGGCGCGGGCATTCCGGATTCTGAAGCATGTAGTCCCAGACTTAATTTTACAAACAAAAAGTCCCAAATAAATTGAACTTCACTATCTACGCAGGCGCGCGGGCGGTCACCTCTTAACAGGAGTCGCCGCTCTCTGCCCATGCCGTCTCGGCCGCGAATTTCACGACAAGCATCGTGGCGACGGCAGCAGCAATCCTGTGTACCGCTTTTGCTTTGTATTTTGTAACTACATAGATGTATCACGCGACTTAGGGCGCGCAAAAAAAAAAATTCGCAGTAATCGTACATTTTGCCGCGATAAAAAGTAGCATTTATCCTTCCCCGTTGTCTAATCTGTATCTGTACCAAATTTCATCAAAATTTATCCAGTAGTTTCGGAGCCCATTGAATGCAAACAAACAAATTAACATTTATTAAATTAGTATAAATATAGATAGATGGTACTTTAAATTTGTTTGTTAACTTTCTTTCTAAACATATTCTATGTAATGGCTTATTATTTAATAGAGTAGCAACTCGGTCGCCTGCTACCAGGCGACGGTACGTATTTTACCTAATTCATGAAAAAATAATTATCACAATTTAAAAATCTGATTAAAATCATTCTGGACAGTGTAATTTCAATTAGTATTGTTTTTTTTTTCAGTTTTAGTATTCGTTATTGGAAATTATTCCCAAAACAAACAAAAGATTGGGTCAAACACCCCTGTGACAATCTGCCGCTACGCTAGTACAAGTATTTGTAACTTGACATAATTGCAGTATCATAAAAACGTGTAGCATCGACGCGCCGACGACACACTTCAGATTTCAATCTTATTCTTCCGCTATATCATCTTTTAAAACATAATATAACTCAAACGGTGGATTCTCATTACGTTCTGCAACCTATTTACTTTTTTGTGTATCGAATTTCTGACACAAAAGATACCTTTGTGGGCTTAGTAATGTTATAGTATCAGAATGTGGCTCCATTGAAAGGTACGGGCTGCGCGCATGCTCCGTGCCGTATCTTGCGCTCGGAATCTGCGACCGCCAGCCTAGCGACGCCAGCCGCGCGGTCGGTCGTCCTTCCCATGGCTTCGCAATCCATTCCCGATTTACAACAAAAATTCAATCGATACTCATTCAATTATATTCATAATTCGATAATCGAGTAGTTCCCATCGATTATAACGAGACTCTGTTTAACCCACTGCTGATTTCCAACGAAAACTGTGATTGGTGTTTGTGAACTGTGTTATTTGTACTGTATAGTAGCCGCCTCATGATATTTACCAAGCGAATACACGTAGTGTAAACAGGTAAGCGTATTTGAAGTTTTAATATAGCTTGAATGTCCAGATTATGTTAGATTTGAGTTTATTTCATTTTTACGCATGCTTATGCGTGCAGTCACGCATTTGATTGCAGGTTGTGGGTATTATTTCGCGGGATATTGCTAGATAAAATATTAATTAAATTATTTCACATCGGTAATATTTTCATCTATATTATACTAGCTTTTGCCTTTATTTTTTGTAAATACACTCTGTATTATCTGTCTGTCTGTATGTATCCCACAGGAGGAACACAATTTTTTTCGGGATAAAATGTAGCCTGTTTTAATCCAGAGCATAAACTACTATCGTACCAAATTTCAACAAAATCCATTCAGTAGTTTTTGCATGTAAGAGTAAAAAACAACATCCCCACACACTTTCACATTTATCATATTATTGGTACCCATACATACTCGGTACCCATTTAAGAAGTTTAAACACTGAATTTAGAGCGGAAATGGGTACCGAGTACGCTTTCATCTATATTATACTAGCTTTTGCCTTTATTTTTTGTAAATACACTCTGTATTATCTGTCTGTCTATATGTATCCCACAGGAGGAACACAATTTTTTTTTCGAGATTAAATGTAGCTTATATTTTAATCCAGAGCCTAAACTAAAACCATTCCAAATTTCATCAAAATGCGTTGAGAAGTTTTTGCGTGAAAGAGTAACAAACATCCATCCATCCATCCTCGCACACTTTCACATTTATCCTATTATTGCGTCCGTACTCGGTACCCATATAAGATGTCTAAACACTGAATTCATGCGGAAATGGGTAACGAGTATTAAACCCAAATATTCCAATTTTATTAAAACTTTTCTATAAATAATTTGAAGACTAAACAGATTTTTATTTCAATCCCCAAACTTGAATAAAGAGCCAGATTTAATATGATTTTACTGAACGTTTTTCGTGTTCCGTTCGAGGGTTTTTCTGGAGGTAATAAAAGATCAAAGACGAAGCCACGCTTCGGCATGATTGATTTCTTCCAAGTCATTGGATACATTGCCAGGTCAGTGACCGCTTAAACGTCAAATTTAATTTATGCCTTTTCCGATATAAATGCATAAAGCTAAGTATGCTTTGACTCAACCTCTGACTTTTAGATTTTGGACTTTAAAAATCGACAAGAATCTTGGCTCAATTTATTTTTTAAATGCAGTAAAAGTTCCCTATAACTATGAAGTCATTGACGCGCAAAAATAAAACATACTACATTAGTATTATTGCATATTCCATACAGTATGAGCTCCGGACACGTATGAAAACATAAAATTAAATTAGAAAATATATTGCAGCTGTAGCTCGTTCCATGAATATTATGAGATTGCCGATTGTATTTTGTTTTAATAACGGTGCATGGAAACGTCATTTTTTTTTTTTTTTGCTTTCAACGTTTTGCTAAAAATAATCATTACCTAGGTATATAGATCCATTTTGATAAGTAGTAGAGAGTTTTATGCATCTGGGGGCACGGTAGTGCCCCCATGCCAAGACGTCAAGCGAAGCGCAAGGGCACTACCAAACCACCTTTTCTCGAAGCGTTTCGTCGATTTTTTGAACCCTCATAACTTGAGTTTGGATTGTACCAGATGAATGAAACTTTCAGGATTTGTTCCCATCAGCGGTCTCATTAAACATGTAAAGTTTCGATTACCTACGTCTTATACTTTAGATTTTATTGATATCTAACTACCCCTGATTCCGTCACTGACTCACTGATGATCAACAAAATTATATCGTACTTCCTGGTGTTCTCGAAAGCTGATATTTGTTACGTAAGATTGTATTAGTACACAACCAACATAAAAATTCTCAAAATTGGAACTTTCATTTTTCATAACTTTCAGGGAGTTAAAGTTAATTATCTGTGAAAGCGCCATCTATCGCATTATTATGAACTATATACGTTATGTCGTCGTTCATCGCTAGGCTTGTAAACTAATTGACTAATATTGATTGAAATAATTATTTTCCGAATATTCAAAATTTGAACGGATTTAACATGTATGCAACATCCATTTAATTATGTTAAGAATTAAGGTAAGAAGTCTCATATAAACTTTTATCCTTCAACCCCTTAAACTACAGGATGGAAGTTTCTATAATATTACCACAAATTTAGAGGCCTGAAAATTGTTGTTGTTATTAGGGATCCGATAATAACAATAAAATCCCACCAAAAACATTTCAATGTAAAATAATTATGCCAAGACGATACCATATGACTAGCACTGTCAAAAAGTTATGAAATCTCATGTAAAACCAAGCTTCTTACCCTACACGCCTTAACTCTACAAGCGTAACTTCACAAACTCTACACTTTAGTCAATATATGTGGCCTGGCCATTTCGTTACATTCACTTGGCCGTAAGCAGAAAAATTTATAACCGACTGTTTTTAACTGTTTGTAACGAAATGGCCATGCCACATATAATGACTAAGGTGTAGAGTTTGTGAAGTGAAGTTAAGGCGTGTAGGGTAAGAAATGTTTTACATGAGATTTCATAACTTTTTGACAGTGCTAGTCATATGATATCGTCTCGGCATAATTCTTTTACATTGAAATGTTTTTGGTGGGATACCATTTTCTCTGTATCTGCTATGTAACAGGATGATTCATTTTTATCCTCATAATAAATTTTACCAACATGCATAAATGAATCTGGTTATTTAGAGAAAAATAACATGATTACCATTTCCTGTCAACTGTCACTAAGTATGGACAGTGGACACTCTCGCTCTGCCGTGCGTGCTGGCTTTGAATGACACGCGACCACCGCGCAGTGTCGGCCGCGCGAATTATTTTATTTTATGTTAATCTGCAGGGCAATCGCACCAAGTTGTTTCAGTTGAATTGTTAATGAAACGGGAACAGAATAGGCTAAAATTTGTTTTACATAAATTCTTGTGTATAAAAATACCTTAGGCCTTTTCATCCGTTATTGGATAATTTATACAGTATTCTCCCAGCGAAGTAATCACTCTGAAATACTGTAGTGCCTTTACAGTTGGTTTTTAAATGTCGTATGGTTGCCCAAGCACATACGGCAGAGGATTGACTGATCAATACGTCTTGGGCCAACCATGTGCGGGTTGCCTCACGATGTTTTGCTTCACTGTTAGAGCGTCGCTACAAACTTATATCCAGGACAGCCCGAGTAGGGTGGGGGGCTAAACCCCTCGGTTATAAAACTTATATTATATACAGCAGTGATAGAACCAACTATTATGTATGCAGCGGCGGCATGGACACCGACAGCGGAAAAGATGGAGGTCCAGAAAAGACTTAACACCATACAGCGTGGTTTTGCCCAGAAGATTTGCAGAGCATATCGGACTGTCTCCCTGAACTCTGCTCTTTTGCTGGCTGGGATACTCCCTTTTGATCTCAGAATAATCGAAGCAGCGAGACTTTATGAGATCAAGAAGGGGGTGTCGCAGCCGGCATTGGGAGACAGGGAGTAGAACAAATGGCTCCAGCGATCGAGGCCCCTCATCCGGCTGATCAGATAGAGCTGGAATTCGGACTGGTAGACGAGAACACATATTCCGACGTGATTAATAACCACGAACATAGAATTTATACGGACGGCAGCAAGATGCAAGCAAACTGTGGGAGAGCCACGCTTCGGCATGAATGGGCCGGCTCGACCGGGTAAATACCACGGCCTCACAGAAAACCGGCGTGAAATAACGCTTGCGTTGTGTTTCGCCGAGTGAGTGAGGTTACCGGAGGTCCAAGTGGGGATTGGGGATTTTAAGAACCAGGAACGCAAGTCGCAACACCAGAGGAGTTACAAGTGTAACTCCTCTGGTGTTGCGTGTCCATTGGCGGCAGTAATCGCTTACCATCAAGCGATCCGTCTGCTCGTTTCCTGGTTCATTACATATAAAAAAAATTCACAGATTTCGTGCCTCACACGACTATCGAGCACATTGGAAATGAATCTACGGAATTCGAAAAAATATTGTCGCTGAGTGACTAGAAAGTCGGGATAATAGGAAAAGGTTACAATAAAACTACAAAGTTAAATGATAATTATTTTATACCTAGACTAGCTTTTGGCCGCGACTTCGTACGCGTATATATATTGAGGTGATATATTTTCCTATTATTTTTAGAACGAGACCTTAATTATTATGCTAAAAATAAATTAAATTAAATAGTAAATTAGTCATCAAGAATAGGAATTATTTTACGCAATGAATAGCTATATTTACATATACTGTACGTAGGGCTGGCCCAGGCCTCATACATTTCTTGAACATCTCTTTTAAAAGGGGGATTGTGACACGTATTTTATAATAACATCCATGTATTATCCCGATCCCGATCCCAATCCCAATCCCAATCCCAATCCCAATCCCAATCCCAATCCCAATCTCAATCCCAATCCCAATCCCAATCCCAATCCCAATCCCAATCCCAATCCTAATTCTAATTCTTTAGCAAATAAGTTTTATTTCATACTTTTTTGTACATTTTTACTATGGAAGTCGGTTTTGTTGAAAAAAAAAATTTCTTCTCTTTTTGTTTTTGTTAAAAAATATATATTAGTTATATTTATTATTTCATTATTTAACATATTAACATATTTTAAAAAACTTATAAATACAGAAACGCCCCCGCTATTCTCACTTTCTTGGCAAAACGAACTCAAGCGTTTATTTTATGCCACGTTTCTGAGAGGTATTTCCCCAAATAAACATTTCATTATTATCTATTGTAGTAGTCGGTGGAAAAAAAAGGAAGTAGCAATAAGCATTAATTAATATAATATTATAGTGATGATGATGATCACGAATATAATTTTGCCAATAGTACAATTTAAAAACATCTATCTATAAGGAGTCAGGAGTTATGTTCAATACTTTTGGATCCAGGTTATACCTTGGTGCAAATTCTTACTTTTTGGTAGCACACGCTTGGATTAACGTCAGAAAAAAATTTAAATCGCCGTATAAGTCCATATAAATTTCGAGAAGTTCCTTTGATTACTCATGGATCCCATCATCATGTCACCACTTTGAGGTCAAAAGGACCGATTTGGGATTGTACACTCTACATCAAAAAAATAAATTTGATAATCGGTCCGCAGACGGGGAAGTAAGTAAGTCGTTGAACACACAAGAAAAATAAAAAATATATACATACATACATACATACATATAATCACGCCTGTTTCCCGTAGGGGTAGGCAGAGACCACTTCTTTCCACTTGCTACGATCCTTACATACTTGTTTTGCTTCATCCACTTTCATTATTCCCTTCATACATGCTCTTCGGTTTAGGGTACTCTTGACCTGGCCTTTTTTCAAGACGTCCCCGATTTGGTCTTGGAACGTCCGCCTAGGTCTACCCCTTCCAACACTTCCATTCACACTCGCATTATACACTTTTTTCGTCAATCGTTCTTCATTCATTCTCTCAACATGGCCAAACCATCTCAGCATACCTTTCTCAATTTTTGTCACTACATCTTCTTTTAGACCACAACGTTTCCTTATCTCACTATTTCTTATCCTGTCACCCAGTTTAATTCCTATCATGCTTCTTAATGCTCTCATCTCAACTGCATTTATTCTGCTTTCATGTTTCTTCTGCCATACCCAACTTTCACTTCCGTACATGAGTGTCGGAACCAACACCCCCGCATGCACAGCCAAACGAGCCTTGTTAGACACCTTCCGACTGTTCATAAAGGAGTGCAAAGCTCCATTCACCATGTTTCCTGCATTCACTCTTCTTTCAATATCACTCTCACACTTTCCATCTCTTGTAAACTTTGAACCCAGATACACAAAATCATTCACCTGTTCAATTTGTTCATCTCCAATCACGATATTGCAGTCTGTCACTGCCTCATCTCTTTCAAACACCATCACTTTCGTCTTCTTTACATTCATCTTCATTCCCTTTCTAGTTAGAGCTCCACTTATCGCAGTTACCATCTCCTGCAACTCCTCGGCCGAAGACGCAAGTAATACTTGGTCATCAGCATAGAGAAAACATTTGACGAGTAACTCATTCATTCTCAGCCCACTTTCACTCTCTTTTAAATCTGTCAAGCAATTGTCCATGAACAGATTGAACAGCCACGGTGACGCTACACATCCCTGTCTAACACCTTTTTCGATATTGAACCATTCAGTGTATGCCCCGTTTATCCTTACACACGCACTAGAATCCCTATAAAGAGATTGTAATGCTCGTATGAGGATACTGCTCACGCCGTTCACGGACAAAGCTGACCACAATTCATTCCTCACCACTCTATCATAGGCCTTTTCTAGATCCACGAACGCGCAGTAGACCTTCTTGTTTTTAGCCAAACACTTTTCGGCTATGCACCGCAAGGAAAAGACCTGATCCGTACATCCCATTCCCTTTCTGAATCCCGCTTGTGCATCCCATACTTTTTCATCAGTATCATTCACAACTCTTTCAATCAACACTTTCGCATATAATTTACCGACGACGCTGTGAAGGCTTATACCGCGGTAATTTATGCAGTCCTGCCGTGACCCTTTTCCCTTATACAATGGCACGATTACGGCTTTACACCAGTCTCCTGGTACTTGCCCATTTCGCCAGCATAAATTAAAAAGGCGGAACAGCTGGCTAGCCGCTATGCCCTGTCCAGCCTTCAGCATCTCGACGGTAATCCTGTCATATCCTGCAGCCTTACCTAATCTCATACTTTTCACTGCTTTCACTATTTCATCCATGCTTATCTCACTTTCATCACCATTTACATTATTTTCTATGGAAGGTGCCGGATGTTGTACCTGCACTTCCTCTCTTTCAAACAAACTTTCAAAATACTCTTTCCATCTCTTTAACACACATTCTTCTCCTTTTATAATGCTTCCATCTTGACTCCTAATTGTACTCAGCTCCGAGGTAGAAGATTTTCCTCTGACTGTTTTAATGGATTTCCAGAAAAACTTGATGTTTGACTGGAAATCTTCAGTGAGTCTCCTATCAAAATCATCCTTTCGTTCTTCTTTCTTTCTAGACACAACTTCTTTCGCTGCTGATTTCAATCTTTTATACTTCGATCTTGCTTCCTTTATCTCATCATCCGTTGCCTTTTGAACTTTTTGGTTGGCCCTTGTTGCTAACCAATCCAACCACGCTTTCTTCTTTTCTTGCACAGCCCTTTGTACATCCTTATCCATCCACACATTATAGTTATTTCTTCCTTTCCTTCTTTTAGCCACCCCGCATACCTCAATAGCAACATTCACTATTCCTTTTTTAAATTTCTCCCACAACTCTTCAATCACACCTATCTCTTCTATGCCTTTAAAACTTTCTTTCAGTTTCTCTACATACTCGTCCCTCTTTTCTTTTTCCTGTAGGCATTCCACATTCACTCTGTCCAAAACACTCGTAGGCTCGGCCCGTCGGTGTCGCCACCGTTTAAAGAGACCACGCATTCGGGCTATGACCAGAAAGTGGTCTGTGTCGAGTCCTACACCGCGGTAAGCCCGAGTGTTTAGCACTTTCTTCCTCAGTCTTTCATCCACAATTATAAAATCAATCATACTTCTAGAATCACCCTCATCTCTAGTATACAAATGGATCTTTTTGTGGTCAAACATTGTGTTGGCCACGCACAGATTCCATTCCAAGCATACTTCAAGCAGGCTTCTCCCATTGTCATTCACTCTCTCGTCCCCAAACGTACCCAGAACTCCTTCATACCCATCACGCTTTACTCCAACCCACCCATTAAAGTCCCCTAACATCACGATCCGTTCATTTTCTCCACATTTATGCAGGACCTCTCTCATGCTATCCCAAAACTCCTCTCTCTCTTGTTGGGCTTTTATTGACCCAACTCCGCGCAGATCCGTCGGTGCATAGACCCCAAGGATGAACAGGCGAGTGAGTCCGACTTTTAACCTAACCCAGAGGAGTCTTGGGCTTACACATTCATGCTCCATCACACATTCAACTATCCGAGACGAAAGAATCACACCAACTCCCTGACAGCCTCGGCTGGTTTGGGGAACTCCCGACCAGTATGCCGTGTAGGGACCATGAACCGTGGTGTCACATCCTTTCCTCTTGGTTTCGTTCACGCACAGAATATCTATACATCGTTCATCCATCATCTGACATACTTCATCAATCTTACCATCCATTCCTCCTCTTACATTCAACGTAGCGAAGCGGCTCTCCATGGGCCGCTTTTCGCCCCCGCGAGAAACGAGACGTGATGGGTGGCGAACCACATCGCCGCCATTTTGGTTAATCAAATTATTTTTGTGATTATCCATTGCGTTCCCACGAGTAGCGAGGGAAGAGTTTGTCCACCCCAGCAGAGCCCCGCTGAATGTATATACAGCTGAATGTATATCGCCACTGCACTCTTTCGAAACGGCTTGACCGATTCTTATGATTTTTTTTGCATATTCGGTAGGTCTGAGAATTAGTCGTAATCTATTTTTTACATATGGTAAAACAAAGTTTGCCGGATCAGCGAGTACAAGATACAAAATTAATAGATTAACATAAGTATCCTCGACATAACACGTGTGAATAAACAAATTGCAAAATTTCTACACGCGTATCGAAGTTTGAATAATCGTCGATGTGTCGCTTAAGTATAAAGCACCTAGGAGCTCGAGCTTTGCTCTGTGTTTTTTAGAACAATAAAATAAGAAAAATAAATAAAAAATTCTTTTTAATATTATACATCTATGTAAAAAAACAAATATAAAAGAAAAAGAAATAATGAGAATTACAAAAATATTTTCTTACCGTGATTCGAACCCATCACATTCTGAATTTCTAAACAATGCAAAAGTTACACGTAGGCACGCATACCAAGCTGCCAACGAGACTGACGTAAGAAAGTCGAAATTATTGATATATTCTTGCACGTCAAAATAAAAAAACATATATTGCTTAAAAATGCGCAGTTTCTAAGGGATAAGACCTGGCTAGATCGATTTTTCACACCCAAAACTCACCGCGTACTAAATTTATGTAAATATTTGTAACCGTTGTCGAGATTCTGAATATAAACATACAAGATGGTCTCGCTTAAAGCATAAAATATTTTTTTTTTTGTTTCAAAAAGGTTAGGCTATAGGGCAAACCCTTAACCCGATCATATTTGTTTTAGGCTCAAATTGTAGCTGACTTAACTGTCCAGAGGAGTTTTTCTCAAATTTTTGATATCATTCTTCGTTTCGAAAATATCGAGCACCAAAATCAAAAATTCGGAAAAAATTGAATTTTTTTTTTCACTATTTCGGCCTTAACTTTTTTAGTTTTTGACTTTCTCGAAAAATTCTTTTTGCACTTTATAGATCTCGTGAATACGCATCTTTTGATAAAAATTTTTAGTATCATATCTTTACAACTCTCCAAGATATAACGGGATCGCACTTTTTCGTGAATTCAGCCCCTATACTGAAGCGATCGAAAAGACATTTCCAATGTCAAAAGATTGAGGGCCGGGTCGGAGCCGCGCTTTCCGTTTGGAAAGGCGAGGCTGAGACTAAAGCTGTCAAGCTTGCATTGCCGTCATATTGCACAGTCTACCAGGCCGAACTCTTGGCGCTCAATAGAGCCACATAGCCTGCAAGAGTGGAGTGACGAAGGTTGGTGCCCTCAGCGACTCCAGATCGGCTCTCCAAGCGGCTACCCTTGATTCCCCCATCCCCTGGCAGTGGCAAACAAGGGGGCCCTCCGAAAAGCTGCTTTACAGAGGCGGGAGGTCTCCCTGTTTTGGATTAAGGCATACGCAGGGCTTAGGTGGAATGAAAGAGTCGACCAATTAGCCAAGGAGGCCGCTCTGAGGTTGAAGAGGAAACCTGACTATGGCTGGTATCCTGTTTCATTCGCCAAGCGTATCTTAAGAGAGGATACGATTGGTGAATGGGACAAGAGATACTATGTGTCGGGCGGGACGGCCGGAGTCACGAAGCTCTTCTTTCCCACAGCCGCTGCAGCACATAGAATAGTTGAAAAAATAGACATAACGCACCACACAACACAAGTACTGACTGGCGGGTTCGCCTCAGATAGATTCAAGCTGAAGGAGGACCCGTCGTGCCTGTGTCAGCCCGGAGTTGCGGAGACGGTCCCTCACTTGTTACTCGAGTGCCCGATTTTTTCTAACAATAGGTATGGGGCCGTCCATTAATCACGTGATATTTTTAACAAATTTTTAGACCCCTCCCCTCCCCCTGGTGATACTTGGTGAGGTTTTATAATACCCCCCCCTCCCCCAGCTAAGATCACGTGTATTTTTTTTTACATAGTAAGCAGGTGATGTTTGAAGAAAAATTTTAACATAATAAAACAATTTCATCGAATAATTTAAGCAATTTAAAACTATACGAGTCATTTGTCATGTAAGTATTTAAACAACACTACGAATCTACAACCGATAATAATTTCGGTATGCATAGACTAGATTCGAAAATTAATACACGTGATGTCTCCTTATACCCCCTCCTCCCCTTGGTGATACTTGGTGATTTTTTTTCGGACCCCCCTCCCCCTTTAGGCATCACGTGATAATGGACGACCCCTATGATATTGAGCAGAAATTGGGCACCGCGATGACGGGTGAGAGTCTGCCTAGCATACTGGGGGAAAGACCACGGAAATTTTCCTGAAATACTGTATCAACATTGTAAAGATTGTAAATAAAAGAAATTGTAGTGGTAATATTCAACTGTTGTGATATTAGTTTGTAGGCCTTTTTAGATTATTTTTGTTTTTTTCTTAGTATTTTGCTTTGCACTATGTTATATTATTTTATTATATTTGTTTTTGCACCATTTTTTAAATAATTGTATTGATTTGCTATTGCACCATTTTTTTGTAATTTATTGTGTAAATTATTTTAATGGAAATAGAATTTGTATAATGGCAAAAAACGAGCCCGGTCCACGATAAAAAAAATAAAAAAAACCTGGGATTCGAACCTGCACTCTCTCGAGTGCGAACCAAACGGTCTACCCACTAGGCCACGGAGCTCACTCTTGTGGATAAGTATTATTATACCTAATTTACTTTTTATTGAATTTTAAATTTAAAAAATGAGGGAGCAACATGGCGAATAGCGAAGGATATTTTGCTACGAAAAAAGAAAGCAGAAGTTTCAAAAAATGAAAATCTGACAAGATTTAGTAAAATAATAATTCTTCTAGCAAAATAGCACACACACATTACACATTACACATCGGATCTCTCTAGACAGAGATATGGGTAACGTGACGTCACATAACACGACTTGCATAGAAAGTTCATAAGTAATTCCATTTTGGTAGAAAGAGATAGATTAAAAATTTTGGCCGCTCATAATATCTTGCTCATTTATCAACAGATATTGAAAATTTTCTTGCCAATTCCATTTTTCAGTCTAGTATCATATTATTATGTTTTAAGTTATTTTTATGTTTTATGTACATTCCCTATTGTCATAAACATACACATTATGTTATGTAAGAGCTGTTGAACACCAACCCTGTTGATAAGGGGTACCCCGTCTTCCCCCACGGTTTTGAAAGATGTTGTGTTTCTCATTTTCTTGAATTTCGCAATATTGTGATTTATTCATTAAATTTATATTCCTTTTTATATTCGTTATCATTAGTCAGGTAACTAATGAATAATCTGTTTTTGTTTTTAATACAACCTGTATAATACACAAAACTATTGGTTCCTAATGCGACGAAGCAAAGGGTCTGATCAGCTCGGCCGTGAGCTGGGCCGACGGCTGCGGGACTATGGCAACTACCCCCGCGGGGGCGTACCTGGTTTAGCATGTTTCCCTGGTCATTCAGCGCGTCAATACGGCTAACATCATGGGATCATTTGAGCCCGGTACACTACGTGGTAGGCTTTTCTCGTGAGACTCGCTTTGAAGATACTGTTAGGTGTACATAATATTCTATTGTTTTATTTATTTTCAACCTTATCTTATTGTGTATCGGTATTCAAAAGTAAAGTTTTTTAATATAAAATATAGTGTAATTCAAAATTACATTTATTTATTTTTACCATTATTTATCGATGCAAGATTATTATCAACAAAAGTCCCAACCAACCCAACCCAATCCTAATTTACTTACCAAATCGGATAGGTAAAGCCTCAGATTCCCCAATACCTAATAAACGGGCTTTTACAGGCGCATCTTTCATCGCAGATAAAAACTTTGTCTATAGTATGGGGGCTCTTTCTCAATTTATGTCAATAGTCATTGCCATTGGAGAAGTTTTATAAGTTTTTGTTTGGGATGCACTTGAAGAGCCAATATATTGTCTTAGTCCGACGCAGCTACGCATCATAATAGAGGCTGTTGGTTTTCGCAAACAAGAAAACTGTTTACGTTAAATGTTCCCCCAATATGAGTACGAAGTCGCCAGGATTCTATTTGCTTTGTTATATTTCAATATTATTATTGTTATTGGCTTGATAGTTAAGGTTAATCTAAAAAATTTACATATTTTAAAAAGTAGTATAGGTAAACTTTAAACACCTTTTATTTTAGCTTTAAATTCTTTATTTTATTTAAAAAAAATTATAGCTCTACACATCCTTTTATTAATGAGTTTTTAAAATAGTATCAGGAAAACAAAACAAAGGTTGCTATTTGTAATAATGATCTTATATGGAAGGTAATTTACACGAAGCAATTCGCCTATAGAGGAATGCGCTGAATAGATAATGAGCATCGACTTTCTAGAGAGACGCCGCAATATTGAGCAAAAGCCATCTAGGTAATACCTAAATTATACAATGCGGTATACGATTTCAAAAGACATTCCGGAAACCCTAGAGTTATTTGGAAAGCAGAAGGTTGTAAACTAAGCATAAGCTTTATATTTCATTTATATTCATACCAGTTTGTGAACAAATATTTAAAGTATGTAAATCTAAGATATAATGTATAAAAATTTAAGAAAAATAACTTATTATAATTAAAAAAAACAAACTTATTCACTCAGTTAGGTATATATATAACAAGCATGTTTTTTCAAATAGTTTTAGTTCACGAACAAATATTATAAGGAAAGCTAAGAAATTACTTGAAAACTTCAGAGCGTAAGCTGGAACTAACATAAAACTTATATTCAATTGCTGGACTCGGAGACATCAGGATTTAACTTAAATGAAAGTGAACAAATAATTGAAACGGTTTCTCTGGGAACTCTAAGAATGGTAAAATAATTGTAACAGTGAATCGCAGCCCATTATATTTCAACAACTTTTTAAATTACTATACTTAGGCCTTTCAGGCAGAATACGCATACGCCTAGGCTGTTTAACGCACAACCTAAAAAAAATTCAACCAGAGGAAGAGCAATTGCAGCATGCTACATCGATCGGACGTGTCGCTTGTGGCCCACACATTTACACCGATCTTAATGCCATCTACAATACGGCCGATGTATCTTGGCGAGTCTGAACTTCGCGCAGAAGGTTGCGCATTAGCTGTTTCTAAGTGTTTTCGTATTTATTTTATTTGTACTAATTGGTCAACTGTATTAAGGAAATAATATTAGTACATAGGTATATAAAAATAATACAATAACAGTTTTCTTCACGAGTTGTACATGCGCTAAAGTTCGCAGAGCCTATGTTCAGACCCGTCAAGATACAGCGGCCGTAGTGTACGTACTAACATGCTGTATTACTTTGGACAAGCTAGTAATCAATTTTGTAGGGTAATACACTACAAGATGTAATACACTATGTCCTAATATATCAAATAATAATTTTTTCGATTTAATTTCTTAATTTAATTTAGGTACTTACAAGATATTCAAAAATGAATTATTTTAGAAAATTTAATTAACAAGCTGTAAGTTTGTTACAGCTTGTTAATTAAATTTTCTAAAAAATACTCTGTGTATTATTTTATACAGGGCACTGATTGTCATCGCTTAAGTGCAAAATGATGTTATATTTAATAGTACTTACATTGCAATTTAATAGTCACAAATTATTATCTAAAGCCAAACTTGTAAATTTAAGGAATGTTTTATTTCTTTGTTCCAGAATGAGACGGGTGGAAGCATTTATTCTCTTCTTGTTCTTCGGACATCTCTCAGCCTTACCTGATACGATACGAATAGGTGAGTTTAACAAATATTTTCTTCACTCGGGCACCAGTCGTGAGCGTTGACTCGCAGAGAAGAGGAGAAACCAAAGAAGAAAAAGTCAACGATCACGGAGCGAAAGAAGGCGGTGGTGGCTAGCAAAAGCTAGTTTATATTAAATTAATAAATTAAGTAGTACGTAATATAAAGTATAACTTTACATAAAGAAAAAATATATAGTCAAATGAAGTCTATATACGATATGTCACAAGCTGATCAAAATACCGAATAATACGTAGATAATTTTTTACAGGCCAACTTATACAAAGTATGCATTATACTTACTTCTTATGTCTGGCTTAATGTTTATTAATTGTTACACATACATCATTTAACAGCCTCCGTGGTCTAGTGGTTCGAGCAGTGGCTCTCGACACGGAGGTCGTGGGTTCGGTTCCCGCATTGGAACAACAAAAAAAATTGTTTCCAAGTTTGGTTAGGACAATGCAGGCTGATCACCTAATTTGTCTGACAAGAAAAGTGATCCATGTGTCGGATGGGCATGTAAAAAGTCGGACCTGCGCCTAATCTCTTGTCAGTCGTGTCGGGCATATATCCCACTGGGTTACAAGAGTAAAGGGAGAGGCAGCCCTCATGCGCACACACTTGGGCACTATAAAATTACTCCTGCGTAAATGGCCTAGTTTCAATAAAACCGGCCACCGTCACCGAAATCGGTGTGGGGAGTTATTATTTAAGCAGCATATTACGGTGCTCGTTTCACATAAAAACTACCTCGAAAGTCACGGTCATATTCCCATTGATATAACTTCATATAATATAACTCATAACAATAACTATTCGCCCTTGGCATAAGAGTTTTTACCATAAATGTTATATCCGAAAATCTTTGGCAATAAAATAATAATTTTGTCCAATTTTGTTGTTGCTTAAACTTACTTTTAGTGTCGTCTACGGGCAGTAAAATATATGATCTAAAAGTAAACGGTAGAATAAAAGAATATTACAGAAACTGATTAATTTTACTAGCCAAACTTTTTCATTTTTTGTAACTAATACTAAAACCTGACGACAAAATGGCGTATTTAGTGAAAAGTAAGAAAACTAAAATTATGGAAAGATTTTAAAGAGACGATAAAAATTAAGTAAAATATTGTATTTTAGCATAATATTGTATTTGAGAAAAAAAAAATTAGCGTAGGAACCTACCTTAAATTATCCTTTTATAACAACACATAAAAGCTAACTTCTTGTTTCTGGCAAAAATTAAAATTCACAACAACGCTTTAGTATTCACATATAGTGCAAGACTCTCATAGAGGCTAAAGTGCAACTTTAACGTAGCTAATAAAAGCCTTACAATATTGAATTAAACAAAATTAACGTAGATTTTCATGTATAAGTATCATATAACTTTTGTTAAATCGAAAGTTGTAGAAAACTAATTAATATAAAAACCGGCCAAGTACAAGTCGGACTCGCGCACCGAGGGCTCCGTACAAATCTGTAGTGATTTTGTTACAGCTTAAAGGTATTATAGACCTGAGTATTTGATATGAATTTCAATTTAATACCTCTACGCGTTCATGAGGAAAGGGGTAGTAAGTTTACAATTATTAAAAATATTTTTATTATATGATGTAACTAAAAATGTACGGTTTTCGCAATTTTTCCTTTAACTGTCCTATAAGGCGTTGCTTTATACCAAATTTCAAGATTCTGAGTTCACGGGAAGTACTCTGTAGGTTTTGAGTTTGGGAGTGTCTAAAATTTGCGGCATAAACGGATGTATCTTTTGATTTCGTTGGCTTAGAAGTTTGATTTTTTCACAGCTCCAAGAGACAGTACAATCTGAGTATTTAATATAAATTTCAGCTTAATACCCCCACGCATTCCTGAGAAAAAAGGGTCTTGACAGACAGACGGAGGGACAACAAAGTATTCAACCAAACCTTTAAGGGTTCTGTTTTTTTCCTTTCGAGGTACGGAACCCTAAAAATTATAAACTTTATCATGTACCTTTACTTACTTAATGGGTAATTAATAGATAGTAAAAAAGGTTTTAAGCATCTTATAATAATAGGTTATCGACCCCACTTTGTTTTTCCATTAATTTAGGCTGAAAATTTGTATAGTGCTTGTTAATCTCTACAATAAAAGCTACCTCGCTATGAACGTGCCTTCGATAAATACATAAAATATGAAAATCTCTGCGTCGGTATGTTTTAACGACAAGCGACATTTTTGTAACGCTTACAGTGTTTTTATTACAATACATACAAGGTAGAACGAGTAATTTATTAAAATACTGTCACCGTAAAACAAGCTCAAAAAATTTAAAGCGGAATAAATTTAATATGTGCTTCACTTGAACGTCGAAACATATTATGAGATCTGTGTTTGATTGTGCGTGCTGCTTTAACCCTCTGCATAACTAAAGTTAATACATACATACATATAATCACGCCTCTTTCCCGTAGGGGTAGGTAGAGACCACTTCTTTCCACTTGCTACGATCCTTACATACTTGTTTCGCTTCATTCACATTCATTCTTACCATCCATTCCTCCTCTTACATTCAACGTAGTGAAGCAGCTCTCCATGGGCCAGTTTTCGCCTCCGCGAGAACGAGACGTGATGGGTGGCGAACCACTTCGCCACCATTTTGGATAATTAAATTATTTTTATGATTATACATTGCGTTCCCACGGATTGGCGGAGAGGGTAGGAATAGGGAAAGGGAAGGATAGGTGGTGTGGAAAGGAAGATTGATAAGTTAGAGTGGGAAATAGGAAATGTAGGATATTACCGCCCAGGAGGGCAAGGGATAGGACAGTAATAGCTAGGGAAGCCGGGGTCGCATATCCGTATACCACAACTACCGAACAGGTAAGTTGGGATGAGTATCCCATGACTAATAATAAGTAAAGTTAATGTACGAAAATAATTGTACTTATACATATATAAGGTTTGCTAAAATCAATTACGGGTATTTTGGCTATATGATCTACAGCTTATTATAAAGAACTTTAGACAAAAAAATATTGTCAACTCAAAGCAAAAAATTCACAGATTTCGTGCCTCACACGACTATCGAGCACATTGGAAATGAATCTACGGAATTCGAAAAAATATTGTCGCTGAGTGACTAGAAAGTCGGGATAATAGGAAAAGGTTACAATAAAACTACAAAGTTAAATTCCAAATTAAAATTCCAAAGAGAACATTCCAAAAAATATAGTCAAGTATGAGTCTGACTGTGATAAAAATACATTAATACCCCTGTTCACCCCTTTAGCGGTTGAATATCGAAAACCGTGAAATAGTGGTTACTTATTTTATTTTAGGACTACATTTACAAAGTTCCAAGCCGAAATGCTCATTTAATATTTTTCCCCGCACAAAGTTTAATACCCCTTTTTACCAATTAATAAATGTAATTTTTGAAAAAAAATTAATAAGGGTTTTAGTAGTAGCAATATCACGAAATTTCAAACAGATTTGACCGCAAACAAAAAAGTTAATACAAACGTTGATACACTGTTTTAATCCTTTAGGGGGTGATTTTCGCAAAATCCCTTCTCAGTGGACCTATACGTCACAAAATGAAGCCATAATCCAAATATTCGTTTCTAGCTTCAGTAGTTTTGCCTCGGCGTTGATGAATCAGTCAGTCAGGACATGTTACCATAATATAATATTATACTCGTAATCTAACTAATATACCTATATTCAAAAAAAAACAAACACCGACTTCCAAAGCTTGTACAAAAAGTATAAAATAAAACTTAATTTCTAAATAATACATACATACATATAATCACGCCTTTTCCCGTAAAGGGGTAGGCAAAGACCACTTTTTGCCACTTGCTACGATCCTTACATACTCGTTTCGCTTCGTTCACTTTCATTCTTACCATCCATTCCTCCTCTTACATTCAACGTAGCGAAGCGGCTCTCCATGATCCTGATGATGATCTAAATAATTCCCCTTTTTTTGGTTAAATTTTAACTATTTCTCTACTTACCCAATTTTCATAATTTTTGAGTCGGTACCAGCCCAAACAACGTCCTCTTCTTCTCTTTTTTAATTTAAGGTCAGGGCCCTTGAAGGTGCAGCTTCCGCCACTTTTCTCTACCCTCCACTAGTACTCAGCTCTCTATAGGACATTACATTTACATTTTCTACAAGTTGTAGCTTTTCTTAGACAAACTAATATAGTTTTTCCTTCGCCTTCCCCTATCCCTCTTTCCTTTTATATTTTTTTACTAATTCTGTCCTCATTCAGAATAGCATCACGATTAAATAAAATATTTAAAGTAGAACTCACGTTCACTTTGGCTGGTTCCGACTTCAAAATTATGAAGATTGAGTAGAGAAATAGTTAAAATTTTAACCAAATTTAAAAGGGGGATTGCGACACATATTTTATAATAACATCCATGTATTATCCCGATCCCGATCCCGATCCCGATCCCGATCCCGATCCCGATCCCGATCCCGATCCCGATCCCGATCCCGATCCCGATCCCGATCCCGATCCCGATCCCGATCCCGATCCCGATCCCGATCCCGATCCCGATCCCGATCCCGATCCCGATCCCTATCCCTATCCCAATCCCAATCCCAATCCCAATCCCAATCCCAATCCCAATCCCAATCCCAATCCCAATCCCAATCCCAATCCCAATCCCAATCCCAATCCCAATCCCAATCCCAGTCCCAGTCCCAGTCCCAGTCCCAGTCCCAGTCCCAGTCCCAGTCCCAGTCCCAGTCCCAGTCCCAAGCCCAGTCCCAGTCCCAGTCCCAGTCCCAGTCCCAGTCCCTGTCCCTGTCCCTGTCCCTGTCCCTGTCCCTGTCCCTGTCCCTGTCCCTGTCCCTGTCCCTGTCCCTGTCCCTGTCCCTGTCCCTGTCCCTGTCCCTGTCCCTGTCCCTGTCCCTGTCCCTGTCCCTGTCCCTGTCCCTGTCCCTGTCCCTGTCCCTGTCCCTGTCCCTGTCCCTGTCCCTGTCCCTGTCCCTGTCCCAGTCCCAGTCCCAGTCCCAGTCCCAGTCCCAGTCCCTGTCCCTGTCCCAGTCCCTGTCCCTGTCCCAGTCCCAGTCCCAGTCCCAGTCCCAGTCCCAGTCCCAGTCCCAGTCCCAGTCCCAGTCCCAGTCCCAGTCCCAGTCCCAGTCCCAGTCCCAGTCCCAGTCCCAGTCCCAGTCCCAGTCCCAGTCCCAGTCCCAGTCCCAGTCCCAGTCCCAGTCCCAGTCCCAGTCCCAGTCCCAGTCCCAGTCCCAGTCCCAGTCCCAGTCCCAGTCCCAGTCCCAGTCCCAGTCCCAGTCCCAGTCCCAGTCCCAGTCCCAGTCCCAGTCCCAGTCCCAGTCCCAGTCCCAGTCCCAGTCCCAGTCCCAGTCCCAGTCCCAGTCCCAGTCCCAGTCCCAGTCCCAGTCCCAGTCCCAGTCCCAGTCCCAGTCCCAGTCCCAGTCCCAGTCCCAGTCCCAGTCCCAGTCCCAGTCCCAGTCCCAGTCCCAGTCCCAGTCCCAGTCCCAGTCCCAGTCCCAGTCCCAGTCCCAGTCCCAGTCCCAGTCCCAGTCCCAGTCCCAGTCCCAGTCCCAGTCCCAGTCCCAGTCCCAGTCCCAGTCCCAGTCCCAGTCCCAGTCCCAGTCCCAGTCCCAGTCCCAGTCCCAGTCCCAGTCCCAGTCCCAGTCCCAGTCCCAGTCCCAGTCCCAGTCCCAGTCCCAGTCCCAGTCCCAGTCCCAGTCCCAGTCCCAGTCCCAGTCCCAGTCCCAGTCCCAGTCCCCATCCCCATCCCCATCCCCATCCCCATCCCCATCCCCATCCCCATCCCCAATCCCTATCCCTATCCCTATCCCTATCCCTATCCCTATCCCTATCCCTATCCCTATCCCTATCCCTATCCCTATCCCAATCCCAATCCCAGTCCCAGTCCCAGTCCCACTCCCACTCCCACTCCCACTCCCACTCCCACTCCCACTCCCACTCCCACTCCCACTCCCACTCCCAATCCCAATCCCAACCCCAACCCCAACCCCAACAAAGTGCAAAATTTCTACACGCGTATCGAAGTTTGAATAATCGTCGATGTAGCGCATAAGTATAAAGCACCTAGGAGCCCGAGCTTTGCTCGGTGTTTTTTAGAACAATAAAATAATAAAAATAAATAAAAAAATCTTTTTAATATTATGTATGTAAAAAAACAAATATAAAAGAAAAAGAAACAATGAGAATTACAAAAATATTTTCTTACCGTGATTCGAACCCATCACATTCTAAATTTCCAAACAATGCAAAAGTGTACGTAGGCACGCATACCAAGCTGCCAACGAGACTGACGTAAGAAAGTCGAAATAATTGATATATTGTTGCACGTCAAAATAAAAAAAACATATATTGCTTAAAAATGCGCAGTTTCTAAGGGATAAGACCTGGCTAGATCGATTTTTCACACCCAAAACTCACCGCGTACTAAATTTATGTAAATACTTGTAACCGTTGTCGAGATTCTGAATATAAACATACAAGATGGTCTCAAGCATAAAATATTAATTTTTTTGTTTCAAAAGGTTAGGCTATAGGGCAAACCCTTAACCCGATCATATTTATTTTAGGCTCAAATTGTAGCTGACTTAACTGTCCAGAGGAGTTTTTCTCAAATTTTTGATATCATTCTTCGTTTCGAAAATATCGAGCACCAAAATCAAAAATTCGGAAAAAATTGAATTTTTTTTTCACTATTTCGGCCTTAACTTTTTTAGTTTTTGACTTTCTCGAAAAATTCTTTTTGCACTTTATAGATCTCGTGAATACGCATCTTTTAATAAAATTTTTTTATATCATATCTTTACAACTCTCCAAGATATAACGGGATCGCACTTTTTCGTGAATTCAGCCCCTATACTGAAGCGATCGAAAAGACATTTCCAATGTCAAAATCATCTCATGTATGGAAGAACCTCCAATTAACGCAAACTCGCCCAAATAAAGGAAGATTTTTTTTCGAGTATGACAATTGTTTTTTTGCCTAAACGTCTACATATAAGCAGTAGATTATATTCCCAAAATATCCGTCGTTAATTTTACCGAACCTTGTATATTATTAAACATCAAAAAAAATTATGTAAACAGTTGACCTAAAGGCCATCCATGCAACTTCCCGCTAAGCGCTTAATTTTTATCTAATGCGTCATTTTTGAGCTTATAGAGCTCAAAAATAAAAGTGCTTCTAAAAATTTTCACTGATAATTTTCTTTTATCAGACTTTTAAGCTTCGAGCTCAAAAGACTGATGAAAGTTTAATAAAACACCTTTTTTTTTTAAAATTTCAATCTGTCATAACTTTGGAATGAATCGACCGATTTTCATGTGATTGGCGGCAATCGGTGCAGTTTTTCATTTCCTTTAAAAGAATCGACAACAAAAATTTTTAGATGAAAAATTTCGGAGTAATTCCGAAAAACACTTTTTTCGGGTTTCTTTGCTTCACGATATCACTCGAACGAATTAACCGATTTTGACCGGATTAGCGGTGATCGACGTGGTTATTCAAGGTTAAGAGCTGATTAGATTTTGGAGTTGATCGATAAATCCGTTTAAAAACTATTTTTCTTGAAAAAGATTTCTTGAAATCTATCTGTCCGAATCGGTCCAAATTGTATTCAAAATATAAGTTTGGCCAAGCCCTTTCAAATGGTGCTAGCTGCAATAAAATCGGTCAAACCGTTCAAAAGTTATAAGAGGTTTACACACATACATACAGACATAGTGACACCCTCGCGGGGGTAGTCAGGGAAGCTTCCTGTGACCTCATAACGTCGAGATGTGATAAGAATTCGATTTTTGCAAAACAGGGTAAAACCAATAACTTCCCGATTTTTTTAAATCTTAGATTTTCTTTCCGGGAAGTTAAAAAATATAAAAGAGAAGTTTAAAGTATTCGAGGTACTATGTATTTTCATTGCTTAAGCAAATAAAAGGAACTTAGTAACTTTTACGTTTACATTGAACAGAAGCTAGTAAATAGTTCATTTACATTCTTGACAACATTCCGTTACGGAATTTATGAGTGTTATTATGTGGGTAGAATAGTCCCGAGATAACTGTAATGAGACTAGCGAGGCGCTATTAGGGAGACAATGAGGAACTTTGACGTCGATTGAAACGATCCTAGATTTCACTATAGATATGGCAAATATATTTTGTAAAATTCTTCAAATTCAAATTCTTCTCAAATTTTTAATTCACACACACACACACATAAAAAACTGATAAGTGCGAGTGCGAGAACTTGGGCACGAAAGATTTCGTATAAAACAGCAAAAAAAAACATGTTTGTTATATGGGAGTCCCACTTTACACTTATATAATATTTATCTTATTCTGTTTTTATAGTATTTGTTGTTATAGTAGTTACATCTGTGAAAATTTGTCTACCTGTCACGGTTCATGAGATACAGCCTGGTAACAGACAGACGGACAGTGGAATTTAAGTAATAGGGTTTCGCTTTTACCCTTTGGGTACGGAACTACAAAAAACGATCTCACATGATACGTAATTATGTTGGTGTAGGTATGTGTGATCCGACACTTTTATGTTTTATCAAAATGTTAACTTATATTTTATTTCACTTCTACAATTATACAATTTTTACATGTTATGCTAATTTACTACCTACTCAACAGTCTACTCTCGTTAAATCGGAACTCTTAAAATATTACGACTTATCAAGAGTTCGATATATCAAATGGTTCGAAAACGAAAAATATGGTTTAAAACTTAACAATGCAATACGTGCGCAAATGTGTGTCAAACTAATCATTACAGAAACAAAGGCTCGTGCACGATTATAATACGAGTTTGGACTTGTCTCAAAATATACTTACTTATGTACCACTGCAAATTCTGTAATTTTTTTATCTCTATGCCTCTGCAACTTTGAACTGTCGAGTGTTTGATGCCGATAAGTTCGAATTAACGCGTAGTTTTGTCATGTAACGATGATTTTTGCTTGATTTACCAAGTGCATACAAATATATTGATTTAGTTCGAATTATAAAGATATTCTCAAGGGAACTAGTTTTTACTTTGGTTTACAGAGAGGTACGAATTAACGCAGGTTTGACTTAACGAGAGTCGACTGTACATGAAAAAATTGTTCCAGGGGGTCTATTTCACCCGGAGGACGACAAACAGGAAGTGGCCTTCCGCTACGCAGTGGAGAGGGTTAACGCCGACCGCGCGATACTGCCGCGCGCCAAGCTGCTGGCGCAGGTCGAGACCATCTCCCCGCAGGACAGCTTCCATGCCTCCAAACGAGGTAACACATACTCTTTTATGGTATAAATCTAGTAAATGAGCTATTGAAGCTTGAAGGTAAGATATCACCGCCAACCAAGAAGTCATTACACATTATACATGTTTTTAGACTTTTAGACTTTTAATAGCTTGCTCTAATACTTAAGGTAGCCACGATGTCAATCTTTTAAAGTAAAAAAAATACGAACCACAAAAAGAACAGCTATATTGTTGGTTAAAATTTTTTCCAAAGAGATTTGTTGAACAAGTGCGAATATCAAAAATACTAAATACACGTTAGAAACTCTAATAGTAAACAAATTAGTGTAAAATCCACTACATTTCTCGGGGGACAAATACGAAAATTTAAGTTTCCATCAAGACGCTCGGAGTGTTTAACTTCACTCAAACTTTAATATTGTTAAGTTTGTGTTATCCTCCGTAATCGCTTGCACCGCGCAAACATTTTCGCCGCTTGTATGTCTAATTATATAGCAGTGAGCATGAAATGCTCACTGCTAAATAATTAGATTAGGGTGGTTGAACTTAACATATTATTAATAAGTTCTTCTCGCGGCTCCACCCGCGTAAATATAGTGTCGGGTGGAGGAATACTGTACTTTTTCAGGATAAAAATTGGTCAGTGTTTTAATCCAGACCCTAAAGTACTGCCACACCAAATTTCATCGAAATCCGACCATTAGTTTTTGCGTGAAAAAAATAATGTGTTAAATTATACGCAGAATATTCGGGTCCGCAGTTTTTCAACATTTTACAATTTCAATAGTTAAATTACAATCTAACGGGACATATATATATAAAGAAAGAAATAATTTTAAAAAATCTGTACGGTATAGGTACTGTATCTTACTAATTGTGTATTTGGTATATATAATATTATATATAATATTATAGTTAAGAAATTACGGCCACAATCAGCACCTGAAACTTATCAAAGATTCATACAAACTTTGATTAATTATTACATAGATACGTTATATCCCTACAAAACTGACAATATTTCTGTGCCACGACACACATTGACATGGGACGCGTGTCAATGTGTCAACGTCGCATAGTAACACAAAACACGCTATTACTCGCGGAGCACACTAACCAAAATTGGCCCGACTCGGGCCAATTCGAGTCTTCATTTTTACGCGTTTATAACATATCTACCTCTTTTTAATATTATATATCTATGCATACAAATAAAAAATGAAGGTTTGTGCATTATCTACATATTATATTATCTACATAATATGTATATTTCTATGGATTTGACGCTAATACTATAAAATGGTTTGATAGTTACCTTAGTGATCGTCGCCAATGTGTGCAGCTCTCCCATACCAGTGGTTCCTTCTTAGTATCTGACATCTTGACTGTCACAGATGGTGTACCACAGGGTTCTATTCTGGGTCCCATACTATTTATTTTGTACACGGCCGATGTTAAAAATCATATTAGACATTGTAAGTTTCATTTTTATGCTGATGACACACAAATTTATTTAAGTTGTAAACTAAGTGAAATTGATAGTGCGGTTAGGTTGCTAAATGAAGATCTGAATAGTATCATGCTGTGGGCCCAGAAAAACTGTTTATGTCTTAATCCAGTAAAGTCAAAGTATATAATTTGTGGCACCAGCAAACAACTCAGCCGTATAAATTCTTCGCCTGACATAATGTTAATGGGTGAACCCATTGAACGTACATATGTAGCACGCAATCTTGGTCTTCTTCTTGACAGTCATCTGCGATTCCAAGATCATATTACCAGCCTAGTCAGTAACTCCTTTTACAAGCTAAAAGTGCTATATAAAGTAAGACCATATCTTTCGAAGGAATTACGTATTCGTCTAGTGGAGTCGCTGATTCTCTCGAAGCTTAATTATACGGACGTTGTCTTTGGTCCACGATTAGTTTCTACAACTAAAAAGCTGGTACAGAGAGTCCAAAACGCATGTGCCCGTTTTTGCTTTAACATACCGCCTAGAGATCATGTTACCCCTTATTTGAACGAGCATTCGATGCTAAAAATGCAACACCGGCGAAAATTACATTTAGCTTGCCTTCTGTTTGGAGTGTTAAAATCTGAGGAGCCGAAATATCTCTATAGCAAACTGACAAGACAACTGGTTGGCGCTCATTGGGGGAGGCCTACGTTCAGCAGTGACGGCGATAGGCTGATGATGATGATGATGAAACTGACAAGAATGACTAGTCTTAGGTCTTGCGGGTCACGGAATTGTTCGGTTCAACTAGCCATTGCAAAACATCGAACGGCTTCATTTAGGGGCAGCTTCCGATATTCGGCATCAAAGTGCTGGAACAACATTCCACCGCCCATTCGAAATGCTATAAGTCTCCCTTCCTTCAGGAATAAACTGTGACAATTTCTTTTGACTGAGCAGAAAGCACAAGAAGGGTTGTCCCAAAATATCACTATAATATAGTTATGATAATTTTTTCGGCATCTTTTCACGGCGTAATTTGGTTGGCGTCCTACGTCCTAGTTATGTAGTTTTTTATTTTTTAATACTATGGGTGTTGGGTTTGTACTTTTTGTTCACTTTTAGTTTAATTTCGTATGTAATTAGTATGCTTAAGAATTTAATTTACACTTAAAAGCAATATTGTATTTTAAATTCAAATTTTGAACTTTTATGCATCAAAATTCTGGCTTTTATTTTGATAGGCTCTTCACCTTACTCTATAGACCAAAGACTATAGACTCTGTATTGACAGCTGTCGACGGAGCGATTGGTTACTTGCAAGTACCATAGAGGTGTATTCTTTGGTCATTGGCAAGTACTTGTGAGATAAGAGTTGTCACTTGTCACAGATTAAGCAACATGTTGCGCGCGACTTTCGCATCCGGGAAACAATTTTATTTTTATTTTATTTTTTTTTGCTTTTTTAATTTGTTATTGTCTCCGTAATTTGTATTATCTGGTATAATATGTTTGTTGTATGATGTTTTTTCGTATTTCATAAGATGTGTCGTAATTAGTTATATTTTATATAGGTAGCGCTTGTGTGACGCTTGTGAGGTTACAAAATGGCTCTTGCGGAAGATCGGCGCTGAGTATGCCTTGGTGTGCTAGCATTGCCGAGCTTGAGCCAATTTGCAGCTGCTAATTAACTTTTAATGTACATACATACTAATTAATGGTTTAAGTACTAAGTTGCAAATAAACTTTTATTTATTTATTATTTATTTATTTAATACTTATAGCTTGTATATTTTACTGTGAAATATGAATTGCATATAGCAAGTTACTATAATTTTAGATTTGGAAATTTTTGTTTCATACTTAACACTTAACAGTATTTTGCTGGAATGTAGAGACTAAGAAATTACGAGCAAGTTGACTGCAATGTTGCAGTAATTAAGGAAATCGTCACAATAAAATCAAAACTACGAAATTTCAAATTCTTTAACAAGTTTCAGCCGTCGTACTTTCCTCACCATGTTATAAGTTAAGTACGGTTGATTCGTTAAATTGAATTATTGTTGTTGACGTTATTTAAAATAAGACACTATTCAAGTCAACTTGTACCACATTCTGTACTTTGAGAAATTTCGTACAACTTGACTGCAACGTTGCAGTAATGAACGAAACCGTCGCAATTACTTCAAAACTGCGAAACCGTCGCAATTACTTCACAACTACGAAATTTCAAATTCTTTGACAAGTTTCAGAAGCTGATTGTTGCCGTACTTTTCTCACTATATGTATCATCAGTAAGGTATGACAGTGCGCCTTACGGTTAATTTTATTCTTCGTTTTCAGTAGTTATATTACAATCTTACGGTTTTTACAATTTTCAAAAATAGCAGTTAAAAAATACAAAGTGAAATTTTGCAGCTAACCATTAGCACTACTAAATTTTTTGGCTTTTTCATTGGCTTGAACTTGAACACAAACTTTTTAATGTCAATTGGTCAAACATATAAGTTAGGTTAGGTTAATTCACATAACAATTTACCTAACACTTGTATTGTATTGGAAAGCTTATACTCAAGATTAATGTTATGCTAACAATTATTATTCATAATAATTACGTTAAGTTCAACCATATGCTCTTCCTAGTAGTTTGTTGTATATCTGCGCCAAATTTTATCAAAATCGGTCCAGTGGTTTTGGAGCATTTTTAACACGCTAAGCACGAGGCCGTTATGGAAAATTTGCCGAGAGTACGTTTAAGACCTATAAGAGCTCGTAACCGTGCTTAACTGCAGTACGTATGAGACCTAAAACATCTTCAAAATTAATTTTTTAAAGTAAACATGAGTCGTTCAAAAATGTTAAGATTATGAGCATGAAATTTCTGTAAATTATAGACTATCGATCACTTTATCTTTAGGTTGCTTAGCACGCAAATATGACAAATGGATTAAGAGAAAAAAAAGCCAAGTGCGAGTCGGAACGAACGAAAATGAACGGTTTCCGCGAGATTTCCTTTTCTGCGGTAAAGTCGCTGACCATATCTTACTACATATTTGATTACTCCTCTCAATCAGTATGTCACCTGTTACGGAGTGGCGTGGCGGCCATCTTTGGTCCGCAGTCGGCGCCGGCAGCTGCGCACGTGCAGTCCATATGCGACACCATGGAACTACCCCATCTGGAGACTCGATGGGACTACCGGACGAGGAGAGAGTCTTGTCTCGTGAATCTCTATCCACATCCAGCTGCGTTGAGTCGGGTATGTGCATAGACGTATATATTATAGACGAGGTATGTTAAGGTAAAAACTGTCCCCACTTATATGGCCCTACGTTTGGGGTCGTTTGAGACAATTTTGACATTTGACAAAGTTACGCCTTTAAAAGATCTTGGTTTCACGGTGAAATCAAGATGGCGTAACTTTTTCAGGTATGAAGATTTTTTCTGTCAAATGTACGTCCGCGTCATAGCCTCAGTCATTTTGTTTATCTGTTATTAGTCTGATTCACAAGATCCCTGTCAGTGAATTTCTGTCCAAGGGCACCGAAAATTATGATCCAGGACTCATTCGATTCGGATGATCTCTAGAAACTTTTTGTTTCCTAAAAGAATCCTAAAAGAGAAGGCTTCCTCCTTAAGAGCAGGAAATTTCATAAAGAAAAGGTTCCAACTCCCGAAACTCTATGACCAATATTTATAATTTGAATTTAGAGGTGAAAATAGAGCTAAAAGCGGTGATACGCGCCCCGCGCTCGTTTATCGGCGGTACGGACCTGCGCGTCACACGCTTTTAGCGCTATTTTCACTTCTAAATTAAAATTATAAATATTAGTCATCGAGTTCCGGGAGTTTTTTTTAGGAAATTTCCTCCTCTTTAAGGATTTTTTTTTTTTTTCAAAATTCAGATATCATTAATAGTTTCCGAGATGTTTTCAAAAACCATACCCCCTTTTTGTTTTTTACTAAATTGATTATAACTTTTGTAATTTTTTCGAACCCCTCTTGAAATTTTCAAAAAGTTTCTAGAGGTCATTCCGAATCGAATGAGATCTGGATCATAATTTTCGGTGCCCTTGGACTGAAATTCACTGACAGGGATCTTGTGACTCAGACTATATTACTTTAGTGAATAAAGAATATCCCACCAAAAACATTCTGTAAAAAAATAGCCAAGTCTCGATAGAGCTGCTCGTTTATCTCTAAAAAGTAGTGAAATCTAGACAAAGTCGTTCCAAGTCTAAGGTTCCTTACTGCGATTTCTTTATTATTATAGTTGATGTCGTGTGACTTGGCCGTTGAACATTCTTTATACGTTAGTGGGTACAAGTCAATTTTGTTTACACGTAATGTATATCTGTTGTAACTACCTATGTTTGTTAAGCGAGATAATAGCCCATACTGGTATTGGTAATTGGATGCTAGTGTCTCATTTTAGGCTGTTGTTGATTGTAGAACACATATATTGGAGCAGTGGTGTCATGGAGCCCCTTTTGTACCCTTGTGTACCCTTCAACGGCCAAGTCACACAACATCAACTATAATAATAAAGAAATCGCAGTAAGGAACCTTAGACTTGGAACGACTTTGTCTAGATTTCACTACTTTTTAGAGATAAACGAGCAGCTCTATCGAGACTTGGCTATTTTTTTACAGAATGTTTTTGGTGGGATTTCACTTCTTTTTGTAGAAACGTTGATATTGATTTATTTTACTAGATTTTAGTGTAATTTGTTTATTTAATTTGTGTAATGTTCGAGTAGAATAAAGTTAATCGTTCGACTATTTCTTCTTGTAAACTTGTAAGTATAAGTATAAAAGCCAGTCTAGTCTTATCCAGAGTTTTCCTTTAATTTTATTTATATGCGTATCAAAAGCAGAAGGGGAGGCATTCGTCCAGCAGTGGGACGCTACGGGCTAGATTTAATTAGAAGATGTGTCCCACTTCGCTAGGTTTTTGCAATAACAGTCGATTTTTTTATGTTTAAATTTCTGCGTTCTGGTCTTATCCAGAGCTCCTCAAATAGGGACCTGAAAATGCGGCGAAATGGTTCCAGTAAAGAATCGTACGGCAGTGTTTGCTTCGCGTTCGACTTGGCGGGGGCACTGCCGTGCCCCCAGATCGACGTTCTGGTCTTATCCAGAGGTTTTCAAATAGGGGCCTGAAAATGCGGCGAAATGGTTCCAGTAAAGAATGGTACGGCAATGTTTGCTTCGCGCTCGACTTGGCGGGGGCATTGCCGTGCCCCCAGATCGACGTTCTGGTCTTATCCAGAGGTTCTCAAATAGGGACCTGAAAATGCGGCGAAATGGTTCCACTAAAGAATGGTACGGCAGTGTTTGCTTCGCGCTCGACTTGGCGGGGGCACTGCCGTGCCCCCAGATCGACGTTCTGGTCTTATCCAGAGGTTCTCAAATAGGGGCGTGAAAATGCGGCGAAATGGTTCCAGTAAAGAATGGTACGGCAGTGTTTGCTTCGCGCTCGACTTGGCGGGGGCACTGCCGTGCCCCCAGATCGACGTTCTGGTCTTATCTAGAGGTTCTCAAATAGGGGCCTGAAAATGCGGCAAAATGGTTCTAGTAAAGAATGGTACGGCAGTGTTTGCTTCGCACTCGACTTGGCGGGGGCACTGCCGTGCCCCCAAATCGACGTTCTGGTCTTATCTAGAGGTTCTCAAATAGGGGCCTGAAAAGGCGGCGAAATGGTTCCAGTAAAGAATGGTACGGCAGTGTTTGCTTCGCGCTCGACTTGGCGGGGGCACTGCCGTGCCCCCAGATCGACGTTCTGGTCTTATCTAGAGGTTCTCAAATAGGGGCCTGAAAATGCGGCGAAATGGTTCCAGTAAACAATGGTACGGCAGTGTTTGCTTCGCGCTCGACTTGGCAGGGGCCCTGCCGTGCCCCCAGATCGATTATCCTAGTTTTTATAGTTTTCCCTTTATGTGGCCATTAAACTCCAACTCTGTACCAAATTTCAGCTCTCTAAGTTTATGGGAAGTACTAGTTCTATTTTGATGATCATGAGTGAGTGAGTGAGTGAGTGAGTGAGTGAGTGAGTGAGTGTCGAAAATGCGAAACTTTGCTTTCGCTTAACTTCGGAACTAAATGACCTACAGACTTGAAATTTTGGATTTTAAGTACGTGATTATAGCTTATTGGATGACGAAAATTTCTGCGTTCTGGTCTTATCCAGAGGTTCTCAAATAGGGGCTTGAAAATGCGGCGAAATGGTTCCAGTAAAGGATGGTACGGCAGTGTTTGCTTCGCGCTCGACTTGGCGGGAGCACTGCCGTGCCTCCAGATATGTTAGAATAAAGACTGACAAAAAGCTAAAATATCTTATTGTAAAATTTTATATTTTCTAAGACGATAAAATTCAATAATCTGTTAATACAGGTCATTAGAGTTAACCAAGCTCTTTATGTTGTAGTTCGGATAATAAAAATAATCATTATCATGAGTAACATTGCTACTATTGGATGACATTATGAGTAAAACATTGAAGAAACTTTATATTGGAATGTTTCTGTAGATGAAATTCGTGTCAGCGTTGACTATATTGCAAATAAATTGTTCATTTTACTCACAATTCAATGAAACCAGATAACATAATCAATACAAATTCTTATTTAGAAGCGTTCAGAACTCTCCGTACACGTATTATATTTAATGATTTCAATTCGCGAGTAATATTCGCAAACAAAAGCCAAATTACATTAATTTCATTGAAAGGAACGAGCTCATTTTTGTTTGAAAAAAGTTATTCTCTTTTACATTCTCGTCGCTGTAATTATATTTTCTATCTTAATACTATATATATATAGCATTGTCTCTGAACCCTCTGTTAGAAATATTTGCTGCACAAAAGCTGCACGTACATTGTTTCACTTAAAATTACCTACACATTGCTTTTATCCAACATCACATAGTAATGTTATTTTTGAAGCATGAAAAATACTGTAGCAAAGTTTAAAAATTGTTGTATATTTTAATAAGTAGGTATAGTGCGGTTCAAATGAGAATAGGATCGAGTCGGCGCCATATTGTTTCGAATTTAGACTGTTATAATAGTTAAATTTATGTTTAGATAATTGATTACTATAAAATATTCTTATTTAATTTCGATGCATGACTATTAATATTTATATGCACATTAGTTTTTCTGAAAATCACACTTTTTAAGTGATATTTGACAGATAAAGGTCATTGACGTTCCTATTCTCATTTGAAACGCGTTATACCTATCTCAGTGGCTATCATATATATCAACAGATTGGCAAGAAATTATTACTTGGCTCATGACTCATGACTTCATGAGCCACGGTTACAATTTGTAAAAGGGATTTAATTAATAATTTTAATTTTACAATTAAATTTGTTACAATTTTTTTTTTATTTACATTTTTTTTACAGCTTTTGTGCAGCAAATATTTCTAACTAAGGGTTCAGAGACAATGCTATATTTACAATTTTGAAGTGAAACTACTTTAGCGGCGTTGAGAGTGAAATTTCAAGGTCGACACGTCACGTTACGACACGCATCATAGCACAATTTTGTATATAATGCTAATAACTAAATAATTTGATATACCGCCATCCGTCGGAAGCTACTTATACCTTTTACATAACAACTTAATTTTCTAAAGTGCGGCTTAATACACAGATAGCGTTAGATGCACAATTCTTAATTTTTCTATTATTTTTCGAATTCGTGATCTATAGGCGCTATGAGACGATTTCTGGACTTTAAATGACGAACGAAGTTTCATTTTTTGTCACGTATGCTCAGTACACGTCATGTTTTTTTTTTCGTAGGCATACGTGGACCTTGTCCGGGCGTGGGGCTGGAAGTCGTTCACCATCGTGTACGAGAACAGCGACGGGCTGGTGCGGCTGCAGGAACTGCTGAAGGCGCATGGGCCGTCCGAGCTGCCGGTGGCCGTGCGACAGCTGCCGGACTCGCACGACTACAGGTCCGAACGAGAGAGTGAGATAGTCCGAGGTGTCCGATATCCCTCATAACGGTCGTTCTCAATAACATATCTATCCGCAATCCTTGCTACTAAAGATAGTTAAATCTTTGCTTTTGTCTTTACTCGCGTTTCAATAACCTACTGACAGATGGCATTTCCTACCGAAGCGGCTCATCTATCGGCGGGAGAACAGATAGCCTACTAGAGATAGGGACACTCATATAATCTTACCGAACTACATTTCAATAGTTACCCATTATACGTCATCCATAATCCGTCAAACGTCATAAAAATGTCATTTGACAGCGTCATTCGTCACGTTTTCAAGTTTTGTTACATGTTCATTGTTTAACCACGAGATTTTCAACCTCCGTCCTTATCTGGGGGTTGAACACGGAATAAACTGAGTATCTAGGGGATACTCCTCTATAAATTAATATCGTAGCTTCAGATGTAGGACTCTTTATTCATATTTAGGTTAAGGAAAATCTAATATCTAGTAATACTTGTTTGGAATCAGTCTAGCACATGTGACGCAGGCTGTTCAATAAAATAAATAGAGCTCGAAACGATTTACCTTTTTGTATTTCTTTTTGTGTTATTCAAACGATACGTAGGAGTTATTGGACCGATTTGCGCCATGAGGATCTTACTTTTTGCCGAGATAGAAGTGATAATACGTTCAAAATTTTTGAAATGGGTTATTTCGTATTTGATCCCTAAATTGTGAATGGACCTTCGGCCTACGTAGCGTCGATTATAATTTACAACGGACGAGGGTAGAAAAAGTAGGAGTACAAAAATAAGAATAAATTACCATATAAAAATAATCTTTTTGTGTTATTCAAACGATACGTAGGAGTTATTGGACCGATTTGCGCCATGAGGATCTTACTTTTTGCCGAGATAGAAGTGATAATACGTTCAAAATTTTTGAAATGGGTTATTTCGTATTTGATCCCTAAATTGTGAATGGACCTTCGGCCTACGTAGCGTCGATTATAATTTACAACGGACGAGGGTAGAAAAAGTAGGAGTAAAAAATAAGAATAAATTACCATACGTCCATCCATCGTAGGATGTATGTAGGTACTTTCGTATTATATACGTAGCAACTAGCATGTTTTACAAGTTAATACTTTTAAAATGTATTATAATCCCCTAAGCTAAGATGGCAAGTTTTAGGATAGGTTCTCGTTTAATCCTATTAAAGAGGTCTGACTCTAGTACTCATAATGGGTGTTAGGTATTATCTGCGTTCCAAAATAATATAAACCTAACGCTTAACCCTTATCACTTTGACGTATTTTACGAACAATAATCCAATTATTATGAAAGGTAGCCGTGGTTTTGCCAACACGTAATTGAAGTAAGAGGGACTATTATAATATTTTAAAATACGGTTTATTTTAAACTGATTTAGTATACAATGACGTAATTATGATGTCCACATTCTTTTTTGGGTTAGGTATATAGTTAGGTCGCCTAAGATCGGATGTGACATAAGATCGGATGCATGGAATAACTCACAAACTAGGCAATATTTTCTACTGCTGGCAAAACTATTAGATCCGCCATTTTATTCTGTCCCTCTCCACGTACTGTGGCCGGCTAGCGACCAGACGGGACGTGCACACAAGTGATTCGGCAGAAAAGGTGTATTTGTGGGATTTCCTGGCTGTAAGACGATGTTTTCCTAATGTGTACTTTATACTGTGCCTTATAGAAACAAGGAAACACTTTTCTTCCCGGGTCAGAAGGATAATAATTTTCGTATAGCACTCTTATATTTACCCATGTACGATTGGCCCAAACTATATCATAATATCGAAAAATCTAATTCTAACAGTGCTATCAAAATTTTACCAGAACATTCTTACCTCTTACCTGTAGGCCACTACTAAAACAAATAAAGAACTCTGCGGAGTCGCACATAGTCCTGGACTGCGCGACGGAGCGGATCCGGGACGTGCTGCAGCAGGCGCAGCAGATCGGCATGATGTCTGACTACCACAGCTACCTCATCACGTCGTTGGTGAGTTTTTTTTCTTTTTTAACGCTTATGATGCGTTTATACGGGGAATATTTTGAGCAATAATTGCCCGGTAACACAGATGGATCGATCTGGAGTAATTGCTGGAGCGATACGGAGCTATTCCAAAAATATTCGGCGATTATTACAATTCCATATATTCCATATTGCTCAATGTCGCTCATATCATAGTAATAATAAGGCTTTCACGGTCGTCCGTACGTACGATAAAGATAGCCTTTTTCGATTTTAACCAACAAAAAGCCTTTTGTTCGGAAAATTATTTAACTGTAGAAATAATACGTTCGTCATAGAATATTTTGTTACGGTACTGGATGGGCTTAAACTTTGAAATGCCTTACATAACCAGTACGAATAATCTCGAGTGAAATTAGTTTTACTTATAGTTTGCATAGTAATACAATATACAGTATATAATTATAATCAATTATTTTTATAAGTAAGGCATTGTAAATTAGTATAGATATATTTGTATCAAATACTTGTATAAAATTTATAAGGTCAAAATAGAATACTAAATTCTACTAAACATCAAGAAAAGTATTTCAAACAGCAAATGTAACTGAAAAATAAGAAAATGTTCCAAAGAATATTACGTTACATTTTTAAATTTTAAAATTATTCTGTCAGGATTTGCATAGCGTCGACTTGGAAGAATTCAAATATGGCGGCACCAACATAACGGCATTGAGGCTGCTGGATCCTGAAAGGGCCGAGGTGCAGAGAGTCGTCCGGGACTGGGTCTACGACGAGGCCAGAAAGGGACGGAAGCTGCAACTAGGCCATACCTCAGCCAAGGTTATATTTTTCCCAGCTAGCTGGTCCCTGCAATGTGTTGCATACTAACATAATTCTTTGTTTGCAGGAAAACATGACGTTTATAAAGGTGAGTTTCGCTGCATTTTTATGTTAAAATTTATCTTGTAACTTTGTAAAACAGATGTTATGTTCTAGGAAACTTTATTAATTTTAAAAAGAAAATATGTTATTTTTACGTATAACTATAATTTATTAAAGTCTTCATATGTAATTTACTGGTAAACTTGAACCATGGCAGTAATAGGTATTAAGATGAGTTATAATATATCCAAAACGGTTGAGGTTTTGTCGTGACATGAACCTACTTAAGAAATGTTATTATAATACACATTTTAATATAATATCCCTATGGATATTACCCATGACCAATGATTAGTATAGTAGTCTATACTAATCATTGGTCTCGCTGAGCGCGAGTGCCCAGCGAGACCAATAATTTATCTATGATAATATCTTAGCCAATCCTTCTTTTAAGAACATTATTAACCCGTGTCACATGTCACAGTAATAACCCTACATTCTTCAGTATATTTGCCCATGATAATGATGATGATGTTTCCTCAAATCACCTTTGTTTACAACAGACCGAGACAGCGCTCATGTACGACGCAGTACATCTGTTTGCGAAGGCTCTACACGACCTGGACACGTCGCAGCAAATTGACGTACGACCCTTGTCTTGCGAGGCGGAGGACACCTGGCCCCATGGGTACAGCCTTATCAACTACATGAAAATCGTAAGTTGTCACTCTCAACTTGCTCTCAACTTTGCTCTCAACACTATCAAAACAGAGGACTTGACGGCCATCTTTGATTGGTCTATACTCTATCTTCAAGTTAGTGTACTTTACAGAGCAAACACGACGTCATTCTGTAAAAATATTCATATTATAATTTATAGACCGCATTGTAGTATTAAATATTAATTAATACTAAATGATAAATAAAATTCACATAATTAAAATGTATACCCATTTACTTGAAATCATTTTATTATTTTATTATATTTTTAATAACAGCTTTATATCTATATTAATTTAATAAAGAGGAAAAGTTTGTTTGTTTGTGTGCATCGAAAAGGCTACGAAACTACTGGACCGATTTTGATGAAATTTGACACAAATATAGAATAGACCACGGGAAAGGACATATGCTACTTTTTATTGCGGCAAAATGTACAGTTCCACGAGATTTCCTTTTGTCACGCACGAAGTTGCGCACAACATCTAGTTTAGTATAAAAAAAATCGTATTTTATTGATGTGGTTTTACTTATTTGAGCTTATATTTATATCGACGTTAATAAAAATCATTCCACGATATCACGAACTAAACACGGCCATAAAAAACTACAGTATTACGGATATCATAAAAAACAGATGTAGAAAATAAAACAGCACTAATACAGTTGGTAATTTAATTTTGGCTCTGGAAAAACCATAAAACCCTTGGCTGCGGAGAACACTTTAATTGGTATACATTAAAATAACGAAATACTAAATAGTGATTCGCTTGTTGAGTTTTCAAATTGATTGTTTGAACTTTGAATTGACGCGACTACTGGTTATAAACCTGTTTAAAAAATTAATAAGCTTCAGAATAAATATTTTCAGTTTCGAATTATTTACTTTTTAAAATAACTGCTACCCAGAACTACTTGGTATCGTAGTCTGGTTGAACTAGTTTTTGTTATAATTTATAAAGTATAAAAGCCAGTTGAGCTCAGGGACTATGACTATGGGACAATAATTATTATAAAACTTAAATTAAAACTAGATATCCATATTCTTCTTTTGATAATTTTATAATAACCTTTGAAACACACCCACGTAGACGGTCTACGGTAGTCTACGAGTGTTAATTTAAACTTTTTTGCCTAACTAGGTTGAAATGAAAGGTCTGACAGGAGTGATCAAGTTCGACCACCAGGGGTTCAGAAGTGATTTCACCTTAGACATTATCGAGCTAACCCGCGACGGGCTGCAGAAGGCCGGAATATGGAACTCCTCTGAAGGCGTCAATTACACGAGATCGTACGGCGACAACCAGAAGCAGATTGTAGAAATTCTGCAGAATAAAACTCTTATTGTGACAACTATTCTTGTAAGTACATAATTTTTTGTTGAGTTTATTATATCGGTTTTTCGTCAACTAGATAGAGATACACTAATAAAATAATTTTTCAAATTAAACTAGATATAACAATAAAACTAGAGGAGTCAAGATGCATTGATAATTTCGACGGAGAACTTCGAAATAAAAAATGTATGGGATTTGACATAAGTAATCGATAAGTGACATGTCGTTTGCGATGCCTTATGTCAACTCCCATACATTTTGTTTTCGAAGTTCGCCGTCGAAATTATCGAATTCAAATTGACTAGAGGCCCAGTTGAAGTTAAAATATTTTAGATCGACCCCATATACGACTCAAAGTACTATAACCGAGTAAAATAATTTCTTAAACGTAAGTACTTAATGAATAAAGTTTTGTGATTAGAACTTGTCTTTAAACGTAGGTACCGCAATAAAAGAGAAAGCACAAAACCTTTTTTGTGTTTTCATCTCGAACCTTGATTGGCCGTCAATTTGATTTTATCGCAATTTCTCGAGCAGCATAACTTTTATTGGATTGTATGTCTACTAACAATTACTTCTGCTAATCTGATCCGAAATCTGGTTAGTAACACGCCAACAAATTGCTGATACGCATAAAAATAAGAGGTTACATAATATTGTTATAGTAAAACATATTTTATATAATGTTTTACTACCTATAACAATAATATCTGATATATGACTGTGTATATCATACCTGTAGGTATGTTTCATTACCATTGTATAAAACATACTCACAGGCTTTTAAGTACCTCGTATTCATCAATCGCAGGTTCTTAAAAAATGTTCATCGCTACAATGAGAATGTCATAGTCGAACTATCGTAATTTTTTCTGATCATCATGATATTAGATTATCAGAATGAAAGTCAAACTTGTAATTCTCTCGCAGCAGCTGGTTTGAAACAAACCACCGTTTTCTAACTACGAGGCTAGGAAGCCATTATTTTTTATCATAAACAAATCTTTCGCTCCCAGCCCGTGAACAGCCGTGCGCTTGGATATTACTCGCTATATTTATCCCCTGAGTGCTACAAAAGTGAATTAAACTTCCTGTTTAATATTTAAATTTTAAGTACGGCGTCGTGCGCCATGATTTCACGGAGCATATTTCGTCAAAAAGTTTTATAAGAAACGTGCAATTTTTCATGCTGATAGGTAATGCTAAATACTCTTTAATAAAATTATTTTGAACCAAATCAGATAGTAACTTTTGAAGTAATTTGAAAAAACCTATTATGCGTTCATAGTTACGGAACCCTTAGACATGTCCTGAAATCCTCTTGGTGAAAAGGATATTTCATGAATAATAAAATTACCTTTGTAAATTAATTTAGAGCGCGCCATACTGTATGAGGAAGGAGGCCAGCGAAAAGCTCACGGGGAACGCTCAGTACGAAGGCTACGCGATCGACCTCATCCATCAAATCTCGAACGTCCTCGGCTTCAACTACACCTTCAAACTTGCTCCGGACGGCCGATACGGGTCCTACAACCGAGAGACGAGAGAGTGGGACGGCATGATCCGAGAACTTCTGGAGCAGAGGGCTGATATAGCGATCGCTGATCTCACTATTACTTATGACAGGTATTTTTTTTTAAAGAACGGACTTGACAGGTCGGCAATTGTTTTGCAAGTCCTACCGTTTTCAGGCAGTAGACATAATTAAGAATTGCCTGGCTGTCAAGTCTGTTTTGAGCGTTTCGTAGCAACTACAAGGAACCTTTTATGTTTTGCTCTGTCTATCCGCCCTTCCGTCTGGCCTCACTTGATAACTTTGGTAAATATGAATATAAATACAAAAAAAAATTGTTCACATATTGTGTAAGGTATCTTTGAATACGTATTCTTAATTTAAAACATTTTCGAGTAATTATTCGGCCTCCAAAGTTGTTTAGAAGTTAGTCTGCCCCCTGGCACTTTTTAACTATTTAGGAGGTAGAAACTTGTTACTTTCCATGCTAATAGGTTTTGATAAATGTTCTTTATAAAAAATATTTTTAACGAAATCGGACAATTACTTTAGAAGGGATTGAAACAAAAACTATTGCGCGGTGATATTTACGGAACCGTCCTTAGACATGTCCTAACATGCTCTTGGTTAGGTTATATTTAGTAGAACGCATGTTATTGTCTCTTGAAGAAAGTGGTCAATGAACAAAGATTGATTGTAAAGTATACCCCCTTCTTTCCACAATGGAATTTTTATGAACTATTTATTAGAAATTTTATTTATACGAAGCTTATAGAAAGTAGGTAATATAAATGCAAACATTGATACTTTCTTTTGCATTTTGCCTTCGAATTTTAAATCAGGTTGATATTTCAATGGTCTGAGAAATTGGATTTGTGAACTTTCGAAGACAACTTAAATTATAATGATTAGCCTGGGGTGTACTGTGTACCTACAGATATCAAATTCAGTGAAAATTCAGGAAATTGTATGAAAGTGTCCGATCGATCTGACATATTCAGGATCTGAACTAATTCAGCATATTATGTGTGGGACAAGCGTGATTTGTATGTGTGGGACAAGCACGCATGTCCCACACATACAATTTGTTTTTATATGTAAACTTGGCCTTCGATCTGAATTTATAATATTAATTTTTGACATTATTATTTAATATATGACATATACTTAACGTGTCATACAACCCTTGTATTCCCGGGATTACTATGAACTTTAAATATTTTTATCAGTAAAGATGACTTATCAAGTACTAGCCATAAAGTAATGATTAGGTACAGCTCGAATCTTTCAAAGTTTTGGCCATATCGATCTAAAATAGTCTAGTATGTCTAAATTTTAAAGTTACTCCCAACTAATTAAATGAGTTGTATGTTAAGCACAAACGCGTTCGTTGGTAATTTATTATTCTTCTCACAGGGAGCAAGTAGTGGACTTCACGATGCCTTTCATGAACTTGGGCATATCAGTACTGTATCGGAAACCGATAAAGCAACCGCCCAACTTATTCTCGTTCCTGTCGCCTCTCTCGCTCGACGTATGGATTTACATGGCGACGGCATACTTGGGTGTCTCCGTACTACTATTTATACTAGCCAGGTGAGTAATGCTAGTGGTAGATATTGTTTGTTCCATCTGAGTTTGATCTTGAAAGGTTTTATGTTTTGTTATTTTCTTTTATTACACCACAAATGTTACTGATTTATGAATAAAGTTTATCACAAAAATAATATTAGGTTTCCTATTGTAATCAATTTTGATAATTTGTAAATATTAGGTCAACAAAATAATATGCTATATATAACATACCGTTACAAAAGATATCCTGGCAACGGGCAACAGTTATAATAAGATGCGATAAGCGAGAAAAATACCTAGACTTTTTTCTTTTTTTCTTTTATTTTTTATTTAGATTTTAATACTGTCCCTGTCGTTTGCACAAATCAAGTTGCACTAGTTATTTTGTACATAAATAAAAAAAAATTCATGGCAATTACTAGGTTTACCCCTTACGAATGGCACCAAACACATACGCCGGACGGTGAAAAGATGGAAAACATATTTTCCCTCGCTAACTGCTTGTGGTTTGCGATTGGATCACTAATGCAGCAAAGCTGTGATTTCTTACCCAAGTAAGAACTATCAAGATTATTTACCAAAAACGAGTGACCTCAGCGAATTCCACAGATTTCATTTCGAAGCGAAACTCCACTTCTTAGAAAATTTAGCTCAGTTTTCGGTTTTACGAAGCGAATAATTCGTACTGAATGGGAAAATGATTTCGTGTATTATGAATAGTTTAATATTTGTTCGTAATTTAGAATGGTAAACAGGTTCTAAAGGTTAAAATAGGAACGGGTAATTTACTTGTTTGTGTTGTGGGATTTCCATCTAAAACATGATACCGTAAGCTATTTCCTTTTTCTTTTATTAGTCAAAACGTATTTAAATTACTGTTATAATTTTACGGAAGATAATTTAAATTTCCATCAGTCGTGACTCGTAAATGTGACGTTTTGTAAAAAAGTTACAAGAATAGTTCGAAAAACGATTGATACTTTATCTATCTTGATACGTAGGAGTTCCCAAAATCATTCCCATCTTCAAAATTGGTTCATAACATTCGAAATTTGGGCGCAGGTTCAGCCCCTACGAGTGGGACAACTCGCAGAACTGTCTAGAAGAGCCGCCCGTTCTGGAGAATCAGTTCACACTGTTGAACTCGCTGTGGTTCACTATCGGATCCTTGATGCAGCAAGGTTCGGATATCGCACCAAAGTAAGTCAAGCGCGCTATTTCATTTACTCCAACGGCCGTGTGAAAAGAGCCGTCACGGGATTGGTGAATGTGAAACATCTAAGGGTAGAGATAAACGCACCGGAATCCGAAAGGCCGTAGAGAATTCTGATCATTGGAAATAGAAATCTATGCTAATGCAATAATAGAGTTGAAAATCGAACACATGAGTGTCGAGTTAAACGTCAATGTCATATATGACAGCTCGACACCTGACACTTCAATTTTCAACTTTAATCTATTAGCGCCGAGTTCTATTTTCAATGCTCAGAATTCTCTACGGCTTTCCGGATTCCGGTGCATATAGTCCCAGCCTTAAACGGAAAAAATCTCATCCTTTACACGCGTGCATATGTCACCGTAAAATTGTAAAAACCGTTAGATTGTAAGATAACTAACGAGATTGTAAAAATATGTCGAAAGATTAATAACTATAGATAATCATCTAACGAAAAATAATGTGTTAAATACTAGGCAGCATATTCGCCTCCGAAGTCTATCAACGTTTTACAATTTCACTAGTTATATTACAATCTAACAGTTTTTACAATTTTATGGTGACACATACGAGTATATTAAACATTTGGGAGCAGTGGCGCGTGGCGTTATTGCTGAACTGCACTGCCCAGATTACGACGCTATTTGAGTCGCCATTTTGTTTTTCACTATACAGACACGAGTTAAAATCTTAGACTAGGACTATATAATCCGGAATCCGAGGAGATCGGGAAAATTCAGAGCGTTGGAAATAGAACTCGACGTTAATACAATGGAGTTGAAAATCGTACACGTGTGTCGAGTCCATTGTCAATGTCATAAATGACAGCTTAACACTCGAAACTTCCATTTCAAGCAGAGTTATATTTCCAGTGCTCTGAATTTTCATCGGCGTTCCGGATTCCGGATTATATAGTCCCAGCCTTACACTGAGACTATATAGTCCGGAATCCGGCGGGAACGGAAAAATTCAGAGCGCTGAAAATAGATAGATACTCAGAATATCAGTGTCTAGTCTTATATGACATTGATATTTGGCTCGACATTCATGTGTTAGATTTTCAACTCTATTGTATTAGTCCCGAGTTCTTACTTTACTGCTCTGAAATTCCGGAGTATATAACGTCTCCTAAAATCAATACGGATATTTCATCACTGTTTGTGAAAAGACGTTTAGACAAAAAAATATTTGTCATACTCAAAGTATAAAATCATTTCATATAGGTATGGCTAACTCTACGCTAAACGCAATTCGCCCTTATAAAGAAATAATATTTTTTCGACTAGGTACTGGTATATATTTATATAAGCAGTAAGTGAAATGCCAGAAATATCCGTAATTGATTTTTCCAGACCTTATTTAGTCCGAGCCTAAGTGTGTCTAGGTGACCACATAATAAGTGATGTTTTTGAGTTACACCAACTGAACACATGTGTTTAATCTCGTGCCCAGTCGGTGAATAGTCCGATTCGACTGTACGCGCCAATAGATGTTTCACATCAAAACTAGAAGTTTGCTAATTAGTATCGGAGTGACCTCCGCCATTTTGGTCGCTAGCTAGCCGTGTCATGGTTTCGCTAGGATCCTAATTAGTTGCTAATTAAATTTGGAATCTTCATTGCTCGTGTGTTGTGCTTGTGTAGTATCCATACCTGCTGCATCAAAGTTTGTTATTAGTTTAGATACGTACAATGATTTTGCATACGTCGCTAAGGATTTTGATTTTTAAACTAATGATTTAGTGAAAGTCATTTAGGTGATTAACATTTTTCATGCAACATCAGTGTATCATAAATATAAATTACATTTTGTAAATGATCGTCATTAAAATATGATTGTTGCAATCATCTCTACAGTACTGTTAGCTACAAGAAATTAGAATTTCTGCTATCTTTATTTGAGACAAGATATTAATGATTAAATTATCTGAACATCATGCAATATAAAAGAAGTAGATTAAAATTAATCATCACTGATATAAAACAAATAAAATAAAATCATGATTGACTCCTCATGTTGAGTAAACAAAATGATATTAATGAATGTAATTAATATAGTATTTAGCTGCCAATTTGCAATTAAATACTACACTAATGAATATTTGAACAGAGCCGTGTCGACGCGTATGGTGGCGGGTATGTGGTGGTTTTTCACATTGATTATGATCTCGTCGTACACCGCCAACCTTGCGGCCTTCCTTACCGTGGAGAGAATGGACTCGCCTATTGAGAGCGCGGAGGACTTGGCCAAACAGACCAAGATTAAATATGGCGCGCTGAAAGGAGGTTCTACGGCTGCGTTCTTTAGGGTACAGTGTTTTTTATTATTTTGTTCTTAGCTGACACGGTGCTGTTTAAAATCTAGATTATTGTTTATAGTTGTTCCAATATTCTAACGATAGTTTATCTATGTCGATGATTGTGAACAATGAGTTTGTTACATTTTTACACAAACACACATCGACTAGTACATGGTTAGTACACATTTAAGCTTGGAATTATAGCGACATTAGGATTTTTATGTGGATTTGTGATCACTTGTGGATTCAAATCGGAATATATTTTTTAAGGATTCAAACTTCTCGACATATCAGCGAATGTGGTCGTTCATGGAGTCCGCTCGACCGTCGGTGTTCACGAGTAGCAACAAGGAGGGCGAGGAGAGGGTAATGCGAGGCAAAGGCAGTTACGCGTACCTCATGGAATCGACCACGATCGAATACGTGGTCGAGCGGAACTGTGACCTCACTCAAGTCGGAGGAATGCTGGATTCCAAAGGATACGGAATCGCTATGCCACCAAGTATGTCCCTATGTTCACTCTAAAACACAGATATATAGATATATAGATACGTTTTGTACTAAAATATGTGCATGATTTTGTGTTTCGACGTTAATTACAGTAAACGAATTGTTATGTGGTATACATATAACAAAACTAAAAAACAAAGATTTCGAAACTAAAGATAAGCTATGACGTATATTTGAGAGAACAAAATAAATCTTCGTGCAATAAAAAGTTATATCATCTTGATTTTCACTATACTTCAAATGGCAGCCATCTTGTTTTCACCGTACTTCAAATGTCAAAATGGCCCCAAGAATCTCAAAAGTAGGGCCATTTAACTGGAGACACTTTAACATGGCCTCGTCTATATATTATTATAAAATACGTCTATGATATAAACATGTAGTTTTATACCTAACTCGCACGATATATTAAATCTTTATTTCCGAATTCCAATTTAAAAGATCCTCCCTTAAAACCATTTGCTACTTTCCAATACCTACTTTGAGGCATTAGCTTTTACTTCGCAAAGGTTCTATTTAATAAAGCCGGTTTAATAAAAGGAACCCTTTCAGACTCACCTTACCGGACGGCCATAAGTGGGGCCGTATTAAAGCTACAGGAAGAGGGGAAATTACACATATTGAAGACCAGGTGGTGGAAGGAAAAGCGCGGCGGCGGCTCGTGCAGAGTGAGTTTTTTAAGTTTTCAGACTTTATGAATTTTTAACTAATTATAGAAATTCACATTTTAAATTAGTCTGAAACTATATTGTTCGGTATCCGACAAGCTGGGGAAAATTCAGAGCATTGAAAATGAAACTCTACGCTACTTTAACAATAGAGCTGAAAATCGAACACATATGTGTCGAGTCAAATTGCAATGTCATATAATATGCTCGACACATGACACTTCGATTTTTGACTCGATTGTATTAGAGCAGACTTCTATTTTCTGTGCTTGAACTTTCCCGGGTCCGTCGGATTCCAGATTGGCTGTGTTCCGTGGAAAAAAGCGCTTGTTAGCCCTTGCTAGCGCTAAATAAACAAACAGATTATGGGCCAGAATACGTTTGCTAACTTCAATACTGCTAACAGAATCCGCCATTTTGCTTTTTTAACGCCAGCGGTCGCCATATTTTTGCTTATGTTTTTTTGTTAGCGCTATTTTCCGCGCAACACAGCTATATAATAGTCCCAGCCTTAGAGTTTTTCAAGACTTAAACTGTAACACTTCCTACTCCTACATTCTTCTGATTCATTTTGTTGCGGGTCCCAAGACAGATCTACGATGTACCTCGGGCACCCCTGAGATTATATCAAAGGGTTTTTGTAGTTGTTAAACAATATAGAATGATGTTGTCCTAACGTGCACTGTAGTCCTAACATTAGATACACAAATTTAAAATAAATATAGATGTTACTATATTAAATTATTTAACATTAATAATTAAATCCAGTCGTTCAAAATGTCCAGACGAAATAAAAATATATTTATTTTGCGTGAGGTACTTTATAGAATGTTTGGGCACTTTATTTGCCTACGCTTTAAAATAAAACAATACTTTTAACCCCCTTACTAATAAACGCTGTATAAGCTTTGAATAGTTAAACAGTGTTTTGTCTTCTTCAATCGAATTAAAAATGTCACTTGTGTGACGGGAACAAAACAATGTATAACTATTCAAAGCTTATACAGCGTTTATTAGTAAGGAGGACAATATATAGCAAATCAAAATAGTGCTTTATTTTGATTCCAGTTATAAAATCGTAGACATGCTACGCGGTTACGCCGCTCCGTTTAAACGTGGCGTATAGAACACTAGCGACCCGCCCCGGCTTCGCACGGGTACAATACTGATACTAATAAATACTACATAATGTCACTTCGCAACGGGCCGTGCCGCAGAAATCGTAATATTTTAATTTCGCCATAACTTCAAAACCGAACGTCCAATTTTAATCATTCAAAGAACAAATATTATCTACATAAACTGTACTTAGTGATGAAATAATTTATTTTGATTTGGATTAATAGCATGAGTAATATAAACGCGTTTAAATGTAGTCCAAAAAAATTCAAGATATGTAAATAAAAAAATGGTTGTTGTGCCTCCCTTGAATATGATAGGTATAGTATGTCGCGGACTTTTTTGTACATATTTATAAGATCTACAATTAATTAGAACATTATATGGTTCTATCTTTTATAGTTTAGGCAGCGTACGCAAAATAAGTAACTTTTATAGTTGATTTTTTACACCTTGTGTCCGAAAAACCCAAATATCTTTCGGAACCCTATTTTTTTCCAAAATAAAACTTAGCCTATGTTACTCGTGGATAATGTAGCTTCCGAATGGTGAAAGAATTTTTGAAATCGGTCCAGTACTTTTTGAGCCTATTCATTACAAACAAACAAACAAACAAACAAACAAACAAACAAACATACAAACAAAGTTTTCCTCTTTATAATATTAGTGTAGATTACTTACTTCAAAGTACCTATCCGTTATTCTAAAAACTTCGCATGATTTCATAAAAATACATACCAAGAATTTCATAGCAGTTTATTTCATATTTTACTTAATATTTTTGTTTAATATCTATACTGTATGTAGTTTTCTAGCTAATGAAAAACAGTATAATATACTGTTTTTCACCTTTAACAGTATAATTATACATACTAACTATAAGTATGAATATTATGCAAACTTATAGCTGTTATTATGTAACATATATTAAACCTAGACAGTAAACACGACTTTGTGAATGACACTGTTTCTTCTTTCAAAAAATAAATACAAAGGCCTTTTCATCATAATTCATAACTTCGTTAATTTCCATACCGTATCTACATCATTCTTTGGTCTACACGTCCATTGTGTCCCAAATGTTTTTTTTTTGTTGCCAGGACGAGACGTCAAAATCGTCGTCAACAGCAAACGAGTTGGGGCTGGCGAACGTAGGGGGAGTGTTCGTGGTGCTGATGGGGGGGATGGGGGTGGCGTGCGTCATCGCCGTGTGCGAGTTCGTGTGGAAATCGCGCAAAGTAGCCGTCGACGAACGGGTATGTTTTTTTTTTTTTTCAAGGCAACACATTTTCGGCCAGAATTCAATTTGTTTATTTTTAAAGGCAACACGTTTTTGTGTCCAACCAGTATTTTTTTTAAGATAACGCATTTATGTTTTCGGCATTGGATTTGTACGCGATTATGTTTTCGGCTTGTACTTTCTAACACATAAATGTTTATGTGTTTGTTTAAGCAAAGCAATTTTAAGCTGAAAGGTTCTGTTTATTTTTCTAACCAATACAAACAAACATGAATTTGAAACCACATTAACTGTATAAATTATAAAGTCCCGCATAATATTTGATGTGTTTGGTACTAACCAAAATAAATAAACAACGAATTACACATGAAAGTAAACACATTTACAGTAATATCAATAAAGTTTAATTTACATAATTTTATTTGCATTTATTAATATTAATATGTTTTTGTTTTCAGTTCTACTTTTAAAGGTTATTATTTTTTGTTATTTTAGATTTGCTATTTTTAAGTGTGGTAATATAATTATACACCTAGTAGGCTAAATTATTATTTAAATATATCACTTTTTTAAAGTTATGTAAGTGATACTAATAATAATTGATGAAAGTCACCTTTCAAATCAGTTTAATAATTTCATGCAAGACTATAATTAACGTATAAGGGTCAGTTCCACCGCGATGGCACGCGGCGCTTAATTTTTAAGGTAGTTATTTAAATTTTAACTTTATACACTACACAAAAAGATACAAGTTTCATTTGACATCAGTCATACATTCGATAGGTTCGGACTTATTTAGCCAGTGATCCAGTGAGCAGGGACGCCTGGTGGGGGGCTACTCGCCCGTGAAAAATAGAAATAAATGGATTGACTCGACTAAATCACTTACTAATCTATTCGACTAAATTTTTGGTGTTCAGACGCGTTTAGCTACTAAATTACTCGCTACTTGACTAAAATACTAGCCTAATGCGAACTAGGCTTAAGCGTGTCGGGACTTGATTGTAATTGTATTAATGCAGGTTTTATTTAGTAGATTTGCCCCTCAGCTCTGTGCAACTTCATGTTCGAACTCACACAGTGAAACTTGTATCTTATTATGTAATGAATAAAGTTCATTTTTAATAGTCATCTTAGAAATGCAGCACCATGGCGCGTATCGTTTCGTTTAGGTGTGAATTGACCCTTAGTTATTCCTCTGTTTTGTATAGATAATATTATCGTTATCATAATTTATTTTCTTAATATCGCGTAACGTAAACTAAAAGGCTCATGATTAGAAAAGTTTGTTGAGCTTATCTTTGCTAATAGCTTAGCCTTTTAGAATTGTAATTGGTGATTAACATTCCTGATTTCTTTAAGTGTTCACAAAAGATCTGACAATAGCTAAGTATTAGTTATTGTTAGATCTTTTGTCTGCTAAGACTTTTCAAATGTTTTTTTATTGTATCTTATGATTATCTTCTTTTCTACTTTATAAAATATAGACTGACCGCGACTTCGTGCGCGCAAAAGTTAATCTTGCAGAAACCAAACATTTTTAGTGATAAAAAGTATCTTTTTTTCCATGTAGGTTATAATATAACGCTTATAGAATTGCCCTACATGATGCCTACCATCGGTTCGGAAACTAGCCCGGCGAGAAGAACCGGCGTAAGAAACTCGCACAGGGCCACCTTTTAGCAAAAAGATGGGAAAATTTTTATTTTCAAAAAAAAATTTACAATGTTGTAACTTAATCTATATAACATTAGTCATAAGTACATAGACATGCATGGGGTCATCTTATTCCCAAGGTGTGCAATCTTTAATGAAATCACTGACCTTATATCAATCAATCAATCAAATCATTTATTGCATGAATGTGGTATACATAAAGGTCTTACAAACTATTATATCTAAGGTTCCAACATTCTGCCATCACAATGGCGCGTAACATGCAAGGTGTGGAAAGTTATTGAACATTAATTAATCGCAATAATAACAGATTATAATTAAATTAAATATGAACAATGATCATAAAGTTAATAATTTTGGAACATAATCATCACAAAAATTAAATGATACATTATAAATCACATAATTTTAGTATTGGTCATAGAAATTAGTTAAATATACTATAATATAGTATGTCATATAATGTAATCAAATGTCATCAAATAATTATTAAATAAAAGTCATTGTTTATTACATAGCATAAATTCATTTAAATCATAAAAACAATTTTCCATGATAATAAGCTTTAGCACACAAACGTTCTTTAACAGCTTTTTTAAATTTATTAATGGAAAGATTTTGAACATTTTCTGGGATTCTATTGAAATCTCATGCCCTTCCTCTATACCTCTGACTAATTTCATCAAAATCGATCCAGTAGTTTCGGAGGCTATTCAATGCAAACAAACAAACTTTTCCTCTATAAAATACAAGTAAAGATTTAAATGAAAAAAAATTGTGTCGTGGATACCTTCACTAAAACCACATCACTATCTGAAATGCAAATGGTAGGTACGATGTTTGTTGTTGGGGTTGTAATTGCTCGACCACCGGATGTTTATTGGCACTTACGGCTTTATCACGTGTGTTCGATGTCCTGGAATGGAGAATGTTATGATTTTAAATGCATTCAAAGTTCCAAAAGTTTTGGAAACCAGCTAAAAATAGCATGACGTCACAATACTACTCGGATAAATAGCCCGGGGTTCGCACCTTACTACGTACCTGCCTACTTTATAAGTTAAATATCTTGGAAGCTAATTGATGTTCCGAAATAATTACGAGTATTTCACGAGTATTTTCTATTTTTCCTGGATAATATTATTTATAATAATATTATTAGAAATCCCACATTTAATATTATTGAACATTTTGTATATCTGTCACCGTAAAATTGTAAAAACTGTTAGATTGTAATATAACTAGTGAAATTGTAAAATGTTGTTAGACTTCGGATGCGAATATGCTGCCTATAATTTAACACATTATTTTTCATTAGATTATAAATCTATAGTTATTTATCTTTTGACATATTTTTACAATCTCGTTAGTTATTTTACAATCTAACGGTTTTTACAATTTTACAGTGACATATCTAAGTGTACGCAAACACTCATTTTACCGTATAGTTACTGGATATAATGTGATATTCTAACTTTCACTTCACTCACTAAATATTCTACCGTTTCGCATAATGATATATCGAGTTTTGGGATCTACTTTGCAATAGCTATGTCCGTTTTAATATTCAATTGTTTGTTTCGCAATCCGGACTCCAGAAGGAAGAGGTGAGTGATTTGTGTTCCTTTCCGTTTCGATGCAAAATAAATGTTAACAAACTATATCCCCTTTTTATCTATTAGAGTTTATCCTACGGTATTAAATATTCAAATGTTTGTTTGTAATTTGTGTTCAAATGTTACTACGAGTATTTTATTTTTTAGAGTTCCATACCCAAAGGGTAAAAACTGGGCCTTGCTACTGAGACTTCTCTGTCCGTCCGTCCATATCTTGCTGTAAACCGTGTAGCTAGACTATTCTACTAGTCTGACTCTCACTTGCCCGGTTTTTATACATAAACCCCCTTACTAATAAACGTTGTATAAGCTTTGAATAGTTACACAGTGTTTTGTCTTCAATCGAACTAAAAATGTCACTTGTGTGACGTGAACAAAACACTGTTGTATAATTATTCAAAGCTCATACAACGTTTATTCATAAAGGGGTACGAGACGTACAGAGAAAAATGAAGGGTTAAACGTACATAGAAATTGTGACAACGCAAGCAATACGTTCGCTTGAGCTATCTTGATCTAAATTTCTTTCAAATCTACGCGATTTCAGTCAACATTGTAGTGCATCAAAAGCAAAAATAGTAAAAAAAAAATACAGAAAAATACCGTATGGTGACCTCATCCGGTCTCAAATTTTTCGCATTCACAATATAATATTAACTACACCAAGTGTAAAAACAACTCATATCCTTCTCCTAATATATGTACTTTGATGCCTTCACCCAGGCGTCACTCTGCTCGGAAATGGCGTCTGAGCTCCGCTCGGCGCTGAAGTGTCCCAGCGGGGCGAGCGCGGGTACGGGTGGGGGGCGAGAGGGGGCTGACTCCCCCTACCTCCACTACGGCTTCAGCACCAAAAGCCAGCTGCACTAGCGCCCGAGCGGCGCCTCCTCGCCCAGCGATGTGTAGGCTGATGATGATGGACTGGACTAGTTGTAAATAAACCATATCTTCGTTAACAATAATGTTGTGACATATTAAGTCATTATATTTAAAGCATAATGTACACTGTTTCATTCGGCATGCGGATTGAGGGTTTGTCCTTGAAGTTTTGAAATTTGAATATTATGTATATTGTACGTTGGTAGGTAGTCCATCATTTTGTTATTTTTTTTTTTTCACTTGATCGACATAAACATACATAAAAAAGTGTAGGAGAAGAATTTTTTTCAATTTAAATTGAAATTAATAATTTTATAACAAGAAATTAAATTTTGTTACCATACAAATTTTCTGTGGCCCTCAAAAAAACGGAACGGAATTTTTCATTTAAATATCTTCAACTAAGATATCATTTTTCTATTTAATAAATCAGAAAATGTCTCATAAATTTTTAGATACTTTATAGAATAGTACCAGGGAGACATCAAACTTTACTCGGAGTTCTAGCAAAACTCACAGTTCTAGTAAAGCTTAAGAAATGGCAAATAAATAATTAAACACAAAACTATTAGTCTGACCGGGACTCGAACCCGAGACACCAATTTGCCAACAGCGTAAAATGTCCAACGTAGCTAAGCCACGAGCTTTGAGAATTAAAAAAGCGAAATGTCTCGTATCCTACTGCGCAACGAATGGATAAACAGATATATAAAAGCTCTAAAATTCTCGATTTCTCTGGGATAAAAAAAATTCATCCTCAAAAGCTCCGTGGTAAATTTCATGGAAATCCAAAAATTGAAGCCAAAATTCTGATTATATAAATATTTACTTGAATTGTTCGTATAAAGATTATGATAAAATATCCCAAGACTATTTTGATGTGTGTATATTTTGTTTTTCCTATGTTGTATTCTCGAACGTAGTATACTATATAAACTTTTCAGCACAAGTGCTTAATTTTTGTCAAAATGTTAATTATCACCAAACCATTGAAAATATATAATTGTTGAATAAGATTACTTTACTGACTCTAGCGTTTTTTATCCATAACAATTAATCATAATACAAGTACAAAAATCTAGTTCAAGCTATAACAAAATTGAAAAAAAAAAAACTAAATTTTCGTAAAAATAATATTTTTTAACAATGTTATACAAAACAATAAATAAAAAAACAATGCCTGGAACACGTAGGAATAGCTGAAATTTATGCTCAATACAATCTAGGCGAGGGAGTAAATATTTTACCGAATAACTTATTTAGTATTCTGAAGAGACTACTCCAGGGGATAGCAACGAGGAGTTTTACAAATCTATAACACGAATCGGTTCCTGGGGATTTTGTCAAGTGTTAATACTATATTATGTTTCCATAAAAAAAACTTTATTATATTAAAATGGAATGGCTAATGCCTTTCTTGCCGATTAATGAGGAATAAAACAATTTAGGATTTTTGCTCATAAATAATTTATTTTGCTCATGAATAATGTGTACTCGGCCTAATTTTATACGGAAATGTTTATGTATTTCGTTGTTATATCTTATTAAATTTGTGTATTCCTTATTTAATGTTTTAATATAATGACATTCCATTATATTCATAACCTAATAAATATTTTCAAGTTATTGTTAGAAAAACTTAGAATTAAGAATCTGCCAAATGTCAAAGTGTGCCAAATTTTGGTACATTAATACCCATTTGCACTAAACGTAAGTTAGGCTTGTCCTAGTTAAGATACACTTAAACATAAGAACAGCCTAGCTAAACATTTTGTTTGCACTAACAGATAATACTTATATAGGTCGTAGCTTAGGCATTGCTTAGTTAAGTGAATGATTGAACGAATGTGAAGATTGGTTGTTTATGGTTTTATAAACCGGCTAAGTAATGTAGTCCATAGAAAATATGTTGGCCTTCTCTTTACATTGATTCTGTCGTGTGTTAAAAAGTGACAAAAGATAAGACATTGGTTTATTTTGTTTGGTAATGTCAATTGTCTTGTCATATTGTGTCAAATTCGGTGTGTGTTTCATAGAATAAACAGATATATTATACGTGTTTACTGTTGACTAAAATTATACATTACGATTGATTTCGAATCGTTAGGTAATTTTTAAAACCACTGTAATAAAAAATCTGCTAAAAATATACCTCTTTTTATTTTAATACATCTAAGGCTAGATCTCTATAGTTTTATTGATATAAAACTATATCAATAATAATCTACAAGACTAGATAAAACTCCCGACTTATGTGTTGCCTACGCTTACGCACTTCCTAATCGGGCTCATAAAGTTAAGAATATCCTAAGTGGACTTAGGAATGGCCTAAGGTTAGTGCAATAGTATTTTTTGCTAGGAGCAGCCTAATCAAGTTAGGAAAGAACTTAGGCGATTCTTAAGTTTAGTGCAAATGGGCATAAATATACTCGTAAGTGTTGTAAATATTACAATTCCCAAGTTTAATAAATCGTTTACATTTCCGAATAGCATTTACAGTAGTGTTTTATATAAACGTATGATTAACTTATTACATCGATAATAATAATAATAATAATTGTAAATAATATTGAATGTAGAGACAGCACAAAAGAATAATATAATATAACATGAAAACATAAGACATTATTTTCATGTCCATAAATTAATGTGATGTTATACTTAGATATTAGTGTTATCTGGACCATACTACCTATCATCTTCCAAACAAATTCATGACGAATGCTAATGAATGAAATTGAATGAATAAATGTATGGCATGACTTCACTTTATGTCGTCCGCGTGTCCAATTTCATACGATTGTCATCCATTCCATTTTCATTTGTTTTCCTCATTTCTTTCTGTGTCAAATTATAGATGCGATAAAATGTGCTGTCCCTACGTTTCACAGTCGACGTTTGAAACTATTATTACGTAATTATTGTTAGAATAAATTTTGATTATTATAGAATCGAAATGAAACAATAAGTATAATCTATTTAAGAATATTTGTAGTAGTTAATGTGCGTAGTGTTATAAAGTATTCAAAAATGACCACGAGAACTAGAGATTGGATAAATGTAAATATTATTTATAAGAAAATAATGAAGCAATCGATGTATCAGCTCAATACGTGCCAAATCCAATTAAATTCTTTTTAACATTTTATAGGCTTATAACTAAAAGGTTAAATAAATTGTTTAATATAAAAAAAATATCTTTCATTTGATCAATTTCTTATTTAGATAAGTAACGTATAAGTAATAAATCCAAGAGTCGAATTATTTTGAATATTATAGCTAGACACCAGTGACAAAGACTGGTTCTCCTTCATAGGGAAGCCCTAGCCTGTATATAATAGGGATTTGGATGAGAGTCTTGAAAAGTTGTAAGTGAAGCTCACAGTTCACAGGAGTTATAGGAACCCCACGCCACTGCTATAGGCAAACCGTTTAACTCAGTCTTCGCCCGCGCGGTTAAACGGTTTGCCTATAGACATATGAATATTTAAAGTTTCTTGCAAAATGTAACAAGTTAGTGTAATCAAATTAATATATCGTAAATGTACACTAGAGAAATAAATAAATACAATAAGATCTATATAGTAAAATAATTCTTAAGCTAATTTTTTTTCTGAGCCATTTTCTATTTAGTTGTTTTGTCAATACCGACCTATGAGAAAACAAGTAGAGAATTATAATATAATATAATTTACCAACTGATAAAATATAATATACGCTGGAAATCTACCGAAAAACATTTCTATAACTATAGAAAAATGCTATATAACAAACGTAAAAGACAACCTTAGCTTTGTTATATAAGTTGTGAGTTTGTGGCCATCAGGCGAAAATGTACAAAAACATTCGCTTCAACAGTCGCTAAAAGCGTTAAACGAAATGACAAAATTCATAGAGGTATAGGGTTTCCGGTTCCGCCTCTTGAAAAGGAAAATTATTTTTGCTACGAATTATTATCGAATTGTATTCCTGAATCGTACGAACTAAAAGGGTTTCGTCGTTGCCGTTTCAGATTAGAAAATATGACTGCACTGGCTCTTTAGCAAACTGAGTTAGAAATTAAAAAATGCACGTTATTAACGTAACACGCGCTATGTCATTTAACGAACGTTGTGTCAATCTCATACATTTTTTAATTTCGGAGATCGTCATTGTAATTAACGATGGCATATTGGCTAAGCCCTCTGGAACGTTTTCTAATTGATTAACGGTCAGTTTCAATTACCAATCTACCAATAACTATTTGTTAAAAACGTCGTCATTCAACCATTTGGCGGTTTTTTGCGATACAAATTTGACGTTTTTAACAAATAGTCATTGATATACCGTTATTGAAACGGACCGTAAATCTCGAAACGAATGATAAGATCATAGCTTATCTTTATTTTGTAGTTCTTTTAACACGAAAAGCTCATAAGAAATTGTAAAACTATGTAAAATGTGTTGCTCAAAATCCATGCATTCGAAAATTATCTTGTAACCTCTTGTAGTTTCATAAAAGCATTTTTTAAATTGAATTTCACTAGTGTGTCATGCCATGCAGATTGTGTCGTGTCGCGTTATGTCATACAAACTTTATTAAGCATAATTTATCTAGCGAGGCGAACGATATTCACGCCATTCATAGTGAAAGGTACTTTAGATGCAAATCGTGACGAAACTTGCGCTACAGTTTGCTACATCTCATTTTTTATTTAAATTTTTTTGAAACAAAAATGTCTACTTCATATTTCATAGAAATGTAACACTCAGACAATGTTGCAGTCTTTGATTTACAACAACTTCATAGATAAACGGCTATTAGAAAAAGAAGATATAAATATCGTTCTTTATCCCATATGCTAAAAACTTAGGCCATTTTATCCTTAATGGACGATTTATACAGTATTCTCCGAGCGAAGTAACCACTCTTGTAATACTGTAGTGCCTGGGACAGACGATTTTTAAATGTCGTATGGTGGCCCAAGCACATACGGCAAGTCAGCCTGGTCCAGAGGAATGAGAGGAACAGTCAATACGTCTGGGGCCAACTATGTGCGGGTTTCCTCACGATGTTTTCCTTCACCGTAAGAGCGTCTGTATAATGTACTTGAAATCTGAAAAAGTCTCATTGGTACACATCACAACCTGGCATTCGAACCTGCACTCTCTTATATGCGAATCAAACGGTCTACTCACTAGGCCACGGAGCTCATAAATATGATGTGTATAACATTATAAAATTGTTGTCTGGTACCTGTAACATAAGCTCGTCGAAAACTTACTACGGGACTAGATTGACAGCTTCGCTTTCAGTTCCTCTTCCACGTATAGTCTTCTCCCAAGGTTGTAGCCATAGACCGTAGTACAATATAAGTGCGTAGCCGATATAAGCGAGGGACATTCAAGAAGATATCGATGCGTGACACACTCCTATAGTGCGATTCAAATGAGAATAGGATCGAGTCGGCGCCATATTGTTTCGAATTTAGACTGTTATGATAGTTAAATTTATGTTTAGTTAATTGATTACTATTTAACGTTTCTATTTAAATTCGATGCAATACTATTAATATTTATATGGACATAAGTTTTTCTGAAAATCGCACTTTTCAAGTGATATTTGACAGATAAAGGTCAATGACGTTCCTATTCTCATTTGAAACGCGTTATAACTCCTGCGTGGTATCAATTGCTCGTATGTACTCAGTACTGTACAGTCCTCTACAATCGGTATTCATGTCCAGTTGTTAAAACTCCAATCATTGAATTATTCTCCTTAAATTATTGTTACAGGGCCTCTAGTCAAGATGCATTCGATAATTTCGATGGCGAACTTCGAAATTAAAAAAAATGTATGGGATTTGACATAAGTCATCGTTATGTGACATGTCGCTTGCGATGCCTTATGTCAAATCCCATACATTTTTGATTTCGAAGTTTGTCATCGAAATTATCGAATGCATCTTGACTAGACGCCCAGGTGTCTCAATGGCCGTCTCTTTCGCTAGTCATGACAATCACGGCATCGATCCAAAACAATATTAACTAAACAAATTGAACATGAAACTTTTAAAATTATTCCATGTGCATATAAGACATTAATAAAAAATATTTTTATATCATAACCAAATAATAATTGTTAAAGCATATTCAACATTTAAACCATTCACAGTATGTCTACATATAAGTATACATTTATAAGTATTAAGTATATTATAAAACCTTCAACAATAAGCTTACAGTAGCTTTATAATACCTTCCTAACTCTCTCGTGCTTATCGCGGCAAATTATTATTATTGTTGTTTTATAGTTATTCATATAAAAAAGAAATAAGGTGCCTTTATATTTCTATTGAATAAGTAAAAAGTTATTTGAAACATAGTAAGATAATATTTATTACGTAAAGATAAATTTTAGCGGGCCAAAATTTTCTTTCAATGGGATATATTGAGGAGAATTTATGGAAATATATCTAGGAAATAGACTTCGACAAATATACAAAGAGAGTACCGTCGCCGACCCGTATGTTTATAGATTATTAGCTGTTTCCCGTGACTCCGCCCGCGTAAATATACTATCGAATATCCCGTGGGAATACTGTAATTTTCTAGGATAAAAAGTAGCCTATGTTTTAATCCAGAGCCAAAGCTACCACCATACCAAATTTCATCAAAATCCATTCATCCTCACAAACTCACATTTATAATAATACTAGCTGTTGCCCGCGGCTCTGCCCCGCATAAATATAGTATCCCACAGAAACACTGTACTTTTTCGGGATAAAAAGTAGCCTGTATTTTAATCCAGAGCCTAAAATCCGTTGAGTAGTTTTTGCCTGAAATAGTAACAAATATCCATCCATCCATTCTCACAGACTCACTTTTAATATTAGTAGGACTTACACGCGGTGTGAAGGGTCTATTAGATATTGTTATTATTACTAAATATTATATGATGAGGTTGTTGCACTGGACACACGTCGTGTGTCTACGAAGTGTATCCACTTGGTTAAACTTAAACGACTCATTATTTGAATATCATATTTCATAGTATCAAAATAATGATATACCTACTATTTAAAGTTCATACTGACTGTTTTAATTAAACCTACAAAGCTACAATTAAAACTCCCCACACCGATTTCGGTGACGGTGGCCGGTTTCATTGAAACCAAGCCATTTATGCAGGAGTAATTTTATAGTACCCAAGTATGTGCGCAGTACACAAGTGCACTCTGTTTCTTTACTCTCATAACCCAGTGGGACGGATAACGGACAGAACTGACGAGAGATCAGGCGCAGATCCGACTTTTTACAAGCCCATGGATGGATCATCTTTCTTGTCAGACAATCAGACAATCAGATAATCAGCCTGCATTGTCTAACCAAACCAGGAAACAACATTTTTTGATGTTCCAATGCGGGAATCGAATCCACAACCGAAGTCGAGAGCCAAGCTCTAACCACTAGACCACGGAGGCTGTAAATTACAACTAGCCAGTTAATTAACAAATGATTTATTATATTTTGTGAACACCAAAAGTTTGTTTAGCTCCCAGGGGTGGGTTGATCAATCTCAATTCCATCAGGAGTTTTCTGTCGATCGCAACTCGCTTATCTAGGGAATTGGGGTAATTACTAAATAGCAAAAAGGTTAATAAAAACATATATAATTTTAAAAATAATAAATATTTCTACTAAAAGGTTTAGAAAATTCAACAATAAATAAATGCACTAAGAGTTCAAATAAAAAGTAAATAAATTCACTAAAAGATTTAAAAAATAATCCACATAAATCCGAACCGAAAATCTAACAAAACAAAATTTATTGGAAAACAGTTAATACCAGATGAAAGCTCTAAGTAATAGATAAGTGCGCTCTTAACTTAAGACAAAAACGCAGTCTTTTTAAAGGATCTTTATATAAATAAGAGATGTTTTTTCACAAAAAAAAAAACAACGAAACTTAAGCTAAAGTGAGTAGGTACATATTTTATGTATTGATAGACTAAGGTTTAATTAATAAGAAAAATTTGAATAATTTCTCCAAGTAGAATTTATACATGAACTATCTGTAATACCTAATAGGCAATCGGACTAATTTTTTTTTATTGCATAAATGAATAGTACTCTTAAATATGAGTAACTTCTCAGAAGAAACCGTATATCAAAAGTCAATATTTTTAAAGGTACAGCGATTTGTATAAAATATTTTGCGAGTCTCCTAAAAACGCTCCATACTAAAGTCGATCTACAAATGACGTCACTTGTAGGTTAAGGTGTATGAAGTATATGGCCGCCGGAATATATTTGTAAATATCTCCCATACTTGTGCGTTTAAGTTCATACTTACCATAATGAATGTTTTTGTATATGATGTAAGTAAACTAATGATGTACCTAGGTTTTGTTTTCCAATTTTTAAATGAATTTTATTAGTAAACTACACATAAAATAATATATTTTTTTTAATTTTTACCAAGAAGTAATGCCTCAACATTTCTGAATATATTAATGAAACCAAATATTTCAGATGTAGTCCGATCCCCTATTCTACCTAATATGTAATGCGAACTCAGCTCAGTAGGGTAATTGGCTTTCCCGCTGTTATAATTTCAAATAGGTAAGCTTAATATTTAATCATGATTTCTCTTGTGAATTTTACATTAAATTTATAATTTATGGAAGACTCGTCTGTTAATAGCGTAACGAGCTCGTTAATTGGGTTCGAAATGATTTGCAAATTACAATATAAAGCAAAGGCTGGACACTGTACAGCGGACAGTGGTGCATAATTAATCAAAAAGGTAATGCTGCCAACACATTATTCAAATATCAGAAGGTTTTGCATTAAATTTTCATCATTATTAAAGACTTCTAACCATATACCTATATAATATTATTATAGACCAGGAATGTTAAGGCAGAAAGTGTCCACTGTCCACACTTAAACTGCCCTACTTTTGGGGTTTGAGGCAGTCTAAGTTTGACATTTGTAATCTTGACATTTTGACATATTTTGCTTTTTGCAGTATATTCAGTCAGACAAAATGTTCTGAAATCGAGATGGCTTAACTTTTCTTGTTTGAAGATTTTTTCTGTCAAATAAACATTGTTCGTCATAGCCCAATCTTAGTTTTGAAAACATTGCTAATGGCGTAATATTTTCCTCTACGTAACTAGATTGACATCTAGATTGATGTTAGGTACACACGCATAAAGAAAAACTAGTTAAGATCAACATGCTTCTGAAAAAATTATCATGTTGCTATTTCTTATGGATAGACACGTCTTCATAAAAATACTTTATATTTAATAGAACCTTTATACCTACATTTTTGTTACAACCTACATGGTCATCTATTATATTTAAATTAATCATAATATTATGTTACTTAACTGCACCTTTAAAAGGAACAGTTAAGCAACTGCACGTTTTGAAATAACGTAACTATATTTTGATAACGTCATTCTGATTATATTAAAAATAATTGCTTAACGCCTTTTGGTGACGACTTTACCTTTTATAATGTACATACTTGGATTGTTAAGCTTTAGGGGCTTATAACGCTCGAGTTATAATTGTACTTTGATCAAAACAAAGGAAATATAAAAGCCAGTAACTTTTTTATAATTCAGAAAATACAAATAAGGCTTTTAGTTCTTGTAACAATAAATCATATTAAAATATTACGATATTTACATTAATCATTATTACTCGAGATCTTTACCAGGCCTTAGGCCCAAGCGTGCAGGTGCAAGTGCAGCGACGTTAGCTACGAGTACATTGTACAGCTACGTAGTGCAGCGAAGTTAGCTACGAGTACATTGCGGAGCTACGTAGAGCAGCGAAGTTAGTTACGAGTACATTGTAGAGCTGCGCAGTACAGTGACGTTAGCTACGAGTACATTGCAGAGCTACGTAGTGCAGCGACGTTAGCTACGAGTACATTGTAGAGCTACGTAGTACGTTGACGTTAGTTACGAGTACACTGTAGAGCTGCGCAGTACAGTGACGTTAGCTACGAGTACATTGCAGAGCTACGTAGTGCAGCGACGTCAGCTACGAGTACATTGCAGAGCTGCGTAGTGCAGTGGCGTTAGCTACGAGTACATTGTAGAGTTGCGCAGTACAGTGACGTTAGCTACGAGTACATTGCAGAGCTACGTAGTGCAGCGACGTCAGCTACGAGTACATTGTAGAGCTACGTAGTGAAGCGACGTCAGCTACGAGTACATTGCAGAGCTACGTAGTGCAGCGAAGTTAGCTACGAGTACATTGTAGAGCTACGTAGTACAGCAACGTTAGCTACGAGTACATTGCGGAGCTATTCGTGCAGCGACGTTAGCTACGAGTACATTTCAGAGCTACGTAGTGCAGTGACGTTAATTACGAGTCCATTGCAGAGCTACGTAGTGCAGCAAAGTTAGCTACGTGTACATTGTAGAGCTACGCAGTGCAGCGACTTTAGTTACGAGTACATTGTAGAGCTGCGTAGCACAGCGACGTTAGCTACGAGTACATTGCAGAGCTGCGTAGTACAGCAAAGTTACCTACGAGTACATTGCAGAGTTACGCAGTGCAGCGACGTTAGTTACGAGTATATTGTAGAGCTGCGTAGCACAGCGACGTTAGCTACGAGTACATTACAGAGCTGCATAGTACAGCAAACTTAGCTACGAGTACATTGCAGAGCTACGCAGTGCAGCGACGTTAGTTACGAGTATATTGTAGAGCTGCGTAGCACAGCGACGTTTGCTACGCAGTGCAGTGACGTGGAGCTACGTTAGCTACGAGAACATTGCAGAACTACGTAATGCAGCGACGTTAGCTACGAGTACATTGCAGAGCTGCGTAGTGCAGCGACGTTAGCTACGACTTATACATTTCAGAGCTACGTAGTGGAGTGAAGTTAGCTACGAGTACATTGCGGAGCTGCGTAGTGCAGTGACGTCAGCTACGAGTACATTTCAGAGCTACGCAGTACAGCGCCGTTAGCTACGAGTACATTGCGGAGCTACGTAGTGGAGTGAAGTTAGCTACGAGTACATTGCGGAGCTGCGTAGTGCAGTGACGTCAGCTACGAGTACATTTCAGAGCTACGCAGTACAGCGCCGTTAGCTACGAGTACATTGCGGAGCTACGTAGTGGAGTGAAGTTAGCTACGAGTACATTGCGGAGCTGCGTAGTGCAGTGACGTCAGCTACGAGTACATTTCAGAGCTACGCAGTACAGCGACGTTAGCTACGACTTATACATTTCAGAGCTACGTAGTGGAGTGAAGTTAGCTACGAGTACATTGCGGAGCTGCGTAGTGCAGTGACGTCAGCTACGAGTACATTTCAGAGCTACGCAGTACAGCGCCGTTAGCTACGAGTACATTGCGGAGCTACGTAGTGTAGCAACGCTAGCTGCAAGTAGTTTGCACAGGTTTGTGTTGGCTTTTTCCCACTATTATATTATAATCCTATCAATTTTTCTCACTCATATTTTAAACTTCGAATTTACGTTAAACTTCCTTGTCTACAACGATTATATTTTGAGTAATTTTAGTATTTCATAGTATAATTATAAAATCCTTTTAAACATTTTAATTGTAAAACATAAATCTTTTCGCCACGCTGCAACATTACTGCAATGGGTGATTCATTTTAACTAAACGTCGCTATTATGCTGATCCGTTTTAAAATATCATTACTGTGAATGTGAACTATCCATTCTTTGCAGTTTTATAATAAAATTTTAGATATGCAATTTTTTTACAACTCTGCATTTAAGAACTACTAGTTATGACGTTGTTTTTATTCTACAACGCTATCTATTCTCTCTGAGGTTCGTTATTAAATATTTCAAATATCATTAATCATAATGTTAACTGGCTGAAGAATGTTCTTTAAAAAAGTTTCATTGTTCGAAATTCAAAACCAATTACCAGAGAATACAAATGGCATAAAACAAAAGAAAATGGCCATCCGGATTTAAGTGAAATCTCAACTTGAATTATCTTAATTATTTCAAAATAATAAAAAAGCCCTTACAAAATTAACGAAACAGTATAAATTTTGAACGTTTCAGCGTAATCTAAGAAAATTACTTCAGTTGATCTTTTGATGAGGGTCACTAGTAAATTTTATATGAAGACCAAATTAAATCTCTCGGGAGGCCTAGTTTTAGGGTTTTTGTGCTGCTATTACTTTGTTTGCTTTGTTTTAAATCCAGTTTTATTTATAACGTGAATAAATAACTCATGCAAGTTTGTTCTCATTCAATCAACAACGTTTTAGTTACATAATTATATTATTAAAAGATAATTTTATTATTATTATATTAATACATGAACCAAAAACTTTCAGTACAGGTTTAAGAGAATTGTGCTAACGGAAGAGTACGAAATTTAGCCGGTCAATTAAAGTTTATATGTAAAAAGATGTGCAGAAAGTTAATATATTTTAATAATGCTTAGAAATACATAAAATACATAAAAAAGTATTTATTTATTAATTTACAAAGTTTAAATCTAAAATTTATTCGAATTAATATAGGCGAAATACGACCACCACCTCCAGTTCTTATGAACCTGTCAAGAAAAATTAAAAAGTCATTAAAATATTTAAAATTTATTCTACAAAAGTACGAAGAAAAAAAATATATTACCGATTATTATCGCTGCTAAAATTTTGTTTCTTTACAATCCAAAAAGTATCCACACTACTATTGTCTGAGAGGTTATAAGCCAAAAAGACATTTCACACCTTCATACCAAATTCCTTTTATAGTGAAATGCCAGCAAAGGCATCTTGAATATCGGAAACATTTTTTACTTTACCCCCGAGAAACATAGCAGTGTGGTACATTTGTCTTTGAAACGATTTCTATTCTACTATCTTCTCTTCTAAATATATAAAAGGCAAACCTGACTGACTCATCTATCAACGTGCAGCTAAAATTACTGAACGGATTTTACAGTAATTTGGCATACAGATAGTTTTAATGATGTAGGCATCCTTTGAGAAAGTATTTTTGAAAATTCGCCCCCTAAGCGGGTGAAAATGGGGTTAAATTTTTTATGGGAACCGAACTCCACGCGTATGAAGTCGCGGGCATAAGCTAGTCTGATATTCAACTGAAATATTTTTCGATATTCAATTAACAAAAAATATCCAAAAACTCCATATTTTATGTTATGACTTATGAATCCTGGATGCCGGTTGTGATAAGATGTAAAATAACTATCGTTAAGGAACTACAGTTATTTTAGTGGTTATTACTACAATGTTAGTATGCGTTCAAAGTATAGACTTTATAGACATTATAATGTTTCGCAGTAAACTGTATAACTCGCATGCTCTATGCGTGAAGTATGCGTGTAGAACAACGTCGCCTTTGAGTCCAGACGCGGAGGCGACGATTTTGCTTTTCCAACTATTTCCACAAATAATATATTTTATGACACTTAATATTTGACGAAATTTGCATGTTAGAGGAGGTGCTATAAACGGAAATGAGAGCGCCTGCACCGGGACACGTCTTAGTGGGAGGAAATTGAATAACTTTCAACATATTGCAATTTTTAGCATTTATTTTTCAATTTACACTTAATTGGAAAGAAAAATGTCAATTTCAAATGTTTTGGTATTTTAAGCATAATAATATTATGGTTCATTGTTTTAAACACTTACGGATTTTGTCGCGGTGCACTTTTCTTTTGCCCGACGTTTCGGCTACTTTCCAGCAGCCGTGGTCACGGGAGGACTGAGGAGTCAGTTGTCCTATTTGTTGAAGTTGTTCAAACTACCCGAAGATTCTTCAATTATTATTTATGTTCCGATCCGATTCCGAATTATATTGAAATTGTAACAAGAAGGCTTAGAGATAAGAACTTACCTGTTGAATATGCAGAATTATTGGAACACTGCCTTACATCTGGCTATATGGTGTGGAATTATGAATTTTACAAGCAAGTAGATGGTGTAGCGATGGGCTCCCCAGTTTCTCCCGTTGTTGCCGATATATTCATGGAAGACTTCGAGGAGACTGCTCTTGAGACCTCACCTATAAAACCCAGGTTCTACAAGCGGTATGTGGATGATACTTTCTCAATATTACCATCAGACAAAGTAACCATATTCCTAAATCACCTGAACAGTCTCAACCCCAAAATACAATTCACTATGGAGTTAGAGACCAATAACTCTTTAGCCTTCTTGGATGTGTTGGTAATAAGGAATCCCAATGGCACCTTAGGTCATACTGTGTATCGCAAACCTACACACACCAATAGATATTTAAATGGTGAGTCCCACCACCATCCTTCACACTTATCTACCGTTGGCAAAACTTTATTTCAAAGAGCACGAGGAATCTGTGATCAGCAGCATTTGGATACCGAGCTTCATCATGTCACACAAGTTCTACGTGACAATAAGCTTCGAGTCCCACACCTGCATCACAATGACCGAGTGAAACCAGCCACTGTTGAACGAATACCTGCAGTTCTGCCATACATGAAAGGAGTCACTGATAAAGTTGGCTATATTCTAAGGAAAGCTTCTATAAAAACATATTTCAAGCCGCCCAAAAAGATAAGTCAATTTTTACCACCAGTGAAATGCAATATTCCTCTTCAAGATGCAGGAGTCTACAAGCTCGACTGTGACTGTGGTCTATCCTATATAGGGCAAACAAAAAGATCAATTAAAACCCGCGTTAAGGAACACATCGCAGATGTTAAACACCGCCGCAACAACAAATCTGCAATTTGCGAACACACACTGGATCAACCTCGCCATTACATAAGATTTGATAAGTCACAAGTACTGGCAAAGGACGTTATCGCCCTAGAATGATACGCGAGGCTATAGAAATTAAAAAGTACCCTAATTTTAACCGAGAAGATGGCTGGGTGCTGCCATCTAGTTGGGATCCAGTGATAAATAAAATAAAATTCAGGTCAAAAACACCACGGCTTCAAGATACTGTTAGTATGTTTTGCGTGGATCGGAACATAAATAATAATTGAAGAATCTTCGGGTAGTTTGAACAACTTCAACAAATAGGACAACTGACACCTCAGTCCTCCCGTGACCACGGCTGCTGTTAAGTATCCGAAACGTCGGGCAAAAGAAAAGTGCACCGCGACAAAATCCGTAAGTGTTTAAAACAATGAACAATATTCGCGTAAACATTAGAAATCAATATTATGGTTTTGAATATTTGGGGTCGTTTCACACTGAGACGTGACGCGGCGCGTACTATATACGACAGCGATTCAAAATTGAACATTATTAGCTACAGAAAAAGATACAATTGTTATTGTTAATAAAATGAAAGTCTACTTACTACCTAATCAACATCACTTTTTAATCCAAAAATAAAATCCATACCACTTTTAATACAAATCAATATAAAATCATAAAAAAAGGTTTTATTTGTATCCTATTACCTACTGATCAAATTTGACTAAAGTCAATAGACTAGAATCTACATAAAATCTACCCGATCGAGCATAAAACGGAAGAGGCTTTGTAAATGAATAAACATACCAATTACATTATTCAACAAGTTGCGATATATCGGTTAGTAGAGAACTCGGTAATAAATCGCCCTCAGATTTCTACAAAGGATTGGCAAAGAGCCAGCAACACAAAGACAAAGTAAACTCAAAGTCTCAAGTTTCGATTACAAATAATATGATACCAGAACAATGGTACAATGCAATCGAAAATGTAGCAAATAAAAGCGAATCAAATCGAATCAGGGTATAAATGTATTACATGTCATATTAAAGTTATTTCGCTTTGTAAGCTCCGGAGCCCGCTGGCCTCAAGCTACCTAGACTAAACACATTTTCTATTTCCTAAATAAAAATAAATTCTCAGATAACACAACTCTGTAGCTTGTTATACATTTTCAAGTCTTTGTTCCTAGGCCTTTTACCCGACGGCGAAGCCAAAAGGAAGGGTGTTGATTTTGGAAGACTAAACCCCTTACTAATAAAAATATTTACACAACGCATAACTTATACAACGTTGCTATCTTTGTCTGATACGTTGGAAATGTCACTTGACTGTTTGCATATTTGTTCCATCGTAGCATCTAAACTACTTATCCGATTTTAATGAATAAGTTATCAATAGATTCGTAATACTACGATAATAGCCCAGGGCGCCTAGACAAATTACCTTCGTTAAAATTCGGAAAGATCTGTCGTATCGACTTCTCTTTTGAGATCACGACATTTTGTCCCTAGCCAAACGCACACTGTTGTTCGAATCGCAACAACGAATTGCTCAAACGTTAGTTGTTTATGATTTCAAGAATTTAGCCGTCAGTTGTGAAGTTGTCAAATGTCATATATTTTTTTTTGAATTATTGATGGCGTTACGGCATAAAACTATTTGTCAGTGTCAAGTTAAAAAGGCAGACAACTAGATTTAATGTAGGTACCTATATGATTTCAACACCGTATTATTTTCAAGTCTAATGTCTAGTCAAAGTTCAAAATACAAATAGTCAGTGCAAGTCAGTCGATTCAGTAAAACGGTACCTAGAAGATTTATTGAAAGTTCCCAGAGTGTTTTGTATAAAATGGAATCAAATTTCAAGTGTAGAAATTTACAATAAGAATAAAGTAGGCACTTATTTAACAAGGCCGATTATTACGGTTGTAAGGCATGATGAAGCATAGATACCAGGAGTCCGAACGGTATAGGCTTTTTAATAATAATTATGTACACAATAATAGGACCAGATCTTAGTTCTCTTTTCTGCCGCTAGGCGTGCGAGACCGACGAGTACCAAGTGTTGCCAATACTATTATTTATTACAATTATTTTTAAATTACCGTTAGGCAATTACCGTGTTCTACGGTATCTATTTTTCGAGAACAGTTTCTAAGAATTTCCTAAAACTTTTATATAATAAGATTTCAATCTTTCCAGAGCTGTCAATAGCAACTTTAAACTTCCCGCGTAATTTCAAACGAGTGCATGTCGAACCGTCGCGCGCTCTACCGGCAAAAATCTGTCCCCGTAATTGAGACCATTATTTTAACATTACGTTCGGACTCCTTGTTATCTATACTTCGTGGGCTGGAACTTCAATATGCACCGAAATCCGAAACACCGGGAAAAATTCAGAAGATTATAAATAAGACACACAATTGGATAACTGTTTATCTATTGTATGACTCCAGAGTTCTATTTTGAATAATTATATTATATAATACATTATTTAATTAATTATCTTCTAGTTTTCATTGATAATACAGATTTTATACAGATTTCTTGCCAAATGGTCATAGGACACACATTATAAACAGATTTTAAGAGATTACACTAAAGGCCATACTCACGGTGCGTCCAGCAAATCCAGCACCGGTACTATTATGAATTTTAATATTATCCGGTGTTCAGCATAAAATATGTGTACAGTCTGACAAGGATCTTTTGGCACGTCGACAAAATCAGAACTAACATCGCCGTCTTGTAAAATGTCACTTTTAGTATTATATTGTATTGTTTTGTAGTTGCGACACTTACCTTTTGGCACGTGGATAAAATCAGTAATAACATCGCCGTCTTGTAAAATTTCACTTTTAGTAATAAGTATTGTTCTTATTTGCGACACTCACGCCCCCATCGAAGTGCCAAAAGATCCTTGTCCGACTGTAATGGCGTATCTATTGTCTTGCGAATGATACCATCTAATAAAAAAGAAGGAAAAGGTTTTAATGTAAACTGCATTTTTATTTAGTATTAAATGACTATTTCTAACTGTTTTAATTAGAATATGATATAGTTATAAACATTTGTTAAAATAATAATAAAGTACACTCGTTTTATCTAAGATTTTTCAAGTTACTTTTTAAAAATACCAACATTTTTCTGGTTGGCAACATGCAAGAACGAGACACACGGCCTCCCTTATGGCTATCTCGCTCGGCTCGGATTTGCCTCTATGATACGTGCATTGTGAAATACACTCTATTACCAAGGCAATACAGTTCTTTTTAGCAATTACAAAATACGGAGTCTTCTAAGTTCTATCCTTAGGACTATATCCATGTCCTGGTAACACTTTAAACTGGCCAGAAGAAGAAGAAGAAGAAGATGAAGTACAATAATTTTTGTTTGATAACAAAATAACAATTTACCTAACTTAGGCCTTTACATCCGATGATGGATGATTTATACAGTATTCTCCGAGCGAAGTAACCACTCTTGAAATACTGTAGTGCCTGGGACAGTTGGTTTTTAAATACCTATCGTATGATTGCCCAAGCGCATACGGCATTCTCACAACATAGCCACCCTAGTCCAGAGGAATGACTAGTCAATACGTCTGGGGCCAACTATGTGCGGGTTTCCTCACGATGTTTTCCTTCACCGGTAGAGCGTCCGTATAATGTACTTGAGATCTGCTGGCCGATTCTGTATCGTTATACATAAAAGTTGGCTTCAAGGCTTCATACTGGTGGAGAGAAGAAAAAAAGAAGAAACATACTCACATACTTTTATATTTATAATATTAGTAGGATTTTTGACTACTTAAATATTATCATTACCTTATATATAAGTAAAATGCGTTTTAAATCTTTATAATTTGTAGGAAGTGTTTTTTGTAGTAAGCAGTGGCGTAGGGTTCCTATAACTCCATTCCTATCGGCTTCCCTTGTCACATACCTTTTGCAAACCTTCATAGAAATCCCTACCTATGATACAGGTTCCGGCTTCCCTTTGAAGAAGCAGCCTTCGCCACTGACAGTGAGAAGTGATATAAATCATAATGTAATTATTAATGTATCAAAACCGCTACCAACCTAAGTTAATTTGTATTCATTCTGTGACAGGCTCTAACTAGTGCGTGTAAATAATAATTATTATTAGCTGTGTTGATTTTTAAATTGTATAATGTTATTATTGGTTATGTGACTTGAGATAAAACAGTAATAATTACTGTTTTATCTCATTAAAGAAATATCTGCATTATGTAATTCCTTTGCAAGAAATAAAAGTATTTTTACATTTTAAGTTTATTTTCTTACTAAAACCATGTAAAACTTACTTAAAAAAGTAAAATAAAATGTAGATACTCTTGTATTGTTATTATTTAATCAATCCTAATACGGACACTTGATACGGCACGATAACTTTATTAGAGGAATAATTGAAGGGATGGTAGTAGAAAACATGGAAGGCCGAGAAGAACTTTTATGGACAGGTGTAGGCGAACGTGATGGTCGTGTCGTATCAGGAGGTCAAGAGAAGGGCGGAGTGCAGAGAGGAATGGAGAAAGCATCACTGACAAGAGCAAAGCTCTTAAATTAGAATGAATGAATAATTCTAGCAAGACAATGCTTATAACAAATTCAAAGTGTTATGGCCGCATTGTAATATTTTGTCTACAATATGTGGTAAGTGTTAGGTTTACTTATTTATTGCAATAGTACCCTGTACAGTCAAGGTACTTTAATAACACTTCCTTTAAAGTTATAGTTCTTTAAAATTGCAAAGAATATTTCAATTATTTAGTCACAAATATACTATAGAGATTAAATATTATGTATTTAATTGGTTACCACTACTTGACTGTTTATAATAGCAAATATTTCAAAACTATTATGAGGTGTTTGTGTGCTTACATCCCATTTATAAGGCGAAGGTGTTGAGCATCGATATATACAATACAATAAAATATCATTACATTGAAAAACTTATAAATTTTATCAACTAAATACAAATCTTTATATCTAAGCAAGTTTTTTAAGAACTCCATTTGTTACCTACTATAATTTAGGTAGGTGCCAACTATAGGTACACCTAAAGATTGCTTTCAGCTGGTATAGTAAGCGTGTAAAGGCTACAAACTGCAAGTAAGCTACAAATTAAGAAATTTATATTTTAACAAAGTGTTGAATTATACTTGAATACAATGAATTACATATTAGGTATTGACAATAATTGTGATTTATTGAAAACTTTAGATTGAATTCTTTTGACTTTTTGCAATATAGACTACTAGCAGAAGGTGTTTTATAGACCGTTTAGGCAACTTTAGGCAAATCATTATTATTTACAAATAACAGCTGATCAATAAAAATCCGCCATATTGTTCGTTGAGGCGATAAAGGTAGCTTCTTGGGTATCTTTATCGTTAGGTCGATAAAGATAAAGATCACGATCTACTAAATGTCACTTACGGCCGCTTGTCTAGGCAATGTATGGAGAAACGCGTTAGAGCAATTCGTTATATGAGTGCATCGTTAGCGTATTCGTTCAAAGTGGCTGCTTGGCTACCAATTTTTTTAACGATACGACTGAATATGTCATTTAACGCACGCTTATGTCAATCCCATACATTTTTTATTCACGAAGTTCGCCGTCGATATTATTTAATGCATCTTGTCTAGCCCTCCAGGTAACATACGATATATAATTTATATAGTCTGGTTACAGTTTTCTTTATAAAAGTATAGGTTAAAGTTTTTTTTATATTAATAGTAATTGGGAATTTAGAATAAGTACATCACGCAAAGTTTGCATTTAAATTCAAAATTAAGTTAGGTAAGGTTCCCAAAAATATAATAATAAAATATAGGAGCTGACTGACACTTATAAAAACTTCCGTGAATCGCCAGAAATGCAGACAACGTTAGAACTGAAAATACTAGTGCCGTCCCGGCTTAAATGTTCTTTAAACAAACTATTTCACTTGAGTCCACATAAAACACAGGCGTCACTTCAACACGTTCAAAAGCACGCGCCCCCTCCACTCCAGATGACAATTGTCTAGGGAAGAAACGAATTCCCAGTAATATCTTTAGTACCATCTTTTAAAAATGGTTTTCGTTACTTGTGGATAAGTTTTCTTGGGCCAAAAGTGACAAGTTGACAACAGTTAGGTATATTAGGTAAAGTTATATTGGCAAACATGATATTGTAATTTCAATAAGTTTCTACAAATACCTAGTGGTGGTAAACACATGTGAAATTGAGGTTATTATACATTAAAATTCATAAAAGAATCCAGCATAACATTATTTATTAAAATAGGCAGAATAAGTTTTCTGTGGTTTATCTAATATTAATTAGCTACATTCTTTCACTGATGCATCATTCTATCTATACTATAGCAACTTTTATAGTCTTCCTTTAAGTCCCGATGAAGCTTGGAACACGTGGCATGGATTACGGGTATACGTTGTACCAAATCTCTAACATTAACATGAAGCTGGAAGTTTTGCTTCAATAACAAGGTTGTTCCAGTCCCTCACGAACACAGCTGGATCTTTTCTACGATTTCATACGGACAAAGTCAAACTTTTACAATAAACAGTTTGTTTCCCGTCAGCTTAAAAGTCAGTCCGTGCTTACTTTAAGGAGATTTGTAATGCGAACTACTAGTACGTAAGTATATAAGATTGTTTAAAATCAATTAAGGATGTTTTGAGAACGTTTGTAAAGCGCGACGCTCGAAAGGATAATCTACTGCTTATGTAAAAACATTTTGGCAGTAAAATAATAAAAAATTGAAAATGAAAATTACATTGAGCTCTCTCAGGCGTTGAGGTCATTAACCTCATAGAAACATCTGATTCGAAAAGGGGAAGCAAAGAAAAGGGGAAGAAAGTTTCTCTAAATAACAACAACTCAAGTATGAGGTCCATGACCTAGCTGAAATTTAGAAAGACAAGACAGCTGTTATTTATAAATATAATAATATATCTGTTGCCGCTATAACAAAAATACTAAAAACAGAATAAAATAAAATTTATGAGGTGCTCCCAAGAAACATGGAGGTTTTAGTGATTTGTTAGGAATCCTTCGTGTGCGCACTGGCACTCAGTCGGTTTTGTTACTTAATTTTTGTCTTTACAAATAGACACTTTATTTGGAGCTGATATTTGAGCTTTTTGGTCCATGCGTAGCCGCAGGCCACGTCTAGTTTATTCTAAATTTAATAATAAGAGAGTCGCATTGAATTCAGCTGGCCTGGTGCCAAGTCGGACGACCCTTGCTCACCTGCTCGTTAGATGCGGGACTTTAACGTTTTATGTTTCACCAAATTTATTTGATAACCCTTCGAAAGTCGTGAGGGTCTTTGATAAGAGTCATTTAAACTTTCTGCTTATATTAAAACCTTTAATTTATTAAACTACTTTTACCTTTTACCCGCGGCTGCCGCCCTCGGGAACTTAATTTTTTCGGAATAAAAAATACTTATGTTAATCCAAACCCTAATCAACTGCCATGCCAAATTTAATTAAAATGCGTTCAGTAGTTTTTCCGCGAAAGAGTCACAAATATCCAGCCATTAATCCATCCATCATATAGTAGGATAGTTAACACGCATAATATTCTGTACTTAACGCTAGTCTGTGAGCTCACGAAAATTATACGGTGGTCATAATAGCTGTTCTGCCATAACCGACATCGATATCTTTAACAATAGCTTCAACTGTTTTAGGAGTAAGCATTTATAAAACATTTTTTTTTAAATTAGTATACAGAATTTATTTTGTGACAATAATGTCTTGTTGTTTTTAACTTCGATTGACGATTTTTAACTTTAGATTCGATTCGATTTGTGTGGTATGATAAGTATTTGTTTATATATATTTTTTTTATGAAATAAGGGGGCAAACGAGCAAACGGGTCACCTGATGGAAAGCAACTTCCGTCGCCCATGGACACTCGCAGCATCAGAAGAGCTGCAAGTGCGTTGCCGGCCTTTTAAGAGGGAATAGGGTAATAGGGGAGGGTAGGGAAGGGAATAGGGTAGGGGATTGGGCCTCCGGTAAACTCACTCACTCGGCGAAACACAGCGCAAACGCTGTTTCACGCCGGTTTTCTGTGAGCCCGTGGTATTTCTCCGGTCGAGCCGGCCCATTCGTAAGTAAGTAAAGTTTTCTGTAATTGTTGTGTCACGTATAAGGTGCATACATCTGAACCCTATATTTTGAGTGGATTTAAGTTAATGTAAAAATGTATGTACTGCTGATGTCCTTTTTGATAAAAATAAAAAAAATAAAAAAAAAGTAATGCATCGGGTTAACATGTAATTTTGATTTCAATTCACTTAACGGTTATGTTATGTAGCATGCAGCATGCATATGCAGCCTCCGTGGTCTAGAGCTCTGTACTCGTAGTTCGTGGGTTCAATTCACGCTTTGGAAAAACAAAAAATGTTGTTTTCCAAGTTTGGTTAGGATGATGCAGGTTGATGACCTGATTGTCTGGCAAGGCAGATGATCTATGGGTCGGATGGGCATGTAAAAAGTCGAACCTGCTCCTGATCTTTCGCCAGTCACGTCGGTTATCCGTTTCACTGAGTTATAAGAGTAAGGAAAGAGAGAGTGCTCTTTTGTACTGCGTACACACTTGGGCACTATAAAATTACTCCTGTGTAACTGGCCTGTTTTCAATGAAACCGGCCCCCTAAAATTGGTGTGGGGAGTTACATATTTTATATATCTGAATGATAATTAATTTTTAATCAGAAATCTTATAGAAAAATTTTTCCTTTCACAATTACAATAGGTACCATAATTATCTACTTACATTACAAAACTACCTTCTTTCATATTATAAAATACAGATAACTGTAATTTACAACATAATATGTAACAAATACAAGATATAATATGTTACTTAATAATATTATCTTGTATACAGTATAACCGAGCTCAAAATACAAAATAAAAATATATTTGACCGCAACACAATTAACTATTTTCAATTTATTTTTTAACTACTTTCTATAGAGTAATAATTATTTGTAAACCAATTTTATAAACGCTGGGTTATATTTTGAGCTTTTCGAATAATAAGGCAATGAGGATTTTGTTTGAACTCCGTCCCCACCCCTCAACACTCAACAGTCATGAAATACGGGTGAATTTGTTTATTGGGACCGAAAAAAGCCTAAAGTACAAATTTTAGTTGTAATAATCATGGCATTTATTGATATAAAAAAATGATTTTCCGGCAAAACTGTACATATTTTAAATAAACATATTAATTTTATTCACAAACGAAATATCATGTTTTTTTACATTCTAAACGTGGAAGAGCCACGCTTTGGCATGAATGGGCCGGCTGGACCGGATAAATACCTCGGCATCACAGAAAACCGGCATAAAAGACCGCTTGCGTTGTTTATCGCCGAGTGATTAAGGTTTCCGGAGCAGAACGCACTTGTAACTCCGTAGTGTTGCGGGTGTCCATGGGGTGACGGTAATAACTTACCATCAGGCAATTCATCTGCTAATTTCCTGGTCTGTTTCTTAAAAAACGTAAACAAATGAAGATTCTATATAAAAAGTGTGTGTGTGTCAGCTCCAACGCCCGACTGAAATTTACTCTAAAAAGTAACATTTGATGTGCAATGCAAAGCGTCCGACGCATCTTTGGCTAACATCGTGTGACACCGTACTGTATGACCGGGTGTATATTTTTCCAAACCAATTTTCCAAGAGTTTATCGGTTTCTTCCAATGGGAAATACGAAGGACACGTATTGGCAAACTAACAAGAAACAATAAAAGTTTCTCCAAAACAAACTCTTGTTTCGTCCACTACGCTAGCCTAGACTTGGCTCTTGTTAATGTTTATAAATACCATCGACCACACATGGGTCTTTCAGTTTGAGGAGAATAAGTCTACGATCCTGCGATAGGCTTCTCGTAAAAGACAATAAATTCATATTTCGTAAAGAGCCTGAAATAAATTTTACCCTATATATGACTATCAATTAAATTGAAATACGAAATACAAATGTGGCGAGCGCGTCAGAGCATAGAGACGGTTTGGCTGGCACAACTGGCAAAGCCGCGGGTGACCCAGTATCGAGAACTAATCTGTGTCATGTGCTAACACAGCACAGTTCAAATGTAATTGGTTTAAATTAAAATAATAAAAGTGCAAGCTATGTTTTAAATTAAACTTACAATAAAATAGTGTAAATATATGACTGTGTAGTAATAGTGGTGCGTGAAAAGTTTGCAAATCTTCCAATACATGATGCGAGGTATGTTTGCCGTTAAACTTTCTTCAAAACTATGTTAATAAGTCTTAATTGAAGCTATAACCTTTTTGCGTTAAGTTTGTAGTGAGTCATCAGTGCGAATGTGAAAATTGAACAATGACGCCTTAAAGCCGTGTTTACATTAATCAATTAAAGTTAGCTAAGCCATTTTGAGAAGTTTTGCATGATGACATATCAGTCAGAAACTTAACACGAATAGTATATTATGACGTCAATTTTAAGCTTTACAAGTTAGGTGGTGCATGCAAGTAAGACTTTAGACTAATTTACAGAAACCAAAATAAACTCAGTAGTTCATTCTCACTTTTTTTTCATCGAGAAGCTATTCTAACCAAATTGCTTTTTTTTTCAGGAATCCAGGCGCTCGTAACGTTTTTTATAGTCGGCTTCTTGTCGCAGCATTCACAATGTGCATTTCGAAATTTCGAGTCTTTGAAATCGACAATTTTTATAGGTGAGTATCGGCAACTTAAAATTCATAACTTCTGTGCACTTTTCCAATTCTGTTCAGAATCATTTAGAAAAGGTTGCTTAGTTTCGAGCACGTGTAGTTGGACCTTAAACTAAGAAAATAGCTCCCCACACCGATGTCGGTGACGGTAGCCCGTTTCATTGAAACTAGGCCAGCTACGCAGGAGTTATTTTTTTAGTGTCCAAGTGTGTGCGCAGTACACAAGAGCACTCTCTCTTCCTTTTCTCTCGAAACCCAGTGGGACGTATGACCGACACGACTGGCGAGAGATCAGGCAAGACCGACTTTTTACATGCCCATCCGACGCATGGATCATCTTTTTCAGACAATCAGGTGATCAGCCTGCATTGTCCTAACCAAACATGGAAACAACATTTTTTTTTGTTCCAATGTGGTCATCAAACCTCTGAGTCCAGAGCCACGTTCTAAACCACTGGACCACGGAGGTTGTTAAACTAAAAGCTATACCCAAACCTCAAAGCATCGTTTAGGGATATGGAACATTAGTCTACGTCCAACACTTAGGAACACTTAGGTGAATATAGCTAAAAATAAGTTTGTGTGAAATATTCGTTCCGACTTCCGAGCAATATCGATACGAATAAATTTTTTCTTGCTGAAAATGTTCAGTTGGCGATAGAATTACGTTTTCTAAACTATACTTTGTACTTAGTAATGTAAGTCTAGCGATCTTGTATTCTTGGGGCTTGTTCGGTTGAAAAGAAAATATGTTTTTCAATAAATTATTTTATTGAATATATTTCAATAAATACTTTTATACAATATTTAGAAAAATTGACAATTAAGGGGATCGGACTACATCTGAAATATTTAGTTTCAATGATATATTCAGAAATATTAAGGCATTACTACTTGTTAAATGTAAAAAAAAAGTATTATTTTATTTGTAGTTTAGTAATTAGATACATCTAAAAAGTACAAAAAAAAAGTAGGTATTTTTTTTGTAAAATTTGTAAACAAAACCTATATCATCAGTTTGCTTACATCATAATATACAAAAACATTCATTAAAGTACGTATGAACGTAAACGCATAAATTCGGAGACATTTACAAATAAGTGCAGCCGTATAGAGTGACGTCACTCGTAACCCGTCTTTAGTATGGAGCGTTTTACGCTTAAAACGCTCCATGTTTTACGCAGCGACCTATATGTGGTAACATATCCTATTATGTGGTCGCTGGTTTTACGAAACTTGCGAAATTTTGTATACAAATCGCTGTAACTTTGAAAATATTGACTTTTGATATACTGTTTCTTCTGAGAAATTACTCAATATTATTCATTTATGCAATAAAAAAAACAGTCCGCTTGCCTATTTACAGTTTATAAAACGCATACTATCGCATTCACACACCCGCATTTTGGTGCATATAGGAATGGAATAGCATTCCCTTTCTTATATTCAGAAGTTTTATTTGCAATTCAGGTGTCATATTGCCGCCGAATACTGTGACGGAAGTGGCATTCGCTTCGACACTTGCTCGAGCCACAATGGAAAGCGAGAAGTACAATTTTGTGATGAAAATCAAACATGCACCTTACGGAGACAGCTTTGCTGCATCGAAAGCTGGTAACATATGGATCGATCTCTGTAAATTTCCTGTACAGTTTAATTAAATATGCAAGCAGTGGCGTGGGGGTTCCGCCTTCATTACCACTTACTTTTTGACCCTCATCCAAAATCTTCCTACCTACTCGTATTATATAGGCTAGGGATTTCAGCCTTCGCTGCTGGTTGCATGTCCTATACTGGGTAAAGATTGTATTGAATGAAAAATAATCATGCTGATTTTCTACTTTATAATAAACTAGATGTTGCCCGCGACTTCGTGCGCGCAAAAGTTAATTTCTTCGAAACCGTACATTTTTCCGCGATAAAATGTAGCCTAAATAAAAAGTGGCCCATGGAGAGCCGCTTCGCTACGTTGAATGTAAGAGGAGGAATGGATGGTAAGAATGAAAGTGAACGAAGCGAAACAAGTATGTAAGGATCGTAGCAAGTGGAAAGAAGTGGTATCTGCCTACCCCTACGGAAAAGAGGCGGTCTCTGCCTACCCCTACGGAAAAAGGCGTGATTATATGTATGTATGTTTTCCAGCCTGTGACCTACTGGCGAGTGAAGTGATCGCAATATTCGGACCGACGGACGACGTATCGGCTGTAGCGGTGGGAGCAAGATGTCGAGCCGCGCGGGTGCCTCACATACAAGTAAAGCATTTTAGGGTTACCAAAGAGTTCTCAAAGGGTTACCAAAGCGTTCCCAAAAGGTTCCCAAAGAGTTCGCAAAGGATTCACAAAAAGTTCCCAAAAGGTTTCCAAAGAGTTCGCAAAGGGTTCCCAAAGAGTTCCCAAAAGGTTTCCAAAGAGTTCCCAAAGGGTCCCCAAAGGTTTCCCCAAGAATACCTAAAAGGATAAAATCTGGTCTCTAACAAAACTTCACTATCCATCCGTCTCTTCATCTATCTGTCTATCACCAGGATGTTTATCATGAACCGTGGTAGCTATAATTTAAATTTTCACATATTATGTATTTATGTTTCTGCTATAACAACAAATAAGTTCTAAAGAATATTTAGGCGGGGCTCCTATACAACAAACTAGATTTTTAGTACATTGGTTTTAATTTTTACTTTTAATTACTCGCTAAAATGCAGAAACTTAATCAGAAATACATCGTAATACTTTCAATAGCTTTGAGAATTCACATTAATGTTTTTAAGCTCAATAAGCTCAATATTCGGAAACAAAAAACTTATGATTTTATAAAATTTGAGTCTTCCATGGTCATTGACTGATAAATAAACCATAAAAATAAAAGCTAAATTTATATTATATAAGCACAAAAGCTACGATTTATGAATATTATATTTAAGTAGTCTACCAGGAAAACATGATATTTAGGAGGTTGTATTTCAGGCGGTGTGGCGGCCGCCCCCCGAGCGCGGCTTCGAGCCGCCTACACCACCTGGTATAAATTTATACCCCGAAGCTGTGGCGCTGTCTAAGGCTGTGGCCCTTTTTATAAAGGATAGTGATTGGAATACGTATACTTTACTTTATGATGATGACCAAGGTATGCTATTGTGTTCTCTATTTATATTTACTATTAGGATAACGACAAATAAATAAAAAATTAAAAGAATCACAAAAACATCCAGGATTCGAACCTGAGACACCAATTTTCCAACAATGTTAACCAAAATGCCGACCGTATTTGACACTTAGAAATCTTAATCACTCATACCTAATCGTGTTTTTACGTGACAAAAAAAGATGTGTATAATATAATTAAAAATGCACAGTTTTCCAGGGATAAGACCTAGCAAGATCGATTTTGCGCCCTCCCTCCCCCCTAAACTCTCTGCATCTTAAATATCATGGAAATACGCAAGTTTGCAGCCGTTTCCGAGATTTTAATTATATATTATATTACAAGAGTTTCTCGTTTAAAGTTTATGATAAGTGAAGTTGGCACAAAATGTTTAAGGTCTAATCAGATTGCAAGAAATTCTAAAACATGCTGAATTAGGTGACAAATGGTTGGTCAGGAGACTGGACCCAGGAGGTGACAACAGACCCCTTTTAAAGGCATTGAAAGCGTATGGAGAAACGAGAGTCATCATCGATTGTTCTACCGATAGGATCCTTAAGTACCTACGTCAGGCGAATGAAGTGAAATTCTTCGAAGACTACATGGTAAGCAAAACCTAACCGTCCACCTTACAAGTGGCCAAAACTAACGATTTCTACGAAAGTATAAATTCATATTTTATTCATTTGAATTGAATTCGTTTATGTAAGGCTTTATTTTATTTGAGAAAAAACAGTTTTTTTTTATAACTTGGTTAAAATATATGTTTCACAACATAGCACTACTAATTTAAAATAATTATTTACTTATTTTAAACATTTAAGGAGTATTTCAGAAAAATGATAAAAATATTGAAATTAAAAATAATTGTTATTGACCTCTGTTAACCACTATGATACGCATCGAATTTCGACCACTAAGCGACCACTAGTATTCTTTATACCGCTAATTTCTAATCAATTTTCTTTTATTACGATTTTTTTTTTCAGAGTTATGTCCTTATGTCGTTGGATGCGCACACGTTGGACTTGCAAGAGTTACGCCACGGCCTATCAAATGTTACATGTCTGCGAATATTCGACCACTCAGACTCCAGAACTAGATCATATTTGGCCGATTGGAAGTCGCGAAGCTCCCCTGATGTAAAGATTCCTACGCAGAGTCATGAAATAACTGTAAGTAAGATAGACCTTTGGACCAACGAAATTCTTATTTTTTTCAACAATTAAAGCTGACATAATATGGGACGCCTCTTTTTAATATAATACATCTATGATGGGACGTAAATTTTCTAATTAATTATTATTAAGAAAAAAAAGTATTAGTGTTCGGTCTCAGTGTCTGCTTTGCCATTATCAATTTTTTCTGTACTCTTCAAATATTTTCAATATGAAAATCTAAATAACATACACAAAAAGTTCAAACAGAAAGAAATAGATTTCAAAGACTTTGTTTTTTTTTATTATTTTTTTTAATGGAGGTTTTTTCCCAATGGAAAATATATTCACCCCCATGAAAGACTTTGTTTTGTTTTGAAAAGTAAACTCATTACGTTCGGAGTGTTTGAAACAAAGGCAATAATTATTAAATAGTAAACAAAGGTCTATTGTTTTTTTATTAATTATTCGATTTCAACAAATTCAATATTGTGCCTAAATTAATTCCGAAAATGGGGAAATTCCGAAATTAATTAAAATCTACTAAAACAAGCAAAATTTCTTTAAATGGGAACATTAGTTTAGCGGCCAATTTGTTTGTCTTGGCTGCATCAATTGCCGCCCGGTAAAATCAGCGACTGAAGGCGTACGTTATGTACATTTTTCTTCGATTTGTGTTTTTTGCGTCATTTTTGTTGATTCGCAATAACTCCAATATGTAAATATAGTATATTTCGAAATTCTGGTAAGTAAATTAAATATGAGTTTTTATATATTGTAGCTAATCGTTTTTTATTGATATTATATACAATGTATATCTAATGCACAGGTTCTGTAAAGTCAAGATTTCAAAAATTACGGAATTCCCCCACATTATGTCGTAATTTCCCCCATATCATTAAATCATGACAATGTTACAAAACCCTACATTTAAATAATAAATAAACCATTTATAATTTCAATATTTATGACAAATTAGCCATCAAGTAATGATATAACTCAATAAATACATTCATTTATTCAAATATTGATTATTTTTAAATGACAGACCAAAACTTAAAGCTATAGTCAACTCGGTGGAAAACCTATCGGAATTACCCCAAGGCACCTTATATATTTCAGTGAAATACATATATTTACCTTTTATTTGGAATATATTATTTCTCAATTGTTTAAGGACATATTTGTAAGACAACAAATAATGAGATCACCTGATAAAAATATCTCAATTCAAGCAGAAATTATTCGAGCCTGAGCTCTTACTTGAATTTTTAGGTAGAGGCTGCGTTAGCAAGTGATGCTGCAAGACTAATCACAGACGCAGTAGAAAGTGCTCCAGATGAATTTAAAATAGAAGCACCTGTCATCGAATGCAACTCAGATACAAAATGGGAAGCCGGCGAAGATTTCATAAATCATTTGCTAACGGTAAAAACAAAATATCCAGTTATATTCAGATTAACAACTACAACATTATAAATACCCGATTATTAGTAAGAGAAAAAACCTATTATGTAGTTCTTTATCCCACATGCTAACACTTATTATGAGTGCCATAAAGTCGTAATTCCGACGTAATAAAGAAGATCCAAAAAATCACAAGTCAGCACAACCTTCTTCCAAGCAGTAATTCTTAAGTAATATTTTGACAAGAAACAAAACATTTGAGGTTTTTTTATCGTTTTCCCATTTTTTACAGAATCCTATCACAGGTATAACTGGTAATGTTACGATAGATAGCTCAACTGGAGAGAGAACCAACTTTAATGTGGAAATAATGGAGCTGTCTAATAGCGGCTTCAATAGCATTGCCAAGTGGAATGCAGAAACAGGGTTCATTTACGTTAGGAGTCAGAACGAAGTGTCTGACATACTGGCGGAGAAGTGGCAAAATAAAACTTTCAGAGTCGTATCTAAGCTCGGGGCTCCGTATCTCGTGAAAAGAACGCCCAAGCCAGGCGAAGTGTTGACCGGTAACGATCGCTACGAGGGATATTCGAAGGATTTAATACATGAAATATTAAACGTAACCCTCCACCTGAGCTACGAGATCGAAATCGTTCACGTTTACGGAAAATACAATAAAGATACTAATAAATGGGACGGCCTTATAGGACACCTTTTGGAGAGGGTCAGTATTTACATTTTCTTTGTCGTCGTTATATTGTTCAAATAACCCACCGCTTTATTTCAGAAAGCCGATTTGGCTATCTGCGACCTTACAATAACATACGAGAGACGAGCCTATGTGGATTTTACGACGCCGTTTATGACTTTGGGGATCAGCATTCTGTATTTAAAACCGCCCGCGCCGGAAACGGAACTGTTCTCGTTCCTGAAGCCTTTCTCCGTCGATGTCTGGATTTATATGGCCGCTGCCTATTTATTGGTCTCATTGTTGTTACACATTTTAGCCAGGTAGTTCCTATTTAAATTCTTATACGGAAAGATTAGAATCCTTTTATATTTAAATTATTATATTTTTTAACAAAAAATGCTTTTAAGCGAAATCTAAATGCAAAGTGCTTCAGTTTTAACTTTACACAATTCAACGAAAACTTTTAAGAAATAAAAGCAAATCAAAATTCGAAAGCTGTGTCGTTGTATTTGTGGACTAGTATATTGATTTATTGGAAACGTTTCATTTTACAAACTAGTCACGTTTCTTGTAGTTTTATGAGTAGGTCTTTGATTTGCGAAGGTTATACGATGATAAAATTTTATTTTACTTGTGCACTTTCAGAACAATAGGCAATCGGACTGTTTTTTTTTTATTGCATAAATGAATAGTACTCTTAAATATAAGTAACTTCTCAGAAGAAACAGTATATCAAAAGTCAATATTTTCAAAGGTACAGCGATTTGTATAAAAAAATTCTAGTCTAGAGTCTCCTAAAAACGCTCCATACTAAAGTCGACCTACAAATGACGTCACTTGTAGGTTAAGGTGTATGAAGTATATGGCCGCCGGAATATATTTGTAAATATCTCCGATATTTGTGCGTTTAAGTTCATACTTACCATAATGAATGTTTTTGTATATGATGTAAGTAAACTAATGATGTAGGTTTTGTTTACCAATATCGCAAAAAAAAAATTTTTTTTGGTACTTTTTAAATATATTTAATTAGTAAACTACACATAAAATAATATATTTTTTACATTTACCAAGTAGTAATGCCTTAAAATTTTTGAATATCGACAGCAACTACGCAAAAGGTCGGAACGTCAAAAATGCAATTTTACAGGAGAGCGAATTTTGTTTTCTATAGTTAATTATTCAGATTCTGTAGCATTCACATTTGGTGTTTTTGCACTAAGCGATAGTTTTTAGCTATATGTACATAGTACGATAAGCTGTTGATTATATTATAACATTTAATGTAAAATTTAGCATTTTAGTTACATACGACCATATACTTAGTAGACAAAGGTCGTATCTTACTGTTACGACTATTTACTTTTAATTGATATGTTGTAGACAAGTCGTAAGTGGAAGTTACGACTTTAAGCTTTGTTCTTATTATGAAAATTACAAAAAAAAATAGTCGTAGGAAGGTCGTTATAAATAAAAATTTCAGAAAATTAAGTTTCGATTAAGTTTATTAAAGTATCAATATACAAATAACTATAGGAACTGAATAATCAGTCTTCATTTGATACAAACATTATATTTAAAGCTTTAAATATAAAAACAACATTTCAAAAGCAAAGATTTTGCCTAACTGACAATAAAAAATGTTAGAAATTATTTTTCCTTTTCAAGCTGAATTTGCTAATACCAAACCACCAAAAATAATATTAAATTGTATACATAAATTGAAACAAATAAGATATATTAAGGACTAAAATAAATTTTTACTTTTAATCAATAAATATAAATTATATTTGTTAACAAAATAGGTATAAAGGTTATTGCATAAAAATTCAAAATATAAATTATTCAGAAGAATCGCTATCATATTGTGAAATATTTGAACTATGCATAAGGTTGTCGTAAAAAATATGGTATTCTTCAGATAATATACGAGCTCCACAAATACTTAATAAGTCATTGAATATTGCAGACGTTATGGATAAATGAGTAGTTTGACATAATTCTAAAATAATATTATCTGTATCTAGTATATTATTATCATTAGAGATGTGATAAACGGCTTAAAATTAAAAGTTAACTTATCCGTTATTAAATATTCAATAGCAACTTTTTTTAACTGCTTAGTTGCTTAGTTGCTTATTTGATTATCTACTTATTGCCACTTATAAGTTATAATATTTTTTGCGCTTATGTTACGTTTTTCGATCGCTTAAACTGATTTAAATTAACTTTCCTTCGTACTTTGCAGGCTTAGGACTGTCTGAAATCTGAATAATTATTAATATAATAATATGAACTCATAAAAATGTTTTTACATGTTGATAATATGCATTAATCTTAAATGTTGCTTATCATTAGTAATAGTTGATTTATAGGATAACAAACATCGCCACTTTTTCCACCTCATTTCTTTCAAAGTAGTTCCATAAATTACTGTTCCAATTCACGTCGTTTATTCGTCATCTTACGACAAAAACTTAATAAACTTAATACTAAAACACTACACGAAAAGTTTATATTACGTCCATATGGACCATTATTATATTTATTATTTAAATTAAAACTTCACGGTAAGCCACCAAAGCACCACTATTACGATTAAAATACGAATTATTGCGTAACGTAATATAACGTGTTTTCGTCAACCCGCAAAGCGCAACTAACAAAAAGTGAATAAACACGAAAAAGCTTAATAGTTATAAGTACAAAAAATAACCCGTTTAAATAAGTGATGAGCTACATTAAAGAATTTTCACTCTTATTGCGCTGTCATAAGAACTATTTTTCTTTGCTCATACCACACTTATGGCTTTATGACTATAAACGATATGAACGATAAGTATAAGTGATAAACGCTTAAATTTTTAAACGACTTTACAACTTATTTATAAAAGCACGCTTTTTTAAACGCTTTACGTTATAACGGCCATCTCTAATTATCATTATTATTCCTTTATATTTTTTCGTTAGTAAACGTATATTATTTTCTTCTTCAAATGTGTGTATGGTTCAGAAGACTTAACTTCAATTTATTTAATTTAGCTCCATGAAATTTTTTGACTACTAGTATTTTTTGCCCAACTTTTGTTATTAAGTTGCCAACTTAATAATAGAAATTGGGCAAAATTACTAGGAATCAAAAAATTTCATGGAGCAAAGTTAAAGAAGTTAGAGAAAATGCCTTCAGGTGGTAGGCCCATACCTCCTGATTGACGTGGTGGTACCCAAACTATTGTCATGGACACACAAAGCATTTTAACACAATATGTAAAAAACATTTCAGCCTGTTGAATCTCATTATATGCTTAATAATAATTCTAAAATTTACTTAGATCACGAACTTTCATTCCGAAAAACCTTCCTGTTTAACTAAACAGGAAGGTTTTTCTGAATGAAAGGTCGCTATCTAAGTAAGTAAGTACTGTATATGACTTAGCTAGGTCTAGAGAAAATTATAAATCGTCAATTTTCTTTCGTAATAAAAATATAAGCCAACATTACCACGAGAACAGTTCAAATTTTTTTAGAAATCACAACACGTAATTTTTTTGCCATTGCTTTTTATTGCCTCATTCTTATCACTTGCCTTTATTTCTCTAGCTTTCATCTTATTTAATAAGTGAAATTCATGTTTCTGTTTTTCTTCTTCCGTTAATTTACGTATTAAATACTATGTGGAACTCAAATGTGGAAATGATATATTCATATTCAGCCTATGATATATCCATACTGTCTGACTGTTGTAGCTTTATGAATTATATTTTCAGTACTGCACTATTTATTGTATAAAGAAAACATCTTTCGGAATGAAGTACAAATTTTAGAATTATTTTTACGCACATAATGAGATTCAACAGGCTGAAATATTTTTACATATTATGTTAAAATGATTTGTGTCATTTCCTCGTCCATGACAATAGTTCGAGTACCACCACGTCGATCAGGAGATGAAAAGCGACTTCCGAACCGAATATTAAGAGTGCCCATACATTATCTTATATTCTTCCCATTGGTGTTCAGCATCAAGTGGTAAAGGTGATTCTGAAAAATGTATACTTTAATTAGTTAAAAATGTAACATAGAATATAAAACAAGTAATATTATTTTATAATAGGACATATTTTAGCCATAACAAAAAAGCAGACAATCGTATCTTTATTTTATAACTAAGCATATAGTCGTATGTCTATGATACGTCTTTATACATTTAGTTAAATTTATATTATAACCAAGCACATAGTCATAAGTATTAGTTACGACTTCTGAAAAAATATATTTGTAACGTAAAAAGTCTTAACCGACCGCACCAAGTGATTGAAACTGGCGCATGTAGTCGTAACATAGGCATTTCGACGTTATGCTTCGGAATTCAATATTTTTCATAGATGCTATCAATTACTATCTAATGCTTAAATAATATATTCGAATGACAAAATCTGATTACTTTTTAAGTCTTTTAAACACTAATGTAAAAATAAAAATGTAAAACTTACCTGAAATCTCACAAGTTGAAGCAGAATAAACTTAATTGTTACTTAATTTTAAAATCTGTGATGAACGTGCGTTTCTCATGTTTTAGTATTTAAGTATAATATAATACAAATTAAAAAATAATAAATATAAAACAACAAATATTATATAAACACTTTACACTTCAAAACAAAATTGATAGCCTTCAACCGTAAGTTGCGACGTCGTTACTGCGGGCTCATTGGTTAGCAGCGGTGCCACACATCCAAGCCTATCGTCGTATTTGTCGATACCGTGTTGTGCGCGGGAACGTTTAATACTTAAGACTATTGTCCATTAAATATCTCAATAATTAAATAATATATTAAAATTTGGATTTTACGGCCATGTAGTCCTTGATGCGAAGACTTCAATTGTACAAAAAAACTATTTTGGCCAAAAAACGAGTTCCGACTTTATGCGTAGTCGCTGTCGATATATTAATGAAACTAAATATTTCAGATGTAGTCCGATCCCCTATTTGAAAGGAGTAAAATATCGTGTTTTTTTTTTGTCGTGGAGTCATTTTTAATAATTTACGCTTAAGCAATGCTTAAGTATATAAAAGTAATAAATAAATACCATGGATTTTTTTCACTGCAGCCAACCTTTTTGCAATATAAAAATGTTTCTTATTCCTAGACTCGCCCCAAACGACTGGGAGAACCCCCACCCCTGCGACAAGTCTCCTGAAGAGCTGGAAAATATTTGGCACATTAAAAATTCCTGCTGGCTCACAGTCGGGTCGATCATGACACAAGGCTCCGATATACTACCTAAGTATGTATTTGTTTTATATTATATATCAGTAAGTAAAAGTCACGTAGAGTGTTATTGAGTAAATTCTTCGATTTTGTTTAATAATATTATTTATATTTAATATAGCTTTTGCCCGCAACTTCGTCCGCGTGGAGTAGTTACTTTGGAATATCGCTAAAATTTACCCGCGACTTCATTTACGTAGAAGGACGCTTGCCCGCGACTCACGACTGCCCGCAGCGCGCCGCACATCATTATTGCGCGCTGATTATTTTATTACTGCGATATCTTCTAAAATACATATTGAAATCAAATGATGTAAATGGCAAATTTCTTCTAAATTAAATGCTTGTAATGAATAACGTATTTATTTGGATAAGGATTAATATCATCTTTATGAAAACACCCTCACAAATAATGCTTAATTTTAGAACAAATTTGGTTAGCTTAAAAAGGTTATTGTGAGCCAACCTTAAAAGATAGACATATACTGTCGCGGATTTTTTTTTTCAACTTTTAAAGAGGAACAATTCTGTCATACATAATTTTAGCGAAACTTTAACCGTTTCCGCAGCGTACGCAGCGAAAGCTCTCAAAAGGGAAAAAAACACCCCGATTTTGAAACATTATTGATTGGAGCTCCGCTCGTATTGAGCTTAGCATGATGTTATATAGCCTAAAGCCTTCCTCGATAAATGGACTATCCAACACAACAAGAATTTTTCAATTCGAACCAGTAGTTCCTGAGATTAGCGCGTTCAAACAAACAAACAAACAAACAAACTCTTCAGCTTTATAATATTAGTATAGACTAGTATAGATATTCTACTTCAATTATTATTATTATATCTTTCAGATGTATGTATTGTATCCGAGCAAGAAAACCAAGAGTTGCTTGCTTGTGTAAAAACAATATTTGTTATATAAATCGGAAGACGGCCGGCCTATCTCGAAAAAATCTTATATTTTATCTTTATCCGCATATCATTATTACGTGATACTCTTCTTCGATGTGACGATATTCATAAAGATTTTACTACGAAACTTGCGGATAACCGTCTTACTTAGTTTCTATTTAGCTTCCTTATTACGAACTTTTATTATTTCGGAATGATACATTTCAGGGGCTATTCAACTCGATGGGTCTGTGGTATGTGGTGGTTCTTTGCACTCATCATGTGTTCGTCGTACACCGCTAACCTTGCTGCCTTTTTGACGAATGCCGCAATGGATGACTCCGTTAAAAGTGCCGAAGACCTAGCGTCACAGACAAAAATTAAGTATGGCACTGTGGATGGTGGATCAACGTATGCTTTCTTTAAGGTAAAGCTCAAAGATATAATTCTTTAAGATAAATCTCAAATATGATAAAATTAACGATTGCACACCTTGGGATTTGGGAATAAGATGGCACCCTACAAGGCTGTTTCCGTGTACTTATGTATCTTGACTTTTTTTATAAATTATAAGTTACTATATTGTTAAAATATTTTTGATATAACAAATTTCCATCTTTTTACTAAAAGTTAGTACGAGTGTCTTACGTCGGTTTTTCTCGCCTAGACTAGGTTCCGAACCGTTCATAGGCATCATGTAGGACAATCCTATAAGTGTTATTTATTAACCTTTCCCCAGAAACCCTCACCGCCTTGCAGAATAAACATCCACCTCAACTATCACCTCATGTTTTTCTCGACACCGATGATGTCGAACCAGCCCTCCAAACGTCGGTTGACAGTGTTCGCGGTGCCATCATGTCTTTTCTTCCGGGTTCAGCGGGCGGTCTCGACGGTCTCACCCCTCAGCATCTGAAGGATCTCACCGGCGGTTGCTGTGGGGAAGCCGGAGAAAAGCTCCTGCAGGAAGTCACGAATTTGTGCAACCTAATGCTTCGTGGCGAGGTTGCATCAGATGTCGTTGACATTTTGTATGGAGCAAACCTCTGCGCCTTGAGGAAGAGGGATGGAGGTATCCGGCCGATCGCTGTCGGCTCGACATACCGGCGCCTTACTGCCAAAATAGCTTGCAGGTCCATTAACTCACTAGCTTCTTACTTCCAACCGAAGCAGCTTGGTTTTGCCTGCAAAGGTGGTTGTGAGGCAGCCGTTCATTCTTTTCGTACTTTTATTAAAAACCAAAATGAAAGTGTATTTTTAAAGGTGGATGTTAAAAACGCATTCAATTCAGTTAACAGGGTCGCCATGTTGGCAGAAATAAAAGCCAAAGCACCAGCCATTTTGCCGTTTATGCTTCAATGCTATAAGGAGCCCACCAAACTTATTTATAAAAATCATCTCATCTCATCCGAAGTTGGCTGCCAACAGGGCGACCCTTTAGGTCCAGCAATTTTCAGTCTTGCAATACACCCGGCCATCGAACTTCTAAATTCAAAATTCAACGTTTGGTATTTGGATGATGGGACCCTTGGAAGCGATGCATCTACGGTACTCTCTGACTTTCGTACATTAATCCATGAGTTTCAAAACATCGGCCTAGAATTAAATTTTGGGAAATGTGAACTTTTTGTTCCTGATACTTGTCAGGACAGAGAAGCCGTAATATCCAGGTTCAAAGAAGTAGCCCCACAAATATCAGTTATTGAAAAAAGTTCACTTCTTCTCTTAGGTTCCCCTATTCTAGATGATTCCCTTCCGGATTTTATAAACAGTAAATTACAAGATTTTAGTGAAACTTTAGACCGCCTTCTCCAAATTAACTGTCACATGGCTTTTACCTTAATTCGATATTGCTTATTTGTTCCAAAATTTACATATGTCTTGCGGTGTTGCCAACTTTGGAAGTTCCCCCAACTTCTCAAACGTTTAGACGACACCATAAAACATACACTTTCTTCGATTCTTAATATAAATTTTGACTACCGCTCATGGACTCAAGCAACGCTTCCAGTAAGGTTCGGTGGCCTGGGCATTCGACAAACGTCCGACGTAGCCTTACCGGCGTTCTTGTCCTCAGTCCACGCAAACCACGCAGTTATTTCAAAAATTTTAGAGCGCTCATCCTGCCCCTTAAATATTCCTTTTGCGAACGAGGCCAAGGACGCCTGGGGCATTGCTAGTGCCGGCAGTAATGTGCCCGAGAACACATTTTCACAAAGGCTTTGGGACGAGCCCATCTGCAGACTGGTGCGGAATAGACTTTTTAACACGTCTTCCAGTCCTGCAGAGCGGGCTCGTCTTTTGGCTGTGGAGAAGTGGGAGTCGGGCGTTTGGCTGCAGGCACTACCGTCAGCCAACACTGGAACACTGCTGGGCCGCAATACATTTCGGCTAGCCACTGCCCTGCGTCTTGGTGCCCCCCATGTCGTCCCTCATCAGTGTGTTTGCGGCGCGAACGTAGACAGCCACGGTCACCACGGGCTGTGCTGTTCACGAAGCGCTGGACGCATTTCCCGGCATCACAGCCTGAATGACCTCATTCGTCGGGCTCTTGTCACCGCCGGTGTGCCAGCTATACTGGAGCCCTCCGGTCTGGCTCGCGACGATGGCAAGAGACCTGATGGAATGACCTTGGTTCCTTGGAGTGTGGGACGGGCTCTTGTATGGGACGCTACTTGTGTCGATACCCTTGCTCCGTCCCATGTCCAGGGCACCTCGAACTGTGCGGGCGCGGCTGCAAACCAAGCAGAGAACCTCAAGCGGCGCAAATATGAGAACCTAAGCGGAGATCTCATATTTGAACCATTTGGGGTGGAAACCCTAGGCGCATGGGGTCCGGGCGCACATAAGCTTTTTAAAGAAATATCAAAAAAGCTTGCTGAAGCCACCCGTGACCCCAGAGCCGGGAACTACCTGGCACAACGGATAGCCATTGCTATCCAACGAGGCAATGCTATCAGTTTGCTAGGTACTCTGCCAGATGGGGATGACCTAGGGAAGTTTTTTTATTTATAGATTTTTTTAGAGATAGTTTTATTTGTAAATATGTCTTCTTTTTTTAGTTTAATTTTTAGTTTATTTTGAATTTAGATATCATTAGGTTATTATAACTTGTTTAAAGCTAAGAATTGTACCTATGGAAATAAATAAAAATGTTTGAGTTCATTTCCAAATTTCATAATATACACAAATACATATATAAGAAATATTAATACTCACTTACTACAGATACTAATATTAATACTACAGAACTTATAACACAAACGTTGCACTAAAGAACACCAACTCACCAAAGTCAACAGTCAAAGATTTGCTTTTGCAAAAGTGTTATTATAGCCTTGAAGAATACCTGAATGATAATATTGACATGTACTTGAAATCAAATTAATTACAATTTTTCTCCCATGTAATCAGACTTTTACAGTTTATATGGCGGTAGATTCCCATCCAATTGAGTAATGAAATTAATGACATTATTTAAATTTAATTTATTGACATCTAATTTATTGACTATGTAATTTATTGACATTTTTACTTTATTCTATCATCAATTATTAATTAAAATTTTACCCCTATGACATTACTTTCATTATGCATAAGTACTGAATAATATGACTAATTATAATCTTTTAATCTGCTAATCTACTGTGTGTTTTGTCATCCTTCTATTTCGTAGTTTGTGACATCTGGGTGCTGAAAACAAAATTAAATAGTTAGAAAATATTTTAACCGTATTAAAGTACCTACTAGTAAATAAATATAGATTACCTGTATTTCTTGCACCACATGTAAGGTCACAGGTTTGCGTTCAATTTGGATGCTAAAATAATAAACACAGTTCAGGGCAGCACTATAATAACTTAATTATGTATCAACAATTTGTAGTACAAATCAGAACAAATTGAATACCTTTATTGAGCGCATCTCGAGTAAGTGAACGGCATACGGAGAGAATCATTGTATTTGGATAGCAGTTCAGTAATAATTTATCTTCTTACTTTAACGCAACATAATTTGGACAAATTTATAATACAATAGGTACTATGTTTTGGCTGCCACGTTGTAGGGTTGTAATAGACCATGCTTATAAATTATAATTTATAACCTCTCTTCGACACACATGACATTTCGTTTTTTTCTTTTTTTTTTTTTTTTTTAAATAACATTTGAAATATTGTTTGTCAAATTTTTTTTTTCTTTTTTATGTGTAATAGGCCTTTTTTAATTTAATTGATGTATAATTAATTACTTAATGAATTTAATGTAAGTTATGGCTCAAATATATAATGTTAATACTTATTATGTTAATGTTCAATATCTTTATTTTTGACTTAAGTGATATTGCTTCTTGTAATAATTTTGCACGCCACTGACAAGGCAGAATGTTGGATCCATATAAAGCATCATATTGTAACACCTTTATAAACCACATTTCATGCAATAAATGTTATTCTATTCTATTCTATTCTATTCACCGCAGACACTCAATTGATCACACTAACGCCGACATGTGGAAGAGTCTGTAAAGTGTCACGATAGCATAAAAAATGATAAAGCTTAGTGTTGGTTGTTGCTCAATCATTGCTCACTATTTTGTTGGAAAAGTACTTTAAGCAACCTTGCTTAAAGTACTTTTCCAACAAAATAGTGCTGTTCTGTCGTTGGTAATAAAACTAGTATATAAATAGGTATAAATAGGTATTTATATACTAGTTTTATTACCAACGACAGAACAGAGCAGGTGTATGCGTTTGGGATTATTGTTTGTGTGTGCGCAAATGAATGTTCTCATTTATCTCCAAAAATACTAGTCCGATTTTGATGCGGTTTTCAGAGATGGCTTTGGATCTGCTTGGCGAATGTTATTAAATAGGTTTTTAGATGAGCACTTACCAGAGGACGCTGTTGTTGCCATTTAACTTTTTATTGGTTATCTTTTTAGTAGTTCCAAAAAACCTCGACTGTAATACATAATGATTGAATGTAAGTTATATTTTTAGCGTTCAAATGTGTCCACTTACCAAAAAATGTGGGCAAATATGGAGTCAGCTCGACCGTCCGTGTTCGTTGAAACAAATGACGAGGGCCTTGACAGAGTTATTAATGGGAAACGAGGGTATGCCTTTTTAATGGAGTCCACAGCTATCGAGTACCAGATGGAACGAAAATGCACACTCATGCAAGTGGGCGGTCTACTCGATTCTAAGGGATATGGAATTGCTATGCCGTTTCGTGAGTTTGCCTTATACTTTTTCACATCTTTCTTCGCCAGTAGTAGGTATTTAGGCTGTCATTAATGTTTTTTTTACTTAGTTAAAGAGTAACTTAGCTTTGAAAATTATCTAGTATCGTATTAAGCTCTACACAAATGTGGTAGATATGTGGCCGCGACCAGTCGTACCATTTTTAGGGTTCCGTAATACTTAAGGAACCCTTATAGTTTCGCTCTGTCCGTCTGTCTGTCTGTCTGTCTGTCCGCGCATCTAGCTCCTGTAATTATGAATATAAATTGATGAAATTTGGCGCAGTTATAGATTGTGTATAGATCACGGTTTTGGGATCATAAAAAAATTATAATTTTATATTTTCCCCTAGCATTTTTAAACTATAGGAGATAGAAACTTGCAAATTTCCATGCTGTAGATCATGCTAAAAACTCTTTAGGAAAATTATTGTAAACCAAATCGGACAGTAACTTTTGGAGTAATTAAAAAAAGCATATTACGCGTTTATGTTACGGAACCCTCCTTAGACATGTGCTGACATGCTCTTGGTTAGGTTATTAGTTGATAGATATACCGCGCTTGCTAGCTACCGTCGCGTTGCTCGTGCTCGTGCAAATGTATAATAATCGTATAGCGGGGGAGAACAGAGAACATTCACATATTGACCGTCTACGAACGAAGTGTTCCAAATTTTAAAATCTAAAAAAAACGGCCAAGTGTAAGTCGCACTCGTGCACGTAGGTTCCGTACCATTAGTAGAACTTTTAGTAATAATATCGAGCATTAGTATTAATTTCAAACGAAGTAATAATACAACTTAATATTCAGTTAGCGCCTACCTACTGCAGTTATTAATATCGACATCGAAACAAATCACGTTTGTTTTCCTACCTCATCTATTAAAAATTTCAACTCAAAGTTCACGAGATGCCTGGTGATAGATAGACGGAAGGACAGCGAAGTCTCAGAAAAGGGTCCCTTTTTTACCCGACCACGCTAAGCCGAAAAGAAGGGCAGTTTTTTTGGCAGTCTATGTACTTACCTACCTGTATTACAACGTGTACATACAATAGTATGTACACGTTTTCCACTACTGATTCGATTTTAATGAATAAGCTGTCAATAGATTCGTAATAATGGCAAGGGTTGTTACCCTTATATTATATTTTACATAGTCGGGTTATAGTTTTTAATTTTTGATTATTACCCTTTGGGTACGGAACCCTAAAAAGACGAAAACCCTTAATAAGATCTGATAAGAATGAACATTTTAATCTCTAGCGCACTGTATGTTGTTGCATATCTGAGTAGAATCGTCGTATCGGACTGCCGTGGACAACGCGGTGCTGAAACTCGCGGAGAGCGGGAGACTGGTGGAGCTGAAAAACCGCTGGTGGAAGGTGGGGGAGAATGAGACGCACTGTGAAGTGAGTACTTTCTTACCGTTATGTCCTTTTCTTGCTTTAGAAGAGCTCCGTGGCCTAGTGCGTAGACCGCTTGATTTGCAATCAATAGAGTACAGGTTCGATTCCCAGGTTGTAGCGTGTACCGATGAGATTTTTTCAGATCTCAAGTACATTATACGGACGCTCAAGCGGTGAAGGTAAACATCGTGAGCAAACCTGCACATGGTTGGCCCCAGACGTATTGACCAGTCGATCCTCTGGACTAGGCTGACTTTGTTGTGGCAATGCCGTTTATGCTTGGGCAATCACACGACATTTAAAAAAAACGACTGTCCCCGGCACTACAGTATTACGTAAGAGTGGTTACTTCGCTCGGAGAATACTGTATAAATCGTCCATTATTGGATGAAAAGGCCTAAATTTTTTGTCCTTTTCTTTTCATTAAAAATTAAACTAAATGACTACACGACATTCAGTAACCTGACTTAACGTTGAACTCAATGTGACATGGCTAGTTATTGAACAGAAATTTAATTAGGTGCCGATGTTTAATAAACTACCTAGGCGACGAATTTAACCAGACGGCTGCGATATATACACAGTTGTAGGTAACGTTCGATTATACACATAGATAGTGGCAGTGCTAGGCGTCGGCGACGTCAGCCACCGAGTCGAGCCTGTGGGGGCCTCGCAAAAAAGTTTTACAAGTTACCTGTTTATTTTCGTTTCGCCAATCATCCTGGCTTAGGTAGCCGACCCGGATACTTTACGAGTATTCAGAATCATCCAGTACATTTTAGAAAAATATTGAGAAATACATAAGTATATCCAAATGTTCTTTTTTTCCGTTGGGAAGTAAAAGAGACCTCGCGAACTTGATGTTGCCGACGTCCACATGTGGACTAGCACTGCTACTAGGTTTTTAAAAAAAGTTATTTTTAAGGAAAAAGAAAGCGATGACGCGGGAGCCAGTGCAGCCGAGTTGGGCGTGTCGAACGTCGGCGGCGTGTTCGTGGTGCTGGGCGTGGGCTGCGGGATAGCGGCGGCCATGGGCGGCTTCGAGTTCTTGTGGCATGTGCGGGAAGTCGCTATTGAGCAGAAGGTTTGTTTTCAAATAACCACCACCATGGTGATTGCACGATCTTGCACGCATAAGCAGTGTGGGACGAGGGAGGTGCGTTACGCATGCTTATGCGTGCACTCACACATATTTTGCTTGCAGATTGTGGGTATTATTTGGCGGAAAATTGCTATTGCTAAACTATAATATTAATTAATTGTATGCTATGGATTTCCGCAAAGTAACGCTTGATTCCATTAACTGTTTTCAAATTGTTCGTTATTTATATATCTTTGTCCATCCTTTGTTTTATTGTTAACTCTTTTAATACTAGAACATCATTAAGTCTCTAGTTAATCTTTTATTACTTTTCTTATTACTTTCTTGGTCTTGAATCTTTTTACTTACTAGTTCCTATTGCCCGCAACTTCATGCACGCAAAAGGAAACGTACGTTTTGCCGCAATAAAGTAGCCTATGTCCTTCTCCGTGGTCTACTATATTAAATCTGTGCCAAATTTCATGATGATCGATTACACAAATTACATGAAACAACCAAACAAACAAACGCACTTTCACACTTATAATAATATGTAAGGATTACTTATTTATTTATGATTTGGTTAGGTAGTACATAATCATTTTTATCATTATTTGTTAACCCATACTACATAACATTATTGATTACTCATCCATTCTATCGACCACATTTTCTCCATTTCAGATGACGCAGTCAGAAGCGTTTTGGGCGGAGCTCTCATTTGCGCTGAGTTTCTGGGAGACCGAGAAACCCGTTAATCACTCCCGGCCATCGTCTACTGCGTCTGGCTCTAATGTGGCATCAAGAGCTTCGTCAGTGCTACGATCTGCTGCTGATCTGTTCCATCTGGATGTGTTCAAATAGATCTTTTGGTGGTTTTTAATAGTTTTGTACAATTTGTTAGATGTTGGTAAGGTTAGAAAAAATAAAATTAAAGTTAAAAGTTCTGAATATTTTTATTTAATTGTAACACTAATAGATGTGTACCTACCTCTATTAGCTAATACACTACTCGTATATCCTCTACTACAAATACAAATTTCTTTATTTCAGACTACAATGGCCCATGTGTTAGTATTACAGGAAAAACAAAAGTGTGGTATTCGAGGAAACAAAAGTGTGGTTTCAATCGTATCTTACAAATAGAAAACAATGTGTTGAAATAAGGAATATTGAATACGGCAAAGAGGTTTGTTACAGATCCGAATATAAGAACATTGATTGTGGGGTACCACAAGGTAGTATTTTAGGTCCCGACCTATTTCTAGTTTATATAAACGAATTGCCTAAAGTGACAAAACATGAAAGCTTCATGTTCGCAGATGATACAACTCTACTTATAAAATGTCTGAAAAATTCAATAAACGACGAAGTGCAAAACGAAATAACAAGGGTAAATAACTGGTTAAATAGTAACAATTTAAAGGTTAACTTAGAAAAAACAAAAATAATAAAATTCCATAAATCATATACTGATATAGATAACAATAGGCAAGCGGACTGATTTTTTTTTTTATTGCATAAATAAATAGTACTCTTAAATATGAGTAACTTCTCAGAAGAAACCGTATATCAAAAGTCAATATTTTCAAAGGTACAGCGATTTGTATACAAAATTTCGCGAGTCTTTATACCAAAAAAGATTTTTTTTTTTTGCGAAATTGGTAAACAAAACCTACATCATTAGTTTACTCACATCATGTACAAAAAACATTCATTATGGTAACTATGAACTTAAAGGCACAAATATCGGAGATATTTACAAATATATTCCTGCGGCCATATACTTCATATCATACTACTTCATATACTATAACCTACAAGTGACGTCATTTGTAGGTCGACTTTAATATGGAGCGTTTTTAGGAGGCTCGCGAATTTTTTTATAAAAATCGCTGTACCTTTGAAAATATTGACTTTTGATATACGGTTTCTTCTGAGAAGTTACTCATATTTAAGAGTACTATTCATTTATGCAATAAAAAAAATTAGTCCGATTGCCTATTTAGAAATTAGGATAAGCCCCATTAAATGCGTGTCATCTACCACATTTTTGGGGTTCAACATCGACAAAAACCTAAATTGGAAAGAACACATTGACAACATTTGCAACAGGCTAAATAGATTCGTATTTGCGCTAAGAAGAATACAAAATATAGTATCTAAAGAAGCTGCCTTATTATCCTATCATGGTTATGTCTCATCAATTTTAAGATATGGTCTAGTACTATGGGGAAACTCGGTTGAAGTAAATAGAGCATTTATTATTCAAAAAAAAAATGTATTCGAGCTATGGCGGGAGTAGAATATCTCACTCACTGTAAACCGCTTTCAAAAAATATAAAATTCTTCCCCTAGCCAGCTTATATATACTAGAAGCGTGTTTATTTGTAAAGAAATATGATTTTTTGTTTGACATGAAAGGCGATAAAGAAAGCACCAGAATTAAACGCATCAAAAATAAAATCAAGATACCTACACAAAAGTCAGCTATTAACAGCAAAAACGCGTATTGCATGACAATAAAAATTTACAATAACATGATATTAAAAACGACAACAATACATATAATAAATTTAAGAAAGCACTGTCTGAGTGGCTATTACAAAAATGTTACTATACGGTTCATGAATATTATAACGACATAATGGTTGCAAATAAGTTTAAAATAATTTAAAATGACATCCAGATTGTATTATATATTTTTTTTGACTTAAATCAAATTCCTAGACTCCTTTTAAATAAGAATTAATAATACTAATTGACATGTAAAGGTACCTACTTATTATTATCATCGAATAAAGATATTGTTTTAACTAAATAATTTATTTGGATACCTGGTTTAAAAATAATAAATATCTATTTATGTTTTTTTTTTTTTGACATTACACTTCTATTTTAACCAAGTTATTATAATTTAATGGTATTGTGTAATTGATTAGTGACATTATGAATTTATAAAATTGTTATTTTAGTGTTCGTAGAATTAAGTATGTAATGTAATGAACTAAATTACTATGACTAAACATTAATATTTTGACTAAATGTTTTATTTCGACACTTAGTTTCTCTTTTATTTATGTTATTATTTTATTATTTAATATTGTTATTGACATTATGAATTTATATGTATAATTATGATTTTAGATATTGTGTAGGTATAGAACTAAGTAAAGTAATCAACTAAATTTTTCTGACTAAAGATATTGTTTTGACTGAAGATTTTATTTCAACTTTTAATTATGTTATTATTTTGCTAACCGATTTTTTTATGTTTTATTTTGTTATTGACATGATGAATTTATATTATAATTGTTCTGTATTGGCAAACTATTATCCAGAGACTTAATTGAATTTGTAATTGAACTTCTGATTAATGTAGTAATTTATTTTCAACAATGTAATATTAATTCATAATTTAGCATGCAGTACATTTTAAAATAATAATATTTCCACGCCCAAGAGGCAGAAATTTTGATTCAAACTAAATTATTGTAAGACCTTGTAACAAATTTCTTGGAAATAAATAAATAAATTCTAAAAATTCTAAAATACTAAATTCTAGATACTTACTTAACACGTTCAGTGCCACCGACTCACCTGTATAGTTCACGTAAATTTGATTCCAGTGCCGACGACTCACCTGTATAGTTCAGTGTTTTTCACTAATATTTCCAAAATGCATCCGTATTTTCTGCTCAAAATTATAGTTTAGACTAAATATATGCTAAACTGAAGATTTATGCGGTGGGCCGGGCGTGGAGTTCCCGTTTATTTTTGAAAGGAAAAAAACGATTATGCAATGCCATGAACTACACAGGTGAGTTCCCGGACATAGATCCTCAAACTGGAAATATGTATGACTGTATGTACGTACATGTTAGAAAACGACGTCAACATAATAGCATGGACGACCTACATACTTGTGATATGGAACTAATATACAACAAACTAGTTTCATTAGAATCTATACGGTAGGTATATATATTATAAGTCGTGTTAGTTACACTAATTATAACTGAAGAACGGCTGAACAGATTTTTATGATTTTTGTGTTTTCGGATTTGTCTTCGTCGGGAATAGGATAATAAAAATGAAAAAAAATAATAATTATTATTATCAGTAAAATGTTGTTTCACGTATAGACATTATTATTGTTGCATATTAATAAGTTATCATTTAATTTTAATTCAGCAGATTTTAAACTTTTTAAAAAACGGTTTATTTTTTAATTATTATCAATTAAATTCGTCGTTTCCACAATAAAAATAATACATTTTAATCTTAAGCCCGTATTAAAATATTTCAGGGTAAAATTGACTATTCACAAGTATTAGAAATTCAAAATATAATCTTAACAATAACCAAAGTTTAAAAGATTGACAACCACTGCTTAAATTACGAAACAAACTTACCTTTTATTTTAACCAAAGAGTTTTTTGCCATTTTTACAAGCTGAATAGTCCTACAACAACACCTAACACTTTTTAATTGCGTTAAACACCTTAGTTACACTGTAACGACCACAGAAATAACAAAAAATTGAATTTACCCTTACGCAGTGCCAGTGAACTCATATTGTGAGTCGATTCAATTCATATTGCAGTGCCGGCGACTCACCTGCTGAGTCCGCCGTACAATGTAGGCGGCATCCGAGAAGACATCATGAAAATCGTAGTGGGAGCGAAAGTGTTAACACATAAGGATTAGTAATATAAAAGTAAAATACATAAAAATAAATATCTAGGTATTCTTATTATTACCTAGTTATAACATGTACCTAAATTAGAACTACGCGCGGACGAAATCTAGAGGAGGTACTGCTCAGCTCTCATATTCGTTCAGCATCCGTGGTCTACTGGTTAGAGCATTGGCTCTTTACTCGGAGATAATATGACAATTATTTACAATGTATTTATAGAGGCAAAATAGTGTTAGACTGTTTCCAATAGTACCTATGACAATAACGTTTGAACGCACGGAAGTTTTTCGCGCAGCCCACGAGATCTTCATAAAACACTAGCCTAGAAACACATTCTAGCGCTCGTATATACAACAACAGTAGTACTCATATCGCAGTAATTAACTATCTCTTTACAACAAAGCTTCAATATATCTCGTCGAAGTTGATGAAGGACTGCGCGGCCCGCAGCACGGAGACGGCTCGGGACTGCGACCGCGCGCGCTCCGGCGACGGCGTGGCGGTGGTCGGCGCGGCGGACCGCGGCGGTGCGGCGGGCTTGTGCAGCGCGCGCGGGTCCAGAGACGCGCGCCACTCACTTATTAAAGCCTCTTTGAATGATACCTGGATAAAAAAAAAACAAGTTGCATCTTACGATTTTTCGATCAGGTTGTCTTGTCGCGAGTTTAACATATTTTTTACCAACCCCAAGAAAAGTGTTCACTTCAAAAATTGTGTAAACAACTACGTATCAGTGCGAGAGCCGTGCTTCGTCACGAATGAGCTGGCTCGATCGGATAAATCCCACGACCTCACAGAAAACCGGCGTGAAGTAACTTGCGTTGTGTTTCGCCGAGTGAGAGAGGTTATTGGAGACTCGAGCAAGTCGCAACACCCCTCTGGTGTTACAGGTATAACTCCTCTGGTGTTGCGAGTGTCAATGGGCGGCGGTAATCGCCTACCATCAGGCGATCTGTCAGCTCGTTTCCTGGATCATATCATAAAAAAACATGAGTACTGATAATGAAAGCACCACGCGGAAAGCTATATTCAACCCGGTGCACTTTTCAGTATTTTAGGTGGGTGCTTTTAATTTGAAAAATTGAATATAGGTGAAACAGATTGTTTGCTTTATTTAAAATCATAGGCATAAGTAACCAAGTAATGCGATGCATCATGCATTATAACTAATAACGTTATAAAACACTCAACCAATATACGGGACGGTGCGGCTATTTGGTTTTGTTTTCTTGATCACTCGAAATCTAGTAAATATGAAATACCAAATGGTTCGTACCCGTTCTTTGACACAAATCTTTTTGGCGTGGAACAGAAAATCGATGATGGCCACAACCAGTCCAATAGCACCACCGACGCCCAGGACCAAGAATATTCCGCTAGTGTTCTTCATCTGCAATGATTCCTCCTCAGCTTCTTCTTCCTGAAAAAATAAAGTTAAAAATGGTAATAAACATCATTATGCTTCAAAAGTTACTTATTTCTCATATGACTGTATGTAACGCAACTGCGAAGTTTTGGTGTAGACCAGTGTTTTTCAACCTTTTTCATGATGCGACCCGCCTTGTATGAAAAAATATTTTGCAACCCCCCGACCCTTCGCTTTTTTATCATGTATGTTGTATACAATTTGTATGTTACAGTGTTACAAATATTCATTCCATACGACGTTTTTATGCGTCTCCATAATTATTATTCGGATATAAGTACATAATATAGTACGTCAAACACATTATTTTACAATTACAATCGATGATCGATTTATGAGTATATCCTTTTGTTAAAATTCTCTTACTTAATAAATCAATAAACAGTAAATAAAAATAATCTTTATTGTTTTTTTACTTAAGTTCTCTCGACCTCCGGCGACCCCCCTACAGAAGCTTGTCGCGACCCATAGGTTGAAAAACACTGGTGTAGACTTAACGACATTTTCGTTAAGTTCCTTACATTTCTTATTTAAATATATTTTATTGTACAAACTAAGATATAGTGCTTCAACTGTTATAGGTAGTTTTATTTAATATCACCAATAAACTGAGAGTTGCTTAAGTTACAGGGACCTTTGGCAATTTTTAAATTAATATTATCTTTCTATTTAGCTACACGTCTGTACACTCTGTTAAGATCTGTAATACCTGTTATTGGCCATATTAATTGTTAATTACTTAGTGTTAAGTGTTGTTATGTAATACGCTGTTGGTATTATAATAAAGAAAATAAAAATAAAAATAAAGATATATTATGTAACAGGTCTGTCTGAAAGTACTTACCTTGCATTCTTTCTCATTATCTTCTTCTTCCCACCATTTCTTTTTCAAAGCCTGCAACCTGCCTGATTCTTGAAGCGCCAAAATTGCATTGTCTACCAATGTTTTGTGCGGTGAATCTAAAAAAAAGAATAATGATAATGTACATATTATCTATGTCACCGTAAAATTATAAAAACCGTTAGATTGTAATATAACTTTTAACTAGTGAAATTGTAAAATGTTGAAAGACTGCGATCCCGAATATTCTGCATAATTATATTTTAACACTATATTTTTCGTTAGATTATAAATAGTATTTTAAAGCAAATAATTTTTCGACATATTTTTACAATCTCACTAGTTATATTTCAATCTAACGGTTTTTACAATTTTCTTCACGTCTCGGAGCCCTTCTAGTTTCGTCATGTCCAACTTTCCGTCCGTCCGTTCGGCTGTCCGTCCGTTCGGCTGTCCATCCGAACAGTTAGTGCTAGAAAGCTTTGCAGCTTAAGCGTTTGTGAAAACGTGGTGGAAAACTCTGCATGGATGTACAGTGTTTACCACGTCGACCAAGTTTAGCACTTTGTCGACGATAATAAAATCACGAAAAATATTTTTGGGGTACCAGCACTGTCTTTTAAAAATTTCATAGAGAGGTTGCTAAGACTATTTTTAGGGTTCGGTACCTCGAAAAGAAACGGAACCCTTATAGGATCTTTTTTTTTTCGTCCGTCTGTCTGTCAAGACCCTTTTTCTCAGGAACGCGTGGAGGTATCAAGCTGTAATTTATATCAAACACGCACTATTTTAACAAAAACGTATTTTTTGTTCAAATAGTGCGTCCTCTCAAAAGTAAATGGCTGGCTATATCTGAAAAATTCATGATATAATAGTAATCCACGTGACAAACTTTGAAGAAAATCTATAACGGCTAAAAGATAACTTTGTTAGTTCAGAAGTTCTAGAGGCCTAATTTGTGAAATATTACGTATACTACGGGACCCTATTTTATACGTGGTCTGACCCTACGGGCCCCTATTCTATATTCGGCCGGTTTTTTTTTTTTTTGTAAATTTTATAATAAGGATTTTATTTTATTAAATTAACCAAAATCCTTGTAACAAGTGGATTACAGGTTACTTGTAAGTATCTTATCTCGAATAATGCTCCAAATATAATAAAGAAGGGACTTACTTTTAGGCATTGCTATGCCATATTCTTTAGAATCCAGTTTATTCCCCATCATTCTCAAGTCACAGAATCTTTTCAAGTAGTATTCAATAGCAGTGGACTCCATGAAGAAGGCGTATCTGCCTTTACTCCCTTTGCTGCGTTGCACTCTGACCCTGCCTTCGTCGTTGCTGTGTGTGAATACAGTGGGCTTGGCTGACTCCATCACTGCCCATAGCTTCTTATACAGAGTGTCATTTGAAGTCTAAAAATATAAGCGTAAATTACATACTATACCTTTCAAAGACTACCTTATTCTGTAATATATCTATCAGTAGGTTTTTTTTGGTATTTAGCATGCATAATAAGCGCCATGGACACTCGTAACACTTATCGTTTATTGTTTTTTACTTATTATTTATTTCAAAAACTTATCACTTTATTAAACTAGTCCTACAAAATGGCTTCTGCTATTGGACTACATAATTATATCATACATATATAGCTCCGGTATCTTAAGACACTCAATGAAATAGATTATTACACGCCGTTTTTCCCCCGGGTGTGATTTTCTTGGTTAATTTGATCTGAAGCATGTTCCTCACATGCTAATGAATAATAATATATATGCACACTTCACATAGCCACAGAGGTTGTCAAAATATAAATAATATACTCACTTCAAAGAATCTATAGGTGGAGCCGTTATACTGCGCGCCGTAGGACACCGCGTTTTGTTCGGCGAGCTGATTGACGTCAGTTATCTCGTTACTCCGCCGGTTGTTGGACAGGAAGGTGGACATGTTGGCGGTGTAGGACGCGGTGACAATCATCGCGAAGAACCACCACATACCGGTCACCCAGCGGGAGCCCGCCGCCCTAGGTATAATTTACACAAAATATATACAAATATATTTTTTGCTCAATAACAGGTGAGCAAAAATATATTTGTCTAGTGCTATATTATGTTTGAGATAGATATTTTTTTCATGATTACAAGAACGAGGAAAATTTTATAATCTTAAGTTTATAATATTAGTTAACAATGGATTTAGTTCGATCTGCGAGTTTCTTACGCCCGCCCCGGATCTTCTCGCCGGGCTAGTTTCCGAACCGGTGGTAGGCATCATGTAAGACAATTCTATAGGTGTTATATTATAACCTATATGGAAATAAAAAATTGAGTGTGAGTTTGATAGTAAAGTACTAGGTATTAGATAAATAACATGCATTTGTTTTAAATCGGCATAATTCTTATCATTTCGAAAGACACCTGCAAAAAGAAATGCAAAAAGTATCAAGTACTTAATTAAATGCTAATAGAAAAACGAAAATAACTGTTCAAATTCTTACCTATTAATATTCCGGAAAACGTCACTATCCCCCTTACTAATAAACGCCCTAGGTATAATTTACACAAAATATATACAAATATATTTTTTGCTCAATAACAGGTGAGCAAAAATATATTTGTCTAGTGCTATATTATGTTTGAGATAGATATTTTTTTCATGATTACAAGAACGAGGAAAATTTTATAATCTTAAGTTTATAATATTAGTTAACAATGGATTTAGTTCGATCTGCGAGTTTCTTACGCCCGCCCCGGATCTTCTCGCCGGGCTAGTTTCCGAACCGGTGGTAGGCATCATGTAAGACAATTCTATAGGTGTTATATTATAACCTATATGGAAATAAAAAATTGAGTGTGAGTTTGATAGTAAAGTACTAGGTATTAGATAAATAACATGCATTTGTTTTAAATCGGCATAATTCTTATCATTTCGAAAGACACCTGCAAAAAGAAATGCAAAAAGTATCAAGTACTTAATTAAATGCTAATAGAAAAACGAAAATAACTGTTCAAATTCTTACCTATTAATATTCCGGAAAACGTCACTATCCCCCTTACTAATAAACGCTGTATAAGCTTTGAATAATTATATAGTGTTTTGTCTTCTTAAATCGAATTAAAAATGTCACTTGTGTGACGGTAACAAAACACTGTATAACTATTCAAAGCTTATTAAGTAAGGGGGTATAATTATATCTAGTTTCTATGTAATATTATCTATTATCTAGTTCACTGTTCTCTGTAACGACCTCTCGTATAAATAATATCGTTGCCTCCTAAATAGCTCTGTGGGAATTATTGTCTTAAGTCTATATTCTAGACAGCTAGGATTTGCTATCTCTCTTACACTATTGAAGTCCATTCAGCCGTGAAACTAGAATATAATCTAGTTGTTGTTCAGTTATAGACTTGAGTCCAGGATTAATAAACTATAGACGTGGGAGTACTTCATTGTTCTAATAATAATAGGTTTCAATGTCTACTTTGGAACAAGGATTACCTACTAGTTATTTTGGGTACAATACCTTGGAAGTATATCGCAACCTTGAGTCATAATAGATCCCATCGTTAGCCACATACAGTTGTATAAACTCCAAATATTTTGCAAGTTTTCAGGATTCTGATTACACGGGTGTGGATTCACCCAATCGCCTTGACTCATACTAAAAATAAATGTAAAACTTAATTTTATTGAATACTAGATGTTTCCCGCGAATTCGTACGCGCTAAAAGAAATTTCGCGGGAACCGTACATTTTGTCGCAATAAAAAGTAGCCTATGTCCTTCCACGTGGTCTACTCTACATCTGTGCCAAATTTCATAAAAATCGGTCCAGTAGGTTCGGAGCCAGAACAATTTCAAAAACTAAAGCGATCTGCTGAATTATTTTGTGCATTACATTTTATAAAACAGCTGTTATACTCGTAGCCCCTTACTAATAAACGCTGTATAAGCTTTGAATAGTTATACAGTTTTTTGTCTTCTTCGAATTAAAAATGTCACTTGTGTGACGGGAACAAAACACTGTATAACTATTCAAAGCTTATACAGCGTTTATTATTAAGGGGCTACGAGTATAACAGCTGTTTTATAAAATGTAATGCACAAAATAATTCAGCAGATCGCTTTAGTTTTTGAAATTGTTATATAATGTAATAAACGTAAAACTCGAAAGCCCGCATTGAAGCGCAATTCACACAAAGCCAATATATAGGCAAAATTACGTAAATATAGAGAGGAAATCCGCTCTATAACAAGCTTTAAAAGGAACAAAGATATTTACCGTGCACATATAAGCAGTACGAATGACACTATTATGTATGTAGTGGCAAGGTACAGCCAGACGTCCAAGGAGAGTGGATTAATAAATGAGAACATGTCGGGAATCACGGGATCCGGCGCCTTTATTAGCACGCTGATCCCTAGAGACATGAATGGCGTGGAAAAGTCAACGACTGCCATGCGCTCCGATGTTATCGTTATGTCGCCGATTGCCAATTCAGCGTTCTGAAAAGTGATCAAAAATAATGGATATCGTTCTTTTAATGCTAAGCCAAAATAATTTGAAAATGGAGTTGAAATGGTATCAGACGATACTTACATGCTGACATAGACTTACATGCTGATCAATGTTTTAAATGAATAAGGTATATAATGTAGTATATTATGTAAATATAATGTTATGATTTACTAGCTTTTGCCCGCAGCTCCGCCCACGTAAATACATTATACCGCGGGAACACGATACTTTTTCGGGATAAAAAATATCCTATGTCCTTTCCCGGGACCCAAAGTATGTCTATACCAAATTTCATAAAAATCGGTTCAGCGGTTAAAGCGTGAAGAGGTAACAGACAGACAGACAGACAGACAGACACACTTTCATATTTATAATATTAGTATAGATATAGGTTATAAATAAAATATTTTTTTTATTATAAACTACTTACATGTTCTAGCAGTTCCCCCATTATGCCGGTCCATTTTTTTGTTCCCTCGATGGGGTTTCCGAACTCCTTTACTTTGTAGAACTTGTACTTTAGATCCTCCTTTTGTTTCTCTTTTATGTGTTTGAAAATTTCCTCGATAAGGTCCACTCCGTATCCTCTAAACGTCATTGTATCATTAGACTCATCGACATCAAAGTAAGGCAGGCCTATCTTTGATACGACCTGTAACAGTTTACACAAAAATATTGCTTTGTATTTTTTTTTTCGAATTCTTATGCTACATTTTCTATACCTTACTACTTATTAAACAGAAGAGTAGGCATCCTTACTTGGAAAAATCTATCAGATTTATTTAAAGTTAAACGTAAGAGTCAATTGACACCGAAACGAAACGATACGCGGTTTGGCTCTACATTTTTAAGATAGCTATTCAAAATTAAACTTTATTCATTAGAAAAGAAGATAAAGATTCCATTGTAAGAGTTCGAATGTAAAAATGGCACATGTACGACTGATGTATGAAACGTGTATCTTTTTGAGTAGTAAATAAAGATCAATTTTGAATAGCTATTAGAAATGCAGCGCTAGCGTCGCGTATCGTGAACTAAAGGGGAAGGAATAGGCTACTTTTTATTGCGGAAAAATTTACGGTTTCTGTGAAATTAGCTTTTGCGCGCACGATGTCGCGGGATTCGGGAAACATCTAGTTTATCATAAAGTCAGAGAAAAGTATTACCCGTATGACAGATTTGGCATTCCGAGCCGTGGATCGATCTGTTACCGCTTTCTCCTCGACTATTCTGTCAGTTCTCGAGTCCCAGTAGCCCACGTAAATGAACTGACTCTCGTTATTGAGCTTCGAATAATGGACCACGAAGTCTGTTCTTCTTCCCGATTCATCAAATATGATGTTACCAGAGAAACCCTTGGATTTTGTCTGCAAACACAATTAAAACGAGTTTATTAATAGGCAGTATTAAATACTATAATATTGGAAATAATATATACGGAGATCTTCAAAAACTGCCTCGGCTTGGATGTACATAAAGTAGAATATACATAGGTATTATTATGTAAATTATCTGGTTAATAATCAGGATATTCGTCATTAAACACATTTCTTTTTCATAAACTAGAAATTACCATAACACAGCACAAAAAATATTATTCAATAATCATTAAGTGCTGTTTTCGTTTCTTTTATTGGACCAGGATACGAGGAGACAAATCGCCTGATGGTAAGCAATTACCGCCGCTCATAAACACTTACAACACTTACTCCTCTGCTGCAGGCTGCAGCGCACTTAAGTTCCCGGTCCACACAATCCCCAACACCCTTGGTCCTGGTAACCTTACTCACTCGGAGAAAAACAACGCAAGCGTCATTTCACTGGGGTTTTCGATCAAGCAGTGGTATTTATCCGCTCGAGCCAGCCCACTCGTGCCGTAGCATGGCTCTCTCTTTATCATTACCCTTAGTAAAGCTTCTCGTAAAGTGTTTCCCAAAGGCCATGCAGCGGCTTCATAATCAGCTTTGCTCTCCATAAAACACAACGGTGGTGGGTTCTCTATACTCAGCGGTCGTTGGAAATCAACTTCTTCGTTGCCATCGATTTTCATACTCCTTATTGCTTTTTCCAGATGATTCAAAGCATCCGCAGCAAGGGCCGTTTCCAGCTGAAATGTTTAAAGTATAATATGTATTACTCAGTTAATATTAGGTATATATCTATGATATTACTAGTATATCTGTCACCGTAAAATTGTAAAAATCGGTAGATTGTAATATTACTAGAGATATTATAAAATGTCGACAGATTGTCAAATAAAAATTTCTCCTTACAATTTTACACGTTTTTTTTTCGTTATATTGTAATATTTACCGTGCCGATTGGTCAAACGGCAAGTGCCCCGCGCCGCCATATTTGTTTGCTTTTTCATAATAATAATTATAACGAAAAATAATGCGTACAATTGTAAGGAGAAATTTTTATTTGACAATCTTTCGACATTTTATAGTATCTCTAGTAATATTACAATCTAACGGTTTTAATAATTTTACGGTGACATATAATATATTATAGTTATATGTATAGCTAGGTTTAATATCAAACCAAATAAATAAGTGAAGTACTGCGAACTACACAGTGAGACCGGTCTAAGCTACGCCTCGGCGTGTAACTCACAGACTCACAGTATCATGCACTCACATGTAGGTAAGGAAACTACGCCTTACCTTGTAGGGCAAGCTTTCGGAGCGTGTAGTTTTTTGAGTATGACGTAATGCAGCCATACGCGCACTACTGACATAAAAACCGATCTCATTTTTTGTTTGCCAAAGCTCTGTCTTCACTTTTATATTTGGTCTGAGGTTGTAATGCACTATATTTAAGTAGGCTCATAGCCTCCGTGGTCTAGTGGTTCGAGCATTAGCTCTCGACTCGGAGGTCGTGGGTTCGATTCCCACAAGGGAACAACAAAAAATGTTGTTTCCAAGTTTGGTTAGGACAATGCAGGCTGATCACCTGATTGTCTGACAAGAAAGATGATCCATGCGTCGGATGGGCATGTAAAAAGTCGGTCCTGCGCCTGATCTCTCGCCAGTCGTGTCGGTCATCCGTCCCACTGGGTTACGAGAGTAAAGGAAGAGAGAGTGCTCTTGTGTACTGCGCACACACTTGGGCACTATAAAAATCACTCCTGCGGCCTGGTTTCAATGAAACCGGCCACCGTCACCGAGATCGGTGGGGGAGTTATTATATAATACTAGCTTTTGCCCGCAGCTTCGCTCGCGTGAAATTGGGTTTAAGGAAGAGGGAAATCTTGTTCGGGAAAATACCAATACCAAAATTGAATACATAATGGTGTAGGCACTGCACAGCCGTATCAGTTGTCTTTTATTTGAATGTTTCCTGCAACTTCGTAGGTTCATTCAAGAAATCTACCGGGAACTGTACCAGACATAAAATTTAATAATCTGCAAAAAGTATTCTGTGTTAATTCTGGATAAACTACTACCATACCAAATTTCATCAAAATTATTTACGTGTTTTCTTTACTGCACCTTATTGCATGAAAAACTAAACATATTACTATGTACCTACATACATTATTTCGCGTTTAGGTATAATATTAATTGGTATTTTAACGATTTCGAAAATCTTTTGAACGGGAAGACGTTTTGGACTTTGAACTTAATAAAAATAATTTGGATTGTGATCGCCAAGAGTTTGAGAGTAGATATGAGTTAGCAGTATGACCACGAAGCCATCTAGCTTCTAATTTATTCCTCATATTATAATAAATAATCATACACATTAATGATTAGGTAATACCTAGGTAGTTTTAATTAATTCAAATATCTGGTTATTTTATAGCATTTTATACTATGTTATTCTTTAGACTGATAAAATTTTTTGTAGGTATGAACCGATTGAATTGAAATACCCACACAAAATTATAAGCAGAGCTAATTCCTAACCGCGTGGAACCCATAGGTAGTTAGGTACCCAAAAATTTTCCGCGATAAAAAAGTGAGTTCCATGTATTTATCCAAGGGCTTTTACTACAACGGTAACAAATTTTATAAAAATCCGTTCCGCAGTTTCTGAGATTAGCGCGCACAAACGTACAGATCAAAAATCTTTTAGGAAAATCTTAAAAGTCATTGCTTTGGGTTAAAATATTCTACTGAAATAGTATGTAATTAAGTATTATGAATATAATTCATGCAGCAATCGCAAATATTTAGGTGCCTAGTTTTTCAAAGAGTAAGATTTTCATCTTTAATTTTCGCATATTCTTGTCAGATTTATTTTTCAACATGATGACAATATATTCTGTCAAAATAAAAATAAAGCTCCCCACTCACGGGCTATCGATTGCTTCGATCAAATTGGAAATTAATTCGTATTTGAAAGTAAATTGCTAACGACAAACTATTACACAAAATGATTAGTGTAAGACCTACCAGCTAGTTTTTGCGGTGGGGGTCAAAAGTTGGAACAAAATTTACGCGTATATATACAAATTTCGTATAAAAAGTATACTAAGGTGGTCCTAGGATCTCAGACTATATTTAATTTTTATCTAAACCGATTTACTTGCAACTACGAATCCAGTAAATGTTTAAATTGTAAAGACTAAATCGATCGATCGCTTGTGAGTGGGAGCTTTAAATCAAAAGCACTAAGGAGTATTTATATCAACTTTAAAGCAAATCGCTCCCAAACAACTTTCTTTCCCTTTTTATTCCCGTTAGAGGACGAATTTCAATAAACTATGATACACGAATTCCATCAATTCTGTTACATAATGTTTGTGCAAAATATGAAGTTGATTGGACCAAGGAATCACGTTGCCCCATACAAACTGTTTTCCCCCTTTTCACCCCCTTAGGAGTCGAATTTCGAAAAATCCCTTCTTATCGGATCCCTACGCATTACAAAGAGCAATCCCTGCAAGTTTCAGGTCTCCACGATCAGCGGTTTAGGCTGTGCGTTGATCCGTCAGTCATTCAGGACAAAGGATTTTATATGTATAGATATCTCATTGTCTGGCCCCGAAGTCGACATTCAATTCAGTTTTGGCAAATAATATAATTATAAGGTTCGGTAAAATCAACTCTGTATATTATAGGATGTACTGTTTATATTTTATTTATAGACGTTTAGGCAGAAAAATAATTGTTATACTCGAGAATAAAACACTTTTTTTATAATAGGCGAGTTTGCGTTGAGCGGAGATTTAACACATTGTGAGATGATTTTTTTACTTTGAGTATGACTCCAATTTTTTGGCCTAAATGTCTGTATACGAGCAGTAGATCATACATACATACATACATATAATCACGCCTTTTTCCCGTAGGGTTAGGCAGGACCGCCTCTTTCCCATAGGGGTAGGCAGAGACCACTTCTTTCCACTTGCTACGATCCTTACATACTTCTTTCGCTTCGTCCACTTTCATTCTTACCATCCATTCCTCCTCTTACATTCAACGTAGCCAAGCGTCTCTCCATGGTCCGCTTTTCGCCTCCGCAAGAAACGAGACGTGATGGGTGGCGAACCACATCGCCGCCATTTTGGATAATTAGTATAATATATTATTAGTATAATAAATAAGTAGATCATATACCCAAAATATCCGTTGATTTTACCAAATCTTATATACAGCAATTTCAATCTTTTTTTTTTAATTATTATTACCCGAATGGTGTAATTATCGGTGTTCATATCGATATCCTTCCATCGAATATCGTTGGGTCTGGTCAAGTGCATAGTCGACACATTCGCCATCAGGTCCGGCACTTCGTCCAAATTGATACCGTACGCGTCGAGATTCGTCAGTATGAAGCTCTGCAAAATATAGCTTTCAATTAATTTTGATCCAATGAAAAACTGTTAGTTGTACAAGACTAGCTTTTGCCCGCGGCTCTGCGTAAATACAGTATCCCACAGGAACAGTGTACTTTTCGGGATAAAAAGTTGCCTGTTTATCCAGGGCCTAAACTACTACCGTACCAAGTATCATTGGAATCCGTTCAGTAGTTTTTGCGTGAAAGGGTAACAAACATCCATCCATTTTTTCACAAAGTTTTACATTTATATTAGTAGTAGGACTACACACTGAATCTGATTTTGTCCGATACGCCGAGAAAACAAACTAACCGCTAAGACGATTTACTATTTGCATAAATACCAAACTCACTCAATAAGTCATTATTAAAAATATTTAAAAAAATATATTATACCTAAACCCCAATTATTTAATAGGTCAATATGTACACTCAATTGTTTAATAATGACACAATCATACATACTGTCCATATAAAATCTTGAAACCAACTTTGTAATAGGTTGGTGAAAAAGTCTTTTCGCATTATAGTATGTATGAACTTGTCATAAAATATCTTGGGCTATACCAATTGTATCTGGTTGATTTTGTTATCATTAAAAAGTTTTAATTTTACAGAAGACAACTCCAAATTCAAATTAGGTAAATTTGAGATTTTCATTTGTTTTTCTTATTGTTAACATGAGTGATTCTTATGAAGAATTTCGATACATTTTAAAATTTTATTACAAAAAAGGTAAAAATGCAACACAAGCCGCGAAAAAATTTGGGATGTTTATGGACCTAATGCAGTATCTGAGAGAGTAGCGCAAATTTCAATCCGGAAATTTTGATATCAAAGATGCACGTCGCTCTGGTCGCCCTGTTACGGACAAAACTGTTGCCATTTTTGAAAAAGTGGAGCAAGATCGGCATATTAGTAGTAACGATGTAGCTGAAGAACTGGGGATTGACCACAAAACGGTTTTGGCGCATTTGAAAAAAGCTGGGTACACAAAATGCTCGATATTTGGGTGCCTCATGAGCTCACTGAAAGAAACCTAATGAACCGTGTACTCATTTGTGATTCTTTATTACGACGTAATGAAACCGAACCATTTTTGAAGAAGCTGATAACTGGTGATGAAAAGTGGATCACGTACGACCAGAACGTGCGAAAAAGATCGTGGTCAAAGGCCGGTCAGGCTTCACAGACTGTGGCGAAACCCGGGTTAACTCGCAACAAGGTGATGCTGTGTGTGTGGTGGGATTGGAAGGGCATTATTCATTATGAGCTGTTACCGCCAGGCAGGACCATCAATTCTGAACTGTACTGCGAACAACTGATGAGATTAAAGCAAGAAGTTGAGAGAAAGCGGCCGGAATTAATCAACAGAAGGGGTGTGGTTTTTCACCATGATAACCTCACACATCTTTAGCCACTCAGAAAAAATTACGGGAGTTTGGCTGGGAGGTGTTAATGCATCCGCCGTATAGTCCTGACCTTGCACCTTCAGATTTCCACCTGTTTCGGTCGCTGCAGAATTCCTTAGGCAGTGTCAGGTTGACATCACAAGAGGACTGCCAAAACCACTTGTCGCAGTTTTTTCATCAGAAGCCCCAAAAATTTTATAGCGTCATCATCATGGGATCATGTACCTACCAACAATATGGCAAAAAGTTATCGAACAAAATGGCACCTATATACTTTAGTCACTTGTAAATATACTTTATAAAAAAACCTTTTGAATTTTTATATAAAATGCGAAGAAACTTTTTCCCCAACCTAATATATAGATTTTACCTGATATTGGGTGGAATTTTCAACTTTAATCACTTCTTCCATATACTTTCTCACATTTTTGATGTCGCAATCTAGTATGTGGTAGCTCATGTGCGCCGCTTTGAATATATATTTAAATGTCTCAAGATTATCACCTTCAGGATCGAGCTTCCGAAAAAGTATTTGTTCATTTTTGTACGGCCAAGAATTTATTACTTCTTGCAGGCGTATGAAACCTGAAAAAAATATCAAAACGTAATTTTTCCTTCTAACTTCTTTCACTTTATAGTTCATAAAATAACATTCACATAATTTCAAAATGATGGACAGTTAAACATTAGGGTCGTTTCACACGGAAACGATTTAAGATAGTTACTCAAAATTAAACTTTATGTATTACACTAGAAGATACAGATTTCAACGTTAGAGTTAGAATATCATGTTGCACCGTGTTGCACAGTGCAACACAGTATATGACTGATGTCGTATGAAATCTGTATCTTTTTATATAATGAGTAATGTTCAATTTTGAATAGCTATCTTAAAAATGTAGAGCCGCGTAGCGTCGCGTATCGTCCCGATGTGAACTGATCCTTAATTACACTACGGCCGATGTATCTTGACGGGTCTGAAAATAGGCTCTGCGAACTTTAACGCATGTACAACTCGTGAAGAAAATTGTTATTGTATTATTTTTATATACCTATGTACTAATAAAATTTCCCTAATTCAGTTGACCAATTAGTACAAATAAAATGAATACGAAAACACTTAGAAACAGTTATTGCGCAACCTTCTGCGCGAAGTTCAGACTCGCCAAGATACATCGGCCGTATTGTACTAACGGAGATAAATAATTCATCCTTACTCGTAAATAAATGAAAAAAGCAAATAATATTATAAAGATAGAAAACGAAATAGTCAAGTATATCTTACATTACTAATATCTTACTAATATTATAAATGTAAAAGTTTGTGAGGATGTATGGATGGATGTTTGTTCCTCTTTCACGCAAAACCTACTGAACGGATTTCAATGAAATTTGGAATGGTAGTGCTTTAGGCTCTGTATTAAAACGTAGGCTACTTTTTATCTCGAAAAATCACATTGTTCCCTAGGGATACTGTATTTACGCGGGCGGAGCCGCGTGCAACGGCTAGTAGTATTATAAAGGTAGAAAACGAAGCTGTCAAGTATGTGATAAATAGTATTTTGTATCTGCTCAGACGTACTGCTCTATAACTTACTTCCGTCGTCTTCGTAGAGGAATGTAAATTTGTCCCACTGGAGTTTCTTTATAAGCGCCGCGTATGCCTTAGATACCAGCTCCGGGGGCGGGGCGTAAGATATTGTGTACAGGTCCTGTTCCATTGTATCCGTCGGTTCCCATCCCAACGACAGATGGGATATCTGCAAGATATTTTTATACTTTTGTATTGTCTATCTATACTAATATAATAAAGAGGCAAAGTTTGTTTGTTTGTTGTTTGCATTGAATAGGCTCCGAAACTACTGGACCAATTTTGATGAAATTTGGCACAGATGTAGAGTAGACCTCGGGGAAGGACATAAGCTACTTTTTATCGCGAAATAATGTACAGTTTCTGCGAAATTAACTTTTATGCGTACGAAGTCGCGAGCAACATCTAGTATTATATACTTTGATTTTTCAGTAAACACCGGGAGTAAGAAAATAGAAGTTAGAATGGCCTTGTCATGTGTTATTGGATGATTTATATGGTATTCTGCGAACGAAGTAACGACTCTTGAAATAGAAATACTGTAGTGCCTGGGACACGTGGTTTTAAATGTCGTATGGTGCCCAAGCACATACGTTGTTTTCACTTCTCACAGCATAGTCCAGAGGTCCACAGTTCACTGGTCCTGAATTACATAGCGTCCGTATAATGTACTTGAGATCTGAAAAAGTCTCATTGGTTTACGCCACAATCTGGGAATCGAACCTGCACCTTCTCGAGTACGAATCAAACTATCTACCCACTCACTTGGCCACGGAGCCATAGCATGTAACGTAGGTAGAAGACAGTTTTAAAACCTTACTCAGTATTATCATCATTAGTTACTAAAGTAATAGGGGATCGGACTACATCTAAAATATTTAGTTTCATTAATATACTCAGAAATATTAAGGCATTACTACTCGTTAAATGTAAAAAATATATTATTTTATGTGTAGTTTACTAATTAAATACATCTAAAAAGTACAAACAAATATTTTTTTTTGTTTGCGAAATTAGTAAACAAAACGTAACAACATTATTTACTTCCATCATATTGATGGTAAGTATGAACTTAAACGCACAAATATCAGAGATATTTACAAATATGTTCCTACGGCCGTATACTTCATACCTACTTCATACACTTTAACCCAAGAGTGACGTCACTTGTAGCCCGACTTTAGTGTGGAGCGTTTTCACGGGACTCGCGAAATTTTGTATACAAATCGCTGTTACCTTTGAAAATATTGACTTTTGATATACGGTTTCTTCTGAGAAGTTACTCATATTTAAGAGTAGGTACTATTCATTTATGCAATTTAAAAAAAGTACAATCCTCTATTCTACTACCTAAATTTCTTTCAGCAACTACGAAATTCTGTTTCTGTATAATGGTACAAAATATTAAGTCTTATACGTCAACTGCTATGTAAGCAGTAGATAAATAGATAATAATAATAATATATATGGATGCTTCACACCACGTCAATCTGATCCCGTGGTAAGTTCTCGAAGAACTTGTGTTACGGGTACCAGACAACGGAAATATATTTAATACTTTTATACTATACACATATTTAAGATTTTTATTATATTATACACATATTTAATACACATCCATGACCCAGGAACACAGAAAAACTTTTTGTTCCTTCGGCGGGATTTGAACCCGCGACCCCCGGCTTGAGCACCAACACGCTCAACCAACTGAGCCACAGAGGTCGTCAAATAGATATAGATGAAGCTTTACTATATTATAATACTTTGTATAAGCGCGCTTGTTGCGCGATTGATAGCTTTAGTAGAAGTATACCAATAAAGGCTAAATTAAGAAAGAGCCTATTACGCCTTTTTTTAAATCAACGGGTTGCATTCCGGAAGTGCCGTCAGAAGTGAAAACTTGAATTTAACATTAACGTTGTGTATTTTTGAATATTTTGGGGGAGGAGGTTTCGCGAAGGGCCAATTGGTGCGGTCAGTAGGTTGGGCTGTAGGTTTATCCCGGGTAAAAAAAAATGATGCGAGATTAGCATTTTTACCATTCCCAAGAAAAGTTCACAACGCCGTTAAATAAAGTTTTCACTTCAAAAAATGTTTAGTGACTTAAACTTACATTAAGCCGGTTGCAGATGAGACAGGTCGTGTCGCAGATCCCGTTAGTTGGTCGAGCGTCGATCAGAGCCACTATTCCCTTATTGTCTTGTGTGTATGGGCATACTGTGCAAAAAAATACAGCCATTTAAAATTAAAATCCACTATCCAGTTCTATTTTTTAAAATCCAGTTTCGAGAATTAATAAAACTATTGTAATCTGTGCTATTTTTTCAGTTATTTAAAGTTTTTTTTGTAAGTATAGGACATACCTATCCTGTGAAAATGGATTTTATTTTTGCAGTAAAATTGTTGTGAACAAAGGAAATTTATTAGTAAAATTTATTCGCCTACGCGTAATGCTAGGCTGGGTGGTTTTATTTTATTTATCTATTTATTTTATTAACATAAAACATGCAATATTAGTAGTACCTAGTATGCTCCATAAACCGTACTTTTACCGTTATGTAAAATAACAAGTACCTACCTTCTAGTATATTTTATTTTGTGGTATCGCTATTAGTAAAACATGCCATTTTTGGGTTTAGTTGTATGGTATTAGCAGCAAAATATAGGTGGAATAATTAAGGCGTCATACTTATTTTGAATAATTTCAATCAACTCGAAGGATTAAATTGGATTCATCTTTATGTTCAAGTTCTCAACCATTGTAAGTAGATCTGACACTCACGTTCCAAAGATGTAGAATAACTGTCAAGAACTTTTAAGTAAATCGCTCGTCCGTGATAGGATTTCGTCGTACCCATCTTAACAATGTTCTCGAACGCCTGCATCGAGCTTTGCATGGTTTGTGAATTAAAAAGACCACCTGGAAAAGATATTCGAGTTTGTATACAATATGCAAAGACATCAAAATTTTCATACATTACTTACCTGTAGGAAAGCGTGTGCTAACAGTAGCTTCGGTGTAAAATGTATACGAAAGAAATAATAACAACAATTTGTATGACGTCATTTTGATTGTTTCACAGTTAAATATTATTTAGACGGGCATGCGGCTCGTCAGCCGTCTTCTCACCGTCTGGTATATTTTTGGAAAACAATTTTAGGTCACATCGCCGTAGACGCATGCGACGAATTTCAGAATCGTTTTGTGATTCACGGAATGGAGTTAACTGAAAGTTTTCCAGTGTTGCAACAGAAAATTAAATAACATTCGAGAAACGCATGCGATATCCACGTTGCTGTGACATTGTTATGTAAATAAACAGTTGCAATGCTCAAAATGCGATTTCATTTGTTTGTTTTGTTCATTATCGTGAATGGATGCCGGGCACAAGTTATACTGACTGAAACGTTTCAAGTTTCGTATCAAATAGGTGAGTGTTACTGTGTGCAAGTTTTGTGTAGATAGAGAGTAGAGAGCTCAGACCAAATGCTACGAATATTATTACCTTAAAATCTAGTATGCATTAACAACAAAAAAACATTGTTCATGTTAAACGTTGGAGTAAATCATTAGATTGGAATTTTATTATTCCAAATCATTAGATTGGAATTCTATAATTCTAATGTAACGGAATTCTATAATTAAAATCTAATGATTTTTATATACTGCACAAGCACATACGTATTAAAATATATAATAGACTTTCGTCTGTATATTTAAACAATAAACTGAAAAAATTAATTATTTTCAAAATAAGTATTTTTAATTCTAATTGCCGTTTTCTAGCATGCTAATCATTACTATCAATATAAATATTATATCATTCTAGGTGAAGTAACCAAAATGTTATAGAGTTTAAAGTGTTTAAACAACTAAACTAAAACAACGAACAACAAACATAAACATAGCAAAGCGCTTGTTGTATGTAAACTAAAATTTTGTACCTACATCGTATTAATATAATTTTAATTGTGATATAATACTTTCTTATAATATTAATTTGTTTTTTCATAACTATCACAGAATTCAAAACATGCAGAATGAGTGTTCGATCATATTTGTATGCAGCGCATTGTGTCCAAAACCATGGCGAAATACCGCCCCGCCCGCACTTTTTAATTTTTATTCTTTACACTTACAAAACAAATCGCGTTGTTATATTACGACAATTAGGTATTCAATAAAAAGCAATTGAAAAAAAGTTGGGTAAAATATTCCGTTATTCTGTGGCAACATATTATGTGTGGATAACCATTCCAATTTGGAGTGGTTGTGACGGCCTCACTTTCAAGCGTGTTGACGGCTTCTGGATGATTTCTGTATTCTGTGATAACTATCTACTAAATTTATTTCAGTTAGTAACAATTTATATTATTATATCCAGCAAATTATTTTAGCGTAAACTCTAATAAATATAATGGAACATGATTTATATTTTATGGAATACTAGCTTTTGCCCGCGGCTCCTGCAGGCATACCTACTACATACAATACATACATACTAATACAATACATTATCCCGCGGGAACACTACTTTTTCGGGTTAAAAATGGATGTCCTTTCACGGGACCCAAAGTATGTCCATACCAAATTTCATAAAAATCGGTTTAGTGGTTAAAACGTGAAGCTGTAACAAACAGACAGACAGACTCACTTTCGCATTTATAATATTAGTATAGATTGTTTGTTATTAATTGTACTCTAGGTTTCATTTTCCACTTTATTAGATAATTTAAAGGTTTTGTATAACTTCTGGGAAATACATTTTAAGCTGGAATTTTCGAGAAGGATGCTCTTACACAGCGTCTTGCTTTCAATGAAAGCATGCGATATGCGCATTTGGAAGAATCGGAGCTACAAAAGTCGTCAGATGAAGATGTTGACAACAAATGTAAGTTGTCAAAAAATAATATAGTATTATATTTTTAAATATGAAATCTAAACTAATTGCCCTGTTTTCTACAGCCAAGGATTGGCGCTTAGAACCTGTTATATTGCAGCCTCAGAGGAGCGACAGTTATTCGGTTTGGAGGGAACGTAAGTAAATGTAGGAACTTTCTATCATACAACAGCTGCAGCTATAGTAGTCACTTGCAACTACTTAATCTTTAAATTACCGTATAAAACATAATATTATTACAATTTTAAAAAATCGTAAAAAATAGTATCTAAAATCATGTAAAATTGATTATAATATTTCAGTCTGCGCGACTATAGAAAAGAGTCCGATCGCCGTACTGGGCCCTCAAAATCCGATATCCGATGGAGCGGTCCGCGACCAGTGTGCCCTAGCGAATGTTCCCCACATACAAGCGACATGGCAGCCTCTGGATCCCGATATAGAACTCAGGAAAGACGAACCGGTCGTCGAAGAGGAACAAGATAAAACGACCTACAAAAAAATTACGATAAACTTCCACCCGCCATCAGAGGAAATATCGTATGCATATGCCATGCTCCTGAAGTATTACAAATGGGAAAACTTTGCTGTCCTATACGAAGATGATTACGGTTAGTAATGCCACATTAAAACTATTTCTCGGAAAGAAAACACCAGTTAAATTATAATGGCAGAAAGATAACATTTTCGCCTACCTCGGCTCGAAAAATACTTGGCAAGAATACTAATAGAGCCCGTTAAAGTAAATAATAATAGTTATTAGCATAACTATAAACTGCCGCATGTATCTAAAATTTTAAAAATGTACTTTGAAACGTATCGCGCACTTGACATTTATGCATCATTAATAATAAAAAAATATCTACATTAGAGATAATAATATTGCTACAGAGTATAGAGTCAGTAAAATGTATCAGTCATTATTATTAGTCGTACAGGATTTTCGCGGCATGGTGTGAAGGTATTCATAGATATTTACTATATTAATTATTGCGACACGCAATTTTATGCTTGGTAAATTGATTCAATTAACATTAAACTGACAATATCCAATTTCCCCAGGTCTAATGAGAATTCAAAAAATATTAGCCGAATACACGGAGCAGTTCCCAATTACCGTTAGAAAATTAGATCCCAACGCCGACAATTACATGGTAAGTTTTGCGTTTCGGAACTCATACCAATTTCATTATAACATCAAAGTAGGTAATTATATCTGCTACTTACTCGTATTATTACAACTAATAATAATTGTTATCTACGATGGATATCCATACTTATATTATAAATGGGAAAATGTGTATGTTTGTCCGTCTTTCACACCAAAACTAATGAACCGATTTAAATTAAATTTGGTACACAGATAGTCTAGAGCCGCTATCCCCAACCCGCGGCCCGCGGGCCGCATGCGGCCCGCCGGGCCTTTATCTGCGGCCCGCGTGAAATCTGTTACCGCGATAGATAAAGTTGTGAAAAAGCGTTCACAATTCCAAAAATCTCACTGAGTGAACATAATTATTATAATACATATCTGTTATTTTATTTTGTGTCGTTATCTCATCTTAAATGTTTAGTTTCACTCTTTTAACTACCTTGTGTTATTCTATTAATAAATCGTTAAATTTAAACAACATATTTTTTTGCCCCTAAAAAATTTTGGTTGCGGCCCGCGACACCAGGAATACAACGGGTTTGTAGCCCGCGTAAAAAAAAGGTTGGGGACCACTGGACTCTAGAGCCTGAGAAAGGACATAGGTTATTTTTATCGCGGAGAAATGTACGGTTCCCGTGGGATACTTTATTTAGTTTCACATAAAAACTACCAAACCGATTATCATGTAATTTGGCAAAGATATAAAGTAGACCACGAGAAAGGACATAGGTTACTTTTTATCGCGGGACATACCTATATGGTTCCCGTGGGTTACTGTACTTACGCGGGCGGAGCCGCGGGCATCAGCTAGTTGTATATAAATCTGGGCACTGATACCATGTTAGTAATAATATATATTCTTTGCTGATACGGCTTGTAAGAGTGAAATGGAAAAAAGTAAATTGTATCTCTCAAACAGATTAACAACATTTTTGCTTGTAAGGTGACACCACCTTAGTAGTGAGGCCTTGCACGATCTTGTTGACATTGTTGCTTGTGTGGTGGTGGTATTTGAACGATCTTGTTTTTGAGTGTACGCATAAGCAGTGGAGGAGGAAGGTACTCACACATTTCCTTACAGGTTGTAGGTATTTTTTCGCGGAACATTGCTATATATTATAATATTAATAGATATACTTTATTTGGTAATCAATAAGAAACAAATTTATATTATTATATTGTTAAAAGCTAAAATTAACTTAAATCTATTTAAAATATTTACAAACTATAAAAGTAGGTAAGTACTAAAAAAAAGTAGGTAAGTACTACTCCAAAACTTAAAATGCTACAAAAAAAAGAAATCTCCCAGGTCGTCCCCACCAGGCAGAGTACCTAGAAGGTTTAAAAAAATTCCTCGCTGGATTGCGATGCTTATTCTCTGGGCCAGGTAGGTGCCGGCTTTGTGGTCTCGGGTGGCCTCAATGAGCTTTTTGGATATTTCTCCGAAAAGTTTGTGCGCACCCAGACCCCATGTACCAAGGGTTTCAACCCCAAACGGTTCAAATATGAGGTCCCCACTAAGGTTCTCATATTTGCGCCGCTTGAGGTTTTCCGCCTGATTGGCGGCCGCACCTGCAGAACTAGAGGTGCCCTGGACATGGGACGGAGCCAGTGTATCGACGCAAGTAGCATCCCATACAAGAGCCAGTCCCACTCTCGTAAGGGACCAGGGTCATACCGTCTGGTCTCTTACCATCGTCGCGCGCCAAACCAGAGGGTTCCAGCACAGCTAGCACTCCGGCGGTGACAAGAGCCTGACGGATGAGATCGTTCAGGCAGTGATGTCGGGAGATGCGGCCGGCGTTTCGTTGACAGGACAGCCCATGGTGTCCGAGGCTGTCCACGTTTGCGCCACAAACACAGCGATGGGGGACGACGTGGGAGGTGCCAAGACGCAGGGAAGTGGCTAACCGGAAAGCTGTTCGATCCAGCAATGTGCCCGTATTGGGTGACGGTAATGCTTGTAGCCAAAGGCCCGACTCCCACTTCTCCGCAGCTAAGAGGCGAGCCTGCTCTACTGGACTGGAGGACATATTAAGGAGATTATTCCGTACCAGTCTGCAGAGTGGCTCGTCCCAGAGCCTTTGGGGAAAAGTATTGTCAGGAAATTCGCTACAAGTACTAGTTGCGCTCCAGGCGTCCTTGGCCTCGTCCATAAAGGGAACTGTATTGGAGTAGGATGGGTGATGTAGTATAATATTAATTAAATTGTATGCTTGTAAGGTGTTCAAAAGCCTGTACGAGTTCAAAGAGTACCGCATCGTATTGGACTGTCACGTGGATCGAGTGATAAAGTATCTCAACGAAGCCCGGGCGGTGCACATGGTCAATCATTATCAGGTAAATATTATGGTCATTGGTGACTATCACAATTAGGTACGTAGTTGTGATAGTTATTCACCAAAATTTAACTTTCAATTTTAAAATTATTACAATGTTACCTAAGTTCAGTTAGGTAGGTCCAACTTCGAAAAAAAGGCCAACCGTCGAATCCAGCTCGGCTGGGCAGCGTTCGAGAAACTCAGAAACTCAGAAATTATTGTCAAAAACTCCTCAGTGCCTGAAGACAAAAGTTTTCGAGCAGTGTGTGTTACCGGTGATGACATAATATTATGGAGCCGAAACGTGGTCATTCACAACGGGACTTATTTAAAAGCTTTGTGTCGCTCAAAGAGCTATGGAGAGGGCTATGCTTGGAGTCTCTCTACGTGATAGAATCAGAAATGAGGAAATCCGAACTAAAGTTATCGACATAGCCCAGCGCATTAGCAAGTTAAAGTGGCAATGGGATGGTCATATAGCCCGTAGAAGCGATGCCCGCTGGGGCCGAAAGGTTCTTGAGTGGAGACCACGAACAGAAAGTCGAAGCGTAGGACGGCCTTCCGAACGTTCTGGACAGAGGATCTGAGAAAAGTCGCAGGGAGTCGGTCAATACAGGCCGCGAACGACCGGATGCACTGGAAATTTATGGGGGAGGCCTATGTCCTGCAGTGGACGTCACCAGGCTGAAACGAAGAAAATGAAAACGAATAAAGTTACCGTTGACTTTTTTTTACATCTACCTACGTCATGACATTAATTTATTGAAGAGTTTTTTTTGTGAAACAAAGGGGGTAAACGAGCAGACGGATCGCTTGATGTAAAGCGATTACCGTCGCCCATGGACACCGGAGGAGTCGTAATAGTGCTTTGCCAGCTTTTCAAAGATTTGACCGATTTATAAGGCATCACCCGTGCTGTCATCCGCATAGCAATTAATGCCATTGGTTTGCAGCATATTTGGTTTGATAATAAGATTATTGACTAACGACGACCACACTATTACTTTTAAATCACTCACAACTTTCACAAATTTCAGCATTACATTTTAGTGACAATGGACGCGACTACCGTTGCCAAAGACCTCCTGCCATTTCAATCGAATATTACCTGGCTGAGCCTCACAGATTTCGACCAACTGCAAGACGCCCAGCACTTTCTGGCACCGCGAGTCGCGAGATGGTTTAACTGGTCGCCTGAAAACACAGACTCTCCTCCAGTGACTAATATTAAGGTAAATAACATGGAATAAGAGAAATCCTAATTAATATTATAAATGTGAAAGTTTGTAAGGATGTATGGATGGATGTTTGTTACTCCTTCACGAAAAAACTACTGAACGGATTTTGATGAAATTTGGTATGGTACTAGTTTTGGCTCAGGATTAAAACATAGGCTACTTTTTATCCCGAAAAAATACAATGTTCCTGAGGGATGCTATATTTGCGCGGGCGGAGCCGCGGGCAACAGCTAGTATAAATAAATTACTTGGTACAGTTTCGAATAATAACGGTATGTACACGTAAAGTTCGGACCGCGGATCGGACTGTGTTCCAAACAGCGGAAGGCGAACACTGTCGTACGCTAATTGGATGCTGATAAGCAATACTGTGTCAACCCACAAAATTACTAAAATCAAGATATTGATACTAATTATTGCTTTCTCAGGCGATAAACTATAATTTTCAAAATAGTGTTATGTGAATTAAATCATTTTCATACTGAAAATCTGATAAAAACCCTTGACTCATAGTTGAAATTCTATGAAAATAAATTTAATTAAACACGATTTTCTCAAAATTACGATATTGTGGGTTGACACATTATTGCTTATTAGCGTCCAATTATGACTAAAAATGCGTAACGGTTTCGACTACTAGCATCATACATAATAAGTACATCGAAATACGTCATAACGGGCGATTCAAACTGGAAAATGCGCTATTATCGACATGGCTTATCGGACTGTCGGCCCCACATATTTACATTTTACACGTTTGGTTCAAAGCACAGATTTAAATAGTGCACGGTATTTCCCGCGGTCCGGACTATACTTGACATTCTGTCAAGCAAAACGATAGACTCGACTTAGGAGAGCTCTAACTTTAAGCAGCGTTTGAGAATTAGCCATGGGTCTTAAATAATCTATACTAACAGGTAAAGTTTGTGAGGTTGTATTAGTATTTGTGAATTGTGACATAGGGATGGATGGATGTTTGTTACTCTTTCACGCAAAAACTACCGAACGGATTTCGATGAAATTTGGTATACTTAGTAGTAATTTAAGGTTTGGATTAAAACATACATACATACATACATATAATCACGCCTTTTTCCCGTAGGGATAAGCAGGACCGCCTCTTTCCCGTAGGGGTAGGCAGAGACCACTTCTTTCCACTTGCTACGATCCTTACATACTTCTTTCGCTTCGTCCACTTTCATTCTTACCATCCATTCCTCCTCTTACATTCAACGTAGCCAAGCGTCTCTCCATGGTCCGCATTTCGCCTCCGCGAGAAACGAGACGTGATGGGTGGCGAACCACATCGCCGTCATTTTGGATAATTAAATTATTTTTGATTATCCATTGCGTTTCCACGGATTGGTGGAGAGGATAGGAATAGGGAAAGGGAAGGATAGGTGGTGTGGAAAGGGAGATTGGTAAGTTAGAGTGGGAAATAGGCAATGTAGGATATTACCGCCCAGGAGGGCAAGGGATAGGTCATAGGACAGTAATAGCTAGGGAAGCCGGGGTCGCATACCCGTATACTATACCGCAACTACCGGACAGGTAAGAGTATCCCATGACGTTAACATAGATTACTTTTCATCCCGAAATGGTATATTAGTAAATTAAGCTCTAGATTAATAAAACATGTACTGTTTATCCCGAAAAAAATACAGTATTCCCGTGGGATATGTACGCGGGCGGGGCTGCGGGCGACAGCTAGTATTATATAACCGCCTTTTGTATTTCAGGTGGAGGCTCTATTGATGAACGACGTGGCGAATCACGTTTTGAAGTCCCTGCAGAGGGTCGAAGCCAAACACGGCATACAGAAACCCAGGAGCAACTTGTGTGACAAAGATCCGGAACCATGGGAATATGGGGCTCTGCTGCAGGACGAAATATTGAAGGTATTTCACTTTACGATTCCTTTAATTTATATTAACGGTTTAAATTATGGCTGTCTTAAAAACTTGTGAATAATTATAGCTGCCAGTTTTATTTATGCACTAGATGTTTCCCATGTTTTCGTATGCGCAAAATGAAATCCCGCAGGAACCGTAATTCGGTTTGTTTTGGTGGCCATTCAATGCAAACAAACATACAAATTATAAACAAACAAATCTTATCTCTTTAAAATACTAGTACAGAAGTATATAAATAATATTACGAAATTAGAAAAATAAACGTTTTTTAAAATCCTGCTTTTTTTTTTTTTTTTTTCATAATCATTTTCGTCTGAATTTGAGTTTGAAATATTTCTTACATTTTTAGACGCAGACCATGGGTGTCACTGGCAACATAGAATTTAACGCAAAAGGTCGTCGAGTCAACTACACTCTCAACGTGAATGAGATCCGAGTGTCCGAGAGGGAGACCGTAGGGTACTGGGATTCCGCTGTCGGTGGGGACATTACTGACACGAGACAAAACCTCGAGTCCAGGGGAGCCCAGACGACCAGCAAACATTTTATTGTAAGACTGGTGTTTGTTACATACCTATTAATAATTCTCTACACTGATTTCGGTCACGGTGGCCGGTTTCATTGAAACCAGGCCTACGCAGGAGTAATTTTATAGTGCCCAAGTGTGTGCGCAGTACACAAGAGCACTCTCTCTTCCTTTACTCTCATAATCCAGTGGGACGGATAACCGACACGACTGACGAGAGATCAGATGCAGGTCCGACTTTTTACGGCCCATCCGACGCATGGATCATCTTTCTTGTCAGACAATCAGGTGATCAGCCTGCATTGTCCTAACCAAACTTGGAAACAACATTTTTTTGTTGTTCCAATGCGGGAATCGAACCCAACGATCTCCGAGTCGAGAGCTCGGATTTTATTACATGCTGTGGTATCATTTCCTTTTGCACAAATTAGCGCATATATAACAGTGGCGACGAGGATTTAAACTAAATATTGTGAATAAAGCGGTGTAGTAACGAATAATGTCGTTTTCGTATGGAGTCCTGCCGGTATTTGACCATTTCGCACAAGATTGGAAAAGCGTCATAGGGCGCTTGTTGCAATGGTTTATAGCGAACGACGTTACTAAAAGTGATACAACCGGAATTAAACAGCGTGCTATATTGCTAAGTGCTTTGAGTGATGCCACATTTAAGATCGCGTCGGATCTCGCATTGCCGAAAAAGATCAAGGATGTTGCCTTCGAGGAAATTATAGCTCTGCTAGATAAGCATTTTGTCTCAAAATGTCACGGTTTTAGTGAGCGACACAAATTCTATTCGGCGGTACAAGAACCAGGCGAGACGCATATACAATGGGCGGCCCGTCTCAGAGGGCTTACGGCGGACTGCGGCTTCAGCGACGTAGAGGAGGCGCTGAGGGATCGCTTCGTCATGGGAATGACAGCATGTCCGGAAAGAGCGAAATTGTTCGAGCAGGACATTGCGACATTGACCATGTCGAAGGCAGTAGAGTTGGCCGAGAGCGGGCGATGCGCGCGGACTGCGGGCGGAGTCGTCGGGGCTCCCGTGTGCGGCGTCGCGCAGGTGTACAGCGTACGGCAGGGCGAGCACAACGGCGGCGTCGCGGGCTCCGTCAGCGGCGCCGGGCAGGTCAACAGCGTGCAGCAGGGCGGGCAGAGCAGCGGCACGAGCAGAGAGAGGTGCTCCGTGTGCGGCCGTAGGAACCATGCTTCATCGCAATGTCGGTTCAGAAAATATAAGTGCAAGAAGTGTAATTCCCAGGGGCATTTACAGAAAATGTGCAAGGGGTTAAATTTCATGGGAGCCGATAAGATGAATGGGGATGATGACGATGACGGTGAGTTGTTTGTCATACGTTCTGAGCGTGGCGAACCTATGGCAGAATTTATAACAATTGATAATGTTCAGATGAAATTTGAAATAGATAGTGGGTCTGCTGTCACCGTAATTTCTGCGGCTACTTATCAACAATATTTTAGCGATAAACCGTTAGTAGGAACAAATAAACGTTTGTTTACATATACCGGTGCTAAGATTGGTTGTGTAGGTAAGGTACGGTTGGCGGTGACGTACGAGCAGCGCACCCGCGAGCTCGACGTGTACGTGGTGCGGGGCGGAGGGCCGCCGCTCCTAGGTCGAGATTTCATATCTTTGTTTAGCTTACATTTGACAACTTGTAATTTTGTGTCTAGTGTAAATAATTGTGTACAGAACTTAGAACGCGAGTACCCGGAAGTTTTTTCTAATAAATTAGGGACATTTAATAAATATAAAATTAAACTGAGGCTCCGAGATGACGCTAAGCCAATTTTTTTCAAAGCGCGTCCATTGGCATTTGCGTTGCGCGATAAGATAGCTGAGGAGTTGCAGCGGTTAGTCGGGCTCGGTATATTGACACCTGTCGAGCACTCGAGGTACGCGTCGCCCGTGGTGCCCGTGCTCAAGCGCGACGGCTCGGTGAGGTTGTGCGTCGACTACTCCGTGTCGATTAATAAGCAATTAGTCGTCGAACATTATCCTTTGCCCACGGTGCATGAATTGTTTTCACGCTTATACGGGGGGGAACAGTTCTCTAAACTCGACTTGTCTATGGCGTACAATCAGTTCGTACTCGATGAGGATAGTCAGGAGATAACGTGCATCAATACACACCGCGGGTTGTTCAAATATACTCGTATGTCGTTCGGCTTGACCAGCGCGCCGTCTATTTTCCAGCGCGCAATGGAGGGTGTACTCGCGGGTATGGATGGTGTTTTGTGTCTGCTCGATGATATTTTAATAACAGCTTCGAACAGAGTAGAGCACATGAGAAGGATTCACGCTGTACTAAAGAGACTGCAGGACGCGGGGCTTACGCTACAGAGGAGTAAGTGTGATTTTTTGAAGGATGAAATCAGTTATTTAGGATACGTCATCAATAAAAGCGGTTTAAGGAAGTCGCCGGACAAGGTTAAGGCTATTGTGAATGCGCCTAGGCCGGACAATGTCAGTAGGTTACAGTCATTTTTAGGTTTAGTCAATTATTATAGAAATTTTGTTCCCGGGGCTTCATCATTGCTGACTCCTCTGTATGAACTATTAAAAAAAGGTACTAAATGGACATGGACGGCGGCGCATGAACACGCATTTAGTGAAATAAAAAACCGGCTCGCATCCGATCACGTGTTAACACATTTCAATCCAAACGCGAAGTTAATATTGACAGTGGACGCCTCTCCGAGCGGGCTCGGTGCGGTGTTGTCGCAGGTGGACGAGACGGGGGCGGAGCGGCCTATTTCCTTTGCATCTCGTACACTTAACTCTGCAGAGAAACGATATTCGCAGATTCAAAAAGAGGCAACAGCAATAATATTTGGGGTTAGACGTTTTCACCAATATTTGTATGGTAGATCGACACCTTTCACTTTGCGCACGGACCACAAACCTTTGATTTCAATTTTTGGACCATATAAAGGTATACCAGAGGTATCTGCTAATCGGTTGCAACGATACGCTATGTTTTTAAGTGCTTACAATTACAACATTGAGTACGTTCGCAGTGCCGACAACTGCGCCGACTACCTCTCTCGGGCTATCTTGCCGGATGTGCAGTCGGCTGAGGCGACCGGTGGACCGGACGATGTCGACAGGGCATCTTATATTAATTTTATAATTAATGGTGATATACCTGTAACCATTAGTAGAGTTCGCGTGGAGACTTTAAAAGATCCTTTGTTACAAAAAGTAAAAAATTACATAATCATCGGTTGGCCTAAAAAGGTTGTTGATGATAGTCTGAAATCTTTTCATTTATGTAGAGCACAATTATCCTATGAAAATGGATGTATAATGCGCGGTCATAAGGTAGTCATACCTGAAACACTCAAATCTGAAGTTTTAACGGAGTTACATAGATCTCATTTAGGTATGGTTAAAACTAAAGCCGAGGCCCGGTCGAGGCTTTGGTTTCCGGGTATAGACGGCACGATAGAGTCCATGATAAGGTCGTGTGCGGTGTGTTCACAGTTGCGGCCATCTCCGCCGCGCGTCCCGCCCGCACCCTGGCCCTATCCAAAAAATTCTTTTGAAAGAATACATATAGACTTCCTAGGACCAATTCATGCACGTACGTATTTAGTAGTAGTTGATGCACATACAAAATGGGTAGAAGTGTATCAATGCAACAATACGGGTTCTAGCGAGGTGATATCAAAAATGTACGAGTACATGTCTCGTTTTGGGTTGCCGATCACTATAGTAAGCAATAACGGGACGGGGTTCACGTCGTACAAGTTTCAGAACTTTTGTGTAAGCAATGGCATTACACATGTAACATCGCCGGCCTATCACCCCGCGAGTAATGGGCAAGCAGAAAGTTTTGTAAAAATTATTAAAAAAGGGATTAAATCAACTTTATTGTTAACAAATAACACGGAACAACAAAAAAAGTTGTTGTTGAAATATTTATTTGATTATAGAAATTCTGTACATTCTGCCACAGGTTTGTCACCGGCTCGAATGGTGTACGGTCGGAACTTGAGGAGTCGCCTTGACTTAATAAATCCCAACTCGCCCTCGTTATCATCGTCATTCACATCTGGTGTAAACAAAAATCAGTGTTTGCAGAGTAACGGAGGAGACAATAGAAAAATAAAATGTTTTGGACCGGGAGATGAAATATTTTATAAAAAACATTTAAACAATAATAAGTTTGTGTGGGAACGAGGCACTATTTTAGGAAAAGTTGGCAAAGTTGTTTATTTGATTTTTGATCATCAAACGTCATCGCATGTTAAGAAACATAAGAACCAGATAGTTCTGCATACAAAGGCAGGATTTTTGGACAATGTGTTCAATTCAGAACTCGAAAACACGACAGGGGAAAGAGATAGAAAACAGAATGATGAGGTTCCTTTGCCTAATATTATTATTAACAGCACCTTGTCTTCAAGAAATCCCACCCGATTGTTGAGAGACATTCCTCGTGTAGATTATAGAAGTTATTTATAAGTTAAGTTTGTAATATACTAAGATGTTATTTTGTTTTGTTTAATATGTTAGGTTAGACAGTTAATATTTTACTTTAAATTTAATACATTATTTAGATTCCTTTGTACGATATTCCTTTTTACTATGGGGGAGAAATGTTGTATATGTTTAACTAAAGGAACAGGGATCGTCTTATGTCATGTTGCTAGGCAACGGGAATAAACATTCTATTTTATTGCATGCTGTGGTATCATTTCCTTTTGCACAAATTAGCGCATATATAACAAATATGTAACATATCCAACTCAGACTGCAGTAGGCTAGCTGGTAGGTAGGTGGATCCTCATCTTCCTTGTATTGAGGACAGACCCGAATACCAGCAGAGGATACGTTAGTAGTCGGTGTTATATTTTTTTTGCATTTTTATTTAGGAGTTTTTAATTGACGTCTACCTGTTACAGGTTATATCCAGAAAAGCAAAACCGTATTTTTACGATAAAGTCAAATGTCCCGAAAACGATGAGGATTGTGTAGAGGAGAGTGCCGATGAAAAATATGAAGGATTCTCCGTAGATCTTGTCAAGCAAATTTTCGATAGGCTGAGAGCTCGCAACTACAACTACACCTACTCATTCCTTCACGAGGAGGACAAGGGCTACGGAAAATATGACGAAGTAAAGAAGAAATGGGACGGACTCATTGGTGATTTATTAGATAAGGTGTTAATTTATAATTGTATACCTACTCATGTAATTTTAAATCATAATCTAAAGTTTTATACTTTAGTCTACTTTACCCGACCTACTCATCGTTCGTTCCTAGGATCCTAGTTTATTCTTTGTTTCATCCGCATTTAAGATGCAGTTTTTTCTATTAGACGTGAGATACTTTTTTAGAAAGCTCGCTATCTCCAAAAGGTTTTAAAAGAATGTATTCAATTAAATATCTCTGTTAGCTTAGAGGCTACTTAGGTAGCTGCAGCTAGTTACTTTATAATTATATTAAATAAAGTATAAGATTGAATTCGCCTCATATTTAGTTTCATTATCTCACGTACAAAAAATATAATATTACTGTTATAATATAATATTAATATCTAAGAAAGCTTCACACCACGTCAATCTGGCCCGTGTTAAGTATCCAAAGAACTATTGTATTATAATTATTACACCTTTGGGTAAGGTGTGCAAAGCAAATATCAGTTAGGTTAAATCCACGGTAATTGTCCCAAATTAAGCCCTACTTATGAAACGACCTTCTGTATCAAGGAAGTGTTATTATTTTAATTAAAATTTAACATACAACAGCTGCATTGACACACAACATTATACACGAGGTCAAATGAAAATACAAATCTGTGATATAAATAGATTCAGCTTAATAAAACTAGGAACATAATATTTATGTCGTTATTAGAACGGGGGTTAAAAATCTAGGGGTTGAACCCGGTTTACAACAATTTAATTCTATAGAACGGTCTGTTTTTAGGGTTTCGTACCTCGAAAGGAAAAAAGCGGAACCCTTATAGGATCACTTTGTTGTCCGTCCGTCTGTTTGTGATTACCCCTTTTTTTTAGGAGCGCGTGGAGGTATCAAGCTGGAATTTATATCAAATACTCAGTTCTACTGTTCCTTGGAGTTGTGAAAAATCAAACTTCTAAGCCAACGGAATCAAAAGATACAGCCGTTTATGCGGCAAATTTCCGCTTTTCGACACTCGCAAGGGAATCAAAACTTACCTGGAGGGCTAGACAAGATGCATTAAATAATATCGACGGCGAACTTCGTGAATAAAAAATGTATGGGATTGACATAAGCGTGCGTTAAATGACATATTCAGTCGTATCGTTAAAAAAATTGGTAGCCAAGCAGCCACTTTGAACGAATACGCTAACGATGCACCCATATAACGAATTGCTCTAACGCGTTTCTCCATACAATGCCTAGACAAGCGGCCGTAAGTGACATTTAGCAGATCGTGATCTTTATCTTTATCGACCTAACGATAAAGATACCCAGATAGCTACCTTTATCGCCTCAACGAACAATATGGCGGATTTTTATTGATCAGCTGTTATTTGTAAATAATAATGATTTGCCTAAAGGGTCTATATTGCATAAAAAGTCAAAAGAATTCAATCTAAAGTATTCAATTAATCACAATTATTGTCAATATGTAGGTACCTAATATTTAATTCATTGTATTCAAGTATAATTTAACACTTTGTTAAAATATAAATTTCTTAATTTGTAGCTTACTTGCAGTCTTAGATTAATAACGCCCTTGCAGTTTGTAACCTTTACACGCTACTATACCAGCTGATAGCAATCTTTAGGTGTACCTATAGTAGGTACCTACCTAAATTATAGTAGGTAACAAATGTAGTTCATAAATAAGCAAGTTGTATTTAGTAGATAAAATTTATAAGTTTTTCAATGTAATTATATTTTATTGTATTGTATATATCGATGCTCAACACCTTCGCCTTATAAATGGGATGTAAGCACACAAACACCTCATAATAGTTTTGAAATATTTGCTATTATAAACAGTCAAGTAGTGTTAACCATTAAATACATCATATTTAATCTCTATAGTATGTTTGTGACTAAATATGACTAAATAATTGAAATATTCTTTGCAATTTTACAGAACTATAACTTTAAAGGAAGTGTTATTAGCTGGAAGTAATAAAATTTATAAAAGTACCATGACTGTACAGGGTACTATTACAATAAATAAACCTAACAGTTACTACATATTGTATACAAAATATTACAAGCGGCCATAACACTTTGAATTTGTTATAGGCATTGTCTTGCTAGAATTATTCATTCATTCTAATTTAAAAGCTTTGCTCTTGTCGGTGGAGCTTTCTCCATTCCTCTCTGCACTTCATCCTTCTCTTAACCTCCTGATACGACACGACCATCGCCTTAACCTGGTCCATAAAAGTTCTTCTCGGCCTTCCACGTTTCCTTCCCCTCAATTATTCCTCTTATAAAGTTGTCGTGCCATATCAAGTGTCCGTATTAGGATAGTTGAAATAATAACAATAGGTACATGAGTATCAACATTTTATTTTACTTTTTAAGTTTTAGTAAGAAAATAAACATAAAATGTAAAAATTACTTTCATTTCTTGCAAAGGAATTACATAATGCAGATATTTCTTTGTTTAGCACTAGTTAGAGCCTGTCACAGAATGAATACAAATTAATTAGGTTGGTAGCGGTTTTGATACATTAAATGCAAACAACATTATTAAATATGCATGAGAAATGCTTGAAATATGCACGAAAATTGGCAGAATATGCAAATTTAATGATAAATTTTAGGAACCCCTAAAAAAAGAGAAAAATAAGTTTTTTATTTCAAAATCAGCATAGGTACAATTAGTAAATTATTTTTTGATAGGCGATAATAGGTACAGTAACATTACATGACTATAAAATTATTTAAATTTTTTGTAAATGTAAACAATTAAGTAGGTATTTATTAAAATTTTCAGTGGTAAGATTGTGTCTTCGATTGTTTAGAATATTTTTGTTAGTGGAAAGGGTTCGCTCCATATCCACTGAGGTAACTGGGCAGAATTTGAACTTGGGTGCTATGTTAGTAGGTACTTATAGTTTCTGGCAAAAGTTCTGCCGTTCCATTAATGAAACTATCAATTTGACACAAGCTTTCAAAACCTGGGTTATTGTTCAATATGTTTTCAAACTTTTCTTGAAGTTTATGCGGCAATGCCATTGGCAACGTGGAGTTCATTGAGCGTATTTTATTTATTGTTTGGATAAATTCAAAAGCGTTCCGTGTCAAATTCGCGATATTATCACTTTTATCGCATTTCGGAACACAGGGTGGGTTCACTGCACTCGGAAAAATATTGTAAATGTACGTGTACCGATAATATTATGCATCATAACTAGATCTTAGGTAAAATGGCTTAAATAAGCAAATGCATATAATGCAATAATCCGGTCCCTAGTTCTTTATTACATAAGAATAAGTAAATTGTTAATTTGTTAACAAACAAAAATTATTGTACTTCATCTTCTTCTTTTTCTACCCAGTGTTACCAGGATCATTACCTACACTATTTATTTGTAAAAGGTCATCCATCCTGCAAGCTCAAGGCCGCGGATTTGTAGGCAAAAATTTTAAATGATTAAGGCCCACTTGCGCCAATCCGGGTTAAAGTTAACCCTGGGTTAAAAATCATGTTATCTCTCTTATTCTTCGTATTTGTGAAAGAGAAAGCATGATATTTTAACCCAAGGTTAACTTTAACCCGGATCGGCGCAAGTGGGCCTGACACTAAGAATGGATCTAGTTGTTATTCCTAAATCCTACTTAGGTGCATACTAATGCCGGCTTAATTAGTACCGGTGCTGGATTTGCTGGATGCATCATGCACCGTGATATGAGTATAGCCCTTTATTGTGTTACCAGGATCATTACCTACACTATTTATTTGTAAAAGGTCATCCATCCTGCAAGCTCAAGGCCGCGGATTTGTAGACAAAAATTTTAAATGATTGACACTAAGAATGGATCTAGTTGTTATTCCTAAATCCTACTTAGGTGCATACTAATGACGGCTTAATTAGTACCGGTGCTGGATTTGCTGGATGCATCATGCACCGTGATATGAGTATAGCCCTTTATTGTGTTACCAGGATCATTACCTACACTATTTATTTGTAAAAGGTCATCCATCCTGCAAGCTCAAGGCCGCGGATTTGTAGACAAAAATTTTAAATGATTGACACTAAGAATGGATCTAGTTGTTATTCCTAAATCCTACTTAGGTGCATACTAATGACGGCTTAATTAGTACCGGTGCTGGATTTGCTGGATGCATCATGCACCGTGATATGAGTATAGCCCTTTATTAGTACCGGTGCTGGATTTGCTGGACGCGCCGTGAGTATGGCCTTTTAGTGTAACCTGTTAAAATCTGTATAAAATGTGTTTCCTTTGACTATTTGGCAAGAAATCCGTATAAAATCTGTATTATCAATGAAAAATAGAAGATAATTAATTAAATAATGTATTATATAATATAATTCTAAATAGAACTCTGGAGTCATACAATAGAGTTGAAAATCGTACACACGAGTGGTCAGTCAATGTCAAATAATAAACAGTTGTCAAATTGTGTGTCTGATTTAGAATGCTCTGAATTTTCTCCGGTGTTTCGGATTTCGGTGCATATTGAAGTTCCTTACAACCGTAATAATCGCCTGTGTTAATTAAGTAGGTACCTACTTAATTCTTATTGTAAATTTCTACACTTGAAATTTGATTCCATTTTATACAAAACACTCTAGGAACTTTCAGTAAAACTACTAGGTACCATTTTACTGAATCGACTGACTTGCCCTGACTATTTGTATTTTGAACTTTGACTAGACATTAGACTTGAAAATAATACGGTGTTGAAATCATATACCTACAATAAATCTATTTGTCTGCCTTTTAAACTTGACACTGATAAATAGTTTTAAGCCGTAACGCCATCATTAATAAAAAAAAAGCAATTATGACATTTGACAACGTCACAACTGACGGCTAGATTCTTTCAAATCATAGCAACTAACGTTTGAGCACGTTTGAGCAATTCGTTGTTGCGATTCGAACAACATAATGCATATGGCTAGGAACATTTTGTCGTGATCTCAAAAGAGAAGTCGATACGACAGATTTTTTCGAATTTTAACGAAGGTAATTTGTCTAGGCGCCCTGAGGGTGTTCCTGTGAACTCAAAATTTTCATATTTAGTACGAAGAAACGTCTTATAGCACAGATAAAGGAAAAATTACGAAAACCATAAATTTTTAGTCACATCATATAATTTTTTTTTATATATTTTTAAACTTACTACCCTTTTCCTTATGAACGCGTAGAGGTATTAAATTGAAATTCATATCAAATACTCAAGTCTAAAAAACTTTTAAGCTATAACAAAATCACTACGGGTTTTTACGGAACCCTCGTGCGTGAGTCCGACTCGCACTTGGCCGTTTTTTTTTTAAAATGTTTATAGCGAACCTTTGACCTCATTTTAGAAAGCAGACTTAGCCGTGTGTGACTTAACGATTACTGAGGAGAGGAAGAAGGTAGTGGATTTCTCGGTGCCCTTCATGTCTTTGGGCATCAGTATCCTGTACACAAAGGAGAGGAAGGTGACTCCTGGCATGTTTTCGTTCCTGTACCCGTACACGTTTGAAGTCTGGATGTACACGGCCACCGCCTATTGTGTCGTCTCCATAGTGCTGTTTGTTTGTTCGAGGTAAGATTCATGCGTCTCTTTCAACTGTGAAAAGTTGAAAAAAGTCATGTCTTTTTTGTTGCATTGTGTTTATCTAGGACATAGAATAAATATGTCCCTCAAAAATATTGAATGCAAAAAATATTAATATTATTACATTAGTCGTCAGTTATTTCAATGGTAAAAGGTAAAATAACTTCGGCTTCTTGAATTAATTTTTCAACTAGATGTTGCTCGCTACTTCGTGCGCGCAAAAAGATATCTCATAGGCACCGTACATTTTGCCGCGATAAAAAGTAGCCTATGTCCGTCCCCTTTCCCTCTGTGCCAAATTTCATGAAAGTCAGTACAGTGATTTCGTAGCCTATTGAATACAAACAAATAATCGTATTAAGTATAGATTAGGAAATATCGTATCCTTATTATTATAGTCTATTCGCATTAAGAAGGCAGTAATAATAATATGTCAATTATAATGCGTACAGATTATGTCAAAATGGCTTACTTTGATTGGTTAAAGTGAATATGGCGCATACGTCGTTGGTCAATTTTGATTTTTTTTGTTTTTTTGACATTTCACTATCTTAACGCGAATAATTATAGTAACACCGACTGTGCATACTAAGAATAAAATAATATTCTTCATTCATAATACTGTTTCCAGAATATCACCAGCTGACTGGGAGAATCCTCAGCCGTGCGACAAGGATCCAGAAGAGCTGGAGAACATCTGGAACTTCAAGAACTGCACCTGGCTGACCATGGGATCCATTATGACCCAGGGATGCGATATATTGCCGAAGTGAGTACAAAGGCTGGATACGTCAATCCCTTTTTAAACTAAGAGGCTCTTAAGTCACATATTGACTTTGTTATCCTACCAAGCAGAAACACTAGGAGAAACACTAGAGCCTCTTTTTAATATTATATATCTATGCACTAGAGTATTTAAGTTGCCCTTTACTTTAAGAAGCATTAGTTGAGTGTTCAGCAGTGTGTGTTATACTTTAAACGAGACAATCGTATATACATATAATCGAGTTCTCGAAAACGACTGTAGGAACAGGACGTTTTGGGGGAGAAAAATCGATCTAGCCATGTCTCATCCCTGGAAACTGCGCATTTTTAAGTTATGTATGATTTTTCTTTCGTCGTGCAACAATATATCAATAATTTCGTTGCCATATTATTGTTGCATGTATGTCAGTATTTTTGGGTTGCTCGGAAATTCGAAATGTGGTGGGTTTGAATCCCTTCCAGATACAGAGCAAAGCTAAAAACCCAGGTACTCATTACAGAAACTAGCTGCTGCCCTTGACTAAGTTCTCATAGATCGAACGTCTATCTAAGCCATAGAAACGTACATTTTACATAATTATATTTTATTGATGACATAATACGCATAGATTATATTATAATATTACATATCTACATATATTATGCTTACCATTTGTATCACTGATTATGTAATATGGAGTATGAAATATAGGTCAGTACCTCAGCAATAAGCGTAATTCAAAATATATAATACTAGATGTTTTCCGCGACTTTGTGTGCGCAAAAAGTCATCTCGAGGGAACCGTAAATTTTGCTACAATAAAAAGTAGCCTATGTCCTTCCCGGTGATCTTCGTCAGTAATATTCATCAAAATCTGTCCTATAGTTTCGTAGCCTATTGAATTCAAACAAACAAGCAAATCTTTCCTCTTTATAATATTAGTATTAAGTATAGATGGCTTGTACATAATATGGTATATATTTTGTACGAGTAGGTACGAGATAAGTAGGTACACTTTCAAGCTAACTTTTGCATAATACTGTAAATAGCATTCATTTGATTGAAAACAAGATTCCTTTATAGGTTGAATAGCAGTATTTCCAATTTGTATAAAATGTTTTACTACCAACTACCTTTTAGCTAATACGTAAGTAGTAAATGTTGGAAATAAAACATTTCTCATTCTATTCTTCTTGTGTAATGAACAAAGTTCAATTTTGAATAGCTATCGTGAAATGTATAGCCATGTCGTGTGTCGCCAGTGGCGTACCTTCAGGGTGGCTGGGCTGGCAAAATGCCACGGGCCCCCGACCCGAGAGGGTCCCAGCTCAAGGGGACGCGAGCTCAGAATTAACCTTACATATAAAAAATTATATATTTTTTTAGTACTTAAATCAATCAATGTGGTGTATTAAATAAAGACTATGTACAAATTAAAAATAAACATTATTCCAACACATTCAAATCAAAAACATGTCGATTTTCGGAACGCATCCATTAGTAGCTTAGTTTTTTTTAGCAGCACATTGGCAGCGCGGGCGGATGAGCTAACTGCTATTTTATTTTAAAAATGTAAACCTGTGCTCTTGAAAATAAAACCTTTTTAGTAATTTACTAAAATGCGCACAATATTATTATTAGTTTTTGGTTACTATATAAATGGTATATTTAAATTAAATGATAGCGTGACGATTTTAACGGGGGGGGGGGGTCATCCAAATAATTTGCCACGGGCCTCAGATGGTATACTTACGCCACTGCGTGTCGCATCGTTTCTGTGTGAATCTACTCTGGGACAAGCTCTTCTATGTTAAACCCCTAACTAATGCTGTCCATGTTCAACCCTCAGAAGCTGAACATCAATATTTCACTAATTATTTTGCTAATTGTTACTTTCAAGGGCAATCGGTTCCCGCTGGGTTTGCGGCATGTGGTGGTTCTTCGCTGTGATAGTCTGTCAGACCTACATCGCCCAGCTGTCGGCTTCCATGACCACGGCCCTGGAGAACGAACCCATCAATAGTGTGGAGGACTTGGCCAATCAAAACAAAATCCTATACGGATCCATCGAGAAAGCAACCACGTATCTATTCTTCAAGGTATAAATTTTTTCAAATGTTCATTTATTTACCATGGTTTTATATTACGATTTTCTTAAATAAAATAGTCGTGACAAATGTTTCATTGCAAAGAAAATCAAAGCTTATCTTTTGTTCATTATACAATCACAATAGTAGGCTCGTTCCTAAAAAAGTCTTTCTTAAAAAATTAAATTATTTTTTGCACAGGCATTCTTAAAAAATACTAGTATATTTTTAATAACATTTAACGTGAACTGATTCTTTAATAACAATTATAATGTTGTTTATGTCAGCAATGTTATTAATATTCGACTTCGCAGAATTCTAAAGACAAGATGTACAAAAGAATCTATGAGAATATGGCAGCAAACCCGGCCGCTTTAGTTGACAGCAACGACGAAGGAGAAAGAAGAGTTGTAAATGGAGAGGGAAAGTATGCCTTCTTCATGGAGTCCACTACCATCGATTACAAGTTGAAAAGAGAGTGCAAACTGAAGAAAGTGGGAGGAGAGCTTGACTCAAAAGACTATGGTATTGCCATGCCTGCTAGTGAGTACTGTTCTATAATCTAGATCTATTCGAGATTAACGAAAAATGAATATTGTTTTATACTGTATAATTTATTCACTTTTTTATGTGAAATGCCTGTTTGTGACGCGACGTCAAAATATTTGGTGTGGCAAATTCCGCGCTACCACCATCATTTATTCTATACTTCTATACTAATATTATATTATAAATGCGAAAGTGTATCCGTCTGTTTGTAACCTCTTCGTACTTTAACCGCTGAACCGGTTTTTATGAAATTTGGTATAGATATACTTTGGGTCCCGGGAAAGGACATAGTATATTATTTATCCCGAAAAAGTAGTGTTCCTGCGGGATATTGTATATACGCGGACGGGGCCGCGGGCAAATGCTAGTGTATTATAAATATTAATTTGCAATTATACATACATGCCATGCCAGCTGTTACTTACTTTTTTAACCGACTTCCAAAAAAGCAGGTCCATAAGGTTCTCTTCCTGCAAATACAAATATAGCAAAAGCGCGTAACAGCAACTGAGTTAAAGGTCACAAATGACGTAGACAAATGATTGCAAGCGAAACCCTCCTGCTGCCTTACGTGGGTGAAAAACCTACACGTGTAGGGCCGTTCCTGAGAAGGGTGCCTATTGCTCCCATAATACATTTCTTTCTCACGAATAGACGAAACTTAGCAAAGTTCTAGTGTGAAAGAAATGTATCATTAAAAGTACAAAGATAAACTTTTTCTTTGTTCTTCGCGAGGCTTTTCAAGTCTTAGCAAAATTCTTCCTTAAGGAACAAAATTAATGCACATAAGTATAATTTTTCGACAATATTGAATGAAGATGCCTAAAAATATTATCTTTGCTGTTTAAAGATTCGCCTTTAGATATATACTACTAATCATATAAAATACATAATTATCTTGGATCAGAAGTAGATAGGTACAAAAAATATATTTCTATAAATTTTTACCTATTCCCAGATTCTCCTTTCCGGTCTCACATAAATACAGCAATCTTGGAGCTAAAAGAAATGCAACTATTGGACAAAATAAAGGAAAAATGGTGGGAACAGAAAAACGGGGCTAAAGTGTGTGAAGTAAGTGAAATACGTTAATGAGATAAAGTTTTTGTTGGTCAAAATAAATATTGAAATGGTAGCTATTTAGGTCGCAATGTGAAAAATAATTGTTTGCCTTAAAAATAAAATAGATATTAAAGGCAAACAATTACTTTTCACATTGCGAGTGTACAAAAAAAACCTGAAGTAGAACACAAAAACAAACAAATAAATAGTTATGTGACTGCTGTTTTACTCCAAGTATAATATTAGGTTGGGGAAAAAGTTTCTTCGCATTTTATATAAAAATTCAAAAGGTTTTTTTATAAAGTTTATTTACAAGTGACTAAAGTATATAGGTGCCATTTTGTTCGATAACTTTTTGCCATCTTGTTGGTAGGTACATGATCCCATTGCTATAAAATTTTTGGGGCTTCTGATGAAAAAACTGCGACAAGTGGTTTTGGCAGTCCTCTTGTGATGTCAACCTGACACTGCCTAAGGAATTCTGCAGCGACCGAAACAGGTGGAAATCTGAAGGTGCAAGGTCAGGACTATACGGCGGATGCATTAACACCTCCCAGCCAAACTCCCGTAATTTTTTCTGAGTGGCTAAAGATGTGTGAGGTCTAGCGTTATCATGGTGAAAAACCACACCCCTTCTGTTGATTAATTCCGGCCGCTTTCTCTCAACTTCTTGCTTTAATCTCATCAGTTGTTCGCAGTACAGTTCAGAATTGATGGTCCTGCCTGGCGGTAACAGCTCATAATGAATAATGCCCTTCCAATCCCACCACACACACAGCATCACCTTGTTGCGAGTTAACCCGGGTTTCGCCACAGTCTGTGAAGCCTGACCGGCCTTTGACCACGATCTTTTTCGCACGTTCTTGTCGTACGTGATCCACTTTTCATCACCAGTTATCAGCTTCTTCAAAAATGGTTCGGTTTCATTACGTCGTAATAAAGAATCACAAATGAGTACACGGTTCATTAGGTTTCTTTCAGTGAGCTCATGAGGCACCCAAATATCGAGCTTTTTTGTGTACCCAGCTTTTTTCAAATGCGCCAAAACCGTTTTGTGGTCAATCCCCAGTTCTTCAGCTACATCGTAACTACTAATATGCCGATCTTGCTCCACTTTTTCAAAAATGGCAACAGTTTTGTCCGTAATAGGGCGACCAGAGCGACGTGCATCTTTGATATCAAAATTTCCGGATTGAAAACGCTTAAACCAAATTTGCGCTACTCTCACAGATACTGCATTAGGTCCATAAACATCACAAATTTTTTTCGCGGCTTGTGTTGCATTTTTACCTTTTTTGTAATAAAATTTTAAAATGTATCGAAATTCTTCATAAGAATCACTCATTTTAACAATAAGAAAAACAAATGAAAATCTCAAATTTACCTAATTTGAATTTGGAATTGTCTTCTGTAAAATTAAAACTTTTTAATGATACCAAAATCAGCCAGATACAATTGGTATAGCCCAACATATTTTATGACAAGTTCATACATACTTTAATGCGAAAAGACTTTTTCCCCAACCTATTATGATGATGCAACAAGCAATGTTCCACAAGTTAAATTAAGCTCATAATTTTCTACAGGAGCTCTCCTGCATTTGTTTTTTTTTTTTCATTCATTATAATTATGGTTATGGTCATAATGTTCCTTAGGATTTCCGTAAATGCTTTGCCCATTACTAATGCCCAATTTGCCCATCATTAATAATGGGCAAAGGTCGATGCTATTTCAATTTTGCATTACAGAGACTTTCGATTCGATACAGACTCGATCTCATTTATCAGCAATTTTGCTGATTTCTGGTATTCTCATAAATGTTAAAAAAATGTCAAACGCTGAGGAAATGTCAAACTTAAATACGTTAAATACGAGAATTGGGCTTCTGACTATAGTATCCAAGTATCTCAGAGGGATTTAGGTTTGACTGCGTTTATCCAATTTACCTTCCTCAACACCAGACTCAATTAAAAACCCCATATTCATAGACTTTTGTATCCTCTTAACAAATGAATAACTCATCGAAGTAATGGGTAGTAAAAACACGCCGAATAATATTTAATGTTAACAGGAAGAGGCAGATGAGAACGACGTAGACGGTGATTTGGAGTGGGAGAACCTCATTGGAGCATTTCTGGTGCTGATCGTGGGGCTGGTGTTCTCTCTGCTCATCACGGCTATCGAGTTCATGAACGAAGTCCAGAACATCGTAGTCAGAGAAGGAGTAAGTAACAGTAAATAACGAATTATCACGATAGTGCTTCTATGTGCTTGGTGATCGTTAGTAGACTTCGAAAATAAGTGATAGGTACTGTATGCAGCCGATGTCATTGTTTGCTCCGAACACACTACCTTAATGTTGTCCACGGGTAGGCCTCAGGTCCAAGATATTGTTATATCTTGGGCTTTTGCAATCTTTGATCTTCCGCAAAGCAGCAATATTTTGTGAAAAAGAGTAGAGTTAGCTCAAAAAATATCGTCCTAACTTCGGATCGTACTCATTGATCATTGTAAAAAACATACAAAGATCACTCGTATTTTGCAACAACAAAATAATTAATACTTACGGTTAATGTGCTCATCTAGCCCAATAGCCAGAATCATTATCTGCAATAGAGGAATTCTTGAAACAGTTTTACTGCCTACAATTTGGTGACCCAGTTCAGGTCATATAAGACTTAAGAGTAACTGCTTCTATCGAGTTCAATCAACTACGTGTCAATTTAGCAATGGAGCCGATTATTTCAAGAGCAAGATATTATTGTTAACTATTTTGATAAAGGTCGTATCAATCAAATTCCCGATGGGAACAAGCAATGCAACGTACGACTATAATATCTTAATAATATAATAGCTATTATGTATATACATGATGCCAAATTTCTTACCCTTTTTTAAGAAAATCATACAAATAAAGGAGTATAACATTTGGCACTATTAAAGTTAATATGGGTGAAAGTGTGCAGAAAGCAGCAACAGCTAATACATAACATCACAACACTAAAGTTACACCGTAAAAAAGTACACTAAAGTAAAACCGTAAGAAAGTTGAAACATAAAATACGAATTATTGTCAAATTTTGACAATAATTAAACGCTGAAAAAATATCGTGAGAAAACCTACAACCTAAGCTACGTTTCTGAGAAGAGTAACAATCATGGAAGGCACAATGACGAAAATCCCTAAGTCACAGGCAACACAGGGGGGTGGGAGTAATGATGATGAATAATAATTTTGTTATATTATTATGTAATACATTATTTTTTGTTTTAGTTGAAATTTATATATTTTAATATTCCAAAATGTATATCCAAGCTAACAATATTTATATTTTACCTTATAAAAACAAGTAAAAAGTGATTTACATATAAATAGGTTTTATATAAATTCAAATATAAAAAAACAGGGTTTTCAATAAAATTCGTTTCTTAATTTAACCATAAAATCTAAGTCGTGTTTTCACTAAAACAAAAATATGCTACTTTACAACGTTTATGCTAAAAGATGAAGGTACCTACTAGGGTAACGGCACCAGTATTTTCATAGTTAGTCACTCTTTTCTAAAACGCTTGTATTTTTTCGCTAATAAGGGTACTAAATAATACTAGAGGTTGCCCTATGGCTGAAGTATATAATTAATTTATATGAGTTTTTAAGTTTGAACTTTATAATTGCTTATAATGACAAATTACACTTTTCTCTTCAGTGCTCGGCCTTAAAAAATCTCGAACACGGTCGTGTTGTGGCCCAGTATTTAGACTCCTAATTGAGGACAACCAACTGAACAAAATCTAAATTAAATATTAAAAATTGTCACATAATTGTCTCCTAGAACATAAAAATCTAGTACACATACAATTGCGATTTCATATAATTTAAGGCTGCGGACCAGTGGTAAAAATAATAATATGGATATAATCCAGTGATTGATCAGCGCTGTGCATTAGTAAATTGATAAAAAAAGAAAAGGCTGACTACTGTCTATTGGTGCGGGGCTGACTACTGGTGCCGTTACCCTAATTGTTTTCCTGGTAAGCTTTTCTAAATCAGAAACCATTTTTCATGTCGATTCAGTAGTTTTCACTCTCAATTCTTTGGACTTTATATTTGGATCACTCAAAAATAAAATATATTATGTTTAAAGGTTGATCTCTTTTCAGGTATCACATAAGGAGGTGTTTATAAAGGAGCTACGGGCGTCGTTGAATTTCTTCCAACTCCAGAAGCCGGTTCTACGGAACCCCAGCCGAGCACCGTCCATCGATTCTACCAGCACTACAGAGAACAGAAAACAATATTCCAAGGCTATAGAGAGTTTCCTCGACTTAGAAAAAGATATGCAATAAGCAACAACTAACAACATTTTTGGTTCGAGTAATATAATCTACACAAAATATGAGTAGAACATATTTAGTTAAATAGCTAATAGAATCTGGGCCTTTAGTCAAGATGCATTCGATAATTTCGACGGTGAAGTTCGAAAACAAAATGTATGGGATGGGATTTGACGTAAGGCATCGCAAGCGACATGTCACTTCGCGATGACTTACTTCAAATCCCATACATTTTGTTTTCGAACTTCGCCGTCGAAATTATCGAATATAATATAATAATAATAATATCTATGGACGCTTCACACCACGTCAATCTGATCCCGTGGTAAGTTCACGAAGAACCTGTGTTACGGGTACCAGACAACGGAAATATATTTAATACTTTTATACTATACACATATTTAAGATTTTTATTATACACATATTTAAAACACATCCATGACCCAGGAACACAGAAAAACTTTTTGTTCCTTCGGCGAGATTTGAACCCGCGACCCCCGGCTTGAGCACCAACACGCTCAACCAACTGAGCCACAGAGGTCGTCATGTCATCGAATGCATCTTGACTGGCCCCTGGCGTTACTTTACGGAAATCCATAGCATACAATTTAAATAGTATTATATCTAGCAATATCCCGCGAAAAGTGTACGAATAAGCAGTGTGGGAGGAGGGAGGTGCTTTACGCATCCTTAAGCGTGCACTCTCGTGCATTTGCTTGCAGGAGTATTTCTCTCGAGATATTACTTATTAATTAGATTATTTTGATTGTAGATAATTTTTCTAATAAAAAATATAAGAAATTGAATTTATTTCATATTTACAACAAGGGTTATTTATTTGATACTGTCTTTTATAAGTAACATAAAAACATTAATTGTTGTTTTTTTATTGATTAATAATTAAGATTGAAAGATAATAAAATACGTAATATAATTATGACGATAAGAGAGACCAATTGGTGATAAATTCTACCAGTTATTAAAAACAACAATTTCAAAATATGATATTCGTAATAGATCTATACGTTTTATCCTTATATTACACAATACCTACGGTAGGAAGTAAGTACTCGTAGAAAGCTAAAGTTTGATTAAAAAGCTGTACAAAATAGAGTCGGACTCGTCCACCGAGGGTTCCGTACAAAGTAAAAAATAGGAACATCATAAATATTTATTGCCAGCCTCGGATTTACGGCTTTTTCGAACCGGGAGTGTATTAATGATCGAAGGAACCGGGGCAAAAACTTGATGGTAAAGTCAGCAAAGAGTTATCGGGCAGAAAATATTGTGGAATTGAAATTAAACAATAAAGAAAATTTTAATTTTATAATCTACATAATATTTTCAGTGCAAAATACGATAAATATTTTTTCAGTCGTAAATAATAATTTTATCTTTTGTCCTGACATTAAATTCGAGTTATTTAATAAAGAGCTCCGTAGCCTAGTGGGTGCGTTTGGTTCGCACTCGAGAGAGTGCAGGTTCAAATCCCAGGTTGTGGCGTGTACTAATGAGACTTTTTCAGATCTCAAGTACATTATACGGACGCTCTAACGGTGAAGGAAAACATCGTGAGGAAACCCGCACATAGTTGGCCCCAGATGTATTGACTAGTTCATTCCTCTGGACTAGGCTGACTATGTTGTGAGAATGCCGTATGTGCTTGGGCAACCATACGACATTTAAAAACCAACTGTCCCAGGCACTACAGTATTTCAAGAGTGGTTACTTCGCTCGCAGAATACTGTATAAATCATCCATTAACGGATGCAAAGGCCTAAGTTTAATAAAGTAATAAAAGGAGTATGTAAGTAAACATTTATTATCCTACTAACTGTCCCGACACACGTTGTTTTGTCTCAGTATTTTATATGAACTGAATAAATGACCAATAATAAGTATACCTACAAGTACAACCAACGCCAACTTCTATACCTACAACTAAAACCCACATCTACAACTACACCATCATCTACCTACACCTACCTACCTACCTACCTACAGTTAGAAATTTTAAAGCTACATATTTAGACTAAGCTGTAGAGTCTGTGAATTTAAGACTTATAGAAGTTATAGAGTGAAGAGCGTGTAGAGTCAGAAGCTTGGCTCTACATTACTGGGCCTTTATTCAAAATGTATTCGATACCTTCGTCCGCGAAGTTCGAAAACAAAATGTATGGGATTTGACATATTGCATCGCAAGCGATATGTCACATAACGATCTATGACAAATCCCATACATTTTTGATTTCGAAGTTCGCCGTCGAAATTATCTAATGCATCTTGACTAGAGGCCCTGATAACTTTTTGACAGTACAGTGTACTGAAAAGGTTTTTTTTTTTTTTTGTGATATGATTTTATTTTAAAAAGTTATTTTAGAAAGTTATAATAACGCCACATTATTTGTTATATTATCTCTACGTCCTTTCATCAGCAGTGTTATTCTCTAAGAACATTTTCAAATATCTCGACAGCTGAATCCGCGGCAAGTGTCAAATATCATATAAAAATTTGACACTCACCGCGGATTCAGCTTTCGAGATTTGAAAATGTTCTTACAGAATAGACAGGCTCAGCTCGAATTACGCCTAAGCTAGCACGTGCGATGAGCTTAAAAAGGGGTACCTACGAAGTTTAATCCTCTTGTATTTTATATTGATTTTGTTTCCACGTTTAACTCTGGATGTACAATATCTACAAAGTTCCTGCTCGACCAGTTTGTAAACATTTTCCTTTGCAATAGGACGCCTCAAAATATTTAAACACAAAGAAAGTTATGTATGTACTCGGTAATATTGAGGCATTACTATTTGGTAAATGTAAAAAATATAATATTTTATGTGTAGTTTAGTAATAAGATACATCTTAAAAGTACAGAAAAGTTTAATTTTGTTTACTTACATCGTATACAAAAACATTCAATAAGTATGAACTTAAACGCGCAAATATCGAATATATTTACAAATATGTTCCTGAGGTACTCCATACACTTTAACGAAGGCGTGACGTCACAGCTTGGTACGACTTCAGTTGTAACTGTATGGAGCGTTTTCACGAGACTTGCGATTGTAAACAAATCGCTGTACCTTTGGAAATATGAATGACTTGTGATATACTGTTTCTTCTGAGATGTTACTCATATTTAAGAGTACTATTAATTCATGTAATTAAAAAAAAATTAGTCATTTAGCCTATTATATGGGAACGCGAGTCCTGACAGTCGTCCTGTCGAAACGTTTACAAACCACGAGCATTACATTGCGTAATTTATAAGACAAAGTGTACACGCGGTTTCATCGATTACGCGTTACAATCAAAACGATAAATTAACTCCTGCGCAATCGAGTCGCGAAAGAATTGCAAATGTAGTGGGCAGTGGCGCGGCTGCCACCGAACACGATGGCCGTTTCGTTGTACGCTGTGGCGCTTCTAGCCGCCACTGCTCTTGGCGCTTCTATTTCACGTAAGTAATCTTTATTTTTGACAAGTTTTTTTTTAATTAAAATTCAAATAAGAGCAATGAGTACAGAAGTTAAGTCCTATTTTGATATAATCAATGCATTTTTTTTAAAATAATATATTTAATCGTTCCGTCAGTCATCTCATCAAAGAATAGATTAAACGTAATAATATAATTAATATTACGTATTAATTATATCACGTATCATCTGTGTTATCTATATCTATACAAAATAATAAATCTATACCATATAATATTATAATAAAGAGGAAAAATTTGTTTGCTTGTTTCCATTGAATAAGCTCCGAAATTACTAGACCGATTTTGATAAAATTTGGCACAACCACAACCACGGGGAAGGACATGGGCTACTATTTATAGCGGAAAATGTACGGGTTTTAAAATGTTTAATATTTTTTGTTGTTTCAATGCGGGAAGCGAACCCACGACCGAGTCGACAGCCAATCCCTAACCACTGCCACGGAGGCTGTTTATATCATTATAATTAGAGATGCCACGAATAGTGAATTGGCCGAATACCGAATATTCGGCAACGCTGTCGGCGGAAGCGCCGAATATTCGGCACGAAATACATACTTGTCGGGAGCGCGTTAGCTGGATTAAGACAAGTTTTCCTGTTTCAACATGTTTTCCTCGTTGCGTTGGCGCAGCAGGCGACGACTAGCGTGTATAGTGAGAGATTATTTTCTGAGGCTGGTAACATTTAAGATGAAAAGCGTAATCGTTTGCTACCAAATAATGCTGAAAAGCTTGTTTTTATCCATCACAACTTACCACTGATCAAAGTGTTGTAATTTGGAAATAAATATATAATTTTGAGTAATATAACGTGTCTTTTTTACATGATTTGGTATTCGGTATTCGGCCGAATAGTACGTATTATTCGGCCGAATACCGAATAGCAAAAAAGTGGCCGAATAGGCCGAATACCGAATAGTTGCCGAATATTCGTGACATCTCTAAATTTATAATATCATGATGATGTTGGTACTCATGATACGTTAACCCTTGCGTTGTATTTCGCCGAGTGAGTGAGGCCAGTAGCCCAAGGGTGTTGTGAATTCTGAGGATCAGGAACGGGAGTGAGCAACTCCAACACCTTAGGAGCTCCCCTACGCGTGTCCATGGGTGGCGGAAATCGCCTACCATCGTCGTCCTGGTACATTTTATTAAAAATATATTTAAATAATATATTCTTACACATCTTTAACGCGAAGACAAAAAATGAGGGTTGATTTTATAACAAATAAGGGTTTATTTTACAAAAAATATTCATTATTCATGAAACAAAACATATCTGTGTGTATGTTTGACTGATAAGAAACTTGAACACGATAAAAAACAATCAATTGTGGTTTTTCCGATTATTATTCTAAGATGATAACAGTCTGAATTTATAGTACGTAACTCAGAAAATATTATTTCTTTGACATTTATTAGGGGTTATCCATAAATTACGTCACACGAATTTCATGATTTTTGACCCCCTCCCCCGTCCTTGTCACAGTTGGTCACATTTGTGAAAGTTGTTAAAATATGTGACGTCACATATTTTAACAATATTACATCTAAAAATAATTATTCAATTAAAACAGCAGTTCCGAAATTTGTTTAATTTCAATTAGTGGAACGGATGATCGAAACCACTGGTGAGAGATCAGGCGCAGCTCCGACTTTTTACATGCCCATCCGACGCATGCATGCATCATCTTTCTTGCCAGACAATCAGCTTGCATGCAACGCGGGAATCCAACCCACGACCTCCGAGTGGAGAGCCAAGCTCTAAATCTCTAGACCACGGTGGCTGTCGAACTATATAGATTACAGCATCTCGTCATGGTCCAAATAAAGAATATCTCTGGCACTTTTAGCAGCAAACACATACGTAGTAGTGAAACGGGACGTGTTTCTGTAAATTAAATGTTCGTGACATCTTATAAAATAATTATTTATGTATTTTGTTTCCTCTACTTACATGCTATATTTAATTCCCTCAAAATTGTAACAGGAAAACTGTTTTCCTGTGTTATTTTCCATGTTTGTTCAGAAATTATTAACTATTTATTTATTTATGTCACATGTCAAACGGAACGTCACACCGCTATTTTACCACTACGGACTATAGCACATATTATAAATAGTATTAGTATGACATGACAATACAGATAATGCATACAAAAACATGGTGCATAGTGTTTTCGGCGGTTTTTAAAAAGTGTATCTTCAAAGTATTTTTTGTAAGGTTTCAAAATAATGATATATTTTTTTGTGTAATGAAACAGTTATGAAGCGTTTAGGACATACAAGGTCAAGTAGCCTATTATTTTAGGATGAATCTTAACGATGGTCAAAACTTCTTGTTGTTTCTTATGTAATTACATATGTTGGATATAGGCCTTGTATAATGCAAAATATAGAAAACTGATGCAACATGATCTCTTAAACAGCACTAGGGCTGGGGGTCTCAACACTGGAGCAATAGCTATCATATCATATCACGAAAATTAGGACCCCTTCCACCCCCTTGTCACACAACGTCACACTTCGTCGACCCCCTCCCTCCCCCTTAAGGTGTGACGTTATTTATGGATGGCCCCTTATTACAAAATTTTAATAAATTCTATAATTAGTTAATAATATAAACAATAGTATATACCCTCATGTTTTATTTATTAGTCATATATTATATTATTAGACTAGGTTTTTCCGTGGCTCTGCCGGCGTAATTATAGTACCTACCCCGCGGGAACACTGTACTTTTTCGGGATAAAAAGTAACCTATGTGTTAATTCAAAGCTTAAACATGCCAAATTTCATCAAATCCCTTCAGTAGTTTTTGATTGAAAGAGAATACATACATCCATCCATCCATCCTCACAAAGTTATTTATTTATAATAATAATAGGTAAGTAGAATAGTAATCAAAATGACACATTGCAAATTTACGAGTTGGCAATGCCCAATTAAATTGCGTGCGGTGATAATATATATATTTAATATAAAATATTTTGTTTTTGAGGCCAAGAAGGTCCATCTGGTGGCCGCAAGATAGTTCTCTTTTAAAATAGTTTCTTAAATTACACAGACTTTGCCAGTATGTAACAGCTTCATAAATAGTTTTATAATTATATATTAGTTAAAACATAAGTTCGTAACCACTACTTGTAAGCTTTATCATAAAATGAACCAACTTTGCCCAAAGTTTGTTTGAAGTAGGTACTAATAAAATAGCAATTTCATAACTATAATTTTATTGAAATAGTTCCAAAACTAAGCAAGTTTAAGTAATTAAATGATTAAAAAAATAGGCTTATTCTGGTAACTTATGAATTTGATCCAAGTTTAAAAAAGAATATTGACTTGAATCAACTATGTAGGATTTATCTACATCCATACTTATATTATAAATGGGAAAGTGTGTGTGTCTATCTATTTGCCCATCTTTCACGCCAAAACTATTGAACCGACTTAGATGAAATTTAGTACACATATAGTCTGTAGCCTGAGAAAGGACATAGGCTACTTTTTATTGCTGAGAAATGTACGGTTCCCGTGGAATAATTTATTTACAGTTTCACGTAAAAACTACTGAGCCGATTGTCATGAAATTTGGCACAGATATAAAATAGACCATGGGGAAGGACATAGGCTACTTTTTATCGCGGGACATATAAGGTTCCCGTGGGTTACTGTACTTACGCGGGCGGAGCCGCGGGCATCAGCTAGTAGGTATAAGTAATGGCCCTAAGGCAAGTGACCGCAATAACGATTGAAGGACCAAACCTTTAAATAGGTTACTCGTCAAATCGGGCCGCCTCAATAAAAATGATGACGTTACGTAGCAGGAGTACATGAGAGATTGCCGTCCGCGTCCGATAGAACACTCGTTCGATTGGTGATAAGCAGGTGGAACGTGTGGTAGATGATTCTTCCTCAATAGATACAACAGGTGGTACAAGTATAGATTATTATAGTACTACAACAATAATTTACTAGATGATAATGACAAATAGATGTTGTCCGTGACTTCGTGGTCCCAAAAAGAAATACCGGGAGAAGCGTACATTTTGCCGCAGTGAAAAGTAGCATATATCCTTCCCCATGGTCTATTCTATATCTGTGCCAAATTTTATCAAAATCTGCACAGTCGTTTTGCAGCCTATTACTTATATGTAAAGAAACAAACAAATATTTTCTCCATATAATATGTTTCATTAGGTACAGATTTATTAATAATCGCAATTAAACATGAATCTTATACGGATGTCTACCTGAAATTAGTAGAAAAATCCTAGTATCAAAATTGTGATAGACACGATTAAACCTGAACTGAATAGAATGACTTTCACAGAAATAAATCTCCATGTCCTAGTAATAGTCAATTGTATGTAAAGAAGCTGATTTATTCGTAGATAAAAATTTCGGAAGTACGTGAAATTTGACGCTGTACTATAAATGAACTACTAGAAATGAAAAACGCTATACCTAGTAAGTATTTAGCGTTGCTGATTTCTATATAATGCAGGAGTTATCACCTATCATCGGGCGATCCGTGTGCTTGTATGCTGGTTTTGTTCCTTAAAAAATTAAAAGGACCGATGCTTAAATGAAGATATGATATGATAATGATGAGGAAAACACAGTCAAGCCATTAGTTACCGAGTAACCCACTTTAAACGATCACCAGCTCGATAAGGCACCATGATGCCCATAAAGTTTGAGTTACGAAATAATAGGAATCACCAATTGCACGCACGCTTAGAGCCGAGTAAATACACCGTGTTATGTATAGCGTTATATAATTCAGGCTGCAATAGCGGGGAAGTGGGTCGCAAATCAAAATAAGGCTTAATCAAAGCAGTTGTAGAGAATATCCTCACTAATTCACGTTCACACGCTAATGATTTTGTAATGTAGGTATATTATATTGTGTGAAAAATTAAGGATTTTTTTAAATATTATAAACGTGAGTCTGTAAGAATGGATGTATGGATGTATGGATTTTTGCTACTCTTCCATGCAATGATTCATACTGAACGGTTTTGATGTCATTTGATATGGTAATAGTTTAGGCTGTAGCCTTTACATATAGTACATTTTATCGAAACGAATAGGTACTTTTCGTATGGTTCCCACGTGATTTTCTTTTTGCGTGTACAAAGAACTACTTCTAGTTTTAATTATGAAAGAAATCTCAGTATTTTGTCTGGTAGAACTTTACGAGTTTTATCAGAACACTATTTGCAAGATAACAAGCTGTAAATTAGCCACGACCAATTTAAATACTAACGTAAACATAACGTAAAGCCTAGACGAATATTATCAAAAAAATGATGTAAAGAAGATTAAAATTGATGCACACAATATGATCTAGAGACGCAAATAATAATTATCGAAACTTGGAACACCGTACACAGGACATTGTAATAACAGACATTTAGGCTTGTGCAAGATAAATGCGAGCTTCCTGAGGATTCACCCAATCATAATGAATAGACACAAAGTGGTGATAGTGATGTTAGATATGGATATTAAAAAAAACGATTACACCTATCCGTTTTGCAGAGAATTATTATTAACAGGATTTGCCACTCCCAAATTAAAGTTAATGTAATCTTTGTAACTTTGTGAAGGAAATTCTGAACGAACCCTCTTTTTAATATTATATATCTATGGAACGAACATTATGATTTGAAACATCATTACGTAATACTTAATAATTACATTGTGTCTCGCTATAGCGTTATTGCAGAAATCATGTAGAGTACTCGTACGCGTGACAGAAGTGAAAAATCATATTCATCATTTAAAATCCAAGAATAATAAAAAAATAGAAAAATTGAAATTTCTACACCTAGCGTTATCTGTATATTGAGCCGTACAAGCTAGCTAGCAAGTTGAGTTGTTATGTAACAATTATGCGTAGCTTCCTATAGATGGCGTTATATCCGTATCGTGACGTGACACGAGTGAAATTTCACTCATAAGTCTCAAATAAAGGAGATACACTTCAATAATACTCACCGGTATTTCGCCAATCGCCCTCTCCACCAATCCGTGGGAACGCAATGGATAATCATAAAAATAATGTAATTATCCAAAATGGCGGCGATGTGGTTCGCCACCCATCATATCTCGTTCCTCGCGGAGGCGAAAAGCGGACCATTCAGAGCCGCTTCGCTACGTTTAATGTAAGAGGAGGAATAGATGGTAAGAATGAAAGTGAACGAAGCGAAACAAGTATGTAAAGATCGTAGTAAGTGGAAAGAAGTGGTATCTGCCTACCCCTACGGGTAAAAGGCGTGATTATATGTATGTATGGTATTTCGCATCTTGTCCACGTTCTGCAACAACTTTACGATAACCTCATGATACCAATGTCATTCTGTTCCTGTATCGTGTACCATTTTCAGTGTTCCTCCGGCCGCATCGGACTCCAACGCTGGACACTGACTTGAAGACAAGTCGTATTATACGGAATTTAAAACGTGTATGTACGTAAGTCGGTTCGTAGAAACCGAGTTGCGGTGGTGGTACTAACACATCTGTAAATATTCAGCACTAGATAATATAATTACTTAACATGTAAAACTGTAGATCAGGAATCTATCCGACTCTTCTACTCTTCTACTAATCTGCCGCACTCAAACTAAAAGGAGGTTAAATGACAAAAATATTTTTTCAATAACTTATTTTGTCATTTAACTGCTTTTTAGTTTGAAGACGGCAGTAATGACAAAGAGACAAAAATGTTGAATTAGTAGTACGGTAATCGGTATAGAAGTTAAATTAAAAAATATTTCTTTTGGGATCATACGAGTATTATTATTAAAGATTTCAACTCAAGATAGGCTATCACGTACATTTAGCAGAAAAAAAATTAATACAAGAAAAAGTTACGCCATCTTGGTTTTCACCATAACTCAAATGTCAGCCATCTTGTTTTCACCATACTTCGAATTTCAAAATGGCCCCAAAAATTTAAAAATTGGGGCCATTTTACTGGAGACACTTTTTGCCTCAACATGCCTCGTCTATAATATACGTCTATGATTATTATGTATTGTTAGAACTCAGATGGGGCACGAAATCACAATGGTCTGCGGGCAATGCCGTCATTGCCCAAAGTGGGTCAAAAGTAGTACAAACTACAAAGGCACTTTTGACTCACGAAGCAAAATACTGTTTGCACGTCTTAGGCTGGGACTATATGCACCGGAATCCGGAAGGCCGTAGAAAATTCTAAGCATTGAAAATAGAACTCGACATTAATACAATAGAGTTGAAAATCGAACAATTGAAGCACTTTTTACAAAAACAACATAACTGTATACTACTAAATTATTCAGTATGCAAAAAAAACTTAATATCTTTTTAAAAACTAAATTTAGAATTATTAAATGTTTTAACGAATTATATATTTATGGTCATATATTAAATATAAACTATTGTTTTATAGTTACATTTACTATAGGTCATATAAAATAATGAAAAAGGTTTTGCATTTATGTAGTTTTTGCCAAATATTGTCAAATATGCTGTATTTGTAAAAAAAATCTAGTTTTTCATAAAGATATGTAGTTTTTGTAACAAAAATTATAGATGTGCTTTATAATAAAACATTTTTAAATCAGCAAACAGGACATTTATTGAAAAAATTATACTCCTTATAAAGTGACAACTAACATTTCTATAACTGATATACCTACGTAGATATATTATTTACAGTAATGCTTAATCTGTCTGAAACTAATAGTGAACTTATACTATAATACATATAAAAACATGCTAATTATCTTCTGTACCATCTTATACTGTTATCTTCGTTATCTACTTCATTAGCTAATGAGGTAGTAGCTTCAGATGTATTTGTTGAAGCCAAAAGAACTGCATAAAAGTTTTGACTTACAGTGCTTGACAAATAATGGGTTAGTTTAAGTACATCATTAAGTATAAGAGTATTTAGTGGCAATGGTGAATCATAACTCTGTTGAAGTTGAAGTTTTATAGGCAAATTCCTTTTATTTCGAATCTGAATTCTATGCCATGGACCAGTAAAGTTGTATCGAACTCCAACAAACGGAACATCTTCTTTTATTTTAAGCATTCTTACTGAAAGAAGCTTCATTTCAGGTTTAGATTGACGTAAAAAAAAAGGTTTAATAGCTTCTTTCATATTCATAAAATCAGAATGGTTTATTTTATCCACATTAAAAGGTGATGGGTTTATTCGCACAGTTTCCATCAACTCATTCCAGTCATCTGGTACTTCTACTGTAATTTTTTTCTTTTTATTCCCAATGAGACTAAAATCCTGTATTTTTTTTACAAAAACTGCATAACTGGAATAGTTATGCTGTTTTTGCAAAATATTGATGCAGTTATGCAGTTTTTGTAAAATCACCAAAATTTTAACATGGAATTTCTCGTAGTTTACTTGTTTTTGTAAAAAATAAATAAGTGCATTGCAAAGCCCTTTCGAGATTATACAAAACGTTGCCAGTAACAAAAAATATTAAAAATTACCAGTTATGTTTTTTTTTTTTTTAATTAATTATTGGCAACCTGCCAAAATCGAAGACTTCAGCAATTCCTGCCAGTGTCTCGTGAGAACCAGTTATGTTGTTTTTGTAAAAATGAGTGTCGAGTTTAAACGTCAAAAATGTCAATGTCATATAATATGACAGCTTGACACCTGACATTTCGATTTTCAACTCTATTGTATTAAAGCCGAGTTCTATTTTCAATGCTTAGAATTTTCTACGGCCTTCCGGATTCCGGTGAATATAGTCCCAGCCTTAGGCTGACCACTGGCACTATTTTATTCGGAATCCGGCGGTGCCGGGAAAATTCAGAGCACTGATAATAGAACACTGCGCTAATACAATAGAGTTAAAAATCGAAATGTTGATTGTCCAGCTGTTATTAATCTGGGGGCACGGCAGTGCCCCCTCCAAGTCGAGCGCGAAGCAAACACTGCCGTACCATCCTTTACTGGAACCATTTCGCCGCATTTTCAGGCCCCTATTTGAGAACCTCTGGATAAGACCAGAACGCAGAAATTTTCGTCATCCAATAAGCTATAATCACGTACTTAAAATCCAAAATTTCAAGTCTGTAGGTCATTTAGTTCCGAAGTTAAGCGAAAGCAAAGTTTCGCATTTTCGACACTCACTCACTCACTCACTCACTCACTCACTCATGATCATCAAAATAGAACTAGTACTTCCCATAAACTTAGAGAGCTGAAATTTGGTACAGAGTTGGGGTTTAATGGCCACATAAAGGGAAAACTATAAAAACTAGGATAATCGATCTGGGGGCACGGCAGTGCCCCTGCCAAGTCGAGCGCAAAGCAAACACTGCCGTACCATTCTTTACTGGAACCATTTCGCCGCATTTTCAGGCCCCTATTTGAGAACCTCTAGATAAGACCAGAACGTCGATCTGGGGGCACGGCAGTGCCCCCGCTAATTCGAGCGCGAAGTAAACACTGCCGTACCATTATTTACTGAACCATTTCGCCGCATTTTCAGGCCCCTATTTGAGAACCTCTAGATAAGACCAGAACGTCGATCTGGGGGCACGGCAGTGCCCCCGCCAAGTCGAGCACGAAGCAAACACTGCCGTACCATTCTTTACTAGAATCATTTTGCCGCAATTTCAGGCCCCTTTATTCTACTCGAACTTTATTCTACTCGAACATTACACAAATTAAATAAACAAATTACACTAAAATCTAGGGAAATAAATCAATATGCCCACGTTTCTACAAAAAGAAGTGAAATCCCACCAAAAACATTCTGTAAAAAACTAGCCAAGTCTCGATGGAGCTGCTTGTTTATCTCTAAAAAGTAATGAAATCTAGACAAAATCGTGCCAAGTCTAAGGTTCCTTACTGCGGTTTCTTTATTATTATAGTTAATGTTGTGTGACTTGGCCGTTGAAGGGCACACAAGGGTACAAAAGGGGCTCCATGACACCATTGCTCCAATACGTGTGTTGTACAATCAACAACAGCCTAAAATGAGACACTAGCGTCCAATTACCAATACCAGTATGGGCTATTATCTCGCTTAACAAACATAGGTAGTTACAAATGTAAAAAAAATTGACTTGTACCCACTAAAGTATAAAGAATGTTCAACGGCCAAGTCACTCAACATTAACTATAATAATAAAGAAACCGCAGTAAGGAACCTTAGACTTGGCACGATTTTGTCTAGATTTCATTACTTTTTAGAGATAAACAAGCAGCTCCATCGAGACTTGGCTAGTTTTTTACAGAATGTTTTTGGTGGGATAACATTGACATTTAACTCACCACATAAGTGTTCCATTTTCAATGCTTCAGGTATTGAAAATAGCACTCTTCTCCCTGGCGTTAAGCTATTTTCGAGTGGTAACTTGTTCGATAGTACATTATCTATTAATTAATTATTTGAAAATTTAATAAAAATAACAAATTAAAAATGCTATTTCTAATTAATTGTATTATGATTGAAAATGTGTTATGCAATTCCTTTTAACAAAAACTGCTTGTAATGTTCCATAATGTATGAACTAACCTAAACTAATAGGTGACATTAACATATTATATGAATACGCTTTTAATGGTGGATCCATCGTATAGGTATGTTAGGTAATGTCTAATCCGTTCAGAAAATATTAGGTAAGCATTAATTAGGTAAAAATTTAGAAAATCTACTACTTACTACTAGAACTACTAGTACAACATTTCATCCATTTATTTTCATAACAGAAGCTAGAAGGGAGGACAGATAGACAAACCGACCGCGACGGACATAAGGACTCCTTGACGGAACCCTAAAAACTAAGTTAGTCTTAAAATGTAATGTATATATGTCACCGTAAAATTATAAAAACCGTTAGATTGTAATATAACTAGTGAACTTGAATGAATATCCTGCCTATAATAATTTAACACATTATTTTTGTTAGATTTCAAATATTATGAATCTTTCGACATATTTTTACAATCTCGGTAGTTATTTTACAATCTAACGTTTTTTACAATTTTACGGTGACATATATAAAGTAATAAATAATGATCGACTACATACTGATTTTCTTTTGATTTTTATCATAAATCGGCCAATTACGATTTGATGTCGACATGAATATTATAATGTTATTAACAATTATCCACGGGCCACGGCTTAGCGATTCTTCGTCATTAGAAAGTGTTACGATAGAATTTGTGTAATGTAAAATCATGTCAAAAAATAGGAAGTCAAAGGTGTATCGAGCGGTGATATAAGACCTGCAATTATCATCAGCTCGCTAAAGAAACTATGTGTAAGGTATGTTTATGTAAAATTATGGGAATTCTTTCACACTGCTGCCAATCTACAACTGTGTTACACGGTGGGGTATCGTCAGCAGAAAATCTAAAATACAATTAAAATAAAAATAACACATTTCTTTGTAAAAATGTATTTGGAGTGGCTGTCATAGCCAGTATTACAAATTACTATCTTACAAATTGATAAGAAAGTCAAGTTTCTGCATTATAATCTGATCCACAAGATTCCTGTCAGTGAATTTCTGTCCAAGGGCACCGAAAATTATGATCCAGGGCTCATTCGATTTGTAATGACCGCTAGAAACATTTTGAAAAATTTCAAGAAGGGCTCGAAAAAATTGCAAAAGTTATAAACAATTCAGTAAAAAACAAAAAGGGGGTATGGTTTTTTGAAAATATCTCGGAAACTATTAAAGATATATAAAATTTCAAAAAATCCTTAAAGAAGAGAAAATTTCCTAAAAGAAAATTCCAACTCCCGGAACTCGATGATCAATATTTATAATTTTAAGTTAGAAGTGAAAATAGCGCTAAAAGCGGGTGACACGCGGGTCCGTACCATCGGTAAACGATCGCGGGACGCATATCACCGCTTTTAGCGCTATTTTCACCTCTTACTTAAAATTATAAATATTGGAAATTCACCTACAGGGATCTTGTGAATCAGACTAGTAATCGAGATTCTAGAGAACTAAAATAAAATTACACAAAACTGTATTGAAATTTGAAACCGCTTAACATCTACAGCAAATGTGGATTATGTTGTAACTGTAAATAAATTAATATGATATTAAAATAATTGCATGTTAGCTGTCAATGAATAATGATACCTAATAAAAATAAATTTGCACGCCTTATGTAATAATTACGTATAAAAAGTTATATTTCATGATTTTTAAACCACTACGTTACATAGCAATTAAAATCATAATTTTGAAATAAAATTTTATACCTTTATGAGTTTTTTCATCTTTAATGTTTTTCAAAAGATACAAATAAGAGACAAGTTATTTTACAACACAATATTGTTTCAATAAGTTTTATATTTTGGTCTACAGAATAGCAATAAAAAATAACTTGTTGGTATCTTATTTATATCTTTTGAAAAAAAACCATAGATGAAAAACCTATAAAGTTATAACATGATATTGATTGATATGTAACATAGAGGTAAATATAACAATTTTTTATTTAAACAAAAATTAATGATTACACAGTTAGCTGTATAATCATTTATTTTGTTTAAATGGAATGAATCCATCAATATCTCTATTAAAAGTAGGTATAGAGATATTGATGGACTGGCTGGCTCTTTAAACATTCACAAAATCCTCCATTTAGGACCACTTACGCAGATCTTAATCCTTAAAGTTAATCCTGGGTTGAAATATCATGCCTTTTCTTTTATAAATACGAAGAACGAGAGAGATAACATGATATTTAGCCCAGATCTGCGCAAACGGACCTTCAAGATCAAAATATTACCCCTATATTCCAGCTGAAAGATGGTCCTTATTATTCCAGCAACTCACATGGAGAGCTCGGCATGTGGCCGCGTGTGGGTGACGGTCCACCCCCCAACAATACGGATGTCAGGCGCGGCAGAACTCCTCGACGCCATTGAACTCAACTGGGACTTCAACACGTGTTCCAATGTGCCCACACAGGTGAGATACTCCTTTATTAAACGGAAGATATTCAAGAGACAGGAATTTTTTTCAATACGAACGTATTGGGCCAAGCAGGGTGACATTTAATTTGGAAGCTATTTTTCAAGCCTCCTCATCTTCTTCACTTTTTAACGTAATAAAAATATATGGTTACTAGCCTTCTCCCGCGGCTCCGCTGCTCCACGTAGATATAAGTAGGGATACTACGGGAATACTGTTTCGGGATAAAAATAAATAAAAATATATGTTTTAATCCAGAGCCTTAACTACTACCATACCAAATTCATACAAATCAATTTTGTAGGTTTTGCGTGAAATAATAACAAACATCCATCCATCCATCCTCACAAACTTTCACATTTATATTAGTAGTAGGATTATTTAACACAACAAGCTAGTTGTGTCGGCAATCGGTAAAAAGTAGAGTTTGAAAAATTACAAAAATGTAATATTTTATTTCTTTTCTCATACACCTAAAGTAAACTCTAATATTATTGGGACTAGTGCAAAATTTCATTCAATAAAATTTATTTCCTGCAAAATCATACAGTTAATTTTACATTCAAGTTGGTATTAAAGCTAGCGCATGCCGATTTTCCGTATACCTAACATCTTATTCCATTCCAATTAAGCCTTCAAACGCCCGAGCCGCAATTGTTAGACCCGGAATAGTTCAGCCCAGCTAAATAACATTGTACGAAGTTTACCGGCAGCAAACCGCCTCCAACTGTACGTATTTATGTCAAGTGCATTAGTAAAATAAATAGAGCTGAAATCGCTAGGACAGGCAAGAGTTTAATTTCGAAACAAAAGAGCATTAACTGAAAATTATATTCCCAACGAAAACACTACTAAAACAGCGATTCTACGTGATCAAAATATAAGAATGAACGTTTTAAGTAACGTAGTTTTTTGAATATTTTTGTCTGTAGAATTTAAAGAAACTCCACGCAATATTATGATAATTTATATAAGTAGGTAACGCACGGCAACCTTACGACATATACGTCTGCATCGAATAATTCATTAGAGCATTGCCCACAGGCTAACCTTGCTCTACAAAGTAACTGCAATAAATAATAAAACCGCAAGAAGTAGACGTCAAATAACATTATCCAGACGCAGTAATTGACGTGTTACGTTATGTTGCTGCGTAACTTTGTTGTTATTTTTTGTTGCTGTGACTTATGTTGTTTGTTTTTGTTGTTTTTGTTGCTATCCGTACGCGTGATGTGAGATCGCGTCCGCACCGCACGTCCCGTCGCCTGACTATCGTCATTAAGACCGTCATTACCGTCAGCGGAAGTAGCATAACAACGGCAACGCTAGGATTTTTACACTTTGCTACCCATAAGGAAGAATTGAGTTTAGTAGTAAACTATCTAAAAGTTATTATAGACTAGCTTTTGCCCGCGGCTCCGCCCGCGAGAAATGGGGTTTTTTGGCCACTTACGACTGTACTCTAAGTTAAATCTGTATCTTCCTTATCTTACGTTCTCTCTTTAATTACTAATTGTTTGTCCGAAGCACCATCATACCATATTTCATTTCAATGGTTTAAACACTTAAGCCATGAAAGACATTAAAAAAATATACACAATAGTACATTATCCCTCGGGAACAATATTATATATCTTTTTGGGATAAAAAGTAAAAATACACAAAAAAGACTTAATCTCTAAATAATTCCCCTTTCAAATTCGGCTAAAATTTTTACTATTTCTCTACTCAATCTTATTAATTTTGAAATCGATACCAGCCCAAACAATATTCTACAATATTTTATAGAACTTACGTTCATATTTGCTGGTACCGACTTCAAAATTAATAAGATTGAGTAGAGAAATAGTAAAAATTTTAGCAGAATTTGAAAGGGGAATTATTTAGATACTAGCTTTTCCCCGCGACTTCGTCCGCGTGGAATAGTTACTTTGGGATATCGCTAAAATTTACCCGCGACTTCATTTACGTAGAAGAAGCGCTTCCACCTCACGACTGCCCGCCCGCTCCGCGCGCCTTACTATAGCGCGCATGATTATTTTATTACTGCGATATCTTCTAAAATACTCATTGAAATCAAATGATGTAAACGGCAAATTTCTTCTAGATTAAATGCTTGTAATGAATAACGTATTTACTTGGATAAGGATTAATATAATCTTTATGAAAACACCTTCACAAATAATGCTTACTTTTAGAACAAATTTGGTAAGTATAAAAAGGTTCTAGTGAGCCAACCTTAAAAGATAGACATATACTGTCGCGGACTTTTTTTTAGAACTTTTAAAGGGGAACAATTCTGCCATACATCATTTTAGCGAAACTTTAACCGTTTCCGCAGCGTACGTAGCGAAAGCTCTCAAAAGGAAAAAAAGACCCCCGATTTTGTAACATTCTTGATTGGTACTCCGCTCGTATTGAGTTTAGCATGATGCTATATAGCCTAAAGCCTTCCTCGATAAGTGGACTATCCAACACAAAAAGAATTTTTCAATTCGTACCAGTAGTTCCTGAGATTAGCGCGTTCAAACAAACAAACAAACAAACAAACAAACTCTTCAGCTTTATAATATTAGTATAGATTAAGTTTTATTTCATACTTTTTTGTGTATTTTTACTTTGGAAGTCGGTTTAATTTTTTGTTTAAAAATAATAATTTCACCCTTTTTAGAGATATATTTTGTTAAGTTATTAATACGTCTTAAGAACGTCTAAACTAAACGATCGAATGTATAATTGAATACGCGCCAAGCTTCCATAAAATATTGCTATTAAGATGATGATGATGATTACTGTAAGTTATAAAGTGGCATATGCTTGCAGTTCATTAAACAATACCGAAATTTCCAAACGCATATATTTAAAGACTGAGGAGTTCTGTACAGTGCTTTTGGGTCCAGGGTATATCTTGGTACAATATCTTATTTTTTGGTAGCATATGCTTGTGTTACTTCAGTAAAAGTCAAAATCACTATATGTGTGGATATAAATTTCGAGGAGTTCCCTCGATTCCTCATGGATCGCATCATCAGGTTCCCACTTTAGTGACTAAAGGACCAATTTCGAACTAAACCCTTTACAACAACAAAAGAATTTTGCAAATAGGTCCATAAACGGCAGAGTAATGTTCAAAGATATCCGTGTTAGTGTAAAATACTATGAGAAATACCTTTTATATCATCATAATCTGATGATGTATGGTGTGATAGTGGTGATGATGATGATGATTACTCTCACTGATAGGGTGGCATATGCTTGCAGTTCTTTAAACAACGCCGAAATTCCCAAACATGTATCTATAAGGAGCCAGGAGTTCTGTTCTGTACTTTTGGATCCAGGGTATACCTTGGAGCAAAATCTTACTTTTTGGTAGCATATACTTGAACTACTTCAGAAAAAGTCAAAATCACCATATGTGTCCATATAAATTTCGAGGAGTTCCCTCGATTTCTCATGGATCCCATCATCAGGTCACCACTTTGATATCAAAAGGACCAATTTGGGATGACACCCTATACATCACAGAAAAAACTATGAAAATCGGTCCACAGGCGGCGGAGTAATCGTTGAACATACAAAAAAAAATAACCGCCTCCTTTTTTGGGAAGTCGGTTAAAAAGTACACTGCGCGTTTGTCCAAAGCATAAACCACTGCCATACCAAATTTCATTCAAATCAATTCAACCGTTTAGCAGTAAAAGACAATCAAAGTACACATAATAATAATACATTATCCCACGGGAACACCGCAAATTTTTGGGACAAAAAGTATCCTATGTCCTTTCCCAGGACTCAAAGTATCTCTGTACCAAATTTCATCAAAATCGGTTCAGCGGTTAAAGCGTGAAGAGGTAACAGACAGACAGACAGACAGACAGACAGACAGACACACTTTCGCATTTATAATATTAGTATGGATTCGTGGGTACCGACTAATCTATACATATAAAATCCTTTGTCCTGAATGACTGACGGATCAACGCACAGCCTAAACCGCTGATCGTAGAGACCTGAAACTTGCAGGGCATGCTCTTTGTAATGCGTAGGGATCCGATAAGAAGGGATTTTTCGAAATTCGACTCCTAAGGGGGTGAAAAGGGGGAAAACAGTTTGTATAGGACAACGTGATTCCTTGGTCCAATTTACTTCATATTTTGCACAAGCATTATGTAACAGAATTGATGGAGTTCGTGTATCATAGTTTATTGAAATCCGTCCCCTAACGGGAATAATAAGGGAAAGAAAGTTGTTTGGGAGCGATTTGCTTTAAAGTTGATATAAATACTCCTTAGTGCTTTTGATTTAAAGCTCCCACTCACCAGCGATCGATCAATTTAGTGTTTACAATTTAAGCATTTACTAGATTCGTAGTTGCAAGTAAATCGGTTTAGATAAAAAATGAATATAGTCTGAGATCCTAGGACCACCTTACTATACTTTTTATATGAAATTCGTATATATACGCGTAAATTTTGTTCCAACTTTTGACCCCCACCGCAAAAACTAGCTGGTAGGTCTTACACTAATCATTTTGTGAAATAGTTTGTCGTTAGCAATTTACTTTCAAATACGAATTAATTTCCAATTTGATCGAAGCAATCGATAGCCCGTGAGTGGGGAGCTTTATTTTTATTTTGACATAATATATTGTCATCATGTTGAAAAATAAATCTGACAAGAATGCGAAAGTTAAATTTGATGAAAATGTCTTTGATAAACTAGGCACCTAAATATTTGCGATTGCTGCATTAATTATATTCATAATACTTATTATATTACATACTCTTTCAGTAGAATATTTTGAGTGTAGGTATAATTAAAATTTCTTTCTCTTTTGCTGTTATAACTTATATGTAATATTTAATTTATTTGTGCTTGATTTATCAGTGTTTAATACATACCTAGGTTTTTAGTTTTCAACCCAAAACAATGACTTTTAAGATTTTCTTAAAAGATTTTTGATCTGTACGTTTGTGCGCGCTAATCTCAGAAACTAAGGAACGGATTTTAATAAAATTTGTTACCGTAGTAGTTTAGCCCTTGGATAAACACATCTAAAGACTCGCTTTTTATCGCGGAAAATTTTTGGGTACGCATGGATCATCTTTCTTATCAGACAATCAGGTGATCAGATCATTGTCCTAACCAAACTTGGAAACAACATTTTTTGTTGTTCCCATGCGGGAATCGAACCCACGACCTCCGATTCGAGAGCCAAGCTCTAAACCACTAGACCACGGAGGCTGTTAAAATTATGATTATTATATGAGGAATAAGTGAGAAGCTAGATGGTTTCGTGGTCGTACTGCTAACTCATCTCTCTCTCAAACTCTGTCGTGGTCCCAACTCCCAACTAGGATAGGCGATCACAATCCAAATTATTTTTATTAAGTTCAAAGTCCACAACGTCTTCCCATTCAAAAGATTTTCGAAATCGTTAAAATACTAATTATCGGCTACAAAGAAATCCTTACTTAATATTATACCTAAACGCGAAAGTTTGTATGTACGTAATAATGTTCAGTTTTTCATGCAATAAAGTAAAGTAAAGAAAACACGTAAAGAATTTTGATGAAATTTAGTATGGTATTAGTTTATCCAGAATTAACACAGAATACTTTTTGCAGCTTATTAAATTTTATTTATGGTACAGTTCCCGGTAGATTTCTTGAGTGTACCTAACTACCTACGAAGTCGCAGGAAACATTCAAATAAAATACAACTGATGGTGGTGGTGCAGTGCCTACACCATTATGTATTAAATTTTGGTATTGGTATTTTCCCGAACAAGCTCTCCCTCTGACGTAAAACCCAATTTCACGCGAGCGAAGCTGCGGGCAAAAGCTAGTATATACATATAAAAGAAAGTCGTGTTAGTTACACTAGTTACAACTCAAGAACGGCTGAACCGATTTGGCTGAAAATTGGTAGGGAACTTAAAACCAGAAGACGGACAGAGGATAATTTTTATTTCATTCCCGAGGGACTCAAAACTTGAGAACGGCCGATCGATTTTGGTCTTGAATTAATAATTGTGGAAGTTCAGAGAAGGTTTAAACGGTGAGAAATATTGGAAAAGAAAGGTTGTAGGAACAGTTGTAGGTGTAGGACTAGGACGTAGGTTGCATTCTAGGTATAGTCATTTGTTTAATGTTTATTCCAATTCATATTTAAGACAGAACAATGTGTGTCGGGACAGCTAGTAAAAAATATATTCGATTTTGCTGTCTTTTTCTAATACGTGGGAAAAGTCACTTGACAGACAAAGGACAGTAACATATCTAATTAGTTGTGTAAATATTTTATGTGTGTGTGTGTTTTTTTTTTATATACCTAAATCCGAAAATCAATTACGGATACTTCGGGACTCGGGCAAAGAATATATATTACTAACGTAACTCGGGTACCTACATGATTCACTGCTTATGTAAAGACGTTTAGGCAAAAAAATAATTGTCATACTCAAAGAAAAAAATCATCTCATGTATGGGTGACGGACAGCAAAACACAAACTCGCCCATATAAAGAAAAAATATATATTTGTTTCTATTATGAGAGTTATTTTTCTGCTTTATCGTCTTTACATAAGCAATAGATCATATTATGCCCAAAATTCCGTAATTGATTTTACCGAACCTTATGTTTTTATGTTTCTAATATACGATACGATTTATTAAGCAATGGAAAGGTTAATTATGATTTAAATACTGTCCTGAGTTAAAGCAAATAACTTATATATGGATTAGGGTTTAAAGTTTATATAACTCTGATTCAAAGACTCCAGAAATCAATTTTCAAGCCAGAGTATTTCCTAAAAACTTCCATGTAAAAAGGTTTCGTCTTTCATTCTACAGGACACGGCTTCGGTTACATGATGATATAACGGCGAGAGTGTCTCTGTAAGCGGAAGTTATGGGTTCAATTTCTGTGTACTGTGCGACTGTGCGTGCACCACAATAAATAACTGCTGTTTAACCGGGCTATTCAATTAAGCCATTATTCTTTATTAAATATGATAGTATTACCCGACTACGGCGAAGCCAAAAGGAAGGGTAATGATTTTGGCAGTCTATGTAAGTATGTATGTATGTATGTATGTATGTATGTTTTTTCCCTCGTAGCGTCTAAACTACTGGTCCGATTTTAATAAATGAGATGTCAATGGATTTGGTAATGATGCCGCGGGTAACTAGGCTATAGATTTTTTTAATTCTGTATTTTGAAAATTGGACCTCAGATTGTAACATCTAAAAAAATTAACCGAGATAATCGTCACGTGTTTGGTATCAAAAGAAAGGTTTTGGCAAGCACACCACAAATATGTATACATATATGTTTTATATATTTATCGTGTGCTTGCAAAAATATGTCAAAATGTCGGTCGGCTCGCTCCGCGCTCGTGAAGAAGATATTTTTAATTTCAAGTTTTTTTTATTAGGTACTTACTAATATTATTCCAAAAGTATGTTCGATTGGGAAACGGAAAAGTACGAAACAAGAAAATAATTCAGATAGAAATCCATAGCTACAAAATGGTCAAGTTGGAGCCGTGGTCGCACCTACCTACTTCTTTAAAAAAAGATTTAAAGTTAGTTCTAAGCGTCAGTTCACACCGAGATGCGTCGCGTCTAGGTATGAGCTGACCCTAAAACCTAGAGAAGTTTCTAGAATTATACCCCAAGATGATACAGACGGCTGCGATTTGACATCGACTGTTCCGAACTCGATAAAGTAGGTGCGACCACGGCTGTAACTTGACCATTTTTAGGGTTCCGTACCTCAAAAGGAAAAAACGGAACCCTTATAGGATCACTTTGTTGTCCGTCTGTCCGTCCGTCCGTCTGTCAAGACCCTTTTTCTCAGGAACGCGTGGAGGTATGAAGCTGAAATTTATATCAATTACTCAGGTCTACTGTCCCTTGAAGCTGTGAAAAAATCAAACTTCTAAGCCAACGCAATCAAAAGATACAGCCGTTTATGCCGCAAATTTTCGACACTTGCAAGGGAATCAAAACCTACAGGGTGCTTCCCGTGAACTCAGAATCTTGAAATTTGGTACGAAGCAACGTCTTATAGCATAGATAAAGGAAAAATTACGAAAACCATAAATTTTTAGTTACATCACATAATATATATTTTTTTAATAATTTTAAACTTACTACCCATTTCCTCATAAACGCGTCATTTTGCAATAAAAATACCATAGTTATGACTCGATTGTCGTAATGAACGAACTTTGTAAACCTTGCAGGTTTGTACGGAACCCTCGGTGCGCGAGTCCGACTCGCACTTGGCCGGTTTTTACTATTCTTTACTATGATTTCTGGATTTCTATCTGAATTATTTTCTTGTTTCGGCATTTTTAGACCCCGGGCATTTACGTAGTCGGGTTATAGTTTTTTAACTTATTTTTTATTTTTACAGATATATTTTTAGAAGTTAATAAGTTAATAACAAAAATTTAAGTTAGACAATGCGCATTTTCTAACTGAATTTTTTGTTATTAACTTCTAAAACTTCTAGCAATGTTTATCATTTTAAACTAAGCTAATTAACTAATAATATATACTAATATAATAAAGAAGAAAAGTTTGTTTGTTTGCATTGAATAGGCTCCGAAACTACTTGACCGATTTTGATGAAATTTGGCCCAGATGTAGAGTAGACCACGGGGAAGGACATAGGCTACTTTTTATCACGGAAAAATGTACGGTTTCTGCGAAATTAACTCTTGCGCGCACGAAGTGGCGGGAAACATCTAGTAATCTATAAGTTTGCTTTACCTATCTCTAAAAAGTTATATTAACTTATTTCAATTCCAGATCGGGTTATTTGACGATCGCCCACTCTCGTGGGTTAGCGCTTTGGCGATGTACCCGATCGGTTCGGTCGAGGGTTACGTGGTGACGAACATCTCGCTGGGGGACGTGTCCCTGCCGGCCGGCTGGGAGTCAGGGACCGGTATCAGGGGTCCACACTGTCTGTGGCCCTGGGTGGGGGCCGGGGACAGCCAGATCCTGGCGCACAACTGTCTGAAGATACAACCGACGTGGATGGAAGATAATGCGTGAGTGCTATACCTGAATGTTGATGTTATGCGATGTCAATTTCTTTGAGTAGATCATACATATCTGACGACCTATTTGGCTCAGTGGTAGGCCGCGGGTTCGAATCCCGTCAGGGGACAAAAAAAATATGTGTTCCTGGGTCAAGGATGTGTATTAAAAGAGTGTATAATATTATAATAAAAATCTTAAATATAAGTATAGTATAAAAAGTATTAATTATATTTCTGTTGTCTGGTACCCGTAAGACAAGTTCTTAGGGTACTTACCACGGGGCCAGACTGACGTTGGGTGAAGTGTCCATAGATATTAATATTGTTATACATATTATTCATTAATCATTGATCCTTAAGTCTCACTTGAGCGTCTGGATTATAACTAACCCTGGGTTAAAATATCGTGCCTTTTCTTTCACAAATACGAAGAACAAGAGAGGTAGCATTATATTTAACCCAGGATTAACTTTAACCTACATCTGCGCAAGTGGACCTAAGGAAACTATATCTACCTTAACTTAAAGATTATTTATAAAAATAATTTTACACTGTCAATATTATCATACATATTATGGATTTATTTCTGTTAAATCTATGAAAACAATGAAACTATCTTCTTAAGAAATCGTTTGTAATGTATGAAAGGAACTACAGAATAAACTAACCAAGAGGAAATATCTAAGGAGGGTTCCGTAACTCTCAACGCGTAATAGGATTTTTATCATTTTTTTTTTTAAAGTGACTGTCCAATTTCGTTCAAAATAATTTTCCTAAAAAGTATTTACCATGATCTATCAGCATAGAAAATTGTAAGTTTCTAATGCCCGTTTTCACCAACCGCACCCTAATTTTAGGTGTATTTTAACGGTCATTTAGGGCATCTCTTAAGAAAAATCGTTTTCACCAACGAATAAGTGTCACCTAAGTCCTTAGGTGGCCCCCTATCTTTAAGGGGTCGATTTTTCGCCACTTATCCGTCCCCTAAGCCATTTTTTGGAAATTTGAGACGAGTTTAAGTTCTGAAATTATATTCTGATACCTTGTTTTACAATAAGAAACAGGTTATTTGGTCAAAGAGCAGAATATTTTGAAAATACGACGATATAGAATACCTACTTCGTCCGATATATGTTATTAAAACAAAACACATTTTTTTTCATATTATTTTATAAATTCTTCTTGAGTATAAAGACGACAAGTATTATAATATTTTAATTTATATTTAGGTACAGTACAACCACGATCTCATAGAAAAACAATGATTGCCGAGGGACATTGGCAATTTAAAAGTTTTAGATTATTTCTAGCTATTTGCCAAGCATCAATGTGTGCTGGTAATTAATCTGGCATTTACTTGTGAAAAGAGATTTCCGAAATCACCGGAAGTACTATTTTGATCAGTATGTAATTTTAGGACACTTTTATAAAATAGCTCTTTTTTTCAATGTATAAGTGTTAAGTTTATTGCAAACACAATAAAATATATACCTAGTAAGTCGAAATCTATCTAAATTGACTTAAAATTAAATTCAAACATTATTTATTTCAAAAACTGTCACCTAATTAAGTGTTCCCTAACTAGGTGTCACCTAGCGTGGTGAAAATGAAATTATGTAGGTGTCGAATTTAAGGGATCACCTATCTAAAGTGTCACTTACGTAGGAACCGCTTAGGAATGTGTTGGTGAAAACGGGCATAAGTATCCTAATTAGTTTATGAAATGCTAGGGAGGGGGGGGCAACTTGTAAACAACTTTGGAGGTCAATTACTCGTAAATAGACTTTACATAATAAAAAAGTCATATATGAAACCGTTCCTTCATTTGAAAATTCTTCAATCATCTATGCTAAATATACAAAATTTTGTCTTTTGACGGACGGGCGGACTGACAAAGCGAATTTACAAAGGTTCCTTGTAGTTAATACGGAATCCTCAAATCCATCAGACCAGGAAAATGTGCCGCGTACCTATATAATCTTCCAAGTTCCATAATCCATTACTACTCATTAGTAATTACTTTGCATTTTTACTTCTTCAGTAGTTAATACTTTATGTATTAGTATCGTGTTCCTATATTTGCGTGCCTATAAATTGTGCTAATTCGAAGGAAGCAATAAATACAAAATCATCGTACCACTGTGACGCAACACTAATCATACATTGGATGCCAGAAGTAATAACACAGTTTTACCTATTTGCATAAATACCCAGTGACTTACATACTTGATAGTTGATAGTCGATACTTCTATTTTATTGGGTCACTATACGATAAAAATGTTTGAGTACAGGCTTCAGATTTAAGAATCTTAAGGCACCTTTTTCTGGAAAGTAGAAATAGTGATTTCGCTGAGAAATAACAATTACCTATGTATTTTATGTAGAAATATACTTCATATTTTTTTAAGAAATTACTTGCAATTTAATCATATTATTAAGTATGAATGGATACCCCGTACCATCTAATATCAATCATGTTTATAATTAGACTGGAAAATTCGTTTCCGCCTTTCTGGGCCGTATGCCAAATCTAGATAAAAATTATAAATATTTCTAAAGTCCTTTTCATATGAGCTTTAAATCTAACGACCTCCTTTTTCCTCCATATTTTGTAAGCGTGCCCACAAAATTTACTTTCCGGACAATTCCGCTCAGGCTCCAATATAAATATATCTACAGTTAATATTTAGCATTCACAACACAGTACGATATAAAATTAGTATCCTACTGATACTATAAATGTGAAAGTTTGTGAAGATGGATGGATGGAAAACGTTCGGTAGGAACGGATTTTGATAAAATTTGAATGGTAGTAGTTTTAGCTCTGTATTAGCACATAATATGCTTCTTTTTGTCCCGAAAAAGTAGTGTTCTGTGTTCCCGTGGGATACTGTATTGGGAGAGAGAGTGGGAGTCGCGAGCAAAAGCTAGTGTTTTATAGTTGTATGTGTAAAAAGACTGGTCGACAAAACTAAATGGCGAAACAAAAGCTGGCGCTTACTTCGGCCAACGTATCAGTTTGGCCATACAGCGAGGCAATGCTGCCTCGTATGGTTACGTACTCTACCCGCAGCCTCCGATCTAGATTCAGTTTTTAGGGTTCCGTAGCCAAATGACAAAATAACGGAACCGTTATGGATTCGTCATGTCTGTCTGTCCGTATGTCACAGCCACTTTTTTCCGAAACTATAAGAACTATACTGTTGAAACTTGGTAAGTAGATGTATTAGAACCACATTAAGATTTTCACATAAAATAGAGAAATAAAACATAAATTTTGGGAGTTCCCCATACTTAGAACTGAAACTCAAAAAAAAAATTTTTTCTTCAAACCCATCCTGTAGAATAGGAGTTGGTAAATGAAACACTTGTATATTGCTGTAAAGCAGACCCGCTCTGGTCGGCGGTCGGTAAAGGCATAGATAATACAGATATATATTAGTAGGTAAAGGAATGATAGTGCCAGCAGGTGCATGGAAGACTCCCACCACTCGCTCAGCCCCTACCACTCTCACACCGATACCACGCCCCATAAGTGTGCGTGCTTTATATTTATTATTATAAATGTCAATACACTACATCTACCTTTTACAAAATTTAAAAACAAGAATATTTAATTTATCACCAACACATATTATTTTTCATTTTGAACAATCTACCACCGGTTCAACCCTAACCCGCCGAGAAGAACCGGCGAAACAAACTCGGTCGGGCGCCACCTTTTCCCAAAAAGATGGAAAAATTACAATGTGAACATATTGTAAATAACAAAACATAATATGTACAAAGAAACAACCGTGCAAGGTTGCATATTGTTCAATCGTCGACAAAATATATTAGCAATTTATTAACTTTGTAAACAATTATAATAATATATCAAATTATCGTTTGAATTATTACTCATATTAATACTATGCTCTCATGTGCTTTTTATAGACAGTAACCCGTCACTAAAATCTTTTTTATTGAGTGGCTCTTATAAATTTAGAGGTGGGACGTATTTAACGTAACAGGTAAAAAGGAACAGGTAATTAGAAATAACACATAACAGTCGATATCCAGTTATTAAATTAACAGGTAATAAATAACATAACAGAATACGTCAGATACTAGCAAGTAAAAAATAACAAGCTGAGTACTGCGTACGTGAGTACGTGTTACCGATATACTATAGTCCGATCTTGTCTCTCTGTTACACATACAACGACTCCATATGCAAAAACGAAAGGCACTTAGTATTTAAATACTCTGTATGTCTCCCTTACACTTATATGCATCTATTACTTGCTAGAATGAGAAATAATTAGTATTTTTTTAGTAAAAAATTCAGGTTGTAGTCAATCAAGAACAAATCCCATATACACTATGTGCCATTACATATGGGCGGGTTATAGACAGACGTCATTTGTCACGAGTTCTGTCTTTTTTTTTTATACGCGTTGCGGCTTCAAACCATTTGCCAGTGTCAAGTTGAAAGAGCGGGAAATTTAATTTTCTTTTAAATTTTCAACACCGTAGTCAAGTCCAAAGTCCAAATAAACAGTCAGTGCACTCAAAGTCAAGTCAGTCGATTCAGTAAAGTAGTAAAAGCTTAATACTGAAAGTTCCTAGGGAGCTCTTTAAACCTTAGCTTTGAACTATCAACTAATCAATTTAAAAATTCTAAAGTCAATCAGCAAAGTTGTGTATTTGTGTTTCTTTCAAAATTATTGTTATTTCGGTTTTTAATGCCTAATATTGGTAGAATATTTACTATTAGATATTCGTTGTCGTGTACAAATGTGGGCAAGTGATACAATTACAAAATACGTGCTATTTTGGGGTTTTCCGCCAAAACTCCACAGGAAGTTTCAGTAAAGCGTCTACCACTTTACTGAATCGACTGACGACTCGTTGACTACCCTGACTATTTACTTGGACTTTGACTTGGACTTGACGATTTAGAAATACGGTGATGAAAATTGGAACGAATATTCTATTTCCCGCCTTTTTAACTTGACACTGGCAAATGGTTAAAAGTCGATGCCATTTATTTTAATAATAAAAATAAGTGACTTTCCTTTTTCGCTTTCTTAGGACAGCAGTTGACAGTTGATACTTGACATTGACAATAGCCAAATAACAGCTGACAAGTACTGTTTTTGTAAATTCTGTAAACAAAAAAAAACATTTTTTTAAATTAACTTGATAATATATAAATAAATAGTTTAATGTATATCAAAGTAGTTTACAAATATTGACTATTTGTTCTATCCCCCAAACTAGGCGCAGCCTGTTCTATGGGGGAAGATAGGGGTATATAATATAACAAAAATAAAAAGGACTTCATATTACGATAAAATTCTACTTATTAATTAAAAATTATAATTAAATTTACAGACTACTACAGTGTTATAAATTCTAACATTACGCTAAATATTAAGAACAAATACATTTACAATATCAGGAATTTATGTAAACGTTGTGGAAGTACCTAGTAATCGAATTGAGTACGTATACTACATACCTACTAACATGACTGTTATTTTTAACAGGTATCCGAAACAGGTAGTTATGTATAACAGTAACAGGTATAACAGGTATCGTATTTAACCTGTTATATCCCACCTCTACAGTTATAATCATTGGTTAAAAGTTCAGAGACAACTTACCCGTCTCATACGTAGGTACTTGATTTAGATAACAACAACCTTTATTATCTTAAAATACACTACAATATTGCCACCTGTAAGTTATCTATTTATTTACAGCTTTATTACATACTTTGAAAAATGTATGTAAAGTGTACACATAATGGTTTTGTAGATATAGGTAAGTAATATAATATGTAATATATTTGTTTAGGTATGACGTGGTTAGGTTATTAGGTTAGGTTTGACATTTGTCATTTTAACACTTTGTTATTTGCTTTCAGCAGTTTATTCTGTCCACATTTCATTGACAAAAATTTCTTAAACATTTTCTGCCAAATTTACGTCATAACCCATCCTTAGTTTTAAAATATTTTAAACCATTAATCTTAAGTCACCAGAATGTAACTTTACGATGACGGTAAATTGTAAGTCAAATATGCTCGTCAAGTAGTTTTATAGTCTTTGGTTTTATATAATGCGTTTCCATCAAAGATCGAACGCTCGAAAATTGTCGCACCTAAGAGTGCCTAAATGTGAATAAGCAGACTTATACATCAGAATTTTTAGGTTCAGATATTGAACCTTACAGAGTAAGAATTAAAATCTATGACAAGTTTTATGACAATTCAATCCTAATAAAACAAAAGACAATGAAAGCTAAGGAGCTATTTATTTTGCTATTTTCATAATAAGGATGTAGGTACATACTAGATTTTTTTTGTATTCAGGTTTTCTAATATCTTTTGATCTCCAATCACAATTATGTATACTAATTAATCAACAATATTACTATAACATTAGCAACATAATTCCATGAAAACTAGCATAGTATATAATTTCAACTCGTAATGTTAAATATAAAATAATTATGTAAAACAATGTTATTTTCTTTGTAGCATCATAATATTGTAACTTAATTCCTATAAGTTGTAATAATATAGCCCAGGCAGACAGGTGAATGGTGATCTGTAGGCTGTAACACAGGTCAACCCTAGCACAGAAGTCAGTCTTTCATCACATATTATGCAAATACATTTACTATTTCATTGCTGATAGACTAATAAATTGATGAGATTGCTGCGACATTAATTGATTATTAATTGTAATTTGAATTACTCTTTTTATTGCAATTACATCCAAATGCAACCACTAGGCACTTGTATAAGAGGTTCACCAATACATTGCGGGTAGAAGTAAATACCCTACTCAGGAAAATTATACATTTGTTACATTATAAAGTTCGTAGTTCGTTATCTACGACTTCAAACATTAGCACTGCCACCTGGCAATTTTATAGCAACTTACACGTTATCTTTAACTACTAGAATCAGCCAGAAAAGATTCATAATTTGCGTCTTTGCGGATATTCTATTTTGAAGTACATACACGTTAACAAAACATGTACTTTGTTTGTACTTTATTTTTTTATTTTTCGCCACAGCTTGCTCAACCTGAGAAGCCTGTGTATCCCGATGATGCTCGGGTAATTTCTACCCAAGCACTTAAGTATTCGCTGCCTACTGTTAGCAAATATTCAGTCCAATACTACATATATTATAATCTGAGCTACTTTATTATCGAGACATTCATCAGACGATTAGCGTCAACTAACCATTATTCCATTTGGCTGCGACCAAGATGTATGGGTATTTTAGATTCAATAGGCAAGCGGATTGTTTTTTTTTTTTTACATAAATGAATAGTAGGTACTAATAAATATGAGTAACTTCTCAGAAGAAACCGTACATCAAAAGTCAATACTTTCAAAGGTAGAGCGACTTTTATACAAAATTTCACAAGTCTCGCAAAAACGCTCCTCACTAAACTTAACCTACAAGTGACGTCACTTATAGGTTATGGTGTATGAAGTATACGGCCGCAGGAATACATTTGAAAATATCTCCAACATTTGTGCGTTTAAGTTCATACTTACCAAAATGAATGTTTTTGTATATTATGATGTAAGTAAAATAATGATGTAGGTTTTGTTTACCAATTTCCCAAAAAAACAATTTTTTTTTGGTACTTCTAAAATGTATTTAATTAGTAAACTATACATAAGATAATATATTTTTATACATTCACCAAGTAGCAATGCCTCAATATTTCTGAATATATATGAATGAAACTAAATATTTCAAATGTAGTCCGATCCCCTATTACCGTTTTTTGTTTTTGGAAGGCTCGTTGCACTCTAACTATATTAACTGTATTTCTATATAGGTATTTCAATTTTAAATTTGTGGCTTAACAAGATTGATTGTATAATAACTCACCTAGCATATACAACATTTACAACGCCTACAATTTGATGGCAGAATGTAGGATGTATTTAAATATTGTTTTTTTAAGACCTTATGTATACCACATTCTTTAATGTTTCGGAAATTGTAAGATTGTAATCCATAATCTTTAAGTTTCGTTTGGACGTCAACCAAACAACTTCTTTGATATCGTAGGTACCGTTAGAAATTTTTCTAACTACCTCTTTTGGTATTAATGTAGGCAACGTTCGGATTTTAACCCAAACTACCTGTGGTAATTGCAGGTACTAATTGGCTTCTAACCAAATTACCTCTGGTAATACCAATCGGATTACAATCAAACTACCTGTTTAATAAAAGTGGGGTAGGGTGCTCTCTGAACTAACTTACTCGTTAGAGACCCAATTCCCGTATTTAACTTAGTGCGATTTCACCTTTCACAATAATAAAACTTAGTTTTCACTAAGTTTTAAATCAAACTGGTTTCACTATATTTATGCTAGTAGTGACAACGAAAATGTGATGCCCTCGAACGCGTTTAACAAAGTTGCAATTTAGATTTTTAAATTTGGTAAAACGCGTAAAAGGGTTTCTCGCAAACTGACCGCGTCCAACCCCATTGATGAAATTAGCCCTTAGACTTTCAATTAACTTCCAAAGAATTCTAAATGAATCGTCCTGATATCATAATCAGATTTTTGTACCTTGGACTAATCAAACCGCGTTTAACATTGGTTTGACGTTATTAAAACACCAGTTTGCTGTTTCAACATGTTGAGACCGAATCCATACTGTTACAACCAACTTAAAAATCAACTAGGCACTGTTTTGTCATCCAAACTATCGCTTTAACTTGGACTAGATGTAAAGTTCATATATTTTGATTACATACATATACGACTTGTCCCTCTAGTGATAATAAGTTAATATAGTTAAATCAAATAAACGCGTTTTTCACGCATATCACTATAAAACATCGGAACAACAATAGTTTACTTAAGTAGGTAATTAACTAACGATTACTTAGCCTTTGTGTTAGTTACCTACTCTAAAATAATACGGAGATGTTCTACTTTTTGAAGAGGGTTTTTTCATCCGAATAATATTTTCCCAAAACATTACGTAAGTTTTGGCAGAATGCATAGCTAAAAGTTTCTTTAATTTACAGAAAAATAACATGATTATTGTTTTGTAACAACTCACACAATGTATGGACACAATCGCACTTACCAGCTTGAAGGTCACGTCATGACCGCTGTTCTAAAATTAGACTTCAAAACATTATTTTTATAGGATTTCTCTTCACTTCAAAATCTAAAGTCCTTTGTTATAATATATTTTGGAAGGATGATTCAATCTTGATACTCAGAACAAAAGCTAAGCTATTGGGTAATATAATTTTTTAAATTTTTACAGTCATTACAATATTAAATCGGAAAGATTAATTGGAGTCTTAACAAATAACACACTGTAAAATCCCATTAATTCTAGTAGTCATTATTGGGTAGTTAGTAGCTAATTTTATTAGACAGAATATTTAAACAACATTTGACTTTTACAATTCCATTCCTTTTACATTTTTCCCATAAAATGTAAAGATTTGAGTTTATAGTTTAAAATCACGTATTAATTATTATTTCGCTATTTATTCATGAAAAAAATATTTCGTTACCTGACTCGTTTGTCGATTTAACTCCAATTTGTTTTTGTAATTAATTGTTTGACGTCCTTTTTTTTTTAGTCACTGGCAGGGTCGCCATTTGTAGAATAGGAGTTGGTACATGAAACACTTGTATATTGCTGTAAAGCAGACCCGCTCTGGTCGGCGGTCGGTAAAGGAATGATAGTGCCAGCGGGTGCATGGAAGACTCCCACCACTCGCTCAGCCCCTACCACTCTCACACCGATACCACGCCCCATAAGTGTGCGTGCTTTATATTTATTATTATAAATGTCAATACACTACACATCCGTGTGGGGTATCTATGGAAAACTACTTTTAGATCTCGTTCAAACCAATTTTCGGTGGAAGTTTGCATGGTAATGTACACCATATATATTTTTTTTTAACAGCCTCCGTGGTCTAGTGGTTCGAGCATTGGCTCTCGACTCGGAGGTCGTGGGTTCGATTCCCACAAGGGAACAACAAAAAATGTTGTTTCCAAGTTTGGTTAGGACAATGCAGGCTGATCACCTGATTGTCTGACAAGAAAGATGATCCATGCGTCGGATGGGCATGTAAAAAGTCGGTCCTGCGCCTGATCTCTCGCCAGTCGTGTCAGTCATCCGTCCCACTGGGTTACGAGAGTAAAAGGAAGAGAGAGTGCTCTTGTGTACTGCGCACACACTTGGGCACTATAAAATCACTCCTGCGTAACTGGCCTGGTTTCAATGAAACCGGCCACCGTCACCGAGATCGGTGTGGGGGAGTATTATTATAATATTATTATTATTATATTTTTTTAGTTTTATCATTCTCTTAATTTAGAAGTTACAGGGGGGACACACATTTTACCAATTTTTAAGTGTCTCACACGCAAACTATTCAGCTTAGAAATTTTTTTTATTAGAAACTTCAATGTCATTTTTGAAGACCTATCCATAGTATGGACACATTTTACCACTTTGGAAGTGTCTCTCACGCAAACTTAGAAAAAAAATATATTAGAAACTTCAATATCATTTTTGATCAATGATTCAATATTCAGCTATTAGACTTCTCTTGATAATCTTGATATTGCTTGATGCGGCTTGGGCCGACGCGGACTAAATTTTTTGATTCATTTTCATATTTATTACCTAGAATATCCATATATAACAGCCTCCGTGGTCTGGTGGTTAGAGCATTGGCTCTCGACCGGAGGTCGTGGGTTCGATTCCCGCATTGGAACAACAAAAATTTTTGTTTCCAAGTTTGGTTAGGACAACGCAGGCTGATCACCTGATTGTCTGACCATGCGTCGGATCAACACCTTCTTCTAGAATAACGGTCGGATGAGCATGTAAAAAGTCGGACCTGCGCTTCATCTCTCGTCAGTCGTGTCGGTTGTCCATCACACTTTACGAGAGTAAAGGAAGTGAGAGTGCTCTTGTGTATTGCGCACACACTTGGGCACTATAAAATTACTCCTGCGTAACTGGCCTGATTTCAATGAAACCGGCCACCGTGTCCGATATCGGTGTGGGGAGTTATTTTTAATTTATTTCTAGCATATCCAATGCTATCCGACAGTAATCAGAAAGTTGTACCTACATCTGGCACCTAATGTAATTGTACAAATCACAAATTATAACATCAATGTAGTGTTAAAAGTATTTAGAAATGTTTATTATTTTCAATGGCAACGACTTGTCCCAGTGGTTATTCACTTGTAAACTGTAATTTTTCCCTCGTGTCACTTTACCCATTTATCACTTGGCATGTTCACTCGTTCGGTGACTGAGCTCTTTCGAAAGCAAGATAAAATGCCATTCGCAGCCGTTAATCATGCGATTGGTTCCATCCTACACATTTCCTAACGAGTTCATTGTATCCTCCGTCTCTTATTTATACGTGAATAAACCGACTTCCAAAGTAAAAATACACAAAAAGTATGAAATAATTATTCTCTAAAAATTTCCCCTTTTAAATTCGGCAAAAATTTTAACTATTTCTCTACTCAATCTTCTTAATTTTGAAATCGGTACCAGCAAATTTGAACGTGAGTTCTATAAAATATTGTAGGATATTGTTTTGCTGGATTTTTAACGTCGCGCCTATGAAGTCCGCAACAGCAATAGGTACGTTACAAGAGCGTTATCGGTATTTCTTAACATCCCACTAAGCCAAGCCCTCACTCCTCAAGTACCTACTCACTTTTGGTTGTGGTATCTCTCCTGTTCGCTCCAATGCATGGTGTTTACCGAATATTAGTTCTAGAACAGTTCTTATGTGCTAAGCGACCAGTATCCACACGAGTTACAAGATGATTTAAGACGGTCACAGTCTCGCTTGGGTGCGCGGTGCAGTATCATTATACAAAATTGCCTTATTCCACGTATTAACTGACTATTACTATGCAGACGCAGTAGTTGTTATACTTAGTTTAATTTTAGTATTAGAGCGGAAATACCAGCCCAAACAATACCCTACAATATTTTATAGAACTCACGTTCACATTTGCTGGTACCGATTTCAAAATTAAGAAGATTGAGTAGAGAAATAGTTAAATTTTTAGCCAAATTTGAAAGGGGAATTATTAAGAACATAGGTTTTATTTCATACTTCTTTTGTGTATTTTTACTTTGGAAGTCGGTTTTATCATAGATCTAGTTACTACAGAATTCTAAAAATGGGTTAGGTTAAGTTAGAACATTTTTATTACGTTCAAAACGTCTTTAAATGAGAAAAAAAACAGAGTGTGATTAATCATTACTTACTTAAAACTAAGTTTTGTTAACTAAAACTTGTGGTTTGTAAACTTAAAATAAGGATTGCTTTTAGTTACTACGGCACCCTAAAAATGGGTTATGTTGTGGTATAACTTTTTTATTACGTTGAAAACGTCTTTAAATATGAAAAAACAAAATATTACCACATAATAAATAATAATACAAATATTACTTCCAACCCCCTCACTATAATATTTACTGAGTTATAAAATTAGAATATTATAATGGAATGGATATTTTGGAAGATTGCTGCTTGAATGCATACCACAAATTTAGATGCTAATTATTTTCAAACCAAAATTAAACCGACTTCCAAAGTAAAACTATGTACAAAAAAAAAGCATGAAATAAACTTATTTTCTAAATAATTCCCCTTTCAAATTTGGCTAAAATTTTAACTATTTCTTAACTCATTCTTCTTAACTTTGAAGTCGCTACGTTTTTTGTGTATTTTTACTTTGGAAGTCGGTTTAATTTATTGTTTAAAAATAATAATTTCATCCATTTAGTGATATTTGTTCAATTATTATTATTATGAACGTTTAAAATAAATGATCAAATGCATGTAAAAAAAAATTGAATACGCGCCAAGCTTCCATTAGGTATTGTAAATAAGATGATGATGATCACTGTAAGTTACAAACGGGGGCATTTGCCGCTTAATTAATCGGTACTAGATATGAGCGCCGATGGGTAATAGGTCGGCGGCGGCGCGCCGACTATTTTGGGTCGGCGGCGGCGGCGTCGGCGGCGTGACCTTGAAAGGGTTGAAGTTTGTACTTGGTAGTAAAAAAAAAGTGTAGTTTACATTATTTATTAGGTAACATACAATTAAAATGCAATACAATTTATAGAACTTTTTGTAGTGATAAAAAAGACAACGTAATAATACAATTTCAAAGTAGGAACTACTTTGGAATTGGCAGTTAACAGAGCTTTGAATCCAAAGAGCGTAATCAGTAATCACTATAATCTTTTTCTATTTTACTTTTATAAACGTCCACATTTTAAAGAACTGACGTCGAAGCCGTTTATATAACTGACTGCGTAGGCTCTCTAATGATCAACCAATAATAGCGGAGATCTCAACCTGAAACACGGTGCAAAATCTTCCATACAAGCATACCTGACTGTAGATGGCATGTCCCCATATTCCAGCGCAATCCCGGTTGTCTTTCCTAAATCTGTCCGTAAACCAAATTATGTCCTTAAGGTCAACATTAATTGGGACGTAGTCCTCCCTAGAAGTTATGAAAACGGTATAACATTTAGAAGCTGCACCTTGATCATGGCTTCCGATGGCATGGCCATGACAGGTATCTCAAGAAGAGACTGTTTGCAGTTGTCTTAGTGTAGGGTGGAGGCCCTTTTTATCCTACCTGCTGTCATGGCCCTGAAAACAACCTTCTTAGCCTCCATAATATGAACAAGGAACAGAGGAAGTGGAGTCAGGTGAATCAGGGCTTAAGTGAAGCGGTGAGCGATGATTATCAGATAGGCCAGCCTGCGTAGTGTTGCCACACTAATGTAATATGCCTACTACACTACGAATATGTGAAAATCGAATCACTATAGCTGTGTATAACCAAGCACAGCAAACTTCGACTGCAGGCCTCATTTAGAGCTGACAAGTCATGGAAGGATCACAGAGCGTATCTAGCCTTTTTCATAATGTCCTCACTCCTCAATGTGCTTATTCCAAGTAAGTCCCATTATATCTAGAATCACTCCAAGGTATTCGACCTCGCTTGTTTTACCGAAGAGTGTTTGGGGTTTTAGTTCTTTCAACTTCCTCTTATTGATGTTAGGTATCAAGACTATCTTATTATCGTTGACGGTTAGCTTGACCCTTTTGCACTAATTTTGTACCTGATCGCATTAGCCCAGCGACTACTGATGCGCATTTGCCGGTCACTAGTATAAAATAACTCCTGCGTCAGGCCAGTTACGATGAAATTGAATTAGTTTCAATAAAACTGGCCACCGTCACTGAAATTGGTGTGGGGAGTTATTATTATTATGTCTGACAGGAATGGTGATCCATGCATCGGATGGGCAAGTAAAAGTCAGACCAGCGCCTGATCTCTCTCCAATCGCGTCAGTTATCCGTCCCACTAGATTACGAGAGTAAAGAAAGAGATAGATTGTGTGCTGGCCTGGTTTCAATTAAACCGGCCACCGACACCGAAATCGATATGGAGAGCTATTATTATTTTTATTAGGACATCAGCGTATCCTTAAACGTAGAACCTTCTATTGTTCAGTTCTTTAAGCAGCCCATTCACTACCAGATACCGCTCCAGCGGCGACAGTACTCCACGCCGACCTGCCGATCCTTGGGTCAACCTGCTTCTGAGCGTCAAGCCCATAATAGTTGATGACGCTACTCTGTTGTTCAGCGTAACTTTGATCCTCTATAATAATTCTTGAAGCCAGGCTATCAGAGTAATATCAGGTGGAGTTTTTTCCGAACGCGCCTTCAATATCTAGGAAGGCGCATAGCGCAAACTTCTTATCCTCAATGACTTTATTAATGCGGTCTACTGGCTCAATCTACTCGATCAATCTGTCTTACTAGTAAGCACGTTGTCTTTTATGCAGAACTCTTTTGATGAGATAGGTATTACTTATGTGGATGTCCTCGTTCGTCTCCTGGTTTAAAGCATGAATGAAGTAAGGCTTATATGGGTATATATGACTTGGGTAATATGTATAATGCTCACAGTCACTGACTGAAATTACACATTATGACTATCCCTCTCGCTCACTCGGCGCGCCGATGTATTTTCGCGGCGGCGGCGGCGCGGCAAAATCGGCGGCGGCGGCGGCGCGCCGGCGCGGCGCTCATATCTAATCGGTACGGTAAATATTACAATATAACGAAAAATAACGTGTAAAATTGTAAGAAGAAATTTTTATTTGTCAATCTGTCGACATTTTATAATATCTCTAGTAATATTACAATCTAACGGTTTTTACAATTTTACGGTGACATATACATAGCGTCCGTTATATGTAGCCAAGTCTAATTTTCGGAGGTGGTACCCTGCCGTCGCCCGGGGATTCTTAGCACCCCCCGCCGCGCCGTTACCGTGGCCGGTACCGTGGCCAGGAATAGCGCAGCAACCGGGAACTGGGGGCCGTAAATCTTGGTTGTGCTGCATAGGGGGGGATTTGCCGTAGTCACCACGCTTGGCGAACGGATTGGTAACCGCAGACTGGAATGCTTTTCACTAATAGCGCTGCTGCCCACTATCAGTTGTGGCATTTAGAGCATTCTAGAATATAGACATGGTTATACCGCCATGAAACGGTTACCGGAGCCCAAGCAGGCGAGGAAGATGTTTGTCCTCTAATCCGGCTGATATCCTTTAGTCGCGTTCTACGACACCCATAGGAAGGAGATGGGGTGGTCCTATTCTTTAGCCCGAGACCACACAGGCACAAAGGCAGGCCATGTCTGCAGACGGACAGACAATCGATGGAGCAGACAAGTATTAGAGTGGAGACCACGCTTAGGCAAACGTAGTGTAGGACGTCCTGCGGCACGATGGACCGACGATTTGAAGAAGGTGGCTGGCAGCGGATGGATGAGGGCTGCCCAAGATCGGGATGGTTGGCGCTCATTGGGGGAGGCCTACGTTCAGCAGTGGACGGCGATAGGCTGATGATGATGATGATGATGATATACATAGCCACACCATAGACAGCTTCAGAATTCACCGCAGACGTTGGCCTTGGAGACAATCGATGACCTCAAGGTTACAGGATGAAGCTCTTAATTGCCACACGTCCAACATTTAGGGGATATTTCACAATCGCCTAGAAAGTATCGAATTATTATATCAGGAATTTTTGAAGCTGCTTACATATTATAAGTAAACGACAAATACTTTCTTATAATATGTTATAGTATAATATATTATGATACTTATATTAAGATTTTTAAACAAGCCCGTAGAATGTAATTCTTGAGTATAAATTTTAACAACAATAAATAATTTGGTAAAATTGTGCATTGTATGATAATGCACAATAGGGTGACTACATTTTTAACTATTTAGTTTTATTAATATACTCATATATTATGTATATTCAGGCATTACTACTTGGTAAATGTAAAAAAGTGTAGTTTAGTAATAAGATAAATCTAAAAAGTATAAAAAGTTTTAATTTTTTTTAAGGTACGACTTTAGTATGGAGTGTTTTCACGAGACTTGCGAAATTTTATAAACAAATCGCTGTACCTTCGGAAATATTGACTTTTGATATACTTCTTTTGAAAAGTTACTCTTATTTAAGAGTACTATTCATTTATGCAATAAAAGTAAACCGGCCAAGTGCGAGTCAGACTCGCGCGCAAAGGGTTCCGTACAAAACAGCAAAAAAAATCACGTTTGTTGTATGGGATAAATATTTATTTTATTTTTAGTATTTGTTGCTATAGCGGCAACAGAAATACATAATTTGTGAAAATTTCAACTGTCTAGCTATCGCGGTTCTTGAGATACAGCCTGGTGACAGACAGACGGACGGACAGACAGCGAAGTCTTAGTAATAGGGTCGCGTTGGGTACAGAACCCTAAGAAGTAATCATCTATCCTACTGTACTCATTAGGTTTTGCCATAAATTATTATCCTTAATATTAATTTATAAGTAAGGTTCTTATTTTGAATTTCTAAATTATTATAATAAGAAATTTTCAAAAATGAAGAAGATAACAATTATTTTAATATAAAAAAAACATAAAAAAGTTTATTGAAATTATATCAGTTTTATACTTATACTTAATATTTAAAAGACTTATACTTAATGACTAGGTATAAATTAACAATTTGTACTTAAATAAAATTTTTAAAAATGCTATGTTCATAAATAACTAGACATGCGGTAGCGTGTCAAGCCAAGTTCAGTCAGTTTTATACAAAAGGCTTATACTTAATGATTAGGTATAAAATAGCTTAAATTAACAATTTGTACTTAAATTAAATTATTAAAAATGCTATTTTTATAAATAGCCTAAGACAATAATTTATAGCCGACATCATTTTGTAGGACATAATATTAGGAACTATTAATTTACTGTCATTAAAATATAATAATTAACAAATTGTACATTTATGTAATCTAAACATTTGTTTAATTTTAATACGTATAATTTTTTTTTATTAATTTTGTACCTTTCTCAAATTGACGTTTAATTCTTCTGTAGCAATAAAGTTATTAATTTCTTTATCATCATTAAACTTCACTGCCTCTTCAATCTTAATACGGTCAAACCTACTTACAGAACTTTTACTTGCTTTTATAAATGTTTTAACATCTACTGTTGATATTATTTTCTGGTAAAGCTCAAACACTGATACAGCACCATCGTAAACATTTGATGGGAAAATTGTGACCAAATTGTTTTTAAATTTCTTCTTTCTATGAATATACTCAACATATTCCGTTAAAGTTGGATATTTTTCGCAATCAATAACGCAATTGATGAATAGATTATACAGAGACAATATCCTATCCAACTCTAGGGAGTCTAACGGTTCAAAAGTAATTTTAATTTTATCTTGGTCATCATCATTATTGATAACTACTTTTTTAGTTATATTGTATAATGCTGTATAAAACGACTTGTGTTTATCTAAAGTGAAAAAGGGGCGAAATGTTTTGTTACATATTTTAAGATTTTCTATGAAATCATTAGATATAGCTACACCATCTACAAAATCCAGTAAATGTACATAATCATTAAGATTAACTTTTTCTTTAACTACATTATCACAAAGCATTGCTTTGTGATCCAATTTAAGGTAATTCAATTTATTTATATTAGAAGGCTTTTCAATTTCACTAACTAGAAAACCATTAACAGTTTTGAATATCCTCTCTAGCATATAGTAAACTTTATCACATTGTTTGGGTATCTTTTTCAAAACCATTACGTGTCTAATTATATCTCTACGTTTTTCTATAAAGTCTAAATCTAAATTGTAATTGAAATGCTGGAGAATTTCAATCATGCAATGTGCTACGCCGTAATACATTCGTAAACGTTCGTGCATAAAATTTACAATATCGTCTTTGAATATTACTGATGAAAGCTCAACACAGTACCATAACGCAGTTAGTAATGATGTGGTTTCTTGAGGATCAAGCGGTAACGATGAAAGTCCTATTTTACATACTGTTGAACTGATACGCTTCATTGCATATTTCTTAAACTGTTCAATGACATTTGTGTCCATCCATTTTTTATTATCACAATTTTTCCATAGCACGTAGTAAAACAAACCTATATTGTATTTAATCTTCTTAAAGTTATAGTAAGTTGCGGATAAAATGTAGTCATTGTATTTATCAAATTCATCACCATCCACAAGCACTAGACCTCCATGGAATGGTCGTCGTGTACGCGGCTCCATCCTGATGCCCTTTTCTATGAACTGTCTGTAAGCATTTAAAGTGTAAAAGTAGCCAATCGTTTCACTCATATCAGGATCGTTCAATAAAAAAAGCGGGCACTCCATCGCTGTTTTAAATTTATTAAAACTGGCTGGTGATACTTCAGATGAATTTTTTGTTTTATGAAATATAATTTTGTCGAGCAGGTTAAGTTCTGTCAATAATATAACAGGTATTCCTTTATCATCATCGAGAATAACATCCGGAAACTCGATCTCTTGTTCTGTGGTAAAGTTTACATCCACGATAGGCTCCTCTTCAACAGGATTATTAAATTTAGTTTCAAATTTCAAAACGTCAAAAGAGTACGATTTTTTATCGCTGATTATATAATTAATTAAAGTGGAAATAGATTTTTCAATATCAACTTGCATGTCATGAAGCGAACCATGGAGATTTTTATACCAGTCCGTATTTAAGAATGCTCGTACAAATGTCTTTTTATCCGTAGTATTCAGATTGACATCAGATTTTTGTAATTTTAACGACAGCTCGTCAAATAATCTGTTTCTCAACCTCTTTAATCTTTCTATCTCTTGCAAAGCAAGAGCATCATGTTTGAATGTATTAATATATTTTAATTTTACATATGATTTCAAGTCATCTTTTTCGACCATAAAGTTATTTACATTTATCTTGCTATAATCATATGCTTTAGAAATATTTACATCATCGAAGAGTTTATTATTACAATAAATAATGCAACGGCTTTTTAAGAAAGAGGCAGCTACTGAAATATCAACTTGATTTACATCTTTATTGATGGCATGGAAGACAACTGTTTCATAATGCATGTTTTCATTTAGTAAATTACATGTGTGTGCTCTGTTTCGATCAATCAAACCGTCTGTTATAATATATAGCAAATTTATTTTATTATTTTCATTACAAATATCATAATTTCTCTTCACCCATTCAATAATAGTATGTGGTTCTGTGCCCATATTTCCACAATTTAATTCTTTATAGTTACTTATAGTAGTTTGTTCGTTTACCTCATAACATTTATCACCCCAGTGTAAATAAATAACTTTCGATTCAGTCTGTTGGTCTTTAGGTGTTTCATTTTGAAGCTTTTCAACGTGAGTTTGGAACTGGTCAACAGTTTGTAGGCCAACTGTATGAAAATACCTGTTCCCGCCAGTCGAACCGGAAAAATCTTTAGCGTAAATGTAAAAATTTACCATTGTTGTGTGTTCGTGTTGCTGCCTTGTCAGTAATACTTGGAACCACTTCCTTCTTCAAGTGATGAAAAGTGAAGCCTGTGTGATTTCACAACAATTACTTCACGTAATGTTACATATAAGTTTCTCGCACAATATTCTTAACTGTCTTATTTATTTGCAAAGTTCAGGAAGCAGAAAGTCGCCGTATGCTCCCACCAAGGTTAACGATCGACTGCATGTTTTATATCAAGCCAGACAAGTGAAATGCGATGCGTGCAGTGTGACTCAAACATAATGAGCATGACGTCACCCTCACCGGCCGGCGAGTGGCGACTCGTTTTGCAATATCTGCAAGTTATGACTAAGCCTTGTAAAAACCATTGTTTGTCTCAATTTTGATAATTATTGTGAAATAATCTCTCATTAAAATATACATAATATTTACAAATCATAAAGATAACTTTTACCCTCATGGTACATACTAAGAGTACTTAGTAGGTTTTAATATTTTACAATTGGCAATATTACAAACTTACCTAGGTACAAACAAATTTCGTGTATTACAGGGTCCGTACCGAAAGTTCTATAAATTTAGAAAGGGGGTAAGCGGGGAGCGGAATATGTTTATTTACTAACTGCACCTGACAGACGTTGTTCTGTCATAAAACTATGAACTGTAAACAACAACATACAGTTTCTACACCGACAACTCCACCTCCTACTAACTCCAAATAAACTAAAACTACACCTACTACCTACCTTACAATCAAGGGCAGAGTAGATTATTGTACCAACTACCGAGGTAATGTCACGGGTCGACACAGATTTGCTGTTTTTTTTTTGTTTTTTTTTTTTAGTTAATAAAAATTCTTAGGCCTTAGCTAATTGCAGTCTGTTGTATCTACTGCTATAAAGGAAAACCCTCGTTTTACACCGTTCCAATTCAATGTAGGGTAAATACGCTACATGTCGGCCCCTTTTTAGATCGCTCCGGATCCATCCGTTTGCAACGAAAGGATAGCTTGTGATACGGTTAACTTTAGATCGCTCTGGATCCATCAGTTTGCAACGAAAGGATAACTTGTGATACGGTTAGCTTTAGATCGCTCTGGATCCATCAGTTTGCAACGAAAGGATAGCTAGTGATACGGTTGTAGACAGGTTAATAAATCTATTTAATGTTTATAGTCATATGCTTGACTTTTCTACTAAACGAAAAAGTATTAAAGTTTAAATGCGTCGAGAACGAAAAAACCCTAAAGTCGGCCGTTCACGGCCCAATGGTCGGTCGCGTTTTTTCCAAATGTCGGCCGGGTATATGGTGTAACTTCTATATAATATTAATAAATTATAAAAATACATAATTTAATTTTGAGAAAAGAAATTTGATAAATAAATAAAATTGACAACCCAGTACCTACACAAATAATGAAAAATACAAAAGTACAAAAGTAAAACCAATACGCAAAAATTCGAACCGGTGGTAATTGTAATATTTTTTTCCTTCTTTGACGTTCGGCAAAACAAAACCTTGTTTTTTGTTCTGAATAAAATATTTTTATTTATTTATTTAATAAATGACACAATTTTTACTTACGTGAGTGGGCGCGCAGTGCCTCCTGGCGACACCTGATAGTAAGAACATCCTCCTCAAGCAGTACCCTGCGCTCTGATGGCGTCCAGCTTTTCGGTGAGTGTTTCGGTACGAGTGGCAAAATTGCCGGCCGAATATTGGAGGGGGCCGACGTATGGCGTATTTACCCTACTTATTTACTTAATCTAAGAGTAAACATACCTACCTCAATATGGGTGGCTATAATACTACCAATTTAAATGTAAATTTAATCCAAAAAATAAATAAAATAACATTTTAATTGGGTAAAGTGCAAATGAGAAAAAAATACTTTAATTCCGTCGAATATATTTTTTTCTCTTCACATTAATTAGATTACATTGAATTGGAATGGCGTATAGATTATTAATTTTATAGAGTTTATCGCTCTATATCATAATGTAAACAACATGTTTGGAAATATCCAAGTAGTGTATTTTATAAATGTATTCAAGGAAAACGACAAAAGCAAAATGTTGACAGTCAGACTCACTTCAACAAAAGAACACAAGTTAGGTTATTATTTATTTCATTATTTTCCAAAATTTAAGTAAATAGGTACTACCGAATAAAACGCGCACCCAGTCTCTCAAAGACTAAATTAAATGAAAAGAAAAAAACTACCTTCTTAATTAAAAAAAAAACGAACAAGTAATTAATCACATTGAGAATAGAATTTTCAATATCATTTTTTATATCTAAACTTGGCCCTATTAAGATTTTTACCAGTAAATATTTCAAAAAAAATCTTGTACAATGAACTTTACCAAACCTTTTTCTTTTGGTAGAGTCTCTACCAAACTTCTAACTCTACACGCCTTAACTTTACACTTTTCAAGCCTAATTTGGCCTAATTTCGTTCCTACAAGAAACCTATAACAGAAAATCGATCCGTAAATTTTCACCTTACGCCCAGGCGAAAATTCAGAGCATTGAAAATTGAACTCTGTACTAATAAAATGGAGTAGAAAATTGAACATATTTACATTGACATTTAACATGACACTCTGTGTATGATATTCAACTCTATTGTATTCAGCACAAAGTTTTATTTTCAGTGCTATAAATTTTGCCCGACCTTTCGGATTCCGGAAAATAATAACGTCCCAGCTGTAGGCCGGGACACTTCGATTTCCAACTCTATTGTTTTATCGCAGAGTTCCATTTTCAGTACTCTGAATTTTCCAGCTGGGCAGCCTTAGCCTTGATCTTATCGGTAGACTCAACCTTATCAATATAATAGGTTGCGGTTTCATTTTGTTCACATTTTTATACTTCTCAATAAATATATGTGAGCTCCGTGGCCTAGTGGGTAGACCGTTTGGTTTGCACTCGAGAGAGTGCAGGTTTGAATCTCAGATTGTGGCGTGTACCAATGAGACCTTTTCAGATCTCAAGTATATTATACGGACGCTCTAATGGTATAGGAAAACATCGTGAGGAAACCCTCGCATAGTTGGCCCCAGACGTCAGACCAGTCATTCCTTTATACTAGGCTGACTATGTTGTGAGAATGCCGTATATGCTTGAGCAACCATACGACATTTATAAAACACCTGTCCCAGGCACTACAGTATTTCAAGAGTGATTTCTTCGCTCGGAGAATACTGTATAAATCATCCATTAATTGATGAAAAGGCCTAAATTAATAAATATATTATAATTATGATTTTTGTTATTTATTTGAGTTTAAATGAAGGGTGACCGACCCTGAGTATGTACTACAAATCTCAACGGGTATAGGTTTCATAACAATAGGTCATCTTCCCGTACCTTATAACAAAACCTTATATTATTTTCTCCTCGATTTCCAGTGATAAGTTAAACAAGCTTCGCGTGGGTGAGCTGGCCATCCCCGGTACCCACAACGCCGGGGCGTGGCGGTTCGACACGGAGATCAGCTCCGTGACGCGGGACAGCTTCGTGCTGTGCCAGGACCGCTCCGTGTGGGCGCAGCTCGTGCACGGCATCCGGTACTTCGACTTCAGGATCGGATACTACGACTTGTACGCGAAGGAAGAGGACAGGTATATAATTGTATCTCATTTAATTAATTAAGGCTGAGACTATATAATTATACGGAATCCGTCGGGCTCGGGAAAATTTAGAGCACTAAAACTAGAATTCTGCGCTAATAATATACAATAGAGTTGCAAATTATTAAAGTGTCGAGTTTCGAGCTATCATATTATATGACACTGACATTTGACTCGAGACATATGTGTTCGATTTTCAGCTCTATTGTATAAGCGTCGAGTTCAATTTTCAGTACCTACACTGAATTTTCCCCGGCCTTACAGATTCCGGATTATATAGTCCCATCCTGAAAGTATCTCGAAAGTTTTTACTTTAATGGCTATTTTTTTTTATAAAACAAGGGGGCAAACGAACAAACGGATCACCTGATGGAAAGCGATTACCGTCGCCCATGGACACCCGCAACATCAGAGAAGTTGCAAGTGCGTTGCCGGCCTTTTAGGAGGTGATACGCTCCCTTCTTGAAGGTTTGCAGGTCGTAGTGGTCCGGAAATACTGCTGGCGACAGTTCATTCCAGAGTTTTACAGTGCGCGGCAGAAAGCTTCGGGTAAAGCGCACGGTGGAGGACTGCCACTCATCAAGGTGATGAGGTTGATAAATATTTTGTCGCATGGAACGGTGGCGAAAAGTTGCAGCAGGTATAAGTCCGAACAATTCCTCGGAGCACTCCCCGTAATATAACCGATAGAGGATGCAGAGCGATGCTACATCTCTACGTAGCTCCTTAGAGCTACGTAGAGATGCAAGCCTGTTTTAAACACTATGGCAGTCGATAATTCGAGCGGCCCTACGTTGGATACGATCCAGAGGGAGAAGCTGGTACTTTGGCGCCCCTGCCCAGAGATGAGAACAGTATTCCATGTGAGGCCGAACCTGCGCCTTATAGAGTTGTAGGCGTTGGACCGGACTAAAATACTGCTTTGACCTGTTCAGAACACCAAGCTTCTTGGAGGCTAACTTGGCCTTGCCCTCCAGATGATATCGGAACTGGACCTCGCTCGATATGTTAACACCAAGTATTCCAATGTTGGAGGAGACAGTTATAGGTATGCTTTCAAAACGAGGACATACGACCATTGGTAACTTTTTAGCGGTGAACGCGCAAACTTGTGTCTTAGAGGGGTTGAATTGGACTAAGTTAAGTCTACCCCATTCAGAGACCTTCTCCAATGAATTTTCAATTTGAGAGACAAGTTTGTTTCGACTCTCAATGACATTTTGCCGAGAGATGTTCGCGTGGCCGGTATATAAGGCATCTCCCGTGCTGTCATCTGCATAGCAATGAATGCCATTGGTTTGTAACATATCATTGATATGCAGTATGAACAGGGTAGGTGATAGCACACAGCCTTGTGGGACACCAGCATCAACAGACAGAGTATCCGAGCATTCACCGTCGACTACGACCCTTATGCTTCTGTCTGCTAAGAAACTCGTGACCCACTTGCATAATTTCTCGGGGAGCCCATAGGAAGGAAGCTTCGAAAGAAGCGCTTTGTGCCAAACCCGATCAAAAGCTTTCGCTATGTCCAGACTTACAGCCAATGCCTCTCCCTTAGACTCGATCGCCTGTGCCCAACGATGAGTTAGGTACGTCAGCAGATCACCAGCCGAGCGACCTTTACGAAACCCGTACTGTTTGTCGCTTAGCAACTGCTGAACGTCTAAGTATCGAAGGAGCTGTCTATTAATAATTGACTCCATTATCTTCGAGAAGAGAGAGGTAGTAGGAGAGCCGAAAAAGACGCGTTAAGACCGGTGCCAACTCTGGCGCACACACTTTCAACACTATAGGAGGGATTCCGTCAGGCCCACTCGACTTTTGGGTATCAAGGGAACGGAGAGCAACTCGCACTGAGCGCTGATGGAACCGAATATCCGACATGATGCTCTTGCATCGCGGTATAGTCGGCGGTTCCTGTCCCCCGTCATCCAGGGTCGAGTTGGACGCAAAGAGCTTGCCAAGAAGTTCAGCTTTCTCTTTTGCGTCATGAGCCAACGAGCCATTTCCTACGTGTAGGGATGGAAGAGATGGCTTACAGAAATTCCCTTCGATAGCTTTGGCGAGAGACCAGAATGCACGGGTTCCCGAAGGGAGACGCTCGAGTCTCTCGCCAATTCTACTGATGTGCTGTTTCTTCGCCCAAGCGATCTCTCTTTTGAAGGACCTAGAGGCAAGGTTGTACTCCTTTTAAAGTTTGCTGGTATTTAAATCCTGTGCTGACACTGCATTAGCCCAGGTTTGGTAAGCTTCCTGCTTCCGGCGAGAAGCTTTTTTGAAAGATGAACCAAACCAGGGACGGAATCTGCTGCCAGTAGGGACCACAGAGGACGGAATGAAAAGTTCCATTCCTTGTAGCACCACGTTGGCAACAGAGTTGGCAGCGGCGTCAGGATCATCCGGCGAGAAGCACGCCTGCCCCCAGGGGTAGGAAGCAAAAAATGACCGCATTCCATCCCAATCTGCTAACTTGTAGTGCCACACACGACGGTATTTAGCAACACGCTGTCGCAACGCGCTCGTGAGTTGCACAGAGCTGCGGACAAGGCAATGATCCGATGAGCCAAGTGGTGCGGCCACGGATACTTGGTAGCCGTCCGGATGTGATGTCAGCAGAAGGTCCAACAGGGAAGGAATCTGACCATCCACATCTGGAATTCGCGTAGGCGCAGTAACCAGTTGTGTAAGGTCATATGCAAGGGCAAAGTCGCAGGCAGATCTCCCCGCATGATCAGTTTTACTGGAATTGAGCCAGTCGGCGTGGTGGGCATTAAAATCGCCAAGTAGTATGATCTCTGCGGATGGGATCTGCGATTCACAATGTTCTAATAACTCTCGGTTAGTTTTATTCGGAAGTTCTGCCACTTTCTTATTTTATATCAAACGACAGAGACTAAGCATGCAAATAAGCTACAGAATTACATACACTTAGGTTTATTGTGTGAAACAAGTGTCTTTCTTTACTTTTAACCGATTTCCATTAAAGGAGGCCGGTTATCTTTGTATATTTCTTTCTTACTATATAAATGAAAATATACATACATACATATAATCACGCCTTTTTCCCGTAGGGGTAGGCAGGACCGCCTCTTTCCCGTAGGGGTAGGCAGAGGCCACTTCTTTCCACTTGCTACGATCCTTACATACCTTTCGCATCGTCCACTTTCATTCTTACCATCCATTCCTCCTCTTACATTCAACGTATCCAAGCGTCTCTTCATGGTTCGCTTTAGGATATTAGGATATTACCGCCCAGGAGGGCAAGGGATAGGACAGTAATAGCTAGGGAAGCCAGGGTCGCATACCCGTATACTATACCACAACTACCGGACAAGTAAGTTGGTAAAAGTATCCCATGCCATCATGAACATATATCATGAAAATATAGCTTTGAATTATTTTCAGGTACTGGCTAAACCACAACCTCATCAGGGTCCGGCCACTGGTGCCTCTGCTGAGAGAAATTCGTGTGTTCTTGGATAGCACTAAAGAGGTGAATAATTTAATCAATTCTTTAAATATTTTTAATCTAATAACATTCATAAATTTACTTATTTAAATCAGTACTACAAACAATACATGATACCTATTAATAATAATGATGAAATATGAATGTTCAGAAAGGTCTCATATTATTATGATAATTATTTAGATATAATTTGAATCTAAATTTATTGCACCACATACATTTTACAGGTTAATACAGATTAGTTCTAGCTGAAATGTATTGTTATATTATTATTATTATAATATATTAATATTATTAATATATTCCTCGTCTGAGCAGGATACCAAATATATACCTACCGATACTCAAAACCACAAAAATGTCCCAGGCCACACAATTCGATTGTTTAGTCTGCAGGAGTTCTCAACCAGTGCGGCAGAATTTAAATAACACATAGGTATTTTTAGGGTTCCGTATCTAAAGGGTTTAAAGGGGAACCTATTAGGTGCTAAGACTCCGCTGTCCGTCGTCTGTCCATCTGTCTGTCACCAGGCTGTATCTCATGAAATATGGTAGCTAGACAGTTGTCACAGATGATGAATTTCTGCTGATGCGTTGAATTGAAAAAGGGTTGGGAAACCCTGCATTAGAGACTCTTGACTTATTGACGGTCCCTCTTGAATTAATACGCCTTTATAAATAAAATAGCAATGTATCTAATCACTCGTTTAATGTTGCGTCTGAATAACTGCGAAACTGAAAAAACAGTAATAAAAAATTTGTACATTTAAATTAATTGCTATATAATATACTAGCTGATGCCTGTGGTTCCGCCCGTGTAGATACAGTAACCCACGGGATCCTTATATATCCCACGATAAAAAGTAGCCTATGTCCTTTTCCGAGGTCTTCTTTATATCTGTGCCAAATTTCATGATAGTTTAGTAGTTTTTTACGTTAAAACTATTTGTGTATTAAATTTTATTTAAATCGGTTTAGTAGTTTTGGCGTGAAAGACGGACAAACATACACACTTTCCCATTTTTTTAATATTAGTATAGATAGCAATTAACTTTAACGCAATTTCTTCGTTAAAAAAGACATAATTATACACGAATATTATACATTTTGAGTGCAAGAGCAAATAATTTGTTATTTGTGGCCTGTGGGAATGCAGAGATAAAGAAATGCATTCGGGAATCTTCTTCTTTATCACCTTGTTTTTCAGTTCATAGATAGTACTAATGTTTATTTTCTTTGCCAAAAATACAGAAAGTACCCACATTTACCTTCAATATTCTTGTATTACATACAAGCTAATGCCAGGAACTTCGCTTGCGTAGAACTAACGGAAACGGTAGCCATTTTTTTTAAAACGGAATCCTAAAATAAAGTAGCTTATTTTATCTGCCAGAGAAAGTTGTGAAAATTGGTCCATCCGTTTCAGAGATTAAGAGTTAGCCAGAACAAACAGATAGATAGACGACAGATGGACATACTATGGACGGACAGACAAAAATTGATTGTTTGTTGTAATTCTGGATGTACTTTCATATGCATTAAAAAGTGAATAGCTGCTAATTTAAAATTACAAACAGGCACTTCAATTTTGTTTTTTGTTTAGATTTGCATAGATACTAAAGTTTGTGATGTGGATTTGTAGATATTATGACGGTGTAGGTAGGTATAACAAACATATTATTACTATTTCACTCAGAAACCAAATACATTTGCATGGTCTGGATTAACACATAGGCTACTTTTTATCTGAATGTATGTCCCTGCCCCCTGAACAGTTTTTTTAGACGACGTCGCGCGTAACATCTACTGAACGCTCCCAGAATAATCTTCCATTATTTTTACAGGTTGTCTTCCTAGACGCGCATCACTTCCCAATAGGTTTCTACGAGCAGAACGGAGCTCCGATTCGCCATGTCCACGAAGGTTTAATACGGATCATACAGAACGAGCTCGGCCCCCACCTCGCGCTGGCGACTCAGTTCTCTACCGGTAGTGGAACTAGAGGCCCCACGGTGCAGAGCTTGGTGGAAGCCGACAAACGCCTACTCTTCAGTTATGTAGATAATAATATTGTTTTAGGTTAGTATTTTAATCTAAATGTAGAGTCTATTGAATACAGTACTGGCCTGCAAAAGAGTCGTTTCAGTCTGGTGACGTCCACTGCAAGACATAGACCAAAGAAAGTAGGTACCTACTAAACTATAAAAATTTTAATATTTTCAAAACAATTTAGAGATTTTAAATAAAAAAAAAAGTTTTACGTCTAATTTTATCTGCACTAGTAATAATTATTTTGAAAAAATTATACTTTAAAAATGTAGTAGGTAGGTACTATCTTCTGCGGGCCTAGTATAGTTACATAATTCTACGGATTAGATCTGTGGTCTTTACACACAGCCTTGCCCCTTTTGGGCTCCATAGTCAGCCCTCTTGAGGTAGGTCACATAATTTTAGAGCAACTGGTTCCAGGGGTCATGTAGTGTAGGTTTGCGTTTTATTTACGATAGAACTAACGAATGTTAAAAATCTTGTGCAGTTGATTTTAATTACCCAAATATTTAGATGTCAATTAATTAATCTATTTAATTATTCCATAAAGCCTTACCTTAATTATTAGATACCTCCAAGATGAACGTTGTTAATTCCGTTAGTTATTACCTACTATTAACAAGTTAGCACCTAAAGGTGTCACCTTTTTAATATCCCTTGTAGGGTAAATACGCTAAATGTCGGCCACTTACAGATTTTCTAACTTTAGATCGCTCCGTATCCATCAGTTTGAAACGAAAGCATAGCATGTTATACGGTTTTAGACAGGTTGATTAATCTATTTTATATTTATAGGTATATGGTTGACTTTTCTACTAAACCGAAAAATTATTAAGGTTTAAATGCGTCGAAAACGAAAAAACCTTAAAGTCGGCCGTTCACGGCCCAATGGTCGGTCGCGTTTTTCCCAAATGTCGGCCGGGCATAGCGTGTAACCTATTATAATATTATTAAATTATAATAATACATAATTCAATTTTGAGACAGCAAGTTTGATAAATAAATTAAAAAATGACTACCTAGTACCTACACAAACAATGAAAAGTACAAAAATGATCAGCCTGTACAGTATCATTCGATTCTTAGGCTGGCCGACATTACGATCTTTAATATTTCCAAAGTCGGCCCCTGTTTCGTATAGCTTATTTCTCGAGATTCAGCTAATACCACCCCGGCCGGTATTTAGCGATTGAACGTAAAATATATTTATTAACATAAAAGCGTTACAAATTTTACTATTAAGACAATGGAATTCGTAGTATTGGACTTTATAAAACATACTGCATTTACCTTAAGTCGGCCCCGGCCGAGATTCCGATTTTTAGTCGAAACTGGTATTCTAATGACGGCCCCCTATTTTTCCCTAAAACCAATACGCAAAACGTTGAAAAAACGATCTCAAAATATAGTAAAAATACCTTTTTAGTGATAGCAAAGCTAAACACCAATAAAAGAAATGTATTACCGTTGTAATATCAATCCCCGAATCGTGGCTATTCACAGCACGTAAGGTGCTTTAACTACGAACTTCAATGCTTCTACGACGCTATCGCTACTGACGCTCAGTGTGCGAAGAGCAAGTGACGTAATCGGATAGTAACGGTTTGCACTTAAAGAGTATGAACTAAGCTTGCAATTTCAGTGGCAAAATTACCACTTAATTACCTTTTGAATGAATGCAAGCTGAAAATGTGCAGACGGCCGAGGATTGGAGGGGGGCCGACGTTTGGCATATTTACCCTAATCACAATTATAATTTTAAGAGTTGTAAAAGTTGCTCGTTTATAAAATGAACATGGATATTATAAAACTCGACCTACTTCACGGTTGGCGCTTCGTTTTAACTTTTAACTTTATCTTTTGGCTCTTTTATCACTTCGACCCGATGTCCTAGAAAATACTAAATAAGATTTTTTTATTATGATATCTTACGTAGGTAGGCTATATTTTGTGAGCTATGCAGTAAAATCTTTATGTGACTGAGTTATGTGACTTGCTTCATTATTTTTTGTTTAGGTACCGTACTCAAACTAATAATTTATCAAAGCTGTGCGTGTCTACGTATTTAATCAAGAATTCGATTGCAATATTTTGTATTAAACCAATTTATTATTAGGTACACCTTCTAAAAAGATTATTGAACTTCAATGTTGTATTATTTCAGAAAATAGTTGGCTGTGGCCAATACTACCTCACCTGTGGGCGAACACAAATAACCCGCAGGAGCTGTTCGACTACCTCGACAGAACCATCGGTACTTACCCCCAGCCGTCCGCGCGGTCCCCCCTGTACTCTGCGATGGCGCAAACCACACCCACCGTCATCGACATCCTCTTCCTCAGAGGATCCATCAGAGAGAACGCCGATGACGTCAATCGCAACGTCACCGCCAGACTGACCGGCAAATGGCGGAACCAGGCGAACATAGTCTCGACGGATTTCTTCCTGGGCAATGACGTCATTGATGTGTCGATAGCTATCAGCCTGGAGCGCTCCGGCCGCTTATGACGAAGCAGCCGGCCGAGGAGTGGTGGACTGCATATTAACACAATAACTACGTCACAATTTAGCAATGGCCGCCGACGACCGGGATTCTTACTCACTAAGTATAATCGTACTAAACCGCCTCGTAGGATCGACTTGATGAGTTGATTTTAAGCGACTTTCCCTTATTTTAATAATAGGCTTTAGCCTAGTTCACAAGTCTTCGGATTTTACATAAATCTGATCTCTCATAATCTGTGATGAGTTTTAATGCTCGGTTTGAAAATGGGAAAGTCCTAACTACCGAGTGTGTTAGTTTAGTTAATAAAAGTGAGATATTTATGACATATTTTGTAGTTACGAGTGAACTAGTCCAATTTATTTAAATACTTGATTGTTTGTAGAATACCAAATATGTATTATAGTTTTTTGTAAATTATACTTTTAATTAATTAAAAAATGTGTAGTTTCTTTACTTAGCCTTTTGGACTCATCAGTCAAGGAATATCCATTATGGGTGAACCTACATGAAATTAAAATCACCAGATCACTTCACTTAAATGCAATCCTTATATTTATTACAAAATTATTTCAATAAATAGTATCTAATTTAAAATTAATTGTACTGTAACAAAACGAGGTAGATTCAACGTGCGCGGGCGCACAGACAGTCGAGAGGGTATCACGTGTGCGGCGCCAGCAGCGGCAGCAGCTCGGCGCGGCTCATGCGCGACAGCGCGCGCGCGTCCAGCCCCATGGCGGCGGCCGCGCCCCGCACGTCCAGCCCGAAACTCTGCAGAAGCGCCGACAGCGCCACCTCCTCGCCAGTGCGCGGGTCGCGCAGCCGCGGACACGAGCCGTTGCACTGGGGCCAGGAGCACCGCTCGATGAGCTTTCTCGGCGCGCATCGGGCCCGCTCCCGTCTCCTGTTTCCGCTGAAGCGGTTCTCCCAGCACGCTATGGCTCGCGGTAGGGACACGCCGGATACGTTGATCGCCAGCCACTCGGGTCGAGCCAGCGCTCCGTGCGCAATGCAAGCGGGCGCGAACGTCGCCCGCACGCTCTTCAAACTCGCCCTAATGGCTGCGCCAGTCTCGTGCACCGCGTCCCACTGCTCCCGCGTCCGGGGAGCTCGCACCCCCTCCGCCGTCAGCTGAGCCGAGTCGAACAGATACTGAAATACGAACAGCGGCGTTTTGATGTGAGGATAGAGACGGTAGCCGAAGTAGCAGAGCCAAGGTTTGTCCGGGTACTGTCGTATACACGAAACGGGCGGACATCCCATCCACAGGGAGTGGCCCAATCTGGCGATGACGTCGGTCGCCGGCGCGCGTCTCGCCCTCGGCGGCCTATCGAGGAACCATCCGGAGTCCGCGATGGCCGCGACGCGTATGCCGTGCGGGCGCAGAAGTCGTCTGGTAGCGTCCGCGTGTATCATGACGCCGGCTGCGCCCGCGCTCGAGCCCACGAGGAGCAGCCGCCCGGAGAGTCCCGACCGGAGCAGTTCGCTGAGTACAGATCGCACTATGAGGTGGCCGGCGAAGGTGAAGCTCTCGTTCGACGTCTTCAGCGTGCGAGTGCCGGTCCACATGTCGCTGGAGCAGTAGGGCAGCAGGACGTGCGTGGAGGCGTGCCACAGCGGGTTGGCGGCGGGGTCGGCGGACAGCAGCGCGGGCGCGCGGCGCGCTCGCGGCCACCTCGTGGAGGACATGAGCCCAGGGCGGCGGCGCCAGCGCGCGCGGCAGGACGCGCCGTCCCAGCAGTACCCGCCACCCTCGAGGTACATCACCAGGTGACCGCTGCTGCCCCGCCGGATGTAGTACCTGTAAAGTAAAAACACATTTTAGTTGCCATAATAATAAATTATCTTTAAAACAAAATTAAGTACCTACCAACTCCTCTATAACTAAAATTGATTTAATTTTACGTAATAGTAACAAACTATTCAACCCTTTGAAACGTATGTTCATTTATTTCTGAAATCTACTTCTAAACTAGCAAACCCATCTCCAGCTAATCTATTACCCGTAGTGCTAATTACTTGTCCAGACGTACCCGGCTGGGGTTCCATCGTTGCACGTTAATGACGTGTTGGCCAGCCAGGTCAGCCGCAAGCTGTCGGGTTGTGTTGAGCTCTCGCTGGCAGTGGTGAAAAATATCTGCAAGTAAAAAATAAAATAAGTCCAAACCATTTAGATTCAATCACTAGATACTCATTTAGCTTTCAGTATAGAGACATGCAATTATTGTTTAAATAACGTATACCTACATATTAAATTAATAAATGAAATTATTTAAGCAATAACATAAAAGGTACTCATTACAATATAAAAAAAAACTATTAAAGAACTATTTAAAATAACTAAATTATTATCTTAAGTCTAAACTAAGTATATAAGTTATTGTCTAAATTATATGTATAGGTGAAATTTGAAAAACTGAATCTAGGTCGGAGGCTGCGAATAAATTATTATGTATATTGGCTTGATATAATATATCCATAACTTTATAGTTGATGCGTCCATTTAAATATTACATATTTGTACATAAAGGACATGGGGCATTTTACAATCGAAGAATTAGCTACGACGACCAAAGATAAAATTAAGTTAGATATGAACGTAAGTACAGCAGTACGAGAAGCATGCCCATGTACTTAGGTTTATTTCTACAGAAGAATAGGTATCGCGCCAAACACATACACCGTCTAATGTCTCCGAGGATTAAAATAACATATGGATAAAGGACATCCCTCATTTTGTCCATACAATTAAGTGTGTCTTTTCTCGTGTAGTCAAAGCGCATTTCTACAGTGGCGTGCTGGATTACAACGGCATAAGTTGCATATTCGCAGGTGGAGTAAATAATATAATAATAACTCCCCACACCGATTTCGGTGACGGTGGCCGGTTTCATTGAAACCAAGCCAGTTACACAAGAGTAATTTTATAGTGCCCAAGTGTGTGGCGCAGTACACAAGAGCACTGTCTCTTCCTTTACTCTCATAACCCAGTGGGACGGATAACCGACACAACTGACGAGAGATGCGGCGTAGGTCTGACTTTTTACATGCCCATCCGACGCATGGATCATCTTTCTTGTCAGACAATCGGGTGATCAGCCTGCATTGTCCTAACCAAACTTGGAAACAACATGTTTCGTTGTTCCAACGCGGGAATCGAACCCACAACCTCCGAGTCGAGAGCCAATGCTCTAACCACTATACCATGGAGGCTGTTAACCACGGTGGAGTAAATACCAGTGGCGTGGGGTTCCTATAACTCTATTCCTGTCGGCTTCACTCACCATTTACCTTTTGAAGACCCCATCCAAATCCCTACCTTATTATACAGTCTAGTTCTTTAGGGCTTCCCTATGAAGGAGAACCAGCCTTCACCCCTGGTAAATACTGACATATTTTAACTAATTTTAACAAATATTCATGTAAATATGATTAAAAATGTATTGATATTATAATTACTAGGAATTATATAAATGCGAATAAAAATTGTACGATCTAATAGTATTTTAGTTTCTCGATGCCACTTTTTAGGGTTCCGTAATACTTAAGGAACCCTTATAGTTTCGCTCTGTCCGTCTGTCTGTCTGTCTGTCTGTCTGTCTGTCTGTCTGTCTGTCTGTCCGCGCCTCTAGCTCCTGTAATTATGAATATAAATTGATGAAATTTGGTGCAGTTATAGATTGTGTATAGATCACGGTTTCGGGATTATAAAAAAATAATAATTTTATATTTTAGGGGTGGCTCTTCATACATGTGAAGTGGGGATGAAAAATATTTTTTCACTCTACCCCATCGTGTGGGGTATCGTAGAATAGGTCTTTTAAAATAAAGGTAAGGTTTCATAAGTTACTTTTTTATAAAGTTGACCATTTTCGAGTAATCGGCCTCCAAAGTAGTTGGTAAGTTGGTCCCCCCCCTAGCATTTTTAAACTATAGGAGATAGAAACTTGCAAATTTCCATGCTGATAGATCATGCTAAAAACTCTTTAGGAAAACTATTTTGAACCAAATCGGATAGTAACTTTTGGAGTAATTTAAAAAAAAAGCATATTACGCGTTTATAGTTACGGAACCCTCCTTAGACATGTCCTGACATGCTCTTGGTTAGGTTATTTAAACAGCGGGTAATATTTTATTTAGCATTGTCGTAAACTAATCAACTAGAATCTTCCCTTATCGTTCTTTAATTTGATATCGGACATTTTATTGAATTTACATGAAAAAGTGTTTAGCTTCTATTAAAGTCAAGTGTCGCACTTCTGCTCAAAAATAGAAAAGTTGCACGTATTTTATATATTATACTCTTACTATTAAAAATAAATTGAATAGGTGTAAGAATAATGACATGGTACTCATGGTAGCTATGGCTTATGAGTATCTTATTGTAGCTACTGTTTGTTAACTCGAATAAATAAAAGGTACATATCGTATTCTTTCTCAAATTGTTACTATTTGCAAAAGTAAAGTAAAACTACTAAACATTGATATGGCTATTTTTACGTATTCTAAAAGTGTTTTTAGAAACACACTTAATTTATACATAACCTTCGACGGCTACAGAACATAATAATCCAAAGTGTTTCATCTTAATCCGACACCACCGTGAACGTGGAAAATTGCTGAAGAACAGACAGTTCACATTTGCACGACAAAAGATTTTGCACTATAATAGAATTTAAAAAGATCTGGCAAAGACTTCTCATATAAACAAAAGTAAAAAACTATATCTACTACTATGTTACCCGGGCCTACGTCAAGTAGAAGCCCATGTTACCCGGGCCATTATTACGAATCTATTCAATAAAATCGGATCAGTCGTTTACGCGCTACGGTGGGACAAACATACATACATTTATACATACATACATACATACTTTTCTCTATCGTCCACTAGTAGGTACCTTCAGCTCTCTATAGGACATGATATTTACATTCTCTACAAGTTTACATACATAAATTGTCCCCAAGAAGAAGAAGAAGGTAAGACAGGGGTCCATAGGCCTTACTTACTGAATATGCGCAAATGTTATTTCACACCAGTTTTCTGTGAGGCCGTAGTATTTTTCTACTAAGCCAAACCATTTGTATCGAAGCATGTACAGCGAAAGATCAAAGAACTCTCACTAGTGGCTGTACACTATATAGACTATAAAGTAGCCGAGCTTTACGTTTGTAAGTTTTTTTGAAAACTTTGCTAAACTTTGAAAAGTATCTCGACTTTTCAAAGTGTACTTGTAGCAAGCTCCTCAAAATCTAATTATAGAAGAGAAGCACAAATTACTAAACTCATAGCGAGTTCGCAGTGGAACTGTGGCATTTCGCAGTCTAACTTTTTACATCATCATAAACCATCATAATTTAATGGTTTATATTATAAAGTTACGACTTGCGATTGTTGCTCACTATAGAAAAGACAGGTTAACCGTTAAATGATCGAACATAATGCGCGATCATTGTAACATTCTCTTTCGCCAGATCCATAGATCCATAGCTTTGATCAATTTAAATTTAAAAATTAATTACAAAATAATTAATTTAAATGGTAGATTCGGTAACAGGAGTATTCTGTTCTATAAAAAATAATTACTAAAAATTTTCAGCAACCTAAATAAAATTTTATGCAAGTATTATTACGAGTTACGACGCAAAAGTAAAAATGGAGAATAATTATCACATAAAAGTTAAAACTATTATTTACAATTAGAATATTGTAATTTGCCAAATAAATTAACTAAAATAAAAGTTTAATAAAAGTTTTATGCGTTTAGTAAAAGTTTATAATTTCACATTTGACACACAATTATGTAGTATCTACTGAAAAAATAATGATGTGCCCTAGTTGTTTAACTTAAAAAGTTTCAGTTAAACAACATTTAGTTTTAGTTTTTTAAATAATAATTTGAAAAGATTAATCCAAACCACAACACTACACCGTAACTACAAAAATGCAAAAAACACCGCAACCAGTAAACCCACAACCTGATCATAATCTAACCGTGTAGTAACCTTGAAAAATTCAAAAATAGTTCACAAACAATATCATAACAAACCCGTAAACTACTACACGTGGCAACACAACAAATAATTACACAGAAAGTCCACAGGGGCCAGAGGCGAGTTGATCCAAACATCACTAGCGGCGGCGAACACACCCCATACTGGCTGCCGCTGGCACTGGCACGGGAGCTCCCTGTTTACAAAATAGAGCCTATTTGGAGCAGGGCGAAGGGCCGCTTCGTCGCGCGGCGTCGGACCGAATAAAGGTAAGCGGGCGCTTTGAGCGGGGGCACCGGACCGGCTTCGGCGAGATCAAACGCGCCGCAGATCAAAGGCGCCGCCGCGCGATCGGCATCCGTCATTATTATTATGCAAGCATTACGGAGCGCGCGTGACTCGAGCGAGAGGGCCACGCGAGCGCGGGCGCCGCCACTACGCCCCCCGCCCCCCGCGCACCGCCAACCCTCGCACCCCCGCACCCCCGCACCTGTCAACGACAGCCAGTGAGGCCACAACGCATGAGCTACGCGCGATTTTGTGTAAGCTAAGAAGCTGTAAAGCTAAATCCTCGCTTCTGATCTTTGACCTAAGCGGAGCTTGAAATTTCAATTCATTGATCATGAGAATGACCTGTAACTACCGGCCTATAGTCACTAGCTCCCTCAAAATACCGCAATGTAGGTAATTTGAAAAGTGTTTCAATACAAAATATATAGAGTAAAAAAGCTCAACTTTTCCACTTCAAAAATATTGTGAATAAATCCAACCGTTCGACGTAAATGTTCAGATGTAGATTGTAATGTATCCAAAACCTTAAAAGCTTTTGAAAGCTTTCTCATTAGCTCTAAAGACTGTGACAGTCATCAATCTTAAGCAGTAAGCTCTACCAAAATGATACCCCACAGGGCAACAGCTGTGTGATACTCTCATGCCTGAGAGATCCGATTCGATTGTGAGCTGCAATGAGTTTGCGGTGTCTACCAAAACTAAGACTTGAAGTCTAAATAAGCAGCAAAATCGGTAGTCGCTTGACCCAGATGTATTGTGGGCTTGGCGGCGTGTCCCTTGGAAGCTACGTGCCGCCTTTTCGCACCAGATTGGTCACGCCATGTATGTACACAAGTGTTTCTTTGAAGAATATTTTGCACCTTACGCGTATTTGTCTTTACAACTTTGTTTGGCGCACAATGTAAGGAATTTTGTACTTCTCCACACATTACTATGATAATGGTGTTATTTATATTTCATAAGTGTAAACAATTTTCCGTTTGCAACCTTCACATTTAAATGAGTTTGTATTGTGTAAATAAAAGATGTTTTCTATTGGACACATTTTTCCGTCTTTCTTGAGAGAGTCACTCTTGAGTCTTGCTCTTGAGTGACCTGTTTTGGTCAATTAATTGCTTATTCTGCTTTTCTTGATAGGGACACAATATGACACATCACACGATAGCTGATGTTACTAAAATAACTTGCTTTTTGTAGCACATTAAAAGCTCTGTCAAAGCTCTGTCAAGCTTAGGATGTTCTTGGTTTAAAATATTCATTAGGAAAAGTCGACATGATGTTGACATAAAAGCTCTAATGCTATTTCGACTACGTTTATCAAAATGGAAAATTTAAGCCTGTAAACATTTTTCATTTTCTATATTATTAACTTTAATTCATATAGCGAAATCTGCTTTTTTAATAGGTAAGTCGAGCTCGGTGTAAATTATTTATCGTAAAATTTTATAACCGTTTAATTGCAGATAAAAGGCTTCGGTCCTCGCTTGACATAATAATTTGTTCGATATATTTACGATTTTGTCGAGACTTATCCGTAGACAAACGTCGGAATGTGGCCACCGAGTTAAGTAGAATATAATTGGCGGTCGTTCAAAGCCCGTACCTGCCTGTAAAAATGCCATCATAAAGCTTCGCCGACAATGAGCCCTTTGACAGTTGTACCACCTTTACGATGCCGACGACGATAGTACGCGACTCGCTCTCATTAAACTTATTTTATCGACCTCCCGATACAGAATCTAGCCTCGGGTCCCCATGCGCGCAGGCTGCGATGGGACATTCAGATAACTGCTGAACATATGCATCTTTGAATTTTTTTATTATTTTCAATTGGTTTGGGTTTATTAGTAAACGAGAACTTCAGCTTTTAATCATCAATATTAACTTATATCTGTAATTTCCAAACTAAAATTTGATTGTCAAACAAAGAAGATTGTCCGTTTTTGTTGCGACAACATGGTGATCCTAATTTTATTATCGACGTTGTAAATCAGGACTTCTAAAAGAAATGTGCGCTACTCCTCTCAAATAGAGCGGAAGAATAAACCGTTTAGAATTAAGATCATTCAAATTCTCGATCGCTTATTATTCGATCCCATTATGACCGAGTCGGAACTTTTTTCAAACGATCTATAGAAGGCCATTATACAGCTCATTTTCCATAACAAAAGACGTTATGAAAGTGTTTTTGTACGTTCGTTTAATAGCTTATTATTAATTTATTGTAAGTTGTAAACAAGAAGCTCTATTATACATTCACGGAACTATAAACTTTAGTGTACAAATAATAGTAAGCTATTAATAGCTATTATTAATATATATTTTTATGCTTTTGTCTATTACGTTGCGTAGCATTTTACTAAGGTTTAATAAATACTGTAAAATATAAACCTACAGATTGTAAGCATATAAGCATGTTATAATTTATATCATGTTGTATAAAAAATATGATAAAAATTATAATGGTGTATGTACGGAGCTACGCGACTTTGAAGTAGGTAATCAAGTGCCTAATGTGTCTCTCGAGTGATTGCCGGATACTTACTGAATGCATGCAAATCATTATTACCGCGAAAGCTTATCTTATCTTATTCTCAACTCAATCTCTTCACTTATTACTTACTTACTTATCTACCGGCTACCGGGATCCGCGACGCCACAAAAAATTAATCGTCATTCTTGATGACGCTGAGGTACAGTCATCAACAATACCTAAACGTTTTATGAAGAAACGAAAGATTAAATATTTCTGTCATAGATCCGATTTTTTCTTATTTATGCGTCGAAGAATAAAAAAACAGTTACTTTTACGAAACCGATTTTTTCGCTAAATCATTCCTTAAAACGTTCCGTAAAATGAAGTTTATCGTTCTCATTATATCTTTTCACGGTTTAACGTTAATCAATGGGCAATTAAAAATACCTTTTAACTTTTAATACTTTACTGATGATATAAAACAAACGAAGATTATTGATCTTTGTAATTTTTAAGACAAAAAAAAAACTATATGTACAGTTTCAAGTTTTATGTATTTATAAATTATACAAGAAAAATTATACAAATTATACAAGAAAAATATTATTTATCGTATTCGCCCTAAGGTTTAAAGAAAGTGATCGGGAGGTATCAAAATATAGTAGCGAATTTAAACTTAAAACCCTACTGTTTAATTTTAGTTTTAATTTAAACCGCATTGATTTATATTTTAACTGCAAATAACGACTTATCTGACAGAAATGAGCGCTAACCATAAATAAATTCATACGTCGCGTCGCGCGGCCCTCTCGTTTCATACATCACTATAAATACAAACAGTATTGCGGTACTCAATATAATGGCCGGCGTAAGTATCCCATTCGAGTTAATATCCTAAAATAAACTCTTTGATCCCCGACGATTAGCAGTATCGAAAAGAAGATCAAAGAGCACGTGCGGCTAATTAAAATCGTCACTAAAGCACTTTTGTCGGCGAGCGTCCGCGTGAGCAAGCATCGGAAGCGAGTAGCGCGATTCCTCAGCCGGCGGCCGCAGCCTCCGAATCACAATAAATCCGAGCCGATAAGTAGCGGGGCGGCGCGGGGCGAGGCGGCGCGGCGCGGCACGATCAAAGAGAAGGAAGGGACATGAAAGGCGCCGCACATTCGCCGAGATGCGGCCGATAGCGCGTTTCCACCGGCGCGGCGCGGCGCGTTTGTGCGCCCGCGCAGCCGATGACGGTTTAATTTATTACCTACACGTCAGTTAAATGACACGGTTAGAGCTGGGATGACGAAGGTCCCGTGATCATCGGCTATCAAGTCAGAGACGAATAATATACTAGTCTCGCTGGACTTACTTAAAAAAAAACATATTCAGAATCAGAGTTAGATCACAGAGTCATTATTATAAAGATATATTAAAATTTATATCCCGAATTTAATTTCTTGGATTGGTAGCTAGTAGGCTCTACTAGCTTGGTAGTTCGTACGTATAGAGTATTATACTATACTTACTACCATGGACGAAATAAAAGTAGCTTACTACCGAAATTAGGAAATTATTATTTTTGACATAAGCTAGGTACTGTTGGCTTTATATACTCGTAGTTAATGATGAGCTAATTTCATTATTCTTGTTACTAATTTATATATATAATTATAGTTATAACTATAATGTTATTGTTTATTTAATAAAATTAAAAATTATCATGGAAAAAGCTTTAGCTGAGAGAGCCACTTCAAATGTCGCATCGACTGTAAGCTTGCTAAATTAGGCCTTTACATCCGTTAATGGATGATTTATACAGTATTCTCCGAACAGGATAACCACTCTTGAAATACTGTAGTGCCTGGGACAGTTGGTTTTTAAATGTCGTATGCTTGCCCAAGCGCATACACCATTCTCACAACACAGCCTAGTCCAGAGGAATGACTGGTCAATACGTCTGGGGCCAACTATATGCGTTTTCCTCACGATGTTTTCATTCACCGTTAGTGTCCGTATAATGTACTTGAGATCTGAAAAAGTATCATTGGTACACGCCACAACCTGGCATTCGAACCTGCACTCTCTCGAGTGCGAACCAAACGGTATACCCACTAGGCCACGGAGCCCTTAACCTTCTAAATCATTGGTCCCCAACCTTTTTTTTACGCGGGCCAAAAACCCGATGTACTTCTGGTGTCGCGGGCCGCAACCAAAATTTTTTAGGGGCAAAAAAATATGTTGTTTAAATTTAACACAAGGTAGTTAAAAGAGTGAAACTAAACATTTAAGATAAGATAACGACACAAACTAAAATAAAATAACAAATATGTATTATAATAATTATGTTCACTCAGTCTCACTCAGTTTTTGGAATTGTGAACGCTTTTTTACAACTTTATCTAACGCGGTTACAAATTTCACGCGGGCCGCAACCAAAATTTTTTAGGGGCAAAAAAATATGTTGTTTAAATTTAACACAAGGTAGTTAAAAGAGTGAAACTAAACATTTAAGATAAGACTAGCTGTTGCCCGCGAGATTGTCCGCGTAATTTCGACCAAATTTGATTACCATAAAAAAGGTTACAGTGAGTCAATCTTAAAAGATTTTTTTAGATCATTTAAAGAGGAATAATTCTTTCATGCATATTTTTTGGGTAACTTGAGCCGTTTACGCAGTGCACTCAATGTAAGCCCTCAAATAAAGCTCAAATATATGAATATTTTACCCCGTTTTTGCAAAATTTTCACTGATGCTTCGCTCCTGTTAGTCGCAGCGTAATGTTATTATAGCTTCAAGCCTTCCTCGACAAATGGACTATCCAACACAAAAATAATTTTTCAATTCGATTTAGCAGTTCCTGAGATCAGAGCGTTCAAACAACAACGTAAGCCCTCAAAGATGAATAATTTTCTCCATTTTTTCCACATTTTCCACTGTTTCTTCGCTCCTTTTGGTCACAGCGTGATGCTATATAGCATAATTCCTTCCTCTATAAATGGACTATCCAACACAAAAATATTTTTTCAATTCAAACCAGTAGTTCCTGAGATTAGCGCGGTTAAGCAAAAAAAAACTCTTCAGCTTTATAATATTAGTATAGATAGCTGATGCCCGCGGCTCTGCCCGCGTAAGTACAGTAACCCACGGGAACCGTATAATATGTCTCGCGATAAAAAGTAGCTTAAAGTTGTAGACCACGAGGAAAAACACTTTCTCGTGGTCTACTTTATATCTGAGCCAAATTTCATGATGATAGCTTTAGTAATTTTTACGTGAATGTGTAAATAAAGTTTTCCACGGGAACCGTATATTTCTCCGCGATAAAAAGTAGCCTATGTCCTTTCTCGTGGTCTACTTTATATCTGTGCTAAATTTCATGATAGTCGGTTTTGCAGTTTTTACGTGAAACTGTAAATAAAGTATCCCACAGGAACCGTACATATCCCTGCGATAAAAAGTAGCCTAAGTATATCCTTTCTCAGGCTTTACTCTTTGTATCACAGGTACCAAATTTCGTTACAATCGGTTCAGTAGTTTTGGCGTGGAAGACTGACAAACAGACACACACTTTCCCATTTATAATATTAGTATGGATGTATTATGAAGATAATATATGTATTAAATGCAGCATTCGCAAATATTAAGGTGCCTACTTTTTCAAGATTTTCATCAAATTTAACTTTTTAATTCTTGTCAGATTTATTTTTCAATATGATGACAATATAATATTATGTCAAAATAAAAATAAAGCTCCCCACTCAAGGGCTATCGATTGCTTCGATCAAATTGGAAATTAATTCGCATTTGAAAGTAAATTGCTAACGACAAACTATTACACAAAATGATTAGTGTAAGACCTACCAGCTAGTTTTTGCGGTGCGCGTCAAAAGTGGGAACAAAATTTACGCGTATATATACGAGTTTCATATAAAAGTATAGTAAGGTGGTCCTAGGATCTCAGACTATATTTAATTTTCATCTAAACCGATTTACTTGCAACTATGAATCCAGTAAATGTTTAAATTGTAAATACTAAATCGATCGATCGCTTGTGAGTGGGAGCTTTAAATCAAAAGCACTAAGGAGTATTTATATTAACTTTAAAGCAAATCGCTCCCAAACAACTTTCTTTCCCTTTTTATTCCCGCTAGGGGACGAATTTCAATAAACTATGATACACGAATTCCATCAATTGTGTTACATAATGTTTGTGCAAAATATGAAGTAGATTGGACCAAGGAATCACGTTGCCCCATACAAACTGTTTTCCACCTTTTCACCCCCTTAGGAGTCGAATTTCGAAAAATCCCTTCTTATCGGATCCCTACGCATTACAAAGAGCAAGCCCTGCAAGTTTCGGGTCTCTACGATCAGCGGTTTAGGCTGTGCGTTGATCCGTCAGTCATTCAGGACAAAGGATTTTATATGTATAGATAACAACACAAACTAAAATAAAATAACAAATATGTATTATAATAATTATGTTCACTCAGTCTCACTCAGTTTTTGGAATTGTGAACGCTTTTTTACAACTTTATCTAACGCGGTTACAAATTTCACGCGGGCCGCAGATAAAGGCCCGGCGGGCCGCATGCGGCCCGCGGGCCGCGGGTTGGGGATAGCGGTTCTAAATATAGCAGTCATTATGACGTAGGTACATATTTGCTAAGGTAGGTTTTATCAAAATGAGCTGATTAAAGTGGTGAGAGTGAGACACATTTGACCTTTACCCTATAAAAAGAATATTTAGGAATATATTTAGACGGTCAGCCAAATGCATTGTTGGACAGCCATATATCTATGATGTAATTGTTTTTATGGGTTTAAAGCTGCACGTAAAAGCTAACATAAAAGCATAGGCTAAATATCTAATAGTGAATAGTGATACTATAATATAATATGCAGTTTAGTTTGATGTAAATAGGTACATATTAACTAATAGTTAAATTACGCTGAAATACTTGATATGGAAAATGATTTTGTTGTAAGCGGGTATTAAAATAATAACCCATTTACTATAATTTATATCTGCGGTAAGCTAAACTAGTTCTTAGTTTTATTTCATATAAATTAAACTGCTGTATTGATTGGTAGGAGACACGAATTAATTATAAGTTTAACTTATGAAAAAGCAGCCTGTTTTGAATAGAAACAATGAAATATTAAATCCTTCCACAACTTCGGTAAAGTGAAAAGTATTCAGTGGGGAAAACTAAAAATTAATAATATAAATTGAAAACTCCGATACCACCTGTCTAAAATTCTTAAAATTAGCTTTATTTTTCATTCATTAAGAGCATCGCTCTTGTCGGTGGAGCTTTCTCCATTCTTGTCCGCACTCCGCCCTTCTCTTCTATTTTTATTAAAGGAATTTTTGCATGTTGTTCAGTTTAAGCTCCTCACTTAATTTAATTTATAAACATAACTTTTAACTATTTACTTTTTATGAATAAACAAGGTTTAAGTTCTATCCTTGAAGTGCTATACAATATTTTGTCCTTGTCCGTCAACCGACTTTTCCTACGTATCAGACAAGGACAAGACATTGTATGGCTTATCCATTGTGTAAATATTTTTATTAGTAGTGATGTTAGAGTTAGTGATGAAGGTGAAGTACATTACAATATATGGATTTTAGTACTTAAGTACATTTTATTATCTACCTGACTGGCGCCTTGTTAAAACATTAAAGGTTGAATAAAACATAACAAGCCTTTGAAATATCAAATACGCTATGACCGTTTAAACTTTAAATTCTTAAGAAGTGAGAATTTTTAAATATGAAAATTCTCAAACGAGATGGGTTATAAAGTTAGGGTTCTTAATTAAGGTTAAGTGTGCGTTTACGCCAAGGCGGCTTCTACTTAACATAGTTAAGGCTTGTGGTAACTTATAAATAAAGATTATGACCGAGTAATTACTGATATTTAAGAAAATACGCATGTTCCCTGTTCACAAAATACTCTAAATAAATCGGGTAAAAATGGGTATGAAGTGTTCACGTAGCATGGATACGTATTCCTTACTTTGGAAGAATTTCCCTTTCTTATATGTAGGTACCTAATCTATACTAAGTATGAAAGAATGAAGTAGAAGTTATAATAAGCTAGTCTACCTCAATAAGAAAACCTATTACGGGGGGGCATTATGAATGATATGGAATATAAAAACCAAAACAATGATTTTTAGAATTTTTTTCTGTAAGTCTTGTTTGTATTTTAATTTGTCTATAAGTTTGTACGCTTTATCTCAGAATCTAGGTACTGGACAGATTTTGATGAAATTTTGGCATGCTAGTACCTACCTAGTTTAGACTCTGGATTAAGGCTACTTTTTATTGCGGAAATATGTACGTTTCCCGCCATGGGCGCCGGCAGGGGGGTGCCAGGTGGTGCACCCGTTGGGAATCTCGGGAATCGGGATCAACAGGAATTATTGAAATAAAAAGCCGTCTATTGGAAATCATTTTTTTATTCACATCACAATAATTAGTAGGCAGTTCTGTTAACGTAAAAAGACAGTCACTGTTGGTCGTAAAAAGAAAAGAAAGAAAACTAAAATCTGCACCCCTTGGGAATTATTTCTGCCGGCGCCTATGGTTCCCGCGATTTTTGCGCGTACAAAGTCAACGGCTAAACCGATTTGAATGCGCTTTTCACTAATGCGTTTTGGTTGGCGCCACCTAAAACATAATGTTTATTTCATTTCAATCGGTTTATAAAAATCATAGTTATATCAGTCTAAAGAATATTAATAACTGATCAGTTGAATTGGCTGAAATTTAAGGTAGGTATTAACCTAATTACATACCAGGACGAATAAGTGAGAAGAAGAAGTAGGTCGATGGTCGGTATGATAGGTGTTTAAAGCTAAAACAAGAAATTATCTAGAAATACCTTTATTGACACAATCAAATAAAAAAGCATACAAAAACAAAACTGTAACTTTAAACTGAAGACAAACAAAACATATTTATAAATAAAACTCTGACAATCAATAAATGAACATTTAAAAATTATTCCGAACTTAGAAACCTACTTTTGGAAGTAGGTCAAAAACATACTGCAAGTTTGACACTGTTATTGATAATGAAAAAAATATATATTTTATATTCCTAAGCGACATTAAGGCACGTACATGTCGTATCACAGAATATCATAGCAAATCACTAAATTTAAACTAATTTTATACAACAGTCAGAATCTTACACAACTCTACCTATACTCTACAAGAATAAATATTTACTTTCTTAAAATTCTAAGTTACGTAGTTTCGTAAAATCAAAGATCAACAATCTGTTTTGCGATTTAAGAGGTACAAAATGTATTCGTTCGAATAAAAATTTGTTGCCACAAAAACTTGTGTAGGTATAAAAGTTTCATCGGCGTGGGGTTTATAACATTTTAATGTCACCGTTTTTCTACTTTGACTTGTACATATATTTAAAAATAAGAAATTACTATAATAACTGAGATCTTAGTCTATATAAAATAATTTAGAAAAAAATATTCGATTTAAAAATTTATTATTTTAATTATTCCCCGAAATTAGACATTAAGTGTTATCCTCTAACGAGATTCATTTTTGATATGATTTTTATTGCTGTTCAAAAATTATTGCTATGTTTTTCGTTCCACTGGATTTTGTAAAGTCAGTGTCTTCTAATGTAGTAAATTGGTCCATCGACCATCGAAAATAGGTATTATTATATCTTCAAAACAATTATTTCTGTTAATGTTGGGTGAGATATTATGAAAAGGATAAGTTTAATTTAAGTTGCATACTTTCTTGCAAAGTGGATATAGTTTGAACTCATAACAACGTGTTTTTATTTACTGTATAGAATATAGATGTATCATAATAACATTATTGTGGTTAAAGTAGTGTTAACAATATAATTTTTTTTGATTTATAATATACAGCATGAATGCCAGCTATCAGACAACATTAAGATGATCAAGGCACATCTATACATAGAATATCTACACACCAACATACACAGTTGCAGACCTTTTACACATATAGTATTACGTATTTATACAAGCTTATATAACTTGATATAGATGAATGAAGTAGGTATGGGATATGTTGCTATTTTAAGATGTATGCTGACTCTGACTCTGAAAACAGTGCACTTTTTTTTAGTATGCACATGTTCTCTTACGTATGGTAACTAGAGGGCTTAGACAAAGTAAGTACAATATCGAAACGATAACGAAGTTAGTAACGATTAATATAATAATTAGTAACAAATAAATAGCATAAACTATGTAATATAGGGACGTCATCATATACATTTTATTGTTTTCTAACTTCGTTAACATTTTTATATTGTTACTTCGTAAGCCCCTGGGCATTACCGGCAAGCTAAGTGTGTGTACCTATATCTTCTAACATCTTAAAATGCATTATGTTCATTACATTACACGATATAGTTCGTTATCTCTTAACCAAGCGAGAAGAACTGTTTGCTGTTGGGCATCTTCTGTCGTTGCTTCTTGAGGAACTCCCGCGCTTGTTTGTCGCCTTGTCTCGACTCCAAGGCCTTGATTGCGTCACCGTCTAAAAATAATTATTAATTAGCATGTGGTCTGTACGTATATTAGACTAGAATCTAGATGTTTCCCTCGACTTTTTACGTGTGTTCTACTCTTATTTATGCAAAATTTCATCAAATCGGTCCAGTAGTTTCGAAACCTATTCAATGCAGACAAATTATGGTATATTCTTGATATGTACTAGTGTACATATCAAGAATATACCATAATAGTCTATAGTTCAATACACCTAGCCATAGTAGGCACGTGTGAGGAACTATAACCTAACTTACCAACCTCACGTTGCAGAGAAACGCGTACCACAATAGCGGGACGATGATCACGACGTACGTCAGGCAACGTCACGAGCGTATTGCTGGCGCTCACACAGACGTACCTATGTTGCTGGGTCGAGACAGCGGCAGGTGCTGCTGCGGCAGGCTGGCGATGGGCGCGAGCGTGTGCGGCATGCTGCTGACGTGTTGCTGGCGCTCACACAGACGTACCTATGTTGCTGAGCCGGGACAGCGGCAGGTGCTGCTGCGGCAGGCTGGCGATGGGCGCGAGCGTGTGCGGCATGCTGCTGACGTGTTGCTGGCGCTCACACAGACGTACCTATGTTGCTGAGCCGGGACAGCGGCAGGTGCTGCTGCGGCAGGCTGGCGATGGGCGCGAGCGTGTGCGGCATGCTGCTGACGTGTTGCTGGCGCTCACACAGACGTACCTATGTTGCTGAGCCGGGACAGCGGCAGGTGCTGCTGCGGCAGGCTGGCGATGGGCGCGAGCGTGTGCGGCATGCTGCTGACGTGTTGCTGGCGCTCACACAGACGTACCTATGTTGCTGAGCCGGGACAGCGGCAGGTGCTGCTGCGGCAGGCTGGCGATGGGCGCGAGCGTGTGCGGCATGCTGCTGACGTGTTGCTGGCGCTCACACAGACGTACCTATGTTGCTGCGCCGAGACAGCGGCAGGTGCTGCTGCGGCAGGCTGGCGATGGGCGCGAGCGTGTGCGGCATGCTGCTGACGTGTTGCTGGCGCTCACACAGACGTACCTATGTTGCTGCGCCGAGACAGCGGCAGGTGCTGCTGCGGCAGGCTGGCGATGGGCGCGGGCGTGTGCGGCACCTCGCTGAAGTGCAGGTACGCCTCGCCCACGAACGTGTTGCTGACGTGTTGCTGACGTGTTGCTGGCGCTCACACAGATGTACCTATGTTGCTGGGCCGAGACAGCGGCAGGTGCTGCTGCGGCAGGCTGGCGATGGGCGCGGGCGTGTGCGGCACCTCGCTGAAGTGCAGGTACGCCTCGCCCACGTACGTGTTGCTGACGTGTTGCTGGCGCTCACACAGACGTACCTATGTTGCTGGGCCGAGACAGCGGCAGGTGCTGCTGCGGCAGGCTGGCGATGGGCGCGAGCGTGTGCGGCATGCTGCTGACGTATTGCTGGCGCTCACACAGACGTACCTATGTTGCTGAGCCGGGACAGCGGCAGGTGCTGCTGCGGCAGGCTGGCGATGGGCGCGAGCGTGTGCGGCATGCTGCTGACGTGTTGCTGGCGCTCACACAGACGTACCTATGTTGCTGAGCCGGGACAGCGGCAGGTGCTGCTGCGGCAGGCTGGCGATGGGCGCGAGCGTGTGCGGCATGCTGCTGACGTGTTGCTGGCGCTCACACAGACGTACCTATGTTGCTGAGCCGGGACAGCGGCAGGTGCTGCTGCGGCAGGCTGGCGATGGGCGCGAGCGTGTGCGGCATGCTGCTGACGTGTTGCTGGCGCTCACACAGACGTACCTATGTTGCTGAGCCGGGACAGCGGCAGGTGCTGCTGCGGCAGGCTGGCGATGGGCGCGAGCGTGTGCGGCATGCTGCTGACGTGTTGCTGGCGCTCACACAGACGTACCTATGTTGCTGAGCCGGGACAGCGGCAGGTGCTGCTGCGGCAGGCTGGCGATGGGCGCGAGCGTGTGCGGCATGCTGCTGACGTGTTGCTGGCGCTCACACAGACGTACCTATGTTGCTGCGCCGAGACAGCGGCAGGTGCTGCTGCGGCAGGCTGGCGATGGGCGCGGGCGTGTGCGGCATGCTGCTGACGTATTGCTGGCGCTCACACAGACGTACCTATGTTGCTGAGCCGGGACAGCGGCAGGTGCTGCTGCGGCAGGCTGGCGATGGGCGCGAGCGTGTGCGGCATGCTGCTGACGTGTTGCTGGCGCTCACACAGACGTACCTATGTTGCTGCGCCGAGACAGCGGCAGGTGCTGCTGCGGCAGGCTGGCGATGGGCGCGAGCGTGTGCGGCATGCTGCTGACGTATTGCTGGCGCTCACACAGACGTACCTATGTTGCTGAGCCGGGACAGCGGCAGGTGCTGCTGCGGCAGGCTGGCGATGGGCGCGAGCGTGTGCGGCATGCTGCTGACGTGTTGCTGGCGCTCACACAGACGTACCTATGTTGCTGCGCCGAGACAGCGGCAGGTGCTGCTGCGGCAGGCTGGCGATGGGCGCGAGCGTGTGCGGCATGCTGCTGACGTGTTGCTGGCGCTCACACAGACGTACCTATGTTGCTGCGCCGAGACAGCGGCAGGTGCTGCTGCGGCAGGCTGGCGATGGGCGCGAGCGTGTGCGGCATGCTGCTGACGTGTTGCTGGCGCTCACACAGACGTACCTATGTTGCTGCGCCGAGACAGCGGCAGGTGCTGCTGCGGCAGGCTGGCGATGGGCGCGGGCGTGTGCGGCACCTCGCTGAAGTGCAGGTACGCCTCGCCCACGAACGTGTTGCTGACGTGTTGCTGACGTGTTGCTGGCGCTCACACAGATGTACCTATGTTGCTGGGCCGAGACAGCGGCAGGTGCTGCTGCGGCAGGCTGGCGATGGGCGCGGGCGTGTGCGGCACCTCGCTGAAGTGCAGGTACGCCTCGCCCACGTACGTGTTGCTGACGTGTTGCTGGCGCTCACACAGACGTACCTATGTTGCTGGGCCGAGACAGCGGCAGGTGCTGCTGCGGCAGGCTGGCGATGGGCGCGGGCGTGTGCAGCACCTCGCTGAAGTGCAGGTACGCCTCGCCCACGAACGTGTTGCTCACGCTCATACAGACGTACCTATGTTGCTGGGTCGAGACAGCGGCAGGTGCTGCTGCGGCAGGCTGGCGATGGGCGCGGGCGTGTGCGGCACCTCGCTGAAGTGCAGGTACGCCTCGCCCACGAACGTGTTGCTCACGCTGAACATATCCTTGTCCTTAATGACTAAGTGGATGAGCGCGTCCGGCGTGCGACTCTGCTCGGCAGACAGCGGACTGGGGAGAATAATTATATTTATTCTACAGAAATTGTTTTTGTATATGTTAGTAAAATACTAAACGCAAATGAGCGTACTTGTGTGCGTATGTAAGTGAAACCATGCGTGCGTACATACGTGAGTGCGTGCGTACGAGCGTACGAGCGTACGAGGGCACGTACATGCGTATTCTAAAAATTTTCTTATCCAAAAAAATACATTATCCATACGACCTATGTAATAAATTATATAAAATTAGGTTTTGTAAGAAAAGTTATACTTACATTAGGAACATTTCGTCGTAAAGTGGGAAGAGATTTTTGTTGTGCGTCTGCGTTTTGGGCTTCTCGATATTCGCAAATGCATCCTCTGGTTGAAGACCTACTCTCACGTATGAATCACACAAACCTGAATAAAAAAAAAACATTGTTAAATATGTATAACTTTTCGGGCACCCAATAATAAGTTGTCACACCACATGATGCGAATTTTAGGCTTACTAGTTTAAGAGCATTAATCGGCGCGAGACTCAGATTTCACGAAAATGCTACTTTTTAAATGCGTCTATATCTAACAAAAACTGGTTATTCTGATTTCTACATGTAAAAAACACTAGAAAATATTGTATTCTAATTTTTCACTTATCATTTATTTTAAAATAATTTCAAACTTTTGAATAAAACTGACAAAACTAACCAGAAGTTTTTACAACTTTAGGTTCAGAGGCAATTTCAAAACATATAATAGCTAAAACCGCTTACATTTTTTAAAAACAAAAAATCTTTACAAACTTGTTGGATCCTCTTCTAGATTATCTCTTTGTCAGATTATTTTTAATATTAAAAAGGCGTTTTTTATTTAGTACTTTTAACTACTAAATAAATAAATCGAGGCGCACGAGCGTTTACAAATACTGTTGTAAACGCTCGTGCGCCTCGATAAATACAGTAGTTTTAAAAATTCATATAAAATTCGTCAAACTAATTTAGTTAAAAATTTAAATAGCATATTAAAGATAAAAGGTTCTTCTCATAGATTATGTAAGTAAGAAACAAAAGGAGCGAGTAAAATACATAAATATCATCATTTTAAATAACTATAATTCCTGATAATTTCGCATTCTTTAAATTTTATTTTTATGAGATAGAAACGTATATAAAAATAATCTGACAAAGAGATAATCTAGAAGAGGATCCAACAAGTTTGTAAAGATTTTTTGTTTTTAAAAAATGTAAGCGGTTTTAGCTATTATATGTTTTGAAATTGCCCCTGAACCTAAAGTTGTAAAAACTTCTGGTTAGTTTTGTCACTTTTATTCAAAAGTTTGAAATTATTTTAAAATAAATGATAAGTGAAAAATTAGAATACAATATTTTCTAGTGTTTTTTTACATGTAAAAATCAGAATAACCAGTTTTTGTTAGATATAGACGCATTTGAAAAGTAGCGTTTTTCGTGAAATCTGAGTCGCGCGCCGATCAATGCTCTTAATATATTATGACACTAATAAGTTTACGTTACGATAAGCAAATAATGTTGCTATTCGAATGTGCCCAGTATACAATTGGTGGCAAATTCTGCCTTTTTAAAACCAACACTTACCATTCGAATCCGTAGGCATCAAATTCCTCGCATTCATAATTTCGATTTTCAAATGATCTTCAATGAACTGCGCGCGAACCGTCAACAGACCCATCTTAGGTTCACTAATCGCCTGTTGTTCCTGCCACCTCTCCAAATGGAACTGATGAATCAACTCTCTAGTCTCCATACCGTGAATTTTTAGTAAGTATTCTACTCGTTTCAAAGTCTCAGACGTATAAACCTCCTTCCCATCTTGGCGGAACGAACGCACCATTATTTTCAAACACTCGTGTAGGTTATGGAAGAAAGATGGCGGACGACGTTTCTGGAATAGTGATTATTAAATTATTTTTTATTTTCATGTAAAAAAAGACCACAACCGTCATGCTTAGATCCATCACCACTACAGGATACATGCTTTTTCATTAAATCTTCTCTATGGTTATAGAACAGGTTTTCTAGAACCTAAAACCATTTAAAAGATATTGTATCTATCAAACGCATGGTAGTTTATGTTCATACATTTTCGTTGTGACACAACAGCTGTGACGTCACTCCTGCTACATTTTTTGTATAGAGCGCTTTTGATGCACTCCAACGATCTCACTTTTGTGATGACTGTATTTCGTCAACAGTTGATCGTAGATATGTCATTGCACAGACAATATTTCCTGGCTTATTATGGATTTTTCGAAAAGCCAACAAAAAAAAAATGCATCTTCTCTATTGTACTCCTTCGTACAATTCTCTTAAAACTTAAAAAGTTTTTGCTACACGTATTAATAAGATTGTGCATAAATAATGTTTTATTTTGGATCCTAATTCTGATCATTCTTTCAGGAATTTAAGATTAAAAAAAACGTGCAATTCAAGAGACAAACACAATATTTCTTGCAATGACGTCAGTGGCAGGCAGTAGAAACATAGACCCATAGACCAGATAATGTACAAGTACCATCACCGTTGCAATAAATAAGAAGACAGACTTTAATAGAAGATAAAACTATCATTGAATAGAAAGAGAAAAATATTTTATCTATATGCATAAAATTAAATAGAACTTATCAACTATTACTCACACACATTTTCAAGTAACGGATATTAAAGTACCTATTATGAAGATACTTAATATCTTTTAAGTATTTAACAATTCTCTTTATAGTTGGGACTTAGGACTTTATTATTTTAAATTATATTATCAAGACACAAGCAAGACATTTCACATACATATATTTTACTAGATTTAAATGTTTAGCCACTAATATTTCAGCAAACATACATGTTTATACACAAACATACACGAGATACCAGCATGGCCCCTGGACTCTATAGCCTGGAGGTACGATAATAAAAAAATGTCATTTTATGATTTTTCTTTACCATCGTACCCACTAGCTACTTTCTTTTCGATGCGCGATGTAAAAATTAACGAAGGTAAAATTGTATAGCGTGCAATTTACCTTATTTAACTCTATTTACATATTTAAAAGGCATTATTAGAAAGAGAAAATTATTAACCTTTAACTTTGCCGTTTGTTGACAGAGTAAAAACTAGTAGATTTACAACGTAGATAAAGAGAACACGTCTCACTTTCTTATCCTACCTTTACGTCAATCTTTTCAGCTCTTAGGCTTGGACTATAATATATGATCCGGATTCCGGCGGGCCCGGTAAAAATCATAGCACTAAAAATAGAACTCTGAACTAATGCGGATAGAGTTGAAAATCTTAGTGTCTAGTGTCGAACATTGACATTTGACTCGACACTTGTGTTCGATTTTCAACTCTATTTTAATTAGCGCAGAGTTCTATTTACAGTGCTTTGAATTTTCCCCAGCCTTGCGGATTCCGGATTATATAGTCCCAGCCGTAAACCACTTCAGGCTATATACACGACGTCAACAACAGGGGTCATGCTATGCAGTACTATACATAGGTACATAAATAGTGCTATAATTTGGAATCATTACCGCGTCCAAATTGGCGGCTGCCGATTTGTTCAAGCGTCTCGGGTCGATATAGCGAGTTATTTTTGCCTTGCGGTGCTAATAAATAAAAAAAATATATCAACTAAAAAAAACAAAATGTGCTTCCTTTTTCAAATAATAATTACTACAAAAACTGATTTTTTTATTAATCTAAACAAAATATAAATAATTCAAATGTGCGTTTTGGTAGCGTGCGACACAAATGCATTATTTACCGGGAACACAAGAGAGTAAGGCGACACTCTGTTTTTGCCGAAATATCTACGCCTAAGTAAGCGGATACGGGTAGCTATTTTCTCTTTCTACAAAATTAAATGTTAAAACATAGGTTAGTAAAGAAAATGTAGGAAAGTTAATATAATACAGTCCAGTAAACGTTTGCAAACTTTAAACAGTATAAATATTAGGCAGTAAGTCTATTTTACTGAACCCGTTAATGAAAAGTATAAAAAGAAAACTATGTTACTAAGTTTTGTTAATAATGAAAAGTTAGAATAAACGTTAGCATATGGCAAGTTACCTCCAAATTGGCTTGAATTAGTTCGTATAATACTTCGCCTAGTTGCTCCCAAACTATGTCGAGAGTTCTAGAAAAGTTCTCGTTGTTTAAATGCTGGTACAAAGTATCAAGATTGGCTTCTAGGTATCTCATGACTCGGTCCATACTGGAGCAGTCTTGATGCAATAATTCTGCTCCTTCTATCAAAAATCTCGTAATGGAAGGCATCATCTGTAATTTTAATAACATTTAAGTTAGAACAAAATTGTGTATACTGAATAATGTACATTTATCTATTTTGTTGAAAAATTATAATAATTCAACATTTAAATTAACGTTACCTTTTTGATCATCACTTCTAGAAGTTCAACAATTTTATTTTTCACTGTATCAATTGCATTTTCAATCACATTTTGCAGTGTCTCTTTGCATCTGAAACATAATAAAAATAATATACTTAAGTGTTATACATAATAATAATAATTTATTCATTTGTTGTAATACTACCGGTAGATCATGGAGTCTCAGACTCAGGGTACAAAGACAAAGTAAAATGCCAAATTGTACGGTCCCCTCATCTACTTTAAGATTTATACCTATTGCAGTTAAGAAACCGAAATAACCTTTACAGATTCATTATTTACATAACGATGACCTACAGCAAAGGTCTGTGGGAATAGTGTGTGAACTTCGATAGCGCGATTCAGGACTGAACGCTGATTGGTCCGCTATAGGTCTTTAAATTCAGAACAAACCTCTGCGCCTCCATGGGCGACCTGGCCTCGCACATGCGCTGCACGATTTCGTCCATGCCGAGCTCGCCCACGAAGGGCTCCAGGCTGCGCCGCACGTAGTCTATGTTGTTGATGGCCACACACCACTCTGTCGTCACCTGTGATCAATGAGACCTTATAGCTCCTTCAAATAAATGATGCAGATGAAGTCTACACACGTTGAGTCATCTGTAGACAGTCCCTCAGTGCACTGTATATTTAAACCGTGACTTTATTGCATATATTTAATATATAAATCAATTACGGATATTCTGAGCATATGATTTACTGCTTATGTCAAGGCGTTTAGGCATAAAAATGATTTAAAATTTCTAAAATAAATTGTACTATGTAAAAATTGCATTACGTTCATTATGGCGCGTAAAGGTCATTGACTTCACACAGCTGATTGTATCATGTAATTTAGGCAAAGTCTGCTTCCATGATGCTCTTTAAATCACCTGTTTCTGTGAGGTTAATGACCTCCGTGCCTCGAGAGCGCAATGTAATAATTTATTTTTATTTAATTTTTTCGAAATGTTTAGTTATTTTTCTACCTAAGTGTCTTGACTTAAGCAGTAGATCACAATCCCAAAATATCCGTAATTGATTTTGTACAACCTTATAGAGTGCGTAATAAAACTCGACGACAAGACATGACAACATTAGCCGTTACGCAACGCCATTCTAGTCGATTTGACTATTAAGGCGTGTCAATTATACTTAGGTAAAACGTTGCATCAAAAATAACTTATGAAACTCATCTACCATCTAGCTACAATAAGCAACAAAAATATTTACCTCAAAGCGCGTGTCGTACACTGTGCTGACTGTACCAACGCTTTCGACGCGTGCCGACATGCGCTCCGAGTAGAACACGCAGCAGCGGCAGATGTCCTGAAAATTTATTTAATCATTCAAAAATTTAAAAGAAAGTCAATAATCCGTCGCTAGAGGTGCAGTAAATATGATGCAAGAAGTTTTTTCTACAAATAATTTCGGACTATGTGTGTAGCCTTAAAGACCTATTACACTACACGGTATTCAGGCACACTTACCTATTTAGAGCAGTGTAATAGAATTACCGGAGTAAGTCCATAATTAGGGGGACCGGACGTTCCCGGAGAGCCTTGCTCCCTAATCGCCCTTACAATCGAGTACTGTAATAACACTTTACTCCTATAGCTATAAATCTTAATGTGACAACCTGGTTGTCACAACCAGTCTTTGTCTAGCACTTACACTCTGTCTTAAAATTGTGTCTTCTTTTTTAATATATTTATAATTACTAAATTTAATAACTATTAAAATTCCTCCTCTGGGAGAGGATTTCTTCTTAAATATTTTTTAAAATCCACTGGTTTCAGAACACTGATTAATTATCCGTATATTGGAGTGCTTTTCTCTTAATTTCAAGTACTGATTGAAATTAAGCAATACTTAAAAGTATTGCTTAATAGATAATAGAATAAATTAAGAAAAGGCATTAAGAAAAAAGAAAAATAATCGACGCCCTTGAAAGGGGCCACGTCCTCCCTGACTACCGGGCCCTGAACACCGTGTAATATATATGTGTGAATGGGCCCTATTACTTTGGTAGCCTTTGGTGCTTTATGTCAAATCCCATACATTTTTTCAAACTTCCTCATCGTAACTAATAATGGCAATATGGCTAAAGGCTGTGATGTTTGGTCGAGCATTATATGTTATGCTCTACTACCTATATTTTTTTTATTCAAGGATTCAATACACTCATAGCGAATGGTATAATTCTACGAAAACTGATCATTCGGAAAATCTGTTTTCCTACCTTTTTCGTTCATATACTTAGACATCGTTTTTAACATAGTGAGTAAAATAAAAAGTGTTCTAAACTACTATACCCACATCAATGATCTTCGCTACGAAAGTGTAACATCCCTCTACATCAGGCCACGCTAGCTGCTGCCAGAATATCTTGATCTGGTAGAATATAGCCAGCGTGTCTACTCCCGAACTGCTGTACTTGACGTTGGTGTCTACTGGAGTTAGGTTGTCCAGTTCTACTGCTTTCTCAATACGAGTCAACGCTTTGTACGCCGCTATGTCCAGCCATTGAGCCACGCCGCCAAAGAACCAGGAATGGAACTTCGATATGGCGTAGTTACTCCACTCAGTTTCGTTCAAACCTTGGCCTAACCTGTAAGCAGACATTTAATCTTTCAGATTTTTGAACATCAAAATATAAAGTAAAAGAATCTAGATAAAGAGAAACGAAAGATAGAAACGATTAATAAGTTCAATTGATGTTAAATTATTTTCGACATACGACCATAACATGACCAAAAAGGCGGTAGGTACTTTCAGTGATGCGAATGTCCATGCGCTGGAAATCTCTACTATAAGAAGGCGCTTTTTTTTTAATATATTTTACATAAAATTTTATTTTCTTTTTAAAACTTAATTCAAATATTATTTATCTATACTAATAATATAAAAGTGAAGATTCGTTTCTTTGTATGTTTAAAACTAATAAACTGATTTTGATACAATTTGGCATAGATATAGAGGAGACAACGGGGAAGGACATAGGCCATTTTATAGCGGCAAAATGTACGGTTCATGTAGGATTTCTTTTTGCGCGTACAGTACAAAAACTTACGTCAAAAACCTCTGCAGGGCTAGATATAATTCGAACAGCGTAGTGCCCATAGCCAGGGGCTCCGACCCGACCTCAGGGGTGCCCAAGCCCGTCTCCCCATTTATACCGCCAGCCAGCTGCACGTTGGAGTTACTCTCACTATACCGTAGTCGCTTCAGACTCTTACAGACTTGGACTACCTCTGGTTCAACGAGAGACGCGATTTTACTCTCGTATACCCCGTATAAGGCCTTTGAATAGGGGAACGACATTACCCTGAAAAGTAAGATAGAATGAAATAGTTAAATGTACACAACTGCAAATGATTCTTGTACTTGTTAGTAAAATATTTTCGACAAGTTTAAAAATAAGCAAAGTATTTGAAAGCAGGAAAGAAATCCTAAACTTATTAGTATATTATATTCACTCGAGTATCAATCAATATAATATTATACATCTTAACTACATACAATAATTATAATGTAATGCTTTGACTTACTCTCCAAAAACTCTGTCAAAATATTCGATGGCTCTCTGCAAGTCTGATCGCACCAGCTGAATCACTCGGATCAAATGTTGTAGTCTGGACTCCTCCGTTTTGTCCTTACACTCGTTGTTGTCCAAAATATGGACGAACCAATCCGAAGCACCCTGTATAACCGCTTGACTCAACACTTCGTGGATAGTTAGTTTACTTCCGTCACTCTTTTCCCTTAGCCAACCGTATAAGTTGACCGGGAATAAGTCTATAGTCTCTGGAAGATCTAGTAGGGACAACTTGTATAATATCTTCAGCACCTCTCTTAAGGTTTTCATAACAGTCTTGTCTCCGGCGGTCTTCTTCCGGAGCTTCCTGATGTGGCTGAAGCAAGTTGGAAGTAGTTTTTTCGCAGCGTCCCAAAACAGCTTTACATCCTCTTCATTGATTAAGCCTGGAAAATACAAAGTGGATTCTTGAGTACTATAATGTCTATGATATCATGGGGTTATAATATTATAATTATGTATTTTGGTAATTTATTTTGTTTCGAATGTAATGGACCGAAAAAGGTGGCTGGCAACGAATGGACGAGGGCTGCCCAAGACAGGGATGGTTGACGCTTGTTTGGGGAGACTTATGTTAGAGCAGTAGACGACAAAAGGCAGATTTGATGATGTATTTGTTTTGCCTTACTGACGATGTTTGTTTCTTTTCTCACTAAGGCGTTAAATATGTTCCTTCTCTCTTCTACTTTCCAGATTACTTAGCGATATTGTCGAGTTGTTGAATAGGGTGAAGCTAAGCGATGAGCTCACAGTACAGGCCGCTTGCTGCACGTTCCTTCTTCTTCTCTCTTAGGCGTTACATATGTCCCTTCTCTTTCTCATTCACTCACCAGATTGCAACGGCTTGGCGATCTTGTCGAGCAGGTTGTTGAAGAGGGTGAAGCTGAGCGGGTGGTCGGCGGTGAGCGCGCAGTACACCACCCACTGCGCCAGCGCATTGTCCACCGGGCACAGACCGCTCTGGGCCGCGTGCTGGGTGAGCACCGCCTCCGCGGGCGCGCTGAAGCTGCCGCACCACCAGTATGGCGCTACCTGAAAATGGAAACATTTTTCATGATCAAAATGGGGCCTCCACAAGTGGAACGAAGAACAATAAAGTCTCAGGAGAGTTTAAAAAACTAAATATTATGAGCCAAAAAAAACTTCATTATGGTGTTATGGAAGCGGCAGAACAGTTTGGTTAACGTTTTGGTTTAGTTCATCTTAACATTGGTACACTGCAAGCTTGGCACGACCACCTTATGAATGGCGTATTTCTACGTAAGGATAGACAAAATAATTGGATAGACAAAATTATGTATAATTTTGTTCATAATATTATCTGTCAGTATATCTATTCCTGTGTAGACAAACAATACGCATTTCTGTAGTGGTCATGCACAGTAACGTACAAGTGTACTCTTTCGTGATTTTGTTGACTCTCATTTAATAGCTTATGAGGTTTGTTATCTGAGGGTCAATTCTGCTAAATAAAACCTGCATAAATATAATTACAATCAAGTCCCGATACATTAAAACTGTCAAACGGTATTCTCGTAAACGTTAAACCAGCATGAAACGCGCTCCGTGAAAACTGATTGGTCGAAACGTCATAAAATCAGTTTATGATAACAAGTCGCTCCACTTACAATAAAATCAAAGTACAATGAAAGTCTACTTTAAATACGAGAATTGAGATTCTGTTCTGAAATTCGCTGCAAGCAGCAAGTTAAGATTCGAGCAAACTATCGTTCGTAAAAAGTGCAGTGGACGAATTACCTTTGAGCTCTCTAACTCATGCAACAGCAGTATCCTCAACAGATGCCGGTGCTCCTGGGCGGCCACTTGTGAGTTTTTCTCCGAGGAAAAACTACAGCGCACCTTCAGCACGCCCTGACGCCGCAGCTTACTCTTCTTGCTGAGGTTCAGCCACATCGTCATGCCGCCCGCGGGGATCGACTGCCAAAATACTTTCGTGTAAAACATATTTTCACCCGACTGCCTCCCGGTTATGTTTTTCGAGCATATACGTATGTTTCTGACCGGCTAAACCGAGCAAAGATAACTACACATGTCACATAGAGAATACTAGAAATCGATTGTACGTCATTTAAATTACTGTGTTACATATTAACATACTTGATACTACATTAACTAAACTATAGTATAAATTTTATACTATAGTGTAAAGGTACGACAATTTGGGTTTATTGAGAATTTTGCATAATGATTTAAACTTGTTTTAGAATTAGTCACAGTTTTAAGCAACTAGGAAATATAATATCTGTTACTTTGCTATCACAGCATACTAAGGAAAATTATTTGGTAATTGAAAATAGCTAAATATTATCAAACGATATATTCATATACAATATACGATTTTCAAATAATTATATTAGATATTATATTGCGGCGGATTAAATTTTGTATAGGTCAAAAAATCCAACAGAGAAATTATATTTAAAATGTTTTATTAAAAATAAATAGTTATTAATGTTCTTTATTGAGTAGAAAGCAAAAACTTTGTGTTGAATTCTTACTACCTCGCTAATATTATAAACGCGAAAGTTTTTATGAATGTGTGGATGTATAGATGTGTGGAATGTGGATTTGCTAACTGAACGGATTTGAATGAAATTTGGTATTGTAGTCTAAACTATAGACTCTGAATAACACATTGGTATTTGGGTCCATCCACATATTACGTCACACCTGATGGGGAGGCGGGGGGCATACTAAATGTGACAGTACATGTTAAATACAGGTACAGGTATACTAAAAAGCGTGACATATTTTGTTCAAAAAAACGAAATTTTGCGTGACGTAATATGTGGATGGCCCCTTTTCAATTTCTTTCTGCGCGTAGGAAGTCGCGCATAACATTTAGTACGCAAATAATAGTGATGTTAATTGTTGACAACAATAATTACCCTAACAAATAAACAAGCTTGTTAATATAATATTGTAATAAGTTTTAAGTTTCTTAACCCCATGTTTAGCTTCCGTGACACTAATTACTTTGCCGATAAACTCAATTCCAACACGAAGGCCGAACACGGGTTACACTTAGGCTAAAGACTACTACATTAAGACGTAGCATTCCGATCTCACTGACCGCGAGTAGCGAACTAGCAAATCAGACCATTTCGCCTAGATGCCATTGATAATTACGATGAAAAAGTTAGACAACTGGCACGCTATATCACATAGCGAATTTTATGTTAATCCCATATATTTTCATTAAAAAAAATCCTCATTTTAATTAACGTTGGCATGTTGGTTTATGCCTCAGGGCCTCTAGTCAAGATGCATTCTTTAATTTCGACGGCGAAGTTCGAAAACAAAATGTATGGGATTTGACATAAGGCATCGCAAACGACATGTCACTTAGCGATAACTTATGTCAAATCCCATACATTTTTGATTTCGAAGTTCGCCGTCAAATTCATCGAATGCATTTTGACTAGAGGCCCAGGTTCTCTGGCCAGTGGCCACCCACCGATAGCGCGTCGCAGCTGCGGGATTTCTTTAGTGCTCCATATAAATTGATACTAAGCAGAAGGTCGATCGACGCGGTCGCAGTCGCTAAGATTGGAATGCTACCATTGGAACAACATAAAAATACGACAAACAAAATTGAACCTTCTGTGAAAAACTTTTAAAGTTATATTTGAGGTTTGAGGTTGCATATTTTATGAAACCTCCGTTTTTCCTTAATGCGACACACGCAATGTGGATTATTATTAAGACAAAAATAACAATTCCGAGGACTCATTTTCCGTTGAAACTGCCGTATCATAACATTATTTCTGCATGACTAAGTATAAAAACTAGTAATTTTAGTTACCTGCTAAAAAGTTCATTATATTTCTGTAGAGTCACGAGCACACACACATAAAAACAATGAGAATTATAGACACCGAATCTTCAAAAAATTGGTGACCACGTCCTACAGGCTACAACTATTATAAAAGTGAAAGTTTTTGAGGATGGAGGTTTGTTACTGTTTAACGCAAATATTACTGAACGGATTTAGAATAAATTTGGTATGACAGAAGTTTAGGGTCTAGATTAAAACATAGGCTTCTTTTTATTAAGAAACAAGATGTCGCCTGCGACTTCGTGCGCGTTAACCGTACATGTTTCCGCGATAAAAAGTAGCTATGTTTGTGCCTATGTCCCTTCCCGTAGTCTGCTCTACATCTGTGCCAAATTTCATCAAAATCGGTTCAGTAGTTTCGGAGCTTATTCGATGCAAACAAATAAACAAATTTTTCCTCTTTATTATATTATAGTATAGAAAAATATAGTATTCCCGTGGGATACTTATAATTATAAGTCTTCCTAAAGTGCTTATATAAAGATATTATAACTATCTCTTTTTTGGGAAGGGCTATATTGCAATAGTGCTCATATAGCGCAAGCGATAGCGCAATTATAGCTCATAAATCATAATAGAAAGTCCCCCTTACTAATAAACGCTGTATAAGCATTGAATAGTTACACATTGTTTTGTCTCCTTCTATCGAATTAAAAATGCCACTTGTGTGATGTGAACAAAACACTGTATTACTAGTCAAAGCTTATACAGCGTTTATTAGTAAGGGGGTATATGTTTAACTCACTTTCAAAGGTATATTGGAGGTGCCGATCAGTTCGTTGTCGTGTTTCCCCGTGGACGCCGTGATGGCGATCTCCTTCATTAGCTTCCGAAGACCCTTCACGCCTTTCACTTCGAATATTTTGGTCATCTTCTCCTTTACCGTCTCCGCTGGGTCGAAATCCCTGAAAAAATTGGTTTCAATTAAGCATAAATTTATACAGAACGTAGCAAATAGTATCTCCCATATATATAAATTTATAAGCTATTTATAATATGGGCATATGCAGCCTGAAATAAAGGTTATTTTATTTATATTACACAAATTATTCCAGGTGCTTTAGACTTGGTACTTTTAGCAGATTTTTCGGGACTTAAATTGCGAGTTCGCAAAAGGCAAGAGTTTCTGTTGGCCATAAGTTTAGCAGAGCATATAATTAAACAGTACGATGATTAAAGATGAATTGCATTTAACCGATTCGATAACAGCCGATTCCTAATCAATAATAATGTTCATTACAACTTTTGCCTGCATATAATTGAGTTTTACACAATAAATACTTATCTTTATAATTTATATCCTCTTCGTTATTCTAATGTATAAGCTATATTACTGTAAAGTTTCATAAAAATCCGTTCAGTAGTTTTTGCGTGAAAAAATGTGAAAGTTTGTGAGGATGGATAGATGGATGGATGGATGGATGTATGTTTGATACTCTTTCATGCAAAAACTACTGATCGGATTTTGATGCAATTTGGTATGGTAGTAGGCTACTTTTTATCCCGAAAAGACAGTGTTCCCGAGGGATACTATATTTACGCGGGCGGAGCCGCGGGCAACGGCTAGTTAATAATAATCTGAGGTAATGTGTGTTGTTGTTATTTTTAATCGTTTTATGTATATTAAAAAAATATTAGCTTTCTGCACACCTTGCACATTAATTTACCGACCTAATTTCATACCTCTCCGGTTGTACAATTCTCGTTAAACTGTAATAAAAGATTTTCTTCGCGTAATATGACAAAGTTAGCTTTGTTACCTCATATGAACCTCCCAAACAAACTGTCTCATAGTCTAAGTGACAACAATAATTTAGATTATAGTTTCTTTGTTCGAAGCCCGCATTTGGGTACGTCGTACGTGGTCAAATACTGTATAACAGGGACATTGTCGTTCCATGATTTAGATTGATGGCTTTATTAGACATCAGACTCAGGGCCGAGCCGACCCCCGGCAGCGCCTGTGTGCGAAACCCATGAAGCGCCTCTTATTTTTACGAATATTCATGTTTTAACGTACTATTTAGGGTTCCGTAATACTTAAGGAACCCTTATAGTTTCGCTCTGTCCGTCTGTCTGTCTGTCTGTCTGTCCGCGCCTCTAGCTCCTGTAATTATGAATATAAATTGATGAAATTTGGTGCAGTTATAGATTGTGTATAGATCACGGTTTCGGGTTCATAAAAAAATAATAATTTTAAGTGAATAATTTGAAGTGGGGATGAAAAATATTTTTTCACTGTACCCCATCGTGTGGGATATCGTAGAATAGGTCTTTTAAAATAAAGGCAAGATTTCATACGTTACTTTTTTATAAAACTGACCATTTTCGAGTAATCGGCCTCCAAATTAGTTTGTAAGTTGGCATAGCATTTTTAAACCATAGGAGATAGAAACTTGCAAATTTCCATGTTGATAGATCATGCTAAAAACTCTTTAGGAAAATTATTGTGAACGAAATTGGACAGTAACTTTTGGAGTAATTATTATTTTTAAACAAAAAATTAAACCGACTTCCAAAGTAAAAATACACAAAAAAGTATGAAATAAAACTTATTTTATAAATAATTCCCCTTTTAAATTTGTCTATTTCTCTACTTAATCTTCTTAATTTTGAAGTCGCTACCAGCCCAAACGATATCCTACAATATTTTATAGAACTCACGTTCATATTTGCTGGTACCGACTTCAAAACTTTTTTTGAGCTCGATAATCTCAAACATGACGAATTAGATAAAATTTAAGTGGTTAGCAGGAAGTTGCACGGATGGCCCTTAGGTCAACTGTTTTCCTAATTTTATTTTAAAAGAGTTTTTTTGGAATAACTTTTAAACAGCTTTATCGATCAACTTGAGCTCTTAACCTTGAAAAACCACGTCGATCACCGCTAATCCGGTCAAAATCGGTTGATTCTTTCGAAAGATATCGTGAAGGAAAGAAAACAGAAAAAAGGGTTATTTCGGAATAACTCGGAAATTTTTCATCGAAAAAAAATTTGTTGTCGATTCTTTCAAAGGACATAAAAAACTGCATCGATTTCCGCCAATCGCGTGAAAATCGGTTGATTCATTCCAAAGTTATGACAGTTTGAAATTTCAAAAAATAGTGTTTTATGAAACTCCAAAAACTAATCAGCTCTTAACCTTCAAAAACCACGTCGATCATCGCTAATCCGGTCAAAATCGGTTGATTCTTTCGAGAGATATCGTGAAGGAAAGAAAACAGAAAAAAGTGTTATTTCAGAATAACTCCGAAATTTTTTATCTAAAAAAATTTTGTTGTCGAGTCTTTCAAAGTACATAAAAAACTGCATCGATTGCCGCAAATCGCGTGAAAATCGGTTGATTCATTCTAAAGTTATGACAGTTTGAAGTTTCAAAAAATAGTGTATTATTAAACTTTCATCAGACATCTCAAAAGTCTGATGAAAGAAAATTATCAGTGAATTTTTAGAATCCCTTTAAGCTCGATAAGCTCAAAAATGACGCATTAGATAAAATTTAAGCGGTTAGCGGGAAGTTGCACTGATGGGAAGTTGCACTGATGGCCTTTAGGTCAACTGTTTTCCTATTTTTTTTAATATCTATGGACGCTTCACACCAAGTCAATCTGGTTCCGTGGTAAGTTCTCGAAGAAATTGTGTTACGGCAACGGTACCTAATATATTTATTATTTTTATATTATAGGTACACATATTTAAGATTTTCATCATCCATGACCCAGGAACACGGAAAAACTTTTCCTTCCTTCGGCGGGATTCAAACCTGCGACCTCGGGGGTCGCGGGTTTGAGTCCTCAAATAAAAAACTGTTAGATTGTATTATAACTAGTGAAATTGTAAAATGTTTAGACTTCCGACGTGAATATTCTGCCTATAAATTAACACTTTATTATTCTTATTATTTTATTAATTGGTAATGATTCTTTCGACATATTTTTACAACCTCGTTAGACAATTTACAGTGAATAAAATATGATTGTTCAGTTATTTTGACTCTCTCCTTCGTTAAAATCGGGGAATCCCCGCAATCCCAACGGCAACGCCCGCGCGCTCGTGCCACCGCGCTTGCGTCGCACGCATCGCATCGGGATTCGGGTTGCGTTCATGAACACACTCAAAAATACTCACGGCGCAGCGCCGCGGGCGGTTATTTTGATTCGCTGAGTAATTAATGTAAAGTAAATGTATTATATGTTTTGTTATTTACAAGGCATATGCTGCGCCTATTGTACCTACTTACTTATCAATACTCGACTACAAACAATATGTTGTTGAGTAAGTTTTAAAGTGTAACATAAATAATTTTGGTGGCGGCCCGCGGCGCCCCCATCGTCTTGGCGCCTGTGTGCGCCGCACACATCGCACACAGGGGCGGCACGGCCCTGAGACATCTAAAGAAAAAAGTACGGGCTACAAGTAGGAAGTAGCCGATGATATCAAAATTCAAAACTCAAAGATTCAAAACTATATAAGTACAAAAGTTTATAGTTTATACATATATTTACACAATAGATAAGCGATGCAATGTTTTGTCCTTGCATTTCGGTACGTTGGAAAAGTCGTTTGACAGACAAGGACAAAACATTGTATAGCTTATCCATTGTGTATTTTTTTTTTATTAGTAAGGGGGTTAATATAGTATGAGCTTGTTCAAAATCAATAACGGATATTTTGGGCATATGACGTTCTGTTTATGTAAAGACGTTTAGTCGTTTAGGCAGAAAAATAATTAAAAATTTGGAAAAAAATATACTTAGAAATAAACTTTACGACGTTGTTTAGGTCATTGACTTCACCCATCTGATGGTATTGATGTTATTTTGCCCAAGTATTTGCTTCCCTTCCCTCTTTAATCAACTGTCTGTGCGACCTTAACAACGCCTAAGAGAGAGCAATGTAATTTTATAAATATAATATAATATAACTAATATAATTTTACTAAGCTATAAAACGTTTCTAAACGTTTTTAAAAAATTCAAAAATAAATCTAAACGTTTTTACATACCTATAACAGTAGATTATAGGTAAGTCCAAAATATCCATAATTGATTTGAACAACCTTATACATATAGGTATTAGCCATTAGGTAGACCGTATAGTCTATTAAGCATTGTAGCTTTAATGTTTCAAATTAGTAATAACGACTTTTTTATGAACTTCCTTAGTTTTTCCATTACAAAGACAAAAGAAGAGAATAAAAGAAACTTACCAAACCTCGAGACAAAGTGAGTCATCCTGTAAACTGCCCGGCATAGGTCTGGAAACAGTGCACATAATGTAAACATTATGTAAACAAAACGTAAACAATATTATTATACCTACACGCAAACCTAAATATTCTTTGAAACGTTTCGCAACACATGCGTAATGTTATTAAACTACTGACCTTTGATGAAACTGAATTCTATTAACATTGTAACTACATTTCTGTGTTTATTCAATTTTTACCAAATTTAGAATTTTTATTGAATGCAACAAAATAGGTTAATTTTAAATTTAAACGATATCAAAATGTTAAACTGACATCACCAGAGTTATAGGTAATTGCTTATTAATTTCATTTGTGAATAAAAACTTGCTTAGGAAGTTACTTAGTCGGTCTAATTTTTATTAGACCGACTAACGCCATGCATAAGCTACGGTAGGAAATCAATCAGAAAGGCAATTTTGCTAAATAAAACCTGCATTAATACATACAATCAATACAATCAAGTCACGATACGCTAAAGCTCTCAAACGGTGTTTTTATAAACGTTAAACCAAAGTGAAACGCGCTCTGATTGATCGAAACGTCATAAAATCCGTTCATGGTAACATGTCGCTTCACTTTCAATTCAATTAAAGTAAAATAAAAGTCTACTTTAAATACGAGAATTAAGGTTCAGATCTAGAGATCGTCAGATTTATAATTCTAAAATTAAATAGAGCAAAAGAACTAAGAAACAAGCATGCGTCTTTCAGCAAATTATTTACGACAGAAACAGTTTTACGAAAATTACTTACAATGAAAAATGTTCCTCCCAAGTGGGGTTAAGCGTAGCCGCCTTAACCGAGGTGTTGTACCTTTGTGACGTGTTCGACATGAGGTATATGGTCACGAAGGGGTCACTGAGACCCGTGGGGTCTTTAGGAACAAGGTCTTTCCCCTCCACAACCTCAACATTCAGCATCAGTTCTGGGGGATGCTTCGCTTCTGCCTGTGTGAGGAGCTCTGTGTGCTTGTCGTTGGATATTTTGAAGGCCTCCTGCACGTAGGACAACATCGCCTGCTGTCCTACCTCACAGCCTATGTCACATCCGCCCACATTGTGTAGAATTTCATACAGAATCTCCAAATACAACTCGTCCACCTAAAACAGAAAAATATTTTCTATGGTCTATGGTTGTTTCGCAAACAATTCAAAAGAAGTAATCTGGTTTTGTGATAAGAGTCGATAAAATTACGGTATATATTTAAGAAATTTAATGAGCATAATACCTGGCTGGTAGTTATTCGTTAGCAATATTACATACATTTTATAGACTAAGTTCAAATTCGAGTACTGTCTCTATGTTTGTCCTTCTGTAGTGACTTACTGAAACTATTTGCTGAAAAATGTTAAATATTTTTTCCTGAAGTTGAACTAGTATGTAGAGAAGCTGGTAATAAATATTAGGTACATAATTGTGAAACAATTAACATGTTTTGTTTTCCTCAATTACAGTGTCTAATAGCAAAACTAAATAACTTAACGACCTATTGTTATTTTAATCCGTTATTATGTGCAGTTATTTAATATATTTTTAATTGTAATATTCATGACTTCATTACATAAATTTTGCAGTTTATTCGCTAAAAGTAGGTATATGGTACATACCGATGAATCATAATAGTACCGCAAGTTCATCCAAACGAATCAAAACATTACGCTACGAAAACCCACGAAATACTGGCATTGAGGAAGACTTACAAAAAAAGAAAGGGGTTTCCTAGCGACGTCACAACATAGTGCAAGACATTTGCGTAGTTCCCCCGTGCAGTAAACAGCGGTTACCACGGCCGTATTGACCTAATAGCAGGGCTATAGCGTGAGAAATATTGATCTGATAGATACTCTACTAAAGGTGGTTACGATTTATCGCTCTACGAACTAACAGCCAAGTCTATATTCGTTAAATTGAGCGTTCACAAATACATTAACATTAACAAAAGTAGTCTGTTTTAAAGAGGTTTTTATGTACATCAATTTTTAAATAACGTACCCAACTACCCACTTAACTCGTAATTCGTAACACATGAATCGAATTCTTTTTTTAAACCATGAAGTCATTTTCAAGAGCAAAAGGTAGCAAGTATTTGTCACCTTTACTTTTTTTCGTTACGCTCAGCCGATTTTTAATGCATTGTTTGTTTTGATAATGTAACTAATTTGAATATTATATAAGCAACATTTATAACATCTAAAGTAAGTTAACTTTACAATAAAACACTGTATGTCTGCAACTCTATTATATAACAAAATAATTTTCATTCAAATGCAAGTATTTTTTTAATAGGGATCTTACAAACATATCTAATCTTATATCGATAAAACAGATATTTTCTTACAATAACAACGAACGTACTGTCATAGATTGTATGATAAGGCTCGTCTGCCGATCTAGCAGCTCCTTCTTCACCCCCCTGAATTTAGTCCGCAGAGTCCCCGAACCATACATGATTACACACAACACTCACTCATAGTTCATACACTGAACACGCATGCTACTAAACACGGGAGTTTCTGAACGTTTCAGTAAATCAGCGGCGAGACGTCATCACGTCTGGCTGAACGGACCGGGACTCGGGACTTCAGTCGCACCGCGGCCAAAATCTATTTTCGCGAGGCGCCGCCGACTGCACGAAAAGTAATAGAGAAAAGTGAAAACATTTTTTACAATAATGTAATTATACCCATTCACTTTCCTGGTATTCAAAATTGATCCACTCAACAGGATTTACTCAATGACTCTACTTCTCTATAAAAAACCTTAACAAAAATGATTTTCGTTATATTAGAACTAAACACTTTATGTACCCAAGGTCACTTCAGGGTACATAAAGATGCTAGAAACACTGAGTAGAAAATATATATACTTTAGTGGCGAAGGCTGGTTCTCCTTCATAGGGAAGCCCTAGCTTGTATAATAGGTAGGGCTTTGGATGAGGGTCTTCGATAAGAATGATCCAAATCGATCCAAACATGAAAATTTTGACGTCCCCTTCAACGGCTCACAATTCCACACAATCGTAGAAAGTTAGAAACAAAACAGTAGTGTAATGAAATCGAAAGCTAACTATGAAGACTGTTTATCTATTTCTCTTTCTTTAATCTGTGCTAGAAACTTGAATTTAATCCTGCATTTTCCGCTTAGCGACTAAGTTGCAAAAGTCAATTACAAGAAATAAACATTACATTATAATGTACCAATTAGAAATCACATCATTATCGCAATGTATCAGACCATTATAATACCATATAACTCCATAACGCTTGAGCTAATGGAAAAATAAGATTAACGATCTCGATCAATATGAAACACGTTACACGTAGAGCTGGCGTTTAATCGCTTCCTATTATGTTTTATTAGCGGGCAAAACAGCTGTCGATATACCTAATGCCGATATAATTTCGGGTTTGTTTAATGGAAATTGGGGAGTTGCTTTAATTTAATTAGCAACAGCACAGGTTGTTTTTATGTAATCATAATAATTTTTATTAAATTATTATTACTAGCTGCCAGCCTAGCCTAGGCACTGGCCCAGAACTTCGTTCGCGTTAAATAATAATGGACGCCTATTTTTAAACGGAAGCCTAAGATTCTTTTCAGAAAAAAGCCTTAGTTACACCTTGTACCGTCAGCTATCTGCCAGTGAAAATCCGGTCAAAATCGATCCGTCCGTTTAAGAGATTAACCGAAACAAACAGACAATCAGGTAGACATACAGACAGACAAACAAACATAAAAAAATATATTTTGGTGCCACTATACTATCAAGTATCATATGAAAATTACAAACCGACTCTACCGGTAACCGAATAGGCATTAGGCACTAACAACAAAAGTATTTTAATTTTTTAGAACCTCAAGCGGCGCAAATATGAGAACCTTAGTGGGGAAATCATATTTGAACCGTTTGGGGTTGAAACCCTAGGTTCATGGGGTCCGGGTGCGCACAAACTTTTCAGAGAGATAATTGAGGCCACCCGAGACCCCAGAGCCGGCACCTATCGGGCCCAAAGAGTGAGTATCGCAATTCAGCTGGGAAACTCTTTGAGCCTTCTAGGTACACTGCCTGGTGGGGACGACCTGGGAGATTTCTTTTTATTGTAGCTTTTTAAGTTTTTCTAGGTTTAATTTTTAAGTAGTTAGCTATTAGATATTATACCATATATACCATAATTGTCATTTTGTCGAAATAAATTTTAATTTCTCCAGAACAATATCCATACAGTCAATTGTATTTTTATCGCAGCTTTATGGGCCAAACGGCGCAGATGCATCGATTTCTTTAGGGTTATAGGATCATTTTATTGATTGCCTTCAACAGAAACTATTTTACGATGGATTTCAATGCCATAGCTAAAATAGACCTAAACCTGAAACTACCAACTAACTTCCATAGATTCTCGGACACCTAGCGAGGTAGAGCGCTACCTAAGTGTAATTAGAACTCTTGCGAGATGCGACGTTTACTCAGACACCTCGCTCTACCTAAGTGTACTTAGAACTCTAGGCTCTAGCGAACTTTACTCGGACACCTCGCTCTACCTAAGTGTACATAGAACTCTAGGGAACTTTACTCGGACACCTCGCTCTACCTAAGTGTACTTAGAACTCTTGCGAGATGCGACGTTTACTCAGACACCTCGCTCTACTTAAGTGTACTTAGAACTCTAGGCTCTAGCGAACTTTACTCGGACACCTCGCTCTACCTAAGTGTACTTAGAACTCTAGCGAACTTTGCTCGGACACCTCGCTCTACCTAAGTGTACTCAGAACTCTAGGCTCTAGCGAACTTTACTCGGACACCTCTCTCTACCTAAGTGTACTTAGAACTCTTACGACCTTTACTCTGACACCTCGCTCTACCTAAGTGTACTTAGAACTCTAGGGAACTTTACTCGGACACCTCGCTCTACCTATGTGTACTTAGAACTCTTGCGACCTTTGAAAACACAGCCTTTAGCCAAGTTGCTATCTAGATCGGAAATCACAGATCGGTAGGTACCATTCCGATCTTAGCGACCGCGACACGCGACCACGACCAACGACCGCGAACCACTTTTTCTGGCCTAGCAACTCGGTCACGAGACTTATTTTGTGGTCCATATAAATTGATAATAAGCAGTTCGCGCGACCCGGTCGCGGTCGCGGATCTCGGTCACTAAGATCGGAGGGGTACCCGAGCCCCCAGGGGTGTTAAATATTATCAATACTCATATTTTTACCTACATCTTCTTCACTTAGCAGGTGGCAATGCGCGCATTTCAGAGTTTTAAAAGTCGAGACAGACGGAAATACCTAATGAATGTTAAATTTCGGCAATACTGGACGAGTGACTCATGACATACTTAAGTATTTTTGGTTTAAACCGACTCTTTGTGACAGAGCTAAATCCGTGTTATTAGCTTTCAGACGAAAAAGCCAGACGATTGGTTTAACATTTTTCAATTAATGCTCTCCAAAATAGATTAGTTAGAACAAAGAAACTCAATTTTGCGAAAATAGGTAAGAGTCAAGTAGGTAGGTGTCTAAATTATCCTACTTGAAAAGTATCAAACTTTTAGAGAAGATAATATATTCTTCATTGATGTCTGAAATGCCTCTACCCCTTTACCTACTTTTTATCCGTCGTCGACATAGAGCGAATGAAACACAATAATGAATGAAACCCAACATTCCAACGCAAGGCAATAGTATATTAAATGCACGTGTTGGAAGTTTGGAACATTTATTTGTTTTATAAGCCGATAGTTTACACTCGTTCTGGCGGAAATCTGCTTGTGTAACAGGAGAGTTCGGGTAGTAACAACTACAAATGCAGCCGAAGGTTGCTACCGAATTGGCGCAATTTATAAATATGTGAATATATAATTATCGATGTCTAAAAAGTATAACCTATAGTCTATACATAAGTAATATTATTATGCTAATAGTAAAGGTGCAGCAGGAGTATGGAATATGCATTTTATTTATTTGCTTTTCGAAAAATACATAATAATATGGGAAATATTGTCCTTGCAATGGCATATCTACGATCAACCGTTGACGAAATGCGTTCATCAAAAAAGTGAGATCGTTGGAGAACATTGAAAACGCCCCATACCAAAAATGCGCGACAATTGACAAATGACGTCACTGGTCACAACCGTAGTTATTGATTACTATAAAATTGATTTAATTAACTTAAAATATGATTGTTTTAACCAAAAATGTCACAAATAACATAATTTGAATGGTAATTTTGGTTTTTTCCAATTTTAGCAAAAAAATCGTCCTTTTTAATTCTGGTCCCCGGAGCTTTTTAATTCAGCATGATTACTGCACATTTTGCATTTCTCGGTCTATATTTATGTTTCCTAAATTAAAACAAATTCATATTCCCTATTATCACGATTCACGAATAACTATCAAGTACCTATCCCGAGAAAGTGTCTAACTTGAAATATCTTAATAAGACTAAGGAATAATTAAGTATTTATCAAAAAGCAAACATTAATAAAAAATAATGATATGTATTAATAAGACGCAAAATTATAGGGCCTTTAAAAATAATATTATGAATAGTAATTGAAAGCAACCGAGTCCATGCTTCAAAATATGCGATTACTTCACAATTCATATAAATACCTACGCTTATTCAATAGTGTATGAGATATAATATATAAATATGATATTAGTAAATACAATCTAATGCTCTGAAGTTATCCAGACTTGTAGATATTCTGACGTAATCCTGATGGTGGGTGGTATGATTTACATATTGCAATTTTAAACACAACAGATACACTTGTTGGCCTTATGGATATAAAATTATGTTGATTGTTTAACCTTTTATTATTCGTAAATTACTTGGCAATAAATAAACTCTAGAGGTGAAAATATTTTTCATAGGGATACGAAATAGGTATTAAAAGTACCTAACATATAGGCAAGTTATTTCTATCCTGAAGGAAGCTCCTACTACTTCTTTTCTTGCAGGTAAAATTAAAGTAGGATATTAAGTAAAAGGTCTAATATCTTCTAAAAAAGGCAATTGTCCATTTTAGTTTAGTATCAATATTTAGACCTAAAATTGAAAACTGTAGCGTCTGCAAGTTACATTTTAACTTACAATAGCTATATACATATTAATAATACATATTATGTTTCTCGCCACATCAAATTTTTGCTTTGTCCCGCCACTGTTTCTAAGCTTTATGGATTGGACAGCCATAAGCGTAAAATATATTTCAGATTGGCAAAAAGACTGACTTTTATATAGCGTTTTATATAGCAAGGATCGATCTTTTCTGTTCTCATAAATCTCATCACTGGTCTAGTCAGTGACGTAACTACAGGGTGGCATTTCGGCAAAATGCCACGGGCCCCCAGCTTGAAGGGGCCTCTGGTCAGAGGAGAATCCCAACTCCCAACATATTTAACACATTTAGTAAAAAAATAGTTTTGTCTTTAATTTAAGTTACCTACATACTTGCATACTCAAGTAAAAAATGTATTAAATTTCAATGCATTTGTAAAAAAAAACAGGTTTAGAAAGAAAGGTCAAATTCCAAATTAAATTCGGACTCTTTATATTTTATTACTCTTTATATCGCATCCGATGAATTTGCCACGGGCCTCGAACGCCACTGGTCTATTACTTTTAGTCAAATTAAAAAAGGCGATTCAAGGTTACATTACCTATACATGTGCTCATAATATTAAGTGTCCATTTAATAAAGCTCTTTGTACTTGTTGGCTGATATGATACAGTAGATGTAGGTACATTTTATTATAGCTTTGTAGTCAGACTGTTATCTTAAAATGAATAATTATGTTTACCCTAGGGTCAGAATTCAGATATATCTTGTCGTTATGCTGAAAATAATGGTAGGTAGATAGTGCCTACGACGAAAATGTTTTATTCTGAAAATTCTGATTGAATCATTAAAAAAAGTTTACGTCGCGTCTTCAGCAAACAAATTGTTTTCCGTATGCAAATATAATTTACAATGAAACAGACTTAATCCAGTGGTTTAATATAATACATCTATGACTTAATCAGTATTTATAGCTTGTAACATTGTAGTGCTCATAAACACATTATAAAGTGTTTAGAAAGAGTCAACAACGCGTATTAAACGACTTGTTTCATTTCCTTTATGTTTTATTAGTGCATGTGTGAATTGTGATCAGTGTTTAAGTTTCCTTGAACTTTGTTTGTGTTACACAATACACATGGGTAGGTGTGTACTGTGTAGGTACAAGGTACTAACCTACTGCATAATATGTTAACTCTTTTAATTTATAAGTAACTAGCTTTTGCCCGCGACTTCGTCCGCGTGGAGTTCGATTTCCATACAAAATTTTAACCCCTTTTTCACCCACTTAGGGGGCGAATTTTCAAAAACCCTTTCTTAGCGGATATCTACGTTATTACAAATATCTGTATGCCAATTTTCAGCAAAATCCGTTAATACAATTAATTAATATGATTATTTTAAGCAGTTTTTCCGCCAAATAATACCCACAATCTGCAAGCAAATGTGTGAGTGCAGTGTGAGAGCACGCATAAGCATGCGTAAATCCGTTAAGGGACCGTCCATTAATCACGTGATGTTTTTAACAACTTTTTAGACCCCTCCCCTCCCCCTGGTGATAACGTGGTGAGGTTTTATACTACCCCCCCCTCCCCCACCTAAGATCACGTGTATTTTTTTTACATAGTAAGCAGGTCATGTTTGAAGAAAACTTTAACTTAAAAAACAATTTAATCGAATAATTTAAGCAATTAAAACTATACGAGTCATTTGTTTTGTAAGTATTTAATCAACACTACGAATCTACGACCAATAATAATTTCGGTATGCATAGACTAGATTCGAAAATTAATACACGTGATGTCTCCTTATACCCCCTCCCCCCCTTGGTGATACTTGGTGATTTCTTTTCCGATTCCCCCTCCCCCTTTAGGCATCACATGATTAATGGACGACCCCTAAGTAGTTTCGGCTGTGCGTTGATAGATGAGTCAATCAGGTTTGCCTTTTACATTATACTAGATGTTGTCCGCGACTTCGTGCGCGCATAAGTTAATTTCGCAGAAACCGTACATTCTTCCGCGATAAAAAGTAGACTATGTCCTTCCCCGTGGTCTACTCTTCATCTGCGCCAAATCTCATCAAAATCGGTCCAGTAGTTTCGGAAACGCAAACAAACAAACTTTTCCTCTTTATTATATTAGTATAGATTTAGATAAACTATTTTCTCTATTGGATTGTTACCATTTATTAATATATAGATTATAGGTGGATAGTTCTCAAAAAACCCGCAACTCTGGGCCATCGAGTTAACACAAACATTTTATTTTATAATTTTATTGAAATGAATACTATTGTTGGTAACAAATCAAAAATCATTACCACGCCACGTTATGGTATTAACTATTAGGTACCAGACGCCATTTCTCAAGCTCTATATTATAAGAGCTTGCACGAGCAATTTTTCAAAAAAACCTGACAGGAAGTTTGAATGATCGTTTAAAATTTGTCATTTTCAATCTATATTAGGTATATTGTATTTGCGTACGCGTAGTAAGGAACGATTATAAAATTATACTTTACGAGTATCCGAGTATAAAATAATTCCCTCACACCTTCATAGACAGGTGATTTATAAATACATTTATATATATTCATGAACGATTCTAAAGTGCGGTCGCGGAGCACATAGAATTTACAATTTAGTACATTGACTCATCGCTACTTGTCTCTTTCACTCGCGCACTAATATATTGCTATTGCGTTTACACAGGTATGCGATAGGAGCACGATAGCAATATATTAATCGCAATAATATAATGGCAAACAATAATTCCCTTTGAGCAAATCTTTCATAACTACCCATGGATGAAGGGATTGGCAAGTCGCCAATAGCACCAATAGACAATAAGGAATTATAGTCTCTCTGTTATACGAGTGATGCAACACATTACACAATATCTCTTTGATAGGACATGATACTTCTGTAAACTGAAATGCATATATCCGCCTATAAAAACAAATTTGATAGGTTCATCTTAAAAGTAAAACGTTTCAGAAATTAGTGGGAACCTTGTTACAAGTTATTAAGAGTTAAAGATTGCTGAGTAAGTATGTTACAAAACGGAGTAAGTAGTTAAGGCTGGGACTATATTATCTTATTCTCTGTGATATTATGATCTAAAATCCGGAAGGCCATATAGATAATTCTGACAAAGTTGAAAATCGAACACATGCGTGTCGACTGTCGAGTCAAATGTTAATGTCATATATTAGGTTGGGGAAAAAGTTTCTTCGCATTTTATATAAAAATTCAAAAGGTTTTTTATAAAGTCTATTTACAAGTGACTAAAGTATATAGGTGCCATTTTGTTCGATAACTTTTTGCCATCTTGTTGGTAGGTACATGATCCCATTGCTATAAAATTTTTGGGGCTTCTGATGAAAAAACTGCGACAAGTGGTTTTGGCAGTCCTCTTGTGATGTCAACCTGACACTGCCTAAGGAATTCTGCAGCGACCGAAACAGGTGGAAATCTGAAGGTGCAAGGTCAGGACTATACGGCGGATGCATTAACACCTCCCAGCCAAACTCCCGTAATTTTTTCTGAGTGGCTAAAGATGTGTGAGGTCTAGCGTTATCATGGTGAAAAACCACACCCCTTCTGTTGATTAATTTTGGCCGCTTTCTCTCAACTTCTTGCTTTAATCTCATCAGTTGTTCGCAGTACAGTTCAGAATTGATGGTCCTGCCTGGCGGTAACAGCTCATAATGAATAATGCCCTTCCAATCCCACCACACACACAGCATCACCTTGTTGCGAGTTAACCCGGGTTTCGCCACAGTCTGTGAAGCCTGACCGGCCTTTGACCACGATCTTTTTCGCACGTTCTTGTCGTACGTGATCCACTTTTCATCACCAGTTATCAGCTTCTTCAAAAATGGTTCGGTTTCATTACGTCGTAATAAATGAGTACACGGTTCATTAGGTTTCTTTCAGTGAGCTCATGAGGCACCCAAATATCGAGCTTTTTTGTGTACCCAGCTTTTTTCAAATGCGCCAAAACCGTTTTGTGGTCAATCCCCAGTTCTTCAGCTACATCGTAACTACTAATATGCCGATCTTGCTCCACTTTTTCAAAAATGGCAACAGTTTTGTCCGTAACAGGGCGACCAGAGCGACGTGCATCTTTGATATCAAAATTTCCGGATTGAAAACGCTTAAACCAAATTTGCGCTACTCTCACAGATACTGCATTAGGTCCATAAACATCACAAATTTTTTTCGCGGCTTGTGTTGCATTTTTACCTTTTTTGTAATAAAATTTTAAAATGTATCGAAATTCTTCATAAGAATCACTCATTTTAACAATAAGAAAAACAAATGAAAATCTCAAATTTACCTAATTTAAATTTGGAATTGTCTTCTGTAAAATTAAAACTTTTTAATGATACCAAAATCAGCCAGATACAATTGGTATAGCCCAAGATATTTTATGACAAGTTCATACATACTATAATGCGAAAAGACTTTTTCCCCAACCTATTATGACAGCTCGACACCCCAATGTTCCATTTTTAACTCTATTTTTTTAGCGAAGTGCTCTATTTTCAGTGCTCTGAATTTTCACCGATATTCCGTATTCCGGAGCATATAGTCCCAGCCTAAACAATTATGTTATGATCTTATATAGATTCTTCTTATATTGCAGCCGTTCGTCTCGTCTTTTCAAAGTCATACCTAGTCATAGTCGTACCTAGTACGTAGGTAAGTTACTTACATACCTACTGCTTTAGTAATTAGTTTTCGACTGAAATTTTAACCGAATTTTTTATCTCTTTTATCAATGTTTATTAAACTTATACGTATTATGTGCGGTGCTTGGAATATTGCCCACGAGTACGTGAGAAATGAGAATACTCGCACTTTCTGCGAGAACTGTTCGGTTATTTTTATTCCGCGACCCAATTTCCCGAAATACCCAATGTCTAGTTCAAACGTATTGACATAAACCATAGGTAAAGTTTACAAATACCGCTTATATTTAACTACCTACAGCCTATACGAGTTAAGAAGGCAGGGGGCCATGCGTGTATATTTCAAAATAGCTTATTTTATTTGGATGTGGAACACAAGGTTTAAAGGGTCATTAACTCATTAGTCTATTTTGACGTTTGTAGGTACGCAGAACGTGAATAAACTAAGGTCTGTGCTACTGTCCGTGAAGACACAGATTTTGAACAATGTTGACCGAGCAAAAATTAGTACGGACTGGGTTTCTATAAGTACTCTATACATATAAAAAATAATAATTTAAAAAATTTAAAATCCCGACTGCGTAAAAAGTGAACCAAACTAAGTACATAATTAAAACTGAAAATAAAATAACAAGACGCTACTTAGGGGCCATCCATAAATAACGTCACACGAATTTCACGATTTTTTACCCTTACCCCCCTCCTTGTCACAGTTGGTCACATTTATGAGACCCCCCCCCCCTCCCTAGTGTGACGTCACATATTTTGCAAATTTACATTTAGAAATTATTGAATAAAAATATTGGTTCCGAAACCAGTTTTATTTCTATTTAAATTATTTTTAATAAAATTAACATCAAATGAAACAATTAACAAAACAAAAAACTATTAATTATATTAATAAAAGAAATTAACGAAACAAATTATGATTGACTATGTTAACTAAAGAAATTAACAAAACAAAAAATAATATTAATAGAATTATGTATAAATTAAAGATACAAACTTAATAATCTTCAATCCATGGACTTTGAACCCACTCCTTTAAATTATTTATAACTGGCATATATGTTTTTGAGGTTTGCGTAAAGTAAGTTTATAGTTCGTATTTTAACACTTAGATAATATAATAGATTTTGAAATGTGACGTCACAATATTTAGGACCCCTCCCACCCCCTTGTCACACAATGTCACACTTCGTTGACCCCCTCCCTCCCCCTTAACGTATGACGTTATTTATGGATGGCCCCTTAGATCTCTTATATACAGTAGGTCTATTATACGTTCTCTCTCATTCGCAATCTAAGTTTCTCTGATTCTCTGATCTGTTTAAGCCTGGATATATAAAGTGTGTGATTTAAAAACTTTTGTGTCTTCACATCGAGGAAGCAAAAACAAAAAAACTTGTCTCTGTAATCTCGAATATTCTATTCTAACATTATCTTACTTAGAGATTACCTTGTTGAGTTTATAGATTTATCTTAAACCTCAGATGAAGGACTATAGCACATTATTCTGAGTCTTATATCTTAAACCTCAGATGAAGGACTATAGCACATTATTCTGAGTCTTATATCTTAAACCTCAGATGAAGGACTATAGCACATTATTCTGAGTCTTATATCTTAAACCTCAGATGAAGGACTATAGCACATTATTCTGAGTCTTATATCTTAAACCTCAGATGAAGGACTATAGCACATTATTCTGAGTCTTAAGCCATGTTTGTCGACTTAGAAACTGCATAATATTATGTTTCTACTTTCTTGGGACGCATTAATGTGGCATATTGTGGAAATTTTCCTTCATGCTACAGCTGCGGCCTGTAGGAAAATTTCCACAAAACTACACAAGGTCTTGGTAAAGACTAAAGGATAACGCAAATTTTTCAAGACATTTACACAATACAATACCAGATAGCAGCTGATTGATTTATCTATTTACTGTTTTTTTATCTATCTTTATAGCGAGAGCAAGAGAAGTGGAACATAAATAGATAGTAACCTAAACATCATAAGAGACATGGAAGATCTAATAGTAACCTAAACATCACATATTTTCTTGAGTTTGTTGATAGGAGATTTATAATTTAAAAAAAAAGCTTTGGCACTTACATTCCATCCGACGGCTTCCAAGTGGAATTCCATCTTTTCCGGATCATCAGGCTCGGAATCTGTGTCCAATAGTGTTTCGTTTCCACTGTCCGAGTCTCTTGTCCCACTGCCGACTTCGCTGACTGTCTTTTGTTCTCCATCTTGTTCTTCGATCTCCTTTAGAGGTGCTAATGGTGTGGACTCTTCTAGAGCAGCCTTCTGTGATGCTTGCCGAAGTATTGAACCAAATTTCTCAAAAAAACTGTCATCTACTTCTTGAATTCTGAAAAAGAAATAGAATAAGTAAGCAAAGACATACTCCTACATCCTAATGTTGCGGTGATAAAAAACCGGCCAATTGCGAGTCGGACTCGTGCACCAAGGGCTCCGTACAAACCTGTAGTGGTTTTGTTACAGCTTAAAAGGTATCATAGACCTGAGTATTTGATATGAATTTCAATTTAATAACTCGTTTTAATAACCCTTACGCGTTCATGAGGAAAGGGGTAGTAGGTAAGTTTAAAATTATTAAAAATATTTTTATTACATGATGTAACTAAAAATTTACGGTTTTCGTAATTTTTTCTATATCTGTGCTATAAGACATTGCTTCGTGCCAAATTTCAAGATTCTGAGTTCACGGGACCTACAGGGTACTGGGTACTGTAGTTAGTAGTTTGCGAGTGTCGAAAATTTGCGGCATTAACGGCTGTATCTTTTACACCGCTAAAGATTTCACTTCAAAAATACGCAGATTTAAGTCATGGAGATTGGAGTCATAATAATATTATAAAATACCTACTAGTCTATGGTCTATGGTTAATTTCGCAGAAACCGTACATTTTTCCGCGATAAAAAGTAGCCTGTATCCTTCCCTGTGGTCTACTCTATATATCTGCCAAATTTCATATAAGTAAGTATAGATATATTATATTAGTACCTACAATGCAATTCAAATGATCATAGGATCTAGTCGGCGCCATATTGTTTCGAATTTAGACTGTTATGATCAGTGATAACTGATAACAATATTATATATCTATGGTTATGATATTGATAGTTAAATTTATGTTTAGATAATTTATTACTATTTAACGTTTTCATTTAAATTTAAAAGCAAGACAATTAATATATTTTATATGCACACATAGAAGGCGTTATTCATCTAAACTGTATGCACATAAGATTTTCTGCAAATCGCATTTTACTTTTCAAGGGTTACCATGGTGATACCTATTTGACAGAAAAAGGTCATTGACGTTCCTATTCTCATTAGAAAGGCATTATATAGATTAATGTCGTACGAACAGGCCGGATCTACCGTAAAAATGTCTTCAATGTGGGTGCCCCAATGGGCAATTTTATGGAACTCGACTTCTACGTTTTTTATGAAATGAACCAGGAAACGAGCGGTGGGTCGCCTGATGGTAAGCTAAGATTGCCGCCGCCCATGGACACAACACAAGAGGAGTTACGCACTTGCGTTCCTATAGTCCTTAAACTCCCCAACCCCCTTGGCCCTCCAGTAACCTCACTCGGCGAAACACAACGCAAGAGTTATTTCATGCCGGTTTTCTGTGAGGCCGTGGTATCTATATCTGTACGACGGCTGTCTGACATCTGTATCTCGAGAAATAGTGTGTCAACAACAAAGGATAATCTTAGGGCTTTCCCAAGTTTATAATAGGCTTAAGGTTTGTTAGTTGTGTCTTGTAGCAATATTGTAAATTTAAAGAGAAATAGAACATAGTTAAAAGTAAATAGATCTAAAGCTGTGACAGGTAGGAACAGATTTTATGACGGGTAAAGTGGCCAAAGAAACCCAATTTAACGTCAGTGAAGTCACGTGCAAAAGCTAGCAAGCATAGTATTTTGACCAGTTGCCCTGGACTGAAATTACCTAGGGTAGGGCTGAAGTTATACGAAAATCATGACTGAAACAGAATTTAAAATAGTACTTTATAATTTAAATGATGAATAAAAGATAAATAATCTGTGAACTGTTTATTTACTGTAATTTTAAACATCATACACAATTATTGTTTAACTGTAAAATTAACAATCATACAGCAGGACAGCTTTTTAATTATTCTGTCAAAATATTTATATCAACTTACATAATATACTAGGTATAATATTTTTAACTTAATAATCTACAATTCAAACTTTCAATATCACAATTTATTGGAAGACTGGAATGATAACACAGCTTTGGCAAGATAAGAAATACATGATCATACAATAAAATAAATGTATTATTATATAACTTATTTGAGATACAATTAAAATTTAATCAGAAACCATACATTACTCAGACCAAAAAATTTTTAGACAGTACTGTGAACCGCACAGTGAGGCTGGTCTAAACTATGCCTCGCCGTGTAAATTACACGGCATGTGGTTTTTTATGTATATGTCACCATAAAATTGTAAAAATCGTTAGATTGTAAAATAAGTAACGAGATTGTAAAAATATGTCGAAAGACTAAAGATTTATATATTTATAATCTAATGAAAAATAATGTGTTAAATTATAGCCAACATATTCGTATGGGAAGTCTATCAACATTTTACAATTTCACTAGTTTTATTACAATCTAACGGTTTTTACAATTTTATGGTGACATATAGGTATATAGTGCTTAGCTACACATACACTACATACACGAAAAACCAGCCTCAGTTTTTGTTTGACAAAGCTCTGCTGCCTTGACCTTTTTATTTGGTCTGAGACATGGTAACAACTAATAAATGAAGTTAAATTTACATAACAAGAAAAATATAATAATAATATTATAAGCTTTGGCTTGAATAATTTTCTTAATGAATAGTCAACATTAATAAACAGTAAATTATAAAAGCTAGTACCCTTTTAATTACAATTATGGCCAATTCATAATTGTATTTAAACTGACATTGTTTATTTATACCTATACAACTGCCAAAAAAGAGTATTGTGTTCTACTAAGCTTACATATAGCTTAAAATATATACTAATTAGTATGGCATACAACATGTTGTCTATTATTCAAAACATCTTACTTTATTTGTCTAAAGCAGAGAATAGAGTGTACTTTATGTCGGTATATTCTTCTGCGCCGTGCACGCTGCCCTCTCTGCCTATACCAGACTCCTTTATACCTCCAAATGGTGCTTCTGTAGTTGACAACAGTCCACTATTGATAGCTACCATTCCAAAATCTAGTTCCTGCGACATTCTAAATGCTTGCCCCAGATCTTTGGTAAATACGTAGGAGGCTAATCCACTTCTTGTACTGTTAGCTATCTTCAAAACTTCATCCTCAGTTTTAAACTTGTAGCATACAACTACGGGACCGAAAATCTCCTCATTGTATATATTCATTCCCTGTGTTACATCTGTTAGCACAGTTGATTCATAAAATTTACTTCCAATGTTCGAAGCAACCTTCCCTCCTAGCATCAACTTTGCACCCTTTGAAACAGCATCATCAACTAATCCAGTTATTTTGTTGATTTGTGCCATATTTATTAATGGCCCGCATGTAACACCTGGTTTAGATCCTGGGCCTAATATACATTTTTGAGTAATCTTTTCCTTTAAACCACCAACAAATTTATCAAACACATCTTCATGGACCAAGAACCTGTTTGCTCCCACACATGCTTGGCCATTATTTCTGAACTTGGCTAGCATTGCATTCTCTATGGCATTATCAATGTCTGCACTTGGAAACACTATGAATGGCGCGTTTCCACCTAACTCTAGGGACACCCTTTTTACTCCTTTGGCGGCCATACCATACAGTATTTTTCCGACATGTGTTGAGCCTGTAAAGGATATACAGGCAACTTGAGGGTCTTCGCACAATATTTGTCCTACATTAGGAGCATTTTTTCTGCTTGCTGTCACAACATTAATCACGCCTTTTGGCACACCAGCTTCTTCGGCAAGCTGAACTGCAGCCAAGGCAGATAATGGTGTGTCTTCTGCTGGTTTAATCACACAGGTGCAGCCAGCAGCCATCAGAGCTGATACTTTACGGGTGATCATGGCAAAGGGGAAATTCCATGGTGTAATGATAGACACTACACCCAGAGGTTGACGTGTAACAATAATTTGTTTGTCGGCCCAAGGGCTGGGTATGACTTCACCATTGATATGACGAGCAGTGTCGGCAAACCATTCCAAAAATGAGCTTCCATAAACGATTTCCCCTTTGGATTCCGCTAAAGGCTTCCCGGCTTCGGCAGTGATAATTTCTGCTAAATAGTCACTATTTTTCATGCAAATATCATACCACTTTCGTAATATGTTCGACCGTTCTTTGGCGGTCGTCTTCTTCCAAGTTTTAAAAGCATCCGCCGCTGCGTCCAAAGCCGCTTTTGTATCGTGAGCATCCATATCCGGTACTTCAGTAATAACTCTGTCGTCGGCTGGGTTTATAACAGGATACACTGCTTTGCTTTGAGCGTTTACCCATTGTCCATTGACATAGGCCTGGTTTCTCAATAATTTGAAGCCGAGGTGATCGACAGAAGACATATTAATACCACGAACCACTTGCAATGGCAAACGTAACATAGTCACTGATTTCTTGATACACAACGCTATTTATATAAAACGGTGATACAAGATAAGAAAAAGATTATTTACTCTATGATCTAACTAACCATTAAACAGCAATTTGTAATCTTTCCTTTGTAATCAAAATAAATTGAAGAGCAATTTATTAATTTAGTCTTGGAAGTTCCAATCCAAGTCTACTTTAGGGTTGTTGAAAAAATATCGATATATCGATATTTTGTGTTCGATATATCGATATTTTTAGCCGATATTTTTTGATCCGATATATCGATACATCGATACAAAAAAACAAATATCGAAATTCGTATCAAAATAGATATTTTTTTATTTATCATCTCATGACGATCTAACTAAATTCGCTAGAATTCAAAGCGTAAAATATTGAAAAAAAAGTTATTGTTGTGCAGAATTCCATTATCTAATCTGTGATAGTGAGTGCGTACAGCGGAGTTCCCTGTCGGCTGAATGGATCTAGTAACTATGGATAGAAGACTCCGAATTTTGTAATTGCTAAAAAGAACTGTATTACCTTGGTAATAGAGTGTATTTCACAATGCACGTATCATAGAGGCAAATCCGAGCCGAGCGAGATAGCCAGAAGGGAGGCCGTGTGTCTCGTTCTTGCATGTTGCCAACCAGAAAAATGTTGGTATTTATAAAAAGTAACTTGAAAAATCTTAGATAAAACGAGTGTATTTTATTATTATTTTAACAAATATTTATAACTATATTAAATTCTAATTTAAAAAGTTAGAAATAGTCATTTAATACTAAATAAAAATGCAATTTACATTAAATCCTTTTCCTTCTTTTTAATTCTTCTTAATAATTAATCCTTCTTAATAAAAAAGATGGTATCATTCGTAAGACAATAGATAGGTACGCCATTACACATATTTTATGCTGAACACCGGGTAATATTAAAATTGAAAATAGTTTTTATTTCTTACTTTATGTATCTCCGTAACTATGTTTTTATTATTTATTTGATGATTTAACAGTCAAAATGGTGAAAAAATTTTGTATATATTCTTGTCGAAGTGAAAGTTATGCTGGTTGCAATATTTCGTTTATTAGTAACATTAGTAAGCTAAATGTTAGTCTAGTTATTCTAGTATAAAAGTGTTAACATTAAAGCAACTGACGTTATTAAGAGTTATAAAAGCTGTACTACGTTTTGTTATAAAGTATGACTAGTTTAAGCGACTCACCTAGAATCACAGTAAGTACTGAGAAAAAAACGTGTGTAGTCGAGTATGATAATAATATTATAGGTACAGTTTTTATAGATTTCTCACCAATGAAAATCGCTCAATAGTGTTTAAGTAAGGCAGAGAATTACATAAAAATCTGTTGCAAATTGGTCGAAAAATTTGACCGATATATCGATATATCGATATTTTTTTCGCGATATATCGAGACCGATATTGATATTTTTTCAAATATCGATGTATCGATATATCGATATTTTCTTTCATTTTCGACATCCCTAGTCTACTTTCAAAATTCAAATTGCAGCTTGTCTGTCACGCTGTCTTGACGTTTGACAGCTGTTAGATGCCAAACGACAGCTGTCAAGTGTCATTTTTTTTTAGTTACAGGCAAACGATACAATGGTAAAATTCCGTAAAATAATAAGAATTTGTATAAAATCAGATACATAATATTATATTACAATGTGAATTTGGCAATTTATTATTATAATTTACTATTATTTTTAACTCTTTATGTTCTAAATATACTGTAATTTTTTTCGAATAATTAAAATATTTATAACGCGTTTCAAATGGGAATAGGAACGTCAATGAGTAATGACCTTTTTCTGTCAAATATTACTTGAAAAGTGCGATTTTCAGAAAAACTTATGAGCATATAAATATTAAGTCTTGCATCGAATTTAAATAAAAACGTTAAATAGTTATCAAATAACTAAACATAAATTTAACTACCAGAGCAGTCTAAATTCGAAACAATATGGCGCCGACTCGATCCTATTCTCATTTGAATCGCACTATATTTTCTCACCTTATTAGGGTTCCGTAATACTTAAGGAACCCTTATAGTTTCGCTCTGTCCGTCTGTCTGTCTGTCTGTCTGTCCGAGCCTCTAGCTCCTATAATTATGAATATAAATTGATGAAATTTGGTGCAGTTATAGATTGTGTATAGATCACGGTTTCGAGATCATAAAAAAAATTATTTTATACTTTAGGGGTGGCTCTCCATACATGTGAAGTGGGGATGAAAAATATTTTTTCACTCTACTCCATTGTGTGGGGTATCGTAGGATAGGTCTACAATTTCACTAGTTTTATTACAATCTAACGGTTTTTACAATTTTACGGTGACATATACATTACCATAGTAACTGTTCTCAGAAACTGCAAAGAAAAGAACAGGTAACAAGGCCCAGACCCGCCTAGCCCTTCCCCACTTCTCTATGAATACCTACTTTTTCCTTTTCCAGGGCTTCATCCTACTATATTTCTTTTTTGTTTAAAAAAAATTTCGACATTGGTCTAAACTTAAATCAATTGACAGTATTCTGTATTTACCTATATTAATTTAGATAATATAAGGCCGGGGCCGCCGCGCCGTAAGCGGGCATGCAAAGCGTGCACCGCAAATCGACCTTTTTTTTTTGACAAAACTCATAGTAATTAAGTAATCGTAGGGCGGCATAATCGGTATTGCACGCGACGCGACGCGACGAAACAGCTAGCGGTAGGCCTTTTTTTTTTTTGTTTCCGGGGGGAAAATGCATTACGCATACCACCCAGGCGCAGGGGGCACCCGAGTGGTGATGTGGGACTCCCGTATAGGCTAATGAGACCCACGGTATACCCACTAAAAACCACCCCCCACCTTCCTCCTCGCCGCCCTGTGACGGGGCCACGGGAACGGTAAACACATCCGCGACCCCGCCGGCGGCAGCCGCACACGCATTTTCAGTGCTCATAATTCTCTACGGCCTACCGGATTCCGTTGCATATAGTCCCAGCCTAAAACTCTAAAAACTACGAAGTATAGATAGATACCAGGAGTCCGAACGTAATGTTAAAATAGGTAATGGTCTCAATTACGGGGACAGATTTTTTGCCGGTAGAGGGCGCGACAATAAAAGAAGCACTCGTTTGAAATGACGCGGGAAGTTATGTTGCTATTGACACCTCTGGAAAAAATTATTATGAGAAACGTGGATTTAAACCTAATCAAATAAAAGTTTTAGGAAATTCTTAGAAACTGTTCTCGAAGTATAGATACCGTAGAACACGGTAATTGCCTAACGGTAATTAAAAAATAATTTTGCCGGTAGAGGGCGCGACATTAAAAGAATCACTCGTCGCAGCCAGTGGCAGAAAAGAGAACTAAGATCTAGGTCTATTATTGTGTACATGAATACTATGGAAAAGCCTATGCCGTTCGGACTCCTGGTATTCTATACTCCGTGTTCTGAGCTAATACACTTTAACCATGGAGAATAGAGGTAAGGAGAACCATCTCGAGTATTAAAAAGTGTCAGTTGAAAGGGAGCAAGATAAGATGGCGCTATAGTAGCGAGTGGAAGAATTTCAAAAAGAGCTATGCGCTAGAATTTTGGACTTACTGATGCTATTGCAATGATGCAATCAACGCACAGTCCTGAATCGCGCTTGGTACTTCTTGAAAAATGGCGCGCTCTACCGGCAAAAAATTTGTCCCCTAAAAGGCTCCCACACACGAGAGGCCGATCGTTTCAGATAGAACTGACGTCAGTTCGGCCTGAACGGATTCGAGCCCACACACGGAAAAAATCGCATCCAACTCAATTTACGTCAGTTCGGCCTGATCTGATTCGGGCCCACACACGGAACAGTCGCATCAGTCCATTCTGGTTTGCCGCGCGCTACGGTCGTGTTTATCAATTTTGTATTTAAACACCGCGAAAACTCATACAACGCTTGTACACGATACACGCCCACACGGCCGCGGCTCGGGCGAGAACTGAAGCGATTTGTCCACACACGGTCAGGACAGGCCGCGCGTTCAGGCCGATCGGTCAGGCCAGAATTAATGTTGCCAACTTAGTTATTTTACAAAATTTTACTAAATTGAGTATTTTATTCCCTCCTTGGTAGAAATTTAGTTATTAGTAGTGTTTAAGTAGGAAAGAGCCAGACAGTAATGATATGCAAAATAGCTACTAAATACGTAATATTTCCTAGTATATTTTAATTTAATGGTAAAATTTATAATCAAATTCAATTAATGAAAAAAATTTAATATAATAAAACCTAAAATGCAGTGGTTTTTGGGGGGCTTCAGGAATTCCTAAGTTAAGTAGCTTCTTTAGTGGTTTTTTAGTAGTTTTAGTAGAAATCGATACGAGTTTAGTAGTTTCACAAAAAAAGAGCTGGCAACACTGGAACGAATCGCTTCAGTCCGTACGGCCGCCTGAAGCGATCTCGAAATTGCACACACACGATACGATTTTGCATCCGTTCAGGCCGAACTGAAGGCAGACCGGACCATGTATGGGGCCCCTAAGGTTGGGACTATATTATGCACCGGAATCCGGAAGGCCGTAGAGAATACTGAGCATTGAAAATAGAACTCGGCGCTAATAGAATAGAGTTGAAAATAGAAGTGTCAGATGTCGAGCTGTCATATATGACATTGACGTTTAACTCGACACTCATGTGTTTGATTTTCAACTCTATTGTAAAAGTACAAACTTCTATTTTCAATGATCAGAATTTTCTACGGCCCTCCGGATTCCGGTGCATATAGTCCCAGCCTAAACTGAGACCATTATTAAAATTACGTTCGGACTCCTGGTATCTATACTTCGTGGCTCGAACCTCAATTCTCGTATTTAAAGTAGACTTTCATTTTACTTTGATTGGATTGAAAGTGAAGCGAAATCTTACCATGGACGGATTTTATGACGTTTCGACCAATCTGAACGCGTTTCACATTAGTTTAACGTTTATAAAAATACCGTTCGAGAGTTTGAGCGTATCGGGACTTGATTGTAATTGTATTAATGCAGGTTTTATTTAGCAGAATTGCCCCTCATAGTTATATTTACAGTTCAGTTTTTCTGTCGCGATCACGAACAATCGCTCGTGGGAACGTAGGCTTAGTACCGGTGCTGGATTTGCAGGCTGGACCGTGAGTATGGCGCTTTCAGTCAGGGCCGGATTTAATATTAGTGCCGTCCTGGGCACTTAAGGAAATGCCGCCCTATCAGTGTAATTTAACTTAAAATTGTAGTTTTTGTCTTATTTCTTACGAATTCATCAAAACATCTACAATCAAATATAGTTATTCTAACTAGGGGCCATCCACATATTACGTCACGCAAAATTTCGACTTTTTGACCCCAATGTGACGCTTTTTAGTATCCCTGTACCTCTATTTAACATGTACTGTCACATTTAGTTATAGTTATTTCTTTCACTTTCCAAATTTTGCCGCCCTACAAAATTTGCCGCCCTGGGCACTAGCCCCGACTGCCCCTAGTGTAAATCCACCACTGCTTTCAGTAGGTAGTCGCCTAGGCACAGGCTATACTTATCATCTATGCACAGGCTTGTTTGTACGTACCTATAAGCTTAGAGCAATAAACCAATCGTGTTTATACTATACCGTCATACGCAGGTGTGACCTCTTTTCAATTTACACTCATAGCCATAGGTAGGTATATTTTATTTAGCTACATAAATAAGAGCAATATATGGTCAAACATAATATCTATTATTATTCTGGGTTCTCGATTTATGGCAAAGATTTTTAGGTATATTATAGCGGGTTAACAAGTAAACGTATCGCCTGATGAAATCATCGAGGACTTAGTGCGATGCCCTAGCCTTTCAAGAGGAATACCCTTTATTCTTTCAACTCAGGCACAGAATAAATAATAGTACCTACAGGTAACTCCGGGCAAAACTGGCAAAAGATGTGCAAAAGTCAAAACCCATATGCCGATCTACGATCACCGGTACTGCTGAATGGAGGTCAAATTTTCGAAATGTGGGCTGATATGAGACGGCTGTTATAATAAACCCAGTTAATCTCCGAGTACGCGCCTTTCACTAAGTATTTTTATGACATTTTAGGGCAATCAAAAATTATATCAAAATGATAAGTAGGTAAACCTATTATAACATTTAACGCAATAAATGATCGTTTTTATAAATAATGAATGATAAATGTTTTTAAACAATATGCCGATAACTCACCGCATATCATGAACGACTTCTTCTGTAGATTTCTGTTGCTGCAACTTTTCATAGAAACCTTTCCACATAGATTCTTCATCCATTTTGATATTTTGTGTTATGAAACGGGGATATTTTTATAATATTTTCCCACCCAGACAAATAAAATCGATTGCGTTTCCCACAACGATTAATTCAAAATGATTCACTAAGATACAGTCACTTGTTAAAACGCACTGACGTAAGCACTAACCACACGTAAACTCCAAGCAGTCGTGATTCGTAAGATTACAATGAACTTTACACAATAGAAGTTAACTCAGAGAGAAACAGAAATGTGCACCGAATAGATAATACTAACCAGCAGTATCTCATAGAAACACGCACCGAAGCTATCAGATTAGTAAATAATTAAAAAAAAAAAATTAAGCGCTTGTTTTGATTCGAGAGCGGCGTCAACAAAATAAAGGTGACGTAACCCGCAGCTCACGCGATGTTCAGAGTCGTCGTTCGACGCAACACTGGAACTTAAATCAGCTGGCTGGGATTAAAATATAATATTGTACCGCGACGAATGCAACTTATGACAACATACCTTCTAATTTGTATTCATATTATAACTTCCTTAATTCGCGTAGGCATATCGAAATAGAACGAACAAACAATAACACCGGTTGTAAACAAAGCAATAGAAATTATCTGGTTTAACTAATTTAAGCAGTAAATATAATTGACCTACTTATATCATAATAATTAGCTAATGGAAAAAAGAAAGTAGGTACCTACCCTGAAAAGTTGCCTTGAAATAAAGGTAGTAGTAGAAGTAGTAGAAGTACTAAGACAGGTCGTCTGAGGCGCATATTGTCCATCGTATTACTGATTCGGGGATGTTGTCGTAGGAGAATGTCTCAGGAATAAATTATAAACAAAATTATAAGTTATATTTCTTTTGCTTTGGTAGCATACCCAACACTTATTTTTCCTCGTACGTAGGTACTAGTACCTACTTGCAGACAGACAGACTAATGAAAACTTAAAAGCATGAGGGATGATTTAGATTACTTGTAACTCCTCTGGTGTTGCGACTTGCGATCCTGGTCCTTAAAATCCCCAATTCTCCCATTGGGCCTCCGGTAACCTCACTCACTCGGCGAAACACAACGCAAGCGTTATTTCACGCCGGTTTTCTGTGAGGTCGTGATATTTAGCCGGTCGAGCCGGCCCATTCATGCCGAAGCGTGGCTCTCCCACAGTTGCCGACGGTCGGCATGATCCAACTTTGATAAGTGGTTTATTCCTAATTTCATCATGTTATATTATAAGTGTTAATGGTTTGTCTAAATAATTAAATATCATACCTCGTCTTTCATTAATACAAAGAACGAGAGAGAGAAGATTATATTTAACCGTCAACGACAAACTTTAACAGGTGTCGGTGAAGTTGGCACTTAATAAGTCCCCTAATACCAATTAAAACAATTAGGTTTCTACTTTGGTAGCTGGGCAATTTCGTAAAAATATGTCCACATTGTGTTATGGCCTGTCCTATCAGTTCTTACTTATTTTTCATAGAAACGGAAGACTTTGTACATTAAGATATTCACTTTATTTGATTACTATGTTCAAATTATATTGAAAGCATATACAAATAACTCAATTATTATAAAATATATTGAAATATTTAATAAAATTTGGTTATGTACCCCCTTAGTTTCACGTGTCCTATAGTGACCAGTTACATTTTGTATTCGGTTTATTTATGTATATTATTCAGTGCGAAGCTAAAGAGGGTTTATGGATATTAAAATATGTTAGAACTATCATAATAAAACAAGAAATGTGGGTACTGCTATAATATTTTTCATAAATTTTATAATTTATATTGTGTCCTACGATTTCAGCCATGTGCGGAAATTCCACTTTGTAACCCATCTATAATAAAAGTTTGAAAAAGAAACTACTAAGTTTATCACTCGTTTCATTCCTGGCAACATTATTATTACGATACTGCCATTTTGAAGAGATTATCATTTAATACTAAAAAGTTAATTCATTTTGGTTATTCAAAGCGTTACTGTGCAAAAATTTTGTTCCGATTTGTAACTGTGATTTTGCTGGTAAATTTGTATATTTTTATTTATCAAGCGATTCAAATTGAAAGAATAAATAATAGGAAATATTAAGAAACTATGTTTTTGGTAATTTAATAACAGCAAAGTTAAAGTACATGCAATTGTATCATAATATTCAGTAATCCGTTACTTCCATTTTGTTTGCCTGTCCATTTTTCCAAAATGGAAACATAAGGTCAAGTTCTCATACGTAATTGTATACATTTTTTAAAGATGAATTTTAATGCTACTTATGAATTTCAATAAAATCTTTTGACGTTTAAATTTGAATAATTATTATATAGCTAGGGTTTTCGGCGATTGAGAGGCATTTTTATAGATTATTACTTACTTAATACTTATTTGTTTACTTTTTAACAGATATCTGCATTTTTTCAATATTGAGCCACCTTATATTCTGATTATAAAATAAATTTTACTGAAGTCGGAAGGCAATTTTTTTAGAAAATATTTAATTTAAACATATAGTTTGTTTTTAAGTAAATCCATTGTGCATCTTATGAAAAAAGTAACAACATTAAAAAAAATCAAAAATAATCTGGAAAAAGAAGAAGAAATACGTAAAAATTAAAAAAAAAGACAATAAATATTCAAGATATGACGAAAGAAGAAATAATTAAAAAAATACATTTTTTGTAGCTTTAGTTAAGCTTATTAATACAAAGAAAGTGTTACATGTTATAGTATAAAACAGTCCTTTTCAAGTTCATTTTATCAAACAAAAATATTTTTTTTTAGTTTCGAAAGCATAATCATAATTTAAAAAAGTTCAAAATACATAAAACAAATTCAAAGAAGTTACCTTAGTAGGTGCAGACTTGTGAACTAAGCTTTATACTTTCCAACGCGTTACTGCGTCTTTCCAATTTGTTACTGTCTCATGTTTTTTATGTTTAAAATATAAAATATTTCGAGTGTTGTATAAGACAATATATTATATTCTTTTGGTTTTTGGTAAAACAGATTATAAGTTGTTATTTCATACTATTATCAGTTTTAAAACTGTTATTACAGTTATCACAATCAAAAAATAATGAGACTACTTTACATAAAAGTTACAAAGTGGATATAATTTTAGGATTTAATGTTTGATAGATAAGTATTTGAAAAAAAAAACTTTGTTAAAACATAAATACTATGTTGTACATTTCGTAATAAAGAAGTTCTTTAATAAAAAACTCTGCGTTGTTAAGTAGTATTCGTTTCAAAAGTTACAAAATGGAACCCAGAACCCCCATCATGTACCAAAAATTCATACTTTCTGAAAAAAGTTAAGGTTTTTGGGTAATATTGTTATGAAAATAATATATTTAAAGAAAAAACGAAGCAATCGGCATCCTGAAAATAGTTGTTCTAAACTTAATTTTTTATTGTACTACATTTTGTAACCGGGACATATTTTTACGAAATTGCCCAGCTACATATTATTATATATTTAAACTTTGTTATCTTTTTTGGTATGTCTATATAATAATGGGTCACTCTATTTAATATATTGTGTCTATATTGTAGGTAGGTATTTAATGAACCTACCTATGTATCACAGTATAGTCTAGGGCTTCCCTATGAAGGAGCATCAGCCTTCGCCACTGGTCTGTATGCACTACATAATTATAACATAAGAAATGTACCGTTTCTGTACTAGGTATTTTAGTAGCACTTGGCATATTTTGTGATGATGTACTATTCCGTGCTACCTGCACTTAGTCCATTTTTAGGGTTCCGTAATACTTAAGGAACCCTTATAGTTTCGCTCTGTCCGTCTGTCTGTCTGTCTGTCTGTCTGTCTGTCTGTCTGTCTGTCTGTCTGTCTGTCTGTCTGTCTGTCTGTCTGTCTGTCTGTCTGTCTGTCTGTCCGCGCCTCTAGCTCCTGTAATTATGAATATAAATTGATGAAATTTGGTGCAGTTATAGATTGTGTATAGATCACGGTTTCGGGATCATAAAAAAATAAGAATTTTATATTTTAGGGGTGGCTCTCCATACATATGAAGTGGTAATGAAAAATATTTTTTCACTCTACCCCATCGTGTGGGGTATCATAGAATAGGTCTTTTAAAATAAAGGCAAGGTTTCATACGTTACTTTTTTATAAAGTTGACCATTTTCGAGTAATCGGCCTCCAAAGTAGTTTGTAAGTTGGTCCCCCCCCCTAGCATTTTTAAACTATAGGAGATAGAAACTTGCAAATTTTCATGCTGATAGATCATGCTAAAAACTCTTTAGGAAAACTATTTTGAACCAAATCGGACAGTAACTTTTGGAGTAATTAAAAAAAAGAATATTACGCGTTTATAGTTACGGAACCCTGCTTAGACATGTCCTGACATGCTCTTGGTTAGGTTATTTGTTAAAGTCTTTTACTAAACTTTTTGTCAGTTGCTGATAGGTGCTTAATAGGTACGCTAAAGTACGATTTATTGACGATTTTTTTATTATTCTTTTTCGTATTTATTGACGATGTATTTTAAGTAACTTCAGAGTCTAGGTTACTGGCTAAAATTTTTGGCCTTAAAGGCCTTTTTATTTGTTAATGGATGATTTATACAGTATTCTCCGAGCGAAGTAACCACTCTTGAAATACTGTAGTGCCTGGGACAGTCGGTTTTTAAATGTCGTATGGTTGCCCAAGAACATACGGCATTCTCACAACATAGTCAGCCTAGTCTAGAGGAATGACTGGTCAATACGTCTGGGGCCAACCATGTGCGGGTTTCCTCACGATGTTTTCCTTCACCGTTAGAGCGTCCGTATAATACGTTATGTACTTGAAATCTGAAAAATTCTCATTGGTACACGCTACAACCTGAGATTCGAACCTGCACTCTCTCGAGTGTTAACCAAACGGTCTACCCACAAGGGCAACGGAGCTCATAGGTTAGGTTAGGTTACTGGCCAACACAATTAATATCTGGCATTTGGCAATCTATCAAAAATTCTATCTGGGTGACGAACGGGTGGTAACCCCGTTTGTATGAGGTTTTTTTATTATGAAACGAACCAGGAAACGAGCAGACGGATCGCCTGATGGTAAGCGATTACCGCCGCCCATGGACACTCGCAACACCAGAGGAGTTGTACTTGTTCCTCTGGTGATGCGACTTGCGTTCCTGGTCCTTAAAATCCCCAATCTCTCCCTTGGGCCTACGGTAACGTCACTCACTCGGCGAAACACAAGCGTTATTTTACGCCGGTTTTTTGTGAGGTCGTGGTATTTATCCGGTCATGGGTCTCTCAAAGTGCGCCAACGTCAAGGTGGTTAGTATTATCCTTGACGCTTGCGCAATGTATGTCTTAATTCGTAGGTACTGCCCTACTGCAGTCGAAAAAAATGTAAATAAGAATTAGGTACTGGACCGAACAATTATAGCTTAAGTTTATAAGCTTTCTTAATTTCAGAACTTTACAAGACTGAAGACATACGAAAACGTAGCGCCTTGCAGACTTGCACTGGCTTAAATTGTAATAATCTCAAGAGTTCCCAAATCAGATTATGATGAGATATAAATAATTTCTAATTATATAACTGCCATAATATTTGGCCAGGTTTATCTTTTATTTTATTCGACTCCTATGCATACAGTCTCACTTTCATTTTGTTCGTTTACTTTACTAATCAAAAAATACAGAGAAAAAGCGGCAGTAATAAGTGATAATACATTCTTCTCTTAATGGGAATGGAGTAAATCAGATAATGGTTCTTTAGAATACGTTCCTAAATAGGAAGCAAATGCTAAATGAAGCAGTAATGACCGGTTGGGTTTACTTTGAAAGATGATCTAATTATTTTGCTCTACATAAGTAGGTAGTTACGTGAGTCACATTTTGCGACGAAAATTGTGCAATTACTTATACAAACAAGTATCACATCTTGCAAACATTGCATTTCATTCCTGTTAAGAGGAATCATTTACAGTACAAATTACATTTGCTCGTCTTTCATCTATAGTAAGAAAGTCTTTTAACATCTCATGTAAACTCATCTGCGGATTTGAACTTACACAGTCTGTTGGCACTTGGCAATAGTTATTGCTTGACAAATAGCATGGATGTCGCGCAGTATCGGCTTGCAATTTTGCAATGCGAATTCAAGAACTGATAGCTCTACCTATGTAGTTTATACAAAATAATTCCCTTGCTGTACATCGTCTGCGGCCATTCGTCAATTAACAATCGTAGAGCCCCGTCCAGACTGTTTGCGAAGTAAGCCAAGGAAGTGATCCGCGATAACCTAACCTAACCCGAAGTATGAAAAGGCGAACCGAAGTGCGTGCCCACACTGTAGTACGTAGTAGTACAACGAGTAGTCTGGACGGAGTGTTAAACCTTTTCCTTTATGGTAGTAGTAAGCCTAGTAAATAGCCACTAATAGGTCGACAAAAACTAACAATGGCAATTTACTAATTAAGCCAAGACCTTCAACTCTATGGTATCATGGTTCTCGATTTAACGTGGACAAATAACAACATATTTTTGTAGCTTAGAATTAGACCGACAAACGAGCAAACAGATCATCGAATAGTAAGCGATATCACCGCCCATCGGGCAAGGACATCTGCGACACCGGAGGAGTACTTCCGTTTCCGGAATCCGGTATTTTAACCCCACTCCCTCGGGCTTTTTTAGTGCTTTTTATTCCAATATTGTACTTAATACGTAATCAATTTATTTCAAAACCAGACTTTTTTCCATGTTTATGACAGCTCTTCGTTTAGTGGTTTTCGTTTACAACGTAATAAAACTAAGTTTACATTTTTATAGCTATGAGTAATGCCTGTGAAACACATACTTCCTAGTTACAATTTCTACTAACAAGCATTTAAGTATGCCTAGTAAATGCTCTGAAATGCCTACTTGAAAGGCCTTTGAAAATTTGAGCTCTATCCAGAATCCAGCTAGAGGTGTTGCAAGAGAGCCCTTTGGATCCACTCGCTCCAGTAGTAATTTCTGTTGTGCGGAATTGAAGTGCTGAATGAATGTAGAAAACGGGTTTGTTGCTTCTTACGAATAACAGCAAGCAAAATATTTTACCACAATTTTTATAAAAACTATAACCCGACTACGTATATATAGCCTATGTTACCGGGGCTATTATTACGAATCTATTGCTACCTGATTAATTGTTTTACGGTAGATCAGTAGTTTAGGTATTACAGTATTACAATTGGAGATCGTTTGATAGAATACGTGGTGGAATATATATATTTAGGTCAAGTAATATCACCCAGAGATACAATTAATAAAGAACTGGAAAGAAGAGTTGCAAATGCTTGGAAAAATTACTGGGCTTTAAAAGAAGTGATGAAAAATGAAAATATACAAATTAAATTTAAAAGTAAAATATTTGATATTTGCATTCTGCCTATCTTAATGTATGGAAGCCAAACTTGGTCCTTCACCAACCAAAATCTATCTAAACTAGCTACCTGTCAACGTGCAATGGAACGAAGAAAATGGATCGAATAAGAAATGAAGAAATCAGAAAAATAACTAAAGTTCAGGACATTACGGTGAAAATAAGACGGCTTAAATGGAAATGGGCAGGACATATGATTAGAGGTAAAGACAAATTGACTAAAAGGGTAACGGAATGGTATCCTAGGAACGGCAAAAGACAAAGAGGAAGACAAAACTAAAGATGGGCAGATGACTTCAAACACATAGCAGGGATAACATGGAGCAGAGTAGCTAGAGATAGAATAGAATGGAGGAGGCTGGAGGAGGCCTTTGCCAAATGGCACACGGAGCGACAGGCAGGAAGGTAAATATTTTTAAATAATAGAAAGACTAGATAAGTAAAAATAAGATAAATTTAAGTTACACATTGTTTAGTAGTCTATTTAGTTAAGCTCTGTGATAAAGGCTATAAATGATATATAAATAAAAGTAGTTTAGATGATACATGGCCTGATAAATTCATTACCCTTCCATCAAAGCCCAATGGCTTTGCCGTATTCGGGTAAAAAGAATAGCCATAGCAAGGATGTACCAGGTACCTCCTAAGCATATTAGAGCTGTTCCGGCAATATAGCAAGCGGTCGCTCTACTTAGGGCTGACTAATAGTATATTACTTAGGGCTGAATAATAGTATATCACTGGCATAACATCAACAACAGGCAGATATGTTGAGCACGCTTAAATCCTTAAATGACAGCGTGTAAACAGTTCTCATAATCATTGTACAAACGGATACACCCGCGTCAGCGACTAAAGTGGAACACAATATTCCATGTTAGGTATATTTTTCTCTCTACTTTGAATCTACTTTAGGAGTTATTCAAATGAAAATAAAACCAATGATGAGAATATTATTTTGTTCTTGAATTACCTCTGAACGGATTTAAATAAAAAAAATCGCAGTTAGTATTTAAATCAGGTTTAGAGCATATACTCATCCCGGCAAAATTTACAATTCCTACTTCCTGTGGCCCTTAGGGATTTTCATTCTGCGCGACTAGAGTTGCGGGAAAAAAGGGGTAATTAGTAAAATTACCTAAATGAAATTATTATACTGTTAACTTATTAAATGCGGCAAAATATGTTAATGTAGTAATATTAGGTCACTGCATAGTGTGGGATTACCCAAAGCTCCGATAATCGCGTCGCCAGTCGCTACAGAAAACCAGCGGTTATTTACAAAAGGAATTGAACTGGATTTATATCCATATAAATATTATTATTTACACAATAAATAATCATTTCCAATAAAAGTTAACAGTGAAGTTATTTTACCTACAGCAGTAGCCAGTAAACAATTATAGTTCTAAATTACAAATTCATCGATAGAAAAAAGTTATATTTTTATAGGTACCTACCTAAATACCGGCAAAGTAGTGCCTATACTAAAACATTGTCTTGTTCATAAAGACATAAAAGTATCAAATTAAAATCTTATCTGGCTTTTATTTGAGAAAACTATACAGTTTCGTAAATTGAAAAATTATGATCAATCAGAGCTTTTCTAACTTACTTGCCTCTCCCAATAATTTCCTTCTCCTGTAGTTTTTTAAACAAAAACTTCCACGGGTCATCGCGTATTTTCGGCTCCATTGTCGCACTATCACTTCACTATTATCAGTTCAATGTAAACACTATGTTTGGTTCATGTTTCAGGCACAGCAGTTTGAAACTGACTGCCATGCGGCGACTGTATGTACCGACTAAAGTCTACAGGCCGGCACTACAGTTTTAAGCTCCGCTCCGTTCAGGGAAAACATACGAAGTTTTAACCGGGCGTTATCAACATTATTTATTAATAACACAAGACTATTACTAACACATTTTAATAAGTTTATTGTTGTCTTTTTCACACAATTCCCACGACTAATACTGCGTAGCATATAAGAGATTACCTACCAAAACTTACAGAATCAAAACAAATAACTTGAGTTCTTTTAACCTGCTGAAAAACGATAGGTTTATTTTTTACTTTTTTTAGTAGGTACCGTGAGACCCTTAAAGCTACCTAAGTTTATGTATCTGCGACTAACCTAACTAACCTAACCTAACCGCAGTCCGCATTTCAGTCCTATGACTAACTATAATCTCCTATAACCTATTCTTTTTTCAGGAACGACAACACTTTGATTCACAAACTTCACTTGTTTTTCATTTATACACTTCACTTGTTCTATTGACTTGCTCTATTCAATACAGCTCTATCCTCTACGGTGGGTGGAGCGGTAAGCTCATGGTGTTACGGAGTTCAACTACGCGGAACGTATCTCGACCTCGACTCAACTGTAAACTGACTTTATTTACCATTATATTTTGACTGTTTTTTATTTCTCTATTATGTACATTTGTCTTGCTGTCTTTCGTAAAAAAATACAGATAACATTGCCGTTCAAAAAAACAGACAAGTGCGTGTCGATCCACTTGCATAATAAAGATAGTAATATGTAGTTTGTGAGTTTAATATACTATTTAAAAACATATTTAATTATAAACAAAACATTATTGAACTAAAAGAATCCATAACCTTAGGTTTGCTCCGAGATTTGTATGCACGTTTAGAGGAAGGAAACCCTTAATAATACTTAGCAAAATTCCGTTGTATTTTTGCACAAAAACTTGATTAATTTTTGCTTTTAATTTAAGAATAAATGTTTAGTAGTTAAAATAAATACTAATTACTTTAGTACCTAAGAATATTAAGACACAAAAAGTTATAGGAGTTAAGGTTAGCTTTGTTCGTAGTTTAAATTCTGGGAAACCCCTTCTAATTGTGTTGTAAGTTGTAACTCCGGGGAACCCACAAAACATGTATAATTGTTCTGTTAGACGTGCTAATCTTGACTGGATCTTCTGGAAGGTACTAATTAAACGATAATTATTAGCGAAATTAAAAATGATTAATTCCATGCGAGACAACTATGAGGAAAATCAGGATACTTTGTTATTATTGGCTCCTTTTAATTATAGCATTTTTATTATGGTTCTAAGGTATTTATAAAAAATGTTGACATGTAATTAAACTATAATGCTACCGTTCTAGATTACCAAACGCTCATAAATTACCTGCACGCGTTTTTACCCGTGAAAAATTGTAAGTACTTACCTTACTTATATCTTATATTAACTTTTAGAGAAGCTCGTTAAGTGGTGTACCTACTCTTCAAGGGACAAAAAAGCTCGACATATTCGCTTAAAAATTTTAAATGCATTTTTTTAAATTGTAAGAATTGCACAGTTCTTTTTAAATTCTAGGCAATGATTTTAAAACTATGGATTGGCTATGACTTAAAAGAGTAATGATTTAGGTACAATCGCAGGGGTGTATCTACCGCAATATATCAGCCGCCCCGGATTTTTTAATTTTTTTTACTCACTACTATACTATAACTATTTTTGATACGTGGTCCCCCTAAGGCTCGCTACGCGTGTTTAATTGACAGAAAAATTCTTCGCCAGAATAAAGTTACCCCCTCTTGATTTCAGAATATTTTGTCAAAAGCGGAAAGGAAATTGAAAATGTCAAGATAACAAATATCGAACATCGACTGCCCCAAACAACCCCAAAGGCAGTTTACGTGTGGGCACTTTTTGCCTCGACATGCCTCGGTCTAATGTTTCTAGGTCGTCTCGGCAGTCAATTTGCATTATAATACTACAATGGAAGAATATTGACTTGACTTACTGTCGACTGTATGTCGAGGTAATGGCTGCTACAAGATATTAATATTATTATGATGTACTAGCTTTTCCCCGCGACTTCGTCCGCGTGGAATAGTTACTTTGGGATATCGCTAAAATTTACCCGCGACTTCATTTACGTAGAAGAAGCGCTTCCACCTCACGACTGCCCGCCCGCTCCGCGCGCCTTACTATAGCGCGCATGATTATTTTATTACTGCGATATCTTCTAAAATACTCATTGAAATCAAATGATGTAAACGGCAAATTTCTTCTAGATTAAATGCTTGTAATGAATAACGTATTTACTTGGATAAGGATTAATATAATCTTTATGAAAACACCTTCACAAATAATGCTTACTTTTAGAACAAATTTGGTAAGTATAAAAAGGTTCTAGTGAGCCAACCTTAAAAGATAGACATATACTGTCGCGGACTTTTTTTTAGAACTTTTAAAGGGGAACAATTCTGCCATACATCATTTTAGCGAAACTTTAACCGTTTCCGCAGCGTACGTAGCGAAAGCTCTCAAAAGGAAAAAAAGACCCCCGATTTTGTAACATTCTTGATTGGTACTCCGCTCGTATTGAGTTTAGCATGATGCTATATAGCCTAAAGCCTTCCTCGATAAGTGGACTATCCAACACAAAAAGAATTTTTCAATTCGTACCAGTAGTTCCTGAGATTAGCGCGTTCAAACAAACAAACAAACAAACAAACAAACAAACTCTTCAGCTTTATAATATTAGTATAGATAATGACGCTATTACCTTCTGTTCCTATTTATTTTACTACTAGCATTAATTGCCCGCGGCTTCGCCCGCGTGAAATTATGTTTTAAGCTTTCATCGCCTATTTTACCCCCTTGGGGGTTGAATTTTGAAAAATCCTTCCTTAGTGGATACCTACGTCATGAGAAATACGTGTGCAAAATTTCAAATTTCTAGCCTTAAGCCTATACCAACTGATACATCAGTCAATCAGCTTTACTTTTATACATTGTAAATGTCACCGTAAAATTGTAAAAACCTTGATTGTATATAGATTGTAATAAAACTAGTGAAACTGTAAAATGTTGATAGAATTCCGAGGCGAATATGCTGTCTATAATTTCACACATTATTTTTCGTTATATTTTATATATTTATTATTTAATCGTTATTTTTTAATCTTTCGACATATTTTTACAATCTCGTTAGTTATTTTACAACCTAACGGTTTTTACAATTTTACGGTGACATAAACACAAATTAATATCTATTGAAAAATAAAAAGCATTGATTTTTTACGTCCTAATAGTTTACCTTTAACCTAAAAGTTAATTCCATAGACGTAGAAAAAAGGGTTAATTCTGAGAAAAATGTTTTTGTTCTAAGCGATTAGTAAATTAACTAAATCTCTATGCTATATTTTACGCAACTGAACGACGCGGGCGTCCACCTACTGGCATAGTAGTCCAGGCCTCTAGGGACTCCAGTTTACCTAACGTTAATATGGAGATGGAGATAGGTTGAACCGCCAATGTCCATCTACTTAGTTTAAGATATTTCCACGTTATCAACTACCTCTCTACCCACTAGGCCACGGAGCTCCGTGGTCTAGTGGATAGACCGTTTGGTTCGCACTCGAGAGAGTGCAGGTTCGAATCACAGGTTGTGGCGTGTACCAATGAGACTTTTTCAGATCTCACGGACGCTCTTACGGAGAAGGAAAACATCGTGAGGAAACCCGCACATGTTGGCCCCAGACGTATTGACCAGTCATTCCTCTGGACCAGGCAGACTTAGTTGTGAGAATGCCGTATGTGCTTGGGCAACCATACGACATATAAAAACCGACTGTCTCAGGCACTACTAGGGTATGGAACCGGGAAATCCCGGTCCCGAAATTCCCGGGAATTCCCGAAATTTTGAATCGCTCTGAGAACCGGGAATCAAAAATTTAGAACCGGGAATTTTATTAACAAATTGTATTAAAATTTACAAGAACTTAAGTAAACTATCATCGGTAATTGTAAATATTAGCTAAACATAATTTTTAATTATTTCCGAAAGCGAATTAAAGACAAAAATGAAAAATATATAAAAGGATAGAATGAGTAGTTCATAATATTAGATAATAGATTCTGTATATAAAAGTTAACTGTGAGCGGTGCGAGGAAATAATAACCATAATATTATGCCGTATTTAATATAATATAAGTCATGGGATACTCTTCCCAACTTGCCTGTCCGGTAGTTGTGGTATAGTATACGGGTATGCGACCCCGGCTTCCCTAGCTATTACTGTCCTATCCTTTGCCCTCCTGGGCGGTAATATCCTACATTCCCTATTTCCCACTCTAACTTACCAATCTTCCTTTCCACACCACCTATCCTTCCCTTTCCCTATTCCTACCCTCTCCACCAATCCGTGGAAACGCAATGGATAATCAAAAATAATTCCATTATCCAAAATGGCGGCGATGTGGTTCGCCACCCATCACGTCTCGTTTCTCGCGGAGGCGAAAAGTGGACCATGGAGAGACGCTTGGCTACGTTGAATGTAAGAGGAGGAATGGATGGTAAGAATGAAAGTGGACGAAGCGAAAGAAGTATGTATGGATCGTAGCAAGTGGAAAGAAGTGGTCTCTGCCTACCCCTACGGGAAAGAGGCGGTCCTGCCTACCCCTACGGGAAAAAGGCGTGATTATATGTATGTATGTATTTAATATTAATATGTAGTATTATAGCACCACACATCGACTGACATAGTAGCCAATACTGGAGTATACCTACTAATATGCATATTGGTTGCTTTTGGGGTTGGTGAGCAGTTTAGATGGATTTTACCTATTGTCCTTTAAATACTCTTTATTGTCCTTATAAAAATAATTACGCATTATATTAATTTTAAAATTTAATTTCAAATTGGAGCATCTGTAGGATTCACTGAATTGAACTTCTGACACTCGAGTAAATTTTTTTTTACTACTTCCCACCTTTCACGCAAATCGTCAGATTAATATACACTTCATATCAGAGACTTATTTGCGCATGAACAACACTAATTATAATCTGACGCGTTCAGCATATCCATGTCATGGTCATTTTTACAACTTTTTAACCACGCAGGACGACGACTGCTAAAAGCTGACACACTATTCCTATAGTGTGTCAGCTATTGTCAATATGTGTCTGGTTATTTAGTCTTTTAATTATCTAATTTGTCACTTATAATAGGTTACCTAGACGTTCGAGCATGTACACTTATAGCATTCTGGACACCCCAACTATTTGATGTTTTGCAAAAATCAAATAACTCGAAATAACATATTTAATAACCTAACCAAGAACATGTCAGGACATGTCTAAGGAGGGTTCCGTAACTATAAACGCGTAATATGCTTTTTTTTAATTACTCCAAAAGTTACTGTCCGATACAATAATTTTTCTAAAGGCAAGTTTCTATCTCCTATAGTTTAAAAATGCTAGGGGGGGGACCAACTTACAAACTACTTTGGAGGCCGATTACTCGAAAATGGTCAACTTTATAAAAATGTAACGTATGAAAACTTGCCTTTATTTTAAAAGACCTATTCTACGATACCCCACACGATGGGGTGGAGTGAAAAAATATTTTTCATCCCCACTTCACATGTATGGAGAGCCACCCCTAAAATATAAAATTATTATTTTTTATGGTCCCGAAACCGTGATCTATACACAATCTATAACTGCACCAAATTTCATCAATTTATATTCATAATTACAGGAGCTAGAGGCGCGGACAGACAGACAGACAGACAGACAGACAGACGGACAGAGCGAAACTATAAGGGTTATTATTATATTTTGAATTACTTTTTAGACAGTAATAATACTTGTATTTCATGCCTTCACACCAGTCCCGAAATTCCCGAATTTCTCGGGAAATCCCGGTTCCGAAATTGCCCAGTCCCGAAATTCCCGGTTCTCAAAATCAGACCGGTTCTTCCATTCCCTAGGCACTACAGTATTTCAGGAGTGGTTACTGCGCTCGGAGAACACTGTATAAATCATCCATTAACGTTATCAAACTGCTTTTGAGGATGAGGCTGTTAACTATATTTAAGTTTCAACATAATGTTTACATATGAATATAATATTATATACTCACTTCAAGTTCATTATCAGTAATCAGGCCCACATCCGGCGATTACGAGGTTTTACCGTGGCTTACTTACGGGTTATGTCACCAAGTTATCACCATAAAGCATGGGGTACATTCAGCAATGCCATGGGAAATAGGAATACCTTGTGATGTTATATGTACACCAATCCATTAACTTCTAGATCCTAATTCATACTAATATTAAAAATGTAAAGTGTGTGTGTCTGTTTGTTCATCTTTCACGCCAATACTACTGAACCGATTTAAATGAAATTTGGTACACAGATAGTCTAGAGCCTGAGAAAGCACATAGGCTTATATCTTTTTATCGCGGAGAAATGTACGGTTCCCGTGGGACACTTTATTTACAGTTTCTCGTAAAAACTACTAAGCCGATTATCGTGAAATTAGGCAATTATATAAAGTAGACCATAGGGAAGGAAATAGGCTACCTTTTATCGCGAGACATATAAGGTTCCCGTGGGTTACTGTACTTACGCGGGAAGAGCCGCGGGCATAAGCTAGTATAAAATATTATGATGACTAATTAAACATTATTATAACTTTAATTAAGTAATAAGTAACGAGTTACTGCTGAATGCTTATCTCAAGATGGGTGCTTGTCCAAGTCCATGCCAAATGCCAATAGCCAATAGAGACATTGCGGTAAGTTCTTAAGTAGACCATACATCTTTTTTATACGGGCAAATGGCCCAACACACATTCCCATCACTGCAATTCCTGTGTAGCCAGGATCGACAGCGGTAACCAACCACAAAAACCCTTTGATATGATCTCAGGGGTGCCCGAGGGACATGCTAAATCTGTCTTGGGACCCGCAACGAAATTAATCAGAAGAAAGGTAGGAGTAGGAGACCATACAGCTGCTTCATAATTTTGCACTGCTATTATACAATTAACAATATATTTTAATATATTATGTATTCAGTGCAGAAGCCAGCAATGCATAGTATACTAAAGTACATAATCGTTTTTTTATTGTTATATAAAAAAATATATAAAATACATTTTTAATTTCAGTTAAGCAATTTTCTTTCCGGAAAAAAATTCTGTGCAACAGCTACAGCAACCTTCGTAGGTTCCGTACCGTGAGTCCGTGAACTACATGAGGTAGTGCACGAACTCGTATAAGGACATCGGCCATTATTAAATCCGGAAAAATACTAGAATCGATAAACTTTTCAACCAAACATGAATGAGCTCTTTTATTTATCAAACAGTTCAATCTATTTACAGTAAATTGATTGGATAAATTTTAGGATTTAGAAAATAGGTACCTATATGCTGGAGGAATGGATTCTACAATAGGGTATTATCCTATGATGGAAATATACATCAGATTGTTGATATTTTATCGCTAAACATTAATTTAAACCAATTAAACCAACTTTTAACACAAACATATGTATGATTTTTATAAAATATCAAAAATAAAATTATGAATTTTTCACGTTTAACCACGTGACTAAAAACACACGAGATTGGAATGTGACGTCATATTCTTGTGCTTCTTCTTCTTCTTTTTTTAATGGCCTCCCGATTTCCATAAAGCATAGCCAGCATCGGAATCATTAACGTAAATTTATGTACATAAAAAAAATTAAGTCAGTTGTAATCTAGAAGCACGAAGTAATGTTAAAATAATGGTGTCAATAACGGGGACAGATTTTTTGCGCGCCACAATAAATGAAGCACTCGTTTGAAATTACGCGGGAAGTTATGTTGCTATTGACAGCTCTGGAAAAAAATATTATGAGAAACGTGGATTTAAATCTAATTAAAAGGCATTTTTAATAGGCTTTTATCATTTATTTACAAAAGTAAAAAGTAGGTATTCTGGGATTTGGCATTTTCAGTGTAATTTGACACTTGACACTTGACAGTTACAATGTCACAAGAATATGACGTCATGACAACACATTATAGCGTTTTCGCGCCTTTAATATTAATTTAAACTTTTAGGCTAATTTGCAAGAAAAGGAAAGAAATTCACAAAGAATGGTTCAAACTGCTAATGTATTTTGGTATTAGGAACATTTTGACATACTTTTCAAAAACTTGGAAAATACCCTATTATGGATTAGACAATCAATCAATGGTTGTATTACAAAAGTAGTTTATTTTTACACACGTCATACTTTTATTACATTTAAGTATGATTAAATGGTTAAGGTGTTTTTGTTTTGCTATGTGCGGTATGAGAATAAAGGAATTTATGTTAATTATCTTCTTTATAAGAAAACTATGCCATTAGCTGGGAAAAATACAAGGTTTCCTTATAAAAATTGATTACTAACAATAAAGAATAATGAAATAGTCATTATTGTCAGCTTAGTGACTTCTATTCTAGTCAATGTCACCGTAAAATTATAAAAACCATTAGATTGTAATAAAACTAGTGAAATTGTAAAATGTTGATAGAATTCCGACGCGAATATGCTGCCCATAATTTAGTTAGATTATAAATATATTATAGTTTTCAATCTTTCGACATATTTTTACAATCTCGTTAGTTATTTTACAATCTAACGGTTTTTACAATTTAACGGTGGCATATACATTACTGTTTATAGGTAGGTAATGTTTGGGGGTTCCGCAGTACTCAAGGAACCCTTAAAGTTCCGCTCTGTCTGTCCGCCGTAAGTTCTGTAATTATGAATATAAATGTATGAAATTTGGTATAGTTGTAGATTGTGTATAGATTTATGTTTTGGCATCATACAATAATAATATTTATTATATTTTATGGGTGGCTGTCGATATTACATGTTTACTGATGTTTTTACTTTAAGACACGTACCTACCTACATTTTATAAGGTTGTAAACTCGAAAATAATAAAGTAATATACTCGACGATTTTAACTTAAAACTGCTTAAAACCTATGCTTAAAACAAATAAATAATGATTATGACAAGTGGGAACACACATAGGGGAATACCAAGTATGATATGAGTAGTAACCGTCTGGGTATTTTGACCTGCTCTCGGTTTATTCATTATTGACTTTTACTCAATGATTTCAAGACAGAGGATGATCTATGACGTACAATATCGACAAAGTTCCTGCTCGAGCAATTTCTAAGCATTTTCCTTTCCACTGAGAAGTGAGGGCGTCTCAAAATATTTAAACACAAAGGTGATGACCGCAACGACTGCAGACGTGGTTGGGCAGTGGACTACGTACGTGGCGCCGCTTAACTACTTGTCGATACTACATTTGTTAGAAAAAATCGTCATACCTACAAGAAAAAGTAACGACGCCATCTTGATTCTTGATTTCAGAAGTTTTAGTCAAAATACGAACTGACTGAACTGTGAAAAGCAAATCTCAAAATGTCAAGATGTCAAATGTCAAACCTCGACTGCCCCAATCAACCCCAAAAGTAGAGCAGTTTAAGTGTGGACACTGGACACTTTTTGCCTCGACCTGCCTCGTCTATAATACCTACACAGGTCTATGCACAATTAGGTACATAATGACTTGTGAGTTGTGACGCGAGCATATTATGTCTAGCAGTGGCGTGGGGTTCCTATAACTCCATTCTTATCGGCTTTACTTACGACTTACCTTTTGAAGACCCTCATACAAATCCCTACCAACTATACACAGACTACATGCTACTTCCCTATGAAGTAGAATCAGCCTTCGCCATTAGTATCTAGACACTAAGTAAATGGCAAATAGAAATAAATAAAAATCTTATTGCGATAGAATTACCCCTTAATTACCGACCTAGACGATTTTTAAGGTAATTCGTTTGCAAAAACACACCTGTAATTTAATTTATCAATTAACCAGCAGGATGTTGTAGTTGGTATATTTTTAAACCTCAACAAAAACTGTTCACTTTACATTATTGTTTGAACTTTCCAAAGTAATTTATTCCCACGGCCTCAATGTTTTAAATTTTAATTAAAACGTAGTGATTATATTCTCTTTGGTTTTAATGTGAAACAATGTATTTTGATGTTATATTAGATATGTATGGACAGATTTATACAGCGTGTTTACGTATTAGTCATAATCTGATTAAAAAGGTCCTACGATGAATATAATAAGTTTTATTCACGAGAGCTCGTAGGAGTTCAATAATGAAAATTATAAATGTGCAGTCCTACCTATCCACTATAATTTAAAGCAATTTTATTTTAGAATTTAATAATTTTAGTAGATACCTACCAATGAAAGTTCAAAGCCTTTTTTTTCTAGCTTAAGTACCTACTGCTCGTAAAAAGTAAATGGTTTTAGAATATTAATCAACGTAAATCATGATATTATAATATTCAAACAAACATATTTTAAATACATTCCTATATGCTATTACTAACTGTCTTGTGCACTGTGCACTTGTGCAGCAATAACCGTTGTATAAATCATTGTAGCGCCATCTTTTTGTAAACGAATGAACCAGTTTGTAGGATCTATAGGGAACTACATTAGCTTTATAGTTTGCGTGTTACACGCGAGATGGCGATATAGTCATCAGCATGTAGGTTAGAGGGAAGTCTCTGTAAAAATAGTGTCCCAGAAATATAAACAAAATAAGTGAGGTGCTGCGATCGCTAAGTTGTCGCCATAAAAGCGGGCTATTGTACATTATTCAACTAACTTCATCTACTTGTACTCATAAACAGCTAACTTCGCTACTTACCGCCGCGACGGCAGCGCGACTGGTGGCTGAAAAATGTACTATGTATGAAAAATTATAAATTCTACTAATTTTCAGGGACAGGCGGGCTAATGCTTTTGTACGTAGCGATCGTTCTCCTTCTCAGTTCTCTCTAACCTCAATGGTCATCAGCCAAACTTCGAAAATCAGTCAACGAACTGAAACTGAAATGAAGTTTGGTTAATGACCTTGCTTCGGCTCAAAACTTATGGATTGCATTGTTATATGATTTTGTTACATCATACATTCACACATACATACATGGATTTGTCCACAACAGTGGGGTATATAGACTAAATAAAAAAAATACCAACCAACAGCAACAATAAATAATAACACGAACATATTAGATCTTATCGCGTACCTACGAGAGACTTTAATAGTAAAGTCAGCTGAAACTATTTAAAGCTCAAATTGGTAAACATTTTTGATTTCTATAGACTAACTCAATCCTAATTACTTCTGGCCACTGGCGCGGACGTCCTCTGAACAAAGAGTATCAATTGTTTATTATTCCAATACCTATGTTTGGTACACGTACAATATCAGTGTATTATCAATAGCGAACATATATGTATAAGTACATTCTATTGATAACAAATTGATGCTCGCTACATCATCTAAGTTAAATTTATATGTAGGTACCTAATACTTTTTTTTTACGATAAGTTGTTAGGTACTTGTTGTTTGTTTAAAATTGATTCTTCTAACTCAAACGCCAGATTTTCCCATTTATTATTATGCCCTCTATTAACCGGCAGAACGATTTAAATAAAACTACACCTTACTCCTGTAAAAGGCCAGCTAGAAATAAAAAAAATCAAAACGTTTGTCGAAGCCTGTACAATATCGAAAAGTTCCTGCTCGACCAGTTTCTAAACATTTTCCTTTGCAGTAGGACGCATTAAAATATTTAAATAGAAAGTAAGTGACCGCAACGACTGCAGACGTGGTTGAAATACGTATTGACCATGATGTGTTTGTGTGTACCATTCAACGGCTCGGCGCTGTTAAGCGATTTTCATCTTATGCCTGGTCTACCGACAACTTGTTCGATACCACCTACTTTATACTTAATTTGCTAGACACGAGATCTTGTTTTTCCATAATAAAGTCCCGACTAGATTAGATCCTTATGGTTTATTGAACTGGTTCTATCTGCTATTAGCCCTTCCTGTGCTGTGTGCACCCTTTGATAAGACTACCTACGGTACTTTGATGTAGGAGTAAATAGGTGTACATTTGCCAATTAGACATATATGGATGTAGACATGTCAACTGTCAAGTGTCAAGTGTCAACCCAATATTATGTACTTTTATTCTGTTATCTACCTATTACTGCTAGTCCTAAGTATTGCAGGAAAAAGAAAAACTATGACTTACCGATTTTTATCAGATCCTGGTTTCTTTCCTCGCCACCGGAGTATTCGATCGAGCGTTCCTTTCTTAAAAGGTTGCTTAAGCAACTTTAAAGGTTTCCTAAAATCTAAAGTTCTACTCGAATCCACTGAACGACTTCTCAAAATATCCGGTTCCGAGTTGCCTTTTTTCAATTCACTAACACTGTGATATTTTGGACACTTTTCAAAATCGATCACCGATATAGAATCACTCACTGGACAAGTTTTCCTGTTCGATATTGGCGTGGAAGTCACAAAGTTAGGTTTATGCCTGAGTTCTAAGCCACTATCATCAAATTCAGACATATCGTTAGCCTCACTTATACTATGTAGGTACAGTCTCGTCCTCGGTGTTGTTGTCACTGTTTTGGAATTCAGTATGCTGTTCTCTTCGAAATTTTTACTTTTCACCGTGTGCTGGAAATCCACAAACGCCGTTATATCCTCGCAGCTTTTCGCGTTATACTTCGAGAAAATTCCTCTAGGCGGCTTTTCTATTTGTGGCATAGGCGAGCTGTCCATAATGCCAATATTGGCAAGATTGTCTTCGCTCTGCGACGCCTTCAATTTCACCTTTCTAGCGGGGCGGACAGGTGGAGCGCTAGTGGCTATCGCGAATCGATGCTCGTCCGTCCTTTTAATTGGTCTCGAGTACTTTGCGATAATTCTGTTGATTTCTGCGCTGTTTTTGCGTCTGTTTGTGTGTCGCTTGAAGTTGTGTTGATAAGAGTCGGCCACGCTCGGCCCGGCGACCCGCGCTGACCTCTCGCGCCACTCAGTCACTTTGCTCTCGACGAGCCGCTGGAGCTCCAGCGCTCGCATCACCGTGCCTATCTCTGGCATCGTGATTTCAATCCTCTGCACGTGTTTTAAAATTTATTGATGACCGATGACATCGTTATCGCCAACTGAAAAATACATATTCAAGTTAGCAGTGTTAAAAAATGCATATCTTGCGTGACATTTGGGTAATGACTAGTTAAATTAAAAATTTTAATTTAACTATTTTATTATTTAATTTAATTTTAATTTAAAATTGATTTGGACAACTACTTTTACATACATACATACATATAATCACGCCTCTTTCCCGTAGGGGTAGGCAGAGACCACTTCTTTCCACTTGCTACGATCCTTACATACTTGTTTCGCTTCATCCACTTTCATTCTTACCATCAATTCCTCCTCTTACATTCAACGTAGCGAAGCGGCTCTCTATGGGCCACTTAATTTTATTTAGAATAGGTACTTATAAATAGGACCAGGACCAGAGTAACCACAAAACTAGTATAAGGAACATTATGTTTTTCTAGTCAGCAAGGTAAAACCTAGTCACTACATAGTACATAGTAATACAGAAAGGCGACACTGAATCCCTATTAGAAAAGGAAAGAAGTGTAGCTATGCATGGAATTATGAATGCCTAATAAAAAGCGAACTGAAATGTCGTCATTTAGTAGTTTTAAGCAACAATACAATAAAAACAACAAGTAAATTAAACGTATCAAAGGATATTACATTCCGATTTCTACTACTTCCCACAACACTTAGATCAACTAACACACACATACATGATACCCGCTATTGCATTTGCTGTAAGGGACTTTTCACTTTCTTCAATATAATGTTTTAGATATATTTTTGTTACTTTTGATGTTTGTATTATCACCGTAATTTATATTAAATCCATTTAAATTGGATTTATGAAATATAATAAAACAAGTAGAAGTACTTCCTGAATTATCCGAATCTTTGGATGATATTAAGCAAACATGTTTAATATTTTTATAGCTACTATAAAAATAACCCATAAAGTAACTAATCCCATAATCTTGTTTATTCTATCGACACAAAGTACAAACTCATTTTATTTCTGAGTCACAGTAATATTTAAAACTAATTGCTATGGAATTATTCATCATTTTTCCATCGTACGATCCTACCTGATTAGAAATTATGATATTAATCCTAGTGCTCTTGCGCACTTTTCTAGCGTAGACCTTGATGCTTTGGTAACATGACTGTATATTATTAATATGTTACAAATCATAATTATGCATCGTTATGAGTAGACGTCACTTGGTGGGCTGTATTTGTTTTGATGAAGAACTGTGTGAGCACTTTATAACATTCCACTCGAGAATATCTATCTTGAGGTTGTATGAGCGAGCAAACGGTTAAGATAACGACTCGATATCATATCGAGAGTAGATAAACATAAAACATGTTACGAAATTAACCAAAATACGTCACTGCCAAGGTTTAAATTGGTTTCTCCACATGTAGAGCAGAAGTTAGAGATCTTATTGGTCCCTATAACTCCTTCTGTTGAATTCTAATGGCACAAGCAAACACCAAAATCGATGTGAGAGCTATTATTTGCTGAAATGTACGTTTTGATAATTGTCACCGCTAAACACATGCTACTCGTAATAGAGTCGAGATCATAAAGTGTAGCATGAGAGTCAAAATTCTACAGCTCTACCATAGAGGAGAGTTACATAAGACTCACAAGCCGCTCTATTGCACATATAGGTCCCAGAATCTCTAATCTCGAAAGCCTCATTCAAAACAATACTAACGAACTTACTAATTAACCCTGAGATGAAAAGTGGACAGTTAACGGTCTTAATGATTACAATTTTACTCTAACATCTCTTCTTATTGCCTATTATTGCTTATATAATAATTACTTACTAAATGATTTTATGTAAGGAATTTCTCCGATTATGTCATTTAATATTTTGCTTTTTGACAAGATGAACTTTTGAGCTGATGATTACATGTACATTTTCAGTCCATTTGCTCTTGTCTTGGTGGCTTTTGGTCGGACAAAAGTGGCTCCTTGGAATATGGAGGAATGGCTCTTTGGATAAATGTTAGTCTCACTTAAATGTTAGTCACTTTGTTTATCTCGGCTCCTTCCCATTTAGCCGTTTCCCATCCGGCATTCCGTACTTTACTCTCGTTACTTTTATATTTCTGAAGTTTCTCGTAGATAAACAAAGTATACCTACTTATCAGACGGAAGTAGGTCCTATCTAGAATGAGAAACATTTTCCATGGTATGATATTAATTCGTTACGTCTGCTCTGGCTCATTTGCAGTTGATTAAGTCCGAGAACTAATAACCGCGGAAACATGACGGGATATCTCGTTAGCCGGGAACTAAATGATGTGTCCACAGACAATTACTGTAAGTAGGTACTTACGTGCGATGATCTACGAACGTCTATTGCTGTCGATAGTCATTCAAACAAATTTAATACTTGGCGTTCTCGAATATTGTGGACTAAATAAATTTGTGGACTGATGCACTCAGCTAAGATGGTGAAATCTTAATTTATGATCATTCTAATGAAACGTTTTCATTGACCCATAGATGTATTATATTGAAAAAAGGCATTGACCATTATTATTAAAACATAAACATATGATACTGTCAAATAAAGATTTTAATCCTACCAAATTGCATGTTGGCGACATTATGTCGATGCGATATATCCTTAGTTGATCAGAGTCCTTAGCCAAGTTGCCATCGCTAATTACGACGACGAATTTTGTCGTAATTACCGATGGCGACTCGGCTATTAAATAGGCTCTGACCTGTAAGGCTCAACTCACACTGGAGCAAAGTCATAATATTCATCTTTATTTTTCCATTTTACAATTTGTATTATGGAAAAATCGTAACAAACGTAGACGTGCGTCTATGTCTTTGCGACGCGGTCGCGCTTTACCATATTTCCATAATACAAATTTGTGCCTTAATAATGGAAAAATATAAATGATGAAATGAGCTAATTTTAATAATTTACATCACCCATTGCAACTAAAACTTCTCTGGATACTTATAATTATTAAAGAATTTCAAAGACCTATTTCTAATACCCACTTAAGAAAGCAGACGGTCATTAGCCTGATCGGGTCAAAGCGACAAAAATATTAATAAGTGAGAAAAAAAATAGAATTTTCGTGTAGTGAACTCAATTATTAAAACATTTTTAGAGTCAAAAATAGAGCATTTGGCAGATATTTTGTCTGCGTGTTTGCCTATTTATATTTTTAGATAGTGTCAATAAACTTTGAAGAATGATGACCACAAAAGTTGCATTTCTTTGTCATGCATGTAGTTACAATTTATAATTTGTTTATTATTATAATTAGGTTTTAACATTTAAAATCGAATTAGTTACTTTAAAACTTTGAAAGTCCAGTTAACCGTATCTACTTAGTTCTTTTTATGCAAGTAGGGTACTCTAGGTACCTAAGTACCTACTTACATAAACTTTTTAAGTTTAAAGTACCCATTAGGTACATATGCATAATTATGCTCGCTGTGCATAAATATATTTATATGTGCGTTTTTTTTTTTCAGAAATGGGTCACCAAAATACGTATTCAAATGAAAAGCTTACAATAGGGTTTTCAGCTCCTACCTAACTTCATGATTTTCCAACTTACATATTTGTAACATACAACATTAAACATTTGAGACCAAACATTAAAAAATATAAAAAAAAAACAATAAGTACATAATATAACTCACTCACAACCACACCATTGTTTACATCCATGAGGTAACACTACACTTTCCACACGCGTGTTGTGGGGGCACGTGCAGACTCCGCAGTGAGCGTTCCACGCGACCGCTCGCACTTGACTCATGCACCAACAATGGGCCAACTAGAGCATCTCACGAGTTACACTCACATTGTCCACTATTCTACCCAAAACTATAATGATACACGTAATAGCAATGAAAGTGGAAAACATCCATCACGCATCCCAAATTTTACCGTCAAATAAAGATTTCAAAACTAAAGGCCGTAGGTTTGCCAGAAGAAATCTTCTTAGAAGAAAAATTTACGCCATCTTGGATTTCAACATACTTTAAATGTCAGCCATCTTGATTTCACTATACCTCAAATGTCAAAATGGCCCCAAAATCTCAAAAATGGCCATATAAGTGGGGACAGTTTTCACCTCAACATGCCTCGTCTGTAACATAATATACGTCTATGCCGTCAACTTGTTTGTATTTTACCATCAAATTGTTAGTATTTTAGCTTCGTAACAACAAAACGAATTACGTATTAAGAATGAAAGTGAAGAGGTATCACGTAGATGGAGTGACGACCTCGGGTTGCGAATAAATTACTGATTTCCGAAAACGATTTGTTTTGTTGAAGAAATTGCTAGTTGTAAGGAATCATACATGGTAAGTTCCGTACAAACATACCTTGTACTTATTTGTATGACAGTCTTTATGCCTGTCTAAATAATTAAAAGAAATACAAACATTTTAAATTGTAGAGTCACAGAGTACCATAATCTTTCCTGTAAAAACTGAAGAAACAAGCTTTTATTTTCAGAGGAAAATGCCATTTGTAGAGGCTCTTGCCTTTCTCCGAGAAAATACTAGCAGAAAAAAATAAGGATTTAAATTGTTATGACCATGCTAATTCGTAAACAAGTTAACGAAAGTAAACGAAAGAATTACAGCCTGAAAAAGTATTAATCTAATTAGGAACAAAACGTTTAAACAATTAAAAATAATTAATAACTCGTTTCACAAATTACGCGGTGTTATGTTGTACAAGCTAATATTAGTAGACTATTAACTACACTACATAAATAGATTAATTAATTAAAGAAAACGTAGGCAATTCAATAAGGCAGACCAGTGGCGTGGGGTTCGTATAACTCCATTCCTATCGGCTTCACTTACCACTTACCTTTTGAAAACCGTCATACTAATCCCTTGCTAATACAGGCTAGAGCTTCCCTTTGAAAGAGAATCAGCCATTGCCACTGAGGCAGACACTATCTTTACTAGAGATTTTCAAAGGATAAAATTATATAGAACGTTAGCATAATATAATCTAGGGACCATCTTTGACACTAGGCGAAGACTTAATTATGAATTAAGCTACTTCTATTGAATTAAAACCAAAGAGTTTTATGAAAAACATCAATTGCAGGTGCACCAATGTCTATTTTTAACCGACTTCCCAAAAAAGGAGGCGGTTATACGTTCGGCTGTATATATTTTTTTTTTTTTTTTTTTTTTGTATGTTCAACGATTACTCCGCCGCCTGTGGACCGATTTTCAAAATTTTTTCTGGGATGTATAGGGTGTAATCCCAAATTGGTCCTTTTGATATCAAAGTGGTGACCTGATGATGGGATCCATGAGGAATCGAGGGAACTCCTCGAAATTTATATGGACACATATGGTGATTTTGACTTTTTCTGAAATAGTTCAAGTATATGCTACCAAAAAGTAAGATTTTGCTCCAAGGTATACCCTGGATCCAAAAGTACAGAACAGAACTCCTGGCTCCTTATAGATACATGTTTGGGGATTTCGGCGTTGTTTAAAGAACTGCAAGCATATGCCACCCTGTCAGTTAGAGTAATCATCATCATCATCACCACTATCACACCATACATCATCAGATTATGATGATATAAAAGGTATTTCTCATAGTATTTTACACTAACACGGAGATCTTTGAACATTACTCTGCCGTTTATGGACCTATTTGCAAAATTCTTTTGTTGTTGTAAAGGGTTTAGTTCGAAATTGGTCCTTTAGTCACTAAAGTGGAAACCTGATGATGCGATCCATGAGGAATCGAGGGAACTCCTCGAAATTTATATCCACACATATAGTGATTTTGACTTTTGCTGAAGTAACACAAGCATATGCTACCAAAAAATAAGATATTGTACCAAGGTATACCCTGGATCCAAAAGCACTGTACAGAACTCCTCAGTCTTTTAAGATATGCGTTTGGAAATTTCGGCATTGTTTAATGAACTGCAAGCATATGCCAATTTATAACTTACAGTAATCATCATTATCATCTTAATAGCAATACCTTATGGAAGCTTGGCGCGTATTCAATTATACATTCGATCGTTTAGTTTAGACGTTCTTAAGACGTATTAATAATAACTTAAGAAAATATATCTCTAAAAAGGGTGAAATTATTATTTTTAAACAAAAAATTAAACCGACTTCCAAAGTAAAAATACACAAAAAAGTATGAAATAAAACTTAATCTCTAAATAATTCCCCTTTCAAATTCGGCTAAAATTTTTACTATTTCTCTTCTCAATCTTATTAATTTTGAAGTCGGTACCAGCAAATATGAACGTAAGTTCTATAAAATATTGTAGAATATTGTTTGGGCTGGTACCGATTTCAAAATTAAGAAGATTGAGTAGAGAAATAGTAAAAAATTTAGCCGAATTTGAAAGGGGAATTATTTAGAGATTAAGTTTTATTTCATACTTTTTTGTGTATTTTTACTTTGGAAGTCGGTTTAATTTTTTGTTTAAAAATAATAATTCTTCACAATAACAATGATTGTCCCACTTCCGACTGACAACTAAATACATTAGGATACATTCACACGAACTCAAATGAATCACCATATCACAGTTACAGAAATATGTAAAGTATTAAGTACATAATAATTTTTTATGCCACTTTCCTTCACATATTATCTCTTTTATCTAAAATATGTCTGGGCAAGATGTGTTGTTTTTACTAACGATAAGATACTAGAAGAAGCTTATTTGTTTTACAGACAAAATTAGATATCGTTATAAGTAGGTAGTGTCCTTTCGATCAAAATAAATGGTAGAAAGTAAATAACAGATAGGAGGTAAGTAGCTCTACATATTATGTAGTCTTTCGTCTTTGCCTTAGTATTTTTTGAGTTCTCAGGCCTCCTGCGGAAACCGACGCAAACCTATGATGTGTAATTGGACCCTTATAGTTTCGTCCACGTCCATCCGTTAGCCAAGACCATTTTTTTGATTTAACCAGCGCATTTTTTTGTTAAAATAGATCCCTCTGAAACTTTGTTAGTTCAGGACTTATAGGCCTAACTTGTAAAATACGCTTACTTGGAAAACTTCGTGCCAAAATAGCGAAACACTAAGTAAACATGTAAATTATTAAAATAAAATCATGAATGGGTGACTACGGAACCCTATTCTATGCGTGACCTGACGCGCATTTGGCCAGGTTTTTACTAGCCTCAGATACTGCAGATATTTAACGCTCGTGTACATGCCATCTAACTCTATTACTCCACTAACAGTCGATGTTCCATTATCTATTTACGCGGGCCGCAGCGGGCGCCGGGCGTGACGCCGGTTTCCGCCAAGTTCATTGTCGTGTCACACACACACGTACCACTATATGGGACACCGTGAGCCGTGAGGACCATGTACACCCTAAGTACTTAGTACCGACGATGATCATCATCAGACCAGCTCGTTGACATGGCTGATTGGTCACCGCTGTGAGCAGCTTCTACCGAATTGAGTAACTTGGTCTACTTACGTTAAATACAGAAGTCTGTTGTCTATCCATTAGCTCTACAAAGTGTATACTATAGTATGTGAAGTCCATATGGAGCTGCTGACTGTTAGCAATGTAACTTAAGAATATTTTTTCTTTTTCTTTTAATTTATAATGATAATATCTATGGGCGGCTACACCACGTTAATCTGGTCCCGTGGTAAGTTCCCTCTCGTGTTACAGGTACCAGACAACAGAAATATAACTAATACTTTTATACTCTACATAATTATTTAAGATTTTTAGCACATATTATACACATCCATGACCCAGGAACATAGAAAACTTTTCTGTTCCATGGCGGGATTCGAAATTTCGACCCCCGACCTTCGGCTTGAGCACTGGCACGCTCAACCATTGAACCATAGAGGTCGTCAACACATTAATAAATAAACTATTACAATAATAATAATATTATTTCGTCTTATCCTTATCTGCTTGTTTACCATTATACGAATAAATACTAATTAGTTTACTAATTTTATAACTCGGTAATAGGTATACTTTTACTGACATTATCACAAAACAAATTACAGCGACACATTTAGGTAAGATTAATTTCATAATAAATACCTACATATATGTTTTACACTTACCTAATATAAAATTTTTATATTAGATACTAGCATTAGCCCGCGTGAAATTAGATATTTAAATTTCATCCCCTATTTTACCCCCTAGGGCGGTTGAATTTTTAAAAATCCTTCCTTCGTCATATTAGAAATACGTGTGCAGAATTTCAAATTTCTAGTTGGGCTGGGTAGGTTGGGCCTGTGAGTTGATACATCAGTCAATAAGCTTTGCCGTTTATACTCGTAAAATAAAATATACAACGTGTACCACATAAGGTATACCAATCCGAAACCCAGTGATAATACTCATGAAATTGAACAACTTTCCCCAAGGAATATAGGTCAAAATATGAAAAAAATATTTGGACTTCCCATACTAATTTGATTTGCTGGCCGTGCGGTTTGTATGGGAGGTCAAATTTTTTTTTTCATATTTCGACCTGTGTTCCTGGAGAAAGTTGTTCAATTTCATGAGTATTATCACTGGGTTTCGGATTGGTATACCTTATGTGTTACACATTGTAGATATACATTTTGCTGTGATAAAAAGTAGCCTGTGTTAATCCATAGCATTTAATTTTAAAATCCGTTTAGTATTGCGTAACAGAGTAACAAACATCCATACATACAGACTTTCGCGTTTATACCTAATATTAATTAGCCTTACTAAAAGAATAAGAATAACAATAAAATCTCACGTATGTTAGGTATATATTATCAGTTTATTTTCCAAAAAAAGTGCACCTATATAATAATTGCAGTGGTAGGAGAAAATGTTTAGTCATAGCATGGTCATAGGTATAAAATTACTCTTTAGCTTCGCAGATGCTATGATTTGTGAAGAAAAATGTTAATTTAACGTACTCACAGTTACACAGGTGTTACGTACTTGGTACTGTAGGTACATATGTTATAAACAAGCCTATTAAAGTAATTGCAATTATGTAGCAGCTGTAGCAGGACCCACCTCGGCTTCACATGGGTGCAATGTATTTATACATATAAGCCTTCCTCTTGAATCGCTTTATCTATTGCCGAAAACTGCATTAAAATCCGTTCAGTACTTAGTTTAAGAGATCTAAGCGAACTAATTTAAGGAAAGGAGCCGACTACATTTTAGACTGTGTTAAGATGTATTACATCATAACGTTATAGGTACGTCGACACGTCGGAATTGAACCCTTACAAAACGTATTGTCAATAATGAAAGAAATTAAAACAATTTAAAAAGTATCTAGCTGTAAATTGGAATGTATTTTATTATTATGCTAATTTTGATGCAAAACTGTTTTTGGTCCATAAATAAATAAATAAATAAATTGACTTCTCTTACAGGGAAGTAAAGAAAATTGATTTTAAACACTTGTTAAACATGGGTTTTAACTTTTAATACCACCTTTTTGCTAAAATAATGTCTTCTTTTCCTTAGCACGTTAATGGTAAGTATATTTATGTTTTGTTCAATTTAGGCCAAGACGGTCCCGAAATATCTGTAAAGTATGCCACGGTTATCCAGTGTCGTTGAACAAAATGTATCTTTAGGCATTCAGTAACAGATTAATAATTATGGCTAAATAGGGCAACGAGCGAAGGAAATTGGAACACAGCTATTCCCTATTCTTAAGAAAATATAAGGTTCGGTAAAATCAATTACGGATATTTTGGTTATATGCTCTACTGCTTAAGTATAGACGTTTAGGCAGAAAAATAATTGTCATACTGGAACTATAAAATTTATCTCATATATGTGTGACTCTCCACAAAAAGCAAACTCGCCCATATAAAGAAAAAAAATCTTCGAGTATGACAATTATATTTTCTGCTCGAACGTCTTTACGTAAGCAGTAGATCACATGCCGAAGTACACGTAATTGATTTTACCAAACCTTATAATATATTGTCCACGAAACAGTAGATATATCCTATATCTTATAATAAATATGAAAGTTTGTGAGAATGGATGTATGGGTAGATGGACGTTACTCTTTCACGCAAAAACTACTAGGTAAACGGATTTCGATGAAATTTGGCATGGTAGTAGTTTAAGCTCTGGATAATATGGCAAAAGCTAGTATATGTTTGCGCCAACGCTGGTTAACTTTCTATCAAATTTTTCTCCCTAATTTTTTTAGTGGCAACCTACAAGATTCTAGGAGTTTGTCTTCTACTCTTGCCTGGTTTTGTCGGTGATCGATGTACCGACCATCAGACGATATTACATCTAATTCATATTATCATAAAGTCCATACAAAAAAATAGAGATAAATTAGAGCCATCCGTGTTGTCCATACCATAAAAAAGTAGAGCTACCTAATTGGAGTCTTCAGTAACTTCTTAGCATTTCGTTGCATAGTCTTAGTAAGATATTTCCCGAGATAGATATACTTACGTAGCTTTAATGTATTAACGTGTACTGTCCGGTCAATTGCTTAAATTGGCTCAATTTAACCGGAGGAGTGTTACGGGGGGTAACACTCACAATTGAAATAAGGATAATTCTGACCAATTAATCATTCGCCTTAAATCTCTTCTAGGAAACAATGTCAAAGCCAAATTTAGAATACTTAGAATAAATAATAAAAGATAGGTACCTACTTATTATTACTTCTTTGTTATTACATAATATAACTATAGCCAACCCATATTAGGTTTGCGTTTTTTTTTTAAATTATTATTGAACAACGCAAATATCGTAAGCTAGCTGCGATTATCGCGTCGCGTGGCTATACTATAGCTAGCTTAGCTAGGACTAATCACTAATGCCTTTTTTTAGGGTTCCGTAATACTTAAGGAACCCTTATAGTTTCGCTCTGTCCGTCTGTCTGTCTGTCCGCGCCTCTAGCTCCTGTAGTTATAAATATAAATTGATAAAATTTGGTACAGTTATAGATTGTGTATAGATCACGGTTTCGGGATCATAAAATAATAATAATTTTATATTTTAGGGGTGGCTCTCCATACATGTGAAGTGGGGATGAAAAATATTTTTTCACTCTACCCCATTGTGTGGGGTATCGTAGAATAGGTCTTTTAAAATTAAGGCAAGGTTTCATACGTTACTTTTTTATAAAGTTGACCATTTTCGAGTAATCGGTCTCCAAAGTAGTTTGTAAGTTGGTCCCCCCCCCCTAGCATTTTTAAACTATAAGAGATAGAAACTTGCAAATTTCCATGCTGATAGATCATGCTAAAAACTCTTTAGGAAAATTATTGTGAACCAAATCGGACAGTAACTTGGAGTAATTAAAAAAAAGCATATTACGCGATTATAGTTACGGAACCCTCCTTAGACATGTCCTGTGACCTGTCATGCTCTTGGTTAGGTTATTTGTTCTCGCAGCGGAAAGGTCATTACGCCTTCCCCGGGATGGGTGTCCCGGGGATACGTGGGACTCCCGGCGCTGCCGCCGGTTTACCCACTAAAACCATACCTGCGGATTGCCATCAGCCGCTATAAAGGGAATGTCCCGGATCTGTCTAACACAGGACACTTCCCATGACTGGCCGGTCTTCCTCATGAGGGACCGGACTTCCAACTAGAATAGGGGGCACTCCGACAAACTGAAGCGCCCCCTCGACCCGGGACTGGCTAAGCCGGGGAGGTTCCCATCCTCTCCCGGAATCCCGTGAGACAGGAGTAGTAGTAGAGTAGTAGGTAGGTAGGTTCGCGTAGCGTCGCCTCCGCACTCCTGTCCTACCTCTCGAGTATGCTTGTCGCATTAGTCGACAAGCATAGCCTTTTTTTTTTTTTTTTTTTTTGTTTCCGGGGGGGAAAATGCATTACGCATACCACCCAGGCGCAGGGGGCACCCGAGTGGTGATGTGGGACTCCCGTATAGGCTAATGAGACCCACGGTATACCCACTAAAAACCACCCCCCACCTTCCTCCTCGCCGCCCTGTGACGGGGCCACGGGAACGATAAACACATCCGCGACCCCGCCGGCGGCAGCTGCCCACAAGCGGCTCCATCCAGGGCCCGAAGGCCCCAGGCGCACCAGATGGTAAGGTGCGCCTCCCTCCTCGGCCTCCACCAGTACTGTAGCAGACTCCCCCCGAGTCTGCTACTAGGAGGCCACGGATACCAGCCTCCATAACCGGTACCCGGTGGCAGATCTGAGCTATGGTTCTGCCACCGACCACACCTCGGCCGCAGAGGATAGGGCAAGCGGCGCACCGTAATACCAACTTGCCTCTTCCTCTGCGGCCCCACCAATGCCGTTAACCTACGGAACGGCCCCGCCAGCTCGCAGGGGGGTAGGGAGAGTGGCACAACACCATCACGCCTCTCCCCCTGCGATACCTCCACGGCCGCAGAAGATAGGGAGTACGGCGCACCGTAATACCGGCACTCCTCCTCTTCTGCGGTCCCACCTCCTAGCGCGTCCACAGCGGACTCCTCCAGCCCGCTGGGAGCGCCCACCTCGGGCCAGCCGGCGGCAAACAAGCCGGCCCTGGTTGCCTCTTCGCTTCACCGTGGGTGTCCAGTCCACGGTTACTAAGCCCCACCGCCACGTCAAGGCGTGCAACCATCGGGGGGCGACAAGCATAGCCTAGCCTAACGTGATGTAATCTAATCCTTGTCACATTTAAGAAATATCCGTGCTCCAGCAGTTATGAGGACGGCAGCGAGCAAAAATAATTAACGTGGCGTAGATAGGCCTATGTTCTGCAGTTTGAAGCGTAGCTAAATTACACAATCCGGAAAATATTGGGGGCTCAGTTGCAATGAAAGTGATTGAATTTGCAACTATATTTTTTATTGCAAATTTATAAAACCTCTTAGCAATGTATCCGTACAGCTATTACATACCAACACGTTAATCAGGCACAACAATGAAAATCACGTATCACCATTTAAGGTGCAAATAGAAAATCGACATCTAATTGTTCAAGGCAAATGTCAATCCCTCATTGTAATTCCGAGCAGATCCGAACGGCCGTGTGTTGAATCGTTTACAGTGCGCTGATCCCAAACTCGATAAGGAGAAAGTCAAATTTCACCAAAACACCAACAAATACTTTTACATTTTCTTTTACATTCGCACATGTAACCAATTTACCTAACAAATAGTCTATGACGAAATTACCAGTGTTACTCGTTTTGCGGATGTAATGTAGATTAAAACAGCCCTAGGCTATCACAATATTACGTCGGACTTGCTGTTGATGAATTTAGGGTCTTTACTCTATACCTTCAACATTTAAGTGATAAAAACCGCATCAAAATCGGACGAGTACTCTTGGAGATACATGGCAACATTAAAAGCGACAAACGCCCCCTCATGCTAAACGCATATTATACCGTCTCCATTCCGTCGAAGGTAAAGAGTATAATCTAAATCTATGCAAATCTATACATATTATTACATACAAATAAATAAAATTGAGATATCTGTTTGTAATTTTAAACTAACAGCTTATCACTAAATAAAAGGTATATGAAAGTATAATATATACGATACTTACAATATTTTTTTTTAATGGCTATCCATCTGTTTGTTCCGGCTCTCTGAAACGGCTGGACCGATTATCACGGGACTTTTACTTGCTTGTGTCATGTAATGATTAACTTAGGCTTTATTTATCTTAGGGTTGGTTCCGTTTTAAAAAATAGGGTTCCGCTTCCGTTACTTTTACGCAAACAAAGCTCCGGGAACCAGCCAGTTCTTTATATGTGTGATCATTCTCTTCCTTACATTAAAAGAGAAATGGTTACTCACCTATCAAACAGTAAAAAGTATTTTGTTTCAATCATACCAGTTTCTACGCAGAATGAACTAATGCAGCATTGTTTAGTCAATATTGTTTAATACAAAGTGAAACTTAATTATTTTAAAGGACTTCAGTAGGATATCGTTTCACGGTTGCCTAGGCATTGTTCAGTAATCGCTAAATTGCTAAACTATTGTATATTATACGTTCATGGCCAACCGCGCGGGTAAAGGGACGCCTGTTCTAGTTTTTAGACAAAATTAAATAGCTTGTATTGAAGATATATCAGCTGGTGCATATGCGATATCTTCAATCACATTCGACTGAAATCTGAACAGTTAATCCTTTGAACTTTGCAAAAAAAATCGACAATTATATTGTAGCGGACCAATCAGCGCAGAGTCCCTAATCGTGCTATCGAAGTTTTCACAGCTCAGCACTATATATTCGACAACGACAGCTGAAATCCATACAAGTGGGCTTCGGCCTGACATACGAGCATACCACCTCGCTCGGTCGGAGATCTCCCTTTGGGGCCACCACTATTCCCACAATATTATTATGAAGGTATTCTACTAATTTTAATTGAAAGGGCGAATGAAATCATCAGTCGTATTTTATATTAATTTAATATACCTAAAATAAATAGTTAATAAATACAGTAAATATGACTGGAGTACCTACAGGCTACGACTACAGTAATGGCACGATCTTCGCCTCTTGACAGCCGCTCACAATTCCTCAGTTGAAACTCTGGAAGGAAACAAATAATTTTACTGCATACTCATTGATTTTTATCTTCCGTATAATATTATGTTAACCCCAAAAAGCTAAGCATAATTAAGGTAAATAAGGATTCCGTATGCAGTCACGAATTCATAAGCTTGTGTTCGAGCAGTATTGTAGAAATCAAGTGGAAGTGCGAAGTAGGCGTGGTTCGCATGCCAATTGCCACGACACAAAATAAAATAATTTCAAAAGAAATATGCTTGTTTTTCCTAAAACATAAACGACCAATAATACGAATTCTTTGTGTGTAGTGCAATGTATGATTATGGGGGTGAATATTTGTATGAGTTTGGCGACAGCAACTTCCATGCTTATTGTGTCATATTATTTATAACTTACACTTGTTTTCTCCATGCTTGTGTCGAATAGACGTCAAAGTAACTTTAGTGCATTAGCAATATACGTTTGCGTTCGTACTTCGTGTATATAACGTACGTAATTGGGTTATTTTCTGCAGAAAGATACAGGACATTGGATACCTAATAATTAGTCTAGTTCTATAAGGTAGAGCCTCTCTAGGCCTCTTCTCGAATCGTTGGCTATATTGGAAAAAGCTGGAAACACTCACGAACAACAAAAACGACTGACCGCATTATGAGCGCATATATTATATTGAGCATACATTACGATTTACGTAGTAGTAAATCTAGAAGCTTTGCATATGCAGGCACTGGGCGGTCATATCAGATAAGGCTAATGCAGTCGAGTGCATTACGAAGGCAATCAATCTTTGCTTATTATGTTTTAAAATATCTAATGTTTATACTCTCCAAACGGACGATAAAATACACTGTTAGACAAATTTCAACCTAACTCACCTGACATAAGGCTGGAACTCGTATATGTCATCGAGGACCCTGGCAACTCTACAAGGGATTCCGCAGTTGTCTTGATCACCATAAACTTGGAGAGCTCGCTCTAGGAGTTGGTGCGCTGATGTCAACTCGACCACTAGAACGTTTGATTAGTTTGTTAACAACAACAAAACTATTGTTTCTTAAAAACGTTATGACGTTTTTCTTCCTTACTAATGAAACTGTCAGAGGCCTGGCCATTTCATTGCATGCAGAGGCACTCTGCGCACATATCTATTGAAATTATAATGTTCTCCAGTTTGCTTTAACAGGTTGTTAAGCCTCGCAAAACGGATAAGTATTGTTGCGTTTGAACTAAGTCAGGAACAATAATCTATAAATACGTTGGATACTCAAAGATAAATACATATATAAAAGGCAAACTCGACTGATTCATCTATCAACGTATAGCCGAATTTACTGAACGGATTTTGCTGAAATTTGGCATACAGATAGGTAGTTGTAATGACGTAGGCATCCGCTAAGTAAGGATTTTTGAAAAGGGGTGAAAAAGGGGTTAAAACTTTGTATGGAAACCGAACTCCACGCGGACGAAGTCGCGGGCAAAAGCTATTTTAATTATATTCATTGTAAGTTGTGTACGTAGCACACACAACTTCTAGACATAAGTATGCCTAGATAAGATTAACTCTAGGATGGCGCGACATTTGGACGATTTTAAATAGCCACTTATGAGAATTGTTAGAAATCTACAACAGTATAATATTATGTATTATAATCTAAAGTGGTTATAGAAGTTTTACATCAGCCACATTATCAAAGAACAAATTTACATGTGCTATGCTGCCGTCCTCAAAAAAAAAAGCAGTTAAATGACAGACTTTTTGAGGTAGAGCTAAAAATCACGGGATTATTTTGAAATTGATGCTAGTGATTTTGTATAAACAATTGTTAATGTTATCATGAATGTCTTATGACAATATTAACAATTGTTTATAGAAAATCACTAGCATCAATTTCAAAATAATCCCATGTTTTTAGCTCTACCTCGAAAACTCTTTTTGTCATTTAACCGCCTTTTAGTTTGAGGACGGCAGTATGTGCAAACTGTACCCCAAGCAGGAACATTTGGCGGTAAGCAGGAATATGAGGAATATTGTATGAAAATTTTAGTTACTTTTACGTCCGCTAGAGGCGCTTTCATGGTTTTCATACAATATTTCTCGCTTACGTACACGTAACGATACTGCAAAATGTTCCTGCTTGGGGTACTGCATATTATTAAATCGATCCAGAGTTTACTATTGTCCTTTTATAAAACAAGTCCTAATCAGTAATTTATAGAAAAAAAAGTACCTAACTTATTAAGTAGATATTCACATTGACGTACAATTCTATCAAGCAAACAATCTCAAAGAACAACAAAATAAACTTACATTTTCTAGAACCAAACTTGCGGTCTTCGTCCTCGCCCGCCGGGGCACCTTCGTCCTTCTTGAAAGAGATCAGCTTCGGTATTACCAACAACATGCACACCACAGCCAGCATCGTCACTAACTTCTTGAATATCAAAAACTTGAGCATCAACTTTGCGACGGTTATAATATCTAGCTTGAATGACAACTTGTCTAGGAAACCTCCTAAAAAGCTCGGTGCAGTGTATGGCACGCCGTAGGACGGTTTGAAGGGTGGGGGCCCGTAGACCGGCGCTAGTGGTTTCGGGGGCCCATAAACTGGCCCAGGAGGTCCGTAGGAAGTCGGTGGTCCATATGACCCGGACGGTGGTCCGTAAGACCCAGACGGTGGTCCGTAAGATCCAGAGGGTGGTCCATATGAGCCGGAAGGTGGTCCATAAGACGGCGACGGTGGGCCATAGTTGTGCGACGGTGGTCCATAGCTTGGAGCTGGGGGTCCGTACGTGTTCGTCGGTGCGTTATAAGTAATTTCCGGCTCGAACTTGACTGGCGGACTGTGAGTCGGTGGTAGATAGCTGTTAGATCCAGAGGAACTGAAACTATCACTGCTGGGATACGACGGCGAATAGTCGTAACTCGAATAACTGTCGTCTCTATTCGATATTTTCTTCTCGCCGTCTTTGGCAGTTATGATGACTACACCCTGCTTCGCCTTTTCCGCTTCCACGCGAGATTTCGAGTAGGCATCTAGGTAAGTATCGGCTTTCGTGACTATCACCGTTTTCGTGGCATTCGAAGTCGGGCCCACTATTGCCGAAACACATGCGGCCAGACATACAACTGCTATACAATTTCGTAGCATTTTTTCGTTATCCAGCTACCGGAACGAAGAAGTTGTCTCCATCGATTGCGACTGACGAATGACAGGCGACATCGCGAGGCATTTAGTTTTCACTTTTGACTTACCGTAAAAGAACCTAAATATGATAATGGGACACAATTAAATGCTCCGAGTGACCCGGCGCGGCCCGCATATCATGGTAAGTAGGTGGTGGTGTGTACCGCGCATGCTAATGCAAAAGCGAGCCTTTTGGATCTGCCTATGACTTAGTGCCTTTTATCGTACAATGATATCCTTTATCGCTTGTGAAAGCAGACTAGGCCTACTTATCATCTTTTTATTCCGCTGCTTTAACAAAACTAATAATTCAATGAAGCTTTTTGTTTCGTAATGTTATTATTTGTAGTAGCTATAGGTGGCGTAATCATCATCAGAAACAGATAAATCACTTTCATTTTAAAATTCACTATACGTTTTCGAAAACGTGCGTAGCCGCGTCGCATATTCCAACAGTTCGTTTGGAATTCAGACATCTCAGAAATATAACAATTACGGCATTTGGATTTATAATAAAATGGATCTACCTTTATTATTTAGGTATAGTAGACTAAGTTCTTAGACTAAAATTTTACCTCATATACCTATTTCTTATACACTTTATACATACTTAGAAATAAATGAGATAAAATCTTAACTAGCTGACGACCAATGCAGTCTACACAAAAATTGCCATTTACTTGAAAGTGTGCTAGAACTATAGTTTTTTACTTGCTGTATCCAAATATAGGTAAAACTGAAAGTTAGCTCGTATTTTTCAGTTACGGCATGACTTAAACTAGATGTTGCTTGCGACTTCGTGCGCGCTAAAGGAAATTTTGCGGGAACCGTACATTGTGCCGAAATAAAAAGTAGCCTATGTCCTTCCCCGTGGTTTATTCTATATCTATGCCAAAATTTCATCAAAATCGGTCCAGTAGTTTTGGAGCCTATTAGATGCAAACAAACACACCTTTCAGACCTTTCAAAGAGAAGATGAGACTTGCGTTATCTAGTCAATAGATATCTGTGCGAGTAACAATTTATGTGTACTTATAATATTATATAATAAATAACTAAACTGTTTGTTTCCGAATTCGGTGATTCTGTTTTCGTATAAAAAATTAGAATTAAACCAAACTCTTTTTTATAGAATAGTGTAATAAGAAACACCTAAACGTAACCTAAACGTAATTTAGCCCTACCCAGTATTATGGAAATGCATACAATTTTGTCACGGCGAAAAAATTTTAATTGGAAATAAGCCAAGTGTGTGCATTGAATATATTGTAACAGAAACACAAATTGCATTAAACACCCGTTTTCTACTCACAAATGCATTTCACTTCAGCTAATCCTCTTTGATAGTATTAACATGCCCTTATAACTTTTCACTCTATTAATTGATTTCATTTAAAATCTGGGGGCACGGCAGTGCCCCCGCCAAGTCGAGCGCGATAATATTTTACTCTTAATACTTAGTAAGAGGTCCAATTAATTATTAAAAGTACTTATTATTTGCAGTAGCTATAGGTCCATTTATTTATGGTTTTTAGACAATATTAAGATTTGATAGCAATATTCTCTATGTCAGGGGTTTTCAAACTGTGGCGCGCATCCCCCTGGGGAGCGCAGAGACATAGGCGTAGCTAGGGGGGGCAAGGGTGGGCAACGCCCACCCTAGAAACTTCTTTGCCCACCCTAGACCCTAGACAGTATTAATGAATTACTAACTTAAATAACCCCCAAGGACGGCTGCCCCCCCTAGACAAAATTCCTAGCTACGCCAATGCGCAGAGACCTATAAAGGGGGGCGCGGGCCACTTGTATAGTTAAGTATAATACTTGCGACCGCGGAGAGAATGCATTCTAGATATTACTTGATACAAGTTACAACCAATAAATAGAATTCATTTTTAATTGAAAGGCACAGAAATTAACTTATTGATTTCTCAGTGGGTGAATGTTAACTAAGATACTTACTAATATAATTATAAAGAGGTAAAGTTTGTTAGGTTGTAGGGGGGTAATCTCTGGATCTTGAACCGATTTTGAAAATTATTTTACTAATAGAAGGCTACGTTTGTGAGTGACATAGGCTATATGGATGGATGGAAGGTTTTTTTAATCTTTCACGCAAAAACTACTGAACGGATTTCGATCAAATTTGGTATGGTAGTAGTTTAAGCTCTGGATTATAACATAGGCTACTTTTTATTCCGAAAAAGTGTAGTATTTCTGTGGGATACTATAGATATGCGGGCGGAGCTCGGGCACCAGCTGACTGGGGGTCGTCCATTAATCACGTGATGCCTAAAGGGGGAGGGGGGGTCTGAAAAAAAATCACCAAGTATCACCAAAGGGAGGAGGGGGTATAAGGAGACATCACGTGTATTAATTTTCGAATCTAGTCTGCATAGACTAGATTCGAAACTCATTACCGAAATTATTTTCGGTTGTAGATTCGTAGTGTTGTTTAAATACTTACAAGACAAATGACTCGTGTAGTTTTTATTTGCTTAAATTATTCGATTAAATTGATTTTTAAGTTAAAGTTTTTCTTTAAACATGACTTGCTTACTATGTAAAAAATACACGTGATCTTAGGTGGGGGAGGGGGGGTAGTATAAAACCTCACCACGTATCACCAGGGGGAGGGGAGGGGTCTAAAAAGTTGTAAAAAACATCACGTGATTAATGCACGGCCCCCTAGCTCTAACTAGAGATATACAAAAAATACTTATTTTAATATTGAATACTTTTTAATTTTGATCTGATTATCTGGACAGCTGGAGGATGGGGAGCGCGAAATTTTTTTATGTTCGAAAGGGGGCGTGTTCCAAATAAGTTAGGGAACCCCTGCTCTATGTGTTACAAGTTAAGACTACAATTACTATCTAAGATTCAATTACTGTTAGGACATGTCTAAATATGGGTCCATATTTCCGTAAATATCACAGGCGCAATAAGTTTTTTAAATACTTTAAACTGAATTTGGTCTAATTCCGCTCAAAATAATTTTCTGATTGTGCCGTGGGCCAATTTTTAGGTGCAAGATTGCAATTCATAATTACAGAAGTTCTAAGGGTGGACAGACAGACAGACGAACGGAAGGGCGAAACTGTAAGGGTTCCTAGTAGTATAAGGATCCCTAAAAAGAACTGCAGTAAAACTAAAACTTTGAATAAAATATTTAATAAAAAAAATTACTAACTTGATATCATTCAAACGCATTCTCCATACTCAATAACCTCTCTTCGAAAAACTTGTGTTTCTTTCTTTTCATTTCCCCATTTTTAGGCGAAAAGAATGAGCTGATAGACTTGGTCCCTGCTGCCTTTTTGTTGCTCGGTTCATCTATTTCCTCAAAGTCACAGGAAGCTGCCTTCTCTTGTAATAGCGACTCTGCGGTAGACCAACTAAACCTCACAAGTAGTGGATAACCAAAAACATGGTCAATATTTTCTCTGAGGAATTTTTTTGTGGTAGGATCTGAAAAAATTAAGAATTAAATATTAAAACTAAAATTTTGGTATACGAATACCTTTATAATAATCATTTTATCATTATTTACAATGAAGAGGATAATTGAAATATGTTGTAGTAAGTATATTTTATAGGATTATGCAGTAAGGTAAAAAAAAAATATCATGCACATTACTATAAAAATTATTCAACTAATAAACACTAACCTCCAGGATAACCACTTCCAAAGTCACTCTGCTTGAGCTCAAGTCCTTCTTTAAACTTCCAGACTTTTAATGCATGATCACGGGTTACTTTTGCCACTATACTGGCCGCAGACACAATAGGATAGATAGAGTCAGCCTTTTTTGCCACCTGTAAAAAAGTTTTTATTTTCTCAACTAATATTTACCAGACCCAGATGGAGCGATAATTTTTTTCTAGTGTATGTGTACTTTTTTGGCACTCTTTAGAACCTAAACAACTTGTCGCATTTGAGCTTGAGAGGTATTATTAGATTTCTCTTAGTTGTGACAGTGACACTGTGTATATCATAATTATTAGACATGTGGGTTTTTATTTATTAATGGCATAATTAGTTAATTACAAATTTCTCCCAATAATTTTTTGGCAGAATGTAAACATTATCTACACTACTTAGTAGCTACATTGACTTAATTCATTTCTTGTAATATTTAAGTTATATCTATGTAATGTAATAGCATGTCAATGTCTCAGACAAAATTCATTTTTTAAATAGAGACATTAGCTTGGCTTAGTGGTGAGCATGTTGACGCTCAGGTTAGGTCGCGGGTTCAAATTCCACCATTCCCACCAGGAAACAAAATAGGTTTTCAGTGTCCCTGGGTCATGGATGTGGTTTGAGAACTTACCACGGACCAGATTGGTGTGAAAGCATCCATAGATATTATTATTATAGCTTGAAATTGTTCAACTATTCATATCTAAAATAGATTACAAATAAATTTACAAAATTACTTTCATAAATCAATTTACAAATTCAAAAATCTGCGTAAATAAATGCTAATAATGCAACTTACAGTTATTTTAATGTCAGGAAATATTTCACTCAATCTAGCCTGGTACTTTTCTGGTGGGCCCACTGTATCCACATAAACCTCCTTTATATTGGCCCCTTTCTCTATTGCAAGTTTAATCAGGCCTATTGCTGAATTCATTGAAACCTGTAAATTAAATACTCTTATTTAAATAAAACTTATTAATAAATTGTTTTAGTCCTTAATATTGCTACAATTAAATGTAAATGTGAAGCAAAAACTTCAAGTACAGTTTTACGAGATTGTGTGAAATTTGGCACATTTAAATTTTAGGCAGAAGGCCTGCCGAAAGTTATTATTTTAAAAAGAATGCTTAGAAATACATTAAATTTAATAAAATATCAGCAACACATACTACCTCACTCATACTATGTATGTATAGTATTTGTATATTTGTAGGTTTGACACAATTGTGAATGAGGACCAATATTTCTTTATCAATCCATGAACAACTTTAACATATTCTTATTGCATATCTAAGTGGCAAAAGAAACCAAAAAAAGTTGAAAACATGAATTATTACAGTCAAATTTTGACCGCAGGGCGACCTCTAGTCATATAGACACACATCATTTATGAACTAGGATTGAATGCAACATCAAGTATATAAATAGCTACCTCAACTTATGCCTTTTCTTTGCCAGTACATAAAGTTATTTTATGGCAATATTTCTTAAAAGCCAAATTGAACTATGTTTTACTCACAATAAGCTTACTAACCTCATTTAAAGAATGCTTAGCTCTTCTATACATTGAATTTGATATATAGTTTGGTGATATAACTTCTGCAGCCCAACCCAAATTCTCTTTAGCTTCATCTTGTGTAAAAATATTAAGTAATATTTCATCTCTCTTTTCTTCTGTTAAAGCTTTTGAATCTGCACATCCTAGGGACTGTAAAAGTTCCTTTTTCTCTAATGGACAATATGCAATACCATACACCATTGGCCCTGAAAAAAATGTGTATCACCTGATGTATTGAGCTTGTAGTCATGTAGCTTGTAATCTCAGAGGAAATTAAATATCATAGGAAGCATAATATCTTTCTATTTTATATAATAAGCACACAAAACTAATAAATAATACTTTTTTTTTAATATGCTTTCACTACGAACTTTCAACGTTGAGAAATCTTACTTGTTCGCATTTAAAATTTTATCTACCTCCGATAAAGAAGTACATAATAAGTTACCTAAGACTGGGCCTCGTCCAGCTTCATCAACTCCTAACATACAAGGTTCTGAAGAACAAATACTTGGCACAGGAGATGCGTTTATAAAATTTCTTGAATTACATTGATTTTCGATAAAGTTTTCTAAAGATGTCAAAGAATCCATGGTTAGTATATTGTTTAAGTTATAATATTAATAAATAACATACAAAAGTTGATAAAAAATAGCAAAAAACTAACAAAACAATTTGTATTTTGATTTTGATTCAAATTTCAATTTATAAACTGTCAAACATACGTTGACAACTTCAAATTAAATGACAATATTACTTTTTAATTTTTTCGTTACTAAGTCCAAAGCATACAATTTAAAATTCTTTTTTTATTGTTTCCTCTGTTAAACAGCATCGTACGAGAAAATAAATTACCATAACAAAGCCTTAACAAGAGAGGCCTATTAAAATTAAAACATTGAATACAACAAGTAATTACTGAATGAATCTTTTCGTTATGATTCGATTTATAATCGATTTAAATGGGTACTTTTGAAGTTCATATTATTTTTATGTCTTCTTCGTTTATAATTCAACATCATTTACATTTTACTTAATCTAAAAATATAGCAACTAAGTATACAAAAACAATCTAACAATTATTTTTGATTTTTTTATCATACTAATTTAAAAAATCGATTATTTTCAACTCGATTATTTTAATGGCTACTGCACCTATACTGCACCCTGTAAATTCAATGACAAAAGAGTAAAGACGCATCCACAGGATTTTGTGAAGTGCAGTTTAGCATAATATTTTTAGATGTAGAAAATAAACATCGTCTGCTCTAATAAATCCTTAATCGTGCTCAAAACAGGTAAGATTACTTTTATCTTATTTATTATGATTTTACAGCTTTAAAATATCCTTTTTGTAATACGTAAATACTCGTTTGTAGGTTAGAGTAGTGCGATTTAATATGCAGAACAACCCCCAGGAGCTTTCATGGCAGGCGATTCAGGCTATAGTGGGGGTAAAACTTCCACCTAATGTCCTACGTTTTGATGATATCGGGTTCCACCTAGTCAACAAATCAGTTTCTAGCGCTGAGGACTCTGATTCGGACGTAGAAATTGTGGAAAATGGCTGGGAATCAGACAATAACGTTTCCTCTAAACCAGAACATTCTGATAATGAGAAGACGTCACCGGACCGAGAGCAGAGTGAATCGCCTACTCTTCGCCTTGTGGAGCCCGATAATAACAACTCGGACAAAGATTTATTAGATTATAGAAATCTTTTTGTCAAAATCGATGCCAAAGATATTACAGATAACAGTCCGGTGTCCCAGATGAATGATGATGCTGATAGTTCTCTTGGTAATGTGATGTCTATAGAAAACTATTTAGAGGTAACATTATCTACAGAGGCTAGTCATACTTGTAGCCAGTGTAACCAAATGTTTTCCAGTGAGCAACTATTGTCCTCACACAAATGTTCTGCCAAGCCCACCGAAGAGAAGAAGTTTCCGTGTCACGTGTGTTCAGAGAAATTTACGAGTTACTGGGAGCTAAGGAAGCATATGAACAGTCATTTCCCTGGCATGTTAGACTCGAAATCTAGTTTCTGCCATCTTTGCCAAAAGGACTACACCAAGACGGGATTCATGAATCACCTGAGAAAGCACACAGGAGAGAGGCCTTTTGTGTGTGAGCTGTGCCACAAAGCCTTCTCCCAGTCCAGCTCCTTGTCAATACACATGAAGTTTCACCTCAATGTGCGAAAACATGCCTGCACCGTGTGTGAGAAAAAGTTTGTCACAAAGAGTGAGTTGTCCCGTCACATGACTGTTCATACCAAACAGAAGTCCTACTACTGCGGTGTGTGCGATAAAGCGTTCACTAGGTCCGACAACATGAAGAAACATGAAAAGACTCATGGATAATATCAAAATATTCTAGGCCTCTGTAATATAGCAACTCTCAATAGGATGTATCTAGGTCCTGTTATTGATACTAGTGAAATATAAATCTAAGGTATCAGTGCTATTTCTCTAGAAGAGGTTTATTGTATGTATTATTTCTCTGATTGCCAAAAATTTTAGTCATATTTGTAAATGTTAAAAAATTATGCATTGTTTTATACCAAATCTAATACTTTTTGTCTAGTTCATAATTTAGTCATATTGTGTGAGAGTGATTTTACACTCGAAGTGTGCTGTTGTAGCTGCTTTTAATTAAGATTTATTATTTATACTGAATCGTAATGCATGTTCGGGTTACTTAGAATGGAAAATAAGCCTTCAGAGGTGCTGTAATAAGTATATAATAATGACATATCTTGATCCAAAGTTGCCTTTTTAGACTTGATAAAATATTTTAACACAGATATAGGTCATACGTCCTATGATCTTTTGATAGCTGAGCTATGCTGTTTACATTAGATAAAGAAATTATAGTAATATCACAACTAAGGCCTTGTACACTAATATAGTTGTCACAAAACTATTGTTCCTGCTTTTTGTAAGAGCTTTAATGTAACTATTTTTGTAAATCTTTACATGGCCTTGTTGCCACTCGTAAAGAACCTTTGCCAAATTTTAGATAAGTTTATAGTGATTCTTAATGTACTGTATTGTAACCAAAGCAATAATATTTTCTGATGTGCCTATTCTATGTTACATTTAAGTAATGTCAATTATACCAAAATATTTAACTGTAATGATTAGGTTGTAGGGAAACCACAGTAACATGCCAAATTTGAACATAGTCAATAACTTTTCATAATATTATATTTTGTATACTTTATATTATGATAGTGTTACTGAAACACGTTTCTATTATGGTCTCAAAAATTTAAGATAGCCATTTCGAACAAGTAGTAAAGTAAGAGAGCTATAAATTAATATTTTATATGCATATATAAACCTGTTAAAATGTAGCTCAATTTATAGGAAAAAACTGACATCACAAAACTACTGTAGTAGTGATTTATATGACGAAGTCGTAATGTTATTAATATATTATACACCAAATGTTTCTAATTTATTCATATAACTCATATTGTATTGGCTATTATACCAAAGGTTAATATTTCATATGTGCCACTTGACAATTTCTTAACTAAGCTGTTTTAAAATTTTAATATAATGTATAGACTCTTTAATATTTAGATGTAAGTAATGCAAACGGTTAATATATTTATTGTATTTAAATATTAGAATTTTACTTGCATGTTTTGTTCATAGAATTAGTATGTAAAATTAGATCGAGCCAAGTAAATGAATACACAAAAATCTACAAGACTGACAATAATATTCAGAGTAGATATTAACTCATGCACAAAATAATATTTATTGATGCAATTTTTATTAAATATTTACATAAACGCACCTTGTTAATTTAATTCATCATGACAATTAGAATAAGATCCGTTCAATATTAATTAATGTTTTACATATGGAAATTGTAATAATTGTCAATTTTATTAAAGAGTTGTTTGTTGCAAGAGAATGTTTTATTTATCTTCTCTATTAAATAGGTCGTTTTCCCTTTGTTCTAGGTTGAGCTTACGATGTCTGCGAGGTTGCGTAATCTCAATCCGTATGAGTTGCATAAGTACCTCGTTAACGTTTATTGTCTGAATGCCAAGGGTTCCACTAATTCGCTGAAACGGGACACCTCCCGAGACCGAACCGACCTCGACGTCATTAGAGAGAACCACAAGTTCCTATGGGAGGAGGACGACGTCGCCGACACGTGGGAGAAACAGCTAGCCAAAAAATATTACGATAAACTATTCAAAGAGTATTGCATCTGCGATTTGAGCAGATACAAAGAAAACAAAGTAAGTTGATATTATTTATAATCCTAGACGGATCAAAGGCAGCAGCACCGGAGATAATTTATGTTTAGTCTCCCCTACGCGCAACGGATGCATTGGGGATCGTCCCCTCCGTGATTCAATTGCCTTTTTTGCCCTCGATACCTTTCTTTGTGCGATGTACGGGGAGAATAACAATAGCCGCAGTGCCTTTTTGTAGGCTAAATATAGCGCCCGTTATTCACCCACTCCGAAACAGTAGCGCACATCTGTCTTGCCTTAACCGTTATTTATAAAACTGGCAACGTGTGGCATAAGTAATATTATTACGCTAATAGGTATCAAGTCTCACCGTTTTTAACATCTGCGTGGGGCACAGCACGAATGAGCCGTCTCGGCCGGATGAATACGACGGCCTCACAGAAAACCGACGTGGAATAACGCTTGCGTTGTGTTTCAACGTGTAAGGTTACCGGAGGCTCAAGGAGTTACAAGTGTCCATGGGCAGCGGTTATCACCATCAGGCGATCCGTCTGCTCGTTTAATAGTCCATTTCATTAAAAAATATCAAATGACAGAACAGTGTGGCTCTATATACTGCTTTGGTCTTATAAGCCTATTAACGATCAATTAAGCCTACTTCTCTCTAAACATTTTTTGTTGTCGAGGTTTTTGAGGTTTTTTGGCATTTATTCCATAGCACTTTTGATTGAATGACACAAACGCGTTAATCAATCAAAAGCACTATTAAATAGATAAAGTACCGACAAAATACCTCAGTCAGGCAATAGTTGTTGAAGCTAAGCTACCGCTAATATATTAGCTGTTCACGCATCACAAAACACAGTGATAGCAACAGCATACTTAGTTCTTCATATAGCCAATGAGTCATCGCTGCTTTCTTATAACGCGTTCCATAGAAAGCCTTAAATAATAAATCTCTCCTAATTATTTATTATTACTCTTCGCTTAATCTATTAGGACCTTTTAAGGTAGCATTAAGATGGCGAATTGAGAAGGAAGTTGTATTAGGTAAAGGACAATTTCAATGTGGTTCGAAAAAGTGCAATAACGACAAAGAGCTTAGATCCTGGGAGGTCAACTTTGCATACATCGAAGATGGTGAGAAGAAAAACGCACTAGTTAAACTTCGTAAGTACTTATCCACAGACCACACTATACCTACTTTATAAACCAACTACGAAGCTATTAAGTACACGGTACAGATACACATACATCCTACTTTCCTACTAGGTAATATTATAAATGCCGAAAGTTTGTGTATGGTATAGTGTGTATTTTGGTATGGTAGTAGTTTAGGCTCTGGACTAAAACATAGATAGACTACTTTTTATCCCGGAAAAGTACCTAGAGTATCGCCGCGGGATACCCGATAGTTTATTTACGCGGGCGGAGCATGTGGAAGTTTGTGAGGATGGATGAATGTTTGTTACTCTTTCACGCATAAACTACTGAATGGATTTCGTTGTTTTAAGTATCTATACTAGCTGTTGCCCGCAGCTCTGACCGCGTAAATACAGTATCCCTCGAGAACACTGTTCTTTTTCGGGATAAAAATTACCCTATGTTTTTAATCCAGAGCTTAAACTACTACCATAAGTACCTACCTTTTATCGAAATCCGTTCAGAATTTTTTGCGTGAAAGAGTAACAAACATTCATCCATCCATCCATCCTCACAAACTTTCACATTTATAATATTAGTAGGATGTATTTTCGTATCGAATTCGGATGACGATTTAGGATAAAGATTTACATTTTTTTAACGAAATATCACTTATCAGGTCTATGTCCGGAATGTTCAGTAAAATTGAATTACAAATCAAAGAAACGAGAAGTTAAAAGACTAAAGAAAAGTGGAAAGAAAAAGAAAAAACATAGGGAACAGTCTATAACTGAAGAAATTGACGCTGACGAGGTTCCACCACTTGATGAAGAGCCTACTACCTCCAACCAAATAGCTTCAGAAGAGGAAAATCCGGATTCATTATGGAAGAAAGGTAATGAAAAATTAAATACATAACAGCTTTATTACATACGAGATGTTGCCCGCGCGCAAAAGTTAATTTCGCAGAAACCGTACATTTTTCCGCGATAAAAAGTACTTAGCCTTGGATCTTCCCCGTCTACTCTGCATCTGTGCCAAATTTCATTAAAATCGTTTTAGTAGTTTCAGAGCCTATTCATTGCAAACAAATAAACTTTTCCTTTTTATTATATTACGCCATATTTGTATTTTTACTTATTTAAAAGTATAAATTTAGCTCGTATTAAAAATATGGTGAGTCCTAAGTAGTTAGCAAATTTTTAATCGTAACCAAAGTTCAATTTGCACCAACAGGAAAATAGGCTTTGGTATTTCAACTTGTTACAATTTAATAATGTAGGCAGCACTAACTGATATCAAAGTTTAAACAGAAATTCACCTCTTTAGTTTATTATGATTATGAATTATTACTATTAATAATTATAGATTATGGACACGAAATGCGACATTTTGCGAATTGGTACAATAATATGTACCAGTAGCGTGGGGTTCCTATAAATCCATTCCTATTGGCTTCACTTACCTTTTGAAGACCCTCATCCAAATCTCTACCTATAGGGCTTCCCTATTAACGAGGACCAGCCTTCGCCACTGATATGAACTTATACAACTCACTGCCGTTGTTTTGTGAACACCATATTGGGATCTTTCAAACCTTTAGGACTTCGGTAGGTGCACTGACTCTGCGAAACAACGCAAGCATATATAATTTGTCAATGGTTTTCTGTGAGGCCGGCCCATTCTTGTTAAAGCATTACTTACTCTTACACATTTAACTGTAGTTTAAGTTACAAATTCTAATTAATTTGCAGTTGCCCCAGAAACTGAAGAAAAAACGCGAGAAGAGGAATTCGAAGATTACTTGGAAGACTTATTACTATAAGGATATAATAGTAATAACAATTGGAATAAAAGATTATCAACACTTTATGATATATTACTTTACATATAAACATGGCTACATTTTGTGTGATCCAGTAAAAATATAATCATATAATAATCAACAATCATTCAGAGTTGTATAGTAGTTTACAGTATAGGTCGATAGTAAATACTTGGCGCCTACAACATGTACACATGTTACGTTGTGTGCTGTCTATGCATAGTCATGACGTAACACGTCACATAATGTTTATATTCACAGACGACACACAACGTTACATGTGTACATGTTGTAGGCGCCAAGTATTTACTATCGACCTATAGCTTATTGCCATTTTTGCATTGCTACATGTCTGATTTTGAATTTGATGAAGTGTATTCTCGATTCCCGAGCACTAGAATGTATAGGCACGCGCCGAATGTCTACAGCATCGTTTCTCAACCGGTCGCGACCCTTGGGGGGTCGAGTTTGTTTGCTGTATGTTGAAAAATAATAAATACAAAGTACATATATGTACAAAAGATTCGTTTTTCGAACCAATATTTTGTATTGAACGTCGAAAAACTCGTGATGGGGTCGCAACACTTTTTACTTAACTTAATTTGGCTTTTTCATGGGTCGCGACATAAAAAAGGTTGAGAAACGATGGTTATAGTAGTGACATATTGTATACGACACAATGCGCCATTCACAAGTACACAAATCACTATACATTTAATTGCACTTTTTGTAGGTACATAGTAGGTATACACCATACAGAAGTATACATTCTATTGATCGAGACCGTACCTATCTACCTGGTTGTTAAAATTTAATATTATATCAGTTAGTTACGAGACAAATAAGATATTTGTTTGCATACACCTATATCTGTAGGCCTTTATAAACTTGAACTCTATATTGAATTATTAAAATTAAAGAATATATACCAGTACCTCCTAAAATGCGATTTACTGATTTTTATACAATTGAACAGAGCAGCAAGCAATCTTCATTAATAAGTGATTTAAATTATATTTTAAATAATAAAATAATTTAAAAAGTAATTCGGCGTGTATTTGCCTTAAAATATTGAATGTAGCGCCTAACTTGTATTAGCCTATTTACTTAGCATACTGCATAATTTATAACTAGAATTAACCTCTATAACAACTATATTCAAGTACATAAACAGTCCTGAAGTTACAATCGAGCAATGTTCCTATTATTATATAATTCGGTCAATATTCAAAGATCAATTTGGAATCAAAACAAAGAAATGTCCTTTGACCGATGCATCGTAAATTAGGCTTAATTTGTTATTTGTAAACCTATATAGTATACATTTTGGTTTACAATCGCTTGTTTACATCGTTAAGTAAAGACCGAATTATCGTATACACGACACTTTACTAATTTAATAATAATATGCACCGAATTAAGTATTTTCAATTGTCCCTATATTAAATGCACAGCAGTTTTTTACTTTTTTACCGACTAACGAAAAAGGAAGATATATTTGATATTTATTGCTAAATTTGTGCTATTTTACAAGAGATTGCGGTATCTATCATATTTCTACTAAACAAATTAGCTTTTAACTTGTAAGATTTTGTAGTGCCCCTTTACTATCATTAGTTATTTTCATTATTTCTCAGTCAATATAAACAACAGTGTAGACTGTAGGCACTATATAAATTAATAACTACTTTAATGGAGACAGTGTATAAGGCTCATCTTTTAATAATCTGTCTAATTTTTTCAATGTTGGCCAGAATGCATTATATGTTTCATGAAAAGTTAAAGAAAAAGATATAGATTTTTCCTTTCTATCCAGAAGTCCGGCGGAAAATGCTATAGACTTTATAGCACTTTTCTTCTTTTGAATTCTGAATTATGGATGATATTTTCTTTTCCATACATTACACAGACTATGGCATACATACTTGTGAAAGCAAAGTATCTGAACACTAACCCCCTTATTAATAAAATATTTACACCACAAACACAAGCTAATCCATGTTTCTGTATTTGTCTGATACGTTGAAAAGTTGACAGACACACAGCAACATTAATTAGTGTATCCGTGGTGTTATATTTTCATTAATCTTCCATGCTTAAATAAAAATATTACCAATTTTAAACAAAGTACAATAAAAACAAACGAAATCATAAAAAAAATATATAATATAAACTATAAATTTCGTAACAAAATATAAAACGCATTTACCTAAACGTAACAATAATAAATACAGTGTTGCTATACAAAATAATAAAGTTATTTGCATTATACACTATGAAAACATGAGCATCCTCAAATGCGAATAGGGTACAAAAGCATAACGGCTATAAAAATAATTCAAAATAAAATCAATCAGAATTAATAATTAAACAAGGAATAGAATTTATAAATGTGTGCTTTAACGTAGACATTGTTCCTTCGATGATAAACATTAGTATAGGAGCGAATTGAATAACTTGCGAGTAATCATAAATCATTTTTCATCCACGTCGTCACACTGCCCCGCGGCACATACGTGTGATAATTGTTCAAGTTGCGTCCTACAGCGTCCAGGAGAACTCTGAAATGCAAAACAAAATAATTACATCGCAAGAACCATACAGGAAAATACAGCGTTAGTAATCGACATATCCGATTAGAGAATCGATTTATATCGATATTCTAAGAATCTACTCGTATATCGGGGAAAGTAGATTTATGACGGAGTGAATAGTATCTACTTATTCATTTTTTTAAATTCAAATTCGACAAGCGTTATAATATATCTATCCTCAAAAAGTGTGACGTCATCATGGATAATATTAGAAGGCACAGACATCTATTGACTAGATAACCGCAAGTCTCGTCGTCTGTATAGAAACCAAGCGTGCCATTATTTTTCTACCTGCTATGACGTCATAAGAGCGATTTAGTAATGATAACTCCCCGTCCCCGAGTTAACCGCTCAAAGGCCGTCTCCGCGCGCTGTCCCGTCGCGTTTTTTAGTTTTCGCTTGACGTTTGGCACCGAGAATATAATGGCGCTGAAGGAAGTAATTTTTACTCCTCTTTTACACGCGTAGTACATACACTTGCGTGGCCTAGTCAAAGAAGTATGTGCTAGATAAGTAACGATTAAAAATCTTAAATAAGAAATGTACTGACCTGTGACGTCACTAGTCAGTAATATGGTGTCAAATCTAAACTGACCGTTGTGGCGCTCTACGCGCGTCGCGGACGGTCGTCGTCGTCGGAGCAGTCGTCGTCGTGCGTGTGCGTCAGCTGGCGCGGCGTCTCGGGCCGCGCGTGCGGCACTGTTCCCGCCTGAAAACGCACATATTATATAGCTTCGGCATTTCTTTAAATCAGGAAAAGCTAAATAAATTAGCCTGTCAATACGCCATGGAAAGGAGTATGTTAAACATCAAAAAGTCGGTCAGAATGAAAAACATTTTGATTAGAAAGAAAAACTACAGATGTAGCAATAAAAATCAAGAGACTGAAATGGGGATGGGCTGGGCACAATATCATAAGAGGAAAGGACAAATGGAGTAAAAGAGTGTCAGAGTGGTATCCACTCCTCTGTGGTCTAGTGGTTTAGAACTTGGCTGAGAGGTAGTGGGTTAGGTTCCCACGTTGGAACAACAAAAAATTTTGTTTCCAAGTTTGGTCAGGATAATGCAGGCTGATCACCTGATTGTCTGACAAGAAAGATGATCCATGCGTCGGACGGGCATGGAAAAAGTCGGTCCTGCGTCTGATCTATCGCCAGTCGTGTCGGTCATCCGTCCCACTGGGTTGCAAGTGTAAAGGAAGAGAGAGTGCTTTTGGTTTCACTGAAACCGGCTACTTTAACCGAAATCGGTGTGGGGATCTACTATTATTAATAAAGATGTCTAACATATGGATTAGGCGTCAGGCGATCAGGCAGATTTTTTCATGCTAAATGTGTCAATTTCATGTTTTCCTGCACGAACGCAGGAAGCAAGGGTGCTTGGTGTCGTCTCTTCTTGGTGGTTTGGTAAGCGTATTACCCACAATACTGCGTGCGAAAGCGGTCTCTCTGCGTGGCACTATACGGATTTTCGATTCAAAGAGATTTACTCACAAGCACGTAGGTACTCCCGCACTATGCAGCCCAGTGCGGGCAACATGAAGGTCGCTTTAATACAATTGCACGTCAAATTTTGAAGAAATAATATAATCTTAATGAACTAATAGGCCGATGGTTTTATGCCAGTCGTTTTTATAATAAAAAAAGAAATACCTTGGCTTCGTCGTCGGTAGCGGGCTCCTCGGTTTGCGTTTCCTGGGAGTAGTCGTCGCACGGCATACTGTGTATCCGGGGCACCATCGACTGACGAGTCCTACAGCACAATATTTGTTCTTACAGGTATATCTATCATCATCAGTCTGGCGAGTCTGCTGCTGCCCTATTATGAACCTCCAATGACAAGTGGACATGGGCTTCATTTTGACGTTTGACCTTTTTAAAACGCAATGGCTGTGTTCCGCGAAAAAAAAACGCTAAGCAAAATGGCGACCGTTAAGGTTAAATAAGCAAAATGGCGGATATGTTCCGGGTATTGATTACTGAAGTTAGTAAACATGTCCTGGCCGATAATCTGTTTTTTTTTATTTAGCGCTAGCAAACACGAACAAGCGCTTTTTTCCGCGGAATAAGCCAGTTTAAAAAATTAAAATGTCACAATTTTGACATAAGAACTTTTTAAATTAAAAAGTTCAAACGTCAAAATGAAGCCCATACCCTCTTGTCAGTGGAAGGTCATGGCTGTATAGCTATTCACAATGGTCTCAGACACTGCATTCGTCTCGTAGTCGATAATAAACGCTTGGCGTGCTTTGCATTTATTGGTTGTAGCGCACGAAGTTATGAAATCCGACTCAAATTACCTTTCCGAGAACATTGCATATAGCCACAGGTTTTGTGGTAAGTATTCAAAGTGGACCACGCACCGGCGCCGTTACAATACTTATAACCACCACTGTAATTATTATAGTCTAGGGGCCTATTTGCGTAATTATGTTAAACTATAGTTAGTGCGTTGTATGATGGTATGCGTGACAGTTATCATATTCCAGGTTACGCAAACTTCTTGCAAGTAGAAAAAAGTAATCGAATTAAATATAATTTACTACTTGTCTAAATAAATGTTTATTCCAAAATTAGAATTAAATTAGTATTATTTTACTCTATTATTATTAAATGTAAATTATTTAATGGAAATTAAATAAAAAATGATAGTTAAAAATGTCAAATGCGTGGAATGGAACTACTGCCAATAGAGATTGACACTGCTGATTCATCATCTTGCAGTCGTAGTAATTCCTATGTAAAAATCGGTAATTCCTATTGTATTTCCTTTGCCAACTGATTCGATACTTCTAAACAATCGATTATGATTCGTTAGGTAACTTCTCTAGGATTGTCAATTAATATATATTCTGTCATGCATATATCATCATACAACGCATTGACTATAGGTCGCTCAGTAGTCGAAATTCGCCCATATTAATCATAATTTTTTTAAGTTTGAATTTTTTATGGGTTTTTTTGCCTGAATTTGAGGAGATAGACAACCGATGTAACTATTGTGACAGATTGGCAAAACGCACGGTAGTCTATTATTATGTAAAAATCTGAGGCGGTATGTTGTTATTTACTTATTTTTATTAATTTTATGTATTTCTAAGGTTTCTGCACACAACAGTTCCATTTATCATACTTTATTATTATAAAGACGTTTAGGCAAAAAAAGATTGTCATACTCAAAGTAAAAAAATCTCGTGTAGGGTCAGGTTGGGGAAGACCGTCTACAAGGCAAGACCGTCTGCACGCAATAACTTATATTTATGAATAGCTATGCAGCTTGAATTGACAGTCGGTAAAACAGTATCATGCTTTGGTTAAAAATTTTAATCATAGATGTCGCTGGCAACACTATGATGGGAGAAAATTTGCCGCCATTTTTATTTGGGTTTTGAAGGTCCATTATATATCAAAACAAGAATTTCATATGACTTTTAACTTTATTATCCTACAGTTAAAGTGCATATTTGAAGGTAAAATACACATTTTAGATATAAGTTGGTATAAATACATATAACATACCAAGTGACGTGTTAAATGTCAATAGACGGTCTTGCCTCCAATAGCACGGGAAGACCGTCTGCACGCCGAATTTTAAAAAAGGGTTTGTATTTGAAATATGTGCTATTATATTGTAATTTATGTAGCACAAAATTGTTACTGTTAATATGTTTCAGCACATGGAATACTTAAGATCGGTCTAGAACATACCAAATATTTGTTTTATTAAATTGAGTAAATTTTTCAATGAAGTATGCCGGTCTTTCCCAACCTGACCTTATAGGTGACTCTCCGCTCAACGCAAACTCGCCCATATAAAGGCAGATTTTATTCTCGAGTATGCTTTTTTTTTCTGGCTAAACGTCACTAAAATAGCAGTAGATCATATGGCCAAAATATCCGTAGTTGATTATACCACACCTTATATAGACATCGTAAAATATTTTTTTAAATCATTAAACATATCAGAATATGTACTCGTATTTATCATCAAAAATCGTGTATAACGCGTTTCAATTGAGAATAGGAACGTCAATGACCTTTTTCTGTCAAATATAACTTGAAAAGTGCGATTTTCAGAAAAACTTATGTGCATATAAATAATAATAATCTTGCATCGAATTTAAATAAAAACGATAAATAGTAATCAATTATCTAAACATAAATTTAACTATCATAACAGTCTAAATTCGAAACAATATGGCGCCGACTCGATCCTATTCTCATTTGAATCGCACTATAATAACTAACACACATGTGATAGTTGTATGGCTGTATGACGTCATTTGCGTGGCGTCATGCGGCGTACGTCGCAGTAGTGTACAAGCCCTATAACAGCTAACCCACCTGTCGATAGTGGGTGCGTCGACCGTGAACCGCTGCTCGTGCGCGACGGTGGACTCGTGCGGCATGAGCATCGCCGGCGCGCGGAACATATAGCAGAACGGGTAGTACATCAGGTTGAGGAACGACGCCGCGTACAGATCTGCGTACCGCACCACCTGCAGACAAAATATTATAATACTAGCTTTTCCCGTGGCTCCACCCGCGTAAATATAGTATCCCACGGGAAATATCTACTGTACTTTATCGGGATAAAAAGTAGCTTATCTTTTAATGCAGAGCCTAAACTACTACCGTACCAAATTTCATAAAAATCCGTTCAGTACTTTTTGCGAGAACAAGTATCCATCCATACATCCATCAATCCTTAGGGATTTACAGGATTACTAAGTTTTAGACTTTCCTACACAGAGTAAGTGCCAAGCAAAATCTTGTAAGCAAATACCATTAAAGTCTTTATTACTACTATTATAAATGTGAAAGTTTGTGAGGATGTTTTTACTCTTGCACGCAAAAACTACTGAATGGATTTTGATGAAACTTGGTACGGTAATAGTTTGAGCTCTAGTTGGGCTACTTTTTATTCCGCAAAAGTACAGTGTTCCTGTGGGAAACTGTATTTACGCGGGCGGAGCCGCCACCAAAAGCTAGTTAACAATTAGTTAGAGGCCTGTGCGAGCTAGCCAAATGTAAAAGTACCGACTGAACGAATAGGCGTGTGCGGATACCGCTAAATGGGGCCAAAGTGGCATTCTCCGCCTGACACCTACACTGACGACTGTTGTAATATTATTCTTTGCAATTTCCTACGAAAAAATACCCAAAACCTGCAAGCAAATGTGTGAGTGCGTAAAGCACCTCCCTCCTCCCACACTGCTTATGCGTACACGAAGAAATAAGAATGTTCGTTAGTAACAAACTTTCTTTGCAGGTCCACTTCCTGAGGATGCTCCGGGTTCGGGGCGAAACGCGCGTCGAGTTTTGCAACCTTTATGGTGGTGTGGGGCTTGCACGATCTTGCTGACATTGTTGCTTGTGTGGTGGTGGTGTTTGCACGATCTTGTTTCTGAGTGTACGCATAAGCAGTGTGGGAGGAGGGAGGTGATTTACGCATGCTTATGCGTGCACTCACTCACACATTTGCTTGCCGGTTGTGGATATTTTTTCGTGGAAAATTGCAAAGAATAACATTAATTAAATTGTATGCTATGAATTTCCGCAAAGTAACGCCTGATTCTATTAACCATTTTAAGTCTGCTTATATGCCGGAATCCATATAGCTATACATCTAGCTAAGCTCGATTCGTTTTTACCTGCGACGAGAAGAACGTCTGCCGCGAGCCGGAGCGGAACAGCGAGCCGAGCATGCCGTACGCGAGGTCCATCTTGTGCGTGACGTCACGGATGGACGTGCGCAGCGCCGTGATGTCCGGCTTCTCCTTTGTACTCGAGTCCAGATCTCTGGAACATTCGACACGAATTATCATACAAGTCTCAACATTCGATGAAAACTTTAGCATCCTTGTGATTTGGATAGGACAAACAAATAGCACGACACGATGTAACTCAGTTCAGCGCCATCTACCTGCAGCACATGGAACTAATTGTTATATTAAATACATGTTTCACTTCTATCGCCTATTCGTCGCGGAACATCTGTTTATGGGCTGTTTTACGTCAGTTTTCTGTGAAGCCGTGGTGTCCTCTGTACTCACTTGTACATGTCGCCCAGCTGTATGTCCAGGTCCTGCAGCTGCGCGAACAGCTGGCACTTGTCGGTCCACACGTGCAGCTCCTGCACCAGCTCGGGCACGATGAGGAAGGTCCGCCAGCCGCCTATCTTCTTGGACTTGAGGATGTCGCCGAAGATGTGGTCACCGATGTACAGCACGTCCTTCCCCTTCGCCCCGATCAGCTCCGTGAACACGTCACACGAACCTATATAAAGTAAAGCTTTATGATAAAGTGTTCAAAAAAAATCTAACTACTAAGTATTATGAATCAGGGCGCGCGCGGACGCAGTACCGAGTGGACGTGTGCATTGTTGCTCGCGTGAAACCGGTTTGTTATACGTTGCGTCGGTCACCGTATTGATAGCTCAATACAACTTTGCGTACCTACGGTTGATTGCATTGTTTACAATGCGCTTATCTTATTTACTGGACTATGAATATCCATGAAAATAATATGATGAGTGAGGACGATGAATTAAGTGTAGTGATGAGACAGTGTGACGAGTATATAAGAAGTAATGAGTGTTTGTCAGCAGGAGAAAATGATGGTGAAATTAGTATTAATCGATCGGAATGTGGCAGTACGGTTATGAGTTCTGAAATCGAAGGGACAAGGACAAAGTCTTTGAAAAGAAACAGGCTTTTAGATGTGGAAGAATTATGGACCACAGTTGGAAGAAAGGGTAAAAGGTTTGCGAGATCAACAAATTTCGATAACATTACTAGAATACCAGATGAGTATGTGGAAGTTTGTTTATCGTCATCGGAGAGAATTCCTAAGCAATTTATGTTGGCGAAAAAGTTAAAAGAAGCTGGAATCAATGACATATCTAGGGTGAAATACATCAATCCTTTCAAGGTTTTGATTTTGTTTAAAAATGACGATAGTGCCGAAACCCTTGTGACCTGTAAAAGTTTTAATGAAAGTGGCTTCAAATGTCAACGATCTTTGGATTTAAGTCAGTCATATGGTGTTATCAAGGGGATTGATGCACAATTATCCGATGAAGAAATATTAGAGGGATTGAATTGTGAAATGATGATTTTAGGTGTTAAAAGACTTAAGCGTAAGAATAGCTTAGATGGCCATTGGGAAGATAGTGAGTCGGTGCGGGTTTGTTTTAAAGGAACAACTGTACCTAAGTACTTATATGTTTTTGATATTCGTACTGAAGTGTACACTTATGTACACCCCGTGACGCAATGCTCGCGTTGTTGGCGGTATGGTCATTCAGTTAAATTATGCTCGTCAATTAAAATAATATGCCCAAAATGTGGTGATGCTCATGCAAACTGTGATGCTACACATTTCAAGTGCAACAACTGTGGTGGTCGTCATATGGCACTGGCCAAGGTCTGCCCAGTATTTAAAAAAGAAAAACAGATACGAGACATCATGGCAGAACAAAATTGTTCTTACAGGCAGGCATATATGACATATTCAACGAGTCATCAGCTTTCTCACTCACCACCTTCACCTGCAGTTAACCCTGGAAATAGTTTTACGATCACCACAGCTGATATACATGTGGAAGCCTCGAATAGTCACCAAGAAGATAATACTGTGATTGCGCCCAGGGAAGAATATAGTACATCATATGCAGAAATAACTAAAATAAATAAAAATAATGTTGCAGTTAAGAATGTAAAAGCTAACAGGCGAAAAGATGACGGAGAAATAGTATTAGAAGAAAGTGATAAAATAGAAATTATAAAAGATAAAAATGAAGAGGAAGGAAAAGAAGAGGACGAGAAAGGAAAAGAAAGTGGGTGGAAGATTTTATTTAACAGACTGAAGGAAATTATATTAGGAAAAAGATTGTCATGGGAAGAAAAAATTAAAATCAGTGTTAATATTATTTTTAAAGAGTTGGTCTCATACATATTTAAAATATTCTCAGAGTTGCCTAGTTCAAGCTTTTTAAGCAAACATGGATAGTACAACTATACCCAGGCCCTTAGACGGTGGCACTACTCGTTCTTTAACAGTCAATATATTACAATGGAATGCGCACAGTTTACGATCAAAATCTTCCATCTTTGAGGCTCTGCTACATCAAGAAAAGATACACATTGCTATAGTCAGTGAAACGTGGCTGGATCCTGGAAGCACTTTTCGCATTAACGGATACAATACTTTTAGATGCGATCGTGAGGATGGGTGGGGTGGAACAGCTATACTTACCCACTGGTCAATTCAAGCGCAGCAATGTAATGTGTCACTCACTAAGACTGGGCTAGAAATAGTGAACGTTATGATTCATAATTGCGAGTGTCTTCAGAATGTTCTATCCATTTATTGTAGTCCATCTGCCCAGGTTAATACCGAGGATTGGGACACAATTTTTTCGCACCTAAATCAGAAAACCTTGATTGCCGGAGACTTCAACGCACATCACTTAAATTGGTCTACATATGTGAATACACGTGGCAATCAAATTATTGATTCAATTTTGGATAGTAACTTTATTTTACTAAACGATGGAAGTCATACACGTTTTCAGATGGTTGACGGTGTTGTGCAAAAAACGTCACCAGATATATCGCTCGCTTCTATAGATATAGCTCTTAAGTTGGATTGGGTGGTGATGAATGAAAACTTAAACAGTGATCACTGTGTGATTAAGATAACAATAAATATCACCCCGACACATACTGCTCAAAGTCGTCGTAACTATCGCAAGGCTAACTGGTTTAATTATCGTCAGAAGATTGAAGAGGACTTACGGCAATATACAATGCCAGAAGATAATCAGATGGCGTACGATAGTTTCATAAAAATTATAAATCAATCTGCTGATAGATATATTCCTGGTACTAAGCTTGCTAGGAATCCACTTAATGGAGGAACATTCAAACCTAAAAGTTATTGGACATCAGATCTTTCACGTTTAGTGGCATTGAGAAGAAAGGCGCTTGTGGAATTTCGCAGAAACCCTACTCCAAGTAATTTACAAGTTTTGAAAGAACGGGTAGCAGATTCTCAACGAGGTATCCGTCAAGCTAAATGTAAAGCGTGGCAAAATTTGTGTAATAGTATGGGCAATGTAACATCGACTCGAGAAATGTGGATGCGAATGAGGTGGATTAAGGGTTATAGATCAAGTCGGACTCCTATAAATCGTATAGAACTGCAAAATCTTTTAAATACATTGTCTCCTGATTTTGTCAATCCAGATAAGCCTCACTTCACTTCTAGCAACCAACATTTGAGTGCCAAAATTTCGGTCCATGAATTCAATAACTGTATCAAATCGTCAGATACGGCTCCAGGTGCTGACAACATCTCGTATTCAATGTTAAATAATCTTCCCATTGTTGGTAAGGTCATTATTGTTAATTTATTTAATAGATTTTTAGATTCAGGGTTTGTTCCTAAGCAGTGGAAAGATGTCGTCATAGTCCCCATACCCAAACTAGGGGGCGAGAATTTGTCCACACCTGGTATTAGACCAATAGCCTTGTTGTCTTGTCCGTGTAAAGTCTTTCATACAATCATCACTAGACGGCTCGACTGGTACCTGGAGAAAAATGATTACTTTTCAGAAGAAACTGTAGGATTTAGGCGGTCTCGATCCTGTACTGACAATTTGTCACGATTAGTGTCAAGAATACAGATTGGACTTACCAGAGGCCACCCTACTGTAGCATGTTTTGTCGATATTGAAAGCGCATACAATAATATTGATTTGACTTACCTTATTAAAATTTTGGATGAAATTGGGATTGGGTCGAGTATCTGTAACTATTTATGGCAATATTTGCACAACAGAAATTTATGTATTCGCTTAACGGATAATGAAGAATTAAATAGAATGACAGGAATAGGCTTACCACAAGGTGATCCTATATCCCCTTTGTTATTTAATGTGGCCACAGGCCAGATATGTCACAGCATTAACCAAGTTTTTATATCGCAATATGCAGACGATTTTGTAATTTACCATACTGGAAGGAATTTAGTTACATCTACATTATTGGTACAACAGGCTTTAGATACTTTCGTTACACTATTAGATAATTTAGAACTTAATATTTCAAACACTAAAACCAAAGCGATAATGTTTAGAAGAGGTGTATCAAAACACAATATTAATTTAAGTATTAACGGTGAGCTTATAGAAGAGGTTTATGCTGTGAAATATCTCGGTATGTGGTTAGATTTAGGCTTAAGATGGGGAAAACATATCCAGATAATTCGTGATAAAACTTTAAAATATCTCAATCTGTTTAAAGTACTAGCCGGGACTGACTGGGGTATACACCCGAAACATCTTAGACAGCTTTATATAGCGATTATTCGGAGTAGACTTGATTACTGTTGTTTTTTATATGATACTAGTGCTGATTCACACTTAGCAAAACTTGATCGAGTTCAAAATCAGGCAATGCGAGTTATAGGAGGATTCATAAAAAGTACGCCGACACATGTAATGGAAAGCGAGTTGTGTTTACAACCGCTCCACATACGTAGAACATATTTAGCAGCGAAATTCTGGCTCAAATCAAAATCTTTACAAAATGAATTAAATATAAAAATATTAGAACAGCTTGATGATGTTATGCAGGAACCCTATTGGCGTAGAAAAAAGACTCCTAAGCTTGTTTCAATTAATGCTATGCTTAAACATTATGAAATTCGATCCGTACCTAAACTGTATATGTATTTATTAGACTCCTGGATAACTAGTTATGATTTAACCAATTGTATTGTTACAAATGTGGAGGGCATTGTTACTTGCAAAAGATCTATAGACAGGAATCAATTACGCTTAATATGTGAGAATTATATAGATAACAGATACAATGAATGTTACAAAATTTTTACTGATGGATCAAAAGACGAGCGAGGGACCGGTGCAGCGTTTTATGATCCGCAGAAAGGTATAGATATGAAATATAAAATAGAAACGAATATCATATCTATTATGCACAGTGAGCTAGTTGCAATCTCCAAAGCTCTATTTTATATTATTTCGAATGATTGTAATAGATGTGTTATATTTACCGATTCAAAGAGTGCGTTGTTACATCTGGCTAGGTTAACCTCGAGTTTTCGAGGCCACCCTATAGCCTATAGCATATTAGAATCTATTTGCAATCTGCAAAAAGATAATCGTTCTGTAACACTGCAGTGGGTTCCTTCGCACGTTGGAATCAGGGGAAACGAGGAGGCAGATCGCGCGGCCAAACAGGCTCTGACTGAAGGCATTCTATATCACTGTCGTCCCTTGCACAGCGAACTGTTAGCTAAAGTTAAAATACATTGTAGACAATTATGGCAGGAATATTTCGATGAACGTTCGCTGAGCAAGGGAATATGGTATAAAACTATACAGTGCGAGCCTCCTCGTTACCCGTGGTTCGACAGAATATCAATGCATAGAAAGGAAATAGTAGCTCTGTTTAGGATGCGCTCTGGCCACATTCCATCAAATACTTTTAAATTTATGATGGGTAAGGTTGAATCGCCGAATTGTGCATCATGTGGAACACCTGAACACGTGCAACATGTATTGATGGAGTGTGGTCGGGGCGAGTCTCGACGTAGTAGCCTCGGTCTTAACTTTTCAAGAAATATAGGAGTATGTAATAGTTTTCTGACCTCACCTAATTCAAGGGAGGCCCGAATTCTATTACAAATATATTTAGAATCAGTTGCCAATAGTGTTTAAGTGTAATTATGTTTAATAATAATAGTCTTTAAGTATAATATCTGATCATACTTGTTTTGTAAGTCTCATAGGGGTGCCATAGTCGGTCACCGACAAAACCTCTGAAGTAAATAGAATAAAAAAAAAAAAAAAAAAAAAAAAGTATTATGAATGTGAAAGATTGTGAGGATGGATGGACCGATGTTTGTTACTCTTTTACGCGAAAACTACTGAACGGATTATTGTGAAATTTGGTATGGTAGTATAGTTTAGACTCTTAGATTATAGGCTACATTTCATCCCGAAAAACTACCTACAGTGTTCGGCAATCCGCAGTCAAAAAGCTAGTTAACTATAAAGTACAGTCTCCGACAAATACGGTGCACCACTTTTGAAACTTATTGCCTAGTTATAAGGCCGAAAAGTGGTACACTGAAAATAGGAAAGAAAAGGTGAAAAGTGTAACGCAGGCAAATCGAGAATTACGCGTTCCTCCTCCCATATTTTTGCGAGACCGTGGAATCACTGCGCGAAATATGATGAACCCGAAGGATAAAAACTACTTGGACCCTATTACTGAGACTTCGCAGCCTGTCTATCCATCCGTCTGTCTGTCACCAGCTATCTCATGAACAGTGATAGATAGCTAGGCAATTGAAATTTTTACAGAAGGTGTATTTCAGTTGCCGCTACAACAACAAATAAATATTTAATTGGGGCTACTATACAACAAACTTGATTTTTTTGTCGTTTTGTACGGAACCCTTCTAGCGCGAGTCCGACTCGTACTTGGCCGGGTTATCCGAATTCCGGAGAACACGGATTTTTCCTTGTGAAAAGGTCACATTCGGTGACCAATAGCAAAGAATAGTACATTACGATACGCGTGACCTAAGTTGCCTATTACTGCACGGCGTAAAGTTAGCGCCCGAGCGGAGCGAGGCCACAAGTATCGTACATTATTTTATAGCAAGTGTGACAAAAACCCGCACAGCGCATCCATACCTGCCCGCCCGAGCCCGCTACCGCCAAACACACCCAAAAACTGACTTCTGCGCATACCCCCTCTACTTTTGTCGAAAGATCTTAATTTATTGCGCGACCTGCACCTAGGTTAGGTTCATCATAGGATCTTACCTCCGGAGTACACTAGCTCCTCGTGCAGCGGCCCAACATGGTGGCCCATCTTCAGTGCCCCTGTGCGCGTGTCCACCTGACGAAGAGTGGTGCCCTCGCCGAAGAACAGCGGTTTGCGAGCGTCCACGACTATCCAGTCGAAGTAAGTCTTCCAGTTGCGATGTGGCTCGCCGGGCTGCATACAAAATAATATTGAACTAACTTACTGATGTTAAAAATGTCAATGTTTATGAGGATGGATGTGAGTTTGTCAAATGACGTGTCACAAAAAATATCTGAGGGTCAATTCCACTAAATAAAACCTGCATTAATACAATTACAAACAAGTCTTGATACGCTATAAACTGTCAAACTGTATTCTAGTAAACGTTAAACCTACGCACAGTGTTCTATTTCACTCAAAAAATTTCCCTATGCTGTTTATTGCATAAATCGATGAAGAAATGCATTTTAAATGCAAGAGTAAAACACCCAAGTGTCTATTTCAAATACTTTTTTTTATAAAAAATAATTTATGTTTCGTGACCTCGACGTTAAAAAAAAAACTTAATAAATTCTGTAAGCGTGTCTGATCAATATATATTTTTTTGATGAATATGGTTTGATGAAGGACCTTTAGGTGCATATTTTCCATGTTTTATTTCTTGAAGATCACTTCTGGCTACCGAGTTATAAATTTTTATTCAGATTTTTGTTTTTATTTTTTTTTTTCTCCCAAAAAACTCAAAAGTGCGACTTGTGACTGACACTGAAAGATTCATCTTAAATGTGTCTATCACTGATAAAAAAATCAAGTTGCACTATGGAAGCGTTTGGGAGTTAGAATAAAGGTCAAATGGTACATTTTAGGGTTATCACTAAGGTCAAAAAGTAGGCGATCGGACTTTTTTTTTATTGTATAAACGTATAGTACTCTTAAATATGAGTAATTTCTCAGAAGAAATAGTATATCAAAAGTCAATATTTTCAAAGGTTTGTATATTATGTCGTAAAATTGTAAAATAACTCAAGAGGTTGTAAAAAATATGTCGAAAGATTTATTACTATAGTCATAATTGTAAATCATATACAATTTTGTAGTTAAAGAAAAAATTTCATTAATTTCAGCAAAAATGAAAGGTCAAGTTGAATGACACCCCTAACACAATATTTTGAAATTCGATTACTCGTAAACGCTTCCATAGTGCAATTTGATTTTTTTATCAATGATAGACGCATTAAAGGTCATACTTTCAGTGTCAGTCACAAGTCGCACTTTTGAGTTTTTTGGGAGAAAAAAAATAAAAACAAAAAACTGAATAAAAATTAATAACTCGGTAACCAGAAGTGATCTTCAAAAAATAAAACATGGAAAATATGCACCTAAAGGTCCTTCATCAAACCATATTAATCAAAAAAATATATATTGATCAGACACGCTTACAGAATTTATTAAGTCTTCTTTTTACGTCGAGGTCACGAAACATAAATTATTTTTTATAAAAAAAAGCATTTGAAATAGACACGTGGGTGTTTTACTCTTGCATTTAAAATGCATTCTTCATCGATTTATGCAATAAACAGCATAGGGAAATTTTTTGAGTCAAATAGAACACTGTGCTACGTGGAACGCACTTTGATTGGTCGAAACATCATAAAATCAGTTCATTATAACATGTCGCTTCACTTACAATTCAAATTCTTTATTCAATTCAAATTCAAATTCTTTATTCACACACACACACACACACACAATACAATCAAAGTAAAATGAAACCCTCAAAAAAGCGTCGAACACAGCGCGAGCGGCAAGTTGCTCGGCGGTGGCGGCACGGCAGCGGCGACAGCGGCGCGCGCCATAGTCAACGCTTGAGGCGCTTGACAGGTCACAGGAGTGTAGTGTGCCAAGCGTGACTATGCGCGAGCCGCCGTTCGCCGCTGCCGCCCCGCTCGCCGCTAATATCGAGGCACCGGCCTAAGTGAGTTAAAAGTACTTAAAGACTTATTTTAATTCAATTCAATTCAATGCGTTTATTTGCTCTAACAGTGGTAAGTGACAATAGTTGGTTAAAAGAACAATTGTCCATCTTTTTGCTAAAAGGTGGCCCCGTGCGAGTATCTTACGCCGCGCCGGTTCTTCTCGCCGGGCTGGTTGGCATCGTGTAGGACAATTCTATAAGTGTTATATTATAACCTATATGAAAATAAAAAAAATTAGTTTCGAATTTACTGTGATGAAGTAAGTAAAAACCAAACTACTATTAAGTAATTAGTTAAAAGTAAAAACCCATTGAAATGGGCACCTAAATAGACGTTTACTGTTAATAGATAGAAAAGGTAATGTAGGTACTTACATAAGGTACCTAATTTATACGTACAAGGACAGACGGTATCCTACTTATGAAATGATGTAATATGTACAAAAATAATTGTTTATAAATAACATATTTGTACAAGAAACTAACTGACCTAGCTCCACTCATAGAACAGGTTGAAGTTTAGAGCTTAGTTTTAAAACGGGTTATGAGAGCATATTGCCTTAAACAGAACCTACAAACAACTACACCTAGGTGTTAGGAATAAAATATGTATTCAAAACTAACCAGATTAGGCCCACTTGCGCAGATCTGGGCTTAAAGTTAACCCTGGGCTAAATGTCATGTTGTCTCTTTCGTTCTTCGCATTTATGAAAGAGAAGACATGATATTTTAATGCACGGTTAACTTTAACCTAGATCTGCGCAAGAGGGTCCTAGAGTAGTTACTGACTACTATTAGGAAATCAAGCCCACATGGAAAAGTTTCTAAAAACGCCCGCATTATCTTTATCAAGACGACATTGACACAAAAAACTATTTACTTGCATGCAACACACCAACATTATATTCTTATTACTATGCGAGCAAACGCCAAATTTGTTAAGGCTACAGATTAAAATGAGAAACTCGTTGGAAATATCCAAGAGCCAAAAATGGCTTTTAAAAAGCTGATAACACTTCCTCTAGTGTTCCAGGTGTCCAGGGGCGGCGTAATCGCTACTTATTCCATAAACATATACTCTGCTGTTTATTTATACACCACGCGTCACACGGATATTAGGCGATTTGTGAAATGCACACGAGCTACAGTATACTCTGACGTAAATAGATCACTGGTTCCCACGCCCAATTACAAATTATCACGAAATTGGAACAACTTTTGGCAGTCATTTCCTCCAGTAATTGATTTCTGATGTTTACACAGAATGCACGTTTTAATAAAACTATTGGAACATTGGTCGAAGTCTAATTTGTGATCATAGAGTTTTAAGATTAGTAGAAGAGCCTCTTCTGAAGAGGTACAGTCTATACTCTATACTATGTGGCTTTATTAGACTTTTAAATAAATAAATGTCAACACTAATAGTACTCTCTTCTTGTCTCGCCATAAGTAGGAAGTACGATAGCAAAAAGTATTTTAGTGTTAAAAAATATGTAAACTGTCTACTGTCCAAAACAACCTTAAAAATAAGGCAGTTTAAGTGTGGACACTTTTTGCCTCGACATGCCTTGTCTGCACTAATATTATGAAGAGGAAAGATTTGTTTGTTTGCTTTGAATAGGCTCCGAAAGTACTGAACGGATTATAATTAAATTTGGCACAGATACGAGTATAGGGTATTTACCGCGAAAAAATATACGGTTCCCACGAGATTTCTTTCTGCGCGAACGAAGTCGCGGGCAACATCTAGTCTATGGCAAAGAGTCAAGAGTCAAGACTCATCCAGATAAGTTTACTCATGACTTACTGAAAGATCCTTACCTTGGCACCATGTGGAAAATCGAACAGATAGTTCATAATCTTGTCTGTAAAGTTGTAGTCACTGTTAGTCAATATGAACAACTTTGATCCACTCTCTCTTATCCTGGATATGAACATGGGTAGCCTTTCATCCTTCTTTAAATACAGGTCCAAATTCTCTATGGTTTTGGATTTCAGGTCTCCGTGTATGTGGACATAGTCCACCGCATTTCTCACGTCTTGGAATATTGATTTGAAAGACATCGCTAAATCTCCGCATCTTACGCCAGTTTTTTCCCTGTAAACAAAAGTTTGTCTGTTATGTGTGTGGGTGTTCTAAAATAAAATGTCTGTATTATTATGTAGAATTAACTATCAAAACTAACTCTATAATTTTATATGATTATATCATCTGATAGCTACATTGCTATTTGAATAAATAATGCCTTGCACGTCAATTATAGTCCTAAGGAGTATTTAGATGTAAATAGAACGTTTTTAGTTTTTTTTCGTAGTGAAATGGCCAAGGGGTAACATCACAGACCATATAACCTATGGTCTGTGGTTAACATCCTTGAAATACTATTCGAAGACCAAGAAAGATTAAAGTCTTACCTTGTGTACTGTGGGGAGTTTGTGAAAAAGTCGATGAGGCAAGCTATTAAGTAGGTCTCGGGCAAGTTGAACAATGTGTTCAACACATATACTCTTGACTCGTCTAGTGTTAAAAACTTATTCGGGTACAATTCATACACTTGCGAGCTGCAAAAAACAAGTTAGGATCAATATTTGTGTTAAGTTCGTAATTCGTATGACAAACGAATGTGTGAACTTTAAACTGTACAGAAACACTTACTGTTTCAAAAATTCAAATCCATGTACACATACTAATATATTTCCATACGCGTCTACTTTTAATAAGTTACCATATAATGTGTCGAACCACAATCCTCTGAAACAAAAGAACACATAAATGCTTATAACAAAAGCTTATTTAAAGGTAAAATTATTATATGTACTTAGTTTTAACATTAATCGCAAAGATTATTATGCACACAAAGGACTTTTGTTCAAACTCCTTAGAAGGTATCGCCTTTGCTTCAATAAATATTTAAATACATAAAATGGTGATTGAAAAACATATTTATAAGCATAGAATATATTGCCCGCGCCTTGTGTACGGGAACCGTACATTTTGCTGCGAAGCGTAGCCTATGTCCTTGCCCGTGGTATACGCCATAGCTGTGCCAAATTTCATCAAATTCGGTCCAGTAGTATTCAATGCAAACAAACAAATATTTCCTTTTTATAATATTGGTGTATTGTGTAATAATTAATATCACCCAACATTGTAACCTTGAGCCTTGTTTACAGAACAAAGATTTGTGAGTTGTGACTAGAGATGTCACGAATATTCGGCAACTATTCGGTATTCGGCCTATTCGGCCACTTTTTTTGCTATTTGGTATTCGGCCGAATACCGAATACCAAATCATGTAAAAAAGACACGTTATATTACTCAAAATTATATATTTATTTCCAAATTACAACACTTTAGTAATTAAAATTGATCAGTGGTAAGTTGTGATGGATAAAAACAAGCTTTTCAGCATTTTTTTGTAGCAAACGATTACGCTTTTCATTTTAAATGTTACCACATTTAAAATGAAAAGCGTGGATTACGCTTTTCATTTTAAATGTTACAATGAAAAGCGTAATCGTAATAAATCGTAAAGCCTCAGAAAATAACCTCTCACTATACACACTAGTCGTCGCCTGCCGCGCCAACGCAACGAGGAAAACAGGTTAAAACAGGAAAACTTGTCTTAATCCAGCTAACGCGACAAGTATGTATTTCGTGCCGAATATTCGGCGCTTCGGCCGACAGCGTTGCCGAATATTCGGTAATCGGTATTCGGCCAATTCACTATTTGTGGCATCTCTAGTTGTGACCTCAGCGAAGGTAAATCCACACCTTTACTTAACTATGGCTCTTATTTCGGAAGTACGTCAAGTACATCTACACTAATATTATAAAGAGGAAAACTTTGTTTGTATGTTGGTTTGTTTGTTTGTTTGTTTGTAATGAATAGGCTCAAAAAGTACTGGACCGATTTCAAAAATTCTTTCACCATTCGAAAGCTACGTTATCCACGAGTAATACAGGCTAAATTTTATTTTGGAAAAAAATAGGGTTCCGTAAGATATTTGGGTTTTTCGGACACAAGGTGTAAAAAATCAACCAGAAAAGTTACTTATTTTGCGTACGCTGCCTAAACTATAAAAGATAGAACCATAAAATGTTCTAATTAATTGTAGATCTTATAAATATCTACAAAAAAGTCCGCGACTATACCTATCTATGTCGAGTGAGGCACAACAACCATTTTTTTATTTAGAAATCTTGAATTTTTTTTTGGACTACATTTAAACGCGTTTATTTTACTCATGTTATTAATCCGTATCAAAATAAATTATTTCATCACTAAGTACAGTTTATGTAGATAATATTTGGTCTTTGAATGATTAAAATTGGACGTTTGGTTTTGAAGTTATGGCGAAATTAAAATATTACGATTTCTGCTGCACGGCCCGTTGCGAAGTGGGCGTCACCAAGGCGGGGTGCGCGTGTGGGTTAATGTTTAGTTTAGTTTAGTTTAGTTATTTTATAAACATCAAATTGATAATATCAAATTAAAATATAATACGTTATAATATCTATACATCTATACAGTTAAATACAATTTAAGTGTCTGTTTGTAACTTCAAATTAACAGCTTTTTACATAATGATCATAATAATATAACACAACTTTCTATACACACTTTACCACTTTATTTAGATTTTTACAATAATTAAATATAAACACGACCGGTTTCGATTAACTCATCATCAGGTGTAAATTGAAGGTAGATTCAATATAAAGTAGGTAGTTAAAAAATAATTCAAAAAATTGTGCAGATTAATGTTGCCCGCTTCAAGAAACATTTTTATATTTTGGGCAAATATATACTAAATTATACCATATCAATAATTGTTATCCTAATTATTATTAACACCACATGCAATTGACAAATTAATATTAAAATAAGATACAATGTCCTAAAACAGAATCATAATGCAAATGTCAGAGTATAAAATTAAATAGGTACAATATTTTGTCACATTAAACTTTCGTCACAAACATTAATATCGGAATATAAATAGGGTAAATATGTCAACAGAATAAATTAAAATGAAATTGTCAATAAAATAAATAAATTAAATTAAAATATGATGTCCCTGAATTAATTATTAAGGCTAAATTTAATTAAATATTATAAATAAAAATAAAACTAGATGTCCAATAAAATAGAATTCGAAAGACATGATTGATCATTTAGCAAATTTCCCCCTTTTTTATATCTGTTTATTTCTAAAGCTTCTAACGCATCCATTTTTCGACTTTTTGGTAGAATATGCAAATATTTTATGTCTTTATCTGGGTCAAAATGATGTCCATTATTGTTAAGATGTTCTGCAAACGTCGATCTATCTGTTTTTTTCTTCCATGCTGTCATATGTTCCTTAATTCTAGTTTTAAATTTTCGTCCTGTCTGGCCTATATATACTCCTCCACACGTGTCACAAGTGAGGCGGTATATACCACTGTTGTCTGTGATATCAAATTTGTCTTTATTGTTACATATAAGCTTTTTTAGAGAACCTGTTGTGTAAAATGCTACTTTTTTCTCCTTATTCTGTAAAATTCTCTGGAATCTATATGACGATGGTCCAATATATGGTATTTTGACCCACGATATGCTTTCTGTTCTTTCAACTGTCTGATTGTATAGTAATTGTTCAGTCTTCTTCTTTTTAGCTTTTTTTAAAATACTATCTATCAACCTTGGATCATACCCGTTGTTTTGTGCTATATATTTTATTGTATTTAGTTCGGTTCTGTAATCTACTGTATCAAGGGGTACACTTAGTAATCTGTGAACAAAGGCATGAAAAGAGGCATGTTTATGTTGGTATGGATGGCATGAGTTCGCGTGGAGAATATTTTCACTGTAAGTTGGTTTTCTAAATATATTAAATTTATGATGTTGTAGGCTTATATCTATTGTGATGTCTAGAAAATTCAACCTTTTATTGCCTATTTCCATAGTAACTTGAATGGTATTATGAAGCTTGTTTATATAATCGAAAAAGTCTTTTAATACCGTATGTTCTCCTTTCCACAGACATATTATATCATCAACATACCTATACCAGTATACAATGTTTTGTTTATATTCTGATTCAAGTATTTTCGATTCTAAACTATTCATAAAAATGTCAGCACACAGAGGAGATAGGGGGCTCCCCATCGCTAGTCCATCCTTTTGCTTGTAGGTTTTTGCGTTAAAAGTAAAATAATTTTGATGTAGGCAAACGCTGAAGACGGCTTTCAAGTCTATGATTTCTTGTGCATCTAGATTTGATGTACATAATATTTCGTCTACGATGTTTATAACTTCTTTGACCGGTATATTTGTAAATAAGTTTTTAACGTCAAATGATACAAGAGTTGCGCCCGTTGGAATTGAAATATTTTTAATTTTATTAATTAGGTCAAGACTATTTTTGATTGTATATGACGGATAAAACTTTGTCAAATTTTTAAAAATAATATTAGCTTTCTTAGCTAGTTTATAAGCTGGCGCGGTTGTATATGCGACTACTGGTCTGATCGGTTCTCCTTCCTTGTGGAGTTTGTAAAATCCGTACAATCTTGGTATCAAAGGACATAATAAGCTTCATAATACCATTCAAGTTACTATGGAAATAGGCAATAAAAGGTTGAATTTTCTAGACATCACAATAGATATAAGCCTACAACATCATAAATTTAATATATTTAGAAAACCAACTTACAGTGAAAATATTCTCCACGCGAACTCATGCCATCCATACCAACATAAACATGCCTCTTTTCATGCCTTTGTTCACAGATTACTAAGTGTACCCCTTGATACAGTAGATTACAGAACCGAACTAAATACAATAAAATATATAGCACAAAACAACGGGTATGATCCAAGGTTGATAGATAGTATTTTAAAAAAAGCTAAAAAGAAGAAGACTGAACAATTACTATACAATCAGACAGTTGAAAGAACAGAAAGCATATCGTGGGTCAAAATACCATATATTGGACCATCGTCATATAGATTCCAGAGAATTTTACAGAATAAGGAGAAAAAAGTAGCATTTTACACAACAGGTTCTCTAAAAAAGCTTATATGTAACAATAAAGACAAATTTGATATCACAGACAACAGTGGTATATACCGCCTCACTTGTGACACGTGTGGAGGAGTATATATAGGCCAGACAGGACGAAAATTTAAAACTAGAATTAAGGAACATATGACAGCATGGAAGAAAAAAACAGATAGATCGACGTTTGCAGAACATCTTAACAATAATGGACATCATTTTGACCCAGATAAAGACATAAAATATTTGCATATTCTACCAAAAAGTCGAAAAATGGATGCGTTAGAAGCTTTAGAAATAAACAGATATAAAAAAGGGGGAAATTTGCTAAATGATCAATCATGTCTTTCGAATTCTATTTTATTGGACATCTAGTTTTATTTTTATTTATAATATTTAATTAAATTTAGCCTTAATAATTAATTCAGGGACATCATATTTTAATTTAATTTATTTATTTTATTGACAATTTCATTTTAATTTATTCTGTTGACATATTTACCCTATTTATATTCCGATATTAATGTTTGTGACGAAAGTTTAATGTGACAAAATATTGTACCTATTTAATTTTATACTCTGACATTTGCATTATGATTCTGTTTTAGGACATTGTATCTTATTTTAATATTAATTTGTCAATTGCATGTGGTGTTAATAATAATTAGGATAACAATTATTGATATGGTATAATTTAGTATATATTTGCCCAAAATATAAAAATGTTTCTTGAAGCGGGCAACATTAATCTGCACAATTTTTTGAATTATTTTTTAACTACCTACTTTATATTGAATCTACCTTCAATTTACACCTGATGATGAGTTAATCGAAACCGGTCGTGTTTATATTTAATTATTGTAAAAATCTAAATAAAGTGGAAAAGTGTGTATAGAAAGTTGTGTTATATTATTATGAACATGAATTTCCACCAAGAACCAACAGTACATTCAATCAGTTATATTTTACATAATGAATCTGAAAGTATATTCGGTACTGACAATAAAATACATTTTTTTTTTTAATTTTTGTCCGTCTGTCTGTCTGTCAGTCGGTCTGTCTGTCTGTTTGTTCCGACTAGTCTCTGAAACGGCTGGACCGATTTTCACGGGACTTTCACTAGCAGATGGCTGATGTTATAGGGTCTAACATAGGCTACTTTTATTTTAGGGTTCCGTTTAAAAAAATAGGATTCCGCTTTCGTTAGTCATAAATAAAGTCGCGTGGAAAATTTCAGCGATATCCCAAAGTATTGTTCCACGCGGACGAAGTCGCGGGCAAAAGCTAGTAATATATATGCTGCGAGAGACAGCCACCGTAGTCCAAGAGTTTAGAGCTTGGCTCTTGACTCGGATGTCGTGGGTTCGATTTACGCATTGGAACAACAAAAATGTTGTTTCCAAGTTTGGTTAGGGCAATACAGGCAAGATCATCTGAATGTCTGACAAGAAAGGTGATCCATGAATCGGATGGACATGTAAAAAGTCGGTTCTGCAACTGATCTCTCGCTAGTCGTGTCGGTCATCCGTCCCACTGTCTGTCTGTCTGTCTGTCTGTTACCTCTTCACGCTTTAACCGCTGAACCGATTTTTATGAAATTTGGTATAGACATACTTTGGGTCCCGGGAAAGGACATAGGATATTTTTTATCCCCAAAAAATAGTGTTCCCGCGGGATAATGTATTTACGCGGGCGTATTTGCGGGCGGATGTATTTACTAAATAAGTCAGTAATGTGACACGACCACAATAATGGAACTCTCAACCTCCATGGTCCAGTGGTTGGAGCTCTGGATCGTGACAAGATCGTGTAGGTAAGGTCCACTACGACTGTAATATTATATGTCCTTCTATCGAGAACGTTGTTTTATAAATGGAGTAGGATGTAGGGGGGCGTCCATTAATCACGTGATGCCTAAAGGGGGAGGGGGGGTCCGAAAAAAAATCACCAAGTATCACCAAGGGGAGGAGGGGGTATAAGGAGACATCACGTGTATTAATTTTCTAATCTAGTCTATGCATACCGAAATTATTATCGGTTGTAGATTCGTAGTGTTGTTTAAATACTTACAAGACAAAAATAGGGATGTTGCCTTGTGTGGAATATCACAGTTTTACAAATTAAATTTTAAAATTGTTGATTAAAGATACATAAATCTGAAAGAAATAGGTATTTAGAGTGACGGGGTTAAAAATATAAGCAAATAAAAAATATTGTCCATCCCTTTCTCGCAAAACGATTCGTGACGTCACAACCTGCTACCGCCATACATTTTGTAATGACAAATGTATGGCGGTAGCAGGCTGTGACGTCACAGGCCGATATATCGCTCTCTTTCATATTGTAAATTTCAATGGTTTGTATCTACGTTATTTTTTCAGATATATAAAAATGGGTTCTGGATTGTTTATTATCATGTTATCTAACATCGAATAGACGAAAAAAAATTTTTTCGGCAACATGCCTATTGCTTAAATTATTCGATTAAATTGTTTTTTTAAGTTAAAGTTTTTCTTCAAACATGACCTCAAAGTCAAACTCAAAATTTTTATTTCCATGTAGGTTATAATATAACGCTTATAGAATTGTCCTACATGATGCCTACCACCGGTTCGGAAACTAGCCCGGCGAGAACAACCGGCGTAAGAAACTCGCACAACCTACCTACTTACTATGTAAAAAAAAATACACGTGATCATAGGTGGGGGAGGGGGGGTGTAGTATAAAACCTCACCACATATCACCAGGGGGGGGGGGGGGGGGGGTGTCTAAAAGTTGTTAAAAACATCACGTGATTAATAGACGGTCCCTAGTATCTTTTTAAAAAGGTCCGGTAAAATCAATTACGGATATTTTGGGCATACGGTCTACTGTTGGTCTACTGCTTATTTAGAGAGACGTTTAGGCAGAAAAATAATTGCCATACTCGGAAAAAAAAATCTTCCTTTATATGGGCGAGTTTACGTTTAGCGGAGAGTCAATACATGAGATAAGTATTTTTTTTTGCCTAAACGTCTAGACGTACGATAAGATGTATAATATAATATATTCATATCCTAAGCAGTAGATCATATACACAAAATATCAGTAATTGATTTTACCAAACCTTATATTATAAGGGTAACACGTGGAAAGGACTTTTAGAAATATCCGATTTGTCCCCTCTGTAAAACTTTAATAGAGCTCTAGTCAACACAAGTTATTAAAAATCAACACTTACCTGACAGGGAAAGAAGGGTCATATTCGAATGTTAATATTTCCTTTGGGTAGCCCTTGTGTACTAATCTCTCTTTGGTCAAATTGAATCCTAAAGTTTCGTACTGTGGCGACTTGTACTCTGCAAACGAAAAGACCTTGAATTTGGAGAAATAAAGGTTATCGCACAACGGTCAACGTGACTTCGAAGCGGTGTCAAAATATTGATAGCTAATCTATAAAAATTAAAAATATTTTTTAACAAAACGTGCAAGTAACAATGTAGTTAATGCATAATGACCATATATAGTGGCACGTGATAACTGATTAAAATATTAGTAAAGCACAACAAAAGGTATTTGTTTGCTGTATTATTACCCTAAATTTACATTAAGTGCTAGGAATTCATTACTATAAACAAAGAAATCCAGTTCAATAAAATCTAGCTCCAAAGTGCCAAAGATTTACTACTAGTGGGAGAGCCACGCTTCGGCACGAATAGGCCGGCTCGACCGGATAAATACCACGGCCTCACAGAAAACAGGCGTGACATAACGCTTGCGTTGTGTTTCGCCGAGTGAATGAGGTTACCGGAGGCCCAAGGGGGGATTGGAGATTTTAAGGACCAGTAACGCGTGTTCTGGAACTGGTGTTGCGAGTGTCCATGGGCGGCGGTAATCGCTTATCATCAGGCGATCCGTCTGCTCATTTCCTGGTTCATTACAATGTTTATGTCATAAACAATACATTAAAAAAATAACTAGGTACTTACCAGCCAATGTGTAATCCATATCAAATCCATAGAACTTAACATTCTCGAGGTGGAGTGATCTGTTGACGAATATTCTGAAACAAAAATGATTACATTTTACTCAGGAAAACTGGTTAATCTTATGCGTAGATTCCTTCCTAATCCGATAGTCGCAGGTAGTATAATACAGTAAAGAGAAAAAGTTTGTTTGTTTGCATCGAATGGGCATAAACTATTGGACCGATTTTGATGAAATTTGGCACAGATGTAGAATAGACTACGGGAAAGGACATAGGCTACTTTTTATCGCGGCAAAATTTACGGTTACCGCGGGATTTCCTTTTCTCGCGCACGAAGTCGCGCGCAACATCTAGTTGCATTATAATACTCCCCCTTATTATTAAAAATATTTACACCACGGATACGCTAATCCATGTTGTTGTATTTGTCTGATACGTTTGAGAAGCCACTTGATAGTCAATGACAGCACCATGGATTAGCGTATCCGTGGTGTAAATAATTTTACTAATAAGGGGGTTATGGCAATTGGCATGCATAAGTTTGTCACTGCAACTGTTTATACTCTAAAGTATAAATTCTTCTTTAAGAATACTCTATTATACTCTAATCTTTAGAGTATGTAGATAACAAAAGAATTGCTGTTACATTCAAATCAAGAGTTTCCGTTGTGGTATTACCATATCGATGTTCTTAGAACTATTTCTTATCATAAGAATTCTTCGCAGTAATGATGATCACATTACAAAAGGATATTGATAATAATCTAGCTAGATTATTATCAATATCCTTTTTATCTAATCTTAAAAATCTTAAGTATCAACTACCTACTATTTGGCATTTTAAACAGGAGAGGATCTATTGGTCCATTAAATTAAAAGTAAAAAAAATGCAAATCAAGGGATAAACTCTCATTACTACCAATGAGAATAAAGCTATGTTCAGAACTCAGATGATATTTGCAGTATTCAAAACACCAATTTTTTCATGTTATGTTTTTGTATTTTCCGTAAAAACAAATATCGGATGCAGCTGATCAAATTCAATGTATACCGCTATAAAACTGTGATAATGTTTATTGCTACCATAAAATTTTATCATACAGTTATCAATATCGATGAATATACGGCCAATGCCACCTACTCTCCTTTTCGTCAGAATATCTGCTAGAAAAATGAAAATACGCACCAGATATTAGCGACTAGCTGTTGCCCGCGCCCGTTTTATCGGGATAAAAAGTAGCCTATGATTTAATCCAGAGCCTAAACTACTACCATACCAAATTTCACCGAAATCCGTTCGGTAGTTTTTGTGTGAAAGAGGAACAAACATCCATCCATCCATCCATACATCTGCATCCTTTCACATTTATAAACTTTCACATGTATAATATTAGTAGGAGGGATATTAGCAGGATAATGCCCTATGATGCCATACATGATACAGCACAGGCCTACAATATTAAATATTTTAGAACACCACTAACGATATTTCCAAACAAAGAATATTGTAATTTCCAAACTTTTTAAAGTAACCGAATAGACGTAACGAGATGGTTCGGAAAGGAATTTTGCAGCTCTATGCCAACTATCTCTAAGAAAGGCATTTCGGCATTAGGATTCCTCACTCTATTAGATCAAGATAATAGATTACGTCAACATTACGTATGTTCTGGTTTCTCTTGTCCGTGCATACCGAAAGATAACACCAGCGAGCAGCGATATAGAAACTAGAAAGGGAACAGCAATATTATGTAAATATAATCTGGTTTGACCCGAATGCATTAAGTAGGCGAGCGAATTGTTAGAATTGTCATCATCGACGTTAAAAACAATGCAGAGGCTAACAATTTTATCATTGCATTTAACGACGACAAATGTCAATAAAATACAAAATCACATCATAATGTGCAAACTGCAAACGTGTTGAAAGAAAATAATTGGCTTCTTATGATCTGGGAAGAACACCTTAATGAAGTTTTAGTTTAGATGGGCTTTTTTGACGGGAAATTCGCCAACACATAATAAAACTTCTTAATTGAAAATATTAGAAATCAATACCTACATAGATGATAATAATAATAGCGATTGTAGGCGGCTTGAGGGCGTGCCCGCAAATGATTATTATTTCAAATTAGCACCTTGAGAATAAAATATTGATCTATGGAATGTGTCTTGAACTTGATTGATCATTGATGGCTCATGAATATAATTTTTATAATGAAATTAATATAGTGCTTTTAAAATATAATTATTGTAAATAATTCAAAGAAGACGTTAATGAACAAGTAACAACATATAACACGAAACTATAAACAACTTCAAACATGCGAAAATTAACGTGCAATTTGTATGTGAAATAAACTTTATTTATAAATTGTACAACCTATACCAATGTCACCGAATCTGAAGAATAATTATCGTATTCAAATAAACAATCTCACACTGAAAATAAACATCGGCTAGTGGCTACCGTGGGTGTAAGTATTAGTAGGTGTTGGTGTAACACCTAGATTAATATACATAAAGTTGACACATAGACACACGTTTGGATCAAACGAATGCGTCCTGTATCGGTGTTTGCAAACCGAAGCCAATATAATGTCAACTGTTATTTATTGACCTTTATAATTACATAGTATCGGAATGGCTTAAATTGTTTAGTAAAATAAGATGAATATTCTCTGTTTAGTCAGGCGTTAATACTTAATAAACGGAAATTGCACAGAATTTGCGCATCATTCTATTACTTGCCGAGTTAAGAGTATTTAAAATTAAAACCTAATTATCTTATTCTTATGATTTGTATAAAAGTCACTTAAATAATATGTAATAAATGCGTAAAGTTAATTGGAACGTAACGATTTTTTGTAGAGAAAAATTTGCGCAAAACGCCAATTATTTTTTAGCTTTTGGTATTAGTTGTCGTAGATTTTAATAAATAAAATCTACGACAACTAATACCAAAAGCTAGTTACTACATATAATATAACACGGCAGGCGGTTAGAGCTGATTTAGAGAGTGAAATAACTGGCAAGTTCCGGGTTGGATCCATCATTGTCAGGGCCTAGCGTGATATTCGTGATAACCTACACTTACACGGCCAATTTACCAGTTTATTGACTGAACTTGGTGCTAGTATTGAAGCTAAATATGGGTTAAAAAAATACAAAATGCTATCAATAAAATTATAGTCAACCTGCAGCAAACTAGACGGCGTAGTTCTCAGGTTTAGGAGAAACTCATGCTTCAGTAGATAAGACGATAGAAACAATGGTGATATATACTGCAGAGTGGGAAGTATTTAAATAAGATGTTGCCGGTAGCATAAATATCGGTCATCTTATAAACAGCTACGAGGAAAACAATTTCTCACTTGTTAATTAGCACTGCATTATCGTAATGATCGGAATTATTAATATTAATGCATAGACATTAGACATATTATTGTATTAGAGACGTGGTATGTCGAGGCTAAAAGTGCCCGCACTTTGAGTGCCCGTGCCCGAGTGAGTTTATTTAACATTTAACAACATAAACGTCAGTGGAGCACTGTATGTGTAATGTGTATAGCGTTTATGTTTGGTTTATGTAGTAGGTAAGTACGATGTTCACGATGGCGGTACAGATTTCTTGTATGAAGCAATTTTTTGGCTAAATATACTTATAGCTTATCCTTAAGTGTATAAATCATCTATTAATGCCATTGACACTGAACAACGCCATACGTTCCAGCGATCTGAAAATAATCATAGTGGCGCATCTTATAACTAAATAATAACTCACAGGTACGCTATTTAAAGATCACACTTCGTTTTGCGTTTGCTTTAATGAATCGCACTTACTCATAGTGACTAAGACTAAGAGGTAAAAAGACACGCTTAATAAAATAATACGATAGCCAAAGGTAAAATAATACGATAGCCAAAGGTAAAATAATCTGGGACAATGTTAACAGAAATGGATCTTTAAATAATGTCTTTCCTCGAGCTCTTACTTGCGATTTCCTCAAGCTCGAGTACTCAGGCTTAGTCAAGCTTACCTTTTAACTATTACATCAAATAAAAATCCATATTTATGTTATGTACACACTACACAGTAATAAAAACAATTATAATTTTACACACCAGAAAATGCGCACATAAAATTTTATCAAATTCTGGATTTTTTTTTTAATTTTATCAGCTGTAATTACAAGTTAATAGCAAAGATCTTAACAACAACGTGACCTCAAAAGAATCTGGAGTGGAAAGATTTGGAAAATTTTTGACGATAAGTTCGGTAATCATTTGAGCTACAAACATTAACATTAACAAAGAGAAGTTCCATCCGATATAAACCACAAAGATTGGAAGCAATCTTGCTTCATTACCTTTTTTAATTACCTTGTAATTTATTTTCAATTAAATATCTCATAAATTTTAAAAAGTAAGAATTGTAGACGTACATTCAATAGCATTACTAATTTTTCAATTGATGATGTTGCTCGCGACTTCGTACGCGAAAAAAGAAACAAAATTTGATTAGGTACTAGTTATTGCGTGAAAGAGTTAAAATTATTCATACATAAGATTGCGAGTTTATGCAGGATGCTAATTTAGACATCATACTTAGGTGTACCCCTGTCCCGTCTAGACTTTGAATAAAAAACTCTAAACTTTTCGCCCGTTAATGGATGATTTATACAGTATTCTCCGAGCGAAGATTGAAATATGGTAGAACCTGGGACAGTCGGTTTTTAAATGTCGTATGGTTACCCAAGCACATGCGGCATTCCCACAACATAGTCAGCCTAGTCCAGAGGAATGACTGGTCAATACGTCCGGGGCCAACCATGTGCGGGTTTCCTCACGATGTTTTCCTTCACCGCGCCGTTAGAGCGTCCGTAGAATGTACTTGAGATCTGAAAGTCTCATTGGTACACGCTACAATCTGGGATTCGACCCTGCACTCTCTCGAGTGCAAACCAATAACTTCTTCTAATTTAAAACAGGATATTATGTATAAATTTAAAAAGCTAAAATAGTTTATTGGTTCATAATTAAAAAATGGCATAAGTAACGCGACATGTGATAGTAGAATAGCTTAATATTTTATATAGATATACAAAAGTAATGAAGCTAGAAAATTTCACACTAGACGAACTATTTTGCACCGGGGCTCGTATTATACTTAGAACTTTAAGAGCTCATTTGAATAAAAAATAAAAAATAAACTAAAATTATTGCTGAAATCTCATTTACGCTTCGTATGGGTTTTAAATGCTAACGATTTTGGTTAAGTGATAAAAAGGGTGAAGCAATTTAAGTAGGTGAAAAAAGAGATTTGAGATCAGTCTCTAGCTACCTATTTATTTCCATACTACAGAATAGTTTGAATTTTGAACATTTGAAAACAAATAGTAGAAGTCCGTTATTATAATACTCTACTTTTAATTGTACTCCAAACTTTTATCTATGCTGTTAGATTTGTTTATTGGAACTTACTCGTTTGGTGCAGCCGTGTATCTATCTCCTTTTCCATATGACGACCCATTTTGAACAGGAGTAGCAGTTTCCATGGTTCCATTGGCCATAATCTCGTGAAAACGCATGACACAGAACTGACACAGTAAATTCTATATTGGAGTTTTAACAGATACAAAATGGGTTAAATTACACAACACTTTGATAGCGATCCCCTGCCGAAACACGTACAGTAAATTGCAGGAAGTTTTGAGCGAATATCCTTGACAGTCACATTATCGTCAGAATGGTATAATTAGAATTAGGAGTTAGTTAAACTAGTTCGAACCACAAGTTAAACTAGTTTGAACCTAGTAAACTAAGTTTACATTAGTAGTGATCCGTTTTACAAAAACCTAATACCTACTTGTTAATTATTTGGAAGTTACGCTTACTTTATAGTTAATACTGAGCCCAAAAGATCACTAGACAAAATATTATTTTGTTGAAATCTTCAAATATTTTTTTGGCTTCATAATTCAAATAAAATATTTATATCAACAAAAACAGAAATATGCGAATCCTGTTTAGCTAATAGTGGAAACAAGTTTTATGTGTTATTTAAAAATATATAGTGAATAATGTTTATAAGAACAAAGAACAAGACAAAGGAAATAATTATGATTATGATCAGTCATAAGGCGGTAATCTGATGGGACATGACTCAAGTCTCAAAAGATAAACAAAATATTTAGGAGTGGAATTTTTGGGAACAGAACTGAAGGTCGAGCCAAAAACTGAGAAAGAAAACTCTAAATCACTCCAATATCAATTAAGATTCTAAGACATTAAGATTTTTTACACAAATAAACACGATATATATCGAATACAGTATGTTACTTGCCAAGGATATTCTACTTTCAATTCGTTTGGAAACTAAACAGTCAACACAATTTTGTTTACAAACATTCACACTTCACTTAATGATATAACAGAAGACTAATTTTAGTAGTTTCTAGACCAAAAATCACGGTATTTGTTAACTCAAAACTATGAGAGATCACGATAAGGTTTTGATTATCACGATAAAATACAAACGTAGTCATTCGTTAGCCACGCCGTGTGTACTAACAACTGACTGTACTGACGCAACTCGAGTCGGCACTTCGGCAGTCGGCACACTCATTCACTGTATCCCCACAACTTCAACTTTGCCGACGCTGTTAACAGCTGATTCATTTCCTAACAATAATACATAATTTATAACACTGCATACGCTTCTTCTGATAAAATAATCATGGTATATTTAAAGCTTACAACCATTGTTCGTACCTATTTTAGTTTCCTTAGATAATAGTGTTTAAAGCATTTAAATGCTAAGTTTACTGTTTAACTGAGTATGTTTATTGTATACCTTGTTTAAAATCATGAATATTGATGAGAACATCATTACGGACTACTAAATAATTAGTCCCCTCCGGTAGGGCTCGGATCTCAACATTTTGTGAGGAGGGTTAGGCTTTGCCTTACAGTCCACTAAGCTATCCTTATAGTTTATTGTTTCTTGATTGGAAACAAGATCCCCTCTAGATAAAGGTCAAGAAGATAGTTGAGCGATAACGGGTTTGAAATTGATTAAATTCCATAATGATTATTTACCTTACTATACTTAGGTACTTATTAATTTTTTATCATACGTTAACATATTCAGCCCCCCTAGCACCAATTCGCCACGCGATAGTGGAAGTGTCAAGGACAGGAGTCACTTTTATGCTTACTTATCGCGTGAACTGCATGGTCAATAGTATCCAAACTTTTTTGCAAGTTTGCAATCTAAAACAGTGTTTAAAGCTGACTTCGAAATTTTTTGGAACACTTTTAATCTTTTTTGGAACATTTTTAATCTTACTGACAGTGACTTGGTAGGTATATGCTTTGAATAAAGTCGATGTGAGAACAACAAACTCATTTCAGAATTGAAATTAAGGAAAATTGACAAAGCAGTTCTAGCTGATAATGCAACAGTATAATTTATAAATCATTGTATTTTGTCTGTTGACTATTGCACGAATCAAATTTCTTTCCGAAATACTGCTTTTGCGAGGTAGTCATCAGGAAATGGGAACACAGTTCTATTGCCTGAACTCTGGTCTCAGATCCTCTGTAGTCTGTCCTTTTGTGGTCCTATTGGCCTCCCGATAAGAACTTTTTCTCTTCACGGGGTAATTCAGCAAGTCTCTGAAAAAACGACTTTTTATCTAATCCTTCAAGAAGTTTTCGTCTATAAGACGTGACAACCCCATATTTTATCCTTCGTAAAGAAATTCACTCAAACTTTAATCACCAATTTGTACACAGCCAACGCTGCACTTGATGTAGGTTTGCACAAACAGTTCTGTATCCATCCAACATCTAATGGATTTATACCAATTTATACTAAATTGGTTGATGAATGAGTTTCTTTTGCTTAAAACACGCCTGAAGTTTTAAGACTTGATGCAAGCACACGATGTAGACTAAAATGAATCCTAGTGTGGTTTACTTTTCGTTTTCAGCAGTTCATGACGGGATTAAAATATAGCTATGACTAAAAGGCTGGCTAGAGCCAAGAGGGACTTCAGTCCCGGGCGTTGGGCGCCAACGAAGTTATTACTGATTAGGCACATTTAGGCTTTTTCGACGGACGGACAAAAAATTTGCTGATCTAGATTTGGAGAAACTTCTCCTATCTAAGGAAAATGGTATTTGTATACTATTCGCACGCGCCATTAGGAGTGCGAGTGCTAGAGATTTTGCATATTATGTAGGTACCTACTAAGAACTTTTTATCTAAGTATATTACGCCAATCGGCAGGCGGCAAGGGCGTCATGGTTGTCAAGCGTCTGTTGTATCATCATCAATCTTATCTTTCGTCACCACTCACCAAACGCATTATGTAATTTACATATTTTGAATTAAACTACTTATACATGGTTACGTATTTGTCAGCATTTTCCTGCTTTGATGTGACAACTATTGGTAAATTGCTGATGCTGATATTATATGCAAACGAAGAGATAAGATAGCGAATAAATACGTATCATAAACACGACGGATTTGAAATCATTGTTAGGGTAAATACGCCAAACGTCGGCCCCCCTCCAATCCTCGGCCGTCTGTACATTTTCAGCTTGCATTCATTCAAAAGGTAATTAAGTGGTAATTTTGTCACTGAAATTGCAAGCTTAGTTCATACTCTTCAAGTGCAAACCGTTACTATACGATTACGTCACTTGCTCTTCGCACACTGAGCGTCAGAAGCGATAGCGCCGTTGAAGCATTGAAGTTCGTAGTCAAAGCAGCTTACTTGCTGTGAATACCGACGATACGGGGATTGATATTACATCGGTAAGACATTTCTTTTTTTTTATTTTTAGCTTTGCTATCACTAAAAAGATATTTTTACTATATTTTGAGATAGTTTTTTCAACGTTTTGCGTATTGGTTTTAGGGAAAAATAGGGGGCCGCCATTAGAATACCAGTTTCGACTGAAAATCGGAATCTCGGCCGGGGCCGACTTAAGATAAATGCAGTTTGTTTTATAAAGTCCAATACTACGAATTCCATTGTCTTAATAGTGAAATTTATAACGCTTTTATGTTAATAAATCTATTTTACGTTCAATCGCCAAATACCGGCCGGGGTGGTATTAGCTGAATCTCGAGAAATAAGCTATACGAAACAGGGGCCGACTTTGGAAATATTAAAGATCGTAATGTCGGCCAGCCTAAGAATCGAGTGCTACTTACAGGCTGATTACTTTTGTATTTTTCATTGTTTGTGTAGGTACTGGGTAGTCATTTTTCAATTTATTTATGAAACTTGCTGTCTCAAAATTGAATTATGTATTAATATAATTTATTAATATTATAATAGGCCCGGCCGACATTTGGGAAAAACGCGACCGACCATTGGGCCGTGAACGGCCGATTTTAAGGTTTTTTCGTTCTCGACGCATTTAAACCTTAATACTTCTTCCGTTTAGTAGAAAAGTCAACCATATGCCTAAAAATATAAAATAGATTTATCAACCTGTCTAAAACCGTATAACAAGCTATCCTTTTGTTGCAAACTGATGGATCCGGAGCGATCTAAAGTGAGAAAATCCGTAAGTGGCCGACATTTAGCGTATTTACCCTACTAGGAAGATTGTTTTAATTTTACATTATGTACGCTCTTTACGTAGGTACATTTTTTAATTTTTACTATAGAGCGATTATTTTCAATCTTCTCTCAAACCCAACATTGCTACAAAAAAAAATCATACATCATTAATCATTTTGTGACAAACCTGTGCTGAATTTCCCTCTTGTCTAACCAAGTGCTCTGATTCATCGTGAGGGACTCTGCGAAGCTGTCCAGCTCCAGCTCGGTCTTGTCAGTTCTGAGGGGTTTGTCGATGCCCACTATGGACTTGTCGGGAATCTCTACTGTCTCGTCCCCCGCTATAAACGTAACTACGGGCTTGCGTTTCGAGGAAGAATTCGCACGTGCCCGCAGATCTTGCGGCGTAACAGACGGCGACAGGGGGTAGGCAACATCGAACGCGTCCGGCATTTTGTACCAAATATAACAGTGTACCAAATATAGCAACAGTCAAACTACAACTGAATCAGTCGCAAACAACATGTACCTAAATCTGTAGCTCGTGATAACTTTTGACCCCCTTATCGTTATTCTGATGTAAATATTTCATCTATTTATCATTATTTCTGAATCGAAATATATTATTTGCTTCACGATTTTCTAATCACAATCCCACAATCCTACGTCATAAATGATTGTGGAAAATATTTCAAAACAACAGCTACGCTATGGGCGCATTACTGATAGCATTTGGAACAAATTAATTTGCTACAGTTGCAGCACAAATAACAAATCTTTCCAAGGTTTAAGGCACACTTTTTTTTAATTATTTTTTTTGCATTTACGACTTTGATTATAAATCCAAAAAAAACATTTAAATACAAATAGCTGAATAAAAAAATGTTATGTTTTAACATGATGACAATAATAAGTGTTAAGTATGCTTGGAGGCAGTGGAGCATCAAACTTATGTCGAAAAGCAATGTTAATTTTTCTTGGACACTCAGTTAAATTATGAATTATTTTATTTTGTTTAATTATACTGAATTTAAAAAGTTCAAAAATTACTCAACCTTCTTGCTTTGATATTCTGAAAACTTCTAATTTTATTTAGACACCAAACTGTTGATGAGACATTAAATAAAAAAATTGTTCTTATTTAAAATATTATGTAACTCTTAAAAATTACATAGCTATGCTTTACAACACAATAAATACAATACTCATTTTGAATGAGTTAAGAACCAGTCAATGACATTGCAGGCTTCAAGCCAGAGGGGTGTATAAAAAAATGGTAATTTTGTTTATTACGTCAATCATTTCTAAGTTTATCGATACACCACGTGTTTTTTTCATTATCTTCTAAAATAATTTACCTACAGTTATAAAAACACAGAGGTGGTGTATCAATAAACTTAGAAATGTAGACATAATAAAAAAATCACATTTTTTCTTATACACCCCTCTGGCTTGAAGCCCGCGATATAATTTTTATCTAATAATTTTATTATGTTACATGACTTTAAACCAGACTTTCATATTATCATGTTTACAATACTTACTCCACCAATGCATAAAAAAAATTATTTAAGTAGAATAAAAACTTACCGATGATCAGCCCTCCTGTAGTATTTTTTATAGGACAGGTTTTCTGACGCTGCTCCTTCTTTACTAGTGATATCCATAATTTCGAATATGTTATTTCTAGACTTGTTTCTTGTAATGTATGTTTTGTATGTTTGATAAGTCCAATATTTTGTAAAAACACTCAAACGTCTTAGCATACAAATATAATTAATTTCTCATTTATGATGTAGGTATGACCTGAAATAACATTGTATTTAGGGCCTTCCTTTGATTAATTATTACGTAGATAAGTTATATCCTTACAAAACTGACAATATTTCTGTGCCACGACACACATTGACATGGGATGCGTGTCAATGTGTCAACGTCGCATAGTAACACAAAACACGCTATTACTCGCGGAGCACGCTAACCAAAATTGGCCCGACTTGGTTGGGCCAATTCCAGTCTTCATTTTTACGCGTTTATAACATATCTACCTCTTTTTAATATTATATATCTATGGGGCCTTCACAATCTACTGATAAGTGTCAGATAACTTATTTGCTTATTATATCTCTGTCGCTTGGTATAAAGAAAGCAGCGAAAAATTTCCGAATAAGCTATCCTACACATAATAGAAAATTGTGAAACAGGCCTTTAGTCTAAATAAATACTAATAGTAATAGTATAAAGTATTAATATAATTTTTAATAATTATTATATTTAGGTAATTTATAAACATTTATACATATATTTTTTATTTTATTTTCAAAATAGCATTAGTTCATATTACAGTAAAATAAAACCCATAGGACTCTGTATAAGCATCTTACAGTGAGCTTTAAAAATATTAGTCAATTAATTTATTGTAAAATAATAACTATTTTTATCAATAATTGCGATGGCTTAAAATAAAGCAATGAGTCAATAGCTAATTATTGATCTTTAGAAAACCTATTTTCTACTTCAACAAAATAAACAGAACATATAGCATAAATACCACAGTTCAATTTTTAACACTTTTTAAAAAACTCACAAGATAATGGGTAGGAATTTTTTAAAAATTCAAATCAATTATTTTGAGCTCTTGAGCTTTGTATTTTTTGTAGATTTTTTGTATCAAATCAAAATTCAACTTCTTCTTTCAAAGTCAAAATTCAAATGTCAATATCAATTGCACAGAATAAGTGACTTATTTTTTTTTTAATTTATAATTACTGCTTAAAACCTGTGCTATTGTCAAGTTATAACTATATAATATGCAGAGAAATTGAATTTTCGTAGGTAAATACAAGTTTTCTACACCTATCGTATCGTAGTACAACTCTAAACAGTATAATTATTTATGTATTCATACAACTACTTTCTATAATTATTGTAAAACCCTTGCATTAAAAATTGTTTGCAAAATAAATGTTGAAAGAAGGAGATATTTTTTGCTAGCCGCGGATTTATTTTAGAAGAGAGATGGAATCACGAAGTATAGAATACCAGGAGTCCGAACGGTATAGGCTTTTCCATAGTATTTATGAGTTATGACTTATGACACACATTAATAAACTCATTAGTTATTCGTTGACGTGCACTAGTGTGGAAAAGTCAATACTACTGGCGGGAAACTCAATTTAGCACGTATTTTGTAGTAACAAAATACGTGCTAAATTGGGTTTCCCACCAAAACTCCCTAGGAAGTTTTAGTAAAGCGTCTACCGCTCTGAATCGACTGACTTGACTGATTGACTACCGTGCTGACCATGACTATTTATTTGGACTTTGACTACACTTTGTACAGGTCGCGCAACGAATTAAGATCTTTCGACAAAAGTAGAGGGGGTATGCGCAGAAGTCAGTTTTTGGGTGTGTTTGGCGGTAGCGGGCTCAGGCGGGGAGGTGTGGATGAGCCGAACGCATGCCGAACATGGCTGCCGACACGCTATTGGTACGTTAGTAATATATATTCTTTGCTATTGGTCACATGCGCGAACGACCCCCTCCACTTTCCCTGAGCGCTCATAAACTGTTGCGCGACCTATACCTACTTGACGATTTAGAATTATTATATATGTAACGGAGATGAAAATATACTTGACACTGGCAAATGGTAATAAGCCGACGCCATGTAGAAAAAAAATTGACAGTTGTCTTCAAACTTCAAATTGACATTTACGATTCCCATTTTTCGTCAATTGTGTTGATTTTTCATCATTATCATTTTTCAATGTAATGAATATCTATACAATGTAAAATGTGAATAATACCTAGCAAAAGTCATAGAAATCATAGAAATATATAGTTTTTTTTATCAAATGTAAATTATAACAACATTAAATTTCTAATGGCTTACACCGAAAAAGTTTTGCTTAGTGGCACAGCACTTTCGTTCCTTTTTTACGAGTGCTTAAATTCCGATAACAGCCAGGTATTTATAATGTTATTATTTATTAACAAGCACCATTATACGGTATGTGAACTGCAAAAATATTGTTAATTTCAGGAAGGATTTCTGTTGGGAGACATAAGTTCACATGTAACTAATCACATATCAGATTCTCAAAATGACAACCCTCGACTCGATACTCAAATATTGGTGCGAAGTGTTTTGCCGTTGCCGACGGCGTCAATGTTTTATCTTCCGACAGGAAGGTTAAGAGAAGATACGCTATCAGAGCTGCTCGCGCAAGCAGCATCTGCTGTGGTAGGGTGGTACAAATATAGGAAAAATAGCAGCATCAAGCCTACGTTTCGGGACAAGAATATATCAAAAGGGCTACAAAAATACTTTGAAAGGTATCATGGAAAGAAAACTTTTGTCTCATGTTTTTTATCTAGTAAGGAGTCATCTGCGTCATCAACACACACAATAGTATATAAATTTGGTAAAATTAACTGTTTTGACTATTATGAATACATAGAAGATGTCACTGGTAATTTAGGTGAAAAAGTAACCGGGTACAAAAGGGCTCAAATGCCATCAGCTCATTGCATCTTCAACAGGATCGTTAAAGAAAGCAATGTCCACACCAACAACACCAATGATGCCATTATGTTAATTCAGAAAGCTGTAGATGATAGATTAACAAAAGAAGCCAAAATAGCTGCAAAAAATGAATGCACCATAAGAGAACTTGAAAATGAAATCAAAGAGATGACTAGAATGTTGTGCGAAAGGCAATGTTTTGAATTACAAGAAGCATATGAAACAATGATCAAAGAGAAAACAGTAAATAGACAAGCCGAAATGGCTCAGGCGTGTATAGAAGCAATGAAAACTCCTACTACTGTAGACATTCTTAGTGCACCGAATATTATAATAAACAATAGTTTGTCTGATGTTGATAAATCCAATCACACTGCTAGTAGACACCAAAAGGATAGATCACCGAGCCCCATCTTAATGCCATCAACCTCCACTAGCAAGGCAAAGGTTGATTATGCTTCTATTGTAAAGAAAAACTCGGAACAGTCAGCCAGTACATCAAGTGTAAGTTTTACTAAAGATTTTGTTAATTTTATATTGGAAAAACATGTTCCCCCTTACTAATAAATGCTGTCATAAGCTTTGAATAGTTAAACACTGTTTTGTTCCCGTCACACAAGTGACATTTTTAATTCGATTGAAGAAGACAAAACACTGTATAACTATTCCAAGCTTATGACAGTGTTTATTAGTAAGGGGGCTAGAGTATAGATTTACTGTATATTACTGTGTAACTTAAAAAGACATAAGGGTCCATCCACATATTACGTCACACCTGATGGGGGAGGGGGGGTCATACAAAGTGTGACAGTACATGTTAAATACAGATACAGGGGATACTAAAAAGCGTGACATAGGGGGGTAGGGGTTCAAAAAGTCAAAATTTTGCATGACGTAATTAATATGTGGATAGCCCCTAATGTACTGTATATTGTCTTTTTATGTTTAAATTAATGAAGTTCTCTTAGTTTGTACACCTACACAATCTTTTGCATTTTCTATGAACAATCTCATAAACAAAAGGTTGGCTGGTAGAGATTGCTTAGCAAGTTTGCCTTTTGTACATCATTTTATATGAAATTTATTGTAAAATTTGTTTATTTTTGTAGTTTTGGTGTGCTATAAAGTGTTATGTATTGTATTTAGTTATATAATTTTGTACTTTATATACTTTGTCTTATTATATACTTTTTAATTTCAGAGTAACCCAAGTGAAGATTTAATAATTTTTGACGTGGAAGACAAACAATATCAGAAGCCAATTATAATAAATGACAACATAAGTTTAGATGGGAGTTCTCCAGAGTATTAAAGTGCCTTAATTCGTTAAATGTTTTAGTTACCATATAATAATTATTATCTTTAACCCCCGATTCAAAAAGAGGGGTGTTATCTAAGTATCTACCTAACTATTATTTGTTAAACTTAATTTAGTGTTCGATGACTGCTAAGGATTCCCTAACAATATCTACCTGTGAAGGTGTCAGGTGATAAAATTTTGCATTAAAAATCTCTACAAATTGTAAATCAGTGATGGAGCCAAAGCCAATACAGAAACAATATCAATATCTGTTTGCATTTTTCAGGACATAAATTAAAGTGTATTTTATAAAAGAAAAAATTGCTCAACAAAATTTTCTTTAGATACTTATTTCTTTATAATATTTTTAAACAACTTACAAACTTGGGGACTTTCTTCCTAGGTTTTTGTTTGTATTGACTATAATAGTATCTTGTTACTGATCCCTTCACTACAATAAGTTTTATAAACCCTAAAATATTATATACATTTTATTTTATTTATACCTGATCATTATTTTTTAGGTTTATGCCATTTATCTAGTAATGGACAAAAAATCTGATTTAAGGTGATGTTAGGTTTATATCTGTATAATTATTGCTAAAATTAAATTAATATACTCACCCAAACTGACAATTATTCTTTTTTATTACTCTCGTCTGTATTATTTACTTAAATATATAATTTTGTACTTAGAATGTTGATTATTTTCTGCTCATTTTAGTAGCACAATATTTAACTTCAAAAAACTGTAAAATGCTAATTATTTTGCTAAGTAATTACAGATTACTATTATTTTTTAATATAAAAGTTACAATATTATTTACATTACAACTTGTTTATCTTTTTTCGCCCATACAAATAAAACAATAACTATATCTTCATACATTTTATTATAAAAGACTTGATGAAATTTGGGGATTTGGAATGTACATTTGTTACATAAGAAAGAATAAAGGAAGTGTAAGAATGTTATAACAATAATTAAAAATTACCAAAATATTTACAAATAAAAAGTAGTCCTCAGATTATCAAATCAAATCAAATTCCTTTATTGCTAGAATGTAGTACATGATGGTCTTTTAATAATAATAATAATAATAATAACCTTTATTTCAGGCTGCATAGGCCCATACTATAAATACCTTACAGACTAACATACATATTATTTATATACTTAAAAACTACACTTTGTCACGTATAGACAGCGACGTGATGCGCGCTTCGTTCCGGAGCCTCCCCCGGAACCTCCGGTAAACCACACCCGTCGGCCAGAAATCCTCCACCTCGAAGGTCGACAGTAGATGCGTCGGTACTCTCACCACAAAGGAACTGAAGTTGACCTTGTGGCGAGACTCCAGACGCTCGACCCTTAAGGCGAGGGACGTCTTCTTACGGATGTAGTCTACGACGTCCTCGACCTCCATCGACCAGTGCAGGCGGGAGACGTACAGCGGCGTCGCGGGTACTTCACACCGCAGGCGCAGCTCGGGTACGTAGGGTGCGGTGCCGCGGTGGTTGCGGACGGCGGGCTTCTTCTTCTTTTTTCTCTCCACCAGTGTGAAGCCCTCCTCATCGCACCTCCTGCTCTCGTCCTTGCCAGATCGAGGAGGCTCAGCCTTGCGGCTTTCCGTAGCCTTGCGGCTCTCTGTGGCCTTGCGGCTCTCTTCCTCCCCCTTTGTCTTAGCCCGCAGGGGAGGTGCGGGGCAAGCGGCTACACTCGCAAAATTTCGCTGCTGAGTTTTCGATTGACTCGGCGTCGGCGTGACCCGGAGGGGAACGCATGCGGCGGGGGCGGCGGCGATCGCCGACTCGACGGATTCCGCTGACACGCAAAACGATGTGTCAGCACGCGCGCCACCACGACGTGTGTTTACAAGGTCGATAGTAGGTAGTCTATGAATTTTCATAGCATAAATGTTCTTTCATACTAGAATACATTAACATATATCTTATCTAGTTGGTATAGTGCGATTCAAATGAGAATAGGATCGAGTCGGCGCCATATTGTGACGTCATAGCTGTCAATTTTACCCAATTGGGTACCTAATTAGGTAGGGTGGGCAAAAAAAGTTTTTTTCTTTTAATATAATTTATTTACAAAATTGAGTGAAAAAAATGTAATCTGAATCGAGCTCTTCAATTTCGCTCGTCTCTGTATTACTGTTTGAGTAGTCATCGTCGTCTATGTAACACAGCGCCTCGTTTACTCATTTTCGCGCAAAATGAGTATGACTATAACAAAAACAATATAATTTTGGCAAGTTGCCTTGCACCAACAATGAAAAACAAAATGTTAATTTATGATTTTAAGAACGAATTATGAATATGTATTATTATAATTAAATGTTTAAATATTTAACGTTATTATTTAAATTCGATGTAAGATTATTATTCCTCTTCATTTTATTTATGGCAATCGCGGTTGCAAAAGTTTTGCACCATTCTGTTAGTGTCGAGTATATAAATAATTATTTCGACTAATATTATTGGCAAATAAGTTTTTCTGCTAACCGTACTTTTCAAGTGACATTTGACAGATAGAGGTCATTGACGTTCCTATTCTCATTTGAATCGCATTATATACACTAGATCTTATTGTTTTTATAATTAAAAAAACATTTTTTTTAGATGTTATTCAAAAAGTTTAATTTACATGTAAATTTGGCACAACTAGCACAAAATCAAACAATAGATACATTAAAATAAAAAATAATTCCAAAATTACCATTTACATATAACTATAATTATAAAACAAAGTAAAACCTATCAAATATATTATATAAAATATAAAATCAGTTCCAAAGAATTTAAATTTGATATATTGCCTTACTACTACTTCTTAAATTGACGAATCTAAAATACATAAAATGGCGAAATCTGAATGAAACTTAAAAAATAACGACAATAAAACAACTGTCTTGACTAGTACATTCTTAATTTCTTAGCAAAGGCGACACTGCTGCTATTTACTTACTATTCAGATAAACAACACAGTTTTAAAACGTGTGGCTACTGGCTATATAAATTCAGGATTCTGTCAATAAATGAACGAGTGTCTGTACTCTCGCTTGATTTTTTAATTTATTATTTTAACAGTCTCCTGTAAGCCCTTATTTCAGTATAGATCAAAGTAGTAAGTACAAAAATGAAATACATAGCATTATGCTGAACGAATTTTAAGTACACTGTCTAAACTCTAACCCCATTACTAATAAACGCTGTATAAGCTTTGAATAGTGTTTTGTTCACATCACACAAGTGACATGTTTAATTCGATAGAAAGAGACAAAACACTGTATAACTGTGCTTATACAGGGTTTATTAGTAAGGGGGTTTAACGTTATTATAGAGTAGGTACTTATAGTAATTAATCAACAATTACGATAGCATCTCAGATTCACAGTAGATCATTAGCTACGGCCCGGTTTTCTCCGGCTAACTCATATACGGAGTGTGCCAATCTACGCGCCTGTTGCACCGCTGTGGAAGCAGGCAACAGACCCAAGTGTATACAGATCAGCTCCTTTAGACTCACGCCCTGACTGTCGTTGGGAAACGCCAGCTCTTGCAGTTGTCTGAAAACCAAGAAAATTGATAGTCGATAAAAATATGCTGACGATAAGAAAATGAGTGTGCGCTGCTTTGATACTTTATAACATAGATATGTTATATTCTTACAAAACTGACAATATTTCTGTGCCGCGACACACATTGACATGAGACGCGTAATACGTGCTACTCGTCGACCAGCTCGTCGCACACTAACACAGAACACCATCTAACATACTACCCAAAATTAACCTGACGTCGGGCCAATTTGAGTCTTCACTTTTTACGCGCAATGCCATATCTACCACTTTTTAATATAATACATCTATGGTGCGCTGTTTTTAGTTTTTGCGTAAAAACTGTTAAGCCGATTTTGACACATTCATTGTATAGTGACACAAACTTATCTAGCCCGGCGGGAGAGTCGCTGCTATCGCATTTTGGGACCAATAAAAACATCTTTTGCAATAAGATGGATGAGCAGGTCGACGTATGATTAGCAGGCAAATTGACATTTCAAAATGGCGTCATTAATTCTTCTTTAGGCCAGATAAGTTTGTGACACTGTACATATTATATCGAAGTGTCACCGGCCACCTGAGTTCTAACTACTAAGTGTGAGCGCGTTTGGCGTTTACTAGGAATTTGTATGTGATTGAACTTAGTTGTAAACGCTACAACTAGGTGGCGCTGTTGTACCTGTAGAAGCTGGCGCGTATGTCACCGGGCGGGGGAAGCGCGCGCGCGGCGGCCGGGGTGTGCGCGGGGCGGGCGGGGGCGCCGCGCCGCTCCCACCACTGCAGCGCGCACACGTGCAGCGCGCCGCGCCGCCACGCCGCCGCGCCGCAGCCGCCGCGCAGTGCCGCTAGGGCACGCCGAATTACGGCGCGCACCTGTAAAGAGGTCAAATTGTATTATGAGTAGATGATCCATGAAACGGCCGCCGTATTACGTATCTTGCAAAAGCCAAGCAATAGCAAAAATTGCGCAGTTTTTGCGCAAAAATCGCAAATTCGTATTACGTATCTGCAAAAACCTATCAGAAGTAATCTAGCGACAGTACTGCCTCTACCGAACAATCGAGGAACTATAAATTGCAATAAATTGTTCGATATCTTCACTGCTGTCTAATTTTTCGTATTACGTAAGACTTTTACAGCAAAGCGAAGCCAATCAGCGAGCGAATTGAACTGTCAGTTAGCAATAATAAGCGAAAATGAAGCATACTTTGCTTCAAACGCAACAGCGAGCGATTAGCAATTGATCGCATAGGTACCTAATACGATTTTATTTGACGTTCAGCAATTGATGTCGCGTCTATCGCGCGATGACTGCAAGATTTTTGCTAATCGCTATTTTTACGTAATACGGCGGCGGAATAAACTTTGGTAAACAACGAAAGCTTCTGTCGAAAAGCGTAGCGAAAAAATAACGTATGAAAATATATGGATCGTAAATATAGGGTTCGGTAAAATCAATTACGGATATTTTGGGCATAAGATCTATTGTTTATGTAGAGACGTTTAAGCAGAAAAATAATTGCCACACTAGTTTTGCGAGTTTGCGTTTTGTGGAGTCTCCCATACATGAGATGATTTTTTGAGTATGACAATTATTTTTTTTCCTAAACGTCTTTACATAAGCAGTGGATCATGCGCCCGAAGTATCCGTAATTGATTTTCGAAGACATTATATTTAAGTCCGGCGTATGCGCAATTTTTTAAATGATCTAAAAGATGTGTTTCATCATTTTTGATGGATGGACATTGGATGATTTGGACAGATGTTTGTTTACATTTCAAATTTTTGTTGGTGACCTGTACTATAAAGTTTTTGATTTATCTATCAGCAATAAGAATAAGTATAAAATCCATACCGTGCTAGGTGTAAGCATGTCAATGCAGTCGGCCATGTCGGGTGCTAGGAACCGGCCCGTGGTACGATCCACGTACACAAAGTGTATAAGCCCGGGGAACTCCTCCACGTACTTGTGCAGAGATATCGAGCTGCCCACGTCCGTCTCCCCAGTGGATTTAGAGTTAAGGAATGGTTAACATTAGATAAAAATCTTTTTGTCCCGGCAAGAGGTAACATGTATAGGTACATTCACGAAGTTCAAAGAGATGTAAAAGTAATAAAAACCCAATGTGCTATTATTTTTGGTAGTAGGTCCACACCACGTCAATCTGGTCCCTGTGATAAGTTCTCTCAGAACTTGTGTTACAAGTTTCGAATACCAGATAACGTAAATATATTTAATACTTTATATATGTCACATATTTAAGATTTTGATCATTTAACCTTTCATATTCATGACCCAGGAACACAGAAAACTGTTATGTTCCTTTGGCGCGATTTAAACTGCGCGCTGACGCGCTCGACCACTGGGCTACAGAGATTGACTAATTGTTGAATAGCTCACAAAAGATTTGGGTCCTTGTAATAAAGCATAATAATAGTTCTAACGTTGTTATAATGTAATTTTTAAAAGGATATGATTCAAGATTGAAATAGCGCTCTGCTTTCTGCTTCAAAAACTCTAGGTACGGTGACAGTTGAGTCTTCAGCTCCGTGAGGTTTATCTTAGGGCTTGGTATGTCAGGCTTGAGCTGTTCTAGTACAGCATCGAGGGCGGTGTGTAGGGCTGCGGCGGCAGTATCGGGGGAGAGGGGCGAAGTCCCACCGGCAACTGCTTTGCGTAGCTCCAACAGTCTGCTAGTTAGTCGAGCACATAGACCGCTGTTGGACTTGTTCTTGCGGAGTGCGTCTGTAGTCTGAATTGAAAAAAAAAAACAATATTTTACAACAAATTTTATTTACGTTGATTTCTTTTATACTACCAATTTTCCACATAAAATAAATTATTAAATTTTACATTGTTAAAACATATATGTAAACAACTTTATTTAAATAAGTTGCCTTTTACCTTTTTATTAGCCTGTTCCAGAGAATCCAGTGTAGTTGGCACCATTTCCATATTTCTCTGAAGGAGTAGCCTTCTCAAATTGCATAGGATTTGGCTAGACAGGTGAGCCGATATGCCTATTTCCCTGTAAAAATAAAATTATTTAGAAAAATTCAATTAAAATAATTGAATTTCTTCATTTTTTTCTTCAAATTTCTTCAAAGATTATAAATTTACTAGCTTTCACCCGCGGCTCCGCTCGCGTAAATACATTATCCCGCGGGAACACTACTTTTTCGAGATAAAAAATATCCTATGTCCTTTCCCGGGACCCAAAGTATGTCTATACGAAATTTCATAAAAATCGGTTCAGCGGTTAAAGTAACAGACAGACAGACACACTTTCGCATTTATAATATTAGTATAGATTAATACGTAGTAAATATTTTTCGTACTTATTTTTCACAGTGGCAATGGACGTCTGTGTATAATAAAAGAGAATAGATTAGAAAGTTCGTTACGTTAAGTTGGTAGCCCTATGGATTATTGTTCCGCTAGTCCTTTTTCGCATATCCAAACTGAGGAAAATGTATGGTCTCCTACCATATTTTAACAGCATGAGAAAGCCTTAGCAACATTAGAAAGACTTCTTATCTTACCTCAATACGAAAAGTAATAATCACTGCATGAACACAAATTAGATAGGTATAGGTACCGGTGATCAGACTAAGTAAAGTTAGTAAATCTTTTAAAGGTCAATGTATACGCATATACTCCCAGAAAACGTTCAAAATCTGTCTATTAATAAATTAAAAAAAAATAGTTAAAGAACGTTTGTGTGCTAAAGCTAGGGTCAATGATTTTATTGACGATCGCACACCTTGGGAATAGGATGGCCAACCTGCAAGGCTGCTTCTATGTACTATTGTACTCTTGTTATATAGTTTTAGTCATAACATTGATAGATACCTTTCTTATTCTAAAAGAATAATTTTCCATCTTTTTGGTAAAAGATGGCCTCGCGCGAGTTTCTTACGCCGGTTCTTCTCGCCGGGTTAGTTACCGAACCGGTGTAATAATACCAAAAAAAGAGTATAAAAATATCAACTTTGAATATTTTTTTTTGACATTGACTTACCTTAGTTCCATATCGACGAGCACGGCGAACACTATGCGCGGCGCCAACTCCACCAGGTGCATAGAGTGTGGCGCGCACGGGCTGCCCGTGCCGCCCGCGCACAGGTTGACTATCGCGCTGTTCTCCGCCGAGAGCCCTACATATATGCCACGTAATTTAACTGGGCTTGTTAATTTGTTATCATGCCACTTTAACAATGTCATGTCCTATAGGAAGCTGAAGGCTCTAGCAGGTAGAGAAAAATCGCAGAAGCTCGACCGACATGGCTAAAGCGGCGTTGACACGATCAAAGTAAGATCAGAACCTCAATAGGCAAGCGGACTGATTTTTTTTATTGCATAAATGAATAGTACTCTTAAATATGAGTAACTTCTCAGAAGAAACCGTATATCAAAAGTCAATATTTTCAAAGGTACAGCGATTTGTATACAAAATTTCGCTCCGCTGGAGTACCAAAAAAAATTTTTTTTTTTTGCGAAATTGGTAAACAAAACCTACATCATTAGTAAAACCTACACCATAATGAATGTTTTTGTATATGATGTGAGTAACATCATATACAAAAACATTCATTATGGTAAGTATGAACTTAAACGCACAAATATCGGAGATATTTACAAATATATTTCTGCGGCCATATACTTCATATACTACTTCATACTACTTCATATACAAGTGACGTCATTTTTAGGTCGACTTTAGTATGGAGCGTTTTTAGGAGGCTCGCGAAATTTTTTATACAAATCGCTGTACCTTTGAAAATATTGACTTTTGATATACGGTTTCTTCTGAGAAGTTACTCATATTTAAGAGTACTATTCATTTATGCAATAAAAAAAAATTTGTCCGATTGCCTATTCTCGTATTTAACGTAGACTTTCATTTAACTTTGATGGTATTATAAGTGAAGCGACCTGTTATCATAAACTGATTTTGTTAAGTTTGGACCAATCAGAAGGCGTTTGACGCTGGTTTAACGTTTACGAGAACACTGGTTTGGCAGTTTTAGCGTATCGGGACTTGATTGTAATGACATAAAGTTTTATGTGGGTTTTATTTAGCAGAATTGCCCTCAGAGTGTACTTTGTCCAAATAGTCTTGTATGAGTCAATTAATTGGATGAATAGAGCCCGTCCATAACAACTTGGATCGAATTCTTGGTTGATTCTTCGTAATAAAATATATTAAATTTACACTTACATGGCAAACGAACATTGTTGCTGGCTTTATCTTCCTCCTCTATACGTCTCAGTTCCGTCCAATACTCCTGCGCGGCCACACATTGTATACTGAGCAGGATCAGGTCAGGTGGCATGAGGTCTTCACAGCCACGACTGTAACAGTACTATGTTTGTAAGTACCACAGACATCTATTGACTAGACTACTTGCGCAACGCAAGTCTCATCGTCTGTATAGAAACCAAGCGTGCCATTGTTTTTTTACCTGCTGTGACGTCACAGAAGCGATTTTATGGAACGAACTCCCTGTCCCCGAGTAAACGATTCAAATGCCGTATCCGCGCGTCGCCCCGTCGCGTTTTTTAGTTTTCGTTTGACGTTTGACACCGACAATATTCTAGAGGAAATGGCGCTGAAGGAACTAACTTTTACTCCTCTTTTACACGCGAAGTACATACACTTGCGTAGTCTAGCCAATAGATGTCTGTAGTAAGTTCTGTGGCGGACCAATCAGCGCACAGTCCTGAATCGCGCTATCGAAGTTTTCACAGCTCGGCAGTATATATTATACGACAGCTGAATTGCATACAAGTGGGCTTCGGCCTGACCGAGCATACCATCTCGCTCGGTGGGAGATCTCCCTTTGGGGCTTACCACCACAGTACATACCCACAGTACCATAGGAATTATTGGCACAACATGCCAGTTCAATAGACTATCTATCATATTGAAAAGTCAGTTAAATATTAAGTGGCGTAATTAAAATACCTTGCGTTGGTCCATACTTTCGATGTTCTTTCTACCTATCAGTGGCGAAGGCTGCTTCTTCTTCGTAGGGAAGCCGGAGCGTGTATAATAGGTAGGGATTTCTATGAAGGTTTGCAAAAGGTTAGTGACAAGGGAAACCGATAGGAATGGAGTTATAAGGAACCCTTCGCCACTGCTACCTACTAATATATTGCATAATACTAGTAAGTACTATGATTTTTAACAAATAATAATGTTTAGAAAAAAAGTAGAGTGTGTGCGTAAGACCGCACACTGGAAGTGTAAACTTCGTTGGTAATCGTAATCAATTTACGTCGTGTAGCGTAGCGTGAGCGTAACGGATCAGCCTCACTCACAGCCTACAAAACGCTTTCTCGCTTGGGTACACTCAGCCGTCCTGAGTTCACCCGATCTAGCCTTTCACCTCAGAGCGTGACTTACAGCCTACGAAAAAATGTGTGTGTGGTGCACTTACACTTCAAAATACACAGACTTACGTAGAATACAATGCAAGCAATAGAAGTTTACACTTCAAAAAACACAGACTTACGTAGAATACAACGCAAGCATCTTATCACCAACAAACAGCATGAGATGGTAATGTTGGTATGAGCCACATTTGATCTCTTTACTGGCAGCCTTCAAGGCATTTAGTGCTGCCATCGTAGCTCCACTCTCCCCGATCACTCCACTGGCTCCAGGTATTGAGTCACCTTTGGTCCTGCTCTCTAACAGTACTGACAACCAGTCCTGATACACTGTTGAGTGAAGCCTGAAAGGTTTGAAAATCTTTTTAAATACTTGTTATCAAGACTGTAGTAAAATCCTACTATCCTACTAATATTATAAATATGAAAGTTTGGGGGGATGTTTGTTTCACGCAAAAACTAAACGGATTTCGATGAAATTTGGTATGGGAGTAGTTTTTTATGCCGTTTTTATGCGAGTTTATTACGCCAGTTCTTCTGGATAGGCTAGTTTCCGAACCGGTGGTAGGCATCATGTAGGACAATTCTACAAGTGTTATATTTTAACCTATATGGAAATAACCTAACCTATATGGAATAAAAATTTTGAGTTTGAGTTTAGGCTCTGGATTAAAATATAGGCTACTTTTTATCCCGAAAAAGTATAGTGTTCCTGCGGGATATTCGATAGTATATTTACGCAGGCATAGCCACGGAAAATAGCTAGTATTTTACTATTTATTCACTGTTCTTTTAGAAGAAAAAATATTGCTTGAAGTAAAACATGGAAACTTCTTAAAAACAGTAGCGAGTTTACAATATTTTGTAAGGAAAAATTGTAATATGTACATAGAGTCATTTAAGAGTAAGATTTATATATAAATAAATAATATGTTGCACCCATGCGAAGCTGCTAGCTAGTATTAAATATAACAATGAGCTATTTATTTCTATAAATAGATCAAAGTACAATGTTACACATGCATTACTTACAGATTAATGTTCTGTCCACAAACATGTTGAACTAATGTTTTGCAGTCCATCAGCTCTCGGTGAGCATCATCTATATCATCCTCACTTATGATCATTAAAACATGATCAAGCCACTAAAAATAACAGAAATAACTACAATTTATATAAAAAACTATAACTGGATTGCATAAATTATAATATAGCCTATGTTATCGAATCTATTACAAATCATCATTGACTATTCAGACCAGTATTTTTAGGCTCTAAGGTGGAACAAACATACATTCATACATAGACTACCAGATCGGCTGTGTTATTTTTTTACCTATATTGAAATAAAACTATTTTGATTTTGCCAAAATCATTATCCTCCCTTTTGGCTTAGCCATAGTAAAGTAAGAACAAACCTTATAATGTATGTTACTCTGAAATGTACATAAGGAGCTAATTACATAAAATACAGTGAAAACCTTTTAAAACAACATGACTTATAACGACAAACTGTTTATTATGACTTGTGTGATGTACATCATGTAAAAATATGATGGACATTTTACCATAGGTTTTAACAATTGGTTGACCATAGACATAGTTGGCCCCAGACGTATTGACCAGTTCATTCCTCTGGACTAGGCTGACTATGTTGTGAGAATGCCGTATGTGCTTGGGCAACCATACGACATTTAAAAACTAACTGTCCCAGGCACTAAAGTATTTCAAGAGTGGTTACTTCGCTCGGAGAATACTGTATAAATCATCAATAAACGGATGCAAAGGCCTAAGTTTAACTATTGGCTTTTACAAACATAATATACCAGTCCCTTCAATATTGCTATTAATCAGTTTTCACTATAGTATTAACTATTAAACTACTTAAAGATAATAATTACGCACCTCATCAAAAACTATTGTTGTATCATCCTTGCACTGCATTGAAGTATATGTATTGCTGAATTGGGCTGCCATAATACGTTGGGATGTTATAATAGGACTTAATAACTGTGAAATATGGTAGCCATCTGTAATATTCCCATCTTTCTCCTAAAATTTAAAGAAGGAATGTCAGTAATTTTCTTATAAATAAAGTTATACTCCAGTCACAGAATTCAGAACATCCAGAATGAGTGTTCAATCACATTTGTATGCAGCGCACTGTGTTCAAAACCAAGAATGTGAAACACCGCCAAATGCGAAACACCGCCCCACCCGCTCTTTTTACTCTTTACACTTACAAAACAAATCGCGTTATTATGTTACGACAATTAGGTATTCAATAAAAATTAATTTAAGAAAAGCTAGGTAAAATATTCCGTTATTCTGTGGCAACATATTATGTGCATGGACCTAGGAATAACAACATTATGTGTGGATAACTACTTGTGACGAAGCCGTCACGACTACTCCAAATTGGAGTTTCAAGCGCGTTGGCGGTTTCTGGATAATTTTCTGTATTCTGTGACTCCAGGAAACACATATTACTAAACGCTGTATAAGCTTTAAATAGTTATACAGTGTTTTGTTCCCGTCACACAAGTAACATTTTTAATTCGATAGAAGGAGACAAAACACTGTATAACTATTCAAAGCTTATACAGCGATTACTAGTAAGGTGGTTAGTAGTTATTATGCATAATACTATGTATATGAAACTTACTTGACCACCAAAAGATTTCATCTGCAATAGAAACTCTTCATCCCATTTAGAGAACAATAAATCGTTAACGTTATCAAAAATTAAAACGGCTTTCATTTTTGATTTTTATCAACACTTACCAAAGTACTTTGGCAAAATAATCAATAAGTTTTGAATTGAGATTTAAAATATTGAGTTCGGATTTCAACTCTTTATTTCTTACGAAAGTGTTTTTACTATCTATTCAAAGTTAATATAAATAATTATTTGAAATCAAAACCGCAGCACAAATTGATTTTTTGTACAAAACTCTGCCCAAGTACCTACTATACAAAAACCAAAAACACAGCTGTTTGGCTGTTGTTTTGAACTTTTGACACCTGTCAACACCTCTACAAACTTTTTTTAAATATTTTTTTTTTAGTTGCAGTTTAGAAGTCTTTGAAATAAATCTTAGATCATTTAATACGGGATACGCCTTACATGAGATTTCCCCTCTGCCAAGGTATAAGATTTTTGAATCTAATGCGTTCATAAAAACTATTTGCGTAATCGATTTTAACCATTATGTGCATCGGTATAGCATCGAAAGGACGTCCGAAATGCTCCGCTAAAAATGCCGATTTGTGCTCTTATGTCCTGTAAAAACAAGTCCAAAACGTCGAATCTTAAAAAAGATGGAATGACCTTTCATTTGTGAGTATTTTTTAATTTAATTATTGTATATTTCTATTTAAATGTAATTTCGTAAAAATTGACGATGTATCGAATAGCGGTGTAAACGAGACAAAAAATCGGAGAACATTCGATGATGACGTAGGCGCACTCCCCACGAGACTATTGTTGTTAGATATAGAATTTTAGTCTTTATTTCCTATACAATAGATTCGAATTTTATTATGGCACTTAATTCTCGAAACATGGCGGAATTTTTTTATTACTTTTTGAGTGACGTGACAATCACTAGAATAACGATGTCGATAAAAAATATTTTTTTTCTTGGTATACTAATTTTATATTTTGTGATGTAAAAATATTGGATTGATTTTACACTTTATACGACAGATCAAGCAAGAAGTATAAAGTATGCATGTATGTACGTGATGTTTATTATTTACCCTACCGCAACTTTGAAACTTGAAAGGCTGAACAGTTTATTTGGATGTTTGAAATATGGACTATCGTTATAAAATCAAGATGGGTATCGTTATAAAATCAAGATGTTCCCAGCCAGAGGGACACAAGTTATTAGTTTTCCTTTTTTGAAGCGCAAGTCATTTTTAGGGTTCCTTGGGTTTACTTGAGGAACCCTTATAGTTTCGCTCTGTCCGTCTGTCTGTCCGCGTTTCTACCGTTAGCCTAATTATGAATATAAATGGATGAAATTTGGTACAGTCATAGATCACAGATTAGTATTATGTAGCTAGATCATAGATTGTGTATAGATCTCGGATTTGGCATCATAAAATAATAATAATTTTAGTACCTGGGCGACTATTTATTGTAATATGGTGGTGTTTAGGTGATAATCTACATAAACAGTAAACTTAAAAAGTAAAATGTGAACTGACAATTATTATTATTTACAATAGATTTCTGTGTAGATCAGGTGTTTGATCTGAAACATTAACTACATTTTTTTTAAACTTGTCTAAAAACTATAAAAAATAAAAAAATATAATAATATAATTATATACTTGAACATATAAAAAAACAAAAGTAAGGCACTGAGCAGGTTTCGAACCCGTAACACTCGTTTCTTGCCATGCGCGTCTTAACCCGCTGGACCAAACGGACAGTGGCCGGCAGGACGAAATTAGCGACCATATTCTGCGTGGAAAGAAAAACGCATTAAAACACGAACACGCATTTTCCCAAACATAAGACTAATCTAGATCGATTGTGTACCCCCGAAAACCCCCATATACCAAATTTCAGCGAAATCGTTGAGCCGTTTCCAAGTATAAGATATTCTAGGTGTGGCTCTCCATGCATGTGAAGTGGGGATGATTTTTTTTTCTTTCTATCCCATCATGTGGGGTATCGTTTAATAGGTATTTTAAAATAAAGGCAAGGTTTCATACATATTTTTTTTATAAAGTCAACCATTTCGAGTAATCGGCCTCCAAAGTGATTTATAAGTTGGTCTTCCCTAGCATTTCTAAACTATAAGACTTAGAAACTTACAATTTTCTATGCTGATAGATTATTATGCTAATAACTCTTTAGGAAAATTATTTTGAACCAAATCAGACAGTAACTTTTGAAGTACTTAATTTGAAAAAATATTACATGTTTATAGTTACGGAACCCTCCTTAGACGTGTCCTGATATATTCTTGGTTAGATTAGGTCATTCTTTGCTTTGATGTTTGCAAAAAAGGAGAGTTGTATGTTTAGTGTTCATAATAATATCTACGTATGTGTTATGTATTAGCGTATGTGAGTATGTGCGTATGTGCATTCTATAGTCACGTAGAAGCTATGGCGGTTTTAAAAAGCTTCACATACATAAGTGGTAGGTAAATACACCCTATAGGTACGCGTTAAGTTTGCAGTGAGTCATCAGTGCAAATGTCTTTAGAAAGCAATGACGCTTAGCTCGTGTTCACGTTTGACAATAAAGGTAAGCCAGTTTAACATCGTCAAATTGTACTGACGACTCACTGCAAACTTAACGTGAATAGACTGTATTTACTACTTACGTACCTATGTGAAGTTTTTTATTGCTGCCATAACTTTTACGTATAATATAATATATTAATATGTATATCGGAATTATTCGGAATGGTTTTATTTCAACAAAATACATTATTTTCAAATAACGAAGATGTGACCAATACAAATTCATATCGACAATATATCGATATAATTTGTATTGGTAACATCACTTAGCATGCCAGTGTATTAGTACGTACGCTACACTGTTATATTAGCGCGAGTCTTATTTGTGTGAAATAAATAAGCTAGTGTTGCAGTTTTATAAATGTGTGAGTTTGTAACGATTACAATATTTTTGTGAATGTGTGATTTTGTTTTCATTGTGGGAGTTACCCTCCCCGCACCAAAATCGGCAGAAAGTTTTGTTTGAAAATTTCCCCGCGTGCCTGATCCTGTATTAAATGATCTAAGAAATAAATAAATAAACCAGTTTTTTTTTCAAGATAACTTTACAACTTTGCTTTACAGTTTACAATAATTACAAACATTACTAACGATTTTATGAATTCTGACCTTTGATTAGAGAAAGGTAGAGACTTTATGACAAATGTCATCGAATTGGTTACCATATCTGGCGAATCATTACGGAGCTATCTATAAAAAAGAAAAAGAAGAAGATTTTTCAAAGATTTTTTTTTAAGCTAAGGGGGGTTTTTGCCGGGAAAGTCAATCAGCAATGTTGTGTTTCTGTATTATTTTTCTAAATTCGTGTTAATTCGGTTTTTAATGTGTTATAGTGGTAGAATATTAACCATTAATTATTCGTTGAGGTGCATTAGTGAGGAAAAGTGATACATTCTACAAAATGCGTGCTAAATTAGGTTTCCCGCCAAAACTCCCTAGAAAGTTTCAGTAAAGTCTACCACTTTACTGAATCGGCTGACTTGACTAATTGACTACCCTGACTACTTATTTCGGCTTTGACTAGACTTTGGACTTGACGATTTAGAAATAAGACAAAGAAATACCTCAAACAACAGACGTGAGACGAGGCAGTATGGTCTAAGATCTTAGCCTGTTCCATTTCGGGACGAATTAAACAAAAAAAAAATCATGCTGGAGTTTTGCCGGGAAAGTCAATCAGCAATGTTGTGTTTCTGTATTATTTTTCTAAATTCGTGTTAATTCGGTTTTTAATGTGTTATAGTGGTGGAATATTAACCATTAATTATTCGTTGAGGTGCATTAATGTGGAAAAGTGATACATTCTACAAAATGCGTGCTAAATTGGGTTTCCCGCCAAAACTCCCTAGGAAGTTTCAGTAAAGCGTCTACCACTTTACTGAATCGACTGACTTGACTGATTGACTACCGTGACTATTTATTTGGACTTTGACTAGACTTTGGACTTGACGATTTAGAAATACAGTACCTACGTTGATGAAAATAATATACTTGACATTGGCAAATGGTGATAAGCCGATGCCATAAATAAATAATAAAAAAAAAAAAAAAAAAAATCATGCTAAAGTTAATTGTCAATTTGTCAAACAGATCAAAACAGATTACAGATAAGAGGCTTTTTGGTTAAGTGTTGTCAACAAGCGTCGTTTTTGTTTTTTAGTTTTTAAGGTGTTAATTAGGGATTTGTGATCTTTTTTTAATATCTGTTGAGTTATCTTATCTATTTTTGGTGTTGTGTAGTTTAATTTGTGTTTGTCTTGTCGTAAGTATTTAAGTATTTGTAAGTTTTTGTTTGTAGGTTATACCGGTAGGTACTTTTCTTTTCGTGGTCTAAAATGGAGATAGATACCGATCCCCCGGACCCCGGAGGAGGTAGCGTTAGTAGAAAACGTACTATTCAGGACAAAAACGAGCCTTTGGCAAAAAAAGTAACTAATAATGCACACTCGGTGCCTTCAATACAACTACATTACATTAACCCCGATTTTGCCAATAAAAAAGTTTATGGTTCAGACGATGCTGCACCTTATATCGTCCACGTATCAAAGCCTGAGACTGATAGCGGTCCTGTGCTTAATCCCATTCAATTTGGACAGTTTGTGTTTCAAAATAAGGTACAAAATATTAAAATGGATGGAATTAAGAGAATAGGCCGTAATCGTGTCTCTATCGAATTTAAGTCTCCAGAGCACGCAAACTCTTTTATTGATCTGCCTGCAATATTAAGTGCTGGATACATTGTATCCATACCCTCATATAGTGTATCCCGCATGGGCATTGTTCGCAATGTCCCTGTGGACTGGTCTATGGAAGAGCTAGTTGAAAATATGCAAGTTCCGTCAGGTTATGGCAAAGTAGTTAAGGCACGTAGGTTGAGTCGCAAGACTATGAACGATCAAAACTCCCCTATTTGGTTACCTACCCAATCAGTAGTTCTGACAATCACTGGACAAAAATTACCTTCCCATGTATATTGCTATTATAATTCCCTCCCCGTTGAAACATATAAATTGCCCACTATACAGTGCAATAAATGTTGCCGCTTTGGCCATGTTAAGGCACAGTGTAGGTCGCAACCCCGTTGTTATAAATGTTCACAGAAGCACGAAGGAGCAACGTGTACAGCAACATCTTTTACTTGTATGTACTGTAGTGGTCCGCACGCAGCCAATGATCTCTCTTGCCCGGAATATTCTAGGCAAAAAGAGATAAAATTGGTTATGAGTCAGGAAAGTATCTCATACATGGCGGCATCAGCTCGATTCCCCCATGTGAGACGATCCTTTGCTGACTCGGCCAGGACTTCTCCTTCTGCAACTGTCAACATTTCGAGACAGACTGACAGGCAGACAAAATCTCCAGTTACCTCATCTTACAGAAAGACTGTATATATTCCCCGACGCCCCATTCCTCCTATGTCCCCTGGGTATGACCACCAGGCACATAGAAATATTATTGAACAACCAGCATCTCCGTCCCCTAATGGGTGTGCATATCCCTCTTGCAATGAAATGTCCCCAATGTCCCCGAACGATAACTTACTCGACAACTTGACTATCTTCTTCATAGATCTCATTTCTAGGTCTAGCGACTCCCTACCGAACAAAACTCTTGCCAACCTGACCCAACTCATTAAACTTTTGCCCAACAATGGCTCACACTGTGTTACAGTGGAACAGCAGGAGCATCAAGAATAAAAAACAGGATATACTTTGGCTAATTAACTCTTATAAGCCAACAATTCTTGCCATCCAGGAAACATGGCTGGCTCCTGGCTCTCGTTTTCGGGTCCCGGGTTACGCCTGTTTCCGGGATGACAGGTCTGATGGCAGAGCTGGAGTAGCCATTTTGGTCTCCAGCAAATGTACATATTCTGTATATACACTTCCTGTACATAGTAGTTATTTTAATATTGTGGCTGTCCGTATCTTAGATACCATATTTATGTCTGTGTATGTCCCTCACCCTAATCCCTCCATCTTCTCTGAACTTTCTTCCATTTTCTCTTCCATTCCTTCCCCTATGGTTGTGTTGGGTGATTTTAACACTCATCATATATCTTGGGGCTCCCATTCCAATGATCCTAATTCGTCTTGCTTGATTGATTTACTGGATGACAACAATCTAGTTGTCCTCAATGATGGATCTCCTACTCGTCGGGTTTCTCCTTTGCAGAACCCGAGGAGTGTGGTGGATCTGTCATTATGCTCCCCTTCTCTTTCTCCTTCATGTTCCTGGGCAGTTCTTCCTAACTCTTATGGTAGTGATCATTTTCCAATCCTAACTACAATAACATACAGACAGACTAGACAAACATTAGCATCCCCTTCCCCTCGACTTAAATTTAAAACTTCTAATGCAAATTGGTCTCAATTTGCAGACATAACGGATTCTGAAATGAGCCTCTTCCTACCTCTCCATACTAATGATACATTCTCGTCATATCGAAATTTAAAAAATGTCCTTCTGTCGGCTGCGGATAGGACCATTCCTTTGAAATCTACGGGTAGTCGGAAAACTCTTTCCCCTCCCTGGTGGGACTCAGAGTGCACTGGGGCCTGTAAGCGCCGCAAAGATGCGGAAAATTTATTTTCTAGGGCTATGACCCTAGAAAACTACTTAAATTATAAAAAAGTGGCAGCTGAGGTTAGACTCTTATTATCTGAAAAAAAGAAAAATGGTTGGCGCCAGTTTTGTCTAAGTCTTTCACCTCTATCCCGTCCGTCACTAGTTTGGAAGAACATTAAAAGGTTCCGAGGCTCCTTAGCAAGTGATTACCATCCGTCCAATGACCCATCAGTGTGGATACACGCTTTTTCTCAAAGGTTGGCGCCCCCGTCGGTTCCAGCTTTTGACGAATGCCAACATTATGTATCTTCTGGTCCCTCTTCCAATTTTTTAGATAGTCCCTTTTCCCCGGAGGAATTTCGATTGGTTATGAGCTCATTAAAGGATACCGCTCCAGGCAGTGATGGGTTACCATATTCCTTTATAGTAAACAGTGGCCCCATTACTCAAGAAGTATGCCTGAATGTCCTAAATGACATTTTCCAATCTGAGATTCCCCCGGAGGAATGGCGAACACAGATCATTCTACCTATACTAAAACCGGGAAAACTTAACAATGATCCGTCTAGTTATAGGCCCATCGCCCTTTCTATCACTTTGGCAAAAATTTTGGAACACTTGATTAAAAATAGATTGGAATGGCTGATGGAGAGCAAAGGCATTTTATCCAAAACTCAGTTCGGTTTTCGGAAAGGCTATAGCACTATGGACGGTCTCGGGACCTTCGTAACTGACATACGCATAGCCTTTTCGAAAGGGGAACATGTGGTAGGTGTGTTTCTTGACATATCATCGGCATACGACAATGTTCTTCTTCCGGTGCTCAGGCAAAAATTGCATAATCTGAGTGTCCCAGTGAAGATGATCAATTATATTATTAATTCCCTCTCCTGTCGATCCGTGGTAGTTTCGACTCAAAATTGTACCCTTTCTCCCCGATTAATTTACAAAGGCCTCCCCCAAGGTTCCCCACTAAGTCCTCTCCTTTATGATATCTACACCCACGATTTAGATTTAACCGTAAATAGTTTTTGTGAGGTCTTACAGTATGCCGATGATCTGACAATGTACATTGCCTCAAAGGATATTTCCGAATGCTCTGCTCGCCTTAACTCTGCTATTGGTTACCTAACTGAATGGATGGACCGACATGGCTTAGAAATTTCGGTTTCGAAAAGTTCCGTAGTTGTATTTTCTCGATCCAAAATTTTACCTGTTGTCAGCATCCAATATAATGAACAAGTTTTCCCGGTTAAGGATAGGGTTAAATTTTTAGGAGTCTATCTTGATTCTAGGATGACTGGCGCCTACCAAATTAGTTACATCTCTCAAAAATGCGAGAGAAATATTAATATCCTACGGTCGGTCAGTGGTGTATGGTGGGGCTCTCACCCATATACCCAAAAATTACTATACAATGCTCTTATCCGCAGTCACATTGATTATGGATCCTTTTTAATGGAACCTTGTAACAAGGTTCCATTAAAAGATCTGGACAAAATCCAATCCAAATCTCTAAGGATCATAGTAGGGGCAATGAAATCCTCCCCAATCAATGCCCTGCAGGTTGAATGTGTCGACCCTCCACTTAATATTAGGCGGCAGTACCTCTCAGATAGGTTTCTTTTTAAGGCATTTCAGAATTCCTACCACCCACTTATTGGCAAATTACACACTTTATCCCAATTAACCTCAACATCCAATTATTGGCGGCATAAAGATCTCCCCTGTCTTTTGGTCAGCTACCGTAAGTTAACCCAACTTCCTTGTCCAATTGTTCAGTGCAGGCTCAACCCTCTTTTTTCCACCCCATATGAAGCACTGACATTTTCCCCAAATATCATCCTTAACCTCCCTATTGATAAAGGTTCCTCTCTAGCAAATACTCATTTTCAACAAATTGTTAATCAGCATTTTAGGGATTGGATGCTCATTTTTACGGATGCATCCAAACTTTCGGTGGATGGTTGTGTTGGAGCGGCTGTCTGGATTCCGAGGGTTAATGTGATTTTGAACTTCAAATTGCCTCCTACTTCCTCTGTATTTACAGGCGAGGCACTCGCCATCTTTGAGGCCATCTCATTTATTGAGTCTCACGGCCTTAACAAGTCACTTATCCTTTCGGACTCCAGAAGTGTTCTAGAGGGTATTTCAGCCAACCAGTTCCGCTCTAAGTCTGGATTCCCATTAATTCTGGAGATAAGACGGCTTCTTCTTAGGTGTCATGTCCAAAATATCCATGTTGTGTTAGCATGGATACCTAGCCACAGCGGAATTACTGGCAATGAGAGTGTAGATGCCTATGCCAAAGACGCCATAACATCAGGTGGACTCAGTCACTATAAACTCTATTGCCAGGACTTAATTCCTATAGCCAAAAAACATTTAATTATCAGGTGGAACTCTGAATGGGCCAGTTCAAGTAATACTAAAGGCAAACACTACTTTGACATTCAAGGTAGTGTACCAGTTAGACCGTGGTTTTTTAAATATTTACAGTGTAGCAAACCAGTATGCTCAACAGTTTGCCGAGTTAGACTTGGTCACTGTTGCTCACCTGTTTTCCTTGCAAAGATCAGGGTCAAGGATAATTCTCTTTGCGAGTGTGGCCTAGACGAGGGTACCTTAGATCATATTTTTTTCTGTTGCCCAAGAAACCAGTCCTCCCTTTATGACTCTCTTCCTACCTCGATTCCTCGCCCTATTAATTTTAAATCAGTATTAAGTTTTGTAAATACTCCCTTTATTGAAATATTATGTACATATATTCACTCTAATAATATAAAATTGTGACGTTTTTTTTACTAACACTTGTATTGTTTGTGTTTGTTTTAGATTATTCAACAGCTTTGTAAATTAATTGATTAAACCCTTGTTGTTTCACCTGACCTGCAATAGTTAGAGCAGAGTCTACTCAAAGCCACTCTGACATTGGCAACTCACTGAGGCCGCCATAACTAAAAGAAGAAGAAGAAGAAAACAGATTACAGAAGATAAAATAGAAGACTTTATAAATAAAATTAATTAATAACTATTCAAACATTCCTCGAGTTTTCTGCATAAGTAAAGGGATACTTGAAATAAATATTAAAAAATACTAGCAGTCAGTGATGTCAACAATAAGCCGGAAGCAGAATAATCTGGTAGGCTACTTTGCAGACCTATGCTAATATTTTATAGATGAAAAGTTTGTTGGTTTTTGCATGTTATTGGTTGATAGGAGGAGCTTTATCTGGTTTGAATTTGAAAATTCTTGAAGGCCCTACAATATCACCAACTCAACCAGACCACAGCTAGTACTATCAAAACATAACAATATGAAATGAAAGACTAAATGAGGCCGTGAGAACCAGAGTGGCCTAACCAGCAAATTGTAAAAATGGTTTATGTGCCACATTGGTATTGAGAATTATGCAAAATTAATAAAATGTTTAGGAGGTGATAGTGCTGCCACCTTGTATAAAATAGTTATAACTTTCTTAGGCCACTCTGGCTCTAAAGAAAGGCATAATTGGAACAAGTTTATGCACATAAACCATTTTTCATTTTTTCACAATTTGATGGTTAGGCCACTCTGGTTCTCACGGCCTCAAATATGTTTCTTATTTTCAGAAAAAAATAAAATCTTTATGTTACCTTGCCCTGGGCGGTACGCTATCATACCAATATATTTATTACAAGAAAGACTTTATAGGTTATTATGAAAACATCCTACACCCTTTAAGTCAACATTTGAATCCAGAATGGGCTCATAACATTGGTATTTTTGCTATTAAAAATGGAATTTTTCCTGCTTCAACTTACAATGATCCTAAAGTTTTAGTGAGTATCTATCTATATTATTTATTAATCTATTTCATTTATTTGAATATTTTTATCACCTGGGTCTGTTGTCCAACTGCTGGGAAAATTTTATAACACTTGTAAACTATAATAGGAATATTTAAATGTACTAATGCATTAGAATATAATATTTTAATGTTTAACAAACACAATATTTACAGAGAACAAAGCTTTTAAATTACGAACTAAACAATCCACTGGGTATAGCAGCTGGATTTGATAAACAAGGTGATGCAGTTTTGGGTTTAAGAAATATGGGCTTTGCTATCATAGAAGTTGGATCTATTACGCCAGAACCACAACCGGGAAATCCAAAACCGAGGGTATTTAGATTGCCAGAAGACAATGCTGTTATTAATAGATATGGTTTTAATAGCAATGGACATCAAGAGGTACACAGAAAAATGGAGAGTTTAGATAAAGCATTGCTTCAAAATGGTCTTCTTGGTATTAATTTGGGTAAAAACAAAACCTCTGATGATGCTGTTGCTGATTACACATTGGGAATCAAAAAATTTATAGACGTTGCAGATTATTTTGTCATAAACATTAGCAGGTAAATCATTAAAAAATGTTGTATGGATTTGGATAATAATATTCTCAATAGGCAAGCGGACTGATTTTTTTTTATTGCATAAATGAATAGTACTCTTAAATATGAGTAACTTCTCAGAAGAAACCGTATATCAAAAGTCAATATTTTCAAAGGTACAGCGATTTGTATACAAAATTTCGCAAGTCTATACCAAAAAAATTTTTTTTTACTCACATCATATACAAAAACATTCATTATGGTAAGTATGAACTTAAACGCACAAATATCGGAGATATTTACAAATATATTCCTGCGGCCGTATACTTTATACCTACTTAATACACTTTAATCCAATAGTGACGTCATTTGTGTGGCGATTTTAGTATGGAGCGTTTTTAGGCGGCTCGCGAAATTTTGTATAAAAATCGCTGTACCTTTGAAAATATTGACTTTTGATATACGGTTTCTTCTGAGAACTTACTCATATTTAAGAGTACTATTAATTTATGCAATAAAAAAAAATTTGTCCGATAGCCTATTATTTGTCACTTGTAAATATAAATATTTTTACAGCCCAAACACCCCCGGTTTACGGTCATTGCAGAGCAAAGAGGAATTAAAACAGCTTTTAAAACCAGTCAATGAGACTTTGTCTTTATTGGGCAAGGAAAAAAATAGAAATCCACCTCTTTTATTAAAACTTGCACCCGACTTATCCATAGAGGAGTTAAAGGATATTGTTTCAGTCATCACAAGTAAAGGAACTAAAGTGGATGGATTAATTATTTCTAATACGACAGTTGATAGGTCTTCATTAAAAAACCAAGAGTTTGCCAGTGAGACTGGTGGCCTTAGTGGAAAGCCTTTAACACAAAAATCTACTGAAATGATTAAAACAGTGTATAAACTTACAAAAGGTATATTTTAACATAAAGTAGTATGATTACTATTGATGTAACCTTAAATTAATAATTAAATATTATAATTATATATTTTTCTTGTTACAGGCAAAATTCCTATCATTGGCGTGGGTGGCATATTTACAGGACAAGATGCTTATGAGAAAATATTAGCAGGAGCAAGTGCTGTGCAAATATACACAGCTTTGATATACCATGGACCTCCTGTTGTAGAGAAAATTAAAGCTGAATTAGCTGACTTGCTCACACGAGATGGGTATAAAAGTGTAAGCGAAGCTGTGGGTAAAGCAAAATGATTCACATAAGCCAAGATAGGTGATAATGGATAACAAACATTTATTGTATATATAGTTTATGACACTTTAATGATAATATTTTTCTTAGGCTGCATCTAGAACAAAAAACATAAAAAATTATTAATATAATTTGTATGTATATTAAGCATTTCAATGGTACAAAAATATTTTCCTTGTATTGTGTATATACATATATTATAACTAGATGTTGCCCCCGCAACTTGGTATGCACAAATGGAAACTTCCTTCACTGTGGTCCAGTGGCGAAGGCTGGTTCTCCTTCATAGGGAAGCCGTAGCCTGTATAATAGGTAGGGATTTGTATGAGGGTCGTCAAAAGGTAGGCGGTAAGGGAAGCCGGTAGGAATGGAGTTATAGGAACCCCTCGCCACTGCTGTGGTCTACTCTGTGTCAATTTTCATCAGAATAGATCCAGCAGTTTCTGAGTATTCAATGCAAAGAAAAATTCCAACAAATAAATATTTTCTCTTCATATTATTATTGTAAATTACAATTTATATTAATTTTATAGAAAATGTGTTATTTTGAAATTTTCAAATAGATGTAATTTTCGCTTCGTCCACGTTCGTAACCAAGATTTCATAACTGGTTATGAATAAGGAATTTTTTTCACTGTTTCGTAACCAGTTATTAAACAAGACTTTTTTTTCCATTATCGTAACCAGAGCCTCTTAGTCATGTATTGTCTCCTGGTACTTTTTTCCCTGGAATAATGATTTATATTGTGAAATTCATCTTTTATAACGTAGATAATGCTATAATATAGTGGCGTTGCGAATTTTTCACGCGTATTAAAACCATTATAGTGATACAAAACACAAAAATATGCACATAATTATTTTAATATTGAAATAATAACTCCAACAGAAAAAAAAATAATTTTCAAATTAAACTTAAAACATAAACACCCTTATTAATAAAAATATTTACACCATGGATAAGCAAATCCAAATCGCTCTCTTTGTCTATCAAGTGACTGTTCCAAAGTATCTGACAGAGACAGCCATGTTGGATTAGCTAATCCGTGGTGTAAATAATTTTATTAATAAGACTGAAACGGTGCAATGATTTCTATACAATGGCCGACACTTATTTCTTTTGCATTTAACTCTTCTATTGTTCGATTGATTTCTTTGTCGATTTCTACGTAGTTATTATTTTTTCGTGTAATCCTTGTGTCCCTCATTTTAGTTTCTTTTACTAAAATGTCCAAGACTTTAGCTAAGGAGGGCCTTTTCTGCCCAACAAAACGGTTTATTCGAGAATGCCATCCTTCTAGATGGTTTGTATTTCTTATTTCTTCTCCTTGGCAACACCACGTTTTAATAAATGGTGTGTCATTTAACCAGAAACGATTGAAATAGTCATTGAACTTTGCTACCATCTCAGTTTTTGGAGATTGGTTCATTATGTACTTATAGCCCGAAACAATAAATTTTATGGGTAAACGTGCTAGGCCAGCGCATCGTGCAACATGCCTCCTCTGTACTCTCGATTTGATTCCTAACTGTTTAGATTTTTTAAAGAGACTGCGACAAAAATGGTAAAAACAACCCTTTACTGTCGTATCTGAAAATATTTTAGGAACAGCATTCATTGCCGCTTTCTCGTAATCCATCAACATCTTTGATGGAGTCCAGTTTGAAAATTTTGTTTTGATTAAATCAAACATTATTTGGTAAGTTTTTGTACTTTTACCCTGGAGGAAGGCAAAAAATAACGGAATCACTTTTTTTGTGTCAGCATTGTAACCGTGGATACTATATAATTGTTTGAAAGGTGGTGGGCATGCTTTGAAAGTACCATCGAGTAAGTAAACTTCAAAGTTTTGTAAAATCCTTTCAGTATCAGGAGAACAGAAGATAAGAATTCTAATTTCATCATTATAATCGGCCAATAGATATTTTTCGAACTTCTCAGGCACTATCACATCTTTTGGCAGTTTATGTTGAAGTTTGGGAACTTTCAATTCTTTATTTCTTGCATTATACAAACCACTTTTGACATTTCCAAATTGAGGTAGCTCCGCAATCATATCCAAACCATCATCCTTTAGTTCGCATATTGCTGCTTCAAATTGTTTTTGAATGGGATCATAATTCTCGCAAATTGTTCTCTTTAACTGAACAAGCTTTTGAAAAATTGTATATTTCGCCATATTTGTTACGCAGTTTGGGCTGTGAGGATTATCTTTTGTTACAATATTTGTAGTATTTAACGTTAAATTTCCTTTGCAATTCTTGATATTATTGCACTGCCAAAACTTATTTCCATTGACATAGGTTTTCCGGAGATGGTATTCACGGCCTTCAAAAACTAATTTTGTACCGCCTCGTTTAGTCGAAAAGAACTCCATCGTTGTACACGCAAAAACTTCTATTAATGAGAATTCCTGGAATCAATTCTCTTTCCACAACAACGATTGCATTTGAAACTCATCTGTCAACATTTATCTGTGACAGTGAAAACTAGCCAGCTATTCACTAAACTGATCCTATGTACCTATATGGAAAGAGGTCGTTTGAAAAATATATATCATTGTTCCAGGGAAAAAAGTATCAGGAGTCCATACATGACAGAGGCTCTGGTTACGATAATGGAAAAAAAAGTCTTGTTTAATAACTGGTTACGAAACAGTGAAAAAAATTCCTTATTCATAACCAGTTATGAAATCTTGGTTACGAACGTGGACGAAGCGGTAATTTTCATATTTAGCAGCCCCAAATTTGGTTTTATACCTGCTTACATTGTTTAATAGTTGCCAACTTGGAAATTAAGTCACCAACTTCCTGTGCCAGGTTACTTAATTTGCCACCTTTTATCTGCTGATTTTTGTATTTTTTTTTGTGCTTCAGTGCTTTTGCCGGTTTAGGAATTTAGAAGCCAACATAATTATTCACTGCCAAATCCAGTAATACACTATGGTCATGGATGTCCCCAACTTATTTTTATTGTAACAATAATTATTATAAACCAAAAGAATATTTACCTAATATTTTGCATTTCGGAAGAAGATTTTGCAAGTATTTCTTGCACTCTTCTATATTTTGTACTCCGGATAAACCAAATACAACCAATGTTTCAAGATTTTTGAGTTGTTTTATTTCTTTTATCCCCAAGTCTGTAACATTCTGGCATTCAGATACTTGTACTTGTAAAAGAGTATCTTTTCCATGTGAAAGCCCTTTCATAGCTCTATCATCTATGTAGTTATTCCTTTGGAGGATAATTTTTCGCAACATCGTACATCCACCTAAAACATACATTCATATTAAACAGGAATAAGAGATATGGAGATTCTTTATAAAGAATATATTTGAATTGTGCATACTTAAGTGGGGAAAGCCATAATGAGATATGCCTGAATCTGTGCCATCGATTTCTACTATTTTTGGAACTGCTTGTGTATCAGATGGCAATGCATTATAATCGCCGAGTGTTTTTCCGTCGGCCCATACGACCTTGCCTCCATTACGTAGTACCCACTCTGCGCAAGCTCTGTCAGGTCCCACCAATTTTATTCTTGCAGGGTCAGGATTATTAAACATCATATTAACGTATTCCCAAAAGAATCGCACAGAAGAAACACTGTGCGGTGGAGCCCATTTCTAGAATAACAATTCATATCATTACGCATTCATATTTGTGTTTAATTTTACAATTATTTGAACTATAAGTATACATTTTTTTGAAGCACTCTTCTAGCCAACATTTTGCGGATATAAATTGTCTCTATATGTATACTTTTTTCTATGATAAATTGTTTCTCTTCTTTTTTTATCCAAGAATTAAAACTGAAAAACAAAGTGCGCACAAATTCAAAGTGTTTTGACTTTTGAGTTTTGACAACTATTTTGAGTTTTGTCACATTGACGTCTGTGACTTTTCTACTTCTTCTACTTTTCATACGAAATCTATAATCTTAATCTTTTTGCGATCGATCGAATGCGATCTCGATTTGAGAAATTAATAATTTAATTTCTCAAATCGTTCAAGTGAGAGAATTCCTAAAATAATAACAAATAGAAATATATATTACGGAAATTCGATACTTTTGCCTATTATTTCATTTAAGGGCCATATTCACGGCGCATCCAGCGAATCCAGCACCGGTACGAATAGCCGTCATTACTCATTAGTGATAATAGTGTCCACGAAGTATAGATACCTTCGTGATAGGTCAATCATTTTATCTAACCACATGAAGTGGAATGTTATCTGGACACATCAAAACCCAAAGAAGCAAAACCAGATGGAACATTTCCATACTGTACGGTATACCTACCTCATAGACGTATTTAAACTAACCTAACCGGTAGGAAAAATAAGAAAACATAAAGAATAGAATGGAAAACTGATTATGTGCAACAAAAAAAAAAACACGCACATACACACATAAGAACTGTACAAAAAGGCGGCCTTACAGATTACAGTGTACATCAGTGAGCAGCTTTTATCTTTTAAATTAAAATAGTTATAACACTGAGGAACACAACAGTCAGTTCCTTTTTTTACGATGTTTGTGGTCATTTTAAACTTAAATTTATAGCACAGTTTATTTTATATTCATGAAGGATTACAAATTATTTTCAAATCATTTAAAATCGCACTTTTATCACGTTAGTTCTGCGAGTTTCCGCTAGGGAATTTGCTCACCACAAAAAAAAAAAACAGCTCACCGCCCAAAGACTTCTATACGGTTATACAGTCGGACAAGGATCTTTTGGCACTTGGATGGGGGCGTGAGTGTCGCAAATAAGAACAATATTTATTACTAAAAGTGAAATTTTACAAGACGGCGATGTTAGTACTGATTTTATCCACGTGCCAAAAGGTAAGTGTCGCAACTACAAAACAATACATAATACTAATATTTATAACCCTAAAAAACCTGTACCTAGGTGTAATGTGAACGATGTGAACACTAGATAAGAAAAGAAACTTTTCTTCCCCTCTCTACCCGCGCGGGAATGTTTTCCGTCCGTCTCCGAAAACAAAAACACTGTCTATTCCTAGAGAAATGTGTATATCCACGCCCCAATGTTTCATGTTTTCTGTGCAATGTTTCGAACAGGAGACACGCCTTAAAAGTGACATTTTACAAGACGGCGATGTTAGTTCTGATTTTGTCCACGTGCCAAAAGAGGTTCCCTATTTTTTCGCATAAAATCATATATCATAATTTTACTTGGCATAATTTGACGTAATAGTAGTTCCGCATAATATTCATTTGGCGTAACTTTCTTAGCATAATTTTTTTCGCATAATTACTAAAAGCATAATAATTGTTAGGCATACTTATTGTAAGGCATACATTTTTTACGCATAATATTTGTTAAGAATAATATTTTAAAGCATAATATTAAAAAGCATAAATATATTTACGCATAATGGTATTTAACCATACTAAAATATTATATTTACGCATACTTCTTTGTAGCATTTTTTTTTACATACTAATGAGTAATGAATGATTAATTCTACTGGATGTGCGAGTTAAGATAAAATAACAATTATAATTGTAATTTTTGACTGATCACGAAATTAAACTCGGATAAGCAACACGAACTGCTACCTAAAAACATGCCAAGCCATAACCACGAGGCCAATGCACTTAAGGATAAAGTAAGTTCTTAAGGCTGCGCTAGTCGGTTTTTTCTCCATACAAACGCTGTTGGTGATTTACTCCAAAGTCAAACATTGTAGACCGAAGTTCTAGCGTAATATCGATTTTTATGACACTTATCTAGGTCGGTATTTTCTTATATTTCTGAAATTCAAATTAGTCAAGAAGATAATAGCCTCCAAACATCGCATTTTTAGCGCAACTTTGAACGTAAATAAAAATTAAATGAAGAATGATAATAAAAAAGCAAGCAAATACCGACACGGTTCAAGTATTCAGCAATTGAGATAATTTTACTTCAGACAAAAATATTATATAGTTTTTTCATAAAACACCAACAGCTGAGTGTCGATTCGCATAATTTGAAGACTCCTTTTCTAAAATACTTTACACAGCTGCATAAATGTGTGCAGTATAGCTTCTCTTATAAGTATAGATTACTATTTTATGGGTATATCCTTTTTTCCCCAATATTAGGTGAAATAAGAAGCATTTTCCCCGCGCGCATTACTGAGTTCGAGCCGTTGACTAGCGCACTCTTAAGGATAAATTTTAAACATGTTAGCGGCTTACGGGTGGCCCAAGGGCCATCCCGCCGCAACTTAACCTACTGTTACACATGTTACACTAGGTATAATGAGTGTAATACCTGCTTTTAATGTTTCATAAATATGCGTTTAATTACCATAACCGTGTTTCATTATGTCCTTCCATTTTATGCATATTTGTGCCTTGTGACAGAATTACTTGAATTTATTATGAAAAAAAATATGCCTAACGAATTTATGCCAAAAAATAATTATGCCAAAGTATTATTATGAGAAGAAAAAATATTCCTTACGAGTTATGCCTCATTAAATTAGGACAAAAAATATTAGTCTAAGTGAAATGTATGCCTAATGATGTAGTATGCCAAGAAACAATTATGCTAAAGTAATAGTATGCGTAATAAAATTATGCCAAGTGAGGTATGCCAAATGAAATTATGACAAATAAAATTATGCGAAAAAAAGGGATCCCGCCAAAAGATCTTTGTCAGACTGTATACTCAAAGTCACCGCCCGCCCCCCACGTGTCAGACGTATGTCAGATATCGAGTTTTGTCGGGAATGTCAATCAGCAATGTTGTGTTTCTGTGTTATTTTTCTAAATCAAAATCAAAATCAAAAAAGTTTTATTTCCATATGGGTTACAAAGTAACGCTTAAAGAATTGTCCCTACTTGATGCCTACCACCGGTTCGGGAACTAACCCATCGAGAAGAACCGGCGTAAGAAACTCGCACGGGGCCATCTTTTAGCAAAAAGATGGAAAATTGTTCTTTTTAAAAAAAATGAAGTTGTTTACAATTTGAAAACTTAAGTCTAGGTATATAATATTGACAAAAGTCAGATACATATTGTAGTACATAGAAGTAGCCTTGCAGGTGGTCATCCTATTCCCAAGGTGTGCGATCGTCAATAAAATCATTGACCTTATAATAGGCTTTTGCACACAAACGTTCTTTAACTACTTTTTTTAATTTATTAATGGAAAGATTTTGAACGTTTTCTGGGATTCTATTGTATAGGCGTATACATTGACCTTTAAATGATTTGCTTACTTTACTTAGTCTGATCACCGGTATATCTAGCTTGTGCTTATTTCTAGTGTTTCTACAGTGATTGTCGCTTTTAGTTTTAAAATTACTAATATTCTTTCTAACATATAATACATTATCCAAAATGTATTGAGAAGCGCCGGTTAGAATACCTATTTCTTTAAACTTTTCTCTCAGAGATTCAAAGGGGGACATTTTGTAAATTGAACGTATTGCTCGCTTCTGCAGCACAAATATCGTATTAATGTCTGCGGCACTTCCCCATAAAAGGATGCCGTAAGACATTTTACTATGAAAGTAACTAAAGTAAACAAGTCGCGCCGTGTCTTCGTCAGAAATTTCTCTAATTTTTCTGACTGCATAATATGCTGCAGAACTGAGCCTATCTGCAAGATTAGCAATATGAGGACCCCACTGCAATTTACTATCTAAATTCGTGTTATTGCGGTTTTTAATGTGTAATATTGGTGGAATAATAACCATTAGTTATTCGTGACGTGCACTAATTTGGAGGAGTGATATAGCAACTACAAAATGCGTGCTAAATTGGGTTTCCCGCCAAAACTCCCTAGGAAGTTTCAGTAAAGCGTCTACCACTTTACTGAATCGACTGACTTGACTGATTGACTACTCTGGCTATTTATTTGGACTTTGACTAGACTTAGGACTTGACGATTTAGAAATACGGTGACGAAAAATTTAACGAATATTATATTCTATTTCCCGCCTTTTATACATTTGACACTGGCAAATGGTTATAAGCCGATGCCATATATAAATTAAAAAAAAATGTCAGACGTCAGTATTGACATTCGACATTGACATTTGAGAAATTGAGTTTTGACTTTAATAACAAAAATGGCGAAAAAGCGCGGGAAGTGTTGAAATAGGCGGGTGTTCTTTTTTGGCAAAACTTTTGAAATTTTAATTAATTTGATATTACAGGATCAGTTAAGTTGTAAAGTGTATATATTAGTAGTTATTGTTTATTATTTATAGTTTTAGTTTGTTTTCTTCACCTGGTAAGTCATTTCATTGTATTATATGTAAATAGGATCTTTCTCTTGGCGTCCATGTTGGAGCCCGAAGACCCTGGAGGGACATCCCTCCAGGTGTCTCATGTAGTCACAATTGATGCGTCGGAAATGGAAACGGAAGGTTCAGTTATAGATACAGACTGTTCGGAAAGCACAAAATCGGCTAAAAGAAAGAGAATTTCAGCTAGAAACCAAAATAAGAGAAAGAATCACAGACTTACGGGTCTAGCAGATTGTCAACTTTCCCCTAAGGATAATGTTATTCCTAAAGTGCTTGAGTCTGATAATAAAAACACTGAAATCCACCATAATGAGGCTGCTCACTCTAACAATAGTAACCCTCGCACTGCTAGATCGCTTTACCAGGCGTCAGACCCTGCGCCTTATGTTGTCCATGTTCAAAAAATCTTACAATCAAATCAAACCGGATCTATTCATCCAGTACAATTTGGATTTTTCCTTAAAAAAACTTTAATAAAAAGCATTGTAGAGGGAAGCATCAAAAAGATTGGAAGGAACAGGTTGTCTTTACAATTTCAAACATTTCAGGATGCTAACACATTTCTAAATCACAAATCTCTTGATGTTAATAAATACAAAGCATTTATTCCGGCTTTCACTATCACCCGCATGGGAATAGTGAGAGGTGTTCCATGTGAATGGGACGAGAAAGATATTATGGAAAATATTGAGCTTCCGCAGAACTGTGGGAGCATTTTGAAAGTTCGGAGATTAAACAGAAAAGTATATGACAGTGAGACATCAAAGTTCATTCCAACTGAGACCGTAGTTTTAACCTTTGATGGGAAGGTGTTACCTCCCAGGGTCTTTATATGTTTCAACTCCCTATCTGTAGAACTTTATATTTACCCCACGCTGCAATGCTTTAATTGCTGCCGTTTTGGTCACACCAAAATGCAATGCAGAGGCACTCCAAGGTGTTACAAATGTGGTGACAACCATTCAGGTATAAGCTGCGAGACTGAAAGAGATGATGCTGTGTGTATCTTATGTTCTGGTTCCCATTTTGCAACAGACAAAAAGTGTCCAGAGTATGCTAGGCAAAAAGCTATAAAAGAAACAATGGCTAGAAACTCTATATCTTATTCAGAAGCTAGTAAAGTCCATCCACCAGTTTCGAAATCTTATGCTGACGTTGTTGCTTCTGCTTCATCAGCCCCTTCTGGTCCAACTATAACTTATTCCAGACCCTATAATTTAACAAGCCCTTCTAAAAGTTCCACACAGTCATATAGGAAAACAGTATTCTCGAAACCCAAAGCTCGTCCCAGAAATGCTAGTAAGGGATATGACCAAAAAGCGCATGCAGAGCTTATCCAAGATTACAGCAATATTCCTTCCTTTTCTACAGGTTGTCTCAAAAATTACAATGATTTGTCAGAAATAATAACAAAGGATCTCATCGTTTCTATAATCCAGTACCTTTCACAATCCAACATAATTAAAATACCGTCCAACGATGCTGCTTCTAGTTCAAAAAGTATTTTAAATCATGGACAGTCAGGACCATCCACGAAACCAGTCTTTGGTGATTCAATGGAATTGCCGGAGTATTAATAGTAAAAAAAGCGACCTGATTTTTTTATTGAATAGATATAAACCTTTTGCAGTCTCTCTCCAAGAGACTTGGCTTCGTCCCGGATTCAATTTTAGAATTCCTGGACATATCTGTCTTAGAGAAGACAGAACAGATGGGTATGGTGGAGTTGCACTAATTCTTAGGAGAGGTGTGCCCTTTGTCCACATACCCATCCCTAATCACAGTGATAAATTTTCCATTATTGCTGCTAGTGTAAGTAATATTTGTTTTGTAAATATGTATATACCTCACCCTTCCACTGAAGTCTTTGACGATATTTGTAGCATTCTATCTTCTCTCCCACGCCCTATTTTGGTTATGGGAGATTTCAATGCTCAACACTCTATGTGGGGAAGTTCTAAGTCTGATCATTATGGGGCTAGAATCTTAGACATCTTAGATGATAATAATTTATGCCTTTTAAACTCTGGTTGTCCTACTAGAAGGACACAGCCTCATGAGGGTATTAGTGCACCTGACCTTGCCCTGTGTAGTCCCTCCCTTGCTCCTACATTAAACTGGTGGCCTCTATCGTCTTCATATGGAAGCGATCACTTTCCTCTAATTGTATCATTTCCTAAAAAAATTGGCGAAAAGACGTCAAAGGCTCCCCCCCGGCTAAAATATAGATTTAAGGATGCCAACTGGTCATTATTTAGAGATAAGGCTCAACAAAATTTATCAACCATACCTCCACTGAATGACAGCAATAATCATCTTTGTGCTGAAGCTTTTACACAGGCCCTACTACAGGCTGCTGAGGAAGTTTTTCCTATAAAAAATAATAGTGGCAATGGGTATATCCCATCGCCTCCTTGGTGGGACAGTGAGTGTTCTACTGCAATAGCTGAGAGAAAGATAGCTGAAAAAAATTACAGACAAAATTCTACAACACAAAATTTTAATATTCTTTGTAATCTTATAACTAAAACACGTAAATTATTAAAACAAAAAAGATTCAACGGCTGGAAATCTTTTTGTGCCTCAATTTCACCAGACATTTCTCCATCTGAAGTTTGGCAAAATATTCGTAGATTCAGATCCGCTTTTAAACCTCCAAGATCTCCTCTTATGGATAGCAGTACAGTTGATTTGTTTCTTGACAAACTAGCTCCACCATTTGTCCCATCTATAGATAATATTTCTTCTGACTCTCAGCCTCCTCTCCTCTCCCAGCGTGATAGGAGCGATTCATTCATTTCCTTTAGCCTTTCAGAACTCAAAGGGGTTCTTTCAACACTTAGGGAGTCAGCCCCAGGTTGTGATGGAATTCCATATTCTTTTCTTCAAAACCTGAACGATTCCTGCCTTTCTTATTTTCTCAGTTTAATTAATTCAATCTTAACATCAAGTAATATTCCTCCATCATGGAAAATCCATGAAGTTATCCCAATACATAAGCCCAACAAACCGATTAATGATCCATCATCATACAGACCAATTGCATTAGCTTCAGTTATTTCCAAAATTTCCGAACATTTAGTTAAAAATAGACTAGAATGGTTTATTGAGAGTAAGGGGTTACTCTCTCCAAACCAGTTTGGTTTTAGGAAAGGCAGGAGTACGATGGATAGTCTCAGCATTTTTATGACAGACTTAAGATTGGCATTTTCGTACAACAAGCCTGTGTTAGCAGCATTCCTAGATGTGTCTGCAGCCTATGATAATGTCAACCTTTCAATTCTGAAACAAAAAATGATTGATTTGGATATCCCACAAATTTTTATAAACTTCACAATCAATCTTCTCTCTGGTAGAATGCTTAAAGTAATATCAGAAGACTCTTACCAATCTCGTATTGCCTGGAAAGGCTTACCCCAGGGCTCAGTTTTAAGTCCCTTACTTTACAATATATATTCTCATGATTTGGAACCCTCCCTTAAAGGTATAGTTAACACACTCCAATATGCAGATGATTTACTCCTCTATGTCTCTGGTGATTCTGTTGACAACATGTCTGATACTATGACATATTCCCTTAAGTTGCTAAAAGTATGGCTTGACAATAACTCTCTAAGCCTTTCGGTTCCTAAGAGTATTATAGTCTTATTTTCACGTATGAGGCTTCCTCCATCAGTGTCTGTATTTTATAATAATATTAGAGTTCCCGTTAAAAGTGAAGCAACATTTCTTGGGGTAATTTTAGACTCGAGGCTTACAGGAAGCCCTCATTGCTACTATATAAGTGCCAAATGTGAGAAGATTCTAAATATATTGCGTTGCCTCTCTGGAGTTTGGTGGGGAGCCCATCCTTTCTCACTAAAGCTTCTATATAATGCCCTAATAAGGAGTATTTTAGACTATGGAACATTTATACTTGAACCCTGTAATGCAGTAGCTCTCCATAGGTTAGACATTATCCAGTCTAAGGCTCTGAGAATAATTGCTGGGGCTATGCGTTCGAGCCCCATTAATGCTTTGCAGGTCGAATGTTCTGAAGCCCCCCTGCACCTCAGACGACAATTTCTTTGTGACCGGTTCCTGTTTAGAGCATTCCAAGTCTATAATCATCCTCTTTACTTTAAGTTACGGTCTCTGTTGGAATGTATGAACTATCAGTACTGGGCTCATAAATCGCCGCCGTGCCTTGTTGTTAGTCTCCAAAAATACTTAGCTCTTCAAGCTCCAACACATAGATCACAATTCCTTCCTATATTTTGTGTTAACTATGATGCCTTAACTCTAAATCCATCTATTTTGTTTGATTTCGGTGTATGTAAACAAGATCCTTCTGCCAATGTCAAATTTATTGATATTATTGACAGTGACAGCCGATGGAAACATTGCCATTTAATTTTTAGTGATTCTTCCAAACCCGGTCCCGAGGAGTGTGTGGGAGTTGGCGTTTTCCATCAACAGTTTGACATTGTACAGAAAATAAAATTGCCTCCTGAGACTTCAGTATTTACTGGAGAATGTTTTGGTCTGCTGAAGTCTCTGGAGTACATTTTAATCATGAAGTTAAAAAACTCAATAATTTTAACCGACTCTAAAAGTCCAAGACTTAGAAAGATTTCCTTTTAATAGTAACAGAAATAATCATTCAGTCATTATTGCATGTCGTGATTTATTGTATCAATGTCACATCAAAAATTACACAGTTTCTTTTGCTTGGATTCCAGGGCATTCAGGTATCTTTGGCAATACCAAGGCCGATAGCCTTGCCAAAGCTGCGGTTAATGACGGAGATCTGGTGCCGTACCAAAACTTTTGTTGTGATTTGGCTCTCCTTCCTAAATCCCAGTTATTGAATTCTTGGACACACATTTGGCGTTCTTCAAGTCAGACTAAAGGTCGATATTACAGCACGATCCAGGAGGATATACCTCCTAAACCGTGGTTTTCAAATCTGACGTTTGGTAAAGCTATCACTTCGACCCTTATTCGTATGAGGCTGGGTCATGCATGCATTCCCTTGCATTTAGCAAGGCTTAACCTTTTGCCTAGCGATATATGTGAGTGTGGCAATGACGTTGGGGATTTTAATCATATATTCTTTGCCTGTCCTCGACATGACCGTTCCGCTTTTATTTCCTCGCTTATGTCCATTAAAATTCCTTTTCCTACTTCAATTTCTGTCCTCTTATCTAATATAAATATTGATGTATATAGAATTTTAGCCTGTTTCATTTTTCATAATAATATAAAATTATAACCATATAATATGTACCTTTATACTGCTTTATACTAAATTTACCTGATCCTTTTCCAAATTCCGTTCCAATTTCCATTATTACTAACACACTTCCTAACCTTTTTACATGGCTGACGCACAAACCGTGCAGGCCAAGAAATGGGGAAAAAAAAAAAAAAAAAAAAAAAAAACAAAAATGGCCTTTGTTTAGCTAAAGTTTTATAAGTAATAAATTATTATAAAGAATATATAAAGAAAGTTTGTGAAATCGTATAAAAGTTCGCCGCCAAAATGTCTGAATCATATGGTATTTTCTTTGCCTTCTTCATAATAGTTATTTGTAGTTTGTTTGTAAACGATACGTGTCTAATGAATTACGTTCTTGTTGCAGAATTTTTATTTAAATTTTTGGTAATCGGAAGTGCTGGGACAGGCAAATCTAGCCTCTTGAATAATTTCATTGGAAACAAATGTGAGTTACTACTTTTCTTTTGCTAATACGTAACTATGATGTTATAAATTACATTGTTTACATAATGTTTTCCAGTTAAGGAAGACAGATGCCACACGATTGGCGTTGAATTCGGATCCAAAATAATAAACATTGGTGGTAAATCAACAAAATTGCAAATTTGGGATACGGCTGGTCAGGAACGCTTCCGTTCCGTTACAAGATCATACTATCGAGGGGCGGCAGGGGCACTGCTCGTATACGATATTACATCGCGGGATTCGTTCAACGCTCTCGGAAACTGGTTGAGAGATGCTCGGACTCTTGCCAGTCCAAATATTGTCATTCTACTGGTTGGCAACAAGAAAGATGTAGAAGAATCAAGGGAGGTCACATTTACTGAAGCGAGTCAATTTGCCCAAGAGAATGGTATGTATTCTACCCTTTCATAAGATTTAAATAATGAGGGAGTTTGATATTTCTTGTGATGTTAGGGGTCAGACCCAATGCACACAAAGCGTCATCTGGTGGTGTAGGTGGTTTTAAAAATGGTCAAAAAGAATTTTCGGTTCTTTTTCTGTCACCAGGCAGCTCTTGGTAGCACGACGGTCCTTGTCGTGTCAAAAAGCTGTCAGATGTCACAAATTTAAAAACCCCATTAAATTGGATGCTTTAAGATTTTGGTCTAATAATTTTTTTTATATACCTACTAGCTGCTAGTAGGTAGGTAGGTGCTGCAGCAGCAATCCCGACACACATTGATAAGTTTCGATTATGACCTGGAATTAATAACTACACCTACACCTACTATTTAAACTTACAACCTACTAGCGCTAAACAATATTTCTGAAATATCCGTAGAACTGTTTTGTAGTCCAACCATGCAGATAAACTAAACACCTATGAATATTTCAGTCAAGTGACTCTACCCTACTCAACCTAAATTTACGCTACCGAACATCAAAGATTTGATCGTTGTCGTATATTTACCTTGCAATTTTTCCAATCTAATAGGGAATATGCATGAAAATTTAATTTGCCTGAAATATTTTTTTCCCTGTTCTTTATTGTCGTCACATTATAACTAAAAGGATTTTTTTAAATTTAGTTCTTATTTAAACCGAAAAAAAAATGTATAAAAAATGCAAAATCTGCCCGGGATATTTATAATTCCGAAACGCGTCACCATTGGTCGCGAGTCGTGACCAATGGTAACGCGCGTGTGTGACGTCACACTACACGACGCTGTCTTTCATGACAATGACATGACTGACGTTTATTGAATTCTATGCTCTGACTCATCTACGATTTTAACTGTCAACTGTCTTTTTCGTGTACGATGACGTCAAAACCCAAGCCCGCGAAAATGGCGTGTTTAAACCGCGCAAAAATTATAGTGAATTTTAAACATTTTTCCCAGCTTAATGGATAATATTTTGGATGTGTTATATATTTTTTTGGTAATGTTATAACCAGTAGAAACGTTTAAAAAGATAAAAAAAATACATGCATATTCCCTATTCCTGTTCTTGAGCGAGACATCGAAACTGCAATCCATTTTCCATATAATTATGTATTATTATAATTTTAGAGTTAATGTTTTTGGAAACAAGTGCAAAAACCGGAGAAAATGTTGAAGAAGCATTTTTAAGGTGTTCAAAAACAATTTTAGCCAAGATAGAAACAGGGGAACTAGATCCAGAGAGGATTGGCTCTGGAATTCAGTATGGCACAGCAACAGCAAAAAAATTGGCACCTCCAAATAAGCAATCCAGGACTCGTTCAGACTGCGCGTGTCATATGTAAGAAAGACTTTTTTAGGAATAATTATTATCTAAGTGAAATTATCTGTGACATACTGTAAGTGGATTATTATGTTTAGGAATCTCATTGTTTGACTTTTTTTTTATTTATTTTCTCTCTTTGTTTTAATAATAGAGTTGCACTAGTAGTTTTTAAGTTACCCAGTGGTTGTATTACATTGTGGGTAAAGATTAAGCCCCCGTTTGCACGAGAGCTTTTTTTCGCGTTTTAAAAAGCTTTAGAGCAGGGCCGCGCCGACCCCCGTCAGCACCTGTGTGCGAAACCCATAAAGTGCCTGTTATTTTTACGAATCTTCATGTTTTAACGTACTTTTTTTATTCCATATTTGTAATTTTGATTTTAAGGAGGTAATTGTATGTCACCGTAAATTGTAAAAACTGTGAAATTGTAATATAACTAGTGAAATTTAAAATGTTTCGACTTTCGGCGCGAATATTCTGCCTATAATTTTAACATATTATTTTTCGTTAAGTACATTATAAATAATTTATTAATTAGTAATGAATCTTTCGACATATTTTTACAATCTCGTTAGTTATTTTACAATAAATAAAATAAGATTGTTCATTTGTTTTGACTCTCTCCTTTGTTAAAATCGGGGAATCCCCGCGATCCCAACGACGGCGCGCTCGTGCCACCGCGCTTGCGTCGCACGCATCGCATCGGGAATAACGGGATTCGGCCTTCGGGTTGCGAACACACTCAAAAATACTCACGGCGCAGCGCCGCGGGCGGTTCTTTTGATTCGCTGAGTAATTTATGTAAAGTAAATGTATTATATGTTTTGTTATTTACAAGGCGCCTGTTGTTGTTGCGCCTATTGTACTATCTACTTACTTATCGATACTCCACTACAAACAATATGTTGTTGTGTAAGTGTTAAAGTGTAACATAAATAATTTCGGGCGGCACGGCCCTGCTTTAGAGTCTATAGAACTAGACGTGCATTTCCATGAATCGGATTCTGTTCACATGAGCGTCGCATTCTTAAAGCTACCGTGTGATGAATTAATGATCGATTAACAGCTATATTCTATCAGCACGGTTTTAAATTTTTACACGTTTTATCACGAATATATTATAGGGCTCGTGCGAACGAGGGCTTAAGCAATGTTTGGTTAAGTATTGTATTAACCTACTATTCTGCCATACACCAATATTTTAAGGCATGTATTTAAACTTGCGAAAAACAATAAAATTTTGGATGTGAAAATACTGAATATTATATGTTTATTAAATACTAAATTACCAAGTTATATTAAATACTAAATTACCAAGTTGGTGAAAGAATGTAAGGAACAAAACAATCCAAATCTGGTGACTAAATAATACAAGTTTTGTTAACTGAATATTCCAAACTGGCAGACAGATATTATTTTAGCGAACAAATAACTATCTCTTCGACAATTTGTGAGTATACAATATTTAATTTAAGAATAGGCACATATATTTTCCCTGATGTAGGTAATTAAAAAAACATACAAGCACCAAAACATACAGATACAACATAGGAGCGCACATAAAAAAAAACAAAGGAGCGTACAAAATTCCTATTATTTATTTTTCTAGGTTTTGTTGGGGGTGCAGAAATTGTATAAATTCATTTTGAAGTTAAAAAATGGCAGATATTTATTTTTCGTAAATTTTATATGGGTGTCCAGGTTTTTGGCGGTGCTGGATACGAAAATGACACTAATTTTGAAATTCCAATATGGCGGAAAATAATATGGTGTCCTTTTCTAGGTTCCTGGAGTGGCTGATTACAAAAATTTATTCATTTTGAAATTTAAAAATGGCGCACATTTATTTCTCTGTAAAATTGATGTGGGTGTCGTCTTATAGGTTTTTAGGGGTGCTGAATACAAAAATGATATCGATTTTGAATTTTAAAAATAGCGGACATTTATTTTTAATAAAATGCATCTAGGTGTCCTTTTTACATTTAAGGGGATGTTAATTACAAAAAAAAAAAAAACATTTATTTTGAAGTTTAAAAATTGCGGATGTATTTTAATTTCTGTTAAATTCTTCTATCTCGTAAACGGTGCGTCCTACCAAGTCCTACTGAAAAAAAATATAAAAATTTGCCCTCCCTTATTATTTTTCCAACCACAATATATTTTCGTCATGACGGGAGAATAAGAAATTTGAAAATCCTGAATTTTCCAAAATTTCTATAGCTTTATATATCGCTCGTGTCTCAATGTAGAGCATTGCCATATTTTTATTCTATAATCGCTTCTATCTCAGAAACGGTGCATCCTACTTGAAAAATAATGATAATTTCTTCCCCCTTAATCACATATTTTCTTCATGATGAATGGGAGAAAAAAAAATGCATAATCCTGCATTTCCAAAAATTTATTTAGCTAACATAGCTATCTCGAACTACATAACATACAGTATAATATACAATAACAATATCAATCCTAATCAGCATCCCCAAGAACTTTTAAATTAGTACTCATGTCATTTTTACCAAGAATGAAAATTCTCCATTTTGGAATTTGAAATTGGAAGACAATTTTGTAATCAGCACCCCCAGAAACATGGAAATAAATTTTAATAAAAAAAAATTACCGTGCCATTTTGGAATTTCGAAATTGATTTTATTTTCATATTATTTCATATTATGTAAGATTTCTTCAAAATTTATTTTATTTTCATATTATGATAACGACACCCATGCCAAAGAAAAACAAACTTTTGGATACTCTATCCAAAAATGCGATTTTCCGTAGCCTGTAAATTAATTTTTTAGTAGCCAACCAAATCTGTTTTGTATAGATGCTTAAATTGTATAATGGTCACTCGTCACTTTCGAATAGAAGTTTGATCCCTTTATCTTTGATATTCTGATCTGATATTAAGTATATATACTTTTGGTTTTATTGACACAAAAATTTGGTATATTCAATATTATTATTGTTACCGCCAATTATTGTTAATTCAAAATGGCTGCCTTCATAAATTTATGAAGGCAGCCATTTTGAATTAACAATAATTGGCGGTCTTTATAATTATTTACAAACTTCTCGATATAAATATCATCTAAAAGGACATAAATAGTAGAATATAGTTGATTACAAAAAATGTCAACAACACAAATAAAATTGCCTTCTAAGACTCTGCAGCGCTAAAACTATCAATTTGACACAAAAATGCTCATAAAATAAATTGTAGAAAATTATAGGTATATCTATACTAATATTATAAAGAGGAAAACTTTGTTTGTATGTTTGTTTGTTTGTTTGTTTGTTTGTAATGAATAGGCTCAAAAAGTACTGGACCGATTTCAAAAATTATTTCACCATTCGAAAGCTACATTATCCACGAGTAACATAGGCTAAATTTTATTTTGGAAAAAAATAGGGTTCCGTAAGATATTTGGGTTTTTCGGACACAAGGTGTAAAAAATCAACCAGAAAAGTTACTTATTTTGCGTACGCTGCCTAAACTATAAAAGATAGAACCATAAAATGTTCTAATTAATTGTAGATCTTATAAATATCTACAAAAAAGTCCGCGACACACTATACCTATCTATGTCGAGTGAGGCACAACAACCATTTTTTTATTTAGAAATCTTGAACTTTTTTTGGACTACATTTAAACGCGTTTATTTTACTCATGCTATTAATCCTTATCAAAATAAATTATTTCATCACTAAGTACAGTTTATGTAGATAATATTTGGTCTTTTAATGATAAAAATTGGATGTTTGGTTTTGAAGTTATGGCGAAATTAAAATATTACGATTTCTGCTGCACGGCCCGTTGCGAAGTGGGCGTCGCGTCGTCGCCAAGGCGTGCGAGTTTAGATCTATGAGTATTTTTTTTGTTTTGTGTTCGTTGTAACTATGATGGATAGATACTTGAGTAACTATTTATTTAGTGATTGTTGTATTGTTAGTTCTGAAAAGTGTAGGTATTTCATACGATAAAAGTATACCCACTTACTTATTTCATTAAGTATTAGTAGGTACCTATATTAATTTGTTTCTGTTTGTTTTGACTAAATTTCACCCGTTTTGTTAGAGGTTTAAAGACATTCTGTTATCTGTAGTATTAGTATCAGTATTGTACCCGTGCGAAGCCGGGGCGGGTCGCTAGTAGTTCATATTACTGGAACATATTTTTATCGTAAAGTTTCTCTGTAAAGAGATATAGCCAAAATATTGAAAGGTATCGCCATTTTTGTAAGATGGCGGATCGAGTGGTAGCAATATCGGGTAGCAAATTTTAAATTCGGAAAGAATACATTTGTATGTATTCTATCTATCAAAATCACGCTTCATTAAGTGCAAATTACTCATGATTTACCTATTTGTAAGTATCACAGGAGGTAACTTCATCCCGGTCTGGCTGAGTTTTGGCCAGGTTTGAACATGCCAGACCGACGATTTTCGAAAGAGGATTAGGAGACGAACAGATTGACATATAACTTGACCTTGTTCTCTATGAGCTATTTTTACTCAAAATTCTTACACGTTCAGGGCGGTCTGGCTGGAAACTGGTCAAGAGTAGGACTGCCAGACTTGCATTTTTATCAGTTTCTAGTTGGCGCGCAGCCGTGTATAACAACAGTTTTCTTGTTCCTTATGAGTAGGGCATCGAGACCGGTTTTCGAACCGAGGAAATCGAAAACCCGGGTTTTCCCGGGTTTTCGGGCCTACAACAAAACCCGGTTTTCAAAATATTGAAAACCGGTTTTCGGTTTTTTTCGAGCTTTTTTTCATTATAAAATTCTACAACAGTTTATAACAGTTACAGTCACAAACCGAACGTTATAGTGGCTTGTGATTGTCAATGTAGAATTTTAGAACAATAGTTATAATGTTTTCATGTTGTATGTAGTACATTTCGGGGCACGGTAGTGCCCCCGCCCCGCCAGGACGAGTGAGCGAAGCGCAAGGGACCACTTTTCTCGAAGCGATTCGTCGATTTTTTGGACCTTCATAACGTGGTATAATTTATTATTCGGTTCCATCAGCGCTCAGTGCGAATTGCTCTCCGTTCCCATGATACCCAAAAATCGAGTAGGCCTAACGGAATCCGTCCCATTGTGTTAAAAATGTGTGCTCCAGAGTTGGCACCGGTCTTAACGCATCTTTTTCGGCTCACCTGCTCTTATGGCACAGTCCTGGCATCTTGGTAGACAGCTTTGGTGTGCTATCGCCTGCCCTGTTCATACTGCATAACAATGATAATATTATGTGATGACGACAGTACGGGTGATGCTTTATATACAGGTCGCCCGAACATCTCTCGGCAAAACGTCATTGAGAGTCGAAACGAACTTGTCTCTCAAATTAAGAATTCATTGGAGAAGATCTCTGAATGGGGTAGACTTTTTTTTTGTTTCCGGGGGGGAAAATGCATTACGCATACCACCCAGGCGCAGGGGGCACTCGAGTGGTGATGTGGGACTCCCGTATAGGCTAATGAGACCCACGGTATACCCACTAAAAATCACCCCCCACCTTCCTCCTCGCCGCCCTGTGACAGGGCCACGGGAACGATAAACACATCCGCGACCCCGCCGGCGGCAGCCGCCCACAAGCAGCTCCATCCTAGGCCCGAAAGCCCCAGGCGCACCAGATGGTAAGGTGCGCCTGCCTCCTCGGCCTCCACCAGTACCGTAGCAGACTCCCCCTGAGTCTGCTACTAGGAGGCCACGGATACCAGCCTCCACAACCGGTACCCGGTGGCAGATCTGGTATATGGTTCTGCCACCGACCACACTTCGGCCGCAGAGGATAGGGCAAGCGGCGCACCGTAATACCAACTTGCCTCTTCCTCTGCGGCCCCACCAATGCCGTTAACCGTACGGAACGGCCCCGCCAGCTTGCAGGGGGGTAGGGAGAGTGGCACAACACCACCACGCCTCTCCCCCTGCGATCCCTCCACGGCCGCAGAAGATAGGGAGTACGGCGCACCGTAATACCGGCACTCCTCTTCTTCTGCGGTCCCACCTCCTAGCACGTCCGCAGCGGACTCCTCCAGCCCGCTGGGAGCGCCCTCCTCGGGCCAGCCGGCGGCAAACAAGCCGGCCCTGGTTGCCTCTTCGCTTCACCGTGGGTGTCCAATCCACGGTTACTAAGCCCCACCGCCACGACAAGGCGTGCAACCATCGGGGGGGAATGAGGTAGACTTAACTTAGTCCAATTCAACACCTCTAAGACACAAGTTTGTGCGTTCATCGCTAATAAGTTACCGATGGTCGTATGTCCTCGTTTTGAAAGCATACCCATAACTGTCTCCTCCAACATCGGAATACTTGGTGTTAGCATATCGAGCGAGGTCTAGTTCCGATATCATCTGGAGGGCAAGGCCAAGTTAGCCTCCAAGAAGGTTGGTGTTCTGAACAGGTCAAAGCAGTATTTCAGTCCGGTCCAACGCCTACAACTCTATAAGGCGCAGGTTCGGCCTCACATAGAATATTGTTCTCATCTCTGGGCAGGAGCGCCAAAGTACCAGCTTCTCCCTCTGGATCGTATCCAACGAAGGGCCGCTCGAATTGTCGACTGCCATAGTATTTCAAACAGGCTTTACTCCTTAGAGCTACGTAGAGATGAGCATCGCTCTGCATCATATATCGGTTATATTACGTGGAGTGCTCCGAGGAATTGTTCGGACTTATACCTGCTGCAACTTTTCGCTATCGTTCGAAGGGACAAAATATTTATCATCCTCATCACCAATGTCGCCAACAGTATTTCCGGACCATTACGACCTGCACACCTTCAAGAAGGCAGCATATTCCCTCCTAAAAGGCAGGCAAGGCACTTCTGTTTCTACACGCCTTAACTCTACAAGCCTAACTTTACAAACTCTACACTTTAGTCAAATTATGTGGCTTGGCCATTTCGTCAGGCAACGGCAGTCAAAATTGACTAAGGTGTAAAGTTTGTGAAATTATTATTAATTACTTTACATGAAAATGTTTATGGTGGGATCACATTTTACCAGTATTACGTTGTTACAACAGAAAGCAGCTGATAAAAGTTAATTTTAGGACATTCCTAACAAAACTCTTCAAAATCAACAAAAAACCCGAAATACCCGAAAAAACCCGGGTACCCGGTTTTGATAGATAGATAGATAGATAGATAATGTTTATTTGCTCAAAATAAGGTACAATGTCAAGGTGTTACAATGATAAATTCTGTTCTTGCTTATTCTGCCTTTGATAAGGCGTGCAAATGTTCATAAAATTATTATTTTACAACTTGAATAATAATTAGTTAAAACAAAGACATATATTATAACATTTTAAGGTATTTAAGTCACAGTAGGTATGTAAACAATTTATAGTCATTTTTTAATTTATCTTTAAAAAATTAAATTAACTTAAAAAATATATTTATTCTTCAGTTTATTTTATGTCTAAGTATGTAAATATTAGTGAATTCATAATTATTATTTTTTAAAATGAGAATGTTAAAATTTTATTGGTTATAATGTTACATGTCAATTGTTAAAAAATATAATAATAATTGTAATGAAGAATATAATAATAATTGAAGATGAAGAAATGAAAAATATAATAATAATTGAAGATGGCTGGGACCGAAAAACCCGGTTTTTTTAAAATATGACCGGTCTTCGATCCCCTACTTATGAGCTTTTTTTACTCAAAAAATCTTCACACATTTTGGTCAATAAAAAAAATCTGCCAGGTTTAGGACCGCCAGACCGGCGGTTTTATATCAAGCTTTAAGGCCCCTAGCGATCTGCACTGGTCCAATGCTTGTTCTCGATGAGCTCCTTTTTCGACGGTGGGCGCTAGCTCTATAACGGAAACTTGCAATTTCTTTAATTTCATGGACCATTCATAATGAGAACAAACAAGACAAATTAGTTTTTATATATGTATTTATTATTGAAAATAAGTAACATTGATATCAGCTCTTACTTAAATGAGCTACACCTCCTATGATATCTAAAACTGGTATTAATTTATAACATTATTTGCATTTCATTGTCGTTTTTACATAATTTTGAAAATAATAGTAGAAAGCTTCAGGCAATACTGTATAATGTTGTGAATTTGTGATATGTTTACATAGGTTTTGTATAAGTATTTTCGGTACATACAAATTTATACACTGCTATTTACCTACAACACTTTATTGGACTTTCTAAAGAAAAAAAAAACTATATTTTTTAATTCTCAAGTTATTATCTTAATATACTGATCGTATTTTAATTTCGACGCGGTGTTATATGGTGAAAGATTCAACTGTATGTATAAAGGTTTGTTATGTTTGATTTACAATATTTTAAAATGTTTGTGCTTTTCTGTTGTAAGTAGTTTAGGATAGCACTGTGAAGTACAATTAATGCTACACCTAAACCATATATGCCAGGAAAAAATCAATCTTACCGCCGGCACATTCAATATACTATCAACGAGCTGCGGTTACCGGGCCAGTCACCAGTATTTGGAATGTAGCAATTAGATTGCATAATGTGAAACGAACACGCGCTATAATATCAAAATTTGAGCAATTAAAATATAACACTAGTTACTACTCTACGAAGTAAGGGCCAGTCCACACGGCGCGTTGCGTCGACGCAGCGCAAACATGTTAACGCAATGCCGGCCACACTGGTGCGGCCACACGCAGCGTTGTTGCGACGTAAACGTAACGTGGTTACCCCTCCCACTTCGTCTCGGGGGATGCTGTCCGTCGTTCGTGCGTCGTCACAGCGTTGCGTCGACGCAGCGCACCGTGTGAACAGTACAGTTTTTAGTATGTAAAACGACGGAGCGACAGCGCTGCGTCGTCGCAACGCGCCGTGTGGACTCGCTCTAATACCGGTATCGTACTTAGTGATATCGAAAGTAAGCCTGAAGCATTGATTGCAAGTTTTTTCCTTTTATAAAATTTTGTAAATTCGTTCTGTATGCTTGGCGAACGGTTATTAAATATAAAAGGAAAATAAATAACAACATAAAATGTCATAACTCTATACTTAATTTATAAACAACACAATACTAATGTTATATGCAATACACAACATAATAATCCTAACATAAAATGCACCTATTTCAACTAGGAACTATTTGGTGTGATGGTCCGACTGCTGCGTTGTAACTACTGTCTTAGGCTGAGGCCTCATTAGTGCGTTGCGTTGCGACGACGCAACGGATCAACGCATTGTACGCCACACCTGCGTTGCGTCGACGCACGACATCACATTGCAAGAGGGTGATAGCGCAGCGCATCATCCCTCTTCGTCTCCTGTCCGTCGTTGCGTTGAGACGTCGCGTTCGACGACGCAACGCATTAACGAGACGTGTCACAAATCTATGAAAAACGAGGCAGCGTCAACGCAACGACAAACTAAGACTATGTCCAGAAACTGCGTATTCTTACGCACGTAAGGTCTACGCACGTAGTCGAGGTACTAGGGCCCCATACATTGCGTCCAGAAGCTACGTGCGTATTATTTTAGCTATGCGCGTATCGTACAAAATTTCGTAAAAAAGAAACGATAAGATAAGAATCTCTACGTGCGTAGGTTTACGCAGGCTTACGCACTTTCTGGACAGAGTCTAATGGACCCTCGCTTTTAGATTTCCAACAACATACGTCTACATTCATCACTTTAAGCTTTAAGAAACGCAATTCAAGACGTATTTGTGTTTCTGAGTTTATTTGGGTACGTGTTCAGAAGGCGACCTTTGTTTGTGAATTGTGACTACATAGTACAGTGTACATAGATACCAATCACCACAACAACCTGTAAACTATAGAATTTTAGTCCTAGCTCTATCACAGAATAATAATAAGACGCTTACCAAAAAATCAGAATTCATTCGTTATATTTTCACATCCAAATTTCATAATTTAAACAAAAATAAATAGGTACTAAGCGATTTGATTGATTGCCTAAATTCTAATCTAAATAAGGTATTTTAAGATTTTAAAATACTATGTTATTTTTATTTTTATACAATATTTTTTTATTTATAATACCAATACAAAAACATTAATTAGGTTCAAATAATGGAATGATAAATTCAATGAATCTAATGTAAACAATCATTTTGCAATCCAAGGTTTCTGAGATTCAAACATTTATTGCTATTTGCTACATTTTTATTGTGTTGACAAAATAATCATTTCACATTTTATTTATACCTCATTCATACAAAATAATATCTATAAAAATCAATCTGTTTTATAAAATATATAATAGGGTTTTCTCGTAACAATATCTCATAGAAAAGTACATCTTTAAATACCATAGTTCAAAAACCGTATAAAATTTTATATCATTTTTATATTGGTGACAATCTGAAATTCGTTTGTGTTTCTTGGGGCTTTTTGGATGGCCAAATTCAACTTACAAACGCTTTAAAACCTCATAAAGATTGACACTAAGATCCGTTAACATTTAAAAAATCAGTGACGTCATATGGCTTGTACCGCTTCAGTCTCGTTAGTTTGTTTCAAAACAATCGATACGAAATCAGACCTAAAACATTAAATAGTTTTTACAAAATTTTTGACTAGACTAATCTAAGGACCATGTAAGTACACACAATGTTATATTTCGTTAGATTATTTCGTAATTATCTTAGTGTCTATCTTACATATACATTTTGCTATTATATTATATATAAGTCACATATTATTTCAATTTCAAAAGAAAGTGTAAATATTCTGTTTCGCCCCTTTATTTGGAACGTGGTATATTTTCTAAGACTTAATATTATACCTTACTCGATTGGTTTATCCAACAGAGAGCTAGTAAACAATCTGTTAGCGCAGGTTTTACCTACCGATTAAAAATTTAATACTAATAAAAACAAAATGTCTTCGCATTTTCCAGATTATCACATAACACTCTCCTGCTGGACACGGGCCTCTAATATCTTGTGATTTGTTAAAGCGAGTAAAATATTAATGATTTAAAACCTAGTGATCCATAAACTAAATTCGCAATCATCTTCGACCTAGGGTCTCCCATCGCTACAGCTCCACATTACTCTTCATGTGTGACATGATCTCATTCCTCTCACAAACGAACATAAGAGCAGATATTTGTTAAATCGTGAAAACAAACGTAGGTACACGATCAACGCGTTTTGTAAGTACAAGTAGTATGTAAGTAGTTCAATTATGCGTACGGGACGTGGCCTTAAGTTTTTGTACATCTCTCGGTGATTGTGCGACTGGGCCCGTACCGCCAATTGTTCTAAGGTCTAGCTATTATAATACAATTATAAAACAAACTGTACACGATTTGATTGGATGGCAAAGTTCACAGCGACACTACACTCGCAGTTAGCAGCGCTCGCGGCAGGCGACGGCCGCGACCAGCGCCGCGCCGCGCCCGCTTCCGTCTTCGGACAGCATCAGGTCGAACTGGAAAACAAAGGAATTGTACATAATACCGAATTACTTCTGCCAACCCCCGTGCGGCCGAGTGTTATAGACTGCCTTTGCTCGGCCTGCCTTATTATTGGCATGGGCTCGGCATACTATAGGGAGATGGGTCTGATCATGTACCTAGGTATACAGGTGTTTTTTCAGGTTTCCAGGTTTCAGGTTTGACCAAACTTTCAGGAGTGTATATGTCACCGTAAAATTTTAAAAACCGTTAGATTGTAAAATAACTAACAAGATTGTAAAAATATGTCGAAAGATTAATTATTATGTAGAATATTCGCATCCGAAGTTTATCAACATTTTACAATTTAACTAGTTATATTACAATCTAACGGTTTGTACAATTTTACGGTGACAATAATATTATATAACTCTTGAATATAAGCAACTTATTACTGTGGTATTAATTTTCTCACTTGAAAAAAAATCGACCGTTTTGTACAAAAGGGCATAGATAGCATTTTTTAGGAAATTATTTTTTTTTCAAGTTGATGCCATAGTAAAAGTTACATAAATTATTTAGTGAGTATTTTCACTTCTGAAAGTTTAGTCACTGACTTAAAAACATCCTGTATAGTAGCAATACCTAACTAAAAATGAAATGTTATGCTATAAGCAAGAAGTTTCCTAACTAGATAATTCTAGAATGTTTATCAAACATAAACTTGACACCGTCTGCAGTAGGACGGGCATAGTCCACGCTGTCTCGACTCTCGGATCGGATAACCTATGACAACTTCAATGGACGGAGTTATGCAGATAATTACAAGTCAAGCTCAAAATATTTTAATAAATACCTACTAAGAAATTATTAATACAGAAATTACTATATCTAAATAATAGACAATGTTTTATTATATTTTAATCTTGATATTAAGAAATTGCTGTCATAGTGATGGGTAGGTAAAAAATCGAATGATAATAAAAACGCGGGACGCGGGATTTGTAGTTTATCATCTCTACCCATAGACGTATATATTATAGACGACGCATGTTGAGGTTAAGGAGGTATTACCCACTTAAATCACCCCACTTTTCGACTTTGTTGGGGTCTATTTTCACAGTTGACGTGTGGTGAAATCAAGATGGTTGATAATTGAGGTATGGTGAAAACAAGATGGCGTAACTTTTTCTTGTATGAAGATTTGTTCTGTTAAATGTACCTACGTCATAGCCCATCTTGAGTTTTGAATTCTTTGTCTCTACCCAATCATGCAATCGAGTGGCTTCGACATTTAAATGCCATGCTCACTTGGCACTTGACTAGGGTTGCCATCCGTCCGGGTTTACCCGGATTTGTCCTAGTTTAAAGGGCGTCCGGGGAGCGTCCGGGCCGGATTTTATTTGCTATCCGGGTTTTTGTAGGCAGAATTAGGAAGGCCTAAGTTTCTTTTTTTTGATTTGCGGCAATAATAAATCTTCCTTTCTTTTTGACATTGCCGTAGTCGGGTAAAAACTGTTCTATGTCCGGGTTTCGTACTCCAAAATCCGGGGTTTTCATGCGTCTTGTCCGGGGAGTCATATGTAAGAGATGGCAACCCTACACTTGACGCAACAAGCGGAACTATCCTCATCATTGAGAATGTTTAGAGTAGATAATATGATAAACGTTTCAAGAATTTTTAATTATTATTTATCATTGTAGTAAACAGGTTTATCGGATGAACATTGAACCTATTTACTGTGAATTGTGATTGTGTGACATCAGCCGGGGGCTCGTCGTGTTATCGTACCGATTGTCAAGTAAATATTATGGTTATAGAGTAAACTAATGAGCATCGACCTCGAAATAATAACATTAGGATTTTGCGAGTCATGGATATGTATCAATAAAATAAAAAAGTTTCGTATCAGAACGAAATTACCAAGTTAAAAAAATAAATGAATGGGAATAGGGAGTTATCATGGTTTGTGTCATATGACATATCATACATTTTTGATCAGAAACTTCGTGATTGTAATTTGTATTATATTGGTCACAATATTTCACTCGATTTTGCGACATGAGATGCGACTTGCGAGCCACGCTTCGGTCGTTGAAATTGAATGCTAAGCCGATTGATACTCATACGTCAAACTGGTCATATTACTATATTTCCCGACCGGTAGGCCACTAAATACGACACCACGTTATAATACGATCAAATTAGGAAGATGATCAATATTTTAAACGATAATGATTAATCGAATGTACAATCCGAGGGTAACTCACCATGACGCCGGGCCGCGCGAGCTGCGCGATCTTCTCGCACATGAGCGCGTGGAAGTGCGGGTGGAAGCGGTAGACGGAGCCGTCGACGCCGATGGTGACGCGCGGCTCGGCCATCTTGTCCAGCAGCGTGGCCAGGCCGGCGGAGACCAGGTGCGCCGCGCGCCGCGACACGCACTCGCACACGTGCCGCACCGCCGCCATGTCCGCTTCCGTCGCGTGCGACAGACCTGTCCACAGACATTGCATATTAACCGATATAAATACATACATACATATAATCACACATCCTTCCCGCAAGGGTAAACAGAGACCACTTCTTTCCACTTGCTACGATTCTTACATACTTGTTTCGCTTCGTCCACCGTCATTCTTACCATCCTCTTCCTCCTCTTACATTCAACGTAGCGAAGCGGCTCTCCATGGGCCACTTTTCGCCTCCGCGAGAACGAGACGTGATGGGTGGCGAACCACATCGCCGCCATTTTTGATAATGAAATTATTTTTATGATTATTCATTGCATTCCCACGGATTGGCGGAGAGGGTAAGAATAGGGAAAGGGAAGGATCGGTGGTGTGGAAAGGAATATTGGTAAATTAGAGTGGGAAATAGGAATGTAGGATATTACCGCCCAGGAGGGCAAGGGATAGGACAGTAATAGCTACGGAAGCCGGGGTCGCATACCCGTATACTATACCACAACTACCGGACAGGTAAGTTAGGAATTAGGATGAGTATCCCATGACATAATATATTATAATGACATATAACCGATATGTATGGTGATAATTGCCCGATAAGTGAGTAGGTAATCGAGGTTACTATAGGCCGCCTAGCACAATTCGCCGGGATAAACCGTAACTCGTAAGCGACGCACTTGATACACCTTGATATTCGAGTCGCGCTTTGTCTTTGACATCTTAGTACTCTCAACTCTACCTATCATAGACATAATATATTGAGGCAAAAAGTGTCTCCAGTTAAATGGCCCCACTTTTGAGATTCTTGGGGCTATTTTGACATTAATAAAGTATGGTGAAAACCAAGATGGCGTAACTTTATATTGTATGAAGATTTGTTCTATTACAAACTTACGTTATACCCTATCTTGAGTTTTAAAAATCTTGGCTACCTATACCTAGGTATTTAACAGGCTAAAATATGTAACCTAAAATAATTATTACCTACCTACCTATGGAAGACGTTAGTCACTTGTTTGTAATCTTTTGGTAAAATTACAAACTACTTGTTTAAATTTTAACAAAACCTCTGCATTGTTGCATCTATGACCTAAATATATCCGGTAGATTATAATTGTTAAAACAAATTATTATTTAGAGACTTAAAAACGCAGCACTGAGCACAAGAACTTTATATCGTAATTAATACATCAACATTGAAGTCGTGGAAAAAATTAGGATACCAAATTTAGGTACCTACTACCTGCAGGTACTACCTACATGTACGATTTTATAATATTGGAAGATTTGAATCCAGATCTAATATCTAGATCCTAGGTAGCGTTATCAGTAATTTTATCAAATACTGGCGACCCGCCCCGGCTTCGCACGGGTACAATCACAGAACACTATTACGTACAATACTGATACTATTACCTGTGCTAATACTGCGGGTACCTTACTCATAGATCTAAACTCCCTTCCCGCACGCGCACCTCCGCCTTGGTGACGCCCACTTCGCCGTGCCGGGCCGTGTAGCAGAAATCGTAATATTTTAATTTCGCCATAACTTATAAAAATCCTCCAATTTTAATCATTCAAAGACCAAATATTATCTACATAAACTGTACTTAGTGATGAAATAATTTATTTTGATAAGGATTAATAGCCTGAGTAAAATAAACGCGTTTACATGTAGTCCAAAAAAAAAAAATCAAGATTTCTAAATAAAAAAATGGTTGTTGTGCCTCACTCGACAATTCGACATAGATAGGTATAGTATGTCGCGGACTTTTTTGTAGATATTTATGAGATCTACAATTAATTAGAACATTTTATGGTTCTATCTTTTATAGTTTAGGTACGCAAAATAAATAACTTTTCTGATTGATTTTTTACACCTTGTGTCCGAAAAACCCAAATATCTTACGGAACCCTATTTTTTTACAAAATAAAATTTAGCCTATGTTACTCGTGGATAATGTAGCTTTCGAATGGTGAAAGAATTTTTGAAATCGGTCCAGTACTTTTTGAGCCTATTCATTAGAAACAAACATACAAACAAAGTTTTCCTTTTTATAATATTAGTGTAGGTAGACATAAAGTTCAACCGCACTATCCAAAGTCTGAGATGGACGAATTGAGGAAAATAAATACGGACCACTATAATTACGTAAATGAACTTTAAACCAGTCGTCTCGAGAACTCGAGAATTCGAGATACGTAAATCATAATAAATGTTATGATTGTTTCGAAATATTTCATGACCGAGTAAATTCCAAATCGGACAGTAACTTTTGAAGCTATTTGAAAAAAACATATTACGCGTTTATAATTACGGAACCTTAGACGTGTCCTGAAATGCTCTTGGTTAGGTTATTTAATAAAAATATTTACACCACGGATACGCTAATCTTTATTTTTGCTATCTTTGTCTGTCAAGTGGCTTTTCCAACGGATACAACACAGGCAGAAACATGGATTATTATCGTATCCGTGGTGTAAATATCTTTATTAATAAGGGGGTGACGGTTCATTATTAAACGTGCTCTTCGCAATAAAGTATCAACTGAAATGCATGTACAGACCAATTGACTCCAATTCGTCGTACACATGCTCATTACTGGACAGGCGAGATATAATTATTTATTCTTGGCGACGACTTTATACATAGTGGTAGGTAATAGGCATATACATGAGTAGCAGACATGAGTATGACGCAATTTATCCGAAGTGGTTCGTTTCAGGGATTTCCCGGGCATTTGCATAGGAATTACTAGATGAAGCGTGTTATTCTTAAATAAAGTAGCCTAATAAACCGATGTAAGATAATATTTGAGAGCATTTAATAGTTAAACTCTGATTAAATTCATATGTAGGTACGGTCTCTAGACTGAGTCTCTACCGAAAAGGTAGAGACCGTTTGTTTTTTGCCATTATTTAGATGTCATAATACTCAAGAATTTTAATACATATAATATACATATACATATTTAGTAAAGTGTAAGTACATAATCAAGAAAAGTGGTATAGAAAATAATAAAAACATTTTAGGTTACTTCGTGTAGGTAAGGAAAGTATACGAGATTCTTACTTCGGGCTAGTTTCCTGTTTCCTTTACCATCTAATAACTTATTAGATGCTCTCTTTTTAGCATCTAATAAGTTATTTTGTTATTTTTGAGTTTTGAGTTTGAGAATAATCTCAATTTCCTTACCCACCCGAATATATTTTGGTATGGCCTATCGATATACTTATAAGTTATTATAAGCCTACCAGCTTATCAATTACTGAGATTTAGTTAAACATTTATTATGCCTACGTACTTGCTATTTGTGAATTGGATATTATTTTATACAAATATGTTTGACATTACCTACTTCTAATGAGAAACATAAAAATTGAAGGTTGTGGAAAATTTGATTTTCGAAGTTTTAGTAAATTATCTACCAAAATTTTCGATTGATCATCATAGCGATGTATAATAGAATATAATGTCCAGTCATTGTTACATGTGTAAAAAGCTCCAGTCATTGTTACATGTGTAATCTACACTAATCTACACTAATATTATAAAGAGGAAAACTTTGTTTGTATGTTTGTTTGTTTGTTTGTTTGTAATGAATAGGCTCAAAAAGTACTGGACCGATTTCAAAAATTCTTTCACCATTCGAAAGCTACATTATCCACGAGTAACATAGGCTAAATTTTATTTTGGAAAAAAATAGGGTTCCGTAAGATATTTGGGTTTTTCGGACACAAGGTGTAAAAAATCAACCAGAAAAGTTACTTATTTTGCGTACGCTGCCTAAACTATAAAAGATAGAACCATAAAATGTTCTAATTAATTGTAGATCTTATAAATATCTACAAAAAAGTCCGCGACACACTATACCTATCTATGTCGAGTGAGGCACAACAACCATTTTTTTATTTAGAAATCTTGAATTTTTTTTGGACTACATTTAAACGCGTTTATTTTTCTCATGTTATTAATCCTTATCAAAATAAATTATTTCATCACTAAGTATAGTTTATGTAGATAATATTTGGTCTTTGAATGATTAAAATTGGACGTTTGGTTTTGAAGTTATGGCGAAATTAAAATATTACGACTTCTGCTGCACGGCCCGTTGCGAAGTGGGCGTCACCAAGGCGGGGTGCGCGTGCGGGTTAATGTTTAGTTTAGTTAAATAGTTTAGTTATTTTATAAACATCAAATTGATAATATCTTAAAATATAATACATTATAATATCTATACATCTATACAGTTAAATACAATTTAAGTGTCTGTTTGTAACTTCAAATTAACAGCTTTTTACATAATGAATCTGAAAGTATATTCGGTACTTACAATAAAATACATTTTTTTTTTAATTTTTGTCTGTCCGTCTGTCTGTCTGTAAGTCGGTCTGTCTGTCTGTTTGTTCCGACTAATCTCTGAAACGGCTGGACCGATTTTCACGGGACTTTCACTAGCAGATAGCTGATGTTATAGGGTACATAGGCTACTTTTATTTTAGGGTTCCGTTTAAAAAAATAGGATTCCGCTTTCGTTAGTCATAAATAAAGTCGCGGGTAAATTTCAGCGATATCCCAAAGTATTGTTCCACGCGGACGAAGTCGCGGGCAAAAGCTAGTAACTAATAAGCTACTGCGGAAATCGTAAATGATTATTATGGCAGGTAGGTAATTCTCAATTCGCAGGTACAATTAATTTAAAATTTTGACTATCTTTAATTTACCTATAGTTATTTTAGTATAGTAACCTACCTAGTTATTAGCAAAGGGGTAGGTATTCAAATGCAGGAGTAGATAATAGTAGTTACCTATTAGGCAATCTCTTCTGCAGTTTTCTCCAAAGTGGATCCATTTCATCAAATAGAAGAGCATTTTTCAACTTACCTAGTTCCTCTAAGATATCCATGCAGTTGGTGTAGTCTCCCAGCTTGTCCGACTCGATTTCGGACACGTATTTAGTGTAGAAGCGTCCCCTCTCGAAGAGCAGGTCCGAGCCTCGTCCTCCGAACAGGAGACCCATCTTCGTGAATTTGACCAGAGCCAGCCGCACCAGTTCACCCATGTACATGCCTGATATCATCTTCTCTTGCCTGGAATTATGGAAAATTCCACTTTAAGAATAATATTTTTAATGGCATGGTGGGAATAAGGAGTAGGTACTCAGTCGGAAAACGGATAACCCCAACATTAGACGAGACATTTGCATTGCTGTCATTTATATAATAAAAGTTTAAAGTAGTCAATATCTGGATAAGATATTGACTACTTTAAACTTTTATTATACCACCACCACCATCTTGCTACTTTTTGAGCGCCATAGCATATTCCACCCGCCATCTTGCTACTTTTTGCCATAGCATATTCCACCCGCCATCTTGCTACTTTTTGAGCGCCATAGCATATTATGTATGAAAGAAAGCTACGTCTCTATATCCCAGTAATGAGGGCTTTTTTATTTAAATTGGGTATTGCCTATTGGCAACCCTATCATTAGGTAGTTCGTTACGGGAGTTTTGAAATGTAATTTTGCAGATTTTGATATTAAGTAGGGTAAACTGACCTAATTTTGGCACTACACCAATAGGGAATATGCACGTATTTTTTTTATTTATTTATATACATCTATCTTGTTTGGTAAACCGTATGGTAAAATCAGTTTTTTGATATCATTAAAAATAACGAAGATATGAACGTTTAAAGTGGTATATTAGACAGAGAGATCCGACGTGTATCGTGACGTCACATAACACGACTTTCATAGAAAGTTCATACTAAATTTCGTTTTGCTAGAAAGAGATAGATTACAAACTTTGACCGCTTATATCTTGCTCATTTATCAACAGATCTTGAAAATTTTCTCGCCATTTTCTTTATTTTTCTGTCTAGTATCATATTATTATATTTTAAGCTATTTTTATATTTTATGCATATTCCCTATTATTGGCATTTCTGTGTTTAAACTCTTCTCATAAGAATCCACGTAATCTAACGGTGCTGCAACTTATTTAAATAGATTAGTAGAATTCTGAGCTACCAAACTGGGAACACATAAAAAAAATATATGACTATGGCGTCGGAACTATGTACAACAGCTGAACGTGTCCTGACTTGATCTGTGAAAATTATGTTTTTGCTAAGGTAAGACCTTTCTTAATATCATTGAATCTTATATTATCAAGTATTTATTATACATGTTATGATTTATAGCAAATTCAGTACGTATTATTCCACCTATTTGAGTATTTATTTCCAAGAATTGCATTGTTTTTATTATTTTATCCTAGTGCCAACATTTGGTATTCTAAAATGTCCATATTCTAAAATATTGGCACCGATGACAATAATTGGTTTTTTAGAGTTGTTATTTTTAGGTGTTTATTTTGTGCATTTATACCTAAACCACATTTTTTTTGTATGATTGTTAAATAAAAGTAAAAAATACAATGGTTCTAAATCTTGGCCCCCGTGCCAACCGCGAAATTGCTAATTATTGACACTAGTGCCAATAATTAGGCATAAGTATGGTAATAATTGGTGTCATCTAGCCTACAATTTTATTTTCAGACTACCCGACTTTATCTAAACATGACACCAAAAAATAAAGCTAAGAGCTCCAGAAAAATATCCAAAGATATACGCCGGCGTAAGATATATGTTCGCAGAATATGTGTACGAGCAGTGGAAGTGGATTGCTATAGAAAACACTATTTATTTTGTCCAAAGAACGTTTATTTTTATTTTTAGAAACTATTACATTTTTTTGACTTAACGCACAAGATCAAGGAGCTAACAAGAGAGAGATACGAGCCCATAGACACAGACCACAATACAGAGAGGGCACCATAGATAAATTTAATGTTGCCTTATTTTAACACACCCCCTCAACAATAAATTTTATTATATTATAACCCTTAACAAATTTTTATTTCTATCACACCCCCTTAATAAGTACAGTTAAGAACCCTAAAAAAAATATTTGACCGACTTCTTACAGATGAATAACAAATATATAATACTTATTTTATTTGACTATACAATTTCTAAACTTTTCAAAACATTGCTTGCCCAATGGCTTTGTAAACATGTCTGCAATATTCTCATTTGTATTAACATAAGTAACATTAACTTCACCATTACATACCTTTTCCATTATATAATGATATTTTATATCTACATGTTTTAATCTTTTATTACTGTCACTAGATGATGAAATTTTAATTACACTTAAGTTATCTTCTAAAATATTTATATTAACATTATATCCAAAATCGATTAATAATTGCTTAAGCCAGCAGCCCTCAGTTATAGCCAAACACAATGCAATATATTCAGCTTCACAAGATGACAATGATACAGATTGTTGTTTCTTTGTACCCCATGAAATAGGACAATTAAATATATAGTATATAAATCCGGAAGTTGACCTTCTGTCGGCTATATCCCCAGCCCAGTCTGCATCAGTATAACCTTGTAATGTTACATTGCTATTATTATACTTATACACTAATGACAAAGAAATAGTACCTCTTATATATCTCATAACTCTCTTTAAACACTTATACAATGCCATACTTGCACAGTTTAAATATCTACTAAGAAATCCTATTGCTAATGATAAATCAGGTCTCGTACAACATGCATATAATAAACTACCTAATATGCTTCTACAATGACTCTCAATTTCTTTGCTTTCTGGTTTATTTCTCTTTAACAATTCAAAATTAAAGTTTTGCTCTAGTGGTGTAGACACTGTTTTACATTTATACATATTATGTTTAATTAATAATGATTTAAGATATTTTTCTTGGTTTATTACTGTTACCAAATTTTTTATGTCTTGTTTTACACTTACACCTAAATATGCGTTTGCTATTCCCAAATCTTTCATACTGAATTTATTACATAATGAATTTTTAAATGTTTTTATCTCTATATCATCATTTCCAAAATAAATTAAATCGTCTACATATAACAATAAGTATATAAACTTGTCATTTTGTTTTCTAAAATATAAACATGGGTCATTTTTGGACCTAACAAAATTTTCTTGTAACATAAAATCATTAAATTTTTCATTCCAATAACGGGGTGATTTCTTTAAACCATACAGAGATTTTTTAAGTTTTACAATTTTATCATTATGAAGTTTCATAAATACCTTTTCTTTAATTTCACCATGCAGAAATGCTCCTACGACATCCATCTGGAATACCGGTAACCTCTTTTGTACTGCTACTGCCATCATAGTTCTGAAAGTTACTAAGCTTGCTACGGGTGTGTATGTATTGTTGTCACAGTTCTTCTGTTCAAAACCTCTTGCCACTAGCCTGGCCTTGTATAGTTTGTTGCCATCTGCTTCTTTTATTTTAAAAACCCATTTGCTACTTATAACATTTTCCTCTTTAGGTACATTTTTCACCTCTTCCCAGGTTTCATTTTCTTCCAGTTGAGTCATTTCATTTTCTATGGCCTCAGCCCACTTTGTTTTTTCAGGACTAGCCATTGCATCTTCATAAGATATTGGCTCTTCGCCTAGACAAAGAAAGATTGTGTCATAATCTTTCATCCAATTCGGTGGCTTTCTTTTCCTCTTTTGTGTTTGATCGTCAGTGTTATCTTCTGCCTCAGGTAAGATATTATTTTCTGTTTCAAGCGAATTTATTTCATCTGTTTCTGGTGTTTCATATAATTCACACTCTACATTTTCTTCCTCTGTTTCAGATTGGATTGAACTTTCTTCATAAAATGAGTTGATATTAGAAACCTCCTGTTCCTCTTCTTCGGGGTTATCTATCGGTAAGTCTTCTTCTTCTACATATATATCTTTATTTTTATTATTTTGTGTCTGATACTTCATTTTAATTACTACAATTTCTCTCTTCAATTCTACATCATTTTTCTTTGGCAAGTATACTCTATATCCTTTGCTTGTCTCTCCATAACCAACAAATTTACCAAATTCTGATTTGTAATCCCATTTTAATCTCTTTTGATCAGGTATATGAACTGCCACGTCTACTCCAAAACTGTACAGGTTAGTTATATTATATTTTGGTTTTTTATACCATAATTCATAAGGAGTTTTGTCTGTTATTCTACTTTTTCCTGTTCGATTCAAAATGTATGTTGCAGTATTTACTGCTTCTGCCCAAAATTCTTTTCCAAGTTGACTTTCTGCTAACATAGATCTAGCAGATTCTACAATTGTGCGTATCTCACGTTCTGCGCAACCATTTTGTTCTTGGAGATATGGAATACTTTTCTCATGTCTTATACCTTTAGAATGTAATAATTTTTCTACAATTTTATTGACAAATTCTTTTCCATTGTCACTCCGCATAACCTTAATAGTGTGGCCTGTTATATTTTCACTCTCACTTATATAGTTCTTAATATGTTCTGCTGTTTCATTTTTATTTCGTAGAAAATATACTCTTCTATATTTTGAGTAATCATCAACTAGTAAAAGGAAATATTTTGCACCTCCTAGTGACACACACTCCATCGGTCCACATATGTCCATGTGTATTAAATCTCCTGGTTTTTCACCTCTTGTGTCACTTTTATTAAATGGTAACTTATGTTGTTTACCTTGTAAACATGATGTGCATATCTCTGAATCACCTTCTTTATACTCAATATTGTTTTGTTTCAGAATAGTCTTCACATGCTCAATATTCTGGTGACCTAACTTCGAATGCCACTCAGCGAGTCCACTATTTGATTGACCAACCATAGCAATATCTGATTCATATTTAAAATTCATTAAAAACATTTTACCTTTTCTGTATGCAGTTGCTTTAATTAAATTATCTTTTACAAAAGTGCATGTCTTTTGATCACACCTCATTGTATAACCTTTATCCATTGCTGCCGATGATGAGAACAGATTTACTTTTATTTCTGGTATAAATAAAACATTGTATAAAATAGTATGTATCCACTGTTTTCCATTGTAAGCGCTCAAGTGTATTTCACCTTGACCAAGAGCTTTTATGATTGAACCATCACCAATTATAATATCTTTCGGCATTGATAAAGTTTTATAATTTTTGAACATATTTATATTTTTGCACATATGTTCTGAGGCACCACTGTCCATCACCCAGCATGTTTCCTTAAAATTGTTTGCATAGGAAAAGTTTATTGCTGATGTAATGAATGCATTTGTATTACCTTTTACGTTGTCAAATTTTTGGTATGAATTCTTTTTATTTCTGAACCAACAGTCCTTTTCTTTATGGTTAAACTTTTTACATATTTTACACTGCTTATAATTTTTAACATTGTTGAAATTGTTCATGTTTTTCTTACAGTCTTTTTTATAATGTCCAACTTGTTGACATTTAAAACATTTTCTTTCATTGTTTCTTGATTGTGTAGATAAAGCCATTTTCTCCTCATAAACATTATTACGTTGCTCTTCTAGCACCAATCTAGAAATTAATACAGATAATTTTCTGTCTGCCATAGGAACTGAATCCCAAGCTGAAATAAAATGTCTAAAATTTTCTGGCAAAGAACTAATAATTTTAGTGACTACCATGGATTCGGGTATTTTTCCACCTGCCTGATTTATTCTGTTTGCCAATCCTTCTAACTTTGCTATATATAATGATATTTCCTCATTTTTAATATATTGGGCTTCAAAAAATTTTTGTTGCAATATGTGTAATGACGTGTCAGATTTCGATTCATATATTGAACATAACTTTTCCCATATTTGTTGAGCAGTTTCACAGTTTGACACTTGTAAAATATTTTTGTTGTTCAGCCTTGTTACAATTATAGATTGTGCCTTTGCGTCTCGTGTCGACCATTTTCCATCTTGTCCATCATTTATATCCGATCCGTCTACAACTCCAAATATTCCTTGTGCTTTTAATATTACACGAATTTGAAACTTCCAAGACATCCAATTCGATAATCCTTCCAATATCAGTAAATTTTGGTTTTCTGAAGTAGCTTCCATTTTATCTATACCGTTTGACCCGGCCCGTTCTTTGTTCCGACCACGCTTTACCGCGATATTAATCTATAGCAATCCGGAATTCTGGGCACCATAACCTGTTCGCAGAATATGTGTACGAGCAGTGGAAGTGGATTGCTATAGAAAACACTATTTATTTTGTCCAAAGAACGTTTATTTTTATTTTTAGAAACTATTACATTTTTTTGACTTAACGCACAAGATCAAGGAGCTAACATGAGAGAGATACGAGCCCATAGACACAGACCACAATACAGAGAGGGCACCATAGATAAATTTAATGTTGCCTTATTTTAACAATATACAACACGGAAAACTTAAATAAGGCCCTTCAAGCTGTCAAAGAAGGAATGAACAAAAAATTGTCAGCAAAGACTTATCAAGTTGCTCGGGCTACTTTGCAATATAGGATTAAGAACCCTGAGCACCAGTCACGTCCAGGCCCTCCTACTATTCTGACGGAAAAGGAAGAAAAAGATCTCGAAGATTGGATTTTGCTTAGTTGTAGAAAAGGTTTCCCAAAACGCAAACATGATTTAATTAGCAGTGTATCGAACTTTCTTAAAGTTGGACATCGCAGATATCTCGTTGATACCACCTGCAAATGTCTACATTTGCAGGTGGTATCAACGAGGTGTACAGCCTACTGTACACCGATTGAAAATCAAGAGGATAAGGAAAATTACATCGACTATGCCAGTTTAGTACCTGAAAGTAACCATAATAAACAAAACAAGATCGTATACACTGATGCTGAAATAGAGAAGTTTTTGACTGAATTTGATTCCTCTGACTGAGTTGTTGTGTAGTTAAGAGTTTCATTTATTGTGTAGAAGTAATAATTTTATAATTGTTTTTCTTTTTCTAAATTTTTACTGAATATTAATTTGATAATGTACCTAGGTATGAACCAAATTATTGATAAGGCGGTTAAATTGATTGTTTTGTTTTCATGTTTATGTGTCTAAGTATAGCTGCATAAATAAAAGTGATTATAAGCTAGGCTTTTTTTACTTTATCCTTTTCCTCTTTAGACATTTTTCCTTTATATACTGATTTATCCGAAATGCCAATAAATGGTATAGACCCATGCAGATAATTGGCCAAAGTATGCCAGTAATTGGGAAAAACGTGTTATTTAGCATAAATTAAAAAAATAAAATAAAAGCGCTGATATTAGTTGACGTTTCATTTATTCAAAACGAAAAATAACTTTAAAGCTGTAATTTTGAAAAAAATATTATATTGGCATTGGGTATCTTGCCCTACCTATGCTCTTTTCGAATTTCAATTTTGCCACCTAGTAACTTGGTCTTTAGAGCAGCCATCAATCATCATGCATCTTGAAGCATTTTGATGCTATCTTCTTTCCGACTAATTTTACGATAAAACATGTATTACGACATTAAAGTAGAGAAAATCCCCGACAGTTTATGTCTGTCTGATCAACGTTTTTGAAGATTCAATAGTTTCGGCGTAGGTAATTAGTTATCTTTTTTTCAAGATAGTGGCGCAAGCGGCCAATTACGAGGTGACAAAGTTGAAGTTCGAATAGGGGACGTCAACATCTATAAAGCTACTTCTACATTCTACTACTTCCGTAAAATTCAAAATTCCCGTAAAACATTCCACTTTCCAGGTACCAACCCTCTTTTGTTGACTAAATGACTAGGGTAGTTCTTCTACTTGGTAACTAATGTTTCGTCATCGTAATTTACATGGATTTAATAAATGTGGGAAATCCCGCAGAAATATTTATTTTGGTTGCGATTTGAGGTAAACGAGATAGTGCGGTAGGTAAAGGAAAATGTAATAATGAAAGCCTACATCGTACATGAGTTTAAATTTAAACAGCTTGGTTTGACTAAGGAATATTTGAAATAGGTACGTTTTCCACCTTTTTACCTAGTCGCTACGATATTTACGTTGTAAATGCTCGCTACATAGTAAATACTATGCAAATAATTTTAAATTAGAAGTGATTTAACAACACTATCTACATAAGATATGTGCATTTTAGCGAACGTTTGCACGTAGCAGATTTCGCTGGTTATTCTACGTCCAAATGGAAGTTTCTTCAAGATAAAAGTATATACGTAACTGTAGATAAGAGAGAGTACAAATATTTATATTAATTACGAGTTTTTACTAGGTATGTCTTAACCCGAGAGGCGAGAGGACATTATCAATCTTGGCAGCGTTTCGGTGACGCGCCAATGACGCGCATCGGTATAAAATAAACATGGCCATCGAACCAAGAGGACGGATGGATGTCGCAAAAATATAACGAACTGAGGAAAATTTTAAACTAGCTCTTAGATCTATGAAGTCAACACACTATCGATGTTTTTCCTAAGAGGTAATGACCGCGGATAACAAGAAAAGTAGACTTAGGTCGTCTCGGTTACATAACCTCCTCTAAATTGTTATTCAGAATGAATTTAAATAGGACATTCGATAGCGAATAAATCGAAGCTACTCGAATTGACTAAATTACAACTAGTGCTGTTACCAATTCGCCTACCAATATTGTTTATCGATTAGGCGCCTAGTTAAAACAATCACGGTAGATTCCGTTTTGACTTCATCATTCTGTAGGCAATTAAATGCCAATAGGATCTTGATATTTAATATTGGACGTCATATTGTATCGTGTAACCGGTGCGAACTAGTAAAAACCAGCCGTGGCGAGCGAAATATTCGCGAGGAAGTGATAATTGAAGGTTGTGCGGTCGCCGGCGACAGTAGACACCTGAATCCGTCAGAATCGCCTTATCAATTAGTAATTCCTTAAGTGGATTATGATTTAGGAAAATGCAGCGCTACCTTTTACCTTAAGTTATTTAATAGGTATAATATGCAATATTTGATTTTCATATTATTAGATATAATATGAAAATCAAATATTGCATATTATTAATAATTCAATAAACCATAAATTTCCATAAAACTCAAGTTACTTTTTTCTGCCGATGGGCGTGCTTCAATAAAGTAAGACTAGGTAGGTGCCTAGTGGCATAGCGAGCCTAAGGGAGCCCCCATTACAAAAAAAAAACTTTTGGGGTCTAAAAAGTTATAAAAATATTCATTAGTATAATTTCTTTGAAAAAAAAAAAAAAATAGGTCATACAACCAGCAGTGTACTTCACTCAACTCAAATTTTAGATTAACACTAGCTGACCCGGCAAACGTTGTTTGGCCTTATAAATTAGGTATGGAAAATAGATAGTAGCCGATTCTCAGACCTACTGAATACGCATATAAAATTTGGTAAATGTCGGTAAAGCCGTTTCGGAGGAGTACAGCAACTAACATTGTGACATGGAAATTTTATATATTAGATTATTTAAGCGTCTTTGCACGTTGTGAAAATTCAATAATTAAAATTATATTTTTGAGTGTTTCTTGAAGCCTCGAAATTTTGAATAAAAAGACTGCTCATAAGATGAACAGCGGGGTAACGTGAGATAGATAGAGAGAGTGAGTGTGTGTGTGTGAGAAACATTTTTTAACCTTAGCCACACACGATAATCCATAACTTTTCTTCGTGATTCTGGACTATATTAACATAAATATTATAATTTTTTAACAGGAAGTACCTACGAGCTAAGAGTGAGCCTTTAGGTTAATTAAGTGAGACTGTGTAATGTGTAGATAATTTTTTAATTAAATTTTACGTTTTTTTTGGCATACGGCTGATACACGGTAGCTACGCCCCTGGTACTGCCCAGGTCATATCGCACCGTAAAAAATATTTAAGCCTAGAACAATAGGTAGCATTTGTATTGCAATCTGTAAAAACCAGTAAAAATTTCTAGGAATCGGCAATAGCCGGAAACAGTAGGTACCTAGTTAGTTAGTTACCTACAGTCTACACGCCACACGCAGTGGTGTACCTAGCTGCTAAATGCTAATACAATGAGTAATTGCGACATTAGCTGCTGCCGAGGTCAATGATCCTTGCGCTTTTAATTATATCCCACTGGATAGCGGCTTCATTTTACTTTTCATTAAATAGGTCGTCGCTGGCAAAAATTTTAAATAGAATCTGCCGTGGGAAAAAATAAAATGAGAAGAAATTCTTCGAGATAAAATTTCTTACTTTTAATTATGTCAAGTAAATAAAGTAAAAAAATAAAATAAGGTAGCTCTTCAGACCAATTGGACAAGTGAAGACAGAGCTTTGTCAACCTAAAAACTGAGGCCGGTTTTTTAAGTACATATGTAAGCAGTAGGTAACGCATTGTGTACCTACGCACCGGATACATAACAACCACTTACCAAACACCGCGACAGCTCGCCTTATAAGGTAAGGCGTAGTTTCGTTACATGTGTGTGTGCGTGACACTGTAATTACACGGCGAGGTGTACTTTAGACCGGTCTCAGTGCGTGGTTCGTAGAACTCTTGTCTTCACTTTTTTATTTGGTCTGATAGATCACGTTCCAACGAAATATTCGAAGAACATAGTACTACTAATTCCAGTAGGTACCGAAAAGGTCACATGCTTATGTCATCGGATCTATCAATATAACTACGGACACCCCTTTTGCTTGCCTTCTACGGACAGTCTTTAGAAACTATCACTGATATCAACGATTACTTTTATTGTAAATATAGAACTGTTATATCATATTTTATTACGTTTACCCACTGGAATCTTTTTATCTCGAAATTTATTATTTATTACGAAGGTTTAATCAACAAACCATAATACAATCGATAACTTATAAACTATTGCAGATTTTGATGTTCTCTGTAACTTTTGTTCTGCAGATTATAATTCGCTTTAAATAGGTTAAAGATCTCGTTAATATAACTACCTACTTAAATGCAACATTCGAAATATTTTAGGCACTTATCAAAGGGTAGATTCAAGGTGTTTTCCTTCGTCAATGAAATTCATTATACTGATAAAGGTATGCTTAAGATATTTTAATAGCAACGAAAATGGAAATATATTAGTGTAACAATTTAATATGAAGGCTTAAAAATTTATGAATCCTTTAGGATAAGGAAGAACCGTTTGATAAAAAAATACTCACACTTGTTTGCCTGGATTGATAGAATTCGCGTCGACGTCTCTGTCAAACTCAGTACGAACGAAGTCCAAGGCACCATCATCTCCGAACGCACCCCATTCAGTGTTGATCAACATTTCTTTCTTGCCTGGTGGGCCATCGAACAACTCACAGTTCTCAGTTTTTTCGACATAACAAGCGTTGCTGCCGGTACCTGTCAAGATTGACCCATTAGTTATTTTGTTCGGATACATATTCTGTACCAAACCCAACGTAAAGCCAAACGCATACAAAATCAACAACTATAACATAAGTAACAAAAAAATCGACACTAAATATTTTTTAGCAGAAAAGGTGGGTATTCTGACTAACTTTACATTTAGTTCAAATTAATCTAGGACGTTCAGCACGTAAAATTAGACAACATCCGTTAAAAATTAAAATTAAAAAGCAACATCCAAAAATAATTAAAATAAAACGATGTCGTCGATGATTACATAGCAGTGTCATAAAAATTAATAATGGTTAATAATTACTCATATTTATCTCGACACAATAACATTAAAATCTTCGCACAACCTTGTATTAAACACCAGTTTTTGTTAAAACATAACATGCAATACACAGAAAATTTTACATCATGAAAATTACATTGCACAATCGTATCAATGATAATTATGAGAAGCATAGCATGACAAGATAAATAATGCCAAAAATATTAAAAAAGAAAACAAAAGAACCAAATGAGTCAAAGCATGCGCAACAAGTTACCATCACATCAGTAATCGTTGTAGACCTACCAACAATAAGTCCTATTTTGCAGTGATGATTTTTCCACGCACAAGACATCAAAGTGCCCGTAGTATCATTCAGTATAGCGCATATATCAATTTGTACATCCTACAAGAGTGAAGAAACATGCGATTAAGTAAAGGATAGATCATTCCAGTTCATGATGACTAGTGAACGCCCACGATTTGTTGATGATGATTTATAAAGGCTTTCATTTGACAGTCCTCAGGTTTCGATATTTCGTAATAATTGTGATAATATCTTACAAATTTTATTTAAACATGCTTTGTCAGATATTTTAAGAACGAAATTTAGAAATTGAAGGTAGTTTGAGTAGGTATGCTATTAATAATGACCTAATTATTAATATATAATAATCGTGCAAATGAACCAGTTAAGAAAAAAATAATTTAGAAAAGAATGAAATAAAAAACCCGTTTTAACTTGTTTCCCAATTTTACCATTAATTTATGTGTAATAAAAATAATATTAACCGCAGTAAGTACTCTACATACGATATATCAAGTAACAATTATAACAAAACATTAACCATCATTATACTCGCACGTCTAGGAAATTTAAACCTGCCTAACTGATGGTTTAAATAGGTATAAAGCATGTAATATTATGTCTTTACTAACATTCTTATCTAGACATATATTTTGCAACAAAAATGATTCGTGGAAAATATGTTATCGGATTTAACGCTAGCATGAAACGGTCGTAGGTATGAAAATTTCGAGGGTCGACAGCTAAGTGTAGTAAAATTGCTGAGAAGTAATCACGTGAAAGCCTCTATTCGGCTCTCTGTTGGCTGAAAGATCATGCCTTAAAGTACGAGAGAGCTGAAATCATCGTCAACTCACCGATGATGACTGCTATTCGGGCATCGTGTTTCTTATGAGCACAGGACATAAGGGTGCCGGTTGCATCATTGAGGATGCCCATCACAAAAATCGAAATATCCTGCGAATTTTGTGGTACACTTTTACAATTTCCGCTTAATCTTATACACACTGGATAAGCTCTTGATCTTTATTACTATAATTCAAAATTTCTTACAGGTTTAAATATTTTTAAGATTATTGTTATCATTTAAAATACTCACTCCTCTCCTAGCTATAGCATCTTTGAGATGTTGGACGACATCTTCACCGACGACTCCTGAACAGGAGAATCCTTTGGTCCACCGCTCCAGAATTCCTTTGGTTAGGCCCAGCTGTTTTAGTGGAAAGCTGAAGGTAAATCCGAGTGCCAATCTCTCGTTGAATACTTCATGTTCCTGAAACATTAAAATATGTCATATTGATTGAAAAAATGATTATCAATGATGTATAAGTTACCCATTCCATATGAATCTGATGAACTGACAAACACAAAGAGAGAAAAGATTTATCCAATTTGGAGACATCATTTCATACGGGTTTAAAAAGAATACTTAATAATTACGTAAGTTTACTGTAAATATGCAAAATATTGTTGTATTTTACCTTCATGAAATTAGCCAGACATTCGGCAATGTGGTCGAATAAAGCTGTTCCTGTCCCAGTCATTATATGTTTAGGTATAGCGTAAATTTTGGACTGCATATCAAAGTGGTTTGGTCCTAGATTTATAATAAGAACTCTGAAATTTGTTCCACCTAAGTCAAGGGCCAAAAATTTGCCCTTTTCTGAAACAAAATAATCACCCTTTAGTTTTGAATTTCAAGCAAACTTCCACTTTAATTAAGAGACACGGAATTAAGAATAGGTGTAAAATAAAACTCGGAAGGTTCACGTACCTGTTCCGTTAGGTAAATCCTGAATGTAAGTGATAAAGCATTTTACTATGGCTTTTGAGTGAGTTTCTTTGCCGAGGCCGAGCAGTAAAGCCTTGTGTAGCCTGTTCATAATCTCTTTGAGCTGATTGTCGTTCAACTGAAGGACTTCGCATTCTTCCCGTATCTGTTAACAAAGAGAAAAACAAAATTAATTATCAGAATGAAAAAAAAAAAAGAAGTAAACCATTTTTATTAAATTATACGAACAAGGTCAAACAATGACTTTAATGGATAACCAAAAAGTAAAAACCAACGCAATTGACGACCTCTGTGGCTCAGTTGGTTGAGCGTGTTGGTGCTCAAGCCGGGGGTCGCGGGTTCAAATCCCGCCGAAGGATGGATGTTATGGATGTGTATTAAATATGTGTATAATATAATAAAAATCTTAAATATGTGTATAGTATAAAAGTATTAAATATATTTCTGTTGTCTGGTACCCGTAACACAAGTTCTTCGAGAACTTACCACGGGATCAGATTGACGTGGTGTGAAGCGTCCATAGATATTATATTATTATTATATATTAAAAAAAAAAACGGAATTATATATTATATGCCCAAACGCCCCAAACCCGTTAGTAATTTTCACCGTCTTTTTCTGCATCTTCTATAAAGAAGATGCAGAAAAAGACGGTGAAAATTAAGTAAGAATAATCTTACCCTACTTGAACAGAAGTAATATTAATACTTCGACACTATTTTATATTAGCTGTTACCTGCGGCTCCGCCCGCGTAAATACAGTATCTCAAAGGAACAGTGTACTTTTCCAGGATAAATTAGCAGTTTTATATAATCCAGTGCCGAAACTACTCACATACCCAATTTCATCGAAATCCGTTGAGTAGTTTTTGTGTGAAAGAATAACAAACATAGATACATCCATCCATCCATTTTCAGTAACTTTCACATAATTATAATATTATAGTAGTAGGATGATTAGCAATTATTTACCTATTGATCATGGAAATGAATTAAAATAACTAATTAAATATGAATGAAAAATGTACTATCTAATAGTATTTTGGTTTGTGGTCGCCACTTTTTTAAGAAGCGGGTCAAAAACGGCCAATTTTTTTAATGTGCACAGTGTTAAGTTTGATCAAAAAACAAAATATGAAGTAAAAATGAAATATCGAGTACTTAAGTAGTCAGATTTTATTCTGAATAATTTAAACTGAATGCTAAAAGAATCTTGTACATTCCAAAAATTTATTCAAGGTCAAAGGTTACAAAACCGGCTTTTGTAAATATCTCATATTTTACTATGCGGTTTTTTAACCTATCGGTAATTTGTATAAATTATGTTTTTTAATTTATAAAAAGTATGTAAATTTGTATAAAATATGGTTTTTAATTTATTAATAGCTATGGAATAAAAATACCTTAGATGGTTACACAGTGAGGACTTTTATATATCATGAAGCACTAAATGTAAGTACATAAGTAAACAAATGTTATTGTAAAAGCCACCAGACATCATTGCAAAAAAAAAAATTAAAAGCGTCGATAAAAAATACATAAAAAACGTCCTTTTTTATGCATCTCATAATTTTATTGAAATGTATAAAAAATAGACTATGAAAAAAAGTATGTTTAACACATTAACGTTCTGTGAAGTAATCAAATTAACATAGTAATATAGAATTATTAGTAATTATATTAGACCTTAGTGAGTTTCAATAGGTAGGTAACAGGTATGTATTTTTAAACCCATTTTATTTAGTCAGCTGCTTTAGATAAACATTTTTTAGTACAACTTACAACTCGTATGTATTAAAAAAACCTATATTCACTTTATCCTACCCACCCCTTCCAATTTTTTTGACGTCAAGACAATGTTACTTTATTAATATGTCTTACAGTGGTAAGTTTGCGTAACACATTTGGTATTCAATAATATTATACTTAATACATTTTGACACCGTATTTAAGTTTTCATTCCTTTTGAGAGTAAACTAACCGTCTATTTATCACTACGAGTTTCACAAGGTCAAAACGGTCATTACAACACTAGCGCTATCGTTTAGGTTACTTTCTAACAAATTTATTCCGAAACGATAAAGCAATTTCATAACAAAAAAAATAAACACTTACCTGTGGTAAATGATTAATTGCCATACCCATTTTAAATATTTATATGTTCACTTTTGTTAAATAAAACACTACGCGGGCCGTTTCAGACACGACTCACCGAACCCGCAAAGAAATGAGAAATACGGATCGTCGAATACAGTATAATATGTGTACACTGTACTCAGACACCAGCGGCTAATGCTAGCGATTGTGCTTGTTTCACTTCAATAAACGTTGCCCGCGTTCTTTTTCATTCATAATAATAAAATACTGTTATCTCGTTCATGTGCGAAAATTTTACGTAAGTTAGAAGAGTACAACACTATGTCGCGGTTTTAAATTGCTAGTCGTTGATACTTAAAATTTTGACAAAATAGCCAATTCTACTTGTGTTTTAATGGGATTCACACAGAGGAATTAAACTATGCATTTTTAGTTTTATTGTGCCCTTATTTTACTATGTTATCTTTTATCCACCACAAGGCGCGCCTCTTGTTGTTTGAATCTGATTGGGCGACGCGTGGGCTCGCTCGCTACGTCACAAAATTCCTCGCTGTCGACGTCGATGTCTTTCTATATTTACAAATGCAATAGTTGAAGACCATTGCGCCATAAACCTTTTGAATGTTAAATTATTCTGATTATGGGTTAGCTAATATTCCTTTTAGATGTCGTTTACAAGCTGTTTATGTATGTGAATAACTTTCCGTTTACCTAAAGTAATTTAAACATTCAAAAGTTGGCTAGATTAACTTTTAATTTTATTTTTAATTATTGATTTTTATTAATTCATGTTTTTTTTTCATTTTCCCTATTGTTGAAGTATTTTTTCTGCATTAAAAACAAGAAGCATTGAACCAGAACCAGTAGGTTATAGTTAAGTATATTTTATCAATGAGACTGTATGTAATGAAAAAGTGAATGAGGAGCAAAAAATGGTTCAATGGGTGAGTTTTGAGAGTTGTCAGAGCAGCGCGTCTTCACAAAGTGGTTCACTAATCAATAGCGATGGATTATAGTTTTTTTAAAGCTATACATATTCAATATTTAATATGGGTAAGTTTACTGCGTTGATCTGTATTGAATGTTTTTATACTTTAATACTTATTTATTATACCAAACAATAAACAAAAATCTAAAACATAGAAAACATATTGTTATTTTTGTTGAACATTCGCGATCGCGTCTCATATCTATATAATTATTGTTATTGCCTAGGTTTAAAAAGAAAGCAATGTACATATTGTATGTAGGTAATAGTTTACATGTCGAAGTGAGTGGATATGGGGGGCGAAGTCATGGGGTTCAACCCCCCCCCCGTAATGTTCAGTTATCTGAAAAATGACAAATGTAACAAAATAAGTTATTATTTGTCACCTATTTTGCAACTTCGGAAATTACACTAATTTTACATTCATTTAAGTTACAAAATGATCCTATTTTCACAGTATTTGAGGGTTGAAAGTTTGAATATATTTATCCTATTAAATAGGAAAAAAAATTGCTTTCACATAAAGAACATGTATTATTTAATACCTACCGCTATTGTCTAGGCCGGTTGATTTAATGGTATTTTTCCGAAGTTCACCGTTATTCAGTGTTTTAGTTTAACGTTTCAACAGATTTTGACCTGTAAATTGGGGAAAAAATTTTGCTCGCTCGCTCCGCTCACTCGTGTTTGGCTAAAAAGACATATAAAATTTTGTACCGACTTTCAGTTTTAGGCTTTTGATATTTGTATTTTTCTGAATTACACAGTCTTTCAGGCTTTAAATCTTAAACAGGTAAAGAGAAAAAAATAGGGGCCTCTAATAGGTTAAAGATGGCCCTTATTTAACGTACTTTTTTAGTCCTTATATTTTCTTGAACCCCACCCCGAAACTAAAACCTGGCTACGCCCATGAGTGGACATAATTGTGTCATTTACTGTAAGAATTTCATGCTATTTCCAGACCAAAAAGAAAAAGTGAAGACAGAGTTGTGAGAACCACACAGTGAGGTCGGCGGCCAACACGGTGTGAAACACGATGTCACGCACACACATGAAACGAAACCAAGCCTTACTTTGTAAGGCGAGCTGTCGCAATGTGTGATATTTAATTCTCCTTTATTCCCTAGGCGATATGATATTTAAACTCAATTTATTCATAAAAATTGCTTTTACAAGTTATACTCGTTCTATTTTATACTTTTTAAATGTCAAGAATGTATTTTATCTAGTTAATTTGTATTAATATATGTTAATATACATATTTGAATACTAGATATAAAATAATATGATATATCTGTTTTTATTTGTATTTTTTTTTACCAAAAGGTCCGGTTAAGTACTAGATATTAGTACTATTTGACTCTTGCGAGTAAGTTATTGCTGGTCTCTTATATTATAAAGCAAAGGCACCACTCCTTGATCAGACAAATAATAATTCATCAACTCATGTCTGAAGTATTAAGATAATATATCAATATCTAAAGATAGCGAATTTCTCATAATCTATAAACCTAATCGGCAAAGTGAAATTTTCCATCAGCTCATATGATAATGTATAAAATTATAAAATTCTTAAAAATAATAATATAAATTATTAAAAATAAAACAAGATATTTCAATTCAGATTTATGAATAAAAAATAGGTACTATCCGGAAGTCAAAAAATGTCAATATCTCATATTTACATTTCGTTTTTCCTTCGCCCATATAAAAATGGGTGAATATGTCGCGGTTCTCCAACAAAAAGCCAGATTATCGTAATCTAAAAATCATACCTCACTATGTTATCAAGATTTCCACGATTGTGGTTGGAACGATCAACTCAGAAATAGATATAACCAGTTCTATCTGGTTTTATGTAAATATCACACTTGATAATAACAAAAAATATGGAAAAGTCGTGTCGACCAGCGGATTAAGCACTCACCTTGATGTTGCAATATCAAGCAAAAATTGACATTTGTTATTATAATGAAATTATTATGCATTTCAACTTTTTTTGTGTTATATTTTATGCTATTGTATTTAGGAAATTATTAAGGAATCTTTTTTTTGTTTGGTTTGTCAATAAAAAAATATATAAAAAAAATTGACCTTCGTCGTCCTTTGACCTTTTGACAGTAATAAAATATGTCAGTTCAGCTTGCGCTTGCGAATTTTTTTTTTGGGTTTGTTTTTTAGCAAAAATAAAACTATCTTTAATTTTAATGAAATGTTTTTAAATGAAATATTAATATTTATGAACTAAGTGTTTTCGAACTTAGGTAGGTACTTATTATTTTGAAGTTTCTTGACAAGTCACTTGTTTAATATACATAGATACTTAGCTTAGATTATTCTGACCGGGTTTTAAGAAAAGGATTAATTCTTAAAAAGGCTACTTACTTTTTTTTTAAGTGAAACCTTATTTTGTTAGTATAACCTACTAAAATCGCTAGGGCTACGGCTCTACGCTAGGTAAAATGCTCTATACTTTAAAATGAAATTAATGGTTGTTATATGACTTTTGTATTTTATTATTGTATTATATTTTCTAAGTAATGTAAATGTCAGATGTAGGTAAGTACTGCGTGCACTCACTGTGTCCCGCGCTTGCCGCATATCGATTTGTCTTGTCAGTCGCATTGACTGAGATAGTAGGTGATGAATGAGCAGCGTCGGAGTCCACAGGGTGCTGACATAAATTCCACGGGTACCAAAAGTGCGTCGATATCCGCGTTCGGGCGAATACCGGTTAGTCGGGATCGCGGTCGCGCTGTCGAGTCGCGTACAAGTGAAAGGACATTAACGTGCGCCACGCAACTCCGCGCGCTGTTGTGCAGTGAGTCGCGTGAGGGTCACCTTGACGCGGCCGGCGCATGTGCACCACACCCTCGACCTCGACCCCCGCCGGCCCCCGCGCTCGCCGAGGCCCCCGCGTGACGTCACGCCTGGCCCCCGACGCGCCGCGCCGCGCCGCGGACAAAAGCCCGCGTCTCACCGCCACGTGACTCCCTTCACGCAACACAAATACGAAAATAACACAATTATTACCGTATAATTATATCCAAACTGCAGATTGGCGACTCTACATTTGACGCATCCGAGTTTATGTGGTTCCGGTCGAGGGATAAACACCGAAAGAATAGAACTGCAGTCATTATGTATAATGTAACAACGACGTAACTTTGTAATGCTTTGTGTAAGAAATTTTAAGAAATAAACGTGTTGGAATGGCTAAATATGATGCAATAAGCAATGAGTGAATAATTAGTAGCTGTAGATAAAAAGTTTACAAACTAGGAAAAAAGGCACCAGGCATAGAATAAATAACGCCAGGCGACAACGTCTGACTACGTTTTGTTACTTTGTAGTAAATTAGTACTGTAAACTATATGAAGTATATACTAACTACTAACGCAAACATAAGCAATTTCCAGTACAAGAAAGTGTTTAAAGAAGTATAAATTACTTATATGTACTATTTTTCTATAATCTCTAGGTTAGATCTTATCATTTTGACGACAATTTGCAAATCATTGCTGTGTCCAAAAGGGATTTTGGACACAACTGACGACAACGGTTTACAAATTGCAATGAATTGAATTACGAAATTAGAGGAAATATTGCTCAACACAATTTCACAGGCAATCTATAGAGGTGTGTCTAGATGACGTGCATGATGTCATGCAGGCTCGAAGCCCGCGTATGTTAACGTACGCACGTGCTGGCATGACATGGTTCACATATCCCAAAACATGGTCATTGCTTAATGCTCACGACTGCATAATATCAATGTCCGCCTAGAATAACAATAGTTTTAATAGTTTTTTTTTAGTTTTGGTTTCTCGTTTCTGATTCAAATTCAGAATTAGAAATATAAAAATTAAGTACTTAGATACCTATTTTTTTTCAAAAAAGTGAACTAACCTTGTAAATATTTGACCGGCTTATTTCCTTTACAAAGTAACTTACCCTTGAAATTAATCGCGTTTGGGTCCAAAATGTCCCCAACATTTTAGGGAAGGGATATTTTGAGGTAGGGACATTTTTGGAAAGGGACATTCTGGAACCAGGGGACATTTTGGGAAAGGGAAATTATGGACCCAAACGATTAACTGGTTCAAAATATTAAGGTCGTTAATTATTATTATCTCAATTTCGGATTTTCTCGACTCTTGTAAATATTTTCCACTACGTACTTATAGTGACTTGACTAATTGTTATCATATTTTATCATGTGTACATTATCTGAATATGTGACATCAATATTCGCTCATTATTATCTATCGCCGTTATCACTTATCCTTAGAAAAAAAAAAATTAAAATGAATTCGAAAATATACTACTTAAATAAAACTATATTACGCTCTGTACGGCGTTAAGGTCATTGGTCTTACATAGCTGATTATATTGTTGTTATTTAGGCAATAAAAGATCTCAGCACCTTAGAGAGCGCAATGTAATAATTTTATTTTGTGTAACATATTTTTTTAGAAATTTTGCGTCTGTACTTAAGCAGTACATCATATTATGCCCAAAATATCTATAGTACTGTTGATTTTGAACAACTTTATACTTTATAGTATAACCAATAAAAGAAATAATAGGTAGTTATTTATAGATATTATTCTTAAACATAGGGAGATGCTTTCTACACAGGTTTAAATACAACCGAAGTCAGAAGTGTTTAAGTTTATATTTTAAAAAATCTGGAAAAGTATCTCTAAGAAAATCTATACTCATCTATACTAATATAATAAAGAGGAAAATTTTGTTTGTTTATTTGCATCGAATAGGCTCCGAAACAACAAGACCGATTTTAATGAAATTTGGCACATATGTAGAGTACACGGGGAAGGACATAGGCTACTTTTTATCGCGAAAAAATGTGTGGTTTCTCTGAAATTAACTTTTGCGCGCACGAAGTCGTGGGCAACATCTAGTTTTATATAAACAGAAATTTGTACTGAACTCTAACTCACGTCATTCTTCCCACATTTTCAAGTCTGCTTCGATAGTGTAAATATTCGCAAAAGCTTATTTAAAACAAAGAAATCTTCAAAACTAATTACTCGGTGGCTAGCCAATACAATACGCAAATAGATTTCGTTTTCAAACGACCTTCTAAAATTAGCTAATGGTAGGTGCAAAGTCGAGATAAAAGTTACCAGAAGTGAATGCAATTCAACGTTGATGAATTGATAAAATAAATCACATCAATCAGGAATGAGGTTTCATTATTTAGTTTCATTAAGTAGGTAAAGACTAGACGCATGAGATTTCATTATTTAGTTTAATTAAGTAGGTAGAGACTAGAGGCATAAGATATTATCAATTAGTTTCATTAAGAAGACTAGAGGCATGAGATTTCATTATTTAGTTTAATTAAGTAGGTAGAGACTAGAGGCATAAGATATTATCAATTAGTTTCATTAAGAAGGTAGAGACTAGAGGTATGAGATTGAAATCTCATGCCTCTAGTCTCTACCTACTTAATTAAACTAATTAATGAAAATCTCATGCTTCTAGTCTCTACCTACTTAATTAAACTAATTAATGGAAATCCAATGCCTCTAGTCTCTACCTACCTAATTAAACTAATTAATGGAAATCTCATGCCTCTAGTCTCTACCTACTAAATTAAACTAATAAATGAAAAGCTCATGCCTATAGTCTCTACCTACTTAATTAAACTAATTAATGAAAATCTCATGCCTCTAGTCTCTACCTACTTAATTAAACTAATAAATGAAAATCTCATGCCTATAGTCTCTACCTACTTAATTAAACTAATTAATGGAAATCTCATGCCTCTAGTCTCTACCTACTTAATTAAACTAATAAATGAAAATCTCATGCTTCTAGTCTCTACCTACTTAATTAAACTAATAAATGAAAATCTCATGCTTATAGTCTCTACCTACTTAATTAAACTAATTAATGGAAATCTCATGCCTCTAGTCTCTTCCTACTTAATTAAACTAATAAATGAAAATCTCATGCTTCTAGTCTCTACCTACTTAATTAAACTAATTAATGGAAATCTCATGCCTCTAGTCTCTACCTATTTAATTAAACTAATAAATGAAAATGTCATGCTTCTAGCCTCTACCTACTTAATTAAACTAATTAATGAAACCACCTAGTGTCTACCTACTTAAACGTCGAGTAAGCTATAATAGGCGCGGCTGGTCGAAAGTTAACTCAGACTCACCTAACTAACAGTTAACTACAATTTTCGAGCCCTATTAGATAAAATATTTAAGGTCCGATTGATAAGAATTTAGAGAATTTTATATCTAATATAAAATTATACTTATACATAGCCAGTCTTTACATAATCCTACTTCCTACTCATATTATAAATGTGAAAGTTTGTGAGGATGGATGGATGTTTTTTTACTTCTCATGCTAAAACTACTGAACAGATTTTGATGAAATATGGTATGGTAGTAGTTTAAGCTTTGGATTAATACATAGGCTACTTTTTATACCAAAAAAGTGTTCCGTGGGATGTTGTATATACGATACACGCGCAGAGCCGCGGGCAAAAGTTAGTCACAAATAAATAAGTAATCTATATTCATGCATTTAAAACATTGTATACGCGGGGATAGACGTAAATACGACGTTTTTGAAGAATTTAAGAAACAGTAACATTTTATTTTTAATGTAATGAACCAGGAAACGAGCAGACACATCGCCTGATGGTAAGCGATTACCGCCGCTCATGGACACTCGCAACACCAGAGGAGTTTCACTTGTAACTCCTCTGGTGTTGCGACTTGCGTTCCTGGTCCTTAAAATCCCCAATCCCCCCCATGGGCCTCCGGTAACCTCACTCACTCGGCGAAACACAATGCAAACGTTATTTCACGCCGGTTTTCTGTGAGGCTGTGGTATATATCCGGTCGAGCCGGCCCATTCTTGCCGAAGCGTGGCTCTCCCATTTTTCAGTAATGAAAAATAAATTATAACATATTATAACATATATTATATGTTAGCCATCTTGTTTTCACCATTGGGGCCATTTAGCTGGAGACACTTTTTGCCTCAACATGCCTCTTCTTACTCGTCTATAATATATACGACTATGTTTTTCACTAAAGAACATAAAAAATAATGTTATAAAAAATACACTTTTGACCCAGGCCGCCAGGCCATAAGGCCAAATAGGATCGTTTTATAAAAGATTGAGGTGGAATTGCAAAACAGCCGATTCGAGCTGATCTGATCTATGTCAAGTTTGCGGTTTTCAACAAAATAAAACAAGAGGATTTTCATCATTTAAGTATACATTCATTTACCTTTATATGAATGGGATTTGCAAAACAATCATATTTTAATGTTTTTATGACTGCGTCAGGACTTATTTCAGTTATTGAGTAAAACAGTGTGGTTAGTTGAATGTTGCACTGCATATGTCACCGTAAAATTTTAAAAACCGTTAGATTGTAATATTACTAGAGATATTATAATATGCTGACAGATTGTCAGATACAAATTTCTCCATACAATTGTACGAGTTATTTTTCGTTACATTGTAATATTTACCATGCCGATTGGTTATACGGTATGTACCCCGCGCCGCCATATTTGTTTACTTTTTCATAATAATAATTATAACGAAAAATAATGCGTACAATTGTAAGGAGAAATTTGTATTTGACAATCTGTCAGCATATTATAATATCTCTAGTAATATTACAATCTAACGGATTTTACAATTACGTCGACATATACATTGTACGGTCACAATAAAAAATTCTCACGTTGCAAGTAAAACTCACGAAAATATAAAAAAAGAACGTTTTATTTTATTTTATTGCGTAACTACTAACTACGCCGTAGCTTATAGCCGTAGCGGTTACGGCGTTGTCTTTCGAGCGTGAATTTCCTATAAATTATTGGTGTTGTTATTAGGTACATATAGTCTTATAATATATTTTGAAGTATGGTGAAAACTAAGATGGTGTAACTTTTTCTTTTATAAAGATTTGTTCTACTAAATGTACGTCATAGCCTATCTTGAGTTTTGAAATCTTTAGTGAAAAATTAATAGAATGCTTATAGGAATTTTCTTTTTTACTTTTTACTATATCTTTTAATTACTTTTGTACTCTATGAACATTTGAAGTTTCGAAAAATCTCAAAATTATGGAAAAAGTACTTGCGTCCCGTGATAAATCTATTATTATATAAAATAATATATTAAATCACAGAATAAAAAGTTGTTTATAGGGTTCCGTAATACTTAAAATAATTTTACATGTTACGAGTAGCTCTCCATACATGTGAAGTGGGGATGAAAAATTTTTTTCATTCTACTCCATTGTGCGGGGTATCCTTAAATAGGTCTTTTAAAATAAAGATAAGGTTTCATACATAATTTTTCATACACTGAATAATGTAAGTTAAAGAAAACCTATTGCGCGTTGATAGTTATGGAACCCTCCTTAGACATGTCCTGACATGCTCTTGGTTAGGTTATATTAGGTTAGGTTATTTTTTATACTTTATATGACAGTTAACAATATCCTGTAGTTTAGGTTAGGTTAGGAATTTGAAATAATTTCGTTGCTTATACCCGTATTTTAACTGTTTACTATTTGGAGATTGGACATATTGGAGACCGGTTACTCGAAAAAAATTATCTTTTTAAGAAAGTATTTTATGAAACCTTGCTTTTATTTAAAAATACCTATTCAACGATACCCCAAACAGATTGAAGAACAACTGCAGCTATTCCTTAAGAGTTAAGGGTGTGGGTTTGTTAGTTTAAAATAAGACACAACAGTGGCCACGCAGTGAATTTGACCCTTAGGGTTAACTGATCTCTAGAACGGACATGAGCGTTGTCCGGTAGGATTATTTTTAGGGGGATGAATATGTGTTTTAGACGTGTGTATGTTTACGTTAGGAATACTATTAACTGAAATGAAAAAACCTGGATAATGCGAATTGCACTCGCATACTAAGGGTTCCGTACTTTACATGTTTACCTTCTTATTAATTCGTTATTTTTGTACGCAGTTTTCCAAGTAAACGCATTAACAAGTTTTAAATAAATCGTTATGATTTTTCAGAATTTTCCTATGTATTTTTTCATGTCAGAGGGTTGCAAATACACCTTATTTCTCCCCCTGCCGATTCCAATGAAAACGGGTATTTGTAAAGTCGAGTAACATTTTAGTAAACTAAACGTTGGCCAGTATGTTTGTTTAAATAAACATAATGGGGGAATTACCTTCAGTGAGTCACTGAGCCAACTAATGCGTATCACTTGCGGAAAAACATACATTATTGTATTATGTTAAAACGTCAATACCTACCTAATTATGAGAAATGTTTTTTTGTTATCAGACATTAGCCTAAAACCACATACATAGAGAGAGAGAGAGAGATAGACATCCGTCTCAGCGGCATTGAAAGGAAATTCAATAGGCAATCGGACAAATTTTTTTTATTGCATAAATGAATAGTACTCTTAAATATGAGTAACTTCTCAGAAGAAACCGTATATCAAAAGTCAATATTTTCAAAGGTACAGCGATTTGTATAAAAAATTTCGCGAGCCTCCTAAAAACGCTCCATACTAAAGTCGACCTACAAATGACGTCACTTGTAGGTTATAGTATATGAAGTAGTATATGAAGTATATGGCCGCCGGAATATATTTGTAAATATCTCCGATATTTGTGCGTTTAAGTTCATACTTACCATAATGAATGTTTTTGTATATGATGTGAGTAAACTAATGATGTAGGTTTTGTGTACCAATTTCGCAAAAAATAATATATTTTTTTTGGTTTTTTTAAATGTATTTTATTAGTAAACTACACATAAAATAATATTATTTTTTTACATTTACCAAGTAGTAATGCCTCAATATTTCTGAATATATTAATGAAACTAAATATTTCAGATGTAGTCCGATCCCCTATTGTATCGAAGATAAAGTGTCATTTCATTTTCTGAAGGTCACGGCTGAAGTGTGCAAATATATCGTTGTCTGATATGTTTAAAGGGCCATACGCACCATCCAGCCTGCAAGCCCAAGGCGATCCAGCACCGGTACTAATATGCTGTCATTAATGTCTATAGTGTCAATCATTTAAAATTTTTGGCTACAAATCCGCGGCCTTGAGCTTGCAGGCTGGATGGTCAGTATGGCCCTAAAGTCAGTTTCATGTACAAGTAGACAGACACTACAATCTATGTAGATTGTAGTATCTGTCTACTTGTAACAGGATCGCATTAAATGGAGGTAAGAGTATATATGTACTCACCTGTATTTGATGCGATCCTGGTAGACATCTTTCGTTTAATCAACAACATAAACCCTGTTCATAAAACATTTGTCACTTTCAACCGTAAATTTGCGAACCATTTAAGAATACTAGAGATCGCCCTGTGGTCGAAAAATTGAACTTAGGCCTTTTCATCCGATAATGGATGACTTATACAGTATTCTCCGAGCGAAGTAACCATTCTTGGAATACTGTAGTTGGGACTGGGACAGTTGGTTTTTAAATGTCGTATGGTTACCTAAGCACATACGGCATTCTCACAACACAGTCAGCCTAGTCCAGAGGAATGAACTGGTCAATACGTCTGGGACCAACCATGTGTGGGTTTCCTCACGATGTTTTCCTTCACCGTTAGAGCGTCCGTATAATGTACTTGAGATCTGAAAATGTCTCATTGGTACACGCCACAACCTAGGATTCGAACCTGCACCCTCTCGAGTGCAAACCAAACGGTCTACCCACTAAACCACGGAGCTCTTGGTCGAAAAATAATTCATATAATATCTATCAAACACACGGTAGTGTGTAATAATAATCTGAGGTAGATGTGTGGTTGATATTAGCATTCTGTACATTTTTCTCCCCATAAAATTCAATATACCGGCCATATTTTATAATACTCTGGTTGCACAAATCTTGTTTGTACTGAAAGTTTTTCTTCACGATACGAAATAAAAAAATATAATAACAATATGCTCAACACAGTCAGACTGTCTGCATATATGTAAACTAAACAACGCGCCTTTACCATTCACAGAGCAATTCTTATAACTGCAGATATTTTGCAACTGATAAATTAGTTTGACAAGGTAATTAACGCATATAAAAGACATGTTTGATTTTGGGCCAGTTCTATGTACACTAAATAGGTAAATAGGAAAAAATATGGGAATATCATAAAAATACGAAAAAAATAATTTGAAGAAGGGTACATGCGTACAAAAATGATTATTTGAAGAGTTTTTTATTGCGAGAACACTATTTTTAGGGCGGCCATGACAGTTGTTTTGACTTGACTTTTGACGTAGTAGACAGTTTTACGAAGAGACGACGTCTTGAATGCCATACGTCTTTCTTTGTCAAAAGTCATGTCATTGACAAAATGACATTATTTAGTTAATTTTGATCTGGTCCGCCATGTTTTATTTTACTTTGTGTTGCTCTCCTTGACGAAGTTAATTTAAATGTACATGGAAACGAAGTGAAATTAAACAAAATAAAGAATAGGAAACGGTTACTATATTATGTAGCTATATTTACATATACTGTACGTAGGGCTGGCCCAGGCCTCATACATTTCTTGAACATCGCTTTTATTTTGTTAGTAATAATACCATCTAACATTTGACAACTAGCCCAAGCTCTTGTTTGGCGATATGAGCTCTAAATTCTAATTCTCGTATTTTACTTAGACTTTCAATTTATAAAAACGTTTCATTCATGTAATAACAAATGAAACGTTTTTATATCATAAATTGATTTATGGAGTTTGGACCAATCAAAATACGTTAAACGTTGGTATAATAAAATAGAGTAACAAAGTAAATTTAAAAAGTGATCGTTTACTCTGTAAAAGATAACTCGCTTGGTAAACTATAATCCCCATTACACCTTGTACATATATTGTAACAAGATACGGTGTTATAATAGGATTATGAGAGACGCAATATAATTCATAATATATTATGCTGTACTGCGAAACAACCTAAAAACCTGTACTACAACAATAATAAGTAATAGCCAGTCTTGTCAAGTATACAAGCAAATGCCTCGTGCTATGCATTAATAGAAGAAAAACGAAATATTGGCATGAGGAAAACTTTGTACTGGATGGAAGTGATTTTAAACAATGCATTGTTTGTAATTATTGCTTTATGACTGCTGAAAATTAAATGTTTCAGACAAGACGTGTGTTAAATACAGTGAAAAACCTTTGTAACGACATCATTTATAACGACAACCGGGTATTACGAAGATGTTTTATGTTCTGTCATAGAACTAAATTAACATTTTGATGTCGGTTATATCGACTTTAGGCTATTACTGCCATAATTTGTCGGTCTATAAACAACCTGCAATGTCGTTATAACAGATTTTCACTATAGTTACAAGGCGGATAACCAATTTGACATTACACTACTTAGGTTTGTATTTTAAGATCGTATTATTTTAAAACGAATTCTAAAATTCCAGAAGGAGAAGATTCCCAATAGGCAAGCGGACTGATTTTTTGTTATTGCATAAATTAATAGTACTCTTAAATATGAGTAACTTCTCAGAAGAAACCGTATATCAAAAGTCTATATTTTCAAAGGTACAGCGATTTGTATACAACATTTCGCGAGTCTTTATACCAAAAAAATTTTTTATTTTTTTTGCGAAATTGGTAAACAAAACCTACATCTTAGTTTACTCACATCATATACAAAAACATTCATGATGGTAAGTATGAACTTAAACGTACAAATATCGGAGATATTTACAAATACAGGATGTCCCAGAAGTCGACGTCGTCCCTTCGAAGGCTGATAGACCAGCTCATGACTCACCAGAATATGGTAATATGACCTTAGTAAAAAATCTTTAGTTTTCGAGATATTGGCAATTTTAATAATTTCTTAAAAATTACACCTCATGTCAGTTTTTAGACTGCCGCAACTACAAATTCCCGTATTGTGGGATACAAATTTGTATTGCGGAATCCTGACCAGTTTTGCTATTGACCACGGTTATAAACAAAGCTAATAGAGTTTGAATTTTGTAGAAAAAAAGAAAACTTTTCCCTAATCGTGATTTCAAAAACTTTTTCTCCTAACTTTCACTATCCATACTGAACAAAAAATACACCACACTAACCTGGGTTGTTACTTTAAAAAGTTGCTCATTTTATGTAGTTTACAAAATAGTAAAATAATTGCTATTAAGCTATGTCAAAAATTTTTTTTGCTATTTTAAGTGCACAGAGAACACATTTTGAATGTTTTTCTTTAGTTAGAATTTCGAACAAAAACACTCGTTACATTGAAATCACCCAGATGTTTACTTAAAAATTGTACGTTGAAGTGTAAGATGCTTACTAAACTTAGAAAATAAACAGAATACAAGGTTTTTTTTTTAAACTGTAAGGAGAAATGCAAAGAAGGAGAACACATTAATAATATCATTATTAAATGAAAAAACTCATTAGAGTTAGACTCATTAGAGTGAGAGAATAGGTGATGACACGCACGTCTTTTGTTTTTTCTATACATGAGTTTGTTTATTAGTTACAAGTACGTTACGCTATTGATGTGCATCGTTTTGTTGTTTTCTTACTTTTAACGGATTTTGCATAGTAATCTGGACTTGAGTACCTTAACCTTTCGCGATAAAGATTAGCTGCAGCAGCACCGTTGCCTCTGTATTCCCCGTAAATGTAATGCATGTTAGTATACGCCATAATGACTGGTAGTAAGACGCGTATCACAGAAACGTAAAAGTCCAGAAGAGAGACATGTCAGTTCTTTACTGTCTCCAAGCACACTTAAGTCCGAGTCACTAGGCAAAAGAAGTCCAAATTACAATGCAAAATCCGTTAAAAGTAAGAAAACAACAAAACGATGCACATCGATAGCGTAACGTACTAGTAACTAATAAACAAACTAACGTATAGAACAAACAAAAGACGTGCGTGGCGTCACCTATTCTCTCACTCTAATGAGTCTAACTCTAATGAGTTTTTTCATTTAATAATGATATTATTAATGTGTTCTCCTTCTTTGCATTTCTCCTTACAGTTTAAAAAAAAAATTCTTGTTTTCTGTTTATTTTCTAAGTTAAGTAAGCATCTTACACTTCAACGTACAATTTTTAAGTAAACATCTGGGTGATTTCAATGTAACGAGTGTTTTTGTTCGAAATTCTAACTAAAGAAAAACATTCAAAATGTGTTCTCTCTGCACTTAAAATAGCAAAAAAAAATTTTGACATAGCTTAATAGCAACTATTTTACTATTTTGAAAACTACATAAAATGAGCAACTTTTTAAAGTAACAACCCAGGTTAGTGTGGTGTATTTTTGTTCAGTATGGATAGTGAAAGTTAAGAGAAAAAGTTTTTGAAATCACGATTAGGGAAAAGTTTTCTTTTTTTCTACAAAATTCAAACTCTATTAGCTTTGTTTATAACCGTGGTCAATAGCAGAACTTGTCAGGATTCCGCAATACAAATTTGTATTCCACAATACGGGAAATTGTAGTTGCGGCAGTCTAAAAACTGACATGAGGTGTAATTTTTAAGAAATTATTAAAATTGCCAATATCTCGAAAACTAAAGATTTTTTACTAAGGTCATATTACGATATTCTGGTGAGTCATGAGCTGGTCTAGGAGCCTTCGAAGGGACGACGTCGACTTCTGGGACATTCTGTATATTCCTGCGGCCATATACTTCATATATAACCTACAAGTGACGTTATTTGTAGGTCGACTTTAGTATGGAGCGTTATTAGGAGGCTCGCGAAATTTTTTATAAGAATCGCTGTACCTTTGAAAATATTGACTTTTGATATACGGTTTCTTCTGAGAAGTTACTCATATTTATGAGTACTATTCATTTATGCAATACAAAAAATAGTCCGATTGCCTATTCATGAAAATAACTCTTGGGAGAGTGCTACGGAGCTACGGGTTACGGGCTACGGAACAAGCCTACGTATTTTCAGGCTCTACGAAGAAAATGTCTGTTCCTTCTTATTTTTTTTATTTTTTTAAATTTAGTGATATTTTAGCGTGAGTATATCTATTTATTTATTTTTTACAAAAATGATATGTATACCAAATAATAGAAGGAGTAGATTCCCAATTCGTCAAAATAACTCTTGGGAGAGTGCTACGGAGCTACGGGTTACGGGTTACGGGCTACGGAATAAGCCTACGTCTTTTCAGGCTCTACGAAGAAAATACTCGTATGTCTGTTCCTTCTTATTTATTTATTTATTTTTTAAATTATTTTAAATTTAGTGATAGTTTAGCATAAGTATAATTATTTATTTACAAAAAATATATGTATACCATCCTAATATTAACAATAATTGCATACGACCTAAAACTATTTCGATTTGATATCAATGTATATACGTGATTATTATGTTGTCTATTTTCATGACGATACCTGTTAACACCGTTTAGCATACGCGTGTTAAAATATGTAAAGTCAAAGTAATGCTACAAATGTTATGAAATGTACATCTAAGATAAATGAAAACTGTAAGTTGCAATTTGCAACGTACAGTTTTCATTTAATGAGTTATTTTTCGCGTTAGATATAAGAAGTAGAGTACTTATTTTGGAAAATAGGTGCATTTTTAATCATTATTAGCACGACAGTTTTATCCGCAGTCCAAACCGCACAGATCCATTCGCGGTTCGGAACGCAGATTCGCGGCCCGAACTGTACTGTGTGGAGGGCGCTATTGTATTAATCGTAATCTTGATGCAATATTGAAATGCATGAATAAATTAAGGAAAAAAATCGATTTATGCTTGTGATATTGCTGTATCAAAGCAAGGCAATTCATATGCAAATCAATATTCTAGATGGATTGAAACAAATAAAAGCTACTAGAAAAGTTAATGTAGATTTTGTGTATGGTACGCTTATGGTACGTTATGTTACGTTCATGATCTGACAATAATAAATAATGTGTGTCGCCTATGGCCAATGTTATGTTACTAATTATTATTAGGTCAATACACGATGTATAGCTATTCAAAATTGAACTTTATTCACTACACAAAAAGATAAACATTTCATATGCGCTGTGCAGCGCAGAACTTGACATTCGAACTCTCACAATGAAACGTGTATCTTATTGAAAAATGAATAAAGTTCAATTTTGAATAGCTATCTTTAATATGCAGTCCGCGTTGCGTATCGTTTTGTTTCGGTGTTAACTGACCCTTAATTTTATAGTAGTTAATATTATATTAAATATATTTTTTTTACATCGATGTTAGGAGGACAGTCAAATATGATTGAAAACTCTTTTAAAGTAACCTAGAGATAGGAATACTTTAAGGGCACTTTACTAAGATTTTGGGAGAAAAAAACGCACGCAGGCAAAATCAGGTAAGAGTTAGTTCTATATCTGAGGGCACGGTCGTGCTCCTGCCTAGATAAGCCAAGCGAAGCGCAAGGGCACTACTACCTTTTCTCGAAGCGTTTCTTCAATTTTTTGAACCCTCATAAATTGGGTTTGAGTTATACCAGATAAATGAAGTTTTCAGGATATGTTTACAGTAGAGAACTTATTAAAGAAGTAAAGTTTTGATTGCATAGTTTTTTTAAAAACCCCTGATTTCGTCACTGACTCACTGATGATCAACAAAATTATATGGTACTTCCGGATGTCCTAGAAAGCTTGTATTATTACACACTTTGATTACACCAAGGAATTTGTAAGTATTATGTTGTATATAATACTTACAAATTCCTTGGATTACACAACTAACATAATGACTGTCAAAGTCGGAACTTTTATCCTCCAACCCCTTTGTTTAAAAGTACCATCTATCGCGTATATTATGAACTATATTAGTTATGTCGTCGTTCGTCGCTTAGATTACAAATTAACTTTTTTTATAAAAATTAACGTAATATTTTAATAATTATTTCCCGAGTATTATGTAGTAACTTCAACGGAAAATTAAACATATAGGTAACAAACAGTTTCTTCAAACAAACTCTGTTGTGCAAGGAATATACCCTAATAAAAAAGAAAAAGAAAATAAAAATACTGCCATGACAACTTACAAAAATAAGTGAAATCCTACCAAAAACATTTTCATGTAAAGTGATGGCAAGATCGCTGTCAAAAAGTTATCAGATCGTATGTAAAACCAAGCTTCTAGCTCTACACGCCTTAATTCTACAAGCCTAACTTCACAAACTCTACACCTTGGTCAATTTATCAAAATGGGGTAACAGTTAGTTCTATATCATACTTACAGCCTCCGTGGTCTAGTGGTTAGAGCATTGGCTCTCGACTCGGAGGTCGTAGGTTCAATTCCCGCATTGGAACAACAAAAAATGTTGTTTCCAAGTTTGGTTAGGACAATGCAGGCTGATCACCTGATTGTCTGACAAGAAGATGATCCATGCGTCGTATGGGCATATAAAAAGTCGGACCTGCGCCTGATCTCTCGTCAGTCGTGTCGGTTATCCGTCCCACTGTATTACGAGAGTAAAGGAAGAGAGAGTGCTCTTGTGTACTCCACACACACTTGGGCACTATAAAATTACTCCTGCGTAACTGGCCTGGTTTCAATGAAACCGGCCACCGTCACCGAGATCGGTGGGGAGTTATTTTATTATCATATATGCTCGTAGCACTAGCTGATGATGCCCAAATCGTGTTCCCCTTGCGTCGCATTAGTGTCTATTGTAATAAAACATAATATATACTTGCAAACAACATGTCTTATCGAGCGTGTTTTTGTTTGCAGAGACTTACCTTTATAATTCTACAGATTTATAATTGTGATAGTTGCAGGTGAAAGTTGATGATTACATATAACTTTTATCTTCCTCCGACGTAGAAAACAAAATTTAAATAAATTTTCTACTAGATGTTGCACGCGACTTCGTGCGTGCGTAAGGAAATCCCGCGGTAACCGTACATTTCGCCGCGATAAAAAGTAGCATGTGTCCTTCTCCGTGGTCTAATCTATATATGTACTAAATTTCATCAAAATCCGTCCAGTAGTTTCGGAGCCTATTCAATGCAAACAAACTTTTCCTCATTATTATATTATATTCGTATAGAAGTATACTTCTGTATAGTATAGAGCTCTTCTTTCCTCATTTTATTATATATAATACTAGCGACCCGCCCCGGCTTCGCACGGGTACAATACTGATACTAATACTACAGAATGTCTTTAAACCTCTACCAAACGGGCGAAATTTTGTCAAAAATTCAAAACAAACAGAAACAAATTAATATAGGTACCTAATAAAACTCAATGAAATAAGTAGGTGGGTATACTTTTATCGTAAGAAATACCTATACTCTTCAGGACTAACAATACAACAAACACTAAATAAATAAGTATTCAAGTAACTATCCATCATAGTTACAACGAACACAAAACCAAAAAATGTAACCAATAATCTAAATTCTCCTCCCGCACGCGCACCCTCGCGGCGCCCACTTCGCGTCGCAATCGCAACGGGCCGTGCAGCAGAGATAGTAATATTTTAATTTCGCCATAACTTCAAAACCAAACATCCAATTTTAATCATTCAAAGACCAAATATTATCTACATAAAGTGTACTTAGTGATGAAATAATTTATTTTGATAAGGATTAATAGAATGAGTAAAATAAACGCGTTTCAATATAGTCCAAAAAAAATTCAAGATTTCTAAATAAAATAACCTAACCAAGAGCATGTCAGGACATGTCTAAGGAGGGTTCCGTAACTATAAACGAGTAATATGCTTTTTTTTTAATTACTCCAAAAGTTACTGTCCGATTTGGTTCAAAATAATTTTCCTAAAGAGTTTTTAGCATGATCTATGAGCATGAAAATTTTCAAGTTTCTATCTCCTATAGTTTAAAAATGCTAGGGGGGGGACCAACTTACGAACTACTTTGGAGGCCGATTACTCGAAAATGGTCAACTTTATAAAAAAGTAACGTATGAAACCTTGCCTTTATTTTAAAAGACCTATTCTACGATACCCCACACGATGGGGTAGAGTGAAAAAATATTTTTCATCCCCACTTCACATGTATGGAGAGCCACCCCTAAAATATAAAATTATTATTTTTTTATGATCCCGAAACCGTGATCTATACACAATCTATAACTGCACCAAATTTCATCAATTTATATTCATAATTACAGGAGCTAGAGGCGCGGACAGACAGACAGACAGACAGACAGACAGACAGACAGACAGACAGACAGACAGACAGACAGACAGACAGACGGACAGAGCGAAACTATAAGGGTTCCTTAAGTATTACGGAACCCTAAAAATGGTTGTTGTGCCTCACTCGACATAGATAGGTAACATAATACAATACAAGTGTGTCGCGGACTTTTTTGTAGATATTTATAAGATCTACAATTAATTAGAACATTTTATGGTTCTATCTTTTATAGTTTAGGCAGCGTACGCAAAATAAGTAACTTTTCTGGTTGATTTTTTACACCTTGTGTCCGAAAAACCCAAATATCTTACGGAACCCTATTTTTTTCCAAAATAAAATTTAGCCTATGTTACTCGTGGATAATGTAGCTTTCGAATGGTGAAAGAATTTTTGAAATCGGTCCAGTAGTTTTTGAGCCTATTCATTACAAACAAACAAACAAACAAACAAACATACAAACAAAGTTTTCCTCTTTATAATATTAGTGTAGAAAATGTTAAGGTAAAGGAAAAAAGTGCTCTTGGGGTCAGCTTATCTCAAAATGGGACGCGGTTCGATGCGGCGCTGCATTTTATAGATAGAGAGTCAAATTGGATTTTATACACCAGACAAGAAGATACACGTTTCATTGCAAAAACGGTGCCGCAATCAAACGTGTATTATCTTTTCTTGTGTAGTGATTAAATGTCAATTTTGAATAGAAAAAAAAATGACGCTTAATATCTCCGTAGGAGGTATGATGAGGTTACTCATAAGATCGTTTTATTACCCTAATTTCTATGGTTCTCAATAAAAACATAATATTAGAGTTTAATAGAGAACCGTAGGATACGAATTATATTGTTTTACTGCCTTACCCCCCACCGGCTTATAAAATTATCTAAGCAAGGCCTACACTTCATTGTTAGCCTGCGATAGGCTAGCTAGGTCATACCCACCGTACTCCATAGTTATAACTTATGATATATATACATAGATTATAGAGATATATACTAGTACCATGTAGTATAGACTAGCCTATTGTGTGCAGTCAGCCGGAGCGTAGGTTGTTGCATATAAACTGATAGCTGTACGTATGTATGCAAACACGTGCACAATGTTCATTATTTTTAGATGAATTTCTAACGAAGCGTCTATAAACGATCACAAACTTAATTAAGTAATTTTAAGTTTAGCAATGAAATTCAAATTGCAAAATATCATAATATGTTCTACCAAAATATTTAAACCATAGATATCTGAAAATGTAGAGTTCGTAGTACTCTTTTATGTGTATATTTAAAATACTTATAACAATCATTAGATTGAATTGTAAGGTTTGTATCATTACTTTATAATAACTTTAAAAGCTTGCCAAAATCTGTTTTTTTACTTAAATGAATATCAAAACCAGATCAATCTGGTACATAATATGAGTTTAAAGTGCAAGAAAAAAAATATCTTTTAGTATTTCATGTTTGTTTACAAACATTACACGGAATAAAAATAAAGTATGAGCCAAAGGTATTGCGTACTAGGTAGTACGTAATACCTTCGGCTCATACTTTATTAGGTAATTAACATAGATGTGCCTACTCCATGTCTAGTACATATTAAATTTTCATACATAATTAATTCGTTAGACCTTAAACTATAACTAAATATTGTAATATTGTATTTATTTTTACCTGATTTTGATGAGACATGGTATTTAAGATCACACTTACCTTGTGATCGATGTTCTTCGCCATTTCGTTAGTGTAGCGCGCGTGTGAGCAAGTTATGCACTGAGAGCGACTGAGTTCGTAAGTCCTATGAGTTTCCTTCAATAAACTTCTTTATCTGCAATACCACAATATAAACTTTATCTAAATTAAAGTACAATTGCCGCAGTTATATGGGCAGATAATGCTCCGAGGGGCCCGGTTTATTGTCATCAACAATAAAACAATTCACTTTGCTGTAAAAGTTGTTTACCGTGCGCCACGCATCCGATCTTTCATAAACTAAATCTGGGGTGCTTAGGTAACATTTTGGCAGTACAAGCTTGGATGTGTACCAACTATGGTCTACCTTTTGACAGCAGGGCAAAAGCGATTAGCACGCGGCAGGCGAAATATAAGGCTCGAGCTTTCATCGATTTCGGAAATTTAGTTTACACTTTTTAATAACTACAATTTAATGTTTGCTTGCACTGTTAGACATTGAACTAGAAATTTTAATGAATAATCTTTAATAAAAAAGACGTAAAAATATTATATTAATGAATTTACAAAAGCATTATTATACAAGAATTTTTCCTGTGAAAATGTTGAACGTCAAAGTTACGTTTAAATTTTATCACTGTGGCGTTAAAAGTAGTTTGAATTTATTGTTTATGAGTTTTTGCCTTTCCTATTGAATTAAAGGGCCACACCAAGGCCACACTCACGGCCTATCTAGCAATTTCAAAATGAAACATGTCGTATCGCGTAGTGTGAAAACGCTCAAACAATATTTGTTAGTGTTTTCACATTGCCACAGGGCGACGCAAAAACTGCACAGTTATAACTGTCAGGTAAGCTTGAGCTCCCTCCGCTGGCTCCGGTTTACCTGTACAGGCAAACCTGTCAGGTATACCCTTACGTGTATGGCTAATTTAAGCGTTTTCTTAATATGAAATACGATACCCGGTAACGGCCTTTAGGTCATCGGCTTAACAGCGTTTTCACATTTAACAGATCCGATACCAGACCGATATTGACAAAGGTGGTGTGTTTCTTATTGAAGCATACAGTACCTGTCTTTGCAATGTTTTTATCTATCCGATATCGTATTGCTAACGTGAAATTTGAAAACGGTGTAAGTACGATTTTTACGAATGATGCCGCGTCCGACCGACTTGTTGCGTCCGGTATACGGACGCAAGATTAACCGACCCTCATTTTTCGTCCAAGGGTGTCTTTTCATCATTAGAATGCATAGGCAAAAAATTGGCATGGACTCAATTTCATCACTAGAATGATTTTCAGCGTATTTCGTAGTTCAGCCATCGGCCGCGTGGAATTTCGAGGGCGCTACTGAGAAGCGTATATTTTGTACCGTATATTGAGCATTTAGTTTGCCGATTATATTTCGTCTCTCTGAATATACACAAAATGTTTTTTTCAGTTCTCCACGAGCATCATCTTGCGTCCAGAATTTTTCTTATATCAGGACACCGCCTTGATCCTACTGGGGCCTTTTAGGGTGCACGGGTGTGGGGCGCGCGGGGGGCGGGAAGCGAGCCGTTCGTCAGCGCCAGCAGCGCGGTCGCATCGCATATTTTGTTAACCGACTTCCAAAAAAGGAGGCGGTTATGGTTTCGGCTGTATAATATTTTATTATTATTTTGTATGTTAGACGATAATTCAGCCGTCTATGGACCGATTTTCAAAATTCTTTTTTTTTGATCTAAAGGGTATAACCCCAAAGTCCCGTTTTAAAAAAAGTGGTGACCTGATGATGGGATACATGAGGAATCAAAATTAATATGGATACTAATGGCGATTTCGGCTTTTTATGAAGTAGTCTAAGCATATTCTGCTACCAAAAATTAAGATTTTGCGCCAAGGTATACCCTGGATCCAAAAGTATAGAACAGAACTCCTGACTCCTTAAAGATACATGTTTGGGGATTTCAGCGTTATTTAAAGAACTGCAAGCATATGCTTCCATGGCAATTAAGTGATCATCATTATCACCACCACCATTACACCATACATCATTACATTATGATGATACAAAAGGTAGTTCTCCTAGTATTTTTCACAAACACGGTGATCTTTAAACGTTACTCTACCGTCTATGGACTTATATTTTGTAAAATTATTTTGTTGTTGTCATTAACATGGAAACATGATGATGGGATCCGTGAGGAATCGAGGGAACTCCTCAAAATTTATATAGACATATGATATAGTGATTTAGACTTTTCCTGAAGTAACTTAAGCATATTATGCTACCAAAAAATAAGATATTACCCTGTATAATAAGAAGGTATTTCCTGGATCCAAAAGAACTGAACAAAACTCCTCAGTCTTTAAAGATACGCGTTTGGAAATTTCGGCATTATTGTTTTAAGAACTGCAAGCATATGCCACTATGTACGTTACAGTAATCATCATCATCATCTTATTTTAAAATAGTGTCTGACCAAAGCTGGTTTTTACGACCGAAACCGAAAACGAATTTCGGCAACGGTCTCAGTTTCGGCCGCAACCGAAACTTCCGTAGGTACAAGGATCATGTTTTGAGAGAAAAATAAAGGAAACGTTAGTTTAATCAGACAGTCTTTTTAGGGTTCCATAGTATTCAGTCAGTTAGTCTTTCTTTCTGTCTGCCCCTCTAGCTACTGTAATTTTGAACATAAATGGGAGAGATTTGGTAAAGTTATATATTGTGTATAGATCCGTGTTCTACATCATAAAATAATAATAATTTCATATTTTAGAGGGGTGGCTCCTCCATACATGTGAAATAGGCCTGAAAAATATTGTTTCATTCTACTCCATCGTGTGAGATATCGTCGAAAAGATCTAAAATAAAGGCGTGGTTTCATACATAACTTTTTTACAAAGAACCATTTTTGGGTAATCGGCTTCCAAGGTGGTTTTATAATTTGGTCCCCCGCTGGCATTTTTAAACTATAGGAGATAGAAAATGGAAAGTTTGTATGCTGATAGATCATGCTAAAAATCTTTTAGAGAATTTATTTTGAGCGCAATCGGACTACAACTTTTTAAGTAATTCAAAGAAGGCCTATTGCGCGTTGATAGTTACAGAACCCTCCTTAGACATGTCCTAACATGCTTTTCATTTACTGCCGCTTAGTAGTTTATTTATACAAATCTGTATTGCGAGCAAAACACGAAAAAGCACTATAACATTTACAATTGTTTATTGTAAAACAGCTATATTATTATGTACAACGGATCTTAAATACTTTAAGCTTAGCCCAATTCACGAAACGACTATCTCGTTATACCTAAATCAAATCGCGAAGTAGGTTACGAGACAGACGTTAGCCTTATTAACTAAGCATGGCTTTCTCATAATTATGAGAAAATAGAATATCGCAAAAGTGTCATTGTCGTGTACGGTCAACGGTGTGACAGTTAAATATGGTCAAACTTTCCATCATTCTAATCTATTAACAAAATTTCAGGCTTAAATTGAAGTCGTTCTTAAGCGAATTAGGCACAATGCAAGCTAGTCAAACACCTCGTAAGCCTAATAGACTAGTGCTTTTACCTTTGAAAATGGTCAAAAGTGAAAAAAAAAAACTTACAGTAGGATGAAACCCATTGGAAAAAGAAGAGAATTTAACAAAAATAAAAGGAAAAAGTATTTTACGGGCAATTTGAGGTCGAGAAGTGTAAGGAAGTGAGATTTTAAGGATAGAAAACGGTTTATCTCGATTTCTGGCAAAACTACAAGTCCTGTGGAAAAATTCAAATGGCAAATTTGTAGGTACCTAATAGAAAGATCTACACCTTTAAGCACGCCTCGGGTGTGCTCTACTCTCGAAAGGCCGCATTGTGACAAGTTCACAACATAAATCTGTTGAAATACCCGAAATTCAATAATAAACTTATAGAAAGATTGATGTTTTTACAACTAGGAACTTCAAACATGACTGTAGACTGTTTTGCTTTTTACTTATTTAATTTAATTTATGTAATATAAAATGAAATGATAAAAAAAAACTAAAGCTGTCCGTAGGTCTGTTTGTTCCATAAATTAAGAAAAATATGGGCAATGAAATGAGATGAATCTTTTTTAAACGTTTCCGTTTATCCTAAGGATGATCCCTGTTGCTTGGCGTTATTAAATTCTAAATGGTTGAAAATATGTTAATTAACATTTTTTGATAGAATAACCAGTTTTATTCGTTCCCCGTTCTCTTTTATTATTTTCCCATTTCTCAGTACCGCTTGCCGATATTTTTTATATTGTTTGTTACATATTTGTTACATAATATTGTTCATTTAATGCATATTATATATTTTATGTGCAACGGATGCAAGAAAAAAAACGTAAATAAATATATAAAAAATGACAAAACACTAAGAAATATTTATTGTAGTCACCATACCTTGTTTTATTGTAAAATCATCAAAATACGGTATTAATGGGGGCAAGAGGGGTCACATGCTGATGTATCATACTCATAATGCATACATAAATTATTTTGTACTAGATGATAATGATAGAGATGTAAAAAAAATATCAATATTCCAAATAAACTGTTTATAATTTACTGTAATATAATATTATTGGCTCTATGTAAGGATATGTATTGACGCTGTGGTACATCAGTCATTGTTTGAGCGATAATTTTTCATCTTACGGTTTCCTGATTATAGTATAAAACGCGTGTGAGGCGTGCAAACTTTATATTTATATTTTTTCACATAACCTAGACCCGCCTAGCCTCAATTCTTATTGAAGTTAGGCACAAAATATTTTAGTAGAAGATATCTACAAAATATTGTAGATGTCTTCATCTACAATATTTAGTGTAAGTTGTCCAATCGTCTTTAAATTATATCCATAGATGCTTATTTATTGCTATTTTAAGATAGCTTAAATACATGAGTGACCTACGGATAATTTTAGCCCATCAAAAGGTATTTCAGAGAGAAGTGGGGAACGGGCTAAGCGGGTCTGGGCCTTACTACCTGTTCTTTTCTTTGCATTTTTTTGAGAACTTTTACTGTGGTAATGTATTTTTTTTACATTATCAGAAAAGAGAGATTTCAACGAATAAAAAGCCCACCGACTTTAAAATAAAAAAAAAAAGATATTTTGACGTGAGAGTTTTCGACTGAAAATTAGGGTTAATTTTTTGATATTAAGTCAAAATAAGGTGAAAAAATAAATATTTTAAATAAAAAAAATTACAATATATTTGAAACACACGGGTACGTTTTCACCAAATGTCGTGAATTTTTTTGTAATAACATAAATATAAAAAAGAACAAACACTTGGTTAGTTGAATTTTTCACATAAATTATGAAGTTATGTGAAAAAACTGTAAATAAGTACAAACGTTGTAGATCTTTTTATCACCTATAACTTTGCTATTTTACTTTTTTCCATAGGACTCGTAGTTTTGCCGAAAATCGAGATAAGCCGTTTTTTACCCTTTGTAACTCACCCCCTTACACTTCCCAACCTCAAATCGCCCGTAATTTATTTTTTCCTTATTTTTTATTATATTTTTTTCCTTTTCCAGTGGGTTTCATCCTACTATACTTTTTTTTTGTTTCAAAAATTATCGGCATTGGTCTACAATAGCTATTTCAAAATGACGTTTAGACAATGCGCGAGTTAGTGTTTTTTTATGTATACTAACTGTAAATGTGTAAAATCAAATACTTACTTTTATTATTTTTACCCCATCTCAAGTAAATGCAACGGAGTTAAATAAATCATGTCCTGTAACAAAACCTTATAAAATTTCATCGTCGCGTCGCGCGTCGCTTAGTTGGAATTTAAAAAAGCGTCGAACATTACCGATCACAGCCCGAGAACTCCATGCACATGCAGAATGCAGTTTCGGTTTCGGTCGTAGTTTCGGCAAAACCAAAACTAAACCGAAACACGTTTTTTTGCTGAAACTCGACCGAAACCGAAACCGAACACTCGGTCGGACACTAATTTATAATACCTAATGGAAGCTTGGCGCGTATTCGATAATTACAAACGTCACAATTTAAATTTCAAAATTATTATTGTTAAACAAAAATTAAACAGACTTCCAAAGTAATCATACACAAAAAATTATGAAGTCGGTCGTCAGTCGGGTTGTTTTTATTTTTTTAAATTAGTTATTTTATTTTAGATTTTTTAAATTTAACCAACACACACTTGGTCGATTTAAATCAAAAAGACGACTATTTAACATACATACATATATAAAAGATACGCGCGAAAAACATAACCCTTGTTACAAAAATACAAATACAGTAATTCGGAATCACAATCTCATAAAAGATTGAAGGGTGTAGCTTTATCTGCATAATGTTGGTAATATATGTAGAGCATTATACGGAGTTGATTTGAACAAATTGATGGGAGGTAAGAGCATCCATGCAGTGTATAGAAGTATACGGATATATACTGTGTGCTGGATAGTTTTGGTGGTGAACGGAAGTACTAGCATCCATACAGTGTATAGAAGTATACGGATATATACTGTGTGCTGGATAGCTTTGGTGGTGAACGGAAGTACTAAATGACCTGGAAATTTCCAAAACTGAATATTAATATTTCATTAAATAACGGGATACCACGTCGACTCTCGATATCATACTGATAAAAACAACACATATACGCATTAATAACCAGTAAAATCTTGCCACATACAGTGGACGCTACAGGGTGGTAGTTTGTAAGGACGCAAGAAGTCTTCGTCGATTTAAATATATATATATATATATATATATATATATATATATATATATATATATATATATATATATATATATATATATATATATATATATATATATATATATATATATATATCTATTATAATGAAAATATTGAAATCGCATCTAGCTTTGTTTGTTCTTTGAACGGTACGTAATCGGTTCACCACAAGAATATGTTTTATCGCTTCTCAGCCTCACACACCTACAAGAGTATTACAGACAAGGAAAAGTCCTGGGTAGGTCAGCCGCATTTTAATATTCTAGGTAAAATATCGCTCGATATAAAGTAAGCAGCTTTCGAATAAGCTATCCGATACTTATTAGGCCCTAATTATAATGTTCTAGTTGTATTTTCATATTCAATTCCGATTGGAGTCGCTGACACATGATAGTCATTGTATTAAACAGAATTCTAATGTTGAATTTATTAGCTCATGAGCGTAAGCATACGTAAGTCATACCTACTTACCTATACTTATATTAATATATTATTATTCTTTTACACAAGTGCCTAAAAACGGACAAAATAAAATATTTGACACTCAAGACTTTCTGAAAAATTAAGGAAATTCAACTGGAAACATCAGTTACTATGTATCCAGTTTCACTGTAGGTACATAATAGGTGTGTAATTTTCTTCCTTCGTCCTTTATAATTTTCTTCTCGTGAACCATATCACTCAACTAACAGTTATGAGTCAATAAAATTTTATATTTTATTCCTTTCCATTACGTAAGCACTAAGCAGTTGTTTTTACAGTTTTATTTTTTTATGAGACACTAATTTTCTTTATCTTTATGTGTTCGTCTCTCCCTGTCAGAAAATTTATAAATGTTTTATTGTTTTTAAATTGTTATTACTTTATACACTTAGGTACCCCTCAGAAGGCTTGTCACATGTCACAAAAATGATGTAGGTATCCTATATTATGAAGTGTGTATAATTTTCCGCCCAAGTATAGGGCGGGAAATCGGAGTGAGTGGTATGAGAGTGATTAACACTTGAATTATTATAATTAACTTTCTACTTTATATAAGTATTAATTTATATATGTCACCGTAAAATTGTAAAAACCGATAGATTGTAATATTACTAGAGGTATTGTAAAAAGTCGACAGATTGTCAAATAAACATTTCTCCTTAAAATTGTACGCATTATTTTCGATATAATTATTATTATGAAAAAGCAAACAAATATGGCGGCGCGGGGCACTTGCCGTTTAATCAATCGGCACGGTAAATATTACAATATAACGAAAAATAATGCGTACAATTGTAAGGAGAAATGTTTATTAGACAATCTGTCGACTTTTTATAATATCTCTAGTAATATTACAATCTAACGGTTTTTACAATTTTACGGTAACATACCTATACAAGATTCCACAATATACCGATTTTTATTCACTTTTCCACAATGTAAATATAAGGTTACTATATTAACGACATTGCACTACGTTGCAAGCACCAAAATTAAATCTTCGATAGAAGTTTTTACAAAAAGCTAATAAGCATAAATACTTATATACAACAGCTAGAAGGTATACAGTAGTCCGAAAATAAAAAATTGACGCAAGTAGGAAGGTACATGCATATTGCATAATAAATAGGTAGGTATGTACTTATGTAATCCACGTAAGTGTGAGTACTGTGACCGGTGACGCTTCTATCGGTGTTCTTCAGTCTTCTTCATAGTCTAATAATTAATTATTTTGATCGTAAGCATTCAGGTGTGGTGACTGACGATACTATTGTAATGTGTAGACACTAGTGATGTAACGAATGTCTTTTTTTTAACATTCGCGAATGCGAATGCGAATGCGAATATCTGCTACCGACATTCGCGAATGCGAATGCGAATGCGAATATTCAGTTTTTGTTCATATTTGGCGCCAATTTACATATACAAGGTTCATTATGGGTTCGTTACGTTCTTATCTTCCGAGTATTGCCGAGTTCATACGAACTCATCTATGATCTAAATAAAGCGTCATTCATTCCGCTCCGCTCACTCAAACTCAAAATTTTCTAATTCCATGTAGGTTAAGATATAACGCTTATAGAATTGTCCTACATGATGCCTACCACCGGTTCGGAAACTAGTCCAGCGAGAAGAACCGGCGTAAGAAACTCGCTCATTTGCTTTTGTTTTCTGATATTCATATTCGCAAAACATTCGCAAAAATTTTGCGAATGCGAATGCGAATGCGAATATACAAAAATGTGCGAATATTCGCGAATGCGAATGCGAATGCGAATATTCGTTACATCACTAGTAGACACCTACATACCTACGTACATGGGTACAATATCTACCTACCATCTTAAACCTATATCTATGTCGCGTTTTGCTAGACTACTCACTTGAATTACATATAATAATTATATGTAAATAATAGCATTAATTGCCCGCTATTTCGCACGCGTGAAATTAGGTTTTAAACTTTCATCCCCTATTTTACCCACCTAGTGGCTGAATTTTAGAAAACGCTGAAATGCGTGCCTAACTCATAATGTTTTCCGTACTCAAGTCATATGAAATATGTATCGTGCAATTACATATGTCCAAGGAATAAAAAGTTTCATACAAACTTTTATCACCTATTTTACTAGGTACGCTGCTGTCCTCAAACTAAAAGGTGGTTAAATGACAATAAGAGTTTTTGAGGTAGAGCTAAAAACACGGGATTATTTTGAAATTGATGCTAGTGATTTTCTATAAACAATATAATATAAGTAGGTATTTTTATTTTTTCGCGCTTGAATATGTCACCTTAAAATTGCAAAAACCGTTAGATTGTAATAAAACTAGTGAAATTGTAAAATGTTGATAGACTTCCGACGCGAATTATGCTGCCTATAATTTCACACATTATTTTTCGTTAGATTATAAATATATAGTTTTAAATCTTTCGACATATTTTTATAATCTTGTTAGTAATTTTACAATCTAACGGTTTTTGCAATTTTACGGTGACAAATATACATTTTGCGATGTGTTCGAAATATAAGATATTAATTTAAACTGTATGGTTTAAAGGGCTACTAAAATGTATCTAAATATAAAATGCTTTGTGTGAGTAACCTATTTATTTTGATAAGGATCATACTGTATCCGTCTAATGGCTAATGCAGTGCCGTAAATAGGGCGGTGCCACCGGTGCCCAGGCACAGGGCGTAGACTCTGGGGGGCGCAAGAATGGCCAGACCAGGCAGGACCAGCCCCGGATCTAGGGCGCAGTTATAGAAGCTCGCACAGGGCGCAGAAAAGGCTATTTACGGCACTGGTCTAATGTAGCTTCTGAAAATACCATACATAATTTTAAGTATGGGTACGGGCAGCTATAGTAAACCGCTATGTCCCTGCATTATAAATCTGTAATATCTTCGAAAATATTCATTTAAATTACATGCTGTAATTCTTTTCAATTGGAATATCTAAGACATCCACCGTACTTCCCGGACCTTGCTTCAACAGATTACCTTAAATTATCGTGTTTTAATTAAAAGCTTTTATTTTTAATTACATTTTTGCATTGTAACGCCATCTAGTTAACATTGTTTTTACTAAAAGAGCTAGTTCAAAATAGCGCCATCTATGTTTATGTACAAAAATAAAATCGTAAGCTATGTTCTCGTCTTCGTACGGTAGTGTATCAATAGATGTCACCGTAAGTTTTCTGCTGTAATAAATTTTATGCTTTTATTTTGAGCGTACTAACGTTGGTTTTTATGCTATAAGACTAATGTAGACCGCTTTCAAACTCAATAGTATGTATTAGGTTGCCAAATTTTCTCATGCAAGTAATTATTTTTTCTAGGCAATTATTTTTATTTTAATACCTTAGTAGGTATTAAATGACTAGTGTTTATGCGACAAGTTGAAAATGGTACAAAATAGAGATACTGCTCTTAAAATTATGTGCGATAGCTCATTGGATCCGGAATGACGTCTAGAAAAATGTGCCAAAAGCGTGTATTAGCAATGCCTATAAAAAATTGCAAAAGTTATAAAAAATTAAAGATGAAAAAAAAAAATGGCATTTCGTTTTTTGCCAAAGATTTCAACTCAAGATAGGCTATCACGTACATTTAGCAGAAAAAAAATTCATACAAGAAAAAGTTACGCCATCTTGGTTTTCACCATAACTCAAATGTCAGCCATCTTGTTTTCACCATACTTCGAATTTCAAAATGGCCCCAAAATTTAAAGATTGGGGCCATTTTACTGGAGACAATTTTTGCCTCAACATGCCTCGTCTATAATATACGTCTATGTTTTTTGCTAATATTTAATAAACTATTAATATTTTAGAAATTTCAAAAAAAGATTCTGAAAGAGGAGGAAATTTCCAATAAAAAACGCCTGACTCCCGGACCGGAACCCGGAACTCTATCTCCATTATTTATAATTTTAATTTAACGCTGCGGATGCGCGCGTGGCCTCAAAAGCGAGTACGGCACATTAATTAATTTATTTAAGGTAAGTATGTATTGAATATATTTTTTTAAATTTGAAAAAAATATGGTGTGTTCTGAACACTATTGAACTAGCTCTTTTAGTAAAAACAATGTCAACTAGATGGCGTTACAATGCAAAAATGAAATTAAAAATTTATTCCCGTTGGAAATTTTACTTAAAGTTAATTTTTCAACGAGTTAAACAATTGTTAACTAACGAAATTTTCTCGAACTACCGTCTTAATTGTAAGTGAAAAAAAAAAGTTTAAATAATGGTCGTAAAAAATTTTCGCTTCGTAGAGCCTTTCTTACATACATACTTAACAAGATCGTGCCATGAAAGTTAAAAAAATATTTATACTTTGTTTATAACATTTTTTTTTTACTTTAACAACATTACTTGGATTTTTAAGTTTTTGACTTTTATATATTAATTTTTTTTTCTTTTATCCCGGCCATCCTGTATAAAAGATGTCACTGCAATTTTTTTGTGTTAAAATTACTTTCCTACCTAATACTAATTTCATAGTGAATGTCATACTTAGTCCTAATATTATTTCTAAAATTCTAAACACGGAGATGAAATCATTCTCTCTACAGTATTCACTTGGCGTGGGAAGTAAGTTGATAGTTAAACTAATTGAAATCGCGCGTGGTGGTGTTATCGGTACGTCCTTGCCTACAAAGCACTGCTTTATAATGTACTATCAGGGAATCTAATTCATGAGCAGCTAGACTCACTAGAGTGTTCTCTTATAGCTTCAACACACGTACAGATTTAGTCCGAAGCAGACCACGGATTTGGTTGCCAATTTAAGAGTTTTTCCCTAAAATTTAGGAAAAAATCCTCGAAAGGATTTCATTTTTTTATCAAGTTTTTGCCCCGGTTCGAAAAAGTCCTAGATTCGACAATACAATTGCCAAGGACATGCCAGTCTGATATTATAATATTAAAATATTAAGTACGAACAAATTATGACAACAGTCAATCTACATATCAAAAAAATTCCCAAATAGTACAGCAAATATAAAAATGATTTTTTAACAACAACAAATATAAAAATGGTTTTGCTAAGTCCCAAGGGATAAAAGGAGGTGCAAAGTTTGTTAACGCGATTGGAGTCGCGGATAAAAGCCTGCGCTACAAAACAAGACTAACTCTACTTTTTGCTGAAAACCATCTTTTTAATATAATATATCTATACTGAAAACTGAAACTTATTATTGCCCTAAACAATCATTATCTTACTATAATAATGAGATGAAAGAAAATTTTGGAATAGTAAATCATCACAGATTATAATATGACCAACGATGAATTGAATCTATTTACCTGACTGTTTAACAATTAATATCTAAATATTATGTGTAGGTTTTAGGTATCTAAGTCGTTCTCAACAGCCGGTTAATAATGCGGTTAAACAATTTAACACTTTGAATCCATAACAGATTTATTCGACCGCGCGAAGTCCCCGCTATGCCGGAGGATATACGAAACGGGTCAAACATATGACTTTATTATTGTTTATTATGTTCGGTTGTCGACATTGACCTACTCTATCATATACTATTTTATTCGGGCATAGACATATTTAGATAAAAAAGAATTCGCCCTGTGCTCGAAATTCGACCATAATTCATATTTTAATTTTAAAGTTTCAACTTTTTTAGGTTTCTTTTGCCTCTTAGATACGCAATAAAAATAAAAGTATGTATTTCTAAGGGTTATTTAAAAAAAAAAATAAGCTTTCAGCAGGCATAATTTTAAATGTGCCAAATTTCACATTGATTCGTAAGCACAATTTTCGTAAAACTATACTTGAAATTTAGCAACTGTGGTTAATGGTTATCTATTTATGATGAATAATTATAACTTTTAACAAATATGATTTAATTTCTAACTATTAATACGTAACATGATTACGTATACCTACTACCTACAATAAAAGCTTAATCTTATATTTACATAGTTATCTAAAGCTACTCAATTATATAGTAATAACAATAATATAATTAACTGTAGTAGGTGCGATGTAGCGCCCAAGCGTAGCGGCTCGTAGCGGCGGCGTCGGCCGTCGGCGGGCGGACGCGCGCAGTCGCAGGACGAATAGCTTTCGCTGCGCACGCGCATGACAAACATTCGAATTTCGAACGTCACTTTCGCGCGCATTTCGATCGCTCTATGTTTTTTTAGTGTAAACCGTGTACGTTCAAATAAATAATTATACGTTTGATTGAATAATGGAAATGTAATGAATATTATAATGTTTTGTGGCGTGTGAGTGAGTATAGCACAATGAGCGGGCCGCAGAATTGGCACAAATGGCTAGTGTTGGTCGGATTGGCTTTGTCCGCCCGGACAATTGCGGCAGATTACAGTTTCATCACCGAGAAGTTCGGCTCGGAGGCGGTGGCGCGCTGCAACGAGAAATGCCCATTCCAGGTTTGTAAGCAAAACAATACTATAAAGTCTAGATAGAACACAAGAAGGCGTCAATATAGATTAAATAAATAAAGTTGCTTTTTAATTCCTTTTTACTTTCCTTGCTTTATTAATAAACATGTATCGAGCAATAAAATTACCCAATTATAATCGTGACTAGTGTAAGAAGCATCTTTCCAATTTTTTTAACATTTCTGTTTACTATATAGTCCTTGTATAACCTTGGTATTTAAGAGTGTACTAAATGATTTTTATGCATCTAATATCAGTCAGTCTGGTAGACAAACATAAAGAATTCTTCAAAAGTCAACAAGCAATATTTGCATGCGCCTTTAGCAATAAAGCCTATCGGCTTAACTAAGAAGTTACAAGTACCTAGGCATAGTACATTGTACCTAATAGATACCTATTAAATACAGGTAATTTCTTAGTTTTACAATCATCTAGTAACCGGTGATTATATAAAAGATGCCGCACCAACTTATTCTATCAGTTTCAAGTAGGCCTCTTAGGTAACTTTTTTGTGGTTTTTGTGGTTGGTTACCACTGTAGATCCTGGCTACACAGGACTTGCAGTGATGGACCACCCGTTAAAAAAAATACACTCAGATTGTAACTAGTCCTAGCTGAACGTAGACGAACTGAAGTAATCCTGCTCGCGGTAATGTAGCAATTTGCAACAATTGCCCAGTTAGTTTCAAATAACAGCTGAACTCGCTAGATAATTAGGTAATGTAAAGGCATGTTTCACAATCTTCTGACTTAACTAAATAAGCTATCTGAGACTTAAGTATTAGCTTATTTGCATGTTTTCTCTCTGTCAGTCGATATAAATTAAGCAGAAATCTAATATTTCAAATAATGCTTAAGAATACATAAATTAATAAAAATAACAACGACAAACACTACCTTACTACCTAGATTATTAACACACGCACGGTGCGTTTGTGTTTGATAGATATACAATAGGGGATCGGACAACATCTGAAATATTTAGTTTCATTAATATATTCAGAAATATTGAGGCATTACTACTTGGTAAATGTAAAAAAATATATTATTTTATATGTAGTTTACTAATTAAATACATTTAAAAAGTACCAAAAAAAATGTTTTTTTCGAAATTGGTAAACAAAACCTACATCATTAGTTTACTCACATCATATACAAAAACATTCATTATGGTAAGTATGAACTTAAACGCACACATATGGGAGATATTTACAAATATATTCCGGCGGCCATATACTTCATACACCTTAACCTACAAGTGACGTCATTTGTAGGTCGACTTTAGTATGGAGCGTTTTTAGGAGGCTCGCGAAATTTTTTATACAAATCGCTGTACCTTTGAAAATATTGACTTTTGATATACGGTTTCTTCTGAGAAGAAATGTCCGATTGCTTATTAGGTAGGTATTTAATACACGTTGATTTTAATTGTCAATCTGCCACAACATTTTCATATTTTTATTTTTGAGGGTTCCTTACCTCGAAAGGAAAAAAGGAACCCTTATTGTCCGTCCGTCTGTCTGTAAAGACTCTTTTTGTCAGGAACGCGTGGAGGTATCAAGCTGGAATTTATATCAAATACTCAGATCTACTGTCCCTTGGAACTGTGAAATAAATCAAACTTCTAAGCCAATGCAATTAAAGATACAGCCGTTTATAATGCAAATTTCTTTAAATTTTTCGACACTCGCAAGGGAATCATAACATACAGGGTACTTCCCGTCAGAATCTTGAGATTTGGTACGAAGCAACTTATAGCACAGGTAAAGGAAAAAATTGCGTAAACCGTAAATTTTTAGTTACATCATATAATCAAAATATTTTTTAATAATTTAAAGCTTACTACGCCTTTTCTCATGAACGCGTAGAGGTATCAAATTGAAATTCATACCACTCAGGTCTATAATACCTTTAAGCTGTAACAAAATCACTACAGGTTTATACGGAACCCTCGGTGCGCGAGTCTGACTCGCACTGGCCGGTTTTTTTATCTAAGATGCAAAAGAACTCTTATAAAGCTCAAAGGTACAAATTAAATAAACTATTATGGCTTAATTTCGACCACAGGGCGATATCTAACATCCATAATTAATATGTTTATTAATCTATACTAATATTTTAAATGCGAAAGTATGTTTGTCTGTCTATTACCTCTTCACGCTTTAAACACTGAACCAATTTTGATGAAATTTGGTACATACATACTTCGAGTCCTTGAAAAGATATAGGATAGGTACTTTTTATCCCGAAAAAGTGTAGTGTTCCCAAGGGATACTGTATTTACGCGGGTGGAGCCGCGGGCAACAGCTACTATTATATAACAGTCGTAAACAGTTCACTGTCTAGTATTTGAAACGTATTTACTTTACTAATTTTATTTACCTTAACGACGTCGAAAGCAATAATATTACCATCATAGACAGACGTTGTTTAATGATACCGGTAACTTGGCCACTCTATAGATAAATAGAAAAGCTCCCTCGTGTTATCTAATTGCTAGTGCGAATTAATCACATTCAGATAAAGAGTCCTGCGGCGCTTCGCGGTTCAACGCTCAACTAATTGTCGCTAATTGCCCGCCAGTGTAAACGCGCTCAATATAGAGCATTCCAGTTAAATATTGTATACGCAGATTGTCCTTACTTCATTTTGCTGCTTGAAAAAGCTATCAGACAAACTTAACTAGCTACCAGAAAATATGAGCGTCGTATGTTCTTCGTAGCACCTCAGACTACGCAATGTAGAGTCCAACTTCTTTTTGGCTGATATACTTTGAAAATAATACCCTTTTAACTTTTACTATACCAAGTGTAACTAAAAATCCAAACAAAAAAATTTAAAAAAAAATTAAACAAAATCAAAATTAGGCTGGAGATTTCGAAGAAATAAATATAAACACGTAGGGCCTTCCTATAATTGCTTTTTGCACTCTTTTGTTGACTTACTAAGCAAATCCCAGACGGTCTAGTTAACTTAGCTGGTTGATAAAACCAAATAATATAAGTACTATATGAACCTACAAATCGTTGGTGTTATTATTCTACCCTTGTTTAGAATATTGGCGAGTTTGTTACAAATGTATTTTTTACTTGAACTACATTAATTCGTCATAATATATTAATCATTCGCTATATTAAGGCTTCAGACTAATCTGGCGTAATCAAATCAAACCTTTTATAAATTTAATTTAAATAGTATTAAAATTCAAACAAGTATTGTATTTTTGAGCAAAGTAAGGCTTTGCGGGTATTTTTTAGCGTGAGACCGGAACGCCAGGGCCATATCTCAGGCACTCTCAGGGCTTCACGCGTAATACGATCCTGGCTGTGGTTATGTTTTCTGTCAATTTTGGGTTGCACCCTTTTAACCGGTCTGTTGTTTTGACATTGCATCGTCGAAATGGTTATTTTATGGATTTGCACTTGACGTAATATACCTATAACAGTTAAACATACTGTGGAGCAAAATTTTTGTAACCTTGAAGAAATCTTGGTAAAGAAAAGAAAATTTCCTATTTGCCCTTTATAACTCTTATATTTTATTTCCTTCATAATATAGGTACCTATAACAGCAAACAGTATGGAGCAAAATTTTTGTAACCTTGAAGAAGTCTTGGTAAAGAAAAGAAGTTTCTATAATCTATTTGCCCTTTAAAACGACTCTTATATTTTGTTTCCTTCATAATAATGTTATAGTCCACCTACCCTATGATAAAATTATAGATATAGAAAAAACTTTCGATAGGCCGCTCAATAGCAGTTAGTGTCATTCGTATAATTGTAACAGAGATTAAAATAATGGCGGACAGGGACTCTCGGCACGCTTCGATGCGCGTGCGCACGCCGGAAACTATCAGGGGACCTCCGGTGGATGTTCACCTGATTATTATAAAAAGAACTACCTGACATAATTTAACGGTTAATTTTTTTTCAGAACCGAACCAGCGAAGGGCATTATGACGTCAGCTGCGGGCCCGATTGCAGCGTTCAACAGGTACCTATATTTTTTAAATGTTCAATCAAAGTTTATTTATTTATTTATTTTCCATAATTATTTTTATCATTACCAATGCGATAGAAACTACATACTAAACTATCTAAAACAGTATAAAATTTAGGAAAAAAAAACTGATAAACTTAGTTACATACCTACCTACTATTAATTATTACTAATCATTAACAATATTAGAACATTAAGTATAAGTAAGTAGACACTTATAACCTATATAAGTTGATATAACAGTATAAATCAACAAAGATACAAACAAAATAAATATAGTCAATGTTTAGGTACAGATTACTGAAGGTGAACTTGTAAATGTGTATCAGAATTCATGTTTATCTTTAAATTTTAATTATTACATATTTATTGAATTATGAAGTAAGTATTTACGTTACGTTGTAACACTTAACTAGCCTGCGACTCCTACGAGTTACGACCTTTTACGAATTTAGCATTCTTATCTTCATATCCAATAAGGAAGCTAGATAAGCATTAAGCAATATAAAGTTGTTGCTAAGCATGGATATTAGCTCCTCTAAGAACTTCCTAACTGCTTTGCCAAGAGTGTTACGAGTCATTGCCAGCTGTTACGAGTATATCCAAAATAATTATAATAATATTGAGGTTTTGTAAAAACTGTTTGTTTACTCAGATGAGTGAGTTTGATAAGCTGGAAATTTATTACACAAAACAAGAATACAATTATAATTTAATAGCAATAATTAATTATTATTGATTTAATAACAATGTACGTACTAAACTATTAAAATTATTGCCCCTATCGCAAATAAATTTATACTTATATACCTATATAAAAGAAAGTCGTGTTATTATTACATTATTTATAACTCAAGAACGGCTGAACAGATTTGGGTGAAAATTGGTGGGGAGGTATCTTAAAACCAGGAGAAGGACATAGGATACTTTTTATCCCGTTCCCGAGAAACTCAAAACTCGAGAACGGCTGGACCGATTTGGCTAATTTTGGTATTAGTAAATTATCCGAAATAGGTATAATTGTGGAAGTTTAGGGGAGGTTTAAACGGTGAGAAATATTGAAAAAGGTGAAGGTTGTAGGTGTCGGACTAGGACGTAGGTTGCATTGTAGGTGTAGTTATTTTTCGTTCCAGTTCATTTTTAAGACATAACAACGTGTGTTGGGACAGCTAGTAACTTGTATATAAATTTCGAAATGCAGTTGCAGGCAACTGTCGTAAAAGTAAATTTCCGATAACTTCTTTTATTGTGAACTTTTATTGTGAAATAAATTTGTTATGGATACAGTTTCAATATTTTATGTTTTTGGGACGTCGTTAGTAAAATCTGCGCTGTATTATTACAAAAAATATGCCTAATGTTTTTAAAAGATAACAAAATATCTTAATGTATTTGACTCTGGAGCTACCACACAGGTCGAACCTTTTCTTTACTCAAACGTGAATCTACTCAACCCATTAAATGTGATGGCATACCTACATGTTTCATGAGTTTTTTCAGTAGAAGAAATGGAAATCTGATGATATTTGTTACACACATTTCTAAAGGATTGGCCGTTTTTAAATGCTGACTAGAAAGAGTAGGTAATCTACTGCCTCAAGAAACTTGAGATTGACGCTGATACATTCAATTAAATGAGTTTTATTTCTTTCCTAAAAATCTTTAAGTATGCATCATTTAAAAAACTTTTTGGGTCGCCTATCTTGTTACTCTTGGTGGAAGTCTTCACGCCTCGCTTAGGGTCAGTTCACATCGTGATTTTACGCGGCGCTGCATTTTCAAGATAAGGATTCAAAATTGAACTTTATTCACTATACAAGAAGATACACGTTTCATATTATAGCATCAGACATACACTGCACAGGTGTAACTTGATATTCGAACTCTTACAATGAAACGTGTATCTTCTTCACAGAATACAGTACCCCAAGCAGGAACATTTTGCGTTATCGTTTCGTGTACGTAAGCGAGAAATATTGTATGAAACCCATGAAAGCGCCTCTAGCGGACGTAAAAGTACCTAACTAAAATTTGCATACAAAATTTCTCATATTTCACGTTTACGTACACGTAACGATACCGCAAAATATTCCTGCTTGGGGTACAGAAATCATCCAGAAACCGTCAACGCGCTTGAAAGTGAAGCCGTCACGACTACTCCAAATTGGAGTGGCTATCCACACTTAATATGTTGCCAGAGAATAACGGAATATTTTACCCAACATTTTTTCAATTAATTTTTATTGAATACCTGACTCGTAAGTCGTAACATAATAACGAAATTTGTTTTGTAAGTGTAAAGACTAAAGTAAAGTGCGGGCGGGGCGGTGTTTCGCTATGGTTTTGGTTACAGTGCGCTGCGTACAAATGTGATCGAACACTCATTCTGGATGTTCTGTATTGTGTGATCTTCTTGTGCAATTAAATATTATATTGTATTTAATTTTAAATAGCTATCTTAAAACTACAGCGCTGTATCGTTTCGTTTCGGTGTGAATTTACCCTTAAATTCATAGTTATCTATATCTACACAATTAATAAAATTGAAGTGTCTGTTTGTAATTTTAAATCAGTAGCTTTTCACGAAATACATATGACAGTATATACTATATACCTACGCTACTTACAATAAAACATACATTTTTAAAACTTTGTCTGCACTTCTGTTTGTTCTGGGTAATCTCTGAAACGGAAACCAATTTTCACGGGACTTTCATTGGGAGATAGCTAATGTTATAAGGAATAACTTAGTCTACCTTAGGGTTCCGTTAAAACCCTATAGGTTCTGGGCCTTAAGTCAAGATGCATTCGATAATTTCGACGGCGAACTTCGAAATTAAAAATGTATGGGTATAAATGTCAAATCCCATACATTTTTGATTTCGAACTTCGCCGTCGAAACTATCGAATGCATCTTGACTAGAGGCCCTGTTTATTTTAGTTGCGCAAACGAAGTTGCGCACACCACCTAGTTAGTAAAACTTGATGTTGAAATGTCAGTTGCTAGTTGCCGTACGAAATAATTACCTACGTGAACATTAATATACTATTGATAATAAGTATCAGCACGTTAACCTTTAACATATTTACGAGATATAAGGCTTTAATGAATACTGCTCTAAAAACATCAGATAACATTAAGATATGGTTATATTTTTAAATGGTGTATAACGGCTAATATGTTGCAGAAACGACTTTGACGAATGACATTCTTACTTTTCCATTAATACTGACCGAGTAGGTAACGGTGCATAAAGGAACAACCGTTTTTCAAGTTCTATTTTTGAAAAAAAAAAAAAAAAAATAGAGAACTTACGTTACTTTATTGAGTAGGAAAGTATAAAAAACAATTTTCGGGTTTTTGAGAATTACTGAAAGAATAAGTACCCGTATGAACATACATTTTTAATTTGTATCGTCCCTGGAGATTCTAGTATCGAATATCGTTGAGGATTGATAATGGATCCTATAGGAATTATTATCAGTTCTCAAAGCTCTGTATTATCACTGTTCACAAGAAAACTTAGGCCTTTTCATCCGATAATGGATGATTTATACAGTATTCTCCGAGCGATGTAACCACTCTTGAAATACTGTAGTACCTGGGACAGTTGGTTTTTAAATGTCGTATGGTTGCCCAAGCACATACGGCATTCTCACAACATAGTCAGCGTAGTCCAGAGGAATGACTGGTCAATACGTCTGGGGCCAAGCATGTGCGGGTTTCCTCACGATGTTTTCCTTCACCGTTAGAGCGACCGTATAATGTAGTTGAGATCTGAAAAAGTCTCATTGGTACACGCTACAACCTGGGCCCCGATTCTCGTGCTTCGAATATCGGTTCGATTGTCAGTTTGTCCCGCTCGCGCACGCATGATTTGACGCCTGTCTGAATGAGTCAGCGCGAGAATCGAACTGAAATTCGAGGTACGAGAATCGGGCCCCTGGGATTCCCGCCAACCTTCACTCACCTCGAGTGCGAACCAAACGGTCTACCCACTAGGCCACGGAGCTCCACTGTTCACTAACGAGTAAATAAAACAAGTTATTTTTATTTTTTAATGATATGCAAAAAAAAACAAAGAACAGAGTCAAGGAAAAATAACATTTTGTAGGTAGTTTTCGAAATTTAACTTATGTATATGAGTGAGTGATACAATTATCTATTCAGAAATCACCTAATGATCATAAGTTAAACAATTTTAAATTTCTAATACAAACTTTTTGTTACAAAAACTCCCGATAATTACAGATCCTGCTTTGGAGGCAAAAATGTAGTCATTGTTTCATGCGACAGGTTAACACTCACTTGCTAAAAAATAGGTCAAACCAGAACTCGTTTGTGGACTAAGGACTATTCTACCAACTAGAGCATGGCAGGCTATTCTGCTGTACCACCGGAACACATACTAACGAATACACGCACACCTCATAACTATGATATTATAATTTTAATCTAAAAATGAATCCGTTTACCCATTATAATATACCCACTACCCAATTGTGTTCAAATTAAATTGGGTTAAAAAAAGTGGTCAATTTCACTATCAATACGAATCTATAACAACAACTCTCAAACAAAAATCCATCTTTCAACTCTTGTAAGCTGTAGAGCGTGCCAAATAATTATTATTTTGGATACGCCCGGTAACATTTTTCTCCTTTCTTTGGCTGTCGGGTATTTTTCATAGCTGTTATACTTATATTATACTAGCTGTTACCTGCGGCTCCACCCGAGAAAATATTGTATCCCTCGGGAACACTGTATTTTTTTCGGGATAAAAAGTAGCTTAAGTTTTAATCCAGAGCCTAAACTACACCATACCAAATTTCATCAAAATCCGTATATTAGTTTTTGCGTGAAAGAGTAACAAACATCCATCCATCCTCACAAACTTTTACATTAAAAATATTAGTATTAAGTATTATATTTTATATACAAAATGATTGAGATACATTATGATAAGTTTTTATTTTTATTGTACCGACTTTATATTTATTGGCGGAACTCTACAAACGGTTTTATCGTAATTTTTGAGCCTTGAGGCATTGTTGATACTCATTATACGTTCTTATTCTTCCATATAGGTACATCTTCATATAGTAGCTTATGTTAAATTTACTTAAGTGTCAGTGCTAATCGCCATTTCGGATTACCCCCAGACAAAATAAAACGGTCGAAAACGGTCGATAAAAGACATTACCTATTACATTTTGGGCTCCAAATTGAGCCCTCAATTTTTATAGGGAAATTAATTAATGGGACAAACGGGCTGAGCAGATCTTAAGTATTAACAGTTATTAGTCGAGGTCAATTGTCAATATTAATAAAATACGTCATCGCAACTTCCATGTTACCTTCTTTAAATATACTACACATTTTTTTCATGTTATAAATAAAAAACAGTTTTCCCTCGTTTTTTATTCATAATTTATATATAACTAGCTAATTCCCGCAGCTCCGCCTGGGTAAGTACAGTAACCCACGGGAACCATATATGTCCCGCTATCAAAAGTAGCCTATGTCCTTTCCCGTGTTCTACTTTATATCTGTGCCAAATTTCATGATAATCGGTTTAGTAGTTTTACGTGAAACTTAAATAGAGTATCCTACGGGAACCGTACATTTCCCTGCTATAAAAAAGTAGCCTATGTCCTTTCTCAGTCTCTAGACTATCTGTGTATCAAATTTCATTTAAATCGGTTCAGTAGTTTTGGCGTGAAAGACGGCTAAATAGGAACACACACTTTTCCATTTATAATATTAGTAAGTATGGATATAAGTTTGAATGTAAACTTTTTTTTAGCTTTTGCTTCACTCCATCTACATTAACAGAAGCAATTGACATTTAACAAAACAGTTCCAAATTATGTTGCCAGTCATTCAATTTGTGAATTGACGTAAAACGGTTCGCTCCCCCATTTTGACAGTTACGACTGGGATCCGTCAAAATTATTGGAGCTACTTTACGCGCCCGCGCAACGCAAAAACTCTCAAGTGGCTGCACCCTCCCATATGAACCAAATTGACTCGTTACTCTGAACATAACTTAAATTAATACTGTTCGTGGAAATATGACGGCCATATTCAGTTATAAATATGCAATAATTTGTTTCAATAAAACCTAATTAACGGTTACATTTTTTTTATTTTACTGTAAATAATGTAAATTTAACACAAAATTAAGCTTTAACCTTTATAGCTAGGGAACAAGATATAATTGATAGCAGAAACAATAATTTTTGTCCGTTTTTTTTACTTTTTTACCTTAAATTTCGAAATTATTTATTATAAAAATCAGAGCTGCTCGCATGAGCTCGCCTGCACTATTTTGCCGTCCTAACGAAGAGTGCAGTAAGTCGAGTGTTTGGGCAAATCGAGTTCAGACCATATTATACCATAATATAAGGTCTTAATCCAATTTGCCCAAAAACTCAACTTACTGCACTCTTCGCAGTATTGCTTATATACTTATAGACGTTTAGGCAAAAAAACAATTATTCTACTAAATAAAACCCTTATAACTTTTTTAAACTCTCCCAGAGTTGAGCGGAGATTCACCGATTATGAGATGACTTTGATGATTGTCATACTCAAATTATGAGCAGTATACTTACCATATACCCAAAATATTCGTAGTTGATTTTACTAAACCTTACATATTATGAGATTGAAATTGGGAATTTTACTTGGAATTACTAATAATTTTGGAAACAAACAAAGATTTACATAGTAACTTTTTACCTGACACCACCTTGTTACTGTCTATCATCCGTCCCCAATAATGTGAAGGTGTGAAGGAGATTGTACACGTAGAGCTATTTAAGGATGCGCAGGCGCAGGAAAGGTTGTGTTGCACCTTCTGTTTGTTTACGTTCTAGTTCCTGTAAACACTAATTAACAGTAAATACTCAATTTCCTACAACACGGATGTAATATATAGTTGATATCTATATAATATAATATTATGTAACATATTATAATACTGCATAGTTATAAAAAAGGGAGATATAGTATGTAAAGCTCTTATCCTTTTGTACATATACAAGTTGTAAGTTACTAAAGATACAAGACAAGATTGTTATTTTAATTGTCCAAACGTAAAACTTAAATACTTTTCAAATTATAAATGCTCATGGACTTTCTTACTGACAAATACTTGAATTTCTTTTGCGTCGATCATGTCTTGCCAAGGATCCTTATAATTTTGTTCTTTATGCGTCCTTTCGTCATTAAACCTAATGCCAAGTTAATATCAGTAAGTTCCGTCGGCCAAGTAAGTGAGTTCCGTTGCCAATCGCTGGTCAGCCACCATAGGCACGTCATGGGGTCGCGATGGGTCGCGTGGGGTCGCGTGTGACACCGGATGGACGGAGGAAGGAAGCTGCTTGTTGCCAGCCGACTCCCCTCTCGTCTATTTTAGAGAACACTCATATAATACGCGTTCGCAATATTGCAATTTATGATCGGCGGTAAAAAATCAGTTTAGAATTTAGAGGGTTTAATAATCAAGAGCTATTTCCGTATGTATGATGTGTTCCGTCCCCACCATTTTTCGTACCTTGTTGTACAGTGTAAGCAAAAACATACTGTCAGAAATCTTCTTTTAAGATGTTTCCAAAACAAGGATTTTTTTTAAATTTGCTCTACCTAAAAACGGCCCTTACTCATTACCCGTGAAACTACATTTACAGTTCAATAATTTCGTAAAAATATGAACATGGTGTATAGGAATGAAATGGAACAATACGTGGGAACCCAGGATACAATCACAATTTTGTTACAATAATTTATTCCGATATTCAGTAGAGCAAAACCGTCAAAACAGTGCGCGTTGCAGAGTCACAGGTCCATAGCTCTATGTGAATAATGTATGCACATTAATGAATAATTTTAACTGTAATTTGACGTGTCTTTTGAATTTAATTTTTTAATTATTTTCCTAGTTCATATTTGCATAGAGGGGTCGAATAAATCCCACGCTTGTTTGTTATTAATGTGATAGGTAAGCGCCTAGATAATCCTTGAGGTTTCATAGTAAAAATATATAACTGCAGTTAATAACATTGCAACATGTTTATTAAAATATTAAATAACGTACCTATGTAGTTTTGGTAATATTTAAAATAAATGAATTCAAAGGTTTAAGGTGTTACTGATTCATAGCTTGTCTTTATTCAATCCAAAATTCAATGCTCATCATAATAATAAAATATATTAATACATGAATAAAAAACAGTACAGTTTTAGGAGAATTGTGACAAGAACACACACCACCTCAGATCACACACACTCCCGCGCGTTTATTAGATACAATTTTGTTACACGTTTTGTTTGTCAATCTGCCACAACCATCAACACATTTTTCATCTAAGAGATCCTTATAAAGTTCAAACTAAAAAATTATATGAATTATTATGAGCTAATTTCGACCCCAGGCCATCTCTAGTAATACATAATATACATTATACATATTGTTATTTGTAAAACATTAAACAAAGCAAGCCCTTTCACACGAGAACTTTCTTCGGAGACGAGACCGCTTTCATACCAATTGGTGGTCTAATTGAAATATGCGCGATAATACAAACATGACTCACCGACTTATTGGACACAACGCCGGATTTGTTTACAATAAGGACCTGTTAGTATATGATACAATCTACTGATAATCGTGTTATAGCTTATTTCGATGTTCTGTCTCTGTCGTTAATTATTAAGTTAGCAGCGACAAAGCTTCCGAATAAGCTATTCGACACTTACAGATACTTACACTTACTACATCACTAACTTTCACATTCATAATAGTAGTAGGACTTTGAAAACAAAAGACATTTGCCAAAACTAATTTCCGTATACATCTTTGTTAACTCTACTTTCACATACTTATTCAAAAATTACATGCTCTACCATACTCGTAGTGCAAATGTAGGTAGAGCCGACTTTACAAATTGTTGGGAGGTTAAACTCATTTACATACACGCAATTATTACTGCTGGTGTGACAAATTATGATAATTATGTGAAACCAAAATAGGAAATCCATATTATTATATATAAAGTTTATTTTAAATATTTTCGTCTACAAATCGTAGCTAGTACTAACTTATTACTTAATAACTGGAGTTGAGTTCTTAGACGACTTAATTATGACATACGACTTATAAAATAGCCTTAACTATAATTAGTAGGCAGACAAATGCTTTGGCATTTCCTGACACTATTTTTAGACTGGTAACTCTATCTTTTCTTGTCTAATTAAATAACTAGACGTTGTCCATAATGTCAATTAATTTAATCGGCCTAATTTTTGAACATTCATTTTTGAAACGTAGACTTAAAACTCTGTTTAAATAGCGAAATAACTTTTATAATTTATTTGTTTAACTTATAAATAACCTACCCTCAAATTTCTTTGTCAATTTGTAATTTTTTTAACTGACTTCCGAGAAGGAGAAGGTTCTCTATTTGTCTGTATGTTTTTTTTACGTTAAACGTTAAAATTCGATCCCAAACATTTATGAATACAACAGTGTATGTAATATTTGGTTTTTATCCTCGCTCAAGTGGCGATTATTCTATTGGCAGCGGTTGACGGCGTTTATTCTCGCTGCGCATGCGCACCAAGGTTGCTGAATATCCGACGTGAATGAATACAGGCCAACCAGTGGAACTGTGTTTATATTGAATGAATGAATAAATCTAGGTTAATTATGAACATAATATTAAACATATTGAACGAACGAACAAAAGTAATTGACAAACTTAATTTAATACATAATTTATGTAAGGTTGAATGGGGAAAAAATAATTAATTTCATTTTTTGAGCAATGTTTTAAGGGTATCTTTATAGGTAATGGGGTATACCCCATTTGGCAATATTAACTATAAAGTATAAAAAGTTAAACAACAATTATTGTGTTGTAGAAATTTCAATATTTAATCAAGCAATTCGATAGGGCCAAAATCCAATATCTGTTCATAATAAAATAAATCAAATAGATACAGTTAAAATACTTAATAATTAGAGCAAAATAGTTAACCTCACAATTCTTATCACAATAACTACTATACATACTTAAACCAATCACATCTCAGCTAAACGGTCTGAATTGATAAAAATTTGCTAACACGAGTATGATAAGTTCTATTGGAGAATGAATGAAGTGAAAACAATACGAGGCAGTTATTATTTTATCAGCAAAAACATAATAATGACTATTAACTTCCATCGTCGACGTCTTCTGAAAAAAAAAAAACATTTTGGAGATGTAAGTATGATTACCCAAAATTATAAAGATCTTTTATAAAAAAACTTTATAAGATAATTTATTAATATTATCGGCCAAGTGAAAAGCTTTTTCTATGCACTACAAATCGGATCAGAACAACTCGAAAATGTTTCTGATATTTCAAAATCGTTTAGAGCATCGTGTAGAACTAGAGATAGGCTATAACGTACATTTGACAGAATAAATCTTCGAATACAATAAAAATCTACACCATCTTGGTTTTCACTATACTTCAAATGTCAGCCATCTTATTTTCAGCATACTTCAAATGTCAAAATGGCCCCAAAAATATCAAAAGTGGGGTAACTTACTGAAAACACTTTTTGCCTCAACATGCCTCGTCTATAATATATTATACGTCTATGGTAGACTGTAGAAAGTTACTGGTTATATCCATAATGGAGTGCATTCTGCTTCGTCGCCCGCTAATTCCTATTTCCTCATTAGTTACCCCGCTACGTGCGCCCATTCAACACGCCCCCCGCCCCCGCGCAGCCTCACCGCCCCCTCCCCAGCGATCGTCCGGCGCATAGCTGGCATAGCGAATTTGTCGCGAGTGCACTCAACCATGGAGTGTTTTGATTTATTGTCCATTTATTGGACTCAAAACGGCTGCAGTTTAAATTGAGATATTAACTCGTTTTCGTTTATGTCAAAAAATAAAAAGTCAACGAGTATGATTGCTACGTAAATACATACTATGAATAATATTATTCATAGCATTTACGTAGCAATAATACTTATTGCAAATCGAAAAATAATTTAAAGAAAACAAAGTACTTAATTGATGATAAATTAAAGTTAATTGATGGCTATCACGGTTATGAATAAACCAGCAAAAATCATTCTATTTTTACTTTTCATTCGTTGTCTTCAACTCAAAAGTTTTATTTTGATAGAAACACAAAATGAATGTATTGTTTTCAATTAATGTTCTCATATGGGTAGCAAAAATGTAGCGGAAGACTTTTGATAAACAGGCGGGGTTGAAAATGGCTATCGGTGTTTTAATTAAAGATAGACAAAAGGTTATAAAAACAGAGCAAAAGATAAGAATTTAGAATACTACAGAACAATACATAATAATACAATGAAAAATGATCTAATAAATAAATGGGAGAAGACAAAAGACTGACGATTGATGGAACCACATGAAGGATTAAAGGCAAAAGATAACAACAGAAGGCACGAACGGAGCCTACCTTTGTAAAAAAAAGGATAAGATAAAATTAGAACAATAGTTGAAACACATTTAAAAGCAATAAATAAAAGCGCATAAATAGGAAAGGAAATCTAGATATTTAAATCAACTAGCCGGGCAGAAAAAACATCAATATTTGCAATAGGAGTAACCACTACCTAAATATCTATTCAACATTTGTGAAACGAATAAGATAAAATCAGAACAGTACAATTAAATAGAACTACAAAAGAATGAATGAACTTTCATGTTATGAATGACAAAAGAGCGACCATTGATAAACTGGCTGTTAGGACAGAAAAAATATCAATGTTAGTACTTAGGACAAGTTTCGCAACAAAAAATATTACATTAATTTAAATTTAATTTCAAATTAAGTAAAAATCAGAATACTTTTACGATCTAAATAGAATACTTGAAACAATGAATGAAAGCGTATGAATGACGAACGAGCAGCTATTGATAAATTAGCCGGACTGAAAGTGGGCATCAGTAGAGAGCTACAAAAGGTTCGAGTTCTTCAATGAAAAAAAAAAGTTATACTTAAACCTACAAATTTTTACTTTTCAATTTTACGATCATAATAGAATACTGAAACAATAAATGAAAGCGTATGAATGACAAAAGAGCAACTATTGATAAACTGGCAATTAGGACAGAAAAAATATCAATGTTAGTACTTAGGACAATTTCTGCAAAAAAAAGTTATACTTACTTAAACCTACAAATTTTTACTTTTCAATTTTACGATCATAATAGAATACCGAAACCGAAATGAAAGCGTATGAATGACGAACGAGTAGCGATTGATAAATTAGGTTCGAGTTCTTCAATGAGAAAAAAAAAATAGTTATAAACCTACAAATTTTTACTTTTCAATCAAGTGTAATTCAAAATCAGAATAATTTTACGATCATCATAGAATACCGAAACAATGAATGAAAGCGTATGAATGACAAAAGAGCAACGATTGATAAACTAGCCGGACTGAAAGTGGGCATCAGTAGAGAGCTACAGAAGGTTCGAGAGACGGAAACACGCCGGCAGGTCCCAATTTGTCCACCATTATCCAATTACCAGAGCCAAGCGTTTGGCGTGGGCCAGCGCGTGACCTGGATGTTTATTTTTGGTGAACAGTTTTCATATTTTATCTTCTACCTTTTCATGTTCATTTTGAGGAATTTTTGATGATGAGTGTTCTGTTTTTTTTTAATTAATGTAAATTAAATTATACTATCAATTCGATTAATTGGAACTGATATTGTTAATCCATGTCTTAAGTACGAAGGTGTGTTTAAAATCAAATTAATATCGAAAATTGATCAATAGTAATTCCTAGACATTCGTTATATTCCTCCTGTTTAAATGGCTCAAATTGAATAAGTGATCTTCCTGTTCCTTTTAAGATGATAAGTATGAACTATGCAGAATTTTACCGACCGGTTACACGCGCATTCATAGTAATAAACAGATGATTTTATCGTGAAGTTTAATGGGTTACCATATCTTCTGAGTTTATCTAAGGTCAGTAACGAATAACTTAGAAAAACAATCTTGGGTTTATCCAGTGGCGCCTATTGACAAATCATTTACAACTTCGAAATAAAAGTAGAGGTCAGAGGTGGGATTGTTTTGTAACCGCTGAAAGGAACCGATAATACTTTGGTGGCCCATTTGTCAGGGGATAACATAGTATTATAATATTATCTTGGATGCGTCGCGAGCATGGAGGTCTTAAGACGAACGTTTATTACAATTTAAAGGGCAAGACTCCTTTTGGTCTACGATGTCGAGTATCCAGCACGAAAGAAAAAATTTAACAACTTTGTAGGTTCAAAAATACAGTGTTAAAATGTGAAAAGTTTTTGAGTGAACTTGTAAGGTGAAATCTAAAACTGAGTTTCAGTGAAAAATGCTGAAGGGAGTCTCGAGATCGATTTTTATAAAAAATAAAACTGCATATTTACTTTTTTCAAATTAATTCAGCAGGGGATCAACCCATTGATTTGAATTATGATCAACCCATTGATTGAAATGAATACAGCCTGTATTATCAATATAATGATCCTGTATAGTTTTTCATTATATTGAAAATGACTCGATAATAATTAACAAATTTTAATAAAAAGGCATTAAGTGCCTAAGGCCAAGACAGAAAGATCACGTTTGTTTGCTATTTAACTATTTATTTGTCTATAAGCCTATAGTAATATTTAGCACCATTACTGTAGCCCTAGGTGAGCAAACTTATCTCCATGTTTATAGGCTAGATGACTGGCCTGGTTAATCAGCGAGGGCTCGAGCTTTCACAAGCTCTGCATCCGGGGAGCTCCCAATTGGACTTCCGAGAGCATTTCCGAAACGGCCAATTAAGTGGAGCGACAATTTTAATGACTCCAGAGGGAGCTATTGTTTTGTTATTATTAAGGCACGAGACAGGATGCCCGTTAATTAGGATAATTTACTTAAGCGCTCTCAATTTTTAGGGCACGTGTACACTTTTATTTTTTTAATTTGGAATATTTCTTATGTTTATTTTTTTTAGTGTAATTGTGTAAAGTAACGAATGAGTTGTAACTAATGTTACAGGTTGCGCGGTGTTAATGTTTACTTCCGACGCAGATTGGTTGTCTTTTGTGGCGTAGCGAAATTCGTAGCCGACATGTTTAAGTATTAGGTAGACGATTTTTGGAGTTTATAGAGGAGAGCGGACCATGGAGAGACGCTTGGCTACGTTGAATGTAAGAGGAGGAATGGATGGTAAGAATGAAAGTGGACGAAGCGAAAAGAAGTATGTAAGGATCGTAGCAAGTGGAAAGAAGTGGTCTCTGCCTACCCCTACGGGAAAAAGGCGTGATTATATGTATGTATGTATAGAGGAGAGAGATATTGAAACGTTTTATAATATAACCACTAACCAGAATATTAATCTACACAAGACATTCATTTACTCGTATATTAAACACCCCTAAAAATATTATGAGACGATTTTTGGAGTTTATAGAGGAGAGAGATATTGAAAAGTTTTGTGATATAACCACTAACCAGAATATTAATCTACACAAGACATTCATTTATTTTAAACACCCCTAAAAATATTAAGATTTTGACCTCACTTTAACCACATTTAACCCTATAACATCCAACAATAGTGTCTTTAAAGACTCAATTTCATGAATATCAAAGCGGATATCATCGTTTCGCTTTATTGATATGGCATGTTACGGTCCGACTGACATAAACATGGGGACCCTGGTCCCTGGGCCTGTGTTGTGACAAGTGCAACTCTATGGCGGAAAAGTCAAGTTAGGGCCTCGGCTATGCCATTAATTTTATCTTTACGTCCATCCTGTGTCATCTAATATGGTATAACAAGGGCTATAAAATGCCCATGAATCTATACTAATATGTATTATACAGCTAACGTTTTTTTGTTTGTTTGAACACGTTAATCTCAGGAACTACTGGTTCGAATTGAAAAATTCTTTTTGTGTTGATAGTCCATTTATCGAGGAAGGCTTTAGGCTAATAGGCTATATAGCATCATGCTAAGCTCGATACAAGCGGAGCACCAATCAAGAATGTTTCGGGGTTTTTTCCTTTTGAGAGCTTTCGCTGCATACGCTGCGGAAACGGTTAAAGTTTCGCTAAAATGATGTATGAAAGAATTGTTCCCCTTTAAAAGTTCTAAAAAAAGTCCGCGACTGTATATGTCTATCTTTTAAGGTTGGCTTATATAACTATAACTGGAATGTGCTGTTTCTCTATACTTTTATACTAATATTATAAAGAGTAAATATTTGTTTGTTTGCATTGAATAGGCTCGAAAACAACTGAGCCGATTTAAATGAAATTTGGCACAGATATATAATACATCACAGGGAAGGACATAGGCTACTCTTTATCCCGAAAAAGTGCAGTATTGTAATTACGCGTGCGGAGCACGATCAAAAGCTATGATAAAATAATAGAACTAATTTTCTAGTGAATGAATGATAAATCATGTTTGTGCATACCAAGTTGGAGATATATATGTTGTTATTGATCTAAGTGTAAGTATGCCAATAGACTAATTCATACATTGGGACAAACATAATATAAAGGATTACATAAATGATAAACCAGAATGCACTGAGAATGCACTATTATGTAACGTATTGTCAACACATATTATGTAAGATCCAGATCATAACTGACCCAAACAGGCATGAATCATGATCAGCTAGTATCTCATCTCTGAATCACACCGTTCTACAAAACTGTGGGTCAGAGATAGGGTGCCCTTGACTTAACTGATTAAGATGTAAATATTAATAAAAAAGAGAGCATAACGTGTAGTATTTAATAATAATAATAATATCTATGGACGCTTCACACCACGTCAATCTGGCCCTGTGCTAAGTATCCGAAGAACTTGTGTTAAAGGTACCAGAAAACGGGAAGTATATTTAATACTTTTATACTATACATATATTTAAGATTTTTACTATATTAAACACATATTTAATACACAACCATGACCCAGGAACACAGAAAAACTTTTTGTTCCTTCGACAGGATTCGAACCCGCGACCCCCGGCTAGAGCACCAACGCGCAACGTGCTGAACCAATGAGCCACAGAGGTCGTCTAAAATTTCTACTATTTGTACTTTGATCTACCGATCAAACATTTTGGACAGTACATACATAGGTGTCAAAATGGAACACTTTGACACGCTCACAATTTTTTTATGATAATATTAGTAGGATTTAATTCCCTAAAGTCTACTGGGTCGTTAATCCACTGTGTCATCAGGGTGCTCCAGTTTTTTAATTGTAGTGCGTCCGAGGCCGCGACCCGCAATTACGACGCCGAAACAAAGGCACAGATCGCACACACATTACTCATAGTGTTGCGTATTCGGATCTGATTCAGTTTGTATTCAGACAAAATTTATAAAAAAAAGTTTTAGGGTCAAATCACACCGAAACGAAATGCTACGAAGTTGCAAAGCGCATCATAACACCTCGTCCAGACAGACAGACAGTAAGCCGAGGTTGGCCGAATAAGACAGTGTGGGCAAGCACTTCGCTTCGCCTTTTCGTACTTTGGGTTACTTTGCGGAGCACTTCCTCGGCCTACTTCGCGAGCAGTTTGGACGGGGCAAAATATGAAACGTGTAACTTTTTGTGTAGTGAATAAAGTTCAATTTTCAATAGCTATCTTATAAACGCTAGGTCGCGTATCGTCGTGATGTGAAATGGCCCTTAAAGAACGGACGTTAAAAGCAAACACTATTGAAAGTAAACAGTAGAACCTTTCAGTGATAAATTTTTCATTACACTTTAAAAAGCTATTTATATTCATAACTAGCTGTTTCCCGCGGCTCCGCCCGCGTAAATATACTATCGAGTATCCCGCGGGACCACTGTACTTTTCGGGATAAAAGTAGCCTATATTTTAATCCAGAGTCTAAACTACTATCATACCAAATTTCATCAAAATCCTTTTAGTAGTTTTTGCGTGAAATAGATAGTAACAAACATCCATCCATACATCCTCACAAACTTTCACATTTATAATATAAGTAGGATTAATCAGTAGATTGTACAATAAGTGATATCAAAGTATCAGTGGCACGTAGAAATTAGACAATTAACAATTAAAATAATCACACTGATACTAAGGGTGATAGCTCACACATAGTGATTCAAATTGAATAATAATTCTAGTTAAACAATAATTATAATTAAGCAATTATGTAAATAATAAGCACATGTTTTACTGCTTAAATGCGTAACACATCACAATTCACAAAGAATAAAAACGCACTAAACTAGGTATCGCTTAATAATATTGAAAAAGTATCGAGTAATCTTACGTTATGTTACGGTAAGTGAGTAGATATTATATTTTTTATATATTTTTTTATTATTTATATTTAATACTAGCTGATGACCGCAACTTCGTTTGCATAGAACTAACGGAAACGGAACCCTGCTTTTTAAATGGAACCCTAAAATAAAAGTAGCCTATGTTAGACCTTATAACATCAGTTATTTGCCAGTGAAAGTCGATTGCCGTGAAAAATCGGTTCAGACGATTCAGAGCTTAGCCGGAACAAACAGACAGACAGACGGACAGACAAAAATTTTAAAAATTGACATTTTATTGTAAGTACCGAATATACTTTCATATGCATTACGTAAAAAGCTGTTAATTTGAAATAACAAAAAGACACTTCAATTTTATTTATCTGTATCATGGACTAATAAAACTATCTGTATTGAAGATGTATAGCAAATCACCACAAGCTTATGTCCACTAAACACTTGTCTACAAAAGCAGGTGCAGTTGTGGTAAAGCCTGCAATTCCCCGGGGTCTTTATTTAAGGGTCTAACTGCTTACGAAATCAGCTCCCGTAAAGGTCGCCAGCGATGCGAAGAAATCCGTTAAGAACAACGGACTGTGGGAATTGCTTCCTCTTCACTAATGTACGGTAAGAAACATGTCAAGTTACCTGCGTAGGTTTTGAGTGGACGTGTCATTCCATAAAAGTCCGCTTGTTATGTTTGTTCGTAAATCCAAAAAGTTCTATTTACTCACCAAAACGGCTCTGCATTGGTTCCATAGTTTTGTCACAGTGGTTTTGTTATGTAATATTTATGTAGCTTATTAATGTGTTACGTTTTGGGAGAACAGAGAACCGATATTAACATTTCAAAAACATACGGTTGCGAAGAGATTTCAAAAGATAAGTTTTTACGAAACGTGGTGACAAGTGACATAACTCACGAGTACCTGAGACACCGAAAGTCCTGAGAATGTTTAGACAAAAGCGATAAATCCGCGATAAATGACAGAAACACGTGTGGCCTGTAAACTGTAAAGTTGTAAACAGACGCGAAATACACGCACAAATCGCTACTCTACATTGTTTACGTAACGTACGTAAATGCCCTCGTTTCAATCAGTCACAAAGTAGTAATCGTTGAAAACTTTTTAGGTTTTGAAAAATTCGAAATCTAGACTAGTACCTCAGCAGTACCTATTGTACATACATACATACATATAATCACGCCTTTTTCCCGTAGGGGTAGGCAGGACCGCCACTTTCCCGTAGGGGTAGGCAGAGACCACTTCTTTCCACTTGCTACGATCCTTACATACTTCTTTCGCTTCGTCCACTTTCATTCTTACCATCCATTCCTCCTCTTACATTCAACGTAGCCAAGCGTCTCTCCATGGTCCGCTTTTCGCCTCCGCGAGAACGAGACGTGATGGGTGGCGAACCACATCGCCGCCATTTTGGATAATTAAATTATTTTTGATTATCCATTGCGTTTCCACGGATTGGTGGAGTGGGTAGGAATAGGGAAAGGGAAGGATAGGTGTTGTGGAAAGGAAGATTGGTAAGTTACAGTGGGAAATAGGGTATGTAGGATATTACTGCCCAGGAGGGCAAGGGATAGGACAGTAATAGCTAGGGAAGCCGGGGTCGCATACCCGTATACTATACCACAACTACCGGACAGGTAAGTTGGGAAGAGTATCCCATGACTATTGTAATACTTGGAATAGACCTATTGTAATACTTGGAATAGACAGAATATATCAATTTTATGATTTACAGCAGCCATCTTAAGGATCCTATTTAAAAACTTGTAATTATAGATGTATTATATTAATAAATAATTAAAAAAATTTTACGTGGTAGAGCCATGCTTCGGCACGAATGGGCCGGCTCGACCGGAGAAATACCACGGGCTCACAGAAAACCGGCGTGAAACAGCGTTTGCGCTGTGTTTCGCCGAGTGAGTGAGTTTACCGGAGGCCCAATCCCCTACCCTATTCCCTTCCCTATTATCCTATTCCCTCTTAAAAGGCCGGCAACGCACTTGCAGCTCTTCTGATGCTGCGAGTGTCCATGGGCGACGGAAGTTGCTTTCCATCAGGTGACCCGTTTGCTCGTTTGCCCCCATATTTCATTAAAAAAAAAAAAAAATCAAAGCTTGTAATTCAAATATTAAAATTGGAAATATTACTACATAATAATAAGTAGTACACATGAACTCAATAATAATAATTTAATTTATTAAATTACTTTTTTTTGTTACAGTGTAGACTGGGTTGCAGCCTTTGGTTAGATGCTTTGGAAACCTCATGTCAAGCAGTTTGCGTAAGTATTAACTCAATAAAACTTAAATTAGTTATTTATTACATTAAAAGATTCAACTTATATTATTTGTTTATGATCTGAATGTGATGATATATTTGATAATGAAATAAAAATAAGTGCAATCTTAAACTTGAATTGAATGAACACAGAAAAATCTTGTGAAAATCTTGCAAAATTTTAATAAACTTAATGCATTCGAAATTTGAAAATCAAATAAGATGTTATTTTTCAGAATGTGACGTCAGAGACAGTGATATCACGTGAGTTATATTGCGTCATGGGTTGTAACGAAGCTTTGAACACCTACTTCCAAATGATAAGAGGTATGCATAGTCAATTATACATTTTTGTTATGTTGAACATTTCTTTTCTTCTTCCTTCATGCTAGTTGTTATAGATTGTGCAAAATCCTTGATATTTTCTACAATCCATAACAAAGTTTTGACAAACTTTATCTCTTGGTAAAACTTTAATAACGCATGTTTGCTCTACCCGATATGAGCTGGGTCATTTTCGCTTTATAGCAATAGGGTGTTAATAACTTAAGTTGTCAATTAATTAAATAAAATTAAATAACCTTTATTTCAGGCGGCATAATTTATTACATATATACTATTATTTATTTCATCTACCACTCATTTTTGCTCTTTATTTTATCTTGGGTTACGCATGGTTACCTACTAGGATCACTGTTACCGTAAATTATTAGGACAGTAATTTTACTCATGTTTTCTGTTCCAACCTTATATAGGACTTACTTCACGTATGTTTAACCCGTGTCTTCTCTTCTCTACTCCAGACCTAATCGGCACGCCGCCCGCGCCAGCGCTGGTTGCCGACAGTTTGACGGCGACGTCTCTGTCACTACTCTGGGATGCGCCGACTCTGGACAGTTTGTCGTACCTGGTGCAGTGGAGGTACGAGGAACTACCCGGTACCTGGCAGTACTACTCCAACACCAGCCACACGAATAAAACCTTCATACATGTGGAGAACTTACGGCCGTATACGAAATACAGGGTGAGTATTGTCGCGTCGTAGGTTACAGCTTACTATTCATAGCTGCTCATACTTAATTTCATTAATTCACGTATGTATGACTCTTGTGGGACAGTGGTTAAGCGCGTCAGTGCTAAAGCCGGAGATCGCGGGTTCGAATCCCACCAAAGGAACAAAAATTTTGTGTGTTCCTGGGTCATGGATGTGCATCAAAGTACATGTGTATACGAGTAGTATAAAATTATTCAATATATTTTCCCTGTCTGGTACCCGTAACACAAGTTCTCCGAGAATTTACCACGGGACTAGATTGACGTGGTGTGGAAGCGTCCATACTTAGATATAATTATTAATATTCATTTTGGTTAGTCATTTGAACATAATCTTTATATAAAAGGTTTTGTAGAAAGATTGTAAATCGGTATCTAACATATGGCGGGAAGGATATAACCAAAATACGGCTTCAGTTTTTTGCGAGTTCGTACGGAAGAACTTTTTATGCTGTTTTGGGTAATTGACACTTCAACTTGATTCAATACAGTCCAGTGGCGCAAAAAACCGACAGGGCACGTGGCTCGACAGATACCAAGTGTCCGGTTCCACGATATCCTGTTACTTTAAAATCTGGCCACAAAATTGGTAGAATTGTTTGTGTCATTAAGAAGAGACTAGAGCATCAATTGCATAAAATCCTGTTTTGCTAATCACACCTATGTGCCGTATGTAGAATGTGAATGTGACCTATGTGCTATTACTGACATTTCTCTGCTGATCATTACGGTTCCCATGTCATGGGGTACTCATCCCAACTTACCAATCCGGTAGTTGTGGTATATTATACGGGTATGCGATCCCGGCTTCTCTAGCTATTACTGTCCTATCCCTTGCCCTTCAGCCTGTCTATTCTGTAAGAACATTTTCAAATCTCGAAAGCTGAATCCGCGGTGAGTGTCAAATTTTTATATGATATTTGACACTTGCCGCGGATTCAGCTGTCGAGATATTTGAAAATGTTCTTAGAGAATAACACTGCTGGGCGGTAATATCCTACATTTCCTATTTCCCACTCTAACTTAGCAATCTTCCTTTCCACACCACCTATCCTTCTCTTTCCCTATTCTTACCCTCTCCGCCAATCCGTAGGAACGCAACGGATAATCATAAAAATAATTTTATTATCCAAAATGGCGGCGATGTGGTTCGCCACCCATCACGTCTCGTTCTCGCGGAGGCGAAAAGTGGCTCATGGAGAGCCGCTTCGCTACGTTAAATGTAAGAGGGGGAATGGATGGTAAGGAAGAAAGTGGACGAAGCGAAACAGGAGGTAAGGATCGTAGCAAGTGGAAAGAAGTGGTCTCTGCCTACTCCTACGGGATAGAGGCGTGATTATATTATGTATGTATGTATTACAGTTCCGCGTCGCGATATTCCTGTCCGGACGCGGCATTGAGCCGATGTACTCGGCACCATCAGTTGTGATCTCCACGTCAGACAGCGGCAAGCCCAGCTCGGCTCCGGCCGCGCTGCGGGCAGTGGCTTTGGACTCCAGCCGCGTTGCTGTGTCGTGGGAGCCAGGGCCGTTCCCGAATGGACCGCTACTGTCATACGTCCTCAGACTGGCTGATACACAGCCGAACACGAATGACGCTTTGGAGGTGAGTTATTTTTTTTTATTAATAGGGACTTAAAAGCAAGACCTTGGTCTTTAAAGCTTGTTGCTATTATAATGAGGGCTTTTAGATGAGAACATTTTACTGATCTAATTCTAGATCAACCTAAAAAGTTTATTCGCTTCAGGACATGCCCGCTTCAAACAACACGCTGTTCTACATGTTCCAAAATTTAGCACCGTCCAGGGAATACGAGGTGTCAGTTGCCATGAGGAATTTGGTGGGAGAGGGACCGCGGGCATACGTCAGAATAAAAACACCACCGCTACCCGCATGTAAGTCTCTATCTATCTTAACTAGTAAGTAACCGTAATTGCCGTAAGCCGCTTACTAGTTTTCTTAATCTACTCGTTATACATATGTATATGTATATGTCACCGTAAAATTGTAAAACCCGTTAGATTGTAATATAACTAGTGAAATTGTAAAATGTTGATAGACTTCGACGCTGCCTATAATTTAACACATTATTTTTCATTAGATTATAAATATATATATATGAATTTTTCGACAATATCGTTAGTTATTTAACAATCTAACGATTTTTACAATTTTACGGTGACATAGACTTTTAATAGTACAGATCTAAGGACTGACCCATTCACCCTCTCAGCTAAACCATTAAACGATCACTTTGTAGTATAGTGACGTAAACATTTACTAAATAATATTAAATTAATAATCGTTATTTACAGCTACCCCCAGTCAGCAACCGATTCTAATCCTGGGAGGTGAACATAATATCCTGGCTGCTCCTGCCAACGATATGTTATCGGATCCAGTGGAACTGTATAACACGGAACATATTATTACTGGTCAGTTTTAGGGAGATGACTAGACTACAAATAGAGGTTCTTATTGGCCGAAGAAGGTTTTAAATTTTTCTCTACTTCCAGGTGTCGGGCTTGATCTATCAAGTGATTCTTTATTCGTGGCCGTATCAAGTGGTTTTGTGTACAGAAGTTCTCTTTCAAAGAAAAGCACTTCCGAGCCAATTTTGACGCCAAAAAACATCGGCTATAAACCCTTAGATCTCTCAGTTGATTGGCTTAACCGTCACTTATACGTTTTGGGCGAAGTTTATTATACTAAAGAGGATGAAATTTGGTCGAATGCCAGTGTGTATTCTAACTGGGAGATATCGAGGTGCGATTTCGATGGGAAAAACCAAATTGTAGCGCTATCTGGATTCAATACACGTCCGATACATTTTGAAGTTGATGCGTATAATGGGTAAGATTTCTATTTAATGTATTCTGTATGAATAATTAAAAATCATAGTCTTAAGACCTCATCCATAAAAAAACATAAAGAAGCTACTGATAGAAGGACTTAAAGTTATCCCAAATAAGTGGTGAAATAATATTTAATAATAATAACGTGTTATAGATACCTCTTTTGGGCATTGCGTGGCATGGAGAGGGGAGGATTGTACAGACTGGATCTGGCGAACATATCCAATGGAGTTCCACACAATGCACCTCCTGAACATATCGTGAAGGACGCGCATCTTGGACCTTTTACCGTAGACCACGCGGATTTCAGAATACTGGTGGCGCATTATAGTCGAAACACGGTTCTTGCTGTGTCACTAGATGGGTTAGTAGTCCAACATTTTTGCTTAAATATAGACATAAAAGTGATTTCGAATACAGTTTAAAAGTAGAGAGTAGATCTCTTTACCAGTATGTTAATCAATAGATATAATATCGAATTTTAGGAGAGAAATAACCGACTTCAGAAGTAACACACAAACACCAAAGTTTTTCTCAGCGAAATCCTTGGCTTACGCCAACGGACTTTTCTATTGGACGAATGGCCAGGAGATGTTGACTGAAGAATACCATCCTCAAAAGAATAGTTACTTCCACAACGAGTATCCTCTGGTATACGATACGAGACAAGTTTTAGTGGCTTTAAGAAGCTGTCAACCTATACCGTTGCCTGTAAATCCACCTTTAAGCGTCCAGAGTATTATGGGCATCGATAGAGGCAAGGTGTCTTGGTCGCCGCCACATCTTTTGGGGCACCAAGGAACGGGAGCTTGGCAACAATGGATGTTCCATTTACAATTGACCGAAATACCTACTGGAAAGGTTATTGATATGTAAGTAGATAATTACGAAATCGAACATACACTCGTTTTATTTGAAGTTACGTAGACAATGCCAACGATAAAAGAAAGGAAGATTATAACAGAAACTGTTTTCATTTCAGAAAAAATATCAGTGACTCCATATACCATGTGGACAACTTGAAGCAAAACACAGAATATGTTATCAAAGTAGCAGCGGTGACGCAGTCTGGTTCAGGCCCGTGGTCTTCGGAATTCGTCGGAAAGACCTTAACACTGTCTCAGACAACGTTACAAAGTACTCTGCTATGGTCTGGACCTGATGGATTGTTGCAAACTGATCTGACTGGTGAAAACTTACAAACACTCATCCACAGGTAAAATTTCCTTAAATATATTTTGTCTTTATGTTAGTATTGCATTCGTATTTATTCATCTGAAGGATGGATAAGTATCAAATATCAATTATACAACTTGAATTATTTGTCTTTTACAGGGAACACTTAAAGAATTTATACATAACAGATATATCTTGGTATCGCGACAAGCTTTACTTGGTAACTAACGCCTCAACAGTGATATGGTACAACATTACTTCCCATGTAAAGGGGGAGATGCCGAACATGGACAACGTCGGAAGTTTGGCTGTCGATTGGGTCGGGAAGAAAATCTATTGGTCAAACCCTAAACAACAATTGGTGAGTATAATTCGTAAGTGGAATCGGCTTTATAAGATCTTTACTATCAATACCTTACATATTCAATTAAAAAATTCTTTTATCTAGATAACGAGAGAGAACTTTGACGGCAGTAATCGTGAGCCAGTGCCTATAGTGACAGTGGCCAAGGAACTAAACATAGACTCATTAGGGGCTTACATCTACTGGAGCACAGGTCATGCCGTAGAAGGCGCGAGGTTAAACGGAGAGAACAAAATCGTTTACTATCCAGCACAACTGTTTAGCGGGAAGCAAGGTAAAGTCTATAATTTTTACCGTAAAGACTTTGAACCTGTTTAATCAAGTGCAAATAATAATACATACATACATATAATCACGCCTTTTTCCCGTAGGGGTAGGCAGAAGCCACTTCTTTCCACTTGCTACGATCCTTATATACTTGTTTCGCTTCGTTCACTTTCATTCTTACCATCCATTCCTCCTCTTACATTCAACGTACCGAAGCGGCTCTCCATGGTCCGCTTTTCGCCTCCGTGAGAAACGAGACGTGATGGGTGGCGAACCACATCGCCGCCATTTTGGATAATTAAATTATTTTTATCATTAATAATGTTAAAACTAATACATTTTGCTAGCTACAAATGAAGTAATAAATTGCATTGACGAGCAACATAAGAGTGCCTTTTTACTTTCAGTGATGGGTCTGACAGTAGACTTAGAGAAGAAGTGGCTTTACTGGTTGGTGCGAAGTTACGACGGCTCTGAGCTACACAGAGCAGCCACCGCTGACCAGATAGCGCTTGGATTGGGAGAGGTAAGCTGTTAGTTAATATTCTTCTTAACCTGTGTAGTTAGGATTTGGTATCTTCTTTTCTATACAAATTATCCTAAAAAAGTGAGTCTTGGTGATTTATAGCACTTACTTTGGTTTTATAGCATATTTTTTATCTTTCGTGATATAATCTGTACATAGCCCTGAAACATCCTCCGCATTAGGTTTCAGATACACTCGTCACTCGTCTCTCAGGCACGGCTACCCTGGGTCCACTGTGCTACTTCAGCGAGCGGCTAGTATGGGTGCAGGATGCCTCACGCGCGGTGGTATCCGACCTGGCCGGCAGATATACTGCAGAACTGGTACCTAGGGTACACGTCATCGCTGTTAGAGACCCCAGCCTGCATAGGAACAGTGGTAAGTTTGAAATTAAATGAAGTAAATGAAATAAAATGAATATTTATAGCAAGAATGTAGTAGATTACAGAGATCTTAAAATTAGAGATAGTGTTTATACATTATGCCATTTAAGTTGCGTGCAAAGGTAAAAGAATAAATTATCAATTATTTATTAAATCTATTAGCAATGTTTAATATTAGTTGTAAAGTCATACTTGAATAAAATAAAGTTGATTGGCTGGTAGTAAGTAAGCAGTTTTTCATTGGGTTTAATATTAGTCAATGCGGTGCAGTATATCTGGACCGAATTCGGGGTTTCTGTTTTGCTCATTGTCATATTCTGTTAGCATATTTTATATCACTACAGTCATCTGTCTTGATCTTCGTTATGGCTTCACACAATGCTGAAGCCATATGTTTTGACAGATTAACTGGGCCTCTAGTAAAGGAGCATTCGTTAATTTCGACGGCGAACTTCAAAATAAAAAATGTATGGGATTTGACATAAGTCATCGCTAAGTGACATGTCGCTTGCGATGCCTTATGTCAAATCCCATACATTTTTGTTTTCGAAGTTCGCCGTCGAAATTATCGAACGCATCTTGACTAGAGGCTCAGAACCTCAATTCTCGTATTTAAAGTAGACTTCATTTTATCTTGTTTGGATTGAAAATGTAGCGACATGTTACAATGAACGCATTTTATGACGTTTCTACCAATTAGAGTGCGTTTCACGTTGGTTTAACGTTTATAAAGACACCGTAGCGTATCGGGACTTGATTGTTATTGTATTAATACAGGTTTTATTTAGCAGAATTGCCCCTCTGGACTATGAACTTAATTCCTGATTGGTCACGTTCGCAGAACTGATAAACGCGATACCGGAGACGGTGAACGCGTCGTCGATCACCGTGAACGGGGAGTGGGACCAGTTTAACGTGACGTGGGCGCCCGCCACGCGTTTCAACGTCAACAACACCAAAGTGTGCTACGACGTCAGCTTACACTTCGTCAACAACCATAAAATTGAAGTGAGTATGCAATACGCTCACTTGAAACTGCGAGAAGAAATAAATTTTATAAGCAGTATACCGTGCAATAATGAAATATCGCATTATATTTTCAAATTATAATTCAAATGAGAATAGGAACGTCAATGACCTTTTTCTGTCAAATATCACTTGAAAGTGCGATTTGCGGAAAAACTTATAGTGCATATAAATATTAATAGTCTTTCATCGTATTTAAATAAAAATGTTAAATAGAAATCAATTATCTAAACATAAATTTAACTATTATAAGAGCCTAAATTCGTAACAATATGGCGCCGACTCGATCCTATTCTCATTTGAATCGGATTGTACGATGACACATTAATTTGGCTGGATTTCATACTTTTGTTTACGTTTATGATTGGATCTGAACATATTAATTAGAACAATTTTACATGAATCGAAGTAATATGTCAGTTTTGTTGTCCAAGTGTTAATATTCAATAACGATTATAATTGCTGACTGTACCTCCAATTAGCGAATAATTTAAAGGACCATACTGACCATCCAGCCTGCAAGCTCAAAGCCGCGGATTTGTAGGCAAAATTTTTAAATGTTCGACACTATTGACATTAATGACGGTACATTAGTACCGGTGCTGGATTCGCTGGATGCGCCGTGAGTATGGCCCTTAACTGCAGGTCTAAAAAGGCCGTTTTGGCAATTCATTTTCAATTCTTGATAATGAATTACTGTATGAAAGATGACAGCGATCGTAAAATGGCCACTTGAATTGCAATTCATAATATGATTTGGATACAGTTCATATGCAGAAATTGGCTGAAATGCATTCATTTGACAGATTTACAAGCAGAATTGCTTTAGTGTCAAATAGCAATATTGCGATGATATTGCGCAAGTGGCCTTTTTAGACCCGCTGTACCCACCTTGACAGAAAACCGTTGACGTCCCGTGGCTGTCTGTGTCGGCGGCCGTTGCGCCGTATACGCGTGTTGACGTCACGGTGCGCGCGCACACGCCGTGGGGCGGCGGTGCGGCGGCACGCACGCTGGCGCACTCCCCGCAAGCGCCGCCCTCTGCGCCCCGCCGCCCGCGACTGTACCTGCAACCAGCGCATAGGTTTGTACTGACTACTTTACAGGACCATAGTTTCTATATCAATGAATTATTGTAATATGGATAAATGGAATAACTGCTTATAGGCTTTAGAACTGCAATGCCAACCTTCACAATAAAATAATATGATATGTTCTTGGCTAAATTAATTAATTATATCTTACTTTTCTGGTCTATCTAAGTTTTGGGTTTCTATTTGTTAATTATAAAATACTAGCTTTTGCGCGCGGGTCTGCCCGCGTTAATACATTATACCGCGGGAACACTACTTTTTCGGGATAAAAAATATCCTATGTCCTTTCCCGGGACCCAAAGTATGTCTATACCCAATTTCATAAAAATCGGTTCAGCGGTTAAAGCGTGCAGAAGGTAACAGACAGACAGACAGACAGATAGACTTTCGCATTTATAATATTAAGTATAGACGTGTCACTAAGCAACTGACAATCTGCTTCCTTATTTGAACTAATGCTCTCTACAGACACACGAATTTGGTACGGAGCGTACAGCGAACCATATCCGGAGACCAAATTCGGTGTCGCTACACACGCACGAATTTGGTACGGTGCAGTGAAACGAAACGCTCGACACTCGTGTGTTCGATTTTATGCTCTATTACATTAGCACAGAGTTCTATTTACAGTGCGGTTTTAAACGACGACGATGATTCCCGAAATTCATTGATAACGGGCAGTGATACCAACACTTTAAAAAATATTTCTCTAAAATTTTACCCCTGATTACTTATACCATTGACAGGTCTAAGATATAATAAGCTAGAAAGAAAGGTTATGTGTTTAACATAAAGACTTACGCGTGAATAACATAAAACTAACTTGTCTTAATCTGATTTCACTCCCAATACATTTTCATATCCCTGGCTAATAAATATTTTTTATTATTACATACAAATTGATTCATAAGGGGTAAACTCTAAACATCCTGTCCCCTAGTAAACCCCCGTAGATATTTTCCCTAATTTTGCGGGGTACATCCCTAAGTTGGCAACACTGAAACACTGATACCGTTGTACGGCCTAAGCGTGAGGCCACACGGCGCGGCGCCGCACCGCACCGCAATACACCGCACCACACTGGCGGCCACACGACCAGTGCGGCGTCGCAATGTTCTTACGGCGCCGCTGCGGCACCGCAACAGGGTTGACTTGGGCAATGGCTTGCCCTGTTGACGACAGTCTACAATAAACAATGGAAATTTATTTTTTTGTATAATAGGTATCACTATCACGTAATTATACGTTGATTCTAACGAACGTACACTTCTCCCTACGCCGTACATACAAAGCGCTCCGCGAGTATTATGTGTTCTGTGACTGAGCGGTTCCGCCGCGGCACCGCACTGCTTGCACCCCTCCCCGCCTCATCTGCCTCGCGCCGCTGTCCGGTGCGCCTGCGGTGCGGCGCCGGAGCGGCGCCGGACGCGCCGTGTGGCATACCATAAATTTTTATATGTAAAAGACCCGTTGCGATACCGCTCAGACGCCGCGCCGCAGCCGTACCGCACCGTGTGGCCAGGCCCTAACCGCCGGACTGCTCTACACACGCACGAATATGGTACGGAGCGTACCAGATCCGATGCGGACAACGGCGAACTCTTCGCCTTCTTCATATGTTCGCCGGACTGCCCTACACACGCTCGGATCTGGTACGCTCCGTACCAGATCCGCTGTACGCTCCGTACCAAATTCGTGTGTCTGTAGACACCATAAGTTTGTTGAATAATTAATTCATCTTCAAACACCTTCAACGTGTCATTGACATTCAAATCTTCACTACAGTGGTAGTCAACTGACGGCAACGTTCCGTTGGGAGGTCCCCGAGCGAGCTAACGGAGTGATCCGTGGCTACGAGGCGCAATGCTGGATGCTGCCTGTATCTAGCGCGTCCAACGCCAAAGCCTCCGCCTGCGCTGACGCCCGACTATCGCCACTGCACACGCAACTCATGCTGAGAAACCTGGAGCAATCCTCACAGTATTATTTCCGAGTGAGTACAGTAATTGAGAAGATAAAACTTTAATTATCAGCTAAAAAGTCAAGTAGTTTCAGGCATATCTCATATCTATCGTAAATTTTATTGCATATGTCACCGTAAAATTGTAAAAACCGTTAGATTGTAAAATAACTAACGAGATTGTAAAAATATGTCGAAAGATTCATAACTATATATTTGTAATCTAACGTGTAACTAAAAATAATGTGTTAAATTATAGGCAGCATATTCGCCTCCGAAGTCTATCAACATCTTACAATTTCACTAGTTATATTACAATCTAACAGTTTTTACAATTTTACGGTGACACATAGGTACATGCAACTTAGACGTATCAACTTTTTGTGAGGTTGCAACTTTTTGTTTTTCTCTGGGCCATGGGTAATTGCACTGTCTATTTCAATTTCTTTTAGGTTCGAGCTTTCACAGACGCTGGTTTCGGTCAATACTCGGAAGTGGTGTCCGCCCTGTCCGATGAAATGAATCCGATACCAAAAGTGATGATTTCCTCGCAAGAATCCATTAAAATTACTGATTTGGATACTGGAGAGAGTGAAACTATACCAAAAAGTACCGGCACTCCAATAGATTTCGTGGTCGCTATTGAAGAAAACATCGCTTATTGGGTCAACAATTTAGAGGAAATATTTTCATCAAGAATAAATGGAACTGGACATTATAAGGTAAAAACTTTTTTTTTTATATATCGTAATGTAGATTCTTTAAGATAATTTTGGGTTTACAATTATAATATTCATGTAATTTTGTTCAATGAACATTATTTTTTTCTTTTTACAGTTAACTTCAATCAATGGGTCTGCTACGAGCATCTGCGTGGATTGGGTCAGTAGATCGGTATATTGGACACAAAGAGAGATTCTCTCCACGGAGTCTTTTGTTATGTACCGAATAGATCTGGGCATACCGAACACACGGCCGCATGTTACTCAGATATTGTCCTCAAAACAGCCGATATACAGTTTACAAATATCACCTTTAACACGGTAAGCCAAACCTAAATGGTGATACAAATGTTATGTATTTATTAAAGCTATTTTTACAATTTTATTCTACTTTTACGTTATTTTTAGGACTCTATATTGGTACGAAGATAGCAATCACACCGGCCTTGGTGTTCTGATGACTTCCAAAGTGAATGGATTAAATATTAGACAATTCTTTAACACATCCTACAATAATTTTGATAAGGAAACACGTGAAGGGTGCGACTGTCCAGAAAATCCTCAAATAGCAAAAGCATTTGTGCTTGACCTAACTTCAAAAGAGACTGAAATATACTGGATAGACCCATGGGTCCATCGCATAGTAGCAACAGATATAAGAGGATGCAAATGTAGAACTGTCATGGCTGCAACAGAGAAGAAGAAATATGGGTTCACACCATCGTCTATCACAGTAGACAGTAGAAACATTTACTGGTACGATTCAGCAGACAAGACGATATTATACAAGAACAAATTCAACACCATGGATAAGGTAGAGAAAGTAAAAGTGTCTATGGGCTACAAGATATTCGCTCTTGATCCCGTGAACCAACCGTATCCAGACAGAAAGTGTCTTATACCGAACTTGCAGGATTTAACACCAAAGTCGCTGGCCAGCACTGCAAATAGTATCACACTACAGATGCCCATTGCGTACAAGCCTATCGAATGTCGACGACTAGAATATGAAATGCCTCTAACAGAATTCACGATTTACTATCGAAACCATTCGAATGGATCGGCAAGTAATTGCGACAAGAATTCATGTCCATTTATAACTACGACCAGCGCTGAAGTAGCGATTACAGATTTGAGTCCCTTCACGAGATATTCTTTTATGTTGGAGGCTACAAATTATTACGGAAAACTACAAGAACTAAAACCAGCCGTTGGGCCACAATCAGTACTACGAACAGCTGCAGAAGGTAATTTATTTTCAATTTATTCTTTAATCTTTTCTATCGACAACGCTATAGCATTTAAAACCTGTTCCTGAAAATCAAATTTCATGTTTTTGAAATTCCCACAGAATAATCTATAGAAATTTCTATTCTTGCAGCTCCCACGGCACCGAAAGACGTTAGATATCTCGTACTAAGTCCAGTGCTTGTGCGAGTGGAATGGACCCCTGATCCGGGGCTTTCTTACGAGATACACTGGCGTACTGATGACTCCACCTTACAGCCGAATAAGTTAAAAGGTAAAGAATTAGGATTATAGAAATAACTAGCTGTTGCCCGCGGCTCCGCCCGCGTAAATACAGTATCCCTCGGGAACACTGTATTTTTTCGGGATAAAAATTAATCTGGAACCTAAACTACAAGATACCAAATTTCATCGAAATCCGTTCAGTAGTTGTTGCGTGAAAGAGTAATAAACATCCATCCATACATTCATACATCCTCACAAACTTTCACATTTATAATATTAGTAGGATTCATTGATATTACAATCGTGTGATTCGTATCATCGAAAAACAAAACCTAGCTAAAGGAACATGCAACCACTCACAAATCACAATATCTGTCGAAGCCGAGATATAGCGTTCTTTTAAACGGTGAGAATGAGTAAATTACTCCATACCTATTTGGCGCTGACAATTTTGTACCATGTCATCACCGAATTAAGGCAGTTTCGACTTTTACACATCTTTAGTACATACATATAATCACGCCTTTTTCCCGTACGGGTAGGCAGGACCGCCTCTTTCCCGTAGGGGTAGGCAGAGACCACTTCTTTCCACTTGCTACGATCCTTACATACTTCTTTCGCTTCGTCCACTTTCATTCTTATCATCCATTCCTCCTCTTACATTCAACGTAGCCAAGCGTCTCTCCATGGTCCGCTTTTCGCCTCCGCGAGAAACGAGACGTGATGGGTGGCGAACCACATCGCCGCCATTTTGGATAATTAAATTATTTTTGATTATCCATTGCGTTTCCACGGATTGGTGGAGAGGGTAGGAGTAGGGAAAGGGAAGGATAGGTGGTGTGGAAAGGAAGATTGGTAAGTTAGAGTGGGAAATAGGGAATGTAGGATATTACCGCCCAGGAGGGCAAGGGATAGGACAGTAATAGCTAGGGAAGCCGGGGTCGCATACCCGTATACTATACCACAACTACCGGACAGGTAAGTTGGGAAGAGTATCCCATGACATAATCTTTAGTAGATCTTTAGTAGATCTCTAATATTGAGTTTTTATACAAATTTAAATCTGCAGAACACAACACGTTCGAGGTCCTCCAAGGCAACACGGCCAACATAACTCGGCTGGCCCCGAGCACGGCGTACTGGGTGTGGGTGCGCGCTCGCTCCCGCCACAGCCCCGTGCCCGCCGATAGTGCGCCGCTGCGCCTGCGCACGCGCCCGCTGCCCGCGCCGCTCGTGCGGCGGAACGTCACTGCGTATAATATCACGGTTCTGTGGCCACGACCCACCGCGTACGAGTTGTATCAGTAAGTGTTTTGAGTGTACAATTAATTAATATTAGGATTTTAAACAACTTTTCCGCCAAATAATACCCACAACCTACAAGCAAATGTGTGAGTGCACGCATAAGCATGCGTAACGCACCTCCCTCCTCCCACACTACTTATGCGTGCACTCAGAAGCAAGATCGTGCAAACCACCACACAAGCAACAATGTCAGCAAGATCGTGCAAAGCCCCACACCACCATGCAGGTTGCAAAACTCGACGCGCGGTTCGCCCCGAACCCGGAGCATCCTCAGAGAGTGGATCTGCGAGCAAAAAATCGCACGATCTTGCTTCTGAGTGCACGCATAAGCAGTGTGGGAAGAGGGAGGTGCGTTACGCATGCTTATGCGCGCAATCACACATTTGCTTGCAGGTTGTGGATATTATTTGGCGGAAAAATTGCTTAAAATCCTAATATTAGTTAATTGTATGCTATGGATTTCCGCAAAGTAACGCCTGATTCCATTAACTATGATTTGAGTGTATCTTAATTAACATAATGATCTGTTAAAAACACTAAAAACACGCTCGCGGCTCGCTATTTATTGTTACTGCTCATTTGAATCAAATTATTTATAGAGCCTTAAATAAGCATTAAATGAAGTAACCTATAATTTTAGATATGCTGTGGAATACAGCGAAGTGTCTGAATCAGGCGACGAGTGGAAGCAGTGCACCAAAAGTGACGACGTGGAATGGATCGCGAGCGAACTAACTCCGGCGACCCGCTACCGCTTTCGACTTAGACTACAGTACGTGGAAAACGCGCCGCTGTACTACTGGCCACAAGATGATCAATTTGTTTTTGAAACGTTAGGTAAGACACTTTGCACTGCATATTTACCTTTCATTAGCAGTACCTATCTGAAAGTGAAGAAATATTCTTTAAAGATTATAATAACACATACAATGATTATTTTTTGTCCACGCCTGACTCCTCAGCTTAGTACCTAGCTTATTAGTTATAACTAGCATTTATTTCCCGCGGCTTCGTCCGCGTGAAATTTAATACGTCATATGAGAAATACATATACCTATGTAACCTTTGATTAATTATTACATAGATACGTTATATCCTTACAAAACTGACAATATGTCTGTGCCACGACACACATTGACATGGACGCGTGTCAATGTGTCAACGTCGCATAGTAACACAAAACACGCTATTACTCGCGGAGCACGCTAACCAAAATTGGCCCGACTCGGGCCAATTCGAGTCTTCATTTTTACGCGTTTATAACATATGTACCTCTTTTTAATATTATATATCTATGTATGTAACTAATACTTATGCAGTTTTAAATTTCTGTCCTTAACCTCCTTATTAATAAAAATATTTACACCATGGATTAGCAAATCCAAATCGCTCTCTTTGTCTATCAAGTGACTGTTCCAAACTATCTGACAGAGACAGCCATGTTGGATTAGCTAATCCGTGGTGTAAATATTTTTATTAATAAGGCAGTACGGGTTTGGCCTGTGCGTTGATACTTGATACATCAGTCAATTAGCTCCGTCACGTTCATCGTTGTGTCTACGTGCTAAGAGGGCGGGGCTTTTAAACACTTCTCTCTTGTATTAGTGTCAGCAGCTTTGAAAAATTATTTGCGCTCTGGATAGTCAATACTCCATAAAATATCAAGCCAAGCAATGTATAAATGTCTAGTCGGTTAAAACCGACTTAGAAAAAGAAGGTCCACAGTTTCACCTGTATGTTTGTATATATATGATAGGTACGTTTGTCCGCTATTTTCTCAAAAATTACTAATGCTATTTGGACGTGGTTTTCACCATCGATTTATCATTTAAACTGTTTAACGAGTTTATGGACCCAAAAGCTTTGGTCCTAAATCCTAATAGTCAAAATATCACCTTTTCATCGTGCAGGCGACGTGCCCGATGCACCGGGCGCGGTGCACGTGGCCGTGGTGGGATCGCGCGTGCTGCGCGCGAGGTGGCCGGAGCCAAACGCGCGCGGCGCGCCCATCACCGCCTACCGTCTTTGGGGCCGACCGTTCCACACGTAAGTTATTTATCTAATAAAGTGCTTCGAACGCTACGAACGTCCTATATCGAACATGACGTCGAAATGTAGGCCTTAAACCTAGTGGACAGACGACCTGAAAAGTTTCGAAGAGGCCTGTGTCCAGTAGTTGTGTCGGAAGCAACAAAGGTGGTTTTCGGTCTCGCCGATGCGAGATTAACCGACAGAGTATCAGCTCTTCTTTTTAATCCTGTATTTTTATTCCTCTTGTATTTAGGCGTCCACTTAAACACTTTTAAAGTAACGTATGATTTTGATCATGACACTAAAATTTATTGTAAGGGTTTATTAACAGGGAGAATTATGTAGAGGAAAACATAACAAGAAACATCAGCGACCTGACTCTGCCTTTGGACCTGCCCAGCGATGTGGATCCTGAGATGAAGATGCTCATCGCGAGGGAGGGACTAGAACTGCTGCACAACGGCTCTGGTGAGTAAAAGTTCGGAAGATGTTAATAAAAAAATAAATTAGTAACGATTTAACAGTGTAAGCCGAATCGTGCAGATTAACAATCGTGTACATAAAATAATATTATCAATGGACGCTTAATATGGAAAATTGTAGCGAATGATTGTAACAATTTGCCATACACACGATCGATAAAACTGCATTGGTCGGCAGACACAGTTATATGGTTAAGATAGGTTAGGTGTGTTTAACAAGTTAAACCTATTTGAAATCCTGAGTCATTATTTAAAATAAAATTAAAAAAAAATAGAAATAAACGGACGCAAGCCTTGCAGATGTGAAACATACAGACTTATTTATTTGTTATCGGTACTACTACAAACTTCTTAGTACAGTTTGGCTATACATACCTATTACCAACTGTGCTTTCGAGCTGTTTCCACGCCACCTATAATTGCTATTCTAATATTGCTTTAGTCGCATTTGCAACGCGCTACAGATGAAGTGGGGTATAGACAAGTGTACATAGTATAAGACGTCTCATATATTATTATTATGTATTAGGTAGGAAGTAGTGTTGCCCAAATCAGTCTTGGTCTTGGTCTTGCAGCAAGAGTCTCGCAAGAGTCTCGCAAGTCTCGCAATTACCTATTAGCCTATTGCTATTTATTAAACGTTATTTTAGATATTAGAACAACTTAATATAACAACGTAACGTAATACCTACTCTATAACGTTGTTCTGAGATCTAAAATAACGTTTAATAAATAGCAATAGGCTAATAGGTAATTGCGAGACTTGCGAGACTCTTGCGAGACTCTTGCTGCAAGACCAAGACCAAGACTGATTTGGGCAACACTGGAAGACGGGCACACGAGCAAATAAATTGTAACTTAAACAAAGACGGTCGTGTTCTTCATTTACACCAGCTCCCCACACCTCACAGAAGTGATGCGATCGAGCGACTAACGCGCTACAGCCTTGCGACTGTATCGATGCAAACGCGCGACCTCAACTCAGTCCATCTTGCAACAGTGACAAACGCAGACATTATTGTGCCGTTACTGCGACAGAAGCGCGATAGTATCGCGTTTGCATCGCAACTGCATCGTGCCCACATAGGGCGAGGGCACACAGCTAGCAAACGCATCGAGACTGTATCGATACGAATGCACTACAGGGCCTCTAGTCTATAAATTCGATAATTACGACGGCGAAATTCGAAAACAAAAATGTATGGGATTTGACATAACGCATCGCAAGCGACATGTCACTTAACGATGACTTATGTCAAGTCCAAATTCCATACATTTTTGATTTCGAAGTTCGCCGTCGAAATGATCGAATGCATCTCGACTAGAGGCCCTGCATCGCTACGAAAAGTCGCCGCTGTGGACGAGGGCCCTTAGTCATTATGGTTTACTCGACTCACACAGACTCGTATTGGATCGTGCACGCGGAGGAGCTGGGTGCGGGCTGGTGGGTGCGCGTGCAGGCCCACAACGCGTACGGCTGGGGCGCCGCGTCCCCGCCCGCCGCCGTGCGCGCCCCGCCCGCGCGCTCCCGTGCGCCCCCCGCCGCGCTCGCCGTCGGCTTAGCGGCGATAGCCGTACTGGGCTTGGTCTTCGCCGCTGTAGTGTTCTATGGTAAGTTATTTTATTTTATTTTATTTGGAATAACGACAGCCATCAATCTTAATCTAGTTAAAGTACGTATTACAATATTTTTTTTAAATAAGGCCAATAACAGTTATTCACATGTTACAATGTTATGTTTGTTAAGTAGATTTAATACTGTTAATTTAAATCAGAGGAGATATATAGGTTAATGACAGCAAAAGGTAGAAAAAGCTCCATACACGGACATACTTAGTCTGGAAATGTAAAAAGATGAAGATATTTAGTAATAGCGATTGACTACCGGTGGCGATGATAAGGAGAGATCCTAAATTACAAAAAAGATCAGGATTTAAGGAAAGAAATGGGATAGGCTTAGATAGATTAGAAATTTAGGCCTTTTCATCCGTTATTACATGATTTATACAGTAAATACTGTAGTGCCTGGAACAGTCGGTTTTTAAATGTCGTATGGTTGCCCAAAAACACAGGGCATTCTCACAACACGGTCAGCCTAGTCCAGAGGAATGACTGGTCAATACGTTTGAGGCCAAAGAATAGGCATGTTGCCAAAAAAATTTTTTTTCGTCTATTCGATGTTAGACAACATGTTAATAAACAATCCAGAACCCATTTTTGTATATCTGAAAAAATAACGTAGATACAAACCATTGAAATTTACAATATGAAAGAGAGCGATATATCGGCCTGTGACGTCACAGCCTGCTACCGCCATACATTTGTCATCACAAAATGTATCGCGGTAGCAGGCTGTGACGTCACGAATCGTTTTGCGAGAAAGAGATGGACAATATTTTTTATTTGCTTATATTTTTAATCCCGTCACTCTAAATACCTATTTATTTCAGATTTATGTATCTTTAATCAACAATTTTAAAATTTAATTTGTAAAACTGTGATATTCCACACTAGGCAACATCCCTATTACGGGTTTCCTCACGATGTTTTCCTTCACCGTTAGAGCGTGCGTATAATGTACTTGAGATCTGAAAAGTCTCATTGGTACCACGCCACAACCTGGGAATCGATCCTCACTCTCTAGAGTGCGAATCAAACGGTCTACCCACTAGGCCACAGAGCTCTCTTGAAATGAAATATGTACTTAGAATTCCATTTGCAGCGTATAACAATCGCACAAAGAAGAAGGCAGCTTTGGAGGGCCAGAGCGCGACGACCGTGGTGCGGCGCGGGCCGGACGTGGAGCTCGCGACACTGCGGCAGCTGCCCATCAGGCACTCCACGAACATACTGTACAACCAGGTTAGTGATATTATCATTCAATCTGTCAATCAATTCTTTAAGAGCTCAAAAGAAATTTTCATCATCTCGGGGCGTGTGCATCAACTTTTTATGACAGAAGCAATTATATCTATAAGCTAATAATATACGTATAATTTTACAGCCTCCGTGGTCCAGTGGTATAGAGCTTGGCTCTCGACATGGAGGTCGTGGGTTCGATTCCCGCGTTGGAACAACAAAAAATTTGTTTCCAAGTTTGGTTAGGACAATGCAGGCTGATCACCTGATAGTCTGACAAGAAAGATGATCCATGCGTCGGATGGGCATGTAAAAAGTCGGACTTGCGCCTGATCTCTCGCCAGTCGTGTCGGTTATCCGTCCCACTGGTTTTCGAGAGTAAAGGAAGAGAGAGTGTTCTTGTGTACTGCGCTCACACTTGGACACTATAACTCCTTCGTCGCTGGCCTGGTTTCAATGAAACCGACCACCGTATAATAATAATAGCTATAAAATTCCGGTGGAACCGGCGTGGGGAGCTATTATTATTATTTATTATATAATTTACAGGGTGTCCACCTACCTTCGGACGCGGAGATAGCCGGCCTGCCGCACATCAAACGGGAGCAGATCACGCTCACCAAGTTCCTGGGCTCGGGCGCCTTCGGGGAGGTGTTCGAGGGCGTCGCCAGGCAGATCAACAACAGCAGCGGGGACACCAAAGTTGCTGTTAAAGTAAGGTTTCATGTGAATAGTAAGGCATTTAATGTATTTCGTGTGTCAATATAGACAGGAACTACGACAAATGGCGACTTCATATTATTACATACTAGCTTTTGCCCGCGACTTCGTCCGCGTGGAACATTTACTTTGGGATATTGCTAAAATTTACCCGCGGCTTCATTTACGTAGAAGGAGAAGCACTTCTCCCTCACGACTGCCCGCCGCGCGCCGTACATTATTGCGTTTGATTATTTTATTACTGCGATATCTTCTAAAATACTCATTGAAATTAAATGATGTAAATGGCAAATTTCTTCCAAATAAATGCTTGTAATGAATAACGTATTTACTTGGATAAGGATTCATATCATCTTTATGAAAACACCCTCAAAAATAATACTTAATTTTAGAACAAATTCGGACGCCTACCTGAATATCGCTATATTGAATTCACTAATAATAAATAAATAAATAAATAAATAAATAAAAAGTTTATTTGCAACTAAGTACTTAAACTATTAGTATGGTACATCAAAAGTTAATAATTAGCAGTTGCAAATTGGCTCAAGCTCGGCAATGCTAGCACACCAAGGCATACTCAGCGCCGATCTTCCGCAAGAGCCATTTTGTAACCTCACAAGCGTCACACGAGCGCTACTTAAATAAATATATTACTAATTACGACACATATTATGAAATACGAAAAAACATTATACAACAAACATATTAAACTAAATAATATAACGTACGTAGACAATAACAAAATAAAAAACCAAAAAATAAAAATAATTGACGTTTCCCGGATGCGACAGTCGCGCGCAACATGTTGCATAGTCTGTGACAAGTGACAACTCTTAACTCTACCTCTATTCTCCATGCTCACACGTACTTGCCAAATTCTCGTCAATGGTAAAAGAATACACCTCTATGGTACTTGCAAGTAACCAATCGCTGACCGTCAACAGCTGTCAAGAGTCTATAGAGCTAAGTCAAGAGCCTATCGAATTAAAACCATTTTGAATTTTGAAAAACAAAAAATTTTAAAATTTGAATTTAAAATACGATATTGCTAAGTGTGAAGTAAATTCTTAAGCATACTAAATTACATACGAAATAAAACTAAAAGTGAACAAAATATAAAAAACCCAACACCCATAGCATTAAAATAAAAAATAAAAAAAACTACATAACTAAGACGTAGGACGCCAACCAAATTACGCCGTGAAAAGATGACGAAAAAATTATCATATCTATATTATCGTGATATTTAGGGACAAACCTTCTTGTGCTTTCTGCTCAGTCAGAAGAAATTGTCGCAGTTTATTCCTGAAGGAAGGGAGACTTTTCGCATTTCGAATGGGCGGCGGAATGTTGTTCCAGCACTTTGATGCCGAATATCGGAAGCTGCCCCTAAATGAAGCCGTTCGATGTTTTGCAATGGCTAGTTGAACCGAACAATTCCGCGACCCGCAAGACCTAAGACTAGTCATTCTTGTCAGTTTGCTGTAGAGATATTTCGGCTCCTCGGATTTTAACACTCCAAACAGAAGGCAAGCTAAATGTAATTTTCGCCGGTGTTGCATTTTTAGCATCGAATGCTCGTTCAGATGAGGGGTAACATGATCTCTAGGCGGTATGTTAAAGCAAAAACGGGCACATGCGTTTTGGACTCTCTGTACCAGTTTTTTAGTTGTAGAAACTAATCGTGGACCAAAGACAACGTCAGTGTAATTAAGCTTCGAGAGAACCAGCGACTCCACTAGACGAATACGTAATTCCTTCGAAAGATATGGTCTTACTTTATATAGCATCTTTAGCTTGTAAAAGGAGTTACTGACTAGGCTGGTAATATGATCTTGGAATCGCAGATGACTGTCAAGAAGAAGGCCAAGATTTCGTGCTACGTATGTTCGTTCAATGGGTTCACCCATTAGCATTATGTCGGGCGAAGAATTTATACGGCTGAGTTGTTTGCTGGTGCCACAAATTATATACTTTGACTTTACTGGATTAAGACATAAGCAGTTTTTCTGGGCCCATAGCATGATACTATTCAGATCTTCATTTAGCAACCTAACTGCACTATCAATCTCACTTGGTTTACAACATAAATAAATTTGTGTGTCATCAGCATAAAAATGAAACTTACAATGTCTAATATGATTTTTTAAAGGGTTAATTTACCCATAATTATAGCTGTTCGCGAATTGCTGTCGTTTGGTTAGCATTAAAGGTTATTGTGAGCCAACCTTAAAAGATAGACATATACAACTCCGGACTTTTTTTAGAACTTTTAAAGGGGGACAATTCTGTCATACATAATTTTAGCGAAACTTTAACCGTTTCCGCAGCGTACGCAGCGTAAGATCTCAAAAGGAAGAAAAAAAACCCGATTTTGAAACATAGCTTAGCATGATGCTATATAGCCTAAAGCCTTCCTCGATAAACTATCCAACACAAAAATAATTTTTCAATTCAACCAGTCGTTCCTGAGATTAGCGCGTTCAAACAAACAAACAAATAAACTCTTCAGCTTTAAAATATTGGCATGGTGATTGGTAGATATACGGACGAACTCCCGAACGGCTAAAGGCAGACGATAGGCAGTATGGTTTATTGCTATACGTAGCTGCGTCTATCTATCTAGGAGATTGGTAGATGCAAGTCTCGCCAGTTACCCCAAATGAATTAAGAGTGCATTTTGCCACATAGTTCATTGTCGATCAACCTTTATGTCCTAACTTCTATTACAGACCCTACGGAAAGGCGCTACGGAACAGGAGAAAAACGAGTTTCTGAAGGAAGCGGCACTGATGTCGAACTTCAAACACGAGCACATCCTGAGGCTGCTGGGCGTGTGCCTCGACAACGACCCCAACTACATCATCATGGAGCTGATGGAGGGCGGCGACCTGCTCAGCTACTTGAGGGCTAAACGGGCTTCGCTGGTAAGTGTTTACTCTTAGAAAAGTGAGAAAAGTGACAGACAGAAGCTTTTTTAGGGTTCAAAAGCGACAAACGAGGAGACGGGTCGCCTGCAGGCCATAGACACCTACAACAAGTGCGTTATAGATTTTTAAAAAGCCTCGCTCACTTTACAACTCTAAGTTTTAAGCCAGTACATTTCATACCAGTAATCAATTTAAACTTGAGAGAGCATTTTGATTCAATGGTCTTTATTATTCTCAAAAAGACACTCACTTAGGTACATGATTACATAATAATTATTACAATGTTAGAATAATTCATAAATGTTAACTCTTTTATGTGGGTAGACTGAAAAAGTACCTAAATCGAGACGTGTCCAGATGCAGTCTTTTTCGGCAGCCTTTCCGTAGACAGAACCGCACGGATATAATTCCATGTTCTGGTCTTATCGCTCAACTCTACTGATCCATTTCTTAACCCCCCAGTACACGGACGACTCGCTGACCCTGCTCGACCTGCTGAACATGTGTGTGGACGTAACCCGGGGCTGCCGCTACCTAGAGGAGATGCACTTTGTCCACCGCGACCTGGCCGCACGCAACTGTCTGGTCGCCAGCCGCGCCGCCCGCCGCGTCGTCAAGATCGGGGACTTCGGCCTGGCTAGGGACATCTACAAGAACGACTATTATAGGAAGGAGGGAGAAGGTACTACATCAGCCTTATTTAGACTTAGTATCCTCAGATATAACAGCCTCCGTGGTCTAGTGGTTAGAGCATTGGCTCTCCACTCGGAGGTCGTGGGTTCGATTCCCGCATTGGAACAACAGAAAGTGTTGTTTCCAAGTTTGGTTAGGACAACGCAGGCTGATCACCTGATTGTCTGACAATAAAGATGATCTATGCGTCGGATGGGCATGTAAAAAGTCCTGCACTTCATCTCTCGTCAGTCGTGTCGGTTATCCGTCTCACTGGATTACGAGAGTAAAGGAAGAGAGAGTGCGCTTGTGTACTGCGCACACACTTCGGCAATATAAAATTACTCCTGTGTAACTGGCCTGGTTTCAATGAAACCGGCCACCGTCACCGAGATCGGTGGGGAGTTATTATATATCTTGCTCACAACTTAAACCAATGAAGTGGTTAAGCTGAAAATTGGACTCACACGTTATCAAACACTCAGATATTATAACGGAGGCATTCGATATTTACTTCACATTCAGTGCTTTAATCTAAAAGTACTACCTATTATTAGTATGTAGCATAAAATTGCCTCAATATCTATTTAAACCATTCTATTTTAGAATTACATAGTCGTATCAACATAACCCACTAAGTACCTTGTATCCAGGTCTTCTGCCGGTGCGGTGGATGGCGGTGGAGTGCCTGGTGGACGGCGTGTTCTCTTGTCAGTCCGACGTGTGGGCCTGGGGCGTGCTGTGCTGGGAGGTACGCTATTACCGACCTGACGATTGGCTGTTGTCATCATGCGTATCGTATCAAAAAGATCCAAAATATTCAATTTTGACGACCTCTGTGGCTCAATGGTCGAGCGTGTTGGTCCTCAAGCCGGGGGTCGCGGGTTCGAATCCCGCCAAAGAAACAAAGTTTTTCAGTTGTCATGGATGTGTATTATATAATAAAAATCTTAAATATGTGTTTATCATAAAAGTATTAAATATATTTCCGTTGTCTGATACCTTCCCCTAACAAGTTCTTCACGGGACCAGATTGACGTGGTGTGAAACGTCCATAGATATTATTATTATAAAAAAAATCGACCAAATTAATGTGTCATTGTTTCTTTACTGCATGGTAAATAAGTGACATTTAAATTGGTAGCATTATATTGTGTTACGTTGTTCTTTTTGTTTACGTTTAGATTAAATTGGATCTGAACATAGAATACAATAATTCAAGTTGACCGCGAGTCGCGACTTCACGTAGAATACAAATCTGTCTATCCCGCGTATCTTCCCGGGATTAATGCTAATTTCGGATACAAACTACCCGCCTGCTAATACAAAGTTAGCTCAGTTTAGCGGATTCGCGTGACGTAGTAGACACATAACACATCATCACTAACTTTCGGATTATAGGCCTTGTTCAGAAGAGGTGTGTACTTCATGAGTTAGAGTCCCTCTTCTGAACAAGGCCTATAATCCGAAAGTTTCTTCACATACACTCAATAATGTACCTACATTATTAATCAAACCATGTACCTACAGTACGACCAAGTTTTTAATGGCTGTTGACTATCGTCGTTTTTATACATCCTCCGCTTAGATCATATACTACGGGATACGCCTTACATGAGCTTTCCCCTCTGCCGAGGTATAAGATTTTTGAATCTAATGCGTTCATAAAAACTATTTGCGTAATCGATTTTAATCATTATGTGCATCGGTATAGCATCGAAAGGACGTCCGAAATGCTCCGCTAAAAATGCCGATTTGTGCTCTTATGTCCTGTAAAAACAAGTCCAACACGTCGAATCTTAAAAAAGATGGAATAACCTTTCATTTATGAGTATTTTTTTATTTAATTATTGTATATTTCTATTTAAATGTAATTTCGTAAAAATCGACGATGTATCGAATAGCGGTGTACACGAGACAGATAATCGTAGAATATTCGATCGTACTCCCCACGAGACTATTGTTGTTAGATATAGAATTTTAGTCTTTATTTCCTATGCAATAGATTCGAATTTTACTATGGCACTTAATTCTCGAAACATGGCGGAACTTTTTTATTACTTTTTGAGTGACGCGACGTGACAATCACTAGAATAACGATGTCGATAAAAATTATTTTTTTTCTTGGTAAACTAATTTTATATTTTGTGATGTAAAAATATTGGATTGCTTTTACACTTTATACGACAGATCAAGCAAGGAGTATAAAGTGTGCATGTATGTATGTGATGTTTATTATTTACCCTACCGCAACTTTGAAACTTGAAAGGCTGAACAGTTTATTTGGATGTTTGAAATATGGACTATGGGGTATCGTTATAAAATCAAGATGTTCCCAGCCAGAGGGACACAAGTTTTCCTTGTTTGAAGCGCAGTTCATTTTTAGGGTTCCGTAATACTTGAGGAACGCTTATAGTTTCGCTCTGTCCATCCGTCTGTCTGTCTGTCCGCGCTTCTACCGTTAGCCTAATTATGAATATAAATGGATGAAATTTGGTACAGTCATAGATCACAGATTAGTATTATGTAGCTAGATCATAGATTGTGTATAGATCTCGGATTTGGCATCATAAAATAATAATAATTTTAGTACCTGGGTGACTATTTATTGTAATATGGTGGGTGGTGTTTAGGTGATAATCTACATAAACTTAAAAAGTAAAATGTGAACTGATAATTATTATTATTTACAATCGATTTCTGTGTAGATTAGGTGTTTAATCTCAAACATTAACTACATTTTTTTAAACTTGTCTAAAAACTATAAAAAATAAAAAAAATATAATTATATACTTGAAAATATAAAAAAAACAAAAGTAAGGCACCGAGCAGGTTTCGAACCCGTAACACTCGTTTCTTGCCATTCGCGTCTTAACCCGCTGGACCAAACGGACAGTGGCCGGCAGGACGAAATTAGCGACCATATTCTGCGTGGAAAGAAAAACGCATTAAAACACGAACACGCATTTTCCCAAACATAAGACTAATCTAGATCGATTGTTTACCTCCGAAAACCCCCATATACCAAATTTCAGCGAAATCGTTAAGAGCCGTTTCCAAGATCATGGTTATATACATATACATAAATATACAAGAATTGCTCGTTTAAACGTATAAGATATTCTAGGTGTGGGGATGAACTTTTTTTTATTTCTATCCCATCGTGTGGGGTATCGTTTAATAGGTATTTTAAAATAAAGGCAAGGTTTCATACATAACTTTTTTATAAAGTCAACCATTTTCGAGTAATCGGCCTCCAAAGTGATTTATAAGTTGGTCCCCCCTAGCATTTCTAAACTATAAGACTTAAAAACTTACAATTTTCTATGCTGATAGATTATGCTAATAACTCTCTAGGAAAAATATTTTGAACCAAATCAGACAGTAACTTTTGAAGTAATTTGACAAAATATTACTCGTTTATAGTTACGGAACCCTCCTTAGACGTGTCCTGATATATTCTTGATTAGGTTAGGTTATTTTTTCTTTGATGTTTGCAAAAAAGGAGAGTTGTATATTTAGTGTTCATAATAATATCTACGTATGTGAGTATTAGCGTATGTATGTGCGTATATGCAGTCTATAGTATACGTAGAAGCTATGGCGGTTTTAAAAAGCTTCACATAGATAAGTGGTAAATACAGCCTATAGGTACGCGTTAAGTTTGCAGTGAGTCATCAGTGCAAATGTCTAGAAAGCAATGACGCTTAGCTCGTGTTCACTTTTGACAATAAAGGTAAGCCAGTTTAACATTTGTAATTTGTACTGACGACTCATTGCAAACTTAACGTGAATAGACTGTATTTACTACTTATGTATGTGAAGTTTTCTATTGCTGCCATAACTTTTACGTGTAATATAATATAATATGTATATCGGAATTATTCGGAATGGTTTTATTTCAACAAAATACATTATTTTCAAATAACGAAGATGTGACCAATACAAATTCATATCGACAATATATCGATATAATTTGTATTGGTAACATCACTTAACATGTCAGTGTATTAGTGCGTACGCTACACTGTTATATTAGCGCGAGTCTTATTTGTGTGAAATAAATAAGCTAGTGTTGCAGTTTTATAAATGTGTGAGTTTGTAACGATTACAATATTTTTGTGAATGTGTGATTTTGTTTTCATTGTGGGAGTTACCCTCCCCGCACCAAAATTGGCAGAAAGTTTTGTTTGAAAATTTCCTTGCGTGCCTTATCTTGTAGTATATAATCTAAGATCCTCCGTCATTACCATAAAAAAATCCATTACCGAGAGCTATTAATAAATCAGTTTGACTGTAATTGCAGATCCTCTCCCTGGGCCAGCAGCCGTACCCGGCGCGCACGAACCGGCAAGTGCTGGCGTACGTGCGCGCGGGGGGAACCCCCGACAGACCGCCCAACTGCCCCTCGGCCCTGTGAGTGTTGCCCGATTAGAAAATTAAAATTACTTTAGTATTTCTGCCGCTCAAACTAAATGTAGTTAAATGACAAAAAGAGTTTTTGAGGTAGATCGAAAAAACACAGCTGATTTTCTATAAACAATTGTTAATGTTGTTATAAGACATGACAACTAACAATTGTTTATACAAATCACTAGCACCAATTTCAAAATAATCCCGCGTTTTTAAGCTCTACCTCAAAAATTCTTTTCGTCATTTAACCGCCTTTTAGTTTGAGGACGGCAGATTTACCCCCTTATTCATTATCTCATAAGTTAATCTATCAGTCCGTTGTTAACTTCTGTTAGGTGTTTCAAAGTATCAGCTTATCAATCCTTTAAATTTTTACATTATGAATAAAGGGTTTAGTGTTACTCAAAAATCTATGATGTAAAAATATAGATCAATCTCTTTTGTGGCAAACAATTTGCACACCGCTGACTTACCTATATTTTTTTTCTTTTTCCAATAACATCGCTATTTTATTTTGCAATGAATATTGAACTTATTTACCTCGACACTATAACAGTTACGAGCTCCTCCAAAAATGCTGGAGCTACAACGCCGAGCTACGGCCGTCCTTCCGCCAGTGTTTGGAGGTGGTCTGCGAGCTCCGAGACAAGACGTCGCCCAACATCACACTGACGGCGACGCCGCAGCCCCCGCCACAGTATCTGACCCTGCTGCCTGATGGTAAATAGTAAATACATCCGAATAATCCATTTTCTATCCTATCTGGGTTGCTATGCTAAAAATACGTCACGAGAAAAAATTAAGTTTTTAATTGCCAACCCTAAGCATCTATCAGGGTTGCTATAATAAAAATACGCCACGAGAAAAATTAAGTTTTTAATTGTCAACCCTAAGCATAATTATGGTTCATTGTTTCAGGGTTGCTATGCTAAAAATAGTCACGAGATTTTTTTTTTTTAATTGCCAACCATAAACATTTCAAAGGCTTTTTTTTATGTTTTACCTGTAATTTCACGAGAATCATGTCACTTTATTTGAAATAATTTGATGCAATACAATGAAGTTCATGTAACTTACCGCTTTTAACACTGGGTCACGGGGCTGCATGTATTACACACAGATCTCAGTATGTGCTTGTGCCTTAAAATATAAATTGAACTTGAAAGCACAACTTACATATTATACTTAAAACCATAATAATCTTATCTTTCCATTTTAAAATAATTTTAACATTACCTAGCATTTTATACTAATATGTAATACTGTTATGTACCGCTACCGTTATGTAATGAAATTGTGCATGTGACAGCATGTGACGGCGTCGAGAACCGCACCTACCTGTTGGACGAGAATGACAACGCCTGCGTAGGTTCGTTCATTATCTTCATAATATTTTAATTATTATGCTCCTTGGACATTTTTTCAATTCTTCTTTTTGTTGCTTAAGTTTAAAATATAATCTCAGATAATAATTTCTCTAACGGCCCGTTTCAATAACTTATTTAACCACAGACAAAGATTCCTCTAAGTTAGTTTGAAACGCAAAATACCGGCAAATGATGCCAAAGCCAAAGGTGCTTTTTTTATCTCTTAAGTTATCGGTAGATAGGTTACTGAAACCGGCCGTTAGACGACAACCGAATCATTACTCTGCCTCTACTGACTGACAAAGAAAGAGAAATGAAGTGAATAGAAACAACAATTGACTGTCGAGATTAAATCGTAATTTTGTCAATGATTTCTAAAATTAATCATTTACTTATCTATTAATTTATAAGAAGTAATTTTGAAAAAAGAAAATTAAAAAAGTCGTCTGTAATATCCATACACAAAAGTTAATAAATATTAATCATTCGCAGATGAAGATTTCCCGGAGCATCAAATGGAGCCTTCACACTTGCTGCCGCAGCGGCCGCTGAAGTACGTCGAGCTGCGGTACGACAGCGACTCGGACACCATACGGGACGGCTACGAAATACCGCGGACGGCGTTCTCTAGACATAGCATAGTAGGCGTGGCCCCCAACAGACTCATAAAACCGCTCTACCGCACACACTCCTTACGGGCCCGCCCACCCAACGCCACAATAATCCCCCTTAGAAATGGCATCGTAAAAAGAGCGTCGTTATGCGGCGAATTTCGTACCAACTTCCACGATAGCCCGAACATTCGAGAAATCCCCAGCTTTCGGACTAGCTCCAATTTTCGAGATATTCCCAGCTTTAGGAGTAGCTCCGGATTCCGAAATAGCTTACGGAATAGCGCCGGCTCGTCCCGAGAGAGCGAGCGACTGGACTTTGACGGTCACGTCAAAACACCGTTTTAAACTGTGATATTAGAAATTTTAATTCCACCGATAGATCTGATTCGTTTTTATTGAATATTTATTTATTTAATATTAATTAATTATTATCTGTAAATAAGAGATTTTTGTACATACTAGCGTAGGGGTAATTTTATTGGAGGGTGAATCAAACGAATGAGTAGTAATTTTGCATTTATTTATAGTATGCTAGATCATAAAATAGTAAAAAATATTTAAGGTTCTTTAACGGTCTCCTTGGCTAATAAAATCTACACAAGTAAATTTTGTTTTCTTTTCTGTCTCTATTATTCTTGCAAAATAAAAGTCCTACGAAAGTAGCATTAAAGAAATTAAAAAATATATCTTCTGCAGTCTACACTATACAAGCCTACATAAACCTAAGTGGATGTAAACCACCACTTTGTTACATCTAAACTATTCTAAACCACAAAAATGTCTACAACACTGAATATAACTTTATTTTGTTTGTAGGACACTCTAGCGACTTTTACAAACATTTTACGTACTAAACGTCTCCATATTATATGACAGAAACCATAATATGTAATTGCAAGAAAATGCTCGTAAGAGAGAATGTTTCTCCTTAATCTCAAAAATGTAACTAGCTCTTTGCGTTTAGTAGCAACGTGATATTTTAATTTACTTAGAGAGTCATGATAAAATAGGAGATACATATTTGTATCTTATAGACATAGTCATTACAATATCAATTTAATTTCACTAGTAAATAATGAGAGATGTACCAATTTGGGTACTTAGCAACGTAAGGATATATTGCTTTGAACATTATAGATATGTGAAATAATTTGAAAGAACAAATTTTTGTCCCGATACATATTATATGAGAACATAATACAACGTGATTTAATTTTTAAAAATAAATGATTTTATTGAATAACTTCTTTCATAAAGATAATCGAATAAAAAAAATTATAACTTTGAAACGCGTTTTGAATACTATTTTATACCACCTAAAGCTATAATAAAAAATAGCTTAATTTCTAAACAATAGGAGTAATTTATCTTAAAAAATTCCACATACTGTGGTAGATAACTGTTATGTATTTGTTATTATCGAGTCAACACAAAGGAGATGTTTGATTATGGGCCAGCTCTATGTATACCACATACGTAAATAGAAAAAAATATGGAAATTTTATAAAGATACCAAAAAAAAATTTTGAAGAAGGGTACATGCGTACTAAAATGATTATTTGAAAAGTTTTTTAATGCGATAACTCTATTTTTAGAGCGGCCATGACACTAAGTGTTTAGTCAGGACTTTTGACGTAGTTGACAGTTTTATCTTGAATGTCATACGACAAAAGACGTCATTGTCAAAATGACATTCTGTGGTTTAATAATTATGATCTGATCCGCCAGGTTTTATTTTACGTTTTATTGCGCTCCTTGACGAAGTTAATTTAAATGTACATTGAAACGAAGTGAAATTAAAATAAAGAATAGAAAGCGGTTACTATATTATGTAGCTATATTTACTTATAGTGTACATAATGCTGGCCCACGCCTCATAAATCTCCAGAATATCTCCTTTGTCAGTATAATAATTTGGTTCAATGTGTTTTCGAAGTAAGTATGTACCTGAAGAGGGTACTCTCATTTGAGTTTATTATTTTGCTGATTATAATGGTTACAGTGGACTTTTTACCCCTTGTCTCTATGCAATAATTTGAAGTATTATAGCTATTAAAAATACATTAAAATTATTTCAAGTATATAAAACTTTTTACATAAATAAAAAGGAACGACATACGATCTAGTCACGAGTCATACGTTTTCTTGACTTATTTTTAACCATCGGCCGCTTCTTCTTCTTTCACTCTTTTCACCTGTTAAAATACAAAACATCTTGTTCAAAAAATCGTTCGAATAAGCTACAAAAAAAAGTTACGACTTTTCTTCCACAGTAACCAATATTGTTGGGATTTTTCTCTCTCCTATAATCACCACAGACATATAAGTTCTGCCTTAACTTTGAACAAAAATTTCTCACTGAACTGATACGATTATTTTAAGACCAAAATTAGCCAAATGAGTCCAGCCATTCTCGAGTTTTAGCGAGACATTCAAATAGGGTTGTCCTAGCGTCAAATATCACATTCATATAAATTTAATTTTAAAATTGTTTATGACAATTATATGACGCCATACATTGTATTACTATAATATATATAACTATGAAGAACAACTTCTGCATAAGAAACGGTCCATAATTTTTGGCGACACTAACATAGATTTACTTAATTCTGATGCCGCAACACGCCGCTACAAAACTACCTTAAGGTGGTTCGTTTCCCATACAAATAAACAATGCACATTAATTAGGTAATTTCATACTATTACTACATAAATTTATATGCACATCTATTTATTTTGCAATACAATTGTCGCAAAATATATTTAAAATACTTTATTTCACACAGAAGTCACATTTTTATTGAATTTTCGACAAAAAGTGACATTTGTAACTTATGTCACTTTTTGTCGAAAATTCAATAAAAATGTGACTTCTGTGTGAAATAAAGTATTTTAAATATATTTTGCGACAATTGTATTGCAAAATAAATAGATGTGGCTCTCCTACTCAAAAAGCTAAAAAACATCGGAATTACTGGGACGGTTTACAAGATGATTTCTTCATATTTGAGCAACCGATATCAAATTGTGAAAATCGGATCGACTCAAAGTAACCCCAAACTATTGACATGTGGTGTGCCTCAGGGATCTATACTGGGTCCTCTGCTTTTCCTGATATACATAAACAATATATACCAAGCAGGTTTGCAAGGTCAGTTAACCCTCTATGCAGATGACACATGCCTATTCTACTTTGGTAACAATTTAGTACATATTTTCAAGCAAGCTCAACGTGACCTAAATATATTGCATAAATGGTTTAACTATAACCTCCTCACCATCAATGTTGCCAAAACCTCATACATAGTTTTTAGTGCCAAAAACAAAAAACTCCCTAATTATCTTACATTAACGATAAACGGTGAGGCAATACAGAGAAAAAAACAGGAAAAATACCTTGGATTAATCCTTGATAGTCATTTAAATTGGAATGCACATATTACTCACATTAAAAATAAACTTTCTTCTCTTGTTGGCCGCCTATACCAAATAAACCGATGTATCCCAAAAAAAACCCGGATTTTAATTTATAATTCTCTAGTTAAACCACACCTACTTTACTTGGTGGAAGTATGGGGTAATGCCGCAAAGTCAAATCTAAATATTATTCAAGTTCTACAAAATCGAATAATAAAAATCTTATACAACTACGACTACCTAACTCCTTCTGAAACCATATATAAAGAAACTAGGCTCTTGAATATCACAAAACTTTACGCATACCATACATGTATTCTCGTTTATAAAATAAAACACACACTAATACAAACACAACTCACGTTCCCAACAAAAAAGCAAACAAACACATACACAACTCGACGAGCTAGTCATATCGTATTGCCGTCCATAAGAACCAATTATGGTAAAAATAACATTACGTATAGGGGAGCACAGTTGTACAACAAATTACCGAAATCTGTGAAAGAGGCGAAATCTTTGACTGCTTTTAAACGAAAATTACTTGGCCATATATATGAGAACTAATTTTAATTTAATCATTAAAAAATATCTGAATAAAATAATATAAAATTTTAAATTTACTTATGAGTGAAGGCGTTTTCAACTTGGACCACCACCTAACATTACGCAGCAAAGATACTCGCTTTTATAAGTTTTTAAATGTACCCGCACTCGACGACTAATAATGCATTGTAACTTTGTATTTATTTTTCTCGTGTAAGTGACTATTGTCTTAATGGGAAATAAAGATCTTTAAACCGATACATTGAATAATAATAATATAAAGCGGTAGCACGGCGTGACGTCACAAATCGTTTTGCGAGAAAGAGATGGGCAATACTTTTTATTTGCTTATAATTCTTTACCGTATCAACCTAAATAACTTTTTCTTTTAGATTTATGTATCGCTATTCAACAATTTTAAAAATTTTATTTGTATGAATGTGATATTCGACACTAGGACACAACCCTATTGCAAGCCATTTTTATATATAAAATGGACGTGATACGAAATCAACGGTGGGCGGAGCTTATCTAACGTGGTCAGTAATGGTACCTGTTTGATGTGGTCAGACGTGGGCAACGCGGGCTGGTCGTCATCCTGCGCGTCGTCGCGGCTATTCTCGTGCAGTAGCACGTATTCGCGCGCGCTGAACCCGAACTTGACCACGTCGCGTTCCAACAACTCGACGTAACGACGCGCGTCAATCTTCTTATTGTTTACGAATGTGCCGTTTGCAGAATCTGAAAAAGATGGAATACAACCCATATTAGTACTAAATCTAAGCTCGAGCATTGAAAACTAGACATCTATACTAATATTATAAATGCGAAAGTGTGTCTGTCTGTCTTTTACCTCTTCACGCTTTAACAGCTGAACCGATTTTTATGAAATTTAGTATAGACATACTTTGGGTCCCGGGAAAGGACATAGGATATCTTTTATTAAAAAGTACAGTGTTCCTTCGGGATAATGTATTTACGCGGACGGAGCCGAGGGCAAAAGCTAGTTATGCACAAAAGACAAATTCGAAAGTTTAAAGTTTATTGTGTGGAAGAACAGTCACAAAAATCAAACTATCTAAGATTCGAATTTGCTTTTGAGATTTTAATAGAATGAACATAATTACTAAGATACACTCTTTGATAAGAGTGTCTTACAAAACAATTTAGTAAAAGGGCTCAAGTTATTTAGGACTTTTAAACTTTTCTTCCATGATTTGATGATTTTTACAGTATTCTCCGAGCAAAGTAACCACTGTTTAAGTAAACAATTTCATTAATATAATATCTAGCAATATACCACGAAAAAATACCCACAACCTGCAAGCAATTTTTTTTTGCTTGCAGGTTGTGGGTAGTTTTTCGCGGGATATTGCTAGATATAATATTAATTTAATTGTATACTATGGATTTCCGTAAAGTTACACCCGATTCTAGTAACTAACACTGTTGAAGTACTCAAGTTACTATACAACATGTACAATTTAGTACCTAGATCTATGATGTAGGGCCTGACGCGGCGGCCCTGGGTGCCGTCGGGCCGGTCGAAGGGCGTGGCCCGGTACTGCAGGGCGGCGTGTTGCTTGCTGATGGAGGGGTGGTCCAGGGCTATGTCGACCACCTTCTTGTCGCGCCCGATCACGAAACACGACTGCCGGTGAATGTATAATATCGGCAACGCTTGTTCGCCTTTGAACGGGTAGAATCTGAAAGTAGGTACAATTACATAATATTGATAGATATTAATCTAATATCTGTATATAAAAGTAGAGGTGTGTGTCCCTATTTATTATTTAATTTGCAGCTAAAACTGCACGTCGCAGACGCATAGTGCTTGTATGTCGCAATAGGTATAAGGCTCCCATCGTGCACTATGGTGGTTGCAACTTGCAAGTTGATACCTATAAGGGTGTAGAAGATATGAGGGTTGAAACATGTGATTTCTAAAAATGTGTGATTATTATCATTAATCTAAAATGATTTGGATTGTTCTAGAAATTTTCAGAATGATCTAGAATATTCCAGAATGATTTAGAAAGCTCTAAAATAGATACAACGGTTCTGAACTATTAAGAATGTTCTAGAAACTTCTAGATTGATCTAGATTGTATGCCTAGTAAGTAGTGACAGATTATTATTAACATTAACAAATAACTATACATTAAAAAATGTCCCAGCGAAGCGGGTATTTACAGCTAGTTCGATATAAAATTATGGTAGAACATCTGCCGAAACAACAAAATATAATGACGCTAAAAACTATTTTCCAAAATTCACCTTCTAAAAGAAGAGTTTAATGTTTCCATAAAGATAACAAGGCAGGCGAAAGCCACTTACAGTTTCAGCATGAACTTTTAAGCTTTCAGAATTTTCCTTTTAATGATAATTATAAAATGTAAAAACACATTCTGTACAAATATGATACATACCTCCACCTACGTTTTGGTTGTTTCGCGTCGTCGGGTTCGGTGTATTTTATAACCACACCATTGACTGTATTCGCATCAGCCGTCAGTTTTCCCGACAGACCAAAGTTTGGCTTTTCTTTCTCTCCCTCCTTATTATCACCCTCCTTCTTCACTTCAGTCTTACCCCAACTGTACTCTTTCTTTTCGTCAGCATTGTCAAACCTAAACCGAAATTATATAGTCAAACATAAATCTTTAAAGGAAATATGAACATTAAAGATCAGACAATAACTTTGACTGCACTTTATATCAGTAGATTTTATTCTGACCAAGGGAAATAGACAAAGTACAATATCGAAACGATAAAATATCTAGAGAAGAATTAAATATATTTAAGTATATTTAACCTTACGCCCCTTGAGATAGGATATGAATGTAAATACATACTATATAGAAACCCGACATTAGACGCGGAAAAAAGCAAGTTTCTGAGACATTATCATCCCCTTACCTCGAACGTTTCTCGCGCGGGCGATCCGGCGGCGGTCTTCTATCTCTCTCTTCGCGTGGTTCTCTGTCTCTCTCGGGCCGGTCTTCCTTCTCGCTCCTGCCTCTGTCTATCCTCTCTTTTTTCTCCTCCCTGTACTTGTCCGGATCTCTCACTTCCCGTTTCTTCTCTCTATAGCGATCATCGGGGCTGCGAGATTTGGATCCTCTGAAATATTTTTGAAAATGACATTTAACATGTTAGTGAAGCATGGGCGCGTATCTATGTTAGTGTTCAAGATTTGACATGACATTAATTGTATTAATGACATGTCTACTTACGGTGGTAACAGAATTATCTAATACTAATTAGTGTAGACAAACTATTCTAAAATGCACGCCTCCACCACCACTTAAAGTACAATTTAAACAGCCAAAGCGGTGGAGGGGTACGTTATGTCTATCTCTATTGTCTACCTGTGACTTGGCGGCGGCGACTTTTCAACTCGCGGGGGTCTCTCGCGACGTACGTCCCGACTCCTGTAATCGACAAATGCTAATCAGTTTACCAGATAAACCTATACGGCTATTTTGAATTATTCCAAGGAAAAGCATATTGTAACAAAATAAAGGTGGTAATTAACTCTATTACATTCCAAATAACGGAAACAAATAATTTTGCCGAAAGTGTTTTTTCTTCACCTTATAATATCATACTTATTGCAAAAATGTAAAAATATACACGCTCAAGTCGTGACGAAACGAAAAAATTAAAATCCTTTTAACTTTACAAACATCAAAACCTCCGATACGAGGCATCAGTTACTTGACACTCCTTACACTTACCATACGGATTTCTCAGTTTGTGTGACGTTTCAGGAGAACATACCTATATCATCCGGTCGTGGATATCTAATGTTAAAAGTTTTCCGATATATCATACGTAGCATTAAGTCTTCCTTTACATCATATCTAATGTTAAGTCTTCTCAAATCTCATAATATTCAGATCAAATATCATTGAACCGTATGGTAAACAAATTTTTATCTATTTTCTACTCATGTAATTTTGTTCTACTCATATGGTTCAAGTTTTCTTTGCATTTAGTCTATTAAAATACTACAAGTCTGCAGTTTTTGGGCTAACTAAATCTATTACATCTTGTAAACTTAAACAATTCGTATGTGCACCGGCGTCATCATAATCTTCAATTTTAATTTCTCATATTTTGTTTTCATTTTCTAGAGTAGAAATATTCTTTATTTTCTAATTATTCATCATTAAATATCAATTTATAAACCTCTGCTCAATTTAATGTATAAATACAATATGTTTGGTAAAATAGTAAAGGGTAGTTTATTAAATAAAATCATCTACATTTAGTCAATTAAATATCTTTGTTGAAATTGAGTAACATGTGAAATCTTCATAATATATATTTTTAAACTTAATTCCTGCATTTGTTTGTATTAAAACAAATTCAAATTGCTCATATTATACTCAATACCATCTCCTTTCCTGGGAGATTTAAATCTATCAACAAATATTGCCTTCCTCTAAAATTCTTCTAATAATTAGTTGTTTCTATAACCAACTGATATACTGTGTTCCTTTATGCAATGTTTATTTTGTTCAAACTTATTTTAAATGTCTTTTCAGCCTTCCAATATTAAATTATTTCTTCAATCAAATTGTCCTTTATTCGTAATAATAATTTCTTGAATAATTTCTTCACAACATCATTAGGTTTTTTAATTACAAATTCTTGATTGCTTTCAAGGCTAGGTTTATTCACAATCACATTTTTTTCTTCAAGTCACTCCAATAAATATTATCATATATTATTATAATATGTTTCTCAGTATTATAAAAAATAAATTGCCTTTTGCAAGTTGGGTTCAAATAAACTATCTCAATGTTCTTTTTTAAATTCTTCTTCTATCTTCTCTCAATGTTCTCTTTTTAAATCTTCTTCTATCTATCTTCTTAAACTATCTTCAAACTTTTAAGATTATTAAAAACCTGTTTTGATAATATTACTCAATATTATATCATGTAGGCAAGTTTAAATCTTATCAAACAATAAAAGTCAATTTCAATGATCTCAAAACATCCAATGGGATAAGATATTAGTATCATTCCAACTCCACAGAATCCATAGCTGTGAATCTGCATACCAAAAAACTTTCGAGTTTCTTCCGAAGAATAAAGTGTACAAAAATATTTCAAACATGCCTAGAGTTATGATCATTATTATTGTTTAAGTTGAAAACACTAAAATATCTTTGAAACAGCAACATGTTGCGATCAAACTCATTACAATTCTCTGTCGAGTTGACACTGTAAAAACAAATATAGTTATTTAACGTCGCGGTATAAACGCTGGCGCAACACACGATCAGACATGTTAAAGTAGCAACAACGTTAGTGTTAGAGTAATAATCTATTGTTTACATTTTAGACCATATAGTATTATGTAAGCGTCATAAATATATTAATATGGCCACTTACAAACCTACACATATCTTACATAATACTTAAAGTCTATTATTATTGCCAGTGTAGTAATATAAGAAACACACCTGTCCACAGGATATCTTTCTTCTTGGAACCTTTCCTTCCTTTCGGGATACTCCTTCTCTCGATAGCGTTCCGGCTCTGGTGGGGGACGTCTGGAAAAATTCATAGAACAATGTGACTTTATTTGAACAACTTTATAAAATAGAGATTTATTGCAGATGTTACTTAAAGTTAAAAAAGTAATAATACAAATATTTACCTTTCACGATATTCTCTGTTGTCTACATATTCTTTTCTTTTATTGAAGCCTCTGTCTTCATATGCATTGTATCGAGCTGAAAATTACATTGAGTATAAGAAATAAATCATTCCCTCAAATTCATACTCAGATACAAACTTAATTTCTAATGTTCCTTGGCAAACGAATTTTTATACAGAGCCGCGCCAAGGCACGCTACGCTTCTGGTTGGAAATTTAAAATATACAAGCAAAAAAAATAGTGTTGTCTCTTCAAGACAAAGTGAAGATAATTGGGAGTATAAAAATGGTAAATCTGGCAATAAGTTGGCACAAATATATGGTGTAGGAACCTTTACAAATATCAGACATTAAAAAGAATTCTGTATTCATTGAATTTAATTGAAATTGATTATCCGGATTTTCAATTATACAGATGTTTTTTTTTAGGTATATCTGGTTTTATTTGATCTGGATTCAACTGTACATGTTGTACTGTAAATTGTTACAAAATTGTTTTCACTAAATATGTTAGTCTAGTTCAAGTCTGTGAATCAGTTTTATTTGCATAGCATAACCATTGCCATGCATGATAGCATTTTGCAAAAGAGAAAATGACAGACATCTATCTGTCTGTCATTTTCTCTTCAAACTGTTTCAAACAAAAACTGTCATTTTGTCAATTTTATTTGTCAGTATGACTATACATGTGTAGACCACCCATTTCTATGGTGATCATGTAACATACCTCTTGGGTCTTCCCTGTGATAATTCTCATCTCTCGGTTTCCTGTGATAATCAACATCTTCATATCTTTGGGGCCTTAAACATAATATTAGATATCAATTAATCAAAGTTAATAATAATTTTTTTATCTGTTTATGTAATGTCATAATGGTTAACTCTAGCTTCCGTACCTCTTGTAATCTTGAGGATACTCTTTAGGACGAGCTTCATAATGTTCAGATGAGTGTTGGTATTGAACATTTATGGAGTATCTTTCTCTAGATCCTTCATATTTTTCTGATTGTTGTGCGTATCTAGAAATATTGTAAAGTGATTTATTGAAGAATTATGCTTAATTTATAACTCATAAAAAGCTAGCTGAAATAATAACACGTTCTTAGGGTTCCGTAATACTTAAGGAACCCTTATATTTTCGCTCTGTCCGTCTGTCTGTCTGTCTGTCTGTGTCTGTCTGCACCTCTAGCTCCTGTAATTATGAATATAAATTGATGAAATTTGGTGCAGTTATAGATTGTGTATAGATCACGGTTTCGAGATCATAAAAAAATAATAATTTTATATTTTAGGGGTGGCTATCCATACATGTGAAGAGGGGATGAATAATATTTTTTCACTCTACCCCATTGTGTGGGGTATCGTAGAATAGGTATTTTAAAATAAAGGCAAGGTTTCATATGTTACTTTTTTATAAAGTTGACCATTTTCGAGTAATCGGCCTCCAAAGTAGTTTATAAGTTGGTCCCCCCCTAGCATTTTTAAACTATAGGAGATAAAAACTTGCAAATTTCCATGCTGATAGGTCATGCTAAAAACTCTTTAGGAAAATTATTATGAACCAAATCGGACAGTAACTTTTGGAGTAATTAAAAAAAAAGCATATTACAGCGTTTATAGTTACGGAACCCTCCTTAGACATGTCCTGACATGCTCTTGGTTAGGTTATTTATATAACTAACCTAGAACTCTTTTCTCGTTCATAGTTGTCTTGATAGTGGTGTCTATTTTCTTTGCTCGAACCACGATAGAATCTTTGGACCTCACGCTCCCTGTCGTAGGGCTCCACTAAGTCTGACCGCCTGTATTCCTTCCTATAATGGTTGATATGATAATAATTTATGCTTAGCAAATCATAAATTATTAATTTTTTGTTTTTGTGTTAACACCAATTTCTAATACCAAATAAAGAATGTAAGTCATTTTACTATAGAACAATTATCCATGGAGACCAAAGGATAAATTAAGCAAGATGTGAGTTTAATTACACCTGGATTACAACAGCATAGGTCATAATATTACTTTATATCCGCATGAGGTCATAATATTATTTTATATCCGTATAAATACTGTGATATTTTAACTAATTTCAATTAACTGCTAGAGCGTCGCGCGGCACATAGATCCAAATAACACCATCCCTGTTGAGCGTCACATGGCACATACATCAATTATTATTGGTATATTTTCTGTTACATATAATAAATTTAAATCGCAGATAAAAATCTAGTTATTTACAAATGTTTTATTTACTCAGTACAGGGATAAAACAAAGCTGTTATAGCCTTTTGCCTTTGCTGTTGTACTCAATGAAAAAATAAATAATTTTTAGTCTCCGACTAAACAAATTTGACACTTAATGTTCATATAAAATATGATCAATTTATTGACTAGCTTAACTTTCGCATTATTATAAATTGAAATCATTACACAAAATAAAATGTAAATAAACTTTGTGCAATTTTATAGTATTTTGGTTGGAAATTGCTACTTTTATAAAAAGGAGATAAAAACTCCCAATGTCTTTCGAGTATTTTTTAAATCGCATCAAAACTTACTGATAATATGATTTCTTGTGTTGACCTTCTTCAATAGATGGACGTCTCTCTTTTACAACACTGTGTAAGCGACGTTCCACAGGTCTGGCATCATCTAAAACAAAAATTACAACATTGCCACAACTTCATAAATGGTATCTTTAAAAAAAGTGTATATTATATTTATAAAAATGTAAAAAAGGTCTGTCGGTGCACGATAAGATTAAAAAATATGATGGGGTTAGAAAATACTAAAAAATATTACCTTCACTTCTTGAAGAGCTTCGCTCTCTTTTGGAATGTTTATGTTTATGCTTCCGTTTTTTTTTAGAAGAGATTTCACCTTCACTGATCGAAATGTTATCGTCGGAGATATCTTCGACAGAAACCGAACGACGCTTCTTTTTCGTATGCTTCTTCTTTTTTTTCTTATGTTTTCGCTTTTTTGCACGTTTCTGGTCATCAGAGTCGCTTTCAGAATCTGATGATTCAGCACGCTTTTTCTTCTTTTTGTGCCGGTCGCGGTGTTCCGATGCAGAAGAGTCATCACTTTCGCTATTGGAGGAGCTGCTTGATTTTTCGGAAACTTCTGATTCCTCAGATTCTTCAGATGAACCATGATGTCTTTTCTTGGACTTCATTATTGCCAATGTACAATATCTTGCACTGGATTTACAATTTATTTATTTTATAAAAATACTACGACATAAAACACTCCAAACCATAGAAAAAAGTATACATCCAAACATCCAACATGGACGAATCACGTTATAGGGATGTGTTCAGATGTGTTCAGAAATCGAAGAATCGATTCCGCTGACCAAATAAATCGATTTTTTAAATCCGTTGTACCGTATCGATTCAGTGAATCGATATTTCACCTTTGAAAATCGACATTTGATTTTTCTGTTTTGGTATACAATAAAAACTTTCACAAAAATTATTTTTTATTTAATTTCCAATTAAAATATCCTATTTTATTCTTATTTTGAATTATCCTAATTGCAAAACAGCACAAAGATATTATGCATTGGGAATAAGCTATATTATTTGTTTGTCTTTTTGTCAACTTTTTAATGTAACTTAAAGTGTATTTAAAAAAATTATGTATTCTTTTACTAAGTACCTGATCTGATACTTTTTTATGGTAATAAAAATAATTGTTATTAAATATTATCGAATTCCCCTGAACTAGAAAATCCCTAGATTATGGTACCTTTCTTTTTTTCATAAAATGGACTTATAACTACTGTACTGGACTGTAAATATAAACTTGAAAAAAAATCGATTTCTTAGGAATCGATCTTTTAGACCTCGATTTTTTTACTAATCGATTCATCAGGTTACGATTTGAATCGATTAAAAAACCGATCTTTTTCGGAATGAATCGCATCCCTATCTCGAAACCGGATTCAGGAAATACGTCACAATTCACAACATGGACCATAGAGTTAATAAAAACCTACGTCCGCGTCATAGACAAAATAAGCGACAGAAATGAATTTTAGTAGCAACAAATCCAAAGAATATCAAAACGCTATTTATAATCCGAACTGTGTGCTAATATGTGAGTTTTTCTATTTGTATTTGATCGTGACTCGTTCGAGCGCATGAGGTATTTATTAAGAATTCGTATGTGAAGCGTATGTGATTTGTACAGCGCTACCTAGTTGTCAACGCAAGAAACAAAACATGCTCACTAAAAGAGATGTTCTAGAAATGTATGAGGCGTGGGCCAGCAGTCTCCTTCATTTTTCTATGGTCACAAGATGTAATAACAATTTCTTACATATATATTATATTAATTCGTCCAAAATTTATTGATATAAAAATAGAACTTCAAATGATAGCGGGCTAGGTTATCATGAAAGCGCCATCTTGTAAAATAAATTGGTAACCATATGTACACGATTAGTAGACCTAGCTAGGTTACCTACCCTAATGAGTCCATCGAGAACGTAACGTTACTTTTATATAGATGGCGGTAATTATTGTATACGCTACAGTTAAGAGATGTCGCTAGTAGGAGTATAATAATTACTACAGTTGAAATACCTATTTAGTTTCATTAATATATAGTGCGATTCAAATGAGAATAGGATCGAGTTGGCGCCATATTGTGACGTCATAGCTGTCAATTTTACCCAATTGGGTACCTAATTAGGTAGGGTGGGCAAAAAAAGTTTTTTTCTTTAATATAATTTATTTACAAAATTGAGTGAAAAAAAATTAACCTGAATCTAGCTCTTCAATTTCGCTCATCTTTGTATTACTGTCCGTGTAGTCATCGTCGTCTATTTAACACAGCGCCTCGTTTACTCATTTTCGACCAAAATGGGTATGACAATAACAAAAACAATATAATTTTCGCAAGTTGCCTTGCACCAACAATGAAAAACAAAATGTTAATACTTAATTTATGTTTTTAAAAAGGAATTATGAATATTATTAAATAATGAATTGTTTAGATAATTTAACGTTATTATTTAAATTCGATGTAAGACTATTATTCCTCTTCTTTTATTTATGGCAATCGCGGTTGCAAAGGTTTTGCACCATTCTGCTAGTGTCGAGTATGTAAAGAATTATTTTGACTATTATTATTGGCAAAAAGGTTTTTCTGCTAACCGTACTTTTCAAGTGACATTTGACAGATAGAGGTCATTGACGTTCCTATTCTCATTTGAATCGCGTTATATTAACTAATATTGAGGCATTACTACTTGGTAAATGTAAAAAAAATATTTTATGTGTAGTTTATTAATTAAATACATTTAAAAAGTATAAAAAAAAAAAATATTTTGCTTGACAGATTTATTATAGGTATATCTATGGTTGAGTATGAATGAGTTACTCGTCAAATGTTTTCTCTATGCTGATGACCAAGTATTACTTGCGTCTTCGGCCGAGGAGTTGCAGGAGATGGTAACTGCGATAAGTGGAGCTCTAACTAGAAAGGGAATGAAGATGAATGTAAAGAAGACGAAAGTGATGGTGTTTGAAAGAGATGAGGCAGTGACAGACTGCAATATCGTGATTGGAAATGAACAAATTGAACAGGTGAATGATTTTGTGTATCTGGGTTCAAAGTTTACAAGAGATGGAAAGTGTGAGAGTGATATTGAAAGAAGAGTGAATGCAGGAAACATGGTGAATGGAGCTTTGCACTCCTTTATGAACAGTCGGAAGGTGTCTAACAAGGCTCGTTTGGCTGTGCATGCGGGGGTGTTGGTTCCGACACTCATGTACGGAAGTGAAAGTTGGGTATGGCAGAAGAAACATGAAAGCAGAATAAATGCAGTTGAGATGAGAGCATTAAGAAGCATGATAGGAGTTAAACTGGGTGACAGGACAAGAAATAGTGAGATAAGGAAACGTTGTGGTCTGAAAGAAGATGTAGTGACAAAAATTGAGAAAGGTATACTGTGATGGTTTGGCCATGTTGAGAGAATGAATGAAGAACGATTGACGAAAAAAGTGTATAATGCGACTGTGAATGGAAGTGTTGGAAGGGGTAGACCTAGGCGGACGTTCCAAGACCAAATCGGGGACGTCTTGAAAAAAGGCCAGGTCAAGAGTACCTTAAACCGAAGAGCATGTATGAAGGGAATAATGAAAGTGGATGAAGCAAAACAAGTATGTAAGGATCGTAGCAAGTGGAAAGAAGTGGTCTCTACCTACCCCTACGGGAAACAGGCGTGATTATATGTATGTATGTATGTATGTTAAAAAAAATATTTTTTTACGAAATTGGTAAACAAAACCTACATCATTAGTTTACTTACATCATTTACAAAACATTCATTATGCTAAGTATGAACTTAAACGCATAAATATCGGAGATATTTACAAATATATTCCTGCGGCCATATACTTCATACTCCATAACCTACAAGTGACGTCACTTGTAGGTAGTTTAGTATGGATCATGGACGAATAAGGAGCGTTTTTAGGAGACGCGAAATTTTTAATACAAATCGCTATACCTTTGAAAATATTGACTTTTGATATAGGGTTTTTTTTGAGAAGTTACTCATATTTAAGAGTAGGTACTATTCATTTAAATGCAATTAAAAAAAAATCAGTCCGATTGCCTTTTTAATAAAATTATTTAAGTATCATATTCAATTGAGATTTCAACTAATTATCCGAAGATCTAGATAAACCAATAACAAAAAATAAATAAAACCAAATTAGGATAACAATACAACGATTTGTATTACATATATTATAGTAATTGTAATTTTAGAATCAATATAACTATCCATACCATTAATATCACTATTTATGTAGTCTGTGAATACGGAAATTCTTGTAAACACTCTGTACGTGTGAGTTTTTGAATACAAACTTCCACAAGTGACTCCTACAAGTATCCCTTTGCTACTGTTCTCTTTGGGGTCACCGGTATTATGACACACCAAAGGTCCGCCAGAATCGCCCTAAAATATTAATATTGGTCAAAAACCTAGTATAGGATTGCACTTTTATACCTACTTGGACTTGGTCTTCTTGGTAATTACTTAAAAAAAGAGGTATTGAAAAACTTATTGTAGATGTCAGTCACAATGCCCCCCCCCCCACTACGCTACGCCACTGCTTGGGGGAGGCCTTTGCCCAGCAGTGTGACAGCATTGGCTATAAAAAAAGTGCTTATTCTGTTTTTTTTGTAATTGCTTGGGTAGTCAATTTAGAGAATTTACGAGTATGTAGCGAGGGATAGATATTTTTTGTAGAAATTTCCCTATTAACTTTTTATTGACGTGATTAAAAATCCGGTCTCGAATGAAATCCGGGCGGAGTCCGGTCTCTATCTTTAAAATCCGGTCAGATGGTAACCCTAGTCACAACTCACGATTTACAAGCATTAAGCAGTTGGTTTGCGGTGCCTTTCCTTGTTTGTTGATTTGAGTTTGGCGTTTGCGAAAAATACCAAGCAAAAGCCGGCATAAGAAGTAAGTAGGCACACCATTGTATCGTGCACCTACTACTCGTAAATTCTTATTTCGTCTCAACTTGTTATGAGTGTATAACGCGGTTCAAATGAGAATTGGAACGTCAATGACCCTTATCTGTCAAATACCACTTGAAAAGTGCGATTTTCAGAAAAACTTTTGGGCATATAAATATTAATAGCATTGCATCGAATTTAAATAGAAACGTTAAATAGTAATCAATTACCTAAACATAAATTTAACTATCATAACAGTCTAAATTCGAAACAATATGGCGCCGACTCGATCATATTCTCATTTGAATCGCACTATATTAATCAATGTACTAATGGTGATTTTTTTTACCGGCGCTGTGCTCATGGGTTCTGGGGATATACACACAAACTTGCAAGTGTCGTATTTCAAATTTGAGGAGCATTCCTTACTGCGTACTAGACTGACATGAGCTAGCATAAGTTTGTCGGGCATAAGTGCAAGCTGAAAACGTACAATCCGTATTAGGAACTAGGTTTCATTTTATGAGGCGCGGTATTAGCTAGGTGTACTTAGAAAGTATGTTAAGGAGATATCAAGCCTTAGGGTGCCCGCCCACGAGCGATAATTGGTGACCGATTTTTTGTAGGTGAAAAATAAAACATACTGATTGTAATAGTGCAACGCATACGTCATACAAAAAATCGGTCACAAAATCGGTCATATTCTTATGGTAGAAAAATCTGCGGAAAAGTCGGTGGAAAATCGGCCTACAAAAAGTTTGATGTGGGTGCCCCTAAGGTCGTTCGTCGTTCCGATGCGTCCGTGGCCTCTAACCACGCTCACCGGTCGCGCGATTTTTTTAGTGCTCCACTGAACTCCTTCGTGGTCTAGTCACTAGTGGTTAGAGCATTGGTTCTCGACTCAACAACAAACAACAGCAACAAAAAATGTTGTTTCCAAGTTTGGTTAGGACAATGCAGGCTGATCACCTGATTGTCTGACAAGAAAGATGATCCATACGTCAGATGGGCATGTAAAATGTCGGACCTGCGCCTCATCTCTCGTCAGTTGTGTCGGTTATCCGTCCCACTGGGTTACGAGAGTATAGGAAGAGAGAGTACTCTTGTGTACCTACTGCGCACACACTTGGGTAGTACTATAAAATTACTCCTGCGTAACTGGCCTGATTTCATTGAGACCGGCCGAATTCGTTGTGGGGGGAGTTAGAGTTAGTGCTCCACATAATATATTCATACTAAGTTGTGGTTCCGCGACCCTGTTTCGGTCTCAGGTCGCGGGTTTGCATCGCCATTTCATCGCATCATCCTTTAGATTGGCTATTTTTATCTTTATAATGATAGCTCTGGCTATGCTGAAGACTTGAAGAGCATAAGAGTCATTCCTGGCACTGTGAGATGATACAACGTCTATACGTGCTGCTCCCCCAAGTTACACTAGTTTACAACAAGTTCCGCATTATTGTGTTTATAGAGATGGTTACTTCATTCGGAGAATACTGTATAAATCATCCATACCTAGTGAATGAAAACGCCACAGTTTATAACAATTAGCATAACTATCATAGGCAGGACTGCGCCGACCCCCGGCAGCGCTTGTGTGCGAAACCCATGAAGCGCCTCTTATTTTTACGAATCTTCATGTTTTAACTTTTCGGTGGCGGCCCGCGGCGCCCTCATCGTCTTGGCGCCTGTGTGCGCCGCACACATCGCACACAGGGGCGGCACGGCCCTGATCATAGGTAATCTATTCTAATACTAGCTGTTGCCCGCGGCTCCGCCCGCGTATCTAAATAGAGTTTTTTCGCGGTCGCGGATATGTGACTGATGCAAAAAATCGATAAAAACAATCCTTATTGCGGATTATATATCATGCTAAAATTTTAGCTCAATCGGTGCAGAACTTTTTAAGTTTTTGAAGCGTATACAAACCAACATAACATTCTTTTATATATAGATAATAAAGAGGGAAAGTTTGTTTGTTTGTTTGCATTGAATAGGCTCCGAAACTACTGAACCGATTTTGATGAAATTTGGCACAGATGTAGAGTAGGCCACAGGGAAGGACATAGGCTACTTTATCGCAGAAAAAGGTTTCTGCGAAATTAAGTTTTGCGCGCACAAGTCGCGGGCTACACCTAGTTGGTAATATAAGTTTCTTTACATTTTTTCTTTAGACAGTTGGCTAAGGTTTCCTAATCCTACCTCTTTGTCAGTATCACAATTTGGCGGTTAGCGAGTTCTTAGCTTATACCTGTCTGTCGCTAGTGAGCAAGCCGAACCCAGAAGCGAGACATGTCCCGGTGTAGTCAGCATTTTGAGTCGTGAACGGTATGTAGTCGACGTACTCGTTGAATATAAACGGTTCAGATATAAACTGCAAATAATGATATAGGTTCTTAGTTCTTACATTCACAGTTCAGCAAGTAGGTGTCCAAGGAGTGTGGAGACTTGGGGCCAACGATGAAAGGATTCGCTTGGTGCAAAGCTGCTTGCCTAGCTGGTAGGTAAGTGTAATAATAAAAATGTAAATACCCGGTTCACGGGGGACATGATCTCCCCCTCCACACAAATTTCCTAAGTGTGTGGTGTGTCTACATCGAAGTTTGTGACGATGATCTCTACCTCAATATAAAGACGTAACTGTAAATTTAGGCAACTCTTCCTATAAGCGGTACGACATCAGAGAGATCATTTTCTACACTAAGGCGTGTAAAACTTGGTTGAGAGCAAACATGTGAGAAGAGACGCTGACAGGTTTAGCTCTTCTTTATATTCACCCAGAGATGGCCCTAGAAATCTCGAATATTTTCAACCGATTTGACAATAAAAATAGGACACTTCCATTTGTTATTTAATGTGTGAAATAAAGTTTTATTTACTCGACATAATATTGTATCTATTATTATTCCTGACCACTCCAAAATGTCAGTCTGCGACCGCGCCTGTCCATCAGAAAGCTCGAGAATTGTGAAAGTGGACAGCGTCTCGCCATCTTCTTTTTGTTCTCGCAGATACTTCTCAGAGACAATGCGACACTTCTCGCGACGTGTGACTTTTCGCCGTGAGTAACACATCCAGGATGTATAAGCATCTACTCACCACAATACCAATATCGTTGGACGGGAAATCGTATGATCGTTGGCAATGAACAGTTCTGATCCTCCGCCATTGTCCGTCCTTAGCCGAGTTGTGGTGAGGCGTAATGTTTGTATTCCATATCGTACCCGCCACTGCGTATACATTGGATAGTGACTTCAGTGTTCTAAGAAGATAAACAAAATTAAAAGCTTTAAGTACTTACTCCTCGTCATTGTCAAGCAGTGAGCGAGCTGATGATGATGAATTATAGCTAAGAATACTGTGGCGGACCAATCAGCGCACAGTCCTGAATTGCGCTATCGAAGTTTCTGAAGTTCGGAACTGAACGACAGCTGAAATGCATACAAGTGGGTTTCGGCCTGACCGAGCATACCACCTCGCGCGGTCGGAGATCTCCCTTTGGGGCCTGTCACCTATTCCCACAATACTCTAGATCACGTTAGCATTCAAACAAAATAAACTACTTTGGTCAAAATCGGTTCATTAGTTTGGTAGGTACGACTTACTAGGTCACGGACAGACATACTTACACACAGAGACAGACAGATAGACAGACCCGTCAAAATTATAACACCACTCTGATTTATTTTGGAGACCGGGGTTAAAGATAATAATCCACTAAACTCAATCACAAGTTGAAAAATTGTAGAGCTTTTATATTGAATACCTCTGTGAATTTTAAGTTTTAGGATCAATTGTAAGTACATTTACTGTACTACTTCTAATAATAGTCATCGTCTTATCTACCAACATATCTATACGTCCAATGCTTATTGCCTACTGAAATTAATTTTAAAATGTTCGATTTATTGAAGTCACCTGTAAATAGATTTTGTTTTATGATTCCTGCTCATAAAACTAATAAATATCCAATACAAAAAATACCGTTCCAATTTAAAAATCCTCTGCCAAAAGCTGGGATCTTCTACAAAACAGTGTGCTGCCGAGAGCACGACGTCAGTTGCTATCATAGAGCCACCACAGAAGGTGACAAATTCCCTATTCCTCACTGGCTTCTTAAATGCCACCTGGGAAATTACATGAAACATGGATTCAATAAATGTAAATTAAAAAGGGAAAAAGACGAGATATGCTGAGTGCAAGTTTTTGTCACTAGTCGCCTTGAAGAAGTTATCTACAATAATTTGTTACGCGTTTGCATCATCTAATCAAAAGCGCTATTGAATAGATAAAGTAGCGACAACAAACCTCCGAAACGGGCATTAATCTTTTTGTTTACGTTTTGTCGGATTTTTCAATCGTCAGATAACTTTTACCTGAGGAATAAATATGTGACTGACAGATTTTTCATACACATATTTTTTAGTCACATAATATTTTTTTTAGATGTACCTAATTTAAAATGCTTCTAATTCGCCTTATCTATACTCATAGGTATAATAAAGAGGAAAAGTTTGTTTATTTGTTTGCATTGAATAGGCCCCGAAACTACTGGACCGATTTTGATGAAATTAGGCACATATGTAGAGTAGACCACGGCTGCTTTTTATCGCGGAGAAATGTACGGTTACTGCGAAATTAACTTTTGCGCGCACGAAGTCGCGGACAACATATAGTGTATAGTGCGATTCAAATGAGAATAGGATCGAGTCGGCGCCATATTGTTTCGAATTTAGATTGTTACGATAATTAAATTTATGTTTAGTTAATTGATTACTATTTAACGTTTCTATTTAAATTCGATTAAAGACTAATAATATATAAATGCACATAAGTTTTTCTGAAAATCGCACTTTTAAGTGATATTTGACAGATAAAGGTCATTGACGTTCCTATTCTCATTTGAAACGCGTTACAATACATATAAAAAAATTGGCCATGCGCGAGTTGGACTCGATGTAGGGCTCCATGCAAAATAGTCACATTTGTTGTACGGGAGGACTCCCGTACAACAAATGTGACTATTTTGCATGGAGCCCTCTTGAATATTTATTTTATTCTGATATTCTGTTATAGCGGCAACAGAAATACATCATATTGTGTGAACATTTCAACTGTCTAACTATCGCGGTTCATACGATACAGCCTGGTGACAGCAGACAGACGGACAGACAGACGGAAGGACAGCGAAGTCTTAGTAATAGGAACCCGTATTACCGTTTGGGTACAGAACCCTAAAAAAGTGATATTTTTAGGAATTTTAGGGTCAATTACGTCTTACTTAAATGTTGTTTCCAAGTTTGGCTGGGACAATGCAGGCTGATTAACTGATTTTCTGACAAGAAAGATGAACCATGCGTCGGATGGGCATGTAAAGAGTCGGACTTGCGCCTGATCTCTCGTCATTCGTGTCAGTTATCCGTCCCACTGGATTATGAGAGTAAAGGAAGAGAGAGAGTGCGCTTGTGTATTGCGCACCCACTAGGACACTATAAAATTACTCCTGCGTAGTTGGCCTGGTTTCAATGAAACCGGCCACCGTCACCGAGATCGGTGTGGGGAGTTATTATTATTACTTGATAAGGTACATCGCCGGGGTTTCCTTCCCATCCGTTTATGATACGTGTTATCGGTTTGCTCGGTTCATGAGTTTTCTTCGCAGACACACTCATTAAAACTAATGAACACAAAATATTTTTCATAACAAAAATATGACACGCTGACATAATCTTGTTGATCTAATATATTTTTTAAAATTATTCTTGATAGTGGCATAGTACATAATCTTATATATTGTCAATAAAAAATAAAAAATAAAATTTAAGTGTCTCAGGTATAAGGTGTTTATAATTTTAAATTAACATTTTTAAAATGTTTGTCTTTCCGTCTGTCTATCTGTTTGTTCCGGCTCTTCTCTTGAAAAACGACAGGACCGATTTTCATGGGACTTCTTATTGGCAAATAGCTAATGCTATAAGGAGTAACTTAAGCTACTTCTATTTTAGGAATCCGACACAAAAATAGGGTTCAATACCTATCCGATAGTTCAACGTTTGAAAATGAAGAATTGAAGGCTATTGTGATTTTCGGTTTTTTGTTTTTATCCCGGTTTTAGTATCCAGAGCCTACTACCATACAAAATTTTATCAAAGACAGTAGATTTTGCGTGAAAGAGTAAAAAGCATCCATGCACCATCCATCCATCCATCCATCCATTTATCCATCCTCACAAACTTTCCCATTTTTAGTAATATTAGTAGGATTAAAAAATAACCTACCTTTAGGCTTTAACAATGAAGCTGATACCTCATTCAAAGATTGAAACATCGGTAAGTTTACTCCGAAATACTTACTGTAAGCGAAGGTAATATCCGCATCAGACGCCGAGAATTAAACATGGCCGCCGTCTCACTACCCCGGCACTCCGGAGCGGAACTCGCTCCATAAATTATAACTTCCGCTAGTTTGCTAATGAGGACTACACGGAGTGATTTTACTGTGCACGTATATTTTGCTATAATTTTGGTGCGTAAGTATAGAGAGACAAAGCGCTATAGAGAGATGAAAAGCTCGCCAACCAGGGACAGCTGCAACACCAGAGGAGATGCCACGCACTTTGTTGGAAGTTTTGAATTCCAAGTTATTCAGCCATAGATAAGTCATAAGTGGTAAGGTTTTAATCACTGTGGAAACGATGACTTGATTTGTCATAAAATTAAGTTCCGACACCGTGGATTTTCCAGATCCAGGTTCCGTACTTTTTTGTTAGATCATTCATGTAATAATTACAATAAAATTAAATTAATTGGATGCTCATAAGAAATACTGTGTCAACCCACAACATTACTAAAATCAAGATGTTGATACTAATCGCTTTCTCAGGCGATAAGGTATAATTTTAAAAATAGTGATAAGCTGAATTAAATCATTCTAGTACTGAAAAACTGATAAAAACTTTTACACGTAGTTGAAAATACTCTCTATAACTATTACTCGACTACGTAAATTAATTATATAAATATAACCTATGTTACCCGGGGCATTATTTCGGATCAGACATACAAACATACATAGACGCCCAATATTCTTTTGGCTACGCCGTAGTTGGGTTAAACTTACAATGAACAGCCTCCGTGGTCTAGTGGTTCGAGCCTTGGCTCTCGACTCGGAGGTCGTGGGTTCGATTCCCACAAGGGAATAACAAAAAAATGTTGTTTCCAAGTTTGGTTAGGACAATGCAGGCTGATCACCTGATTGTCTGACAAGAAAGATGATCCATGCGTCGGATGGGCATGTAAAAAGTCGGTCCTGCGCCTGATCTCTCGCCAGTCGTGTCGGTCATCCGTCCCACTGGGTTACGAGAGTAAAAGGAAGAGAGAGTGCTCTTGTGTACTGCGCACACACTTGGGCACTATAAAATCACTCCTGCGTAACTGGCCTGGTTTCAATGAAACCGGCCACCGTCACCGAGATCGGTGTGGGAGTTATTATTATTATTACAATGGACGTTAGGAATTAGGAAAAGGTTTTGGTCAATATATTTACTAGTGAAAAGAATAAGCTAGAGTCAATTTGTTCACAATATACTCTCTGCAATAACTTTCTATCTCATTATTATTATCCTAAAGTATCTGCTATCATCACAATTATTTGGTACTAGCTTTTGCCCGTGGAGTTCAGGTTCCATACAAAATTTTAATACCCTTTTCACCCCTTTGAGGGCGAATTTTCAAAAATCCCTCTTAGCGGATGCCTACGTCATTAGAACTATCTGTATGCCAAAATTCAGAAAAATCTGTTCAGTAGTTTCGGCCGTGCGTGGATAGATGAGTCAGCCAGGTTTGCCTTTTATATATTTAGAAGATTTTTTTCACGCAAGAAAACTCTTTCCCTAGTTAACCGCCCCGTGTGCTCCATTTTCCCGAAATCTCAGCATGTATTGTCTTGAGATTTGTATTAATTAGGGGCAAGACGTTGCCCGGATATTACCGACTGCTCATCTCACGTCATAACTTATGTACCACTACTTAGTACTTACAGATTATGTAGGCGTATAACTATGTAGAGGTATAACTCATAACTAAGATGTAGTGTTATTATATAGTGGACCCGACCTTTTTGTATATTTTCCATAACGGTCGAGAAAATTTTAGGTAGGGGCCACAACACTACGTTGCGATGATTTACAAGAATTGTACGATGTCGTTTGTGCGATGCGTCGCCGCGCGCGCGTCGTCGTAACTATTTATTAATCTGTGATATTGTGGCCTCGCCCTAAGATTTTCTCGGGCAATTTATAATCGTAACTTCTTACTAATAAAAATATTTATACATTATATAAGCTATACAATGTTTTGTCTATGTCTGTCAAGCGACATTTCCGACATATCAGACAAGGACAAAACATTGATAGCTTAAACACTGTATTAATATTTTTATTAGTAAGGGTATTAGAGCAAAACAATGTACGACACACTGCAGATAATTATTATACATCAAAATTGGTTGGGAAATAAATATATAATACGAACGTCAAAAACTTTAAAAAAGGACGATGAACCTGCTAAATATTTATTTTCCCCGAAGATTTTCCCTGACTGAATTTCGAGCCCAGTCGCGACTTTCGAATGTGAGCAATCTATAGTTACACACATACGGCAGAATGCTTAAACGCTAGATAAATTACGTGGTACTTAAATCACATGCTGTCCTTCTCATTCTGCCGAGCAGTAACAAAGACAGTCTTATACTTAGGGGGCCCTTAGGTACATTTTAATTACAGACAGACGACTGGGCAGAGAAGTATTTAGTTATAATTGTTTTTACCCTTATGGAACTCTAAAACTGGACATACCGAAAGTGAGACTCAAGAAAACATCCCTAAAAAGTATTAGCTGTGGTATTAGATAAGACTTTAAACTTTTAACATCTGAACCTTGTACTGTCCTGTACAAGACGTTCTAATTACGAAGTTAAACGACTTAACCGAGCTAATTAACTGTTACAAGTTCCGTCTGCTAACTTGTATTGTCTCCGTGTTGTTGTTTGTTGTTATGTTGGTGTATATATACAACACTATAAATTTGGGCATTCCTAAGTTCAGTTATCTATCACACAAACTGTATGTACGAAAGGTAATTTTACTATATTTACTACTAGCTTTTGTCCGTGGCTTCGCCCGCGTGGAATAGTGTTCTTGAAGTAATCATTAAAAGAGATGTTTGATTTTGGGCCAGCTCTATGTATACTACATAGGTAAATAGGAAAAAATATGGAAATTTCATAAAAATACAAAAAAAAAATCAATTTGAAGAAGGGTACATGATAAAATGATTATTTGAAGAGTTTTTTATTACGAGAACCCTAGTTCTAGGGCGGCCATGACAGTTGTTTTGACTTGACTTTTGACGTCAACTTGACAAATTTAGGTACTGCAGTACAAAACATTCGCGAGTCTCATGCCCGTTTTCACCAACCGCATCCTAATTTTAGGTGTATCTTAACGGTCATTTAGGGCATCTCTTAAGAAAAATCGTTTTCACCAACGCATAAGTGTCACCTAAGTCCTTAGGTTGTCCCCTATCTTTAAAGGGTCGATTTTTCGCCACTTATCCGTCCCCTAAGCCATTTTTTGGAAATTTGAGACGAGTTTAAGTTCTGAAATTATATTCTGATAGTTTGTTTTACAATAAGAAACAGGTTATTTGGTCAAAGAGCAGAATATTTTGAAAATACGACGATGTAGAACTCCTACTTTGTCCGATATAGGTTATTAAAACAAAACACAAATTTTTCCATATTATTTTATAAATTCTTCTTGAGTATAAAGACGACAAGTATTATTATATTTTAATTTATGTTTAGGTACAGAACAACTACGATCTCATAGATAAACAATGATTGCCGAGGGATATTAGCAATTTAAAAGTCCAGATTATTTTTAGCCATTTGCTAAGCATCAATGTGTGCTGGTAATTAATCTGGCATTTACTTGTAGTCGTGTTATGAGAAGAGATTTCCGAAATCACCGGAAAATTTTGATCAGTATGTAATTTATGGACAATTTTATAAAATAGCTCTTTTTTCAATGTATAAGTATTAAGTATATTGCACATACAATAAAATATATATACCTAGTAAGTCGAAATGTATCTAAATTGGCTTAAAATCAAATTCAAACATTATTTATTTCAAAAACTGTCACCTAATTAAGTGTTCCCTAACTAGGTGTCACCTAGCGTGGTGAAAATGAAATTATGTAGGTGTCGAATTTAAGGGAACACCTATCTAAAGTGTCACTTACGTAGGAACCGCTTAGGAGTGTGTTGGTGAAAACGGGCATCAGGCTCTTATAAATACGTCTAGAGTTTTCGATAGCGCGATAGTATTTGTTGTTATGGCAGCAACAGAAATACGTCTGTGAAAATTACAACTGTCCAGCTAACTCGGTTCATGAGATTATAACCTGGTGACAGACAGACGGACAGCAGGGGCTCAGTAATACCCGTTTTTACCCTTTGGGTACGGATCCCTAAAAACCATCGCGAAATAACATGTGCGGTACAATAGTTCGTCAGGCGGGGTCAGTGTTACCTTACACAGAGCATACATTTGCTCTTTATTACTTTTTTATGGCATATGGGGACGAACAGGCTGATGGTAAGAGATCTAATACCAATAATAGAGTCACAAGTGAGATGCTGTCTATCTATACTAATAGAACACATTTAACTCTAGGGCCCTCTTGTGCAGATCTAGGTTAAAGTTAACTCTGGATTAAAATCACTATTATATCACTATATTCATAAATACGAAGAATTCGAGAGATAATATGATATTTAACCTAGGGTTAACTTTAGGTACCTAACCTGAATCTGCGCAAACGGGCCTAGTAGAGTTAAATTATATTAGAGTTACTCTACACACAGTTACGTTAGTAATATATATTCTTTGACACAGTTATGCTTATGTCAAAAGAGTTTCCCATATTTTTAGGGTACCGTAGTACTACAAGGAACCCTTATAGTTTCACTCTGGCCGTCTGTCTGTCTATCTACCTGTCAGTCTGTCTATGGCCCATGTCCATTCATTATTACAGAAGGTAAAATACCTTCTATAATAATGAATTTAAATTGATAAAATTTGGTGAAGATTTCGTTTTCGGCATTATAAAATAATAATTAATTTATATTTTAGGAGTGGCTCTCCGGGGGGATGATCGTGTCGAATTGTTTTTGTCAATTGTCGAATAGGTCCTTTTAAATAAATGTGAAGTTTCATACAAGACTTTTTTATAAAGTAAATCATTTTCGAGTAATCTTCCTCCAAAGTGGTTCACAAGATGGTCCCCTCTGGCATTTCTAAACTATAAGAGGTAAAAACTTGTAATTTTTCATGTCCAGGTCATGCAAAATAATTTAGGATAATTACTAATAATACTTTGAACGAAATCGGACAATAATTACTTTTGAAGTAATTTGATAAAAAGCTGTTGCGCGTTCATAGTTTCGGAACCCTCCTCATATATGTCCTGACAATCCGGCATGCTCTTGGTTAGGTTAGGTTACTTACAAAACGGATTAGGCTATATATTTGATCTGTGGATTTTTAAAACAATACAAAGTTTGGTTTGGTACCACGACGTAGAGTCGAGACACGTCGTCACCCCGTCATGCCTTCAAAAATAAACGAATTGAAACGTCAATGAAACAAATTATATTACAGATATTAATATAAGGCGCATTAAACAAATCTGATGTAAACCTAGGAAGATTAATAATGTAATCCATAACCAAACTTAAAAAAAAAAAAAACATCTTCGTAGGTCAGCCATCTGTTCCCTTTTAAATATTAACACGAACCTGTTAATGGCATAACAAAATACTATTAAGAGTGGAGTGGGCCACTTCAACTCGGGGGCTCGTCGAGGCTCGCGGTGGCTCGTCGTGGCTCGGGGGGCTCGTCGTGGCCCGCGGGGGGAAGCCGGGCACCAGTGCCGGCGCTTATTAAAAATGTGGCCTGAATATCAAATTGCTATCTCCTCTATTGTATCGCACCCTTCATTACTGTGCCCCCTGATTTTTAACTTGTACAGAGTAGTTAATTTTTTTATCTTTATTTTATTTAAGCGGCTTTTGCCATACAAGGCCCATCATAACTTATCTATACTAACATAATAAATAGGAAAAGTTTGTTTGTTTGCATTGAATAGGCTCCGAAACTACTGGACCGATTTCGTTGAAATTTAGCACATCTGTAGAATAGACCACGAGGAAGGACATATGCTACTTTCTTTTGCGGAAAAATGTACAGTTTCTGCGAAATTATCGTACGAAGTCGCGGGCAACATCTAGTTATTAATAAAATAACATTAACAATCGTATTTAAAAATAATAAGAAACATCTACTTTGCATTTAATTTTGCTTATGCTTGTACTAAATATTTAAATAATAACAGTAAAAAAAGTGTTCCATGTGATTTTTTGTGTCAAAGAATTAAATCTTGGATTTATTGTCTTAGTGGCAAAATCATTCACGAAATCATGACACAAATATGTATTACCATTTATCATGTGATTACATATTGCATAAATAATACTTGCTACCTATTACTAACTTCTACGAGTACTGTAAAATAAGATTTACAATATAAGTAGATAAAGTCTTTTATTTTTAAAGTTTAAACTTTTTCTCTGATTACATTTTCTCTGATTTTCTCTGATATTTAGTATTTACATATAAATAAAACGTTTTTTCTTACACACCTATCGCAAAAACATGCCTATCAATTTTAACTACTAACTCCATTCGACAAACGCAATCTCTAACAGTAGCTACTCTGTAATGTTAAGAGAAGAGTAAAATTGTAGTGGGCCTCGATAGCCCTAACTGAACTTTTGTTTATTTTTTTATAAATAAATTCAGTTGTCACAGTTAGTATGATAAACGACGCTCGTACACCGGAGTCATATGGCCACTTGTCGCGTCGTTGTTTTATGTATGGAGCTTGAATGGACCTTGATTGTATTGTTATAAGCAAAATGCTCGCCAAATGTTAAAAAAATGCTGGTTGATGGATAGCAAAAAATGATTATAGTTATAATAGATACAATAATAAAATGATACGTAAGTATAATATTATTTTCTCCGAGGCACCCATGTGTTTTCTACTAGCTGGTGCCTGCAACTTCGTTTGCATAGAGCTAACGGAACCCAAGTTTTTAAACGAAATCCTAAGATAATGTAGGCTATTTAAGACCTTGTAACATCTGCCACTGAAAGTCTCGTGAAAATCGACCGTTTCAGAGATTAGTCGGAACAAATATACAGACAGATAGACAGAAAAAAATAATATTAATTCTGCTTATGCTTATACTAAATATTTAAATAATAAACAGTAAAAAAATGTTCCATGTGATTTTTTTGTGTCAAAGAATTAAATCATTTATGGATCCTGGATTTATTGTCTTAGTTGCAAAATCATTCCTGACTAAATTATTTTTTAAATTATTATTTTGCAAATGCATTTAGTGCATTAGCTGTTAATTTTAAATTACAAACAGACACTTAAATTTCATTTATTTGTATATATTTTTATTTATTCTAACAGCCTCCGTGGTCCAATGCCTTAGAGCTTAACTCTCAGAGGTCGTGGGTTCGATTTCCGCATTAGAATCCGACGCGCTAACCACTGAGCCACGGCTGAAGTCTTCCTACTATGTAATATAGTACTAATACACAATACTTCTTGCACTATTTCCACTTTAATAATTTAACATATCTACTATGTATTATGTTAATTTAAATAAAAAAATAAAATACGTTTATTGCAGACCAATAGTCCATAGAGCAAGTATTTATTACGTTATTTTTTTCTATTCAACAACAGTAGCTCCATAATTATAGAATTATTAAAACATCAAAAGAAACCGAAAAGCTAATCCCGAACTTTTCAGTATGAATAATACACAAACCTAATCCTCAATTTGCGAAGGTTTCCATTTTTTTCGGTTCCATTACTTCGTTCCGCGGCCAATTTGAAGATATTGAATAAGTAATAAAAGCCTCTCTTAATATTTATGCATAGATTATACCAACAGATGAGGCGGACTTTTGTACCTACTAAGAACTAAAGATTTTGACGAAACAATATTTTGTCATCCGCCACACGGATAACAATAAAAAAACCGTTTGTGGCCTTGAAAATATAGTAAATTGGAGACAGGCGATCATAGTAAGCTCTACTTTGATACAAGGAACATTAGGATATGTCGCAAGGATTAATTATAAAAGACTTACTAAAGTAAAATTATGTAGTTTAAAAGACTAAAAAGGCACCAGATAATATTATCTACCTCGTTACAAAACTGTGTGGTAGATTCCATATAATATGAAGTACCTAATCACTTACTCTATCTATTACCAAGGAAAGTTCCTTTACCTGATTCTATTGCCACTTTTCAAGGTTAAATTGGTTTGTAGTGTACAAAGTAGAATTGATTCGTAGGTATAAAACCTGAACAGGAGTTTATCTGTTTTATTCTTTGGGCGTCCTCACAACCGAAAAATGTAAATGCATTATGACGAGTTATTTCGTGCTTCATCATACCGCCGCCTGTCGGGAATTTGGTGGGAAACTCGCGGCGAAAATATCAAAAACACAACCACATTAGTGGGTTTGATTCCGGAAAATGCAATTGTGAAGGTTGAAATAATTTGCACGTCTCGTTGGAAACGAGACTGCAGATTTTTTTGTACTTGTTTGAAGAATATTTTAACTTTTTCATAACTTTTAGGGATTAGCTTTAATTAGCTTAAGGTAATCCACCTTATATTTACTTAATATCATTACTAAGGATGAGGTAGCCTTAATTATGTTATGCCCATATATATATATATATATATATATATATATATATATATATATATATATTTACTTTAACATCTTTTATGTTTTTCTATACTAATATTTTTGTTTCTTTGCATTGAATTGGCTCTGACTGGACCGATTCCGATAAAATTTGACACATATATAGAGTAGACTACGAGAAAGGACATAGCTACTTTTAATTGCGGCAAAATGTACGGTTCCCACGTAATATCCCTTTGTGCGCAGGAACCTGCGGGCAACATCTAGTATTGTAATAATCTGTAATCATAAGATTTTTGTATTAGTATTATAAACATGAATAGGATGTTATATTCATAAATAATAACAGAACATTAAGTAAACTACTGAGTACCTATCTGACAATGAAGTAACCCTTTTACACTTTCTTCATGTAACGGAATCACAAACCGTTGGCCACCACAAAGAAAACAATACTTACACAGTTAGTAATAATGAGAATTCCTTTCAAAATTTGCAAGGTCATGCCACAGCTCCGTTACCAGTAACAACCATTTTTTTTCTTTGATGATGTCTTTATTGTATTTAGTGGTAACTACCGAATATGTTTAAGCTTTTGTGACATCACAGCATGAATGCAAATGCATTATTGGCCAAAGTCGGCTTGTGGCTTTTAAATTTGCATCGACAGTTTTTGAACGCGGATAATAATATAATCTGTGGAATGTTTTGAAGTTGTAGGAAAATGACCCGTAAATCTACAATGCTCGTAGTTTTTTTATAAATTCTTTGTTGATGAAGAAGTTTAATTTTCTGACGACCTCCGTGGCTCAGTGGCGAGCGCAGTGGCGCTTTAGCCATGGGTCATGGATGTGTATTAAATATGTGTATAATATAATAAAAATCTTAAATACAAGTATAGTATAAAAAGTATTAAATATATTATTTCCGTTGTCTGGTACCCGTAACACAAGTTCTTCGGATACTTACCACGGGGCCAGACTAACGTGGTGTGAAGCGTCCATAGATATTATATATTATATTATATTAATTTTATACTAGCTTTTTCCCGCGGCTCCGCCCGCGTAAGTGTAGTATCGGGTATCCCACGGGAATACTGTACTTTTTCGGGATAAAAAGTAGCCTACAGTAGTTTGCTAGTAGTTTTTGCGTGAAATAGTAACAAACATCTATCCGTCAATCCATCCACACAAACTATCACATTTATAATAGTAAGTAGGATTTAGTTAAATAACTAGTACGTCCGAATTTATAATAGCTATAGTTAATAAAGATAGGAACCAAAAAAATGTTTTACCTAAATTATTTTAACGACCAGGCGCCTAAACGTCTATAATAAATGACCGCAAAAACTCACTAACCACTATGAATCTACTTATGATGAGAAACTGCAAACATCGACATCTGCCATTTTTTTAGCCGGAAACATTTCACACATTGTAATCTTAAGTGGCATGAAGTGGGCTCTGGGCAACTAATGAAATGGCATGTCGAGTAGACCACGTAAAACTTATCAATTGCTACTTCCGTTCGCATCTGTCGTGTCCGTTTTCAGTCCCTTCATAGAAAAGCAATCGGGTAGTCGTAAACGTTAAGGGCCTGGTATCACCCCCTTGGGCCTTATAAAGGGCCTGCGATGTTTCTTGACAGTGCCGAAAAAATGCTGGTGACCCCTGCTCCACGGCCGTCGGGGGTGTTATAAGATCGCAAAAAGCGTAATTTAAAGCTGACTTAAGGTTTCGAATTAAAATGAAGTAGCGAATTTTCGTTTACGTTGTGGAATTATTTATTTTTGGGTTCGTTCTTTGGTCACATGAAGTTCTTTTTATGAAATGTTACTTTTATGTGGCATAACTAAGTTCTTTTTAAGTATTTTATTTTACTAACTAATATAATATTACGTTTCGTATATAATATTAAGTTTATGACACGAATTATCAATACAAAATTATCTTAAATCTACATAGATTCTTAGTTTTCTATACCAGTTTGTGGACAGATATCGTTCAGGCTTATTAATTTATTAACTAGTAAACTATATAAAAACCAGCTTAGTGTGAGTCAGACTCGCGCACGAATGATTTCGTAGCGAAATTCCGTATAGGGTTACAAAACAGCAAAAAACACGTTTGTTTTATGAGACCTCCACTAAAATATTTTTTTATTCTGTTTTTAGCATTTGCATAGCGGCAACAAAAATAGATCATCTGTAGAAATTTAAACTGTGTAGCTATCACGGTCTACGAGATACACGGCTTGGTGTTAGACAGACGGATAGACGGACAGTCTACGGAGACTTCTCTGTCCGTTGGGTAATAGGGTCCCGTTTTTACCCTTTGGGCACGAAACATAAAAGTTTTTGTAATTAACTACGTCCGTAAATGCTCTACCTATCAAATGCAGGTTAATATAATAATTTGTGGTATAGTGTGTGTTGCTGTGAATTTAAAATTAAGCATTATTTCATAAAAATATATTAAACCTATAGCCGTACGTATAACCTCCTCCTTTTTTGGAAGTCGGTTAAAATATTAACTACTGCACCTACCTCCGCAAAAACTTTAACATATCGGCCAAATTTCATACTCCTCCGGTACAATTCACGTTAAACTGTACAGCTTGGTAAATTAGTCCTGGTGGTGTTGACAGATGGAACTAAAATATTTTCAAATGTATCATCTTTTATGCTTATTAGATTAGAAATATATATCTATAATATAAAAATGAATCGCTGAATGTGTTAGGTACTAAGCGCAAATCTCGAGAACAGCTGAACCGTTTTCGCTAATTCTTTTTTGAGAATTGAGAAAAAAGAATAACTATTGAGTGACGTTAGTTTTTTTATATTGGAAAAGGAGCAGGTTTAGGCGTATATATAGGAGTATGTGTAGGAGCAGGTGTATGAGTTGGTATAGGAGTAGGTGTAGTCATTTATACATTCCAGTTCATATTTTAAGACAGAACAACGTCTGTCGGGGTCAGCTAGTTATAAAATAAATATTTTAATATAATAAATAGGTAGTACTTATGTATAATTATTATATTGGCGTATGCCAATATGTGCTTTATATGCCAATATATGGCTTTATGATGATACAGTTGAAAAATGACTTTTTTGCCAAGCTTTACTTAAAGTTTTATTTACAATTAATGTTATAATTAGACACTATAGCCAGTATAAATCCAGTTTCCACTTATTATGTCGACCGCATCAATCCCCCCAGGCGGTCTGCAACAATAGTGCTCCCATTGTATCTAGATCCTAGACTATTGTTCTCCATATGGAGATCAGGATGCTAATCGCTATCTGTCGCGCATGCCAAGTGTCTTCTCTCTTCCTTAGTTTCACTGAAGTGGATCACCGATCACCGTTGCATTATCATCATCAGCTCTACTCTGTCCAGACTCAATTTAGTTTGAACGTAAACAAAGAGACTTACTTTGTACCTAAGTATTAGGATAGGAAAATATGTAAGGATGGATAGATGGATAGATGATTGATGGATATACTTTTTCACGCAAGAATTACTGAAAGGATTTTGATGAAATTCGGTATGTTAGAAGTTTGAGTTAACTATGTGTTAATCCAGAGCTAGGCTACTTTTTATCCCGAAAATATACGGAGTTGCGAGCAAAAGCTAGTCACTAGTCACTAATATAGGAGACATCAAGTTTTCAAACAAATGTAAACACACTTCGTAGTGATATTTACACATAATATGTTTAATATGTTTAGTTGTTTTGTAACATATTATAAGTTTTTATATCGCATTTACCCTACACCTACGTCTACCTATGTCCTTTGTATTTCCATAAAAGTTTGACGTGTCTCTACAGTCCTAGACATGATGTCATATATTGTGTTCCTGGCTGTACATTTTCAATAACCACGTTTCAGCTTCTATAATATTGATCTAGCGTCTTGGCCAAAACAATATTTCGCATTAGCCAAATCTCTAGGCACTGGCGGTGGGCGTGGCCGGTGGGCGTGCCGGGGCGGGCTTGAGGGACCTCCCAGAAGGTCCGCGGAGGTTTCAACAACTTGTTTTGACTAATTTGTTTTTGACTTTGACGACATAGTATGTTTTAAAAAATACATTTCATTTTATATGGCAGACAATACCCTCGTCATCAAACCTACGCCCTGTCTACTTTTGTTATTTGCTTATAAATTATTATATTATAAACAGAAAAAAGGACGATATTTTAACAGAAATACCTATATTTTGACTTATAGGCAGTGGCGGCGCTAGACCAGATGTGGACGTGGGCGAAATAAAGTTCGCGAGGCCCCTTTTACTTCGCAGTAAAAAAAAACCTTTAAATTAAGTGAGCTATATTATAAAATAATGTATGAGTAAACGAGTTTTACTGTTGATAATCAAATGATGACAAAAAATAATTACACACATAGAAATTAAAATAGTCGAACTTTTCGGCTTTTAGCCTCACTGAATTTCTTCAGCATTGTGTCGTAGCTAAGACTAGCTGCTATTTCAGCTTCTATTAGTAGAACTGATAAAGCGGAAAGTCTGTCTTGGCTCATTGTGCTTCTCAAACCATCTCTTTTATCAATTTCAACTTTGAAAAACTTCTCTCAGTGGAAGCTGTACTGACTGGAACTGTGATGATGATTCTAATTATTATGTAATGTAAACATATGGATAATACTTCTTCTAAAATGTATTCATATATATATTACATTTGATACACTGATTAACAATTAACAGAGTCGTATATTTAATTTAGTTTTGGTAGGTTTTTACAAAACGATTAGGTACGTAATAAAAAAAAATATTAAAAATATTTATTAAAAGTATTTTTTAAATAATTATAGGTTAATAACGCCAAAATATCAATGGAGGAATTTTAGAAATAAACATGTGGTTTATACTAATTATACCTATTATGTGATCTGTTTTGTGTAAATGTGTAATTAATAAGTTTGATCTGAATCTATCCAGGTGTTTTGCCATACAATTTAGCTGTAAAGTAAATTTAATAAAGTATTTAATAAGGGTGACACACCCAATTGCTAGAACTGTACCAAATTATCAGCGACCCGAACAAATAGTATATTTATAAGCTTCTCACTAATTAATTTTTGTTTCCACATAATAGAAACAAAAATTTAATGTTTCTGGAATCTACTGCCGGCGACACCATACTTTAAACTATAAGGTATTTTCCTCTGTAATAATCTATGTAAATTTGGACTATCTCTTAAAGTGCTGATAATAATTGGTGCTCTCACCCTTCAACTCGAAAATAAGGTTCCTACTCGTATTAAAATATATCAAGAAAATTTTAGTTAAACTTTTGTTTTATGGGAATTGGGAGCTGCCTTTAAAAAAATATTTTATTCTTTTTCTAGTATTTTTTGTTATAACAGCAACAGAAATACATCATTTCTGAATATTTGATCTGTCTAACTATCACGGTTAAGGAGATACAGCTTGGTGACAGACAGACGGACGGACAGATGGATAGACAGATAGGCAGACAGACAGATTCCGAAGTCTCAGTAAGTGTGTCCTGTTTTTACCCTTTGGGTTACGTAGTAACTATTTATTAATTTGTGCTTTGGGTACGGAACCCTAAAAAGTTCTACCTTGAAGTACAGAGTAGAAAATATTTTATATATTAATTATTGATTCAAATTTCCCCTACAATGGTCCACGACTTTTCCACACAATCGTGGACATACCATTATACGCTTGTTGAGTGCAACGAATAGCGTGTTCCACATGACACTAATTTTGCCCAAAACGCTACGACAATTTTCACCACAAAATGGTGTTTCTTTAGCGAAATAACGTTATTACTGAAAATTTTGAAAATGTCGTTTTTACCAATTTCTGTGACTAGTGGAACAACTGATCATAACTGATGTTGAAAACATCAAAAATTGCTTATTTTAACCCAAGTAGGGAGCTGGGTAAAAAATAGCGAAATGTTGTGATCATTCTTAGCGTTTTTAACAGTTTTTGACAGATGACAGTTGCGTGTGGAACAGGGGTGAAAACAGTTACGAACGATCATATAGCGCTACGCTAAAGAAACAGAATGTGAATGAAAATAACGAAATTTTCGTTCTGACCGTGCTAGTGGAACGCTCTACAAATCGATAGCTAACTTTATAGTATCTGTTCCTCTTTAACCTGTGTTTAAAGAGTATATATTTCGGTCACGTTAAATTTAATTAAAAATAGGTGTGTTCATTCGTCAGAAATCCTTATTTTACGTTATTTATGTGTTACTTTACACATTAACGTTAGCAAGTAAGGTCATTACTACTTAGCACACGAAATTTTAAACAGACGCACGCAGTAAAGTCACTTAACTTGCCTGTAGCTCTCTTCTCTTATTTAATTTAATATCAACCTTGTCGGCGGACTTCCGCCACTTTTCTTTATCTTCCACTAGTTCAGCCACCACCTTCAGCTCTCTAAAGGACATGACATTTATATTATCTACCAATTGACTAATATAGTTTTTCCTTGGCCTTCCTCTACCCCTCTTTCCTTCTAATATTGTACTTATTAATGTATCATGTCTTATGAGATGCCCAGTCATCTTTCCTCTACTATTTTCTAAAGTTTTTAATATGTTTCTCTTTTCTTGTATCATCTGTAATTCTGTAGCACGACTTCGTTAGTTTTCTTTTTCTTCCTATAGCTACTTCCTAAATATGCATTGCATTTGTGCACTAGTAAATCTTTGAGGGGTCGCTTTATTTTAGCTACTATGCCACTTGCTAAGTGGCATAGTAGCTAAAATAAAACTTTTGTAAGATAAACCATTCTGCACCGCTGTCGTGTCATTTGGCACGCATTTGGCGCGTACACTTTTTTCGGCAAATTACACGGTTCTAGTGGGATCACCTTTAATATTTTAGTCGGTGGTACAGCTTGCAGATAATAGAAAAATTAAACTTTATAAACTTAAAAAAAAAACGCGTATAAAGTAATTATAGCGTTTATAAAAATACATTATATAACAAAATAACGACTTTTTTATAAGTAGGAATACTGAATTATTAATAAAGTGTTGGTAGCCTACCTTCTTCGATAAACATAAATAATGATGTTTTTAATTACCTACCCTTAAACTAGACTTGTAGTCATAAATATTGTAGTTACACTAAAAAATTGTTAAACAATTGTAATCTAGGCATTTTACAAGATAAATAAATAAATCATTACAAACTACCACACCAAGAGAAATACAACAAAATCATGTCAAGTCAACAAAGTGTTACATTTTACCCGCCAATTTAATTTATAATGGAAAGGATTTATGACGTCATTCCAAAGTTCACATGAGCAATTATTAATGTGGCGACAAATCTTATTTCGCAAGTAGTTAAAGTCAATTCCCACTGAAATTTCATCATCGTCAATCTACGTCGGTTTAATAAATCCTCCGAGCCCACCCCCGGAGGACGGAGGTCTAGCGAGATATTGTCCCTCTCAAATCCCTCTGTCCCTTACGCGCGGTGAAGGTAAGCGGTCTCTGAGGGAAACCTCACCAACGACCCTCGATAACCGTCCACAAGGCTACACACACACAGTGCACTGTGCACTGCAAAATTTCGTCTGAGTTTTGAATAATTTTTTAATTTTTCTAGCAAATTCGATTTCGAATAACTGTTTTGTTGTTTTTAATGTTGACTAGGCCAGTAATGTATAAAAGTGGCGCCATCTGTGTCAGTGGCGTCGTCTCGCTCGTGTGGCGAGGGCGTGTCCCCAGGGCACCTCCCAGCGGGGACGGGGGCGCCGCAGCGAGCACTCGACGCGATCCCGCGACGCTTGTTAGTGCTCCGCAAATCCGCAGCGGGATCGCCCGCACTACCGGGACTCTATCCCCACACGATAACACAGAGCCGTCTATCGGACTCATTAGGGACTTCTATTCACATTATTACACATATTTTTTAAAAATTTCATACGAGCTCGCAATTTTGAATTTACGTGAAATCCTAGATTTCTGGATTTTATTTACGTGTTCCGTTAATTTTGTGTTATTTTTACTAAGAAATAAAAGTGCGGGAATTTGGAATAGCACCGCGGTCGTACATCGTCGCGTGTGTTCGTGCGTGGTCGGGGAGCCGGTCGCGATTCGGTCGGACGAGTTGAACGCGGCGGCGGGCGGGTACACGGGCTCGCCGTGGCCGCCGCTGGACCTGGACCCTGTGGGATGGGGCCGCAAGCTGTACCCGACTGGGGCCACCCGATCCTCAGGTAATTTTAACTAAAATCTAACTAATTTCCAACTAAATACAAAAAATTCAACGATATTCGAGAAAACAACGTCATTCCGTGTTGTTTTTAGGTGTCAAAAATATCAGTAGTTTTCAACTGTGCCACTGGCATATTATAGATAAAAAAATATTTCATTTTATAATATAATATGTTCAAACTAAGAAATAATATATTTTCTTTCTGATAAAAAAAGAAAAATTATTTATCACATGATAAAATATGTAAAAGTCAGTTGTTAAATAGCGTTATTATTGTCACCAGACTACAGTGTTCAAGTAGAGAATAAATCATTTTTGATATACTTTTATTTCATAAAAGAATTTTTCGTCTCTTGTTTCAATGTCAAATAATAAAAAAATCTGTAGTTATATTCCTTTATTCCTTTTAAAATTGTGTTACTGTACAAGCAAAATATTCTAAATAGAAAAAACACATTCCAACTGATTAACTGATTTGTTTAACAGTATAACTAAATGTTGTTGTAAAATCTTGTAAAGAATAAAATTAGCTTTCATTGAATTTTAATATTACTTTTGGAAAATATAGCCTAGCTTATATTGCGTAGCCTGTGCAGGTGCCGTAGCCCGTAGCGCACTTTTCGTGTAGCAAAATAAAATAATATGTACTTTAATAATATGTACTTTACTTTATTAAAAAAATCTTTACTACCTAGCTACCTAGCTTAGAAAATATATTTTTTGTTTATTCCTACATTACATTATAATTGTACAAAATACTGTTTTTATAAGACATTTAAATTCAAAAAAAAAAATGGTTAATAATTCTTATCAAAATCAATGTAATTAAAAATATTGCTTAAACAAATTTTTATAAATTTAAAATTATTTGAGTACCTACCTATTTTTATTAATTTTTAAGTGAAGTACTTGCGGTTTATTAGATAAAAGTATTGAAAAATAAATACCTAGAAGATTTACTATAATTTTGAAAAAACAAATCGAATCATGATATTTGGAAAATAAAATTGGTTAAATATTCATTATTCATTTATGTTTCTTAGTTGGCAAGGACATTTTTAACTATAACATAATAATGTTTCGGGGTTAAATTATGTTACCAAGTCTGAAGTTACATAGTTATAGTTAAAATATTCTTTGTCTAAAAGTACAAAAGTACACTCTTCTTTTATTTAAATCAATCGGATGGTATTTATTCCAGAAATAAAAAACTATAGCTACATTTTAATAACCATGATGCCAATAATTTTGTGACAACTATCGGATTATAATATTTTGTGTAAAATATCTTTTTATTCTTATATTGTTGTATAAATTTCATATAAAAAAAGGCAATTGCAAAAATTATACATTTTATTTGAGGTTCATTATTGGCGATATAGGTATTTTCTATCTTAGTCATAATATTCTAAAAGTACTAAGTAAATGTAACGAACTATATTACAAGCTTTATCTTCCCAATAAAAAAATAGCATTAACCTCTCATCTTAGGAGGTCTAATGTTCGGGCTTCATCATCAAGAGGCGGCGGGCGTGCACGCGCAGCCGCGCGGTCCCGTGACGTCACTGAAGGAGGAACCCCTGACCAGGGCCTGGATGACCCCCAGTTCCCTAGTTGACAATACCAAGTAAGTATTTATATGCAGGTGGTTACTAGTGTGGACTGTTATGTCGCCCCGACCGGTGTCCCAAAGGTGTTCTAATCTGTAAGCTTAATCCGGCCCTGAGTATTAAAATTATATTATAGATTATATTCAATTATTGTTCTATTTATATGTTGGAATTGAGTGTCCAAATCTGATTTATATATTAAAAAAAGCTACTGAAAAATACCAGAAATAATTAGTATTCTCAATACACAAAAAATGGCGAAACATACACGTTGAGTACCGAGATCCCACAGGAACCGTACATTATGCCGCGATAAAATATAGCCTATGTGTTTTCCCGTGGTCTTCTCTATATCTGCGCCAAATTTAATTAAAATTGGTCCACTAATTTTTGAGCCTATTTAATGAACACATATAAACTAATCTTTCTTTTTTATTATATTAGTGTGGATGAAAAACAATAATTAGTAATGACTAGAATGTTACCCTAAATAATTCTAATTTTGTTTTGCTTAATGTCCTAAACCCCAATCCAGTATTATTTTTAAACAACTGGCAGAGTGCACCCTATTTACGCATTTGATAAGCTTATTAGTGAAAAGAGCATCGGTTGAATACGAACCCACAACCAGTTGGCATCAAACCGCTGTACAGGATTACTGAACAGAAGGGATACAAATTAAGTTATCTTTACATAAAATGTATTGTTATTGAAATTGGTTTTCTGAAATATTGTTAGACTTATTCCCGACTAATAACTTAGAAAATCTGTCCACAAACGGCGGAGTAATCGCGTAACATATAAAAATATAATCAATTTGTGTGTATACATGAATTGAAAACCTCCTCCTATGTTTTAGAAGTCGGTTAAAAATACCACATGAAAAACATAGAATAAGTATAGCTATCCGTGCCGACTTCGTTGGGCTAACTAAACATTATTATCTTGTGATGAAATTATGAGTAAGGTTCTGTTAGACTTAGTAGGTACTATGCTATGCCACTATGATTTATTTCGTGGCTGTCGAAAGGTGGGTTATATATTTTTACTACATTTGTTTGTATAAATTTCCATGTCAATGTGGCTATAATATAAAAAAGTCAAATTATTATCAATACCTACGCACAGTATTTACGTTTCAAAAATGTCAATTTCTTCAAATTCGCCGCGGGTGTAAGGAGCTAATATTTCTAACCATTCGTCCACATTATAAGCAGTAAATAATTTTCATTTATTAAGTACTTCAGGTGATTAATTTACTTATTTGGATAAGTATAATTCATGATTGTTGATAATATGACCAATAAACATCACCTTACAATTCCGGGATAATTTTGTTTTTTCTCTGATTTATTTTACAAATGCGACTACCACGGGAAAGCATTATTATTTTTCGGGTTTTAAATAGCCTATGACACTCACAAACAACGTAGCTTTCTGTTGGTAAAATAATTTTAAAAATCAGATCAGTAGATCCAGAGATTAGCCCTAGGCAGCCTCACAAAGTAACAAAGTCACAATTCACAAATGAATAATCTTATAAGTTATAAGTGTATCAAATTATAGACAAAAACACCGGCATCGAGTTTATTTACATTTTTTGGAATTACTTCAGAAAATAAAATACCTATTTAAATCTAAAAACGCTTCCATTTTGTTTTAAAATAGTATCTTTAATATTGTACGTATTCGTATTCAGGCAGTAATATCACAAAATAATGTTTACAAGTAGTAAAAAGAAGATGAGCTATATTTGCATTTCATTCAAGTTGTATTTCCATATTATTTCTGTACGATAGCCCAGTATTTTCGCCAATTTGGTCCTGATGGCCAGATTGAATAAATAAATGAATAAAACAAATTGCAGGTGTTCGAAATCTTTTCTGCAGCATTTATTTCGTTGGCGTAAAAAATGCGAGCCGGGCGTAGTAGTGCAGAAATGGTTACGTCATTTTTGAAACCAATTCTTCGTAGCTTAATTGGTTTTGAGAAAAACGTTTTATTTTTTACACTTTAGTAAAAGTAGTAAGAGTATAAAATAAGCTGAATTTATTTTCATTAAATTATGTAAACAATTATTATAAAAATTAGACTGTTTTCCATGTAACAGAAATTGAAATCAATTTTAATGAATCTATAAAATATATTATGAACAATTTTCTCGTAAAATAAATATTTTTTTTACTTGATTAAATCCAGAAATTAAAATATTTTTTTATAAAATATAGTGAACTTTAAAAATATAACATTTAAATCACCATACAAAATGAACACCCCTTAACACAAGAAAGAAAAAATTTGCAATGATATTAACAGGTGAATCTACCTGTTTAATTTTTAACCTTACAATAGTAAAGTACCTGCAGTGCCAATATCCGATACAATAACATTACGGTGTCCAATCAGGGGTCGAGTTCGGGCGATAATGAAGCCAAGTGTATTCATAAGCGGAAAGGGCGTGATAAATCATAGGGGTGTATTCGCTGTGACTGTACAGATAATGAACGGGATATAAATTAAAATTTCAATAGCGATATATTACAGGATAGTCGATTGTAGTTTTTATCTTTTTTGGCAACTAATTTGTCATAAATTACGAATAAAAAAAATTGGTTACACAATGGACTATTTTTCTACATTGATAGTGAGATAATTTTGTCTATATTTGTTATTCTGTGTGAATATTAGACGTCACAATACGTTAATTGTTATAAGCTATTCACGTTTAGTTTGCAGTGAGTAATCAGTGCAAACGTCAAAATGGCATACTTCAGTTGGTGAATGTGAACTTTTTCAATGACTACTCACTGCAAATGCGAATGGACTATTCAAGTGTTAGTGTTTAACGTAGTTTTCTATGTCCCAGAAAAAAAAAGCATCATTGAATATAAACGTAAAATTTTCATATTCTGAGCCGCCGCACACGGCATAATTTAGCGCCCAAAAACAACCTTTTAAAAAGTACTTCGGAAGATACCCTCAAAATATGTTGATTTTAACAGTGGAGTGTGTAATGAAGTTGTGCAACAATGCGCCATTTGGGTTTAATAATGTGACGTATTGATACACTACCGAATTAACGCGCATTGTGCCGGGGGTTGCGGACATCTGTCGCGTTTTAGATCCACGTATATTTACTCAACATAATTGATGGTTTTTATATTTTGTTAAGATAAATATTATGTTGATGTTGAAAATGTTGGTTATGATTTTTATGGAATTCTATCTTGAAAAAATGATTAATAAATAGGAAGTCGTACAATGCTTTGCATGGTAGAGATCATAGATAATACAGATATATATTAGGTAGAGATGCAGAGCTTGGGTTTGTGTACCTACTATGTATGTATTTTTTATAAACCCAAATAGAATACGGTTTTAGACAACATTTAACTACTATTTCTATGGGTATACATATTACCGCCGTAACGGAAAACATTTGATTGCAAAAACACAGTTTTCTGACGCGTATCCAAGTTAATGCTAGTGACTGTGACATTACTCTTTTTTACCAATATCCAAAATTATAGTTTTATAACCTGACTACGCAGATTATATAGCCTTAGATTTTATCCGGGTCATGACCAATCATTTGATACATGGATCAGTAGTTTATGCGCTACGATGGAACAAATATAACAACATACTTACCTGGGTAGTCTACTACCATAATCATTACCCTTCTTTTTGGCTTCGCCATAGGTAAAAAGAGGAGAATCAATTGGAGCAAGAAAAGAAATTGGTCGGGATATTTTATTTTAACACAAAAAGTAATCACAAAAATTTACATGGGTATTAATTTGTTGTAATTTTAATTTAATCTACGTATTACACGCGACTTATATTAACGATGTAGTAATTAGACGGTAGAAATGAAAAATGTTGATAGATAGATAGCAGGGCGGTGATGACACCCTCATTTGTCGGGTTAATACCAACATTACCAACCATTTGGCCCTGGGGTCTAAAAGAACATTGATAACTTCATTATTGTTAAGAAAAAGTAATTATAAAATCATCATTAATTTGAACCTAGTGGTTGAGCGTTAATGTAAGAAGTTAGACTCATAAGGGTTAGGTTAGGCTAGTTTAAAAATTGGTTTCCAAAACATAAAAAAATCTTACCTTCATAGACTATAGGAATTAGTGGTTTATTTAGTGTAAATTAACAATAAATAATAAGACAGAGTTATACTCGTAGCAGGAGATAAATCGATTGATAAAAGGTATTAATAAAACTTTACGCGTAAAGGCGTGATGTTTGTGGCCTATTTAGCAATCGATTAAAAAAAGATTTACTTACTTGCGTTCTGAAATGTGGGCCAAGTATTTAATTCGTATGTTTCTTTTCAGCACGATCTATTTATGAATTATAAAGGACCTTAACAAGTCCACTTGATTTCCCGAATCCAAATGATACTAGATTGACAAATACGGCGATCTGTAAGCAAAAAAGCCTAATACCTGGCGAAACTGCCGGCGATAAATAAACAACGGAAGCGACGCGTGTAGTATAAAATGGCAATCGCGAAACCAATTTGTTTACGCAAATTCTGCAGCGAGATGAATGGGCGACCATAGCGTAATACGTAGTGCTGTGCCGTATCGATCACGAGGATATATAGCACTGGCCTGACTAAAGAAAACGTATATCATACGGTGTCGAATTTCGGTAGTGTACAATATTGGCAAAGCTCCTACTCGACCAGTTTCTAAAGATTTTCCTTTGAGCTAGGGCGCCTCAAAATATTTAAATACAAAGGATGTGATCGCATTGACAGCATACGTGGTTGATGTCGATATTTAGGTACGTTTATGCCTGGTCGGGTGGCAATCGCAAAAGTAATAATCAGAGTAATTAGAATACCTTCTCCATATACTTTAACTGTGCCAAATTTTATACTTCTCCGAATAATTTTCATAAAACGGAGTAAAGTTATTGATTATCGATAATTTATATTTATTTTGCACATCACTAATGAATAATACACTCGATGCAACAATGAGTAATGAGGCCGAAGATTTGATGAACTGCAGTTCGGTGTGTTTCTATCGATGTATTTATTAGTGAGTGACAGACATACCAAATCCTTCCTTATTCTTATCGGATAAGGTTGCAAATAGTGTTCGGAAAGGACAACACGTGTTGTCGATATAATAACTCGCGCTCTCCGTTTGTCAGCACAGGGATATCGATTCTTTGGCAGCGTTTAAAATTTATCGTATCACCAAATCTGTGCACCTAATGGTGGCTATAGCGTGACTGATTTATATGGACTCAGTTGGAATCGCCGCCGGAAAAATGTACGAGTATCTCCGAACGGAGCGGGGCATTTTAAAGAGACTGGCTTTTAGTACTGACATTGCTCAATGTAGTTAATAGAACAATAATTAATAACATAAAATCTTTTTTTACACCTACCTAAATTAATGACTAAATTTCTATATTTTATTTCGAAGAAAAAAAAACGAAAAAAAAAAACAGAAACACGGGTTTTTCTTAGAAATTTTACACCATATAATTGAATTAAAATCTTAATAGGATTACTAATATACACCGTATACATCAATATTATCTTTTGTATATTACATAATAGACGGCATAAAATAAGTTTTAAACGGTAAATTCGTTTTAAATACACAAACAAATGACAATTATGGGCGGTTTCGAATTTGTAAGCTCCGGGTGTCCATTTTTTTGTCTAAGTTTTTGTTTTGTTTGTGTTTGGTTTATGGCCCCGGTTAGTGGTTTAGATTTCTTTCTTTATGCCTACCGTTGTATTGTTTAATAATGTCCTGTTAGAAAATATTGTGGAATATTTATAACTTTTTAAATAAAGTTAAGAGTTAAGCGTGTAGTGTACCGAACTTCCCAGTAACTTTATTGTTTCTTTGTGTCCTGGTTTAGCTTGTTTTCCTTTATAATCATAATAGTAACGAAGTTTTTAATGTTCATCTCTAATATTAATCTTTTTAGGGTTCCGTACCCAAAGGATGAAAACGAGACCTGTCTGTCTATCCGTCTATCCCAGGCTGTACATCATGAACTATACAGCAAGACAGTTGACATTTTCACAGATGACGTATTTCTGTTACCGATATAAAAAATAATATACTAAAAACAGAATAAATAATTAAGGGCCCCCCCCATAAAACAAACATGTTTTTTTGTACGGAATCCTGTGTGCGTCTATACTTGCACTTGATCTGTTTTTTTGTATCGAAATCACATTTTCTATAAATGACATGATCGCCATTATCATTTTTTTTTTGTAGCACCGTGGGCGTGGGGCGCGCGCACTTCGAGAAGCAACCGCCCAGCAACCTGCGCAAGAGTAACTTCTTCCACTTCGTTGTCGCGCTGTACGACCGCGCTGGACAGCCAGTGGAGATCGAGAGGACCGCGTTTATCGGTTTCATTGAGAAGGATCAGGTCAGTACAACTATAAGTATTTACTTCAGTTTTTATTGATGCTTGCAGGAACAAGACAAGTAAATGAGGCTTTAAAAATGTTTTAATTACAGCACACTTTACTTTGTATTACTCGTAAGCGTACCAGAAGGTCGATTCTGCTAAACAAATCCTGCTATCTATCCAGTCTCGATATGGTTAAAACTGCAATTTGGTATCCTCGTATACATCAAACCCGTTTCGATTGGTCCAAACTTTAGAATATTAGTACAAGACAATTCATTTATAGTTCAACAAAAGTAAAATGAAAGTGTAATCAATAACGAGAATTATGGGGTTCTAGCTCAATTTCACCGTTTATGACCTTAATATTATTTATTTCAAAATATCTCCAAGATTACTTTAATATTATAATCCAACATCCATTGAGCTCCGTGACCTAGTAGGTAGATCGTTTGGTTCGCACTCGAGAGAATGCAGGTTCGAATTCCAGGTTGTGGCGTGACCAATGAGACTTTTTCAGATCTCAAGTACATTATACGGACGCTCTGTTAGGTGAAGGAAAACATCGTGAGGAAACTCACACATGGTTGGCCCCAGACGTATTGCCCAGTCATACCTCTGGACTAGGTTGACTGTGTTGTGAGAATGCCGTATGTGCTTGGGCAACCATACGACATTTAAAAACCGACTGTCCCAGGCACTACAGTATTTCAAGAGTGGTTACTTCGCTCGGAGAATACTGTATAAATCATCTATTATCGGATGAGAAGGCCTAAGTTTTTTTTTATAATCAAACATTTGAGTCGAAAGAGCTACCAAGTTAACGCTAGTAACCAAAGGTACATACTCATAGTATAAGGAACGATGGTAATTATTCTTTAATAACTACATTGTTTACGTTATTTATCCTCCATATAGCAGCTTCATTTTCTCTCCTATATTCTCTGTATTATAAACAGAAGATTTATTTTTAGCTAAATACGCGCATTTGAGCAGCACAAGAGGGGCACATAGAGGCCGTTTTTCAACATATTCAACACGTGAAACACAAAATGGGCCGCTGATGAGTTCTCATTCATACGGCGACTTTGTGCTGCCCGACTCCCGAGATAGCGATAGACAACATCCAGGGTACAGTTGCACGCGAAATTGTTAAAGAAAATATGCATATGTAGTAGGTATTTTAATAGTAGTGGAGGTCCCAACTAGTAATTGAGGGGTTCGTAAATTAAGGCAAAAATATATTTTTCGTAGCAGTGATATATTTAATAAAGATATTTATTTTTATTTCCATATTTGAATATAACAAGCTTTTTCAGAATGCCAACAGTATAACACCATAAAAACTAGCCAAATGGCAGTCACCAGTCCGAGTCATGTCATTAACGTAGAACCATTCGAAAAAAAAAAAAAACAAAAAAAAACAGTATTATAACTTATAAGCTACGGATCAACCCTACAATGTAGGTAATACGTATACAGCTGATGACAGAGTTAGTTGATATGCAGTGTATATATTTCTTCTCTTTTTCACCCGACTACGGCGAAACCAAAGATTTTGGCAGTCTATGTATGTATGTATGTATGTATGATCCATCGTAGCTGATCGAATTTAAATGGATGAGGTTTCATAAGATACAGATACTGAATAATAGCGCGCTGCGCGGGTAACATTTATGTAGTCGGGTTATAGTTATTATTAATCTTTTTTTAGTTTTTTTTTATTTCGGCAAGCAAATAATAAGGCAAACGAATATAATGCTAGCCATACACGTAACGGTATTCCTGACAGGTTTGCCTATACAGGTAAACCGGAGCGTGTATGTTGCAAAATTGTGCAGGTTTAAACACAGTATCAGCTCAAGCTTATCTGACAGTTATAACTGTACAGACAAACCTGTCAGGTAAGTTCTAAATTACTCGGCAACTAGTGATCGACACAGTAAAAAAATATTGTAAGAACATAGTTCCTTTATTGCGTTCAACTGTACCCTAGCTCGGAATAAAATCTCGCCCATCGATTCGGGTCTCGTATTACGACGATAAATAGAAGAGCGCCAGTTTTTTGGCAGAGCCCTATAAATGCAACCTATTTTATTTGTGTATGTCAGACATTGTCACAAGAAATAAAAACGGATAAGGCAACAACTCCCTCAGCCCGAGTACGAAAAATTCGTAAAAAGAAATTTATTCCTATCATCATCGAATGTCAAATGTAAGAGAAATTAAAATTATGTCAGCGCCTACACAATTTTCATTCAATGAATTTGTTCGTGCTAGGACTGTTTGATTTTGAACTAAAGACTGTATATATAATAAACATGCCAGATTCTCAATATATTTTCATACTAAAACTTAGACTGTATTAGGGTTAAAAATATGGGCAATTCTTTGTACAGAAATTGAGTCCGATAATCCCAAGTATGTGGGTGCAATATTATAACGATAAACAGTAGGTAGCTGTGCTCCTTAGCTTAATAAAAATAAAACAAAATATTAAGAACTAGTTGCTTAAGGTAAACGAACATATTTTAATTAAATTAAATTAAATTTTGGTAATTAAAAAAAATATGAAATTCTTTATTCAATAATAATAATATCTATGGACGCTTTCACATAACGTCAATTTGGTCCCGTACTAAGCCTCAAAGAACTTGTGTTACGAATACCAGACAAAGAAAATATATAAAAATCTTAAATATATGTTTGTATGGTATATTACTATTATACCATATAAACATAATATATAAGGTTTGGTAAAATCAAATACGTATATTTTGGGCATATTATGATCTATTGCTTATGTAAAGACGTTTAAGAAGAGAAATAATTGTCATACTACAAAATCTTTTTTTTCTTTATATGTGCGAGTTGTGTTTTGCGGAGAGTCACCCATACATGAGATGATTTTTTACTTTGAGTATGAAAAATATTTTTTCGCCTAAACGTCTTTACATAAGCAGTGAATGATGTGCCCGAAGTATCCGTAATTAATTTTCGGAGACATTATATTTACATCTGATCCCTCGCGTCAGCGAGATCAAAATTGAAACCGTGACCTTCTGCTTGAGCACCGATTTGGCCATAGAGGTTGTTAAATTGTTTGTATAAACTGTTAGACATAATTTCTGTTTATATCAATGCCTTAAGTTTCGTCAATGTCACAGCTTCATTACATTGATTTTGATCCTGTTTGTTCGGATTCCATCGACTCGAACAATACCACGCGCTCTACATTCTCCTCAACTATGACCTTGCATAATGTCAGTTTAGTAGATATTTTGTTTTGACACGGGCTTACTCCATTGTGAGGGATATAATGACGCGTTTATGAATCCGTGCGATAGCATCGTCCATCAATCAGGATTGAGCAGACAGTAGTATTGTGTGCGCCGTGCGTTGGTGGCATTTTTCGGCTACCAGTATTCTGTATAAAATATTCAGATTTAAATAAAACAAGAGTAAGATTCTTAGTGATATAGATACATACATCTAAATAATTTATTCATGAACATTAAACAATACAGGTTAATATCTATAGCTATTAAAATATTTACAAACTATAAAAGTAGTACTAAAAGAATAATTAATAAGTACTCCAAAACTTAAAGGCTACAAAAAGAAAGAAATCTCCCAAGTCGTCCCCACCAGGCAGAGTACTTAGAAGGCTCAGAGAGTTTCCTCACTGGATTGCGATACTCACTCTCTGGGCCAGTCTAAATTATATCTAACTTCGAATTTTAAAATTTAACAGTTAAAAATATATAGTATTAGTTATTATCACGATTGTAGATGGAACTATATTCATGCGAATTAGGCTAGAGATAACAATCAACTGATAATAATGAACAAGCATAACCGATAAAAATATATAAGTACTTACCTATAAATTAAATTAGGTAGTAAAAAAAGAGACAAAAACGTGTCACCTCAAAACAATAAATTTGTCTTAAAACATAACAATTTTGGTAGAAAAATATACAAGGACCTTGAAACAATGTAAACAAGTAATATAACGAGGAAACAGAACGAAGTGGGCAAAGTAAACGTCGGGTGTTATCGCGTCGGCGGCGTGTTAATTATTCACGTTGATATAGCCACGGTCGGTGTAGCAGTTCTAATAGATTAAATACTTAGAAAACATAGTAAAACTATTTATTATTTGCGTTAAAAATTGCTTAAGGCACACGTATTGACGTGGTCAACCTGTGTTCAACTATCAGATTTTCGAACTTCGTTCTACGTAATGTCGTTATAAAGATTGATTGATGGCGATGATTAAAAACCGACTTAAAAAAAAAACCAAAAAATTTTGAAATAATTATTATTTTCTAAATAATTACCTATTTAAATTCAGCGAAAATTTAACTTTAATAACACATTTAAAGTAATTTTACGCATACAATTAATATAAAAAACCTCCAGAATGATGACAAAAAACCGACTTTTAAAAAAAGAACCAAAAAATTTTGAAATAATTCTTATTTTCTAAATAATTACCTATTTAAATTCAGGGAAAATTTAACTTTAATAACACATTTTAAGTAATTTTACGCATACAATTAATATAAAAAACCTCCAGAATTCTCACTCTCTCGACAAAACAAACTCGAGCGTTGTTTTATGCCGGTTTTTTGAGAAGACGTGGGTTTTCCCCAAAATACATTACCTATCTGTAGACTCTTTACAACAAAAAAGATTTTTGAATATAAATTCACAGACGGCGGAGTAATCGTTGAACATACAAAAAATATTAATAAATATATTAATACACTCGAACATATAACTCTTTTAGAAGTCGGTTAAAAAGAGTTTGACTCATAATGATATATTTCAAAAGTAAACGGGAATGTATTTTTATGGAATACATAAACGGAATATAAGTATTTTAAACCGATACCTAGTTTACATTGTAGCTTTAAATAACTATTTTGTTACAGGAAGCGGAAGGACAGAAAACAAATAACGGAATCCAATACAGGCTGCAGTTACTTTACGCAAACGGTAAGTTCCAAATCTTGTTTAGTATAGCGAATAAGTAGTTTCAGGGAACCTAATTTATAAGCAAGTTAAAAGCTATCATAACTTGTTCGTATCATACATACGTGAAGCAAGAATTTAAAGTACAGTTTTATGAGAATTCTGCAAAATTTCATTCTGTTATAGTTTATGGGGAGGAAGGTGTACAGATAGTTTTTTTAATAGTCAGAAACACAGAAAATTTATAAAAATAAAGTTACAAACACCACCTCACTACCGTGCGTTTGTATACTAACAGTAGGTGTTGGTTTGACACACTTTTCAATCTTTCTTTCACTTCCATACCTAAAAGTTACATATTTCTGTCGCGTATCCTAGACTTCTAAAACTTAAGAGTTAAAATACCGCCGACCTCTAACTATAAAAATAGAATAATAATTACAAAATTGACATGTTATTGACAATTGTATTGTGAAACAAATAAATTATAAAAACACTACTCTTAAATCTACCAGCTTATGAATTAGATTTCCTGATGTATTTCCGTTTGTACTTTTGCGTTTCAATTATACACAAACACAAAAAAATAAAATCATACACAAACTCCTAAACAAATACGTTAAGCATCTATTTAAACTAAATTATTCAGAACCCTAAACAGTCCTGTGTCTTGCGAAAATTATTTGTTTGTGGACATAAGAGCATAAAGGAGTTTAGTGCTTTCGAATATCACCTTAGTGCTCAAGTAAATCAGGCGGGTCGATTGCTATGCGAATTTGCACCTTACTCCCTTAATATAAGTGTCACAACTGGGTTCATCTCAAATTCTCCTGGAGACAATGCACTCGCCGGTCGCATTGTAAATATTTGTCGTCTTGGCCGTTTGAGCCGGATAATGGAAAATTGGCACCGAACAGACAGCTAGACTATGAATGATGATTGCGCAAACTCCTTGACTATCTACCTAGTACCTATTGGGTGCATTTCATAATTAATCCCGAACGAGAGGCAGAATTATTGGACAGTTTCAATCAAGCTATTTGGATTGGTCGTATCAGATATAATTTGAACAGGAGCCCTATGCCGTTGGAAATTGCAATCCAGATGCAATGACGCTTACGTCTAACCTAATTTTACGTTTTTTCACCGTGAATATTTGTTACATCGAAAAGTCCGAATGTATTTTAGATTTAATATTAAAAAAAAATCCATAATAAAATTACATTATGGAACATTTGAATGGTCGCAATTAAACGCAAATACTATCATAAACGATAGTTTACGTCTACTTTTATTATCAATGTTTTTTAATCTTTTCGTTTAAAGTCTGCAAGGAAAAAAGGGAGGCAATTTCAGAAGGTTAACAAATTGCTGTCTGCTACGGCGGCTCTACGATGCTACGACGCTACGCCGCGCTGTAGACGGCTACGACTATTACTAGCGTGTACTACAAAACTATTCAGCTATTAAAAAGAGGTTTAATATTATGCCGAAGCTAAGGTTTTATAAAGTAAAAGAAAAATAATGTTAGCGTTCTATTCTTTAGGTACATCCACGATACGAGTAGTTTTAGGGTTATAATAGTTAAATATTTCAGAACAACAAATACATAAGAATAATCCTTAAACATTGATATTTTTGAATTCTTTGGAATTTTTGCAAATAAATAAACACGAGTTTTCATTTGCAGGTATGCGACAGGAGCAGGATATTTTTGTACGACTTATTGACTCTGTCACGAAACAGGTAAGGTCTAGCTTTAAACTTTTACTTAAGAAAACTTGCGGTATTGAAACAAACTTTAAAGTCAACAACCATCCAATATAAAGAACACTGTTCATCTGAGTATCTTCATCACCAATAAAGAAGTGTGCGTAATACAATATTAGAATTATGAATTGAAAAAAAATATAACATCCCTTACAAAACAAAAAAAACACTACCGATATTTATAATTAACTTTCAAATCTTAATTGCATCACCTACAACTGTAGCTGCTGGCCATCTATGAAATAAAAAATAAATAAAAAAAAAACTTCCAAATTCAAAATCGACCGCCAATTCGATCCCACCGCGGTCACGTGGCGCGCACGTGATCACCGCGTGGCAGATTGTCATCGGCCCGCGATTAGCCCACGCCCACCGGTGGGCATCGCGCCCTCATTGTCCGTCTCCGATTACAGCTGCATGTATACAGTTGCGACTTGACAGAAGGCTGCATGGGATCATACGAATTTGAGTATCGTGGATAATTTGACAGCTAATCCAAGGGAAGTGTCGAATTGGAAATTCATAATATTATCACAATAATTTCACACATGAAAAACAACTTTATAAGCCTGAATGTGTTTTATTATAAGCTAGATGTTGCCAACGACTTCGTGCGCGCTATAAATCTCGCATAAAAAGCATTTCGCCGCAATAAAAATAGCCTATGTCCTTCTCCGTAGTCTACTCTATTGCCAAATTTCATTAAAATCGGTCCAGCAGTTTCAGAGCATATTCAATGCAAAAAAACATATAAACAAACCCTTTCTCTTTATTATATTACGAGTAGTATAGATTATGATAATACTTGTACTTATGGATATTACGGTCATACAAAAATATATTAAAGTCTAGTAACATTGTTAAAGTTGATTTAGTTATATATTGTTATTGTTAGTTATGTACTACATAACATAATATTTACTAGTGGTTATGAAACCACTGCTAAAATTATGATGTAATAATATTCTCTCTTAACTCTTCTCATATCATACTGTAGTTAGTAGTCACTAATGGTACTTGTGTGAGAATCGCACTACAATAAACGCGTGCACAATATTCCTTCTACAATACGGATCATCGAATTACAGTTTAAATTCTGATTGACACAAAAGGGTTCGGGTGGGCACATGTGTCATAATTATCATAATTATCATCATCGCGCCATTGCTCATCTAATAATGTGCGAACAGGGTGAGAAATTCGATCATATTTTAAACATTTAGTCTCGTCCAGTGGGACCAGCAAATAGGTTCTTTCAACACCTCCAAAAATCATTCAAACTCTTTATAAATAGTGCAGATTTTTGCTAGGTCTAAAGTTTCATCTACGAGTTTTAGTTTTAGTTTTCTATCTTACTTTTCAACCGATTTCTAAAACACAGGAGTAGGCTCTCAATTCTTGTGTGTTCTTGTTTTTGTATGTTTCTTTACCTCATTATGTCTATGTAGATAGACAGATAGGAAGCCATTTTATCTCAATTTGTTTGGTCACTAGCCCCCGACGAAAAAGTTTGACGCGTCTGTCTATGTGTCTGTCCGTGGCATCATAGTTTCCAAACAGATAAATCGATTTTGATTTAGTTTTTTTTTGTTTAAACTTTACATAATCAAGATTGTTTTTAGTTGGTCATAGCCAGCAACTCGCTTTTTACTTGTCAATTCAAGGACTACTTATGTTTTTAATTTTGTTTATTTTATAAAATGAGTAATTACCATGAAAATTGAATACCAATTTACTAATACTTTTAAAGTAATCCAATCATTGTAGACACAGATACTTTAAAGTTTGCAATTATCAAGTTTGCGTCACATAAATAACAATTTGAGTAGCAAGCCATCATGGAACTCCTCACATATATAATTTCTCGCAGGTTGAAACAGGAGGCCAATTACAAAAGATTTATGCCGAGAACATAATTAACTTAGGCCGGGACTTAACCGAGAATTACGGAAATATGTGTGCCGTGTATCGTATACCGCATCTTTATTGTTGAGAGCCGCGCTTGTGTAAGTACAAAACTGGTAGACACATCACCTGATGGAGAACGATGATATGATAGAATTAGTATTAATATTACGTCGGAAAAATGGGCAGATATTTGGTCTGATAGGAAGTGAGTGGGTACTACCACCTATGAACATGAGCAATACGTTATTGGCCATGTATCAAGGAGTTTTTCTACAACAATGTTATATTTCCATTAAATAGAAAATCATTAAACGTTTATTATTTTATTTGGGAGGTTTATCGAAGTAAAGTCCTGACAAGACCTGATAAAAAAGAAATCTCTCATAAAATAAGCTGTTCAACTAAAAACGGAACACTTACCTTATCGATAAAATAGGGGAAGCCCCGATTTGACAAGAGTACATGATCGTAATCATATTTAAGTTATTAATAAAATCATCGTTAAGGAGAGGAGAGTGACACGCAAAACAGTCGTTCGGTAAATGTACGGCAGATAGTCGATTTAATTGTATTAAAACGTTAAGCGGAGGGCACTTCCAATCAGCTAATGTCGACATGCGAACGCGACACGCAAGAATTTGGACGTCTAAAATTACTTTTTAATGGTAATGCTGGCGAAAAATTGCACGATTAGGTCTTAGGTGTAAAGGCTTTTTTCATTAACTCACTATGTTTAGGAAAAGTTAATTTACGTGAGATTGTCTCAAAGAAGTCTTGAAGATATTATAAGCGGCCGGCATATTGGTTTTAAATGCAAATCAATTTTTAACACACTTTTAAAAAGGGGGAGTTTTTTAATTGGAATGTATGTTGTTTTCTAATAAAAACGTAATAGTAAACGTGCATTGTTAGGTACTTATTTTAAGTTCTTATTTTGTATCTTGAGCATAGTCGCAAATACTTTAAAGAAATCCAAACGGCACATTGTGTCGTGTATATTTCTGTACAATATTTACGAGGTATGTATACAATATTGGAAAAATTCCAGCTCGATCAGTTTCTTTGCTGCCTTTGGGTGGCTCAAAATATTTAAAGGAAGTGACCGCATCTACTGCAGACGTGGTTTCAGTCCGTATTTCCACGTATGTGTGCGTGCGCACGATTCATCAGGGCCTATAGTCAAGATGCATTCGTTAATTTCGACGGCGAAGTTCGATAACAAAACGTATGGGATGGATTAATAGGGCATCGCAAGCGATATGTCACTTAGCGATGACTTATGACAAATCTCATACATTTTTGATTTCGAAGTTCGCCATCGAAATTATCGAATGCATCTTGACTTAAGGCCCAGTGCTGTTAAGCGATTTTGATCTTGAGCCTGGTCGAGCGGCAACTTGTTCGATGGTACATACACTGTACAGTGTTACTACACGTAACTAAACATGGCACGCACAGCATTAACGACTTAAAGACCTCACACTATTTATATTCTCACACTAAATCACTATCATATCAATATCTAAAATATCAATCTACCCCCTCTGTTTGTACAAATTCTTAAGATTCTATGGCTACAAAATGAGATTCTGGCTAAATCCCATAGAAGTATGGGATTGTATGGGCGGGCGCGCGCACGACACGTGCCTTACTGATTATGTTTACTTACTACGTTCAAACAACATATTAATTTAGTTCTTTTTGTGTTAAATGACTTTCGGAAGCCATTCTCTGATAATGGGTTTTGTGACTACAACTATAATTTAAGCTTGGTCAGATTTTGCTTATATGATGTATCGTAGCAATTTCACAAGCGTACCTATTAATATTGAACTGGTATGAATAAATGGTAAAGTGTTATTTTTTAAGCATATTCTGATAACTTAAACAAACTTAAACAAAGCTTCGAAGAACAATTAAAAAAAGTACAATAATTGTCGACATATTTAACTTATTATAAATGAGTAAAAGTACAAGCAAACGTTCAAGTTTAAAATAAATTCACATTCAAGCACAATAAAAGTTATATTTACGTTACATTAAGTATGCAAAAGTGATATGCTGTGCGACAATAATAGCGTCTTGGAGTTCGCAGTAAATCATAGCTTGTATTACGCTGTTATTTTTATTTCTCGTCTCTATTGTTTTGAGGAATACGTAAAAATTTGTTTGGTAAAAACTTTAAAGTATGAAAATAAGAGGTATAGTTACAAAGTTATCACAACGTTTGATAACAACCTTTTTCTTACACTTTTGTCTGACTTTGTCGTTTAAATATGAATACATCTGTGGCTCAGTGGTTTGTGCGTGCTCAAGTCAAAGTTCGCGGGTTCGAATCCTGCCGAGGGAACAGTAAGTTTATGTGTTTCTGAATTGTCGATGTGTATTAAATATCTGTAAAATAATTGATATTTTGTAGTATAAAAGTATTCAATATAATTCACCCTTGTCAGATACCAATCTGTAATACACTTTTTTCAGATACTTAGCACAGGTATTCATTCCAGGTCCTGAATGACTGACGGATCAACGCACAGCCTAAACCGCTGATCGTAGAGACCTGAAACTTGCAGGGCTTGCTCTTTGTAATGCGTAGGGATCCGATAAGAAGGGATTTTTCGAAATTCGACTCCTAAGGGGGTGAAAAGGGGGAAAACAGTTTGTATGGGACAACGTGATTCCTTGGTCCAATCTACTTCATATCTTGCACAAACATTATGTAACAGAATTGATGGAATTCGTGTATCATAGTTTATTGAAATTCGTCCCCTAACGGGAATAAAAAGGGAAAGAAAGTTGTTTGGGAGCGATTTGCTTTTAAGTTGATATAAATACTCCTTAGTGCTTTTGATTTAAAGCTCCCACTCACAAGCGATCGATCGATTTAGTATTTACAATTTAAACATTTACTAGATTCGTAGTTGCAAGTAAATCGGTTTAGATAAAAATTGAATATAGTCTGAGATCCTAGGACCGCCTTACTATACTTTTTATATGAAACTCGTATATATACGCGTAAATTTTGTTCCAACTTTTGACCCCCACCGCAAAAACTAGCTGGTAGGTCTTACACTAATCATTTTGTGTAATGGTTTATCGTTAGCAATTTACTTTCAAATACGAATTACTTTCCAATTTGATCGAAGCAATCGATAGCCCGTGAGTGGAGAGCTTTATTTTTAATTTGACATAATATATTGTCATCTATCATGTTGAAAAATAAATCTGACAAGAATGCTAAAGTTAAATTTGATGAAAATGTCTTTGAAAAACTAGGCACCTAAATATTTTCGATTGCTGCATTAAAATATATTCATAATACTTATGTATTATATTACATTTGTATACTATTTCAGTAGAATATTTTGAGTGTACTGTGTAGGTATACCTAATTAAATTTCTTTCTCTTTTGTTGTTATATGTAATATTTAATTTATTTGTGCTTGATTTATGAGTGTTTAATACATAGGTTTTTAGTTTTTAACCCAAAACAATGACTTATGATTTTCTTAAAATATTTTTGATCTGTACGTTTGTGCGCGCTAATCTCGGAAACTACGGAACAGATTTTTATAAAATTTGTTACCGTAGTAATTTAGCCCTTGGATAAACACTAGGACTCGCTTTTTATCGCGGAAAATTTTTGGGTACCTAACTACCTACGGGTTCCACGCGGATAGGAATTAGGATAGCTCTGCTTATAATTTTGTGTATGTATTTCAATTCAATCGGTTCATACCAGTGATAACTAAGGATACGTTATACCCTTACAAAACTGACAAAATTTCTGTGCCACGACACACATTGACATGGGACGCGTGTCAATGTGTCAACGTCGCATAGTAACACAAAACACGCTATTACTCGCGGAGCACACTAACCAAAATTGGCCCGACTCGGGCCAATTCGAGTCTTCATTTTTACGCGTTTATAACATATCCACCTCTTTAATATTATATATCTATGGTTCATACCTACAAAAAGTTTTATCAATCAAAAAAATTACGTAGTATAAAATGTTATAAAATAATCAGATATTTGAATTGGTTAAAACTTTACCTAGGTTAATCCTTATCATTAATGTGTATGATTATTATATGAAGAATAAGTGAGAAGCTAGATGGCTTCGTGGTCGTACTGCTAACTCATCTCTCTCTCAAACTCTGTCGTGGTCCCAACTAGGATGGGCAATTACAATCAAAATTATTTTTATTAAGTTCAAAGTACACAACGTCTTCCCATTCAAAAGATTTTCGAAAACTTTAAAATACTAATTATCGGCTACAAAGAAATCCTTACTTAATATTATACCTAAATGCGATAGTTTGTATACAGTACATAATAATATGTTTAGTTTTTCATGTAATAAAGTAAAGTTAAGAAAACCAGTAAAGAATTTTGATTTAATCAGGTACGGTAGTAGTTTATCCAGAATTAACACATAATACTTTTTGCAGCTTATTAAATTTTATTTATGGTAGAGTTCCCGGTAGATTTATTGAGTATACCTACGAAGTCGCAGGAAACATTCAAATAAAATACAACTGATACGGCTGTGCAGTTCCTACACCATTAAGTATTCAATTTTGGTATTGGTATTTTCCCGAACAAGCTTTCCCTCTGACGCGAGCGAAGCTGCGGGCAAAAGCTAGTTACTAATATAATGCAAATCAAAAATTTACATCAGTTATGTAAAAATTATGTAGATCTCTTCTAGAAAATTGTCATGCTTAGTACACATAAAGAGGCTACTAATTAGTAATGTACCAGGAGATCATCAGTCGGTAGCGTATTTTTTTTAATTCCCAACAAATTCCCATGAGATTGAATCCCATGCGGCGGCCTACCGCCTCCTGTGGGACTCCTGGCCTCGGGCCCACTATTACTGGATTAGTCAGGCGATTCACATTTTTTAGCATTTTTACTATGAATTAGGTAGATGCTTTACCGCTTTTTTATAATTCCAACTACTGTAATTTTTTTTTTTTTATATTGGATGTTCAAAAATAAAAACTTATTTAACACTAGATGTTGCCCGCGACTTTGTGCATGCAAAAGTTAATTTTGCAGAAACTGCACATTTTCCGCGATAAAAAGTAGCCTATGTGCTTCCCCGTGGTTTAACTCTACATCTGTGCCAAATTTTATCAATATCGGTTAAGTAGTTTCGGAGGCTATTCAATGCAAACAAACAAACAAAAAAAATCCTCTTTATTATATTAATATACATATAGATATTAGTATACATTTATAAAATCAGTATCCAGTAATAGACAAAATTAAAAAATTAAAAGACTAAAACTAAGCCGCATATCCTTTGAGTAGGTATATAACTACTCTTTGCGCGTGTAGTTGTAAAGAATATATTTTTTTATTTATTTATGGCGTCGGCTTATAACTATTTGCCAGTGTCAATTAAAAAAGGCGGGAAATAGAATTTTCGTTCAAATTCTCATCACCGTATTTCAAAATCGTCATGTCCAAAGTCTAGTCAAAGTCCAAAAAAAGTCGGGGTAGTCAATGGATCAAGAGAATATGATATTATTATACTGCTATCTGCAACTATAATATTGATGCATTTAAAATCCTATGCAACTGCACCTTTACACCCAAGTCTTTATATTAATTATCTTTTCTATGTACAAAATGTTTATCGTATTTCCAATATTCTTCATTAGTTATTGTCGTGATTTAACTACACGGGTATTAACCGAATCCCTTTTTCCACCTGATGCCTTCGGACCCTTATGTCGTTTAGACCTTAAATACTTTTGTATAGCCCTTACCTATTACAAAAATACCCCCCGATCCCAAAATCCTTGCACAAAAGAAGCTAACACTCTAATAATTCATATTCAATTTGATGCTTTGTGCGAGTAAAGTAGGGATGTAATTACAAATTGTGGTGCACATATGGTTTGCAACGTGCTCCCAAATGGTATTTTGTAATAGTATACCATATTTTTTTTATAAAAAATAATAACATGTTATAACACAACTAACAACATGTATTTATTTTACGTCTATGTTCGGTTTCAGTTTTCTGGTGTTTTATATTGGGAATATTAATTTGTTTCGAGAATACTGTACCGACGATACGCGATGCTACGCGGCGCTGCATTTTAAGATAGCTATTCAAAATTGAACTTTATTCACTACACAATAAGATGTACGTTTCATATGACATCAGTCAAATACTGCACATACGATGTGCAAACAGCAGCTACTTTACATTAGAAATTTTACAATGAAATGTGTATCTTCTTGTGTACTGAATAAGGTTCAATTTTGAATAGTTATCTTAAGATGCAGCACCATATTGCGTATGGTTCCATTTCGGTGTGAAATTACCCTAAGTTCGTTCAAGGTACAGTTAAGTTTCGATATATTAATGGTCGCAACGCTGTAGATTTCTGCGTTTGACGTATCTAAGAATACCATTCTGCTGTGATATCGAGACTGCATCAAAACCATGTCGAAACTATATTATTTTAAGATTTCATGACAAGAATCGACATTCAGGATGCAATATTAACACGTGGAGCAGGTATTAAAGTTATCAAACAGTATGACCTTAAAGTAGACGCTGATTTTCCTAATAGTGGATCTACGACATTGGAATACTTGTAGGTTGGCAACACATTTCTTCAATGTAGCTACCCTAAAAATGTTGCAAAAATGAATGTGAACTCAATCAGGATTAGTACCCCACTGTCGGGCACCAGTAATTAGATATTAATAGATAAACGATACAGCCACGTGCAAGTAGCATGATGTAGGGGAGGCTGGTTTATTTAGACTTTAAATAAAATATGCGAACTTATTTGTGTGTTTCAAAATAAATTTAGTTAGCATTATATTCAGGTTGTCTACCAGATTTTTAAAACTTTTATAAGTCAGATAGATGTAAGATTTATGTATGTAAGGATCTTGTTAAGTTAATTTAGTTCCTGTGGTCCAGCTGGTGTCTTTAGTGGTTATAAAAATTTAATCGTCGTCTTTAGTATTTTCCCCGCAATATTTCTCACCGTTTAAACTTTTTCTGAACTTTCAAAAATATTTCAAGACCAAAATAAGCCAAATCGGTCGCACCGTTCTCGGGTTTTAACGAGACATTGGAATTGCAATCCATTAAAAAATATATATATACTTAACAGAGAAAAGAAGAAGATGAAGAAAAATGAAAGGAGTTTTTTTTATTACTATCGTATAATCTGAGATTATAAATTCGCTACGAATCCAGCGATAAGCAAATGGACTGTATTAAGACTGGGGTTAGTCACAAGCCAAAAAATGACCCCTAAAAAGTTCCATTCAAAAAGGGTTGTTGTTATAATATTACACAAATTAAAATAATTAAAAAGAGATACAAAGATAAGATAATATTTTGTCTTACTCATATTTTACTTCGCTAATTTATTCACCCTTTTAAATATAATCTGAGTCCATCATCCAGCCTAATATATTAGCATAGTTTTCGATGCAGTTGGTATTAAGTTTCATTATTATAGTAAATATCGAATCACACTTTAAAACAAAATAGATTAATGAATTTAACACTTGTTGCCTAAACTTATCCTTGATGTTATAAAAAGAATTACTCAAGTCTATTCTTTACTTGATTCGATTTTCATTAGGTTGTTCTTTATAGTTAATAACTCGCTGATATTATTACGAGGAAAGATTTGAATGTTTCTTTGTTTGCGTTAAATAGGCTCTGAAACAACTGCACCGATTTTGATGAAATTTGACACAGAAGTAAAGCTCCTCGTGGTAATCGCGTCAAAATGTACGGTTCCTGCGTGATTTCCATTTGCGCGCACAAAGTCGCTGGCAACATTTAGTATGCAATATAATATTGACCCGTAGTATTCTGCCATGGTGGACTAGCCTTAACATCCCCACACTGCAGTAAAGAGAACCGTGCCTTATTTATAGGGATGTAGCTATTGGTGATAATGATGATGATTAAACTGTCCCTATTTTTCTTATTTAACTTAATATAACTTTAATAATTTGAAGACTAATAAGAGATTATTTTCAGCCAATCGTCTACGAAGGCCAAGACAAGAATCCAGAGATGTGCCGAGTTCTGCTGACCCACGAGGTGATGTGCAGGTGAGCATCATTAATAATACCCGACTGCGACAAAGAGGGTTATAATTTTATGACAACCTTTTGGTGTTACACGTGATATGATAAAGGTTACTCACACTTACAACACTTTTGTTATGCGACGATCTCAAGGACGAATACTGTGCACAATATATTTTTTTACATAATTTCATTTGTCATCATAATCATTATGTAGTTATGAAGTTAAAATGAACACTGCAGTAAAGTGTGTTAGATAAAAAGATAATTTCAGGATTCAGGTATGCTATACTGTCGTCCTCAAACTAAAAGGCGGTCATGAATGTCTTAAGACAACATTAACACGTTTTTAGAGAATCACTAGCATCAATTTCAAAATAATCCCATGTTTTTAGCTCTACCTCAAAAACTCTTTTTGTCATTTAACCGCCTTTTAGTTTGAGGACGGCAGTATAATTTCTATAATTTATAATTTACACAATATTTATATAGGTGTGTGGTAGAATGTAGGTACAATTTTAGTTTCTAAAATGCTAATAACAAATCTATTGAGAATTGATGCTTATCGCAGTATGTTATTCGTTGTAAGTGTGAAAGGCCTTTACTGTAAATTCATAAGCAGGAATGTGATTCTTGGAATCAGTATAAAATATAATATTTGACATAGGTACTAAATATGCCAAGTCATTTTTCCGCTAAGGGTTTTGCTTACAAATATTTATGATCTATGAACTACGTGTGGGTTTGACAGCCATTTCTATTTATCATGCCTAAGTACGATTTATTACAAAATATTGTAGGCTTTATAAACATTTACTAACTAGTGGTAAACATGCGCTTAAAGGATTTCAAACTTCAAAACTTTATTAGCATAACTAAGTAGCTGTAGATACAATTAAAAAAAAATACAGGATAAACTTATAATAGTAGTATTGTTCAGGCGCTTGCTAAAAATGTAATAATTACATATTTTATACTTAATAATAAGGTATACATTAATTATTATCTCTAGTATAGTGTATTTTATGAATTTCCCTAGTCTATGGACATTTCGGTAGGTTACAAACAGAATGTGGTCGCTGGTTACAAAGAATATCAGTAGTTAAAAATTAAAATATATGCAAAATAATACATCAACTGTAGCTATAGCTACAGTATAAAACAACCAGGAGATAAATTCTCAAATCTGCGTAAACAAAGCACTTAAAATATATCGCATTCAAGCGAGTGCGTAATTACAAAACTCTGAAACAAAGAAGTGAATGTCCTTATTAATTTAGTCATTTGTTTAGGGTTGTTACGTCTCGCCTCTCGCCGCAGCACGCGTGTGTTCGTTCGCCGATGTAGCACTTGTCGACCTTATTACCATGGCGATAAGGTTCACAAGTGGTACACCGGCTTGTCGGCGTTCCTTCGGCCTGTCTCTGTGTTGTCAATTAAAATCCACCTTAGACGCATGTTTTGTTTCGTTTGTTTGTATAGCTGTCCCGCTCGCGCGTCTTCAGGGGTGGAGTCCCGAGGGAGTCTGTCCTTTCAATGTCTTTGCCCTTTGCGTCGAGGCGGCAGGGCGCAGAACATTTCCGTTTATTTTATTTTTATGCGTGCATTATTTTGTACTAATATGCCCGTGCAATTAAAGTTCAACAAATTATTTTGTGTTTTCTTTTAAATGTTTCACATTATTAATTACAATAATATTTTAACAATATTGAAATATAAATATTTTTATTTTGTTATTTGGATGAAAAAAAAAAAATAGCCCAACACTAGTTCTACGATCGACATCTAATATTAACACACTATAGACAGGCTATGTAATTTTTCAAAGTTATAGCTAGGCAGCCGCAGTAGGCAGCTGTAGAAAATTTTTGCATGAATATAAATTTTTAGATTGTTATTTGTTATTGTAGTGAGCTCCGTGGCCTAGTAGGTAGACCGTTTGGTTTGCACTTGAGAGAGCGCAGGTTCGAGTCCCAGGTTGTGGCGTGTATCAATAAGACTTTTTCAGGTCTCAAGTACATTATACGGACGCTCTAACGGTGAAAGAAAACATCGTGAGGAAACCCGCACATGGTTGACCCCAGACGTATTGACCAGTCATTCCTCTGGACTAGGCTGATTGTGTTGTGAGAATGCCGTATGTGCTTAGACAACCATGCGACATTTAAAAACCACCTGTCTCAGTCCCAACTACAGTATTTCAAGAGTAGTTACTTCGCTCGGAGAATACTGTATAAATCATCCATTAACGGATGAAAAGGCCTTAGTTTTATTTGTTATTGTTATGTAACGTTTTGAATTTGTTGTAGTCGCTGCTGCGATAAGAAAAGCTGCGGCAACAGAAACGAAACACCATCGGATCCTGTCATCATCGACCGGTAAGTCAGACCAAGCTTGCCGTATGCTTGGTAAAAATCTTTATTGCCAATCAAAAAGGAAAAGTCCTTTAATATTTCAAGTAAAGTTACTATCAGGGAATCTAATTCAAAAGCAGTGTGTTCTCTTTTGATTTGTTAGAATGAAGACGTAAGTCACAATATAATTGTCAGTGATATGTCAGATTGATATCATAATTTTATTAAAATACAAACAAATTATGTCAACTGTCAAAATAATGAATTAAATTCCCTGATAGTATTTCCCAGCTTATAAATAAGATTCCCTGATCAGGCCAACAATAGTTACCTTTAACTATTAACTAATGAAATTAAATTAAAATAACGTTTTAGTATAAATGTAGATAAATTACAATAGTTTTTTCATAATATGGGCTAGGAAAGTTCTAAAGGTATAAATAAGGGGTTAATCTCTTTTCTTTTTAATAAAATTAATACGTAGATAAACAATAGAAACCGATAAATACTAATAGACATTTTCCGATTCCACAAGAAAAAACATCAAACGAAACATCACAAGTATCGCCAAAATTCCGGGATCAACTTCCACCGCAAAAGAAACTTCACAAAAGACCCGTCAATGACTTTTTTGTTTTAAAAGTACAAAAAAATGAATTCGAATTACCAAAACCGACGAATTGATAGGGCTGTGGGGATTCGAAATCTTTCATTTATTGTCTGTATCTTTGTGAGTAAAGGTATATTTGTAAAACATGATACATTTTATGAAAGCTGATAATTTCTGTCAACTATTTTTAATCGTGACATTGAGCAATGAACATCTTTCAGATTTTGTCGTAATTAAATCGTGTAAGTACTAATTAATTATTTAGATAAGTAAAGTACTTACGTACTTGTTTACAAATATATGACAGGTTTTCATTTTAAAGCTACGAATAAAGCACAAGTTAATTAGCTTGACATACCTAAATACCTGACAACCAACATTTATCATATTCCTCCAAAATACATTTTTTACTATTTTTTTAGAGACCGTCTAAAAATAATTTATACTAACCCTAAATTGGAAATATCGAGCGCACGGAACGAGAGACGCCTATCTCAATTGAATCCCCGAAAAAGGAAATAAAACCCCATACCCCTCACCTTTGGATGGAACTATTGAAATTTCGATATTTGTCAGCCTGATTAGCCCGTCTCCACCCCATGAATAACTCAGCGTGAGATAGCCAATTTCCAGTATGGGGTACCAATTACAATGCTCGATTAAAAATACTAGGCTCGTTCTCTACAATGGAATAGATGAAATAGGTACCGCAATCATCAAAAATATTAATCAAGCGTCTCATCACCGAATAAGTGTCGGATAGCTTAATCGATAGTTTTGAGTAAGTCTTTATGTCTAGTGATAGAGGAAAAGTAGAGAATAAATTGTACGATATGTGTATATAATATAATCAAAATCTTAAATATTAAATAGTAGAATACGAAAGTATTAAATATAATATTTCCGTTGTCTGGTACCCGTAACACAAGTTCTTCGAGAACTTACCACGGGAAAAGATTGAGGTGGTGTGAAGTATCCATAGATTGAAAACTTAAATAGCGTTATAAAGCTATTAGTATAGAACCAATGTAGGGTCGTGTCGCCGACAGTTCCGGGACCAATTTTCGACCTTTTTACTATGGTAATAAGGATCAAAAGTGGCACCTGTCATGGACCGTGCGAGTAGATTTATCAGTCAATATGAAACGAAAGAAATCGCAACAATTAATTAAGCGATCGGCGCGCCCATGTCATACACGTTCATACATTTACACACACATAGGGGCTACGAACACACTACATACAATATACATACAACTAATGCGATAATTGAAATTGTGCAATTGCGTGCGAAAGGCCAAATTCATTACTTTTTGCATCGCCATTTTTATACGGCCTAAAATGATACACTTAATTATTTTATGCCATAATGGTTGATTTAGTAAATGGACGGTATAAGCTCCTAATTAAAATAAACATATTTTAGGGTTAAGTTGATGTTGTATTGCGTGTTTATTAGCGTTTAATTTGTTAACCCTTTCACGTTAATACAGTTACTTAGTCATATATTTTGTGTGTTTTGTCATGGTTTTGTCATATAACTTATTACCCGCTTGTCATTAGAATGCTCATAATAATATGTTTAACAGTCATAACTGGTACGTTACGATATATAACCTCAGTGGGTGGGTTTTTCCCAAGACAATATAATAATAATTACCTACATCACTAATATTATATACGCGAAAGTTTGTATGTGTGAATGTGTGGATGCTTGTTACTTTTTCACGCAATAACAACTAAACGGATTTTGATGGGAAGGATAGACAACTTTTTATCGCGGCAAAATGTATGGTTACCGCGAGATTTCCTTTAGCGCGCATGAAGTAGCGGACAACATTTAGTGTATTAATATACTTACCTGTACCGCATCTTTTTCATTCAGCTAAATCTACAAACTGTAGGCACTCAACTGTAGCGTCACCACATGTACGGTCGCTGACAGGTCCGGTGTACCACATTTCGATTTTAATTCTTGGCAATAAGGTTCAAAAATTTATCGGATCCATCAGCGACTATACATGCTATATTGAGTGTAAAATAATAGTCTCAATGTAGGGGACAGATTTTTTGCCGGTAGAGCACGCCATTGTTCAAGAAGTACCAAGCGCGATTCAGGACTGTACGCTGATTGGTCCGCCACAATAGCATCGGTACGTCCAAAATTCCAGCGCAGCCAGCGGCAGAAAAGAGAACTAAGATCTGGGTTTATTATTATGAACATAAATACTGTGGAAAAACCTATACCGTTCGGACTCCTGGTATTCTATAGTGAGTATACCTTCGTGAGTTGCACGTTCACCGCTACCGCGACGGACGCGCCTTAAAGAGTGGGCTTCAATCCAGAACCCTTCGAATTGAGTAAAAGAGTTTTTGCTCGTATACTGTATACTCACGTACTTAGCTGTATTTACTTGTAGAGCTCGTGGTGTAGAAATCAGTTGCACGTTCACGTTACCGGCGCCGCGAGTGACGCGCCGGTAAGAGCGGGCAACAATCCAGAACCCTTCGAATCAGCAGCAATTTGTTAAGTGGATTTTTGCCCGAGACACGCTCCTGCCTCGTTGCGCTCCTGTACACAATTTCATTATCTCTGCCCGCTAGGGTTGGCACCTATGACAAATTGTGAACGAATGCAACGATATAATGTATAAAAAAGATTATAATGTAGTTAATCTCCTTTGACTTAAAATGGACAAAATATATAATTGGTCGTTTTGATTAACAATAATTATTAAAAACAGTGTGAGTCGTCTCGAGGTTAAGATATTTTATCAGCAGAAGGTCGATTCTGCTTATTAAATCCTGCAATAAGTAATACATTTACGATCCAATCCTGATATGTTAAAACTAACGTGGTAGAGCCATGCTTCGGCACGAATGGGCCGGCTCTACCGGAGAAATACCACGGGCTCACAGAAAACCGGCGTGAAACAGCGTTTGCGCTGTGTTTCACCGAGTGAGTGAGTTTACCGGAGGCCCAATCCCCTACCCTATTCCCTTCCCTACCCTCCCCTATTACCCTATTCCCTCTTAAAAGGCCGGCAACGCACTTGCAGCTCTTCTGATGCTGCGAGTGTCCATGGGCAACGGAATTCGCTTTCCATCAGGTGACCCGTTTGCTCGTTTGCCCCCATATTTCATAAAAAAAAAAAAAACTTCAAAATGGTATTCTCATAAGCTTCAAATCAATGTCAAACCCGTTTTGATTCTTCCAAACTCCAAAAATCAGTTTATGATGTAAAATGAAAATGTAAGTTAATTACGAGAATTGGGGTTCACACAATTATACTAGTAAGTACTTTCAATTTACGAATATACTTTATTATTTTTGATTTTTTAAAGCTTGTATCAAAATTACTTTTTTATTTAAAAATCTTGGCTGTGTTAACCCTACCAGCTCGTGCCCGCGGCCGACGCTACTATTAACTTATGCGATGCTGTATTCAGCTATGGAAATTTTTCTCAGAATTTATTTTTTAATGTTCAATAAGTACATAATTTTACTTTTTTTGTACGATTTTACCGATATCGGTTTAAATTTTTTCCTGCATTCTGTATCATAATACATGTGAACTGTCCAATATTTTTACCTTTAACTATTTAAAGTAAATGCAAACATATACCTAACCTGATTTTATTTAAACAGGTACCTAATATGACAAAACTGAATTTACCAATCAAGATATCCAAAATAAATCACACCTTTTGGGTTAATTTTTGAATGAGGTTGAAATACTTTCATCCAACACACAGACATCTATTGACTAGACCACGCAAGTGTGTGTACTTCGCGTGTAAAAAAAAGCGAAATTCACTTCCTTCAGCGCCATTTCCTCTCGAATATTCTCGGTGCCTATAATCGGCGCGGCGAATGATGATCCCTATGACAGTTCGTGTTAGTGATGGGTCGTGTCGATTTTTAATTTTTTTTATAGACAAAGGCGTGGCTTGCATTCAGCCACGTTGGTAAACATGTTTTAAAAAATATTATAATGTGCATTTTTAATGTCTGTTATGTTATTGTTGTATTAATTTAAGATTTTTGGCATAGATTAAGTAGGTAAGTAAAACGAAAGGTTCCAACCTTGTCATTTTCTAGTAATTTTTAACCCATTAAATACGTTTTTGTTATATAGTGTATATTTAATCATGAAATTGAATAGCCCCCCATTAATTATTTTGTTTAAAAATAATAATAAAAAAAATTAAAAAATGTGCACTCGTTTATCGACATTTTTTTTATCGATACTTGCCGCGTTAGTCGACAAATGTCACACGACGTAAGTTTTGCAGGACGTAAACGTAAATTCAGATTGAGATAATTTCTTGTAAATGTTAAGAATTGTTAAAAATTCCAACGGAATATCATTGTAATGGCATAAAGCTACGTAAAATTTATAAAATGCATTTTTAGACGCCTCCAATAGGATCCTAATTTAATGGTGACTCCACTACAATGTTATGTCGTGAAATTAACTGTCAGTGTCATAGGGATCAAGGTTCGCCGCGCCGAGTATAACATCAAACGAAAACTCAAAAAACGCGACGGGGCAGCGCGCGTCGATGGCCTTTGAATCGTTTACTCGGATCGCTCTTGTGACGTCCCAGCAAGTAGTAAAATAATGGCACGCTTGATTTCTATACAAACGATGAGACTTTCGTGGTTTAGTCAATAGATGCTGTGATCCAACATCAAAATATACAAACTGACGAACAGTAGTATCGCTTAAGTTTTTCGTTAAATTCGTCACAAGTGACATACGATCAAATTAATATACTATGGAAGTAGCTATTATAAAAACTGTAGTAGGAATATCAATCTGTGCTATAGTGAAAATCAATTTTGATCCAACTTGTCCCTACACGCAATCACTTAAGGAATTTATGAGCCGTAATGATTAAGATGTTTCGTGGAATTTACAATCCACGAAGGGTGGAGAACATATTGTTGAAGCTATTAAAGGATTAAATGATGATGTCCATTATATTGAAAGGCAGCTAATTGATTGGACATAAATAGTTGATTTTCAATCGTAAAAATAATGTTGAGGGGGGATTGTTGTAGAAAGACGTAAAAGCGTGTTTTGTTTTGAGTGATTTCGAAACGAGTATTGGGCGCTTTTAATGCAATTTAAAAACATTTTTTTAATAAACAGATACGATATATTTAAATTATATTTCTGTTTCCAAATTCATCCAAATCAATTTATTATTCACAAAATATATTTCTTATTCTTAAATATTGATACTTTTTTAATACTGAGTACATTTCTGTGCAAGAATTTATCAAGCCGCAAAAACAAGTTTAAAATGAAAATCTATTTCCAAGTGGAAATTCGAATTTTACATTAGTCTAGCGAGGCGTTCGTGCAGTTTTCCGGTAATTTTCGGCGTGAACAGTGGTAGCGAATCCCGGCTATAATATCACATTAGCCGCTCCTTTCTTTTCGCTAAATAAATTTGCTCCTGAACGCTTGATTTCGCCATTTTGTTTTTTTTATATTTTTCGGCTTTCCTAGTAAAATATGTTTTTTGTTCGTTTTATATGTCAAAGTAATGTTTAATTTTAGTTCTTAACACGGGACAATAAATTTATATTACAAATAGTTTGCGAACAGAAGTTTGTTGGTGCGAGACTCGGAACACTCTATTACGGTAAAGGTCGATAACTTTGCGAGACTTAATGGGTTATCACATTTGTAAGTTAGAATGGAGACGATATTTCAACAGGAATAACATTTGTTCGTAATTTAGTTGAATATTAAACTCAAAAGGTCAATAAAATTTAGTTTCAAATTTAAATCTTATATTTACTCAAAATTAATGATAATATTGTTAAAAACCCTTTTCCTAAGTTCTTAAAATATTTCCGAAAATGACTATTGGTGTTTTGGCGGAACTTTCGCGAGTCTCAAATTCTTAACTAACACAGACTAATAAAAATTAAGATACAACAGAAGCATTTGACACACTTACCGCATAATGTAGACCAAAAAAGAAAGTGGTCCCAGAAGTGTACCCTGGGGGACGCCGCGCTCGACTCGATACAGCCACGACTGGTGATTAGGCTCCTTATCCCCGAGATAGCGACAAAACTGTACAAGACTAGGACCGCTCTTATCCTCAGCCATTTTGCAGCGGACTTATCTAATTCTATGGTTATGCTAAAATTCTTGTATCATTTAATCGTTTATTCCAGTTTTTTTTGCATATAAACATGGTGGATTTTTGAAACACCAATTTTTATACATTTTGATGTCGATATATCTGTGTTACTTAAAGTTATGATGGTGGTGTCACCACGAACACAATAAAAATGCTATTTGTATTTGGAAATCTAGACACGTTATAAATTAACCGTATATATGATCCTCAGTATGACCATTTAATGATGTAATATTCAGATAAATAATTCGCACATCATTAGACCCATTACATTTATTCTCGAATCATTTGCCGTAAATCGTAGTCGATAATGAGACGTTTTTATATTTGATTTATATCGTTGCACTCGCGTTACCCCCGACTCCTAAGTCCGGGTGACGGCCGTAAATTGAAATATGATAGAGTCAGTAATAAGCTGCGGTAATCTCCTGACGTCAGACTCGTGATGTAGTTAGTTGCTTCAAGTTGTAACTTTGGTACGACTTATTTTGTACAGAATATTTCTAAAAAAAAAAATGAAATTAATGTCAGACACATTTATTACTAATTACTTATAACGAAATAATTCTTGTTAGCTGAGAAGATGCCCAGTACCATGAAAAAAGTATGTAAGATCCGGAAATAAAATAAAGTATATCCCTCTTGGCACACCTTAATTTACATATTATTAAAAAACCTGAATATGACAATACAAAAAACTATTAAACATAGCTTGAAGTTTTATTTACTATTTGCTGTTTCCCGCGGCTCCGCCCGCGCAAGTATATTATCGGTTATCCCGCGAGAATACTGTACTTTTCGGGGATTAAAAGTAGCCTATATGCTTTAATCCAGAGCCTAAACTACTATCATTCCAAATTTCATTTTGCGATTTTTTCGTGAAAGAGTAACAAACATCCATCCATACATCCTTAAAAAACTTTCACATTTATAACATTAGTAGGATCTTTACGAATTACTTTAATATAAATTCACAAATCCTGAGTAGCCAGGCAGTCTATTGGGCTGTACAATTTTAAAGTTAAATTTCATAGTCATGTAGAAGTCCTCCATCTCAATTTCTAGCTCATTTTGAATTCCAATACGTGATTCGTCGGTTCGTGGGATTATTCGGTGAAAATCCTCTCGTTATGTGCCGGGCGAGCCAACCGCTTGATAAATTGTCTGGAATAATGATGAATTACAACTATTCCACTTCTGTGTTATGTTCGTTCTTAGCTGTTAATTAATTTTATGCATTTCATGCTTTTGTTGGCTCCAATGCAAAGGATAGGACTTTTAAAATGTTAAGTACTTGGTAGTTTTTATCGTCACTATCATCACCTATAACAGCTAATTAAATCTCAGTTCTTGAAATTTATTCACTACCATTTGTTTATTTGTATTTATCATCATGGGCTGGTGACCATGATGATGAAAAACCTGATGATTCAGCAAAGTCAAAAGAAAGGAAATTCTTTACTATCTCTTATTTCTGAAGGTAAGTATCTCCAATAAAAGTTTCAAAGTTTAGAATATCATTTTCTCCTCTAAGCATTTATTCTTTTAAAACAATTTGCAGTTTAATTTCAATTTCGTTATTATTTTAAATTAGCGACAAATCTCGGAGCATTTAATTAGTGGCAAGGTTTTATGATCTCCGTCGCTCGCTATTGGCGACTGGCGAGCTTAAACAATATTCTGTATTACAAAGCCGATTTACATTTTTGCTTAATTTTTCTCATAAAATAATACTCTGATAGCCAATTACAGTTGAAAATACATAATTCTAATAATATTAAAGATAATATTATAGTGTAGTAGTCAAAAAAAATCAAAATATGCAAGATAAAATATAAGAAATTATAGCACATTGAGTAAAAGTCAGAACGAACTATAGTAACATTTTAAAAAATAAACGAGATAAAAACAAAATGTTTTTTTCGAATCATCATAATTATAATTCACGAAATGTGGTTTACAATGGATAATAGAGTATACCTAAATATTTTTTATACAAATATTCAAAAATCACAATAGAAAGGGAGAGATAAAAACATACCTAACATTTACAATACCACCCATCACCATGTATGATATAGGTAAACATTGCCAAAACAATTTTAAATGCAAGGAAAAAAAAATTGGAACATTGACGACTACCGTATTCAATTTCCAAATCAAGATATGGACGCAATCACGACATTTTAATTTGACTAAAATTCTGACCCTCTTCAGTTATAATTGACCTGACCGAAACGTCACGGTTTTAATATCCATTAGTCAAATAACAGTTGCATTACATTTTGATTCATCAAAATCATTATTAATTATTAGTTTAATTTTGGTCTTTGGTGAATCATGTATCTTTTTCAATACTTGTTGCTTCCATCAAAATTATTTCTTTAGAATTGATTGTTCTATTTATTATTAATTATTTATTAGCTAATTTTATCACAATCTGTTAACAAGATTTATCACTAACCAGTAACCACTAGCCCATTTGCATTATGCATATCTAGATAAGGTGATCTCTCCTCAATATGAGTTTGTTTGGACTTCTGGACTTCATCACGCTAGTCGACTATTGTTATCCTATGCTTTGTTTTGACGAATAGCATAAAAATATCAGGAGAAATTAAATTTTATTACGAAGAGCAGAAATAATAGGAGCAGTGTAAGATTGTTATTACGTATTCTTTGTCTAGACTAGATGTTTTATTATGGGGTATGCACTAATACCTCCCTACTACGCTCTTAGTCCCCCTTTGACGCAAGACGTCAGCGCGTTTAAGCGGCAATTAATTATTAAGGACTAGTTGCTCCTTTGCCGCTTTGCAGCACTGCAACAATGTGGGTAGCTTGATGGCCTTTGTAAATTACATTACCTCGTGTTTGTTATCAGATTTGATGGTTCTGGAACATTCCATATACGGTTTTCTTGCATTATGTCAAATTAAAAACTATGGTAGCTACACCCAATATGTTATAGGCATAGTCAAGATTTTGATCAACCATAATATTATTATCTACCTTCTGTAGATTAAAGGCTCGTTTCAATAACCTATCTAACAATAACTATTTGTGAAGAACGTCACCTTTGGTGTCATTTGCCTGTTTTTTGCGTTTCAAACTTAGTTATGAATCTTTGTCTGTGACAGCAAGATAGCTAACAAATGTGACGTTTTTAATAAATAGATATTGATAGTAGGCTATTGAAACGGGCCTTTAGGCATCTTAACATAATATCTTATGGTATTTAAATTATTATACTTGACATGTTGACATTAATTATTTTCTCGGATTATGTAAATTTTACGACTACTCTTCTTTTTCGTCCTTATCATGGAAGATAAAATATTAGTTTTCTTCTAAAACAAACCTATCACTCCTTATAGGTACTTCTTACTTATATTTTTGGATTTGGTAACTTAACAATTCAGATTTGCCCTGCGAACCTCCAAACGTATATTGTACAATATAATATCAAGACCTTTTTAAACCTGATTCCATTTTTAAACTAGTTTATTGAGAAAGTTTTTTCTCAGAATTTCAACTTTAACATATTAAGCCCTACGCTTTTCACTTAAGATTCAAAATGGAGTGGCTATCGATAGTTCACTTATAAGAAGTGGAGCGCTTTTAAACTGTATTTCGGCAAACATATCGTAGGGGTCTTTGATGGGAGCGCCTTCTTCAATTGTCACTTGTAAATCCAATTTTCGCTTTATATCCAGCGACGGTGGGGCCGACTATAATAGAGTCGGTTCGATACGTCATTTATATCACATGTGCACGGATGTCGCAGAAAAGTGTTTAAAAAAGGTATTGACCATAAAAGTTCAAACAAAGTACAGACCTACTAAAATCATATTTGACATAATATAGTAAGTAAAAATATAAAAAAAAAAATTAAAACTCTTAAAAATTCACGTTTTCACGACGCAAATACCAATCAAGGTCTTCCATATTTTCTGCACCTGCAATTATGTCACCAAAATTCATAATAACAGATAGCGATAGACTTAATAACACCGTTAGATTCATATTTTCTTCTAATACATACTCGGATTAATTTATTTACATCCTCATACTCATTTTCGTAAAACAACATCCGGCAATACAAAATGCATTGTCACAGTGTGTATTATAAAAGAAATCGACACCTAGCCCTTAGTGCGTTTGTCCACTGCCACCGTTATGGGGACGTCACGACGTTATTTCTGGCCGAGATGAAGTTGACGTGACGGCGATCGTTTGTCCACCGTGAAGATCTCGATGGTTCAGTCAGTTTATTGTAGTTGTCGTGCGTAGTGCGTATAAATAAAAATTGATATAAATAACCAAAAGCTACGGTGCGACGACATCATGGCGCCGGCGTAGATGGAAACGTATAAACTCGTTTTGTGTTGCCGTCACTAGTTCTAGCGCCGTACTAAGCGATATTTAGCCGGACGGAATGATGGCGCTCGGGTGATGGGCGTGTGGTGGACACACGGCCATAGTAAATGTAAGTATATGACGTATCGTTACTTCGGAGCCGTCATGTCGTTCTCGGTGACGTGACGGTGACGGTGGCGATGGACAAACGCCCTTAGGGTTGTTAAATTGCATTGAGTTCCCATTAAGGCCTTGTCAGATCGGATTCCGATTTATATGCCTGATAAATGAGATAAAATTCATTGAGTGGCGATATAAAGTAGGGTTATGTTTGGTGCTTCCATAGATTCCATCGAGAGATATTAAATAAAATAAAATAAATATAAATATAAATAATATCTATGGACGCTTTCATACCACGTCAATCTGGTCCCGCGGTAAGTTCTCGAAGAACTTGTATTACGGGTACCAGACAACGGAAATATATTTAATACTTTTATACTATACATATATTTAAGATTTTTATTATATGATACACAATATATTTAATACACATCTATGAACCAGGAACACAGAAAACTTTTTTCCAGCCATCAGCCAAGTGCGAGTCGGACTCGCGCACGTAGGGTTTCGTAAGATTATACCAATATTTTACATTTAGAAGAAACCATAATGGTTTCGTGACGTGGACTATTGAACCCGAAAAATATTAAAATGGATGTAACAAAAAAATACAACAAAAGCGACTAGGCACGGAAGTGTCGTAGGTATTCTATTTAGAATGATCTGGAAAAATGGTAAAGTTAAAAATGTAAATGCCATTTTGTGACTCAATAAAAAATAATAACAATTCAAGTAACATTCCTTTTTGTGATAAAGTGTTAATTATTTGAAACCAGGACACAACTTATCAAAATTTAAGAAACAAGTCTTATGTTTATACGACACTGTTATACATAATACGACATTTTCATATTATGATTAGCATAAACAATTATTTAAAACCATGCAACACTACCAATATAAGTGGTATAACGCGTTTTAAATGAGAATAGGAACGTCAATGACATTTTTGTCAAATATCATTTGAAAAGTGCGATTTTCAGAAAACTTATGAGCATATAAATATTAATAGTCTTGCATCGAATTTAAATAAAAACATTAAATAGTAATCAATAATCTTAACATAAATTTAACTGTCATAACAGTCTAAATCCAAACCAATATGGCGTCGACTCGATCCTATTCTCATTTTAATCGCACTATCACCATTATCTTCGATAAAACACGGAATTAGCCGACATTTGTTTTCGTTTGGTCTACAATTTTTCCCGATGTCACGGAGGGTAATGAAAGAATTAGCTTTCATTACCACTGATAGGATTCGTTAAAGGATCCCAAAATAGAACCGAACTGTCTTCGCAGCCAATGGTACGTGAGAATGGTCGATTAGGCGGGATCCTCGTATTTTCGATGTAAAAAATCTTCGTCTATGTGAAATATTCAGTATGTAGGTAAGCAATTTTTTTTCGGATTTTGTGCCTAATGTTAGTCTACGAAAGTATCTCCAATTTGTTGACACAGCTCGAAACATTACCTTCTACGTATAAAAATATATTGATAGAAAGTCCTTTTGAATAAGAAGTTTCTAATACTTATGCGAGCAAATATATTATGGAGTTTCATTAATTCAAATATCATCATTCAGAGTTCAAACTAACACAAAAATTTCTCTGGTATAACCTCCAGGTGATGCTAATTAAACGTCAGAAAGTCGCCCCCAAATTGGCGGATTAATTCCTTTTTTAATTTGTGTTCCAAATTTAAACAAGATTTCTTTTTTATTACTTGCCGGGTAAAAGGGTAGAGAGTACGTTCCGCTATTACACTCAAACACTAATTCTCTCCTAAAGTACTGATTGGACGATATATTTAACAACAACCGACACGGTTCTCTGCAAAAGAATACATCTTACGAATTTACCTTTTTTTCTCTTGCTGAGATTCCCTATTTGGTACACTTTAGTACTAAAACGTTACAAGTGATTCTATTTCTCTCATTCGATTACAGTACTTATGGTTAACTCTATAGGGTCGATATTAGCTTGTTGCGTTGTAATGTTTGGTTATACGTTTTTTTGTAACTATATAAACATATTAAGAGGCCATGGAGAGCCTTAAAGGGAGGTCGTTTGCTGCGCTGCCAACCTTCGAAGATTAATGACTTTCCGCCAAGTCAGTTTATAAGAGACAAATTCAGGAAAGAGTATTAATTAAATTATAATAAATCGGGGATCGGACTGACCTCTTTGTGAGTATCTAATTATTATTTTTCTCAAGTAAAATTAAATACGAGTATATAGATATTTTCCAAAATTATATTACTATGTGTATCATACTACTCGTAGAGCACAACAAGCAGGTGAAAATAATATTATGTGATTGACTGATCATAATAAGGAGAACCTTGTTATGTGGGAAACTATTGAAATAGTTCTTTTAGAATTTAGCTTAAAATAAAACATCGTTAGCTATCTTAACACTGGAGTGAAGCAAAATTTGCAAGTTTTTCGTTAAATAGCGACCCTTATCCAGCAATAACAAATTCTAAAAGGGAAAATAATAATTAATTGTTACATCCTACCCCTAAAGTATCAATGACTGTTTACAAAACTCGCTTCAAACAGAATGTCATATAATATTAACACATATCTCGTAGCGGCCGGAATATTATCGACTGGACTATAAAACGGAAAAGTTCGCCAGAAAAAGACGGACTTACAAGCTATAAATAAGTGGGAGAGGGACGCCAAATCTGGAGGATCTTTAGAAATTCGATGGTTGCTTTCTTTTCTATCGTTTTTATCGTCGTCGTTATATTTTGATAGAGCAGTTTGCCCGGATCGCCGATATAACGTTTATATTTTGGTTTCCTAACATTTTGCTATACAAAATACTTCTTAACTCTTACATTGAAGATATAATAGATACGTCATCATCATGGATGAATGGACCACTTTCAGAAAATACTTAGGTAAAATCTCTTTAGATAAGATTAGGGAATACTAGTAAGAATTCTCTATAGAATAAGATTTCGCACACATTATTTTAGGTGACGTCATAGGAAATAGTACTGTAAAATATTATAGAAACAGTGACAAGTAATATTTCAAAATACATCGGCATTATATCAGTAAAGTGAGTACGTTAAACCTAAATATGCTTACCTTAAAAGTTTTCTAGTGATAAATACCTTGCAGGGCTCCCGAATATAAATATGTACAGGCGCGCACTCAGAGCCAAAAAAATATATATACTGGATTATTAAAATGAATACTAGTTACTACACTACACTATATTCTCAAACTCAAACCTCAAAATTTTTATTTCCATATAGGTTATATTATAACACTTATAGAATTGTCCTACATGATGCCTACCACCGGTTCGGAAACTAGCCCGGCGAGAAGAACCGGCGCACTATGTGGACACTCCTAAGAAAGCCGTGCCATAAATGCTTTTTCCAAAAGTCGGCAGAGGTACATGTATTATACCTCAAATTGTAGACAAAGGACCAATCTATCTAAATACAAACGATAAACACTTCTGTTTATTCCTATTTTTGAAAAAAATATGCTTAAAACTGCTGAATGGAAATTTGTGGAAAACTATTCGTGAAATGTAGAAATTTTACTTTGATTTTATAATAACTTTCCTCTATGGAATATATAAGTGTTATACCATTTTAGAAAGCTTAAAATATGTTCTTTATTATAAATTAATTAAATATTGGGTTTTTGCATATATGACACCACTAGAGACGTACATCCAGTAGTATGCCATTTTTTCTTATGTTTCATTTTCGATTAGAGTTTTGACAGTTATCGAAATTTGCCGAAGTTCTGTAATTAAACTTATTTTATAGCAAATTTAATGTAGATTTAGATGGTAAATTTTTTTGTTGCGGCATCAGTGCGCAACACGGCGTAATATGTCAAAATGTGAAGGTATGTTCTTCTACTTTATAGGGTGCAAATGATGAGTTTTTGTTTATCGTCTAATTAATTTAAGAGAATCATATAAGTATATACAATTTTAGAATTCTTGAAATATGTTATTTACGGTAGATAGGAACAATATCTTTTTCTTCAATTAATTACACCTCTAGAGACGTAGGTACTGTATCGTTTAGTCTTCTCTTCAATTTTCGACTTGACATTTAATGAAATTTGTTAAAGTTCTGATAATAGTCTTATTTTGTAGTAAATGTAATGCAGATTTACAGAATAAAATATTTTTTCAGTTTCAGTGCGTAAACTATAATATTATACTTTAAAATGTGAATGTATGTATGAAAAAAATATCAGTCCTACCAAATTTTGGCCATTACGCATTAGAAATAACACAATTGTATGCTTTATGTATATAAATGGTAAATAGGCTTCTTCTATGCATAAAGTCTTAATTAACGACGAAAGTGTAATACTAAATTTTGCTGTGTTGCCCTTTGGGCAACTCTCCTAAGGCGCCCAGGGAGTTAAGGAAAAAAAATATTAAATTGGGCTAAACTAAAGTCTGAACTTTACCACACAAGAGAATGTAAGAAATAAGCCACTAACGAAATCGTTTTACACATACTTTACTGTACTTTGGATATTTATACATCGAGTTTAAAGAATCCTATTTATAGGAAGACTCAGAGTTCTAGATGAAGTTGTAGAACTCTTAGATAAATTTTGAGCAACTATTTTGTTATATTTATGTCTTAGAATATCGTAGAAAATTTAAATAATTTCATATTTACTAGGAATTATTGTATTAAACTCGAAAAACATTGCCACATAGATGTTTTTTCATGTTTTCATGATTTTTTTTTTCAAAATAGTATAATTTTTTATCACTTCATACCTAAAGTACCTTTTAATATTTATTTTTATAATTTTTTTGTGAAACTATCTAAAATAAGCTTAAAAATAAGTATGAGATTATTCAAAATTTCACTTTATTATTTTGGCGTATTATTTAACGAATTTAAAATAATAATAATAAAATCAAAGTGTACGTCATTTGAAAGTGTATGTATTCAAGAGTAAAATATAAAAAAAATCATGAAAATATCTTGAAAAACAAAAAAGTTACAGATTTATGACACGAAAACGGCCTAAAGTCCACATAGTGCGGCGTAAGAAACTCGCACGGGGCCATCTTTTACCAAAAAGATGGAAAATTGTTCTTTTAAAATAAAAAAGGTATATAACAATGTTATGCCTAAAACTACATAACAAGAATACAATATATGTAATTTCGAAGTAGCCTTACAGGGGGCCACCTTATTCCCAAGGTGTGCTATCATTCATAAAATCATTAACTTTATAATAGGCTTTAGCACATAAACGTTCTTTAACTAATTTTTTTAAATTTATTGATTGAAAAAATTTGAACGCGTTCTGGGATCTTATTGTATAGGTGTATACATTGGCCTTTAAACGAGTTCTTTACTTTACTAAGTCTAGTCACTGGTACATCAAGCTTATGCTTATTTCGAGTATTTCTATTGTGGTTGTCACTTTTCTTTTTGAATTGGCTTAATTTTTTTTTTAACATTTAATACATTTTCTAGAACATACTGAGAAGCTACAGTTAAGATTCCAGTTTCTTTAAACTTCTCTCATAATGAAGTGTTGGGTTATATTATAACTTGGGTACAGCTTATAAAAATTATAAAATCACTAGATGTTCTCCGCGACTTCGTGCGCGCTAAAGGAAATCTCGCGTGAACCATACATTTTGCTTCAATAAAAAGTAGCTTATGTCCTTCCCTGTGGTCTACTCTATATCTGCCCCAAATTTCATCAATAGCGGTCCAGTAGTTTTGGAGCCTATTCAATGCAAACAAACAAACAAACTTTTCCTCTTTATTATATTAGTATAGAAGTATAGATTAACAGTAAAAGATACTATAACATTAAGTTTATTGGAAAAGTGACCCAAAAAAACACTTAAATAATAAAGAAAAAAAAAAACATATTTTCTTGTTACTCGTTCATCAATATAAATAAACTAGAAACAACATTGAAATTGATAATTAGAAACAAAACTAGTATTTTCGTTGTAACATTGTAATAACTAAGCGGCTCTGCGCGCGACTGTACTCAGTAATAACGGGGGGTCGCGAAGATGATGGAGTGCGCTATGCAACAATATTTTCTATTTCCCGTTCGGACTGCGCTCTTTATATGATATACTGGCGTCTCTTAGAAATACTCCTGAAAAGTGTATTTTGAACCTAATCAGTTTATTGACTCTTTTAAATTCAAAAGTGTAGCTATATCTATATTATTATGTTGTTTTATTATATCGTATACAAGAGCCGCTTTACGTGTTTTAAACTATAGGTAGTTGTTGGATACTTACCACGGGGCCAGATTGACGTGGCGTGAAGCAGCCACATACATTATTATTATTATTACTTTAGTAGGCGTGTATGTAACTTTATCCTCTTGTTACTACGCTACATCAGTTTAGGTTGTACTAGGGGTTTTCAATAGGGACGCTCGTAGACGGACAGAGTTGCTGCGTCCTTTTGGCTTAAATTATTTTCTGTTCATGTCATTGAATATCCTTAAAATAATTATTAAAATTGAAATGGATTGTTTTCTTTTATTTCAAATATCGAGCCTTCTTAATAAAAAACCCTCTACGAAACGTTTCGTATTGACTTTATTACGCTACGCGCCTCTACCAAACCTCTACGATGATTTTTTTTCGTCTACAAGTTGTCTTCAAATTCAATAAAGCAGTAGTTGGAAGTTATAAGGATAATAATTATGTAGAATCTTATCTCAGAAATGTTCAAATTCGATAATTTTTTATGATTATTTTTGATCAAAAATTATATGTATTTATTAATGGCATAAATCATACTATATCTTTTAGATATTACATACTTCCTAAAGTTATAACAATCATTCAAAGCAGCTATTAGACGCAGGGGTATATATCAGCGAGCGTATTACCCGTACATGATCAATAGAGTATGAAAACGCGAATTTCGCTACGATAAATTACGCCCGTAACCCGGGTTAACCGGCTTTTACAAACCGGCCGGTAATTTATAACTATTACCGGCCCGATCACGTGATATCACTTTATTGCATATTCACCCGGTGAATATGACCGCAGCACAGCGTAGTGATGTGCTTTACGTTACGTTGAGTAGGTAAATAAAAGAAAAAAAAATAAGCTGAAAATAAAAAAATCGTGATATTTTTATTTTTTCCTTAATAAGTATTTTTAAATAAAGGCCAGGGTGATACAAAACTTTTTAGCATCAACCATTTTCGAGTTATCGACCTCCAAAAGTTGTTTACAAGTTTACATGTACCCTGGCATTTCTAAACTATAAGAGGTAAAAACTTATAATATTTCCTGTTAATGGGTCTGCTAAAATTAAATATTCCTTAAAAAATATTTTGAGCGAAATCGGACGATAGCTTTTGAAGTAGGTATTAGGTGATTTGAAAATAACCTATAGTTACGCGTTTATAGTTACGGAACCTTTAGGCATGCCCTGAGTCAAAACATGCAGTCCTAACATGCTCTTGGTTAGGTAAGGCCTATAAAAGTAAAAGTAGGTGTATAATTATAATATACCTACTTTTACTTCGCTTCAGCTACATCCCTAGTAGCGTGTCCAAACTACTGACATAATAATAGAATAAACTTACTTTTTGGTCTTTATTACACTGTTTGTATAAAAAAGTAAATAACATATTGTATGCCCCTTTTATTTGCTTTTGTTATTTTTTAGCTCCTACTTTTTGGTATAATTTAATATAGTCCTTTTAAAATTAACGCAAAATAGTCGCTAAGAAGTTTATAGCAAACATTGCCAATGTTTTAATATTTTTTAATAATATAATTAAGATAATAGAGACTATTAATCCAGAAGACAAAAAACATTCCTTACTATATTTTACTTGATGTTGCCCGCGACTTCATGCGCGTAAAGGTTACTCTCGGGAAAACCGTACATTTTTCCTCGATAAAAAATAGCTTATGCCCTTTACGGTAGTTTACTCTATACCTGTGCCAAATTTCATCAAAATCGGTCCCTTAGTTTCGGAGCCTACTCAATGCAAACAAACAAACTTTTTCTCTTTATAATATTAAGTATAGTAGAATAAAATAAACGTTAATGAAATCACTTTACCAAAATAATACAAACAATAACACTAACTAAACTCGAACAAGAAGTTTCATACAAAATTGAATACAAACAAGCGTTAGGTGGGAAGTGAGCAAACTTAATCTGCTTATCATTCCTAACAAACTATCACAAGTACGTACTTAATGTAATCGCGCTCGATACCCTTTGTTCACTTCAGACTCATTAAAAAGGCGATGCAATTTAATGAGTTGATAGTGTGCGTTGGCTCTTAGTCTATTCGAGGTATTCCAATCGAATTAAGACTCTACGCGAATGGGCACAAAAACTAGAATCGAGTGCGGTAATTCGGTATCGGCATGTAGGGGTCGAAGATTAGTGGCCCACGCCTACTGTAGCGCTGAGCGGCTGATGGCCCCCCGGAGTGTGCTTACAATTAGAGCGGTGCCCACAATGAAGTGACGTGTAATGTGGCCCCTTGTCTTTGTATGTTGATTGTGCTGGAAGAATAGCCACTATTACGTTTTTACTATTATTGTACTACTTTTGCGAAGATAACGGAGCGCGTTCAACTGAGTTTAGCGCGTCTTCGTAGTTGTTAAATCTAAACCCTTTTGACTCTAGACATAAGACGTATATTATAGACGAGGCATGGCAGGGCAAAACTGCCCCCATTTAAATTTATTTTTGAGATTGTTTGGGGCCATTTTGATATATTTTGTGATATAGTGAAATCAAGATGGCGTAACTTTTTCTTGTATGAAGATTAATTGCTCTGTCAAATGTACATCATAGCCTATCTTTAGTTTTGAAATCTTTGACTCTAGATACTAAATGAGAATAAAAATATCGTATTGTCACTGTCTCTCGACCTTTCGGAAATTATTTCCTGGTCCAAGGTCGAATAAAGGTCTATTGTGCAAACAATCACTCTAACTTTTTGCACTAATACTAAACACGATCGTATAAATTTCAAAATTATTAAAAAGATAATTAAAAATATCTGGGCTTTTAGTCAAGATGCATTCGATAATTTCGATGGCGAAGTTCGAAATCAAAAATGCATGGGATTTGACATTTAAAAGTTATCGCTTACTGATATGTCGCTTGCGATACCTTATGTCAAATTCCATATACATATTTTGTTTTCGAACTTCGCCTTCGAAATTATCGAATGCATTTTGACTAGAGGGCCTGGGCGTCTAGTCAAGTTGCATTCGATAATTACGACGGCGAAGTTCGAAAACAAAATGTATGGGATTTGACATAATACATCGCAAGCGACATGTCACACAACGATGACTTACGTCAAATCCCATACATTCTTGATTTCGAAGTTCGCTGTCGAAATTATCGAATGCAACTTGACTAGATGCCCAGATTAGACAACATTTGCAAGCGATGTAGTTGGATCCGCGTCTAAAATACCCCAGGACATTGGAATTCAAACTCTATTAATTACTAATGCATTAAGTATTAATTGTCTGAAATGGTTTTATTGTGACGGTACGGGGTGCATTTAACCCGTGAGTTTGGTACATAGTGAAATATTAACGTGTGCTCCGGTCGCGCAAAAAGTCCAAAACTGTTATAGGCCCGTCGCCATTGACCAAAGATTATAGAACTTGTAGAACGGATACAGTCACTACTTACTGCCATGAACATAGGTACAAAACAAAATATGTGAAGACATAAAATGTACAATATTTTGTCTTATTTACATGTATCAATTATCGGTAAAACACAAGTAATAATGCGTCTCGTCTATAAATATATGTACAAAACTTTGTAATAACAAAATATTTTCTTCGAATTATAAATTGCAAATAAATAAATAAAAAACAATGAAAGTCTGTAATCAGTCTACATTTAAGTTTAATAGGAAAAATACTTTGCCTACAGATTTTCTGTCATTGAATAAATTACAAATATTACAAAAATATTAGTAACATCATCCTAATACCGTACAAGAATTCCGCAAGGCCATTAGAAGTCATAAATAATAGTTTGCACATATTTTAAAGAGTGCCGCCTACTTAATCTTTGTCGGTGGGGCGTGCGGTGTGGGGTGAGTCCGGCCCTGGGGACCGCCTCCCGAGGGGAAAGGTTAAAAGGGAAAAGTTATAAGACCGGTTGTTGTCGAATGTTCGATTGCTGTGCGCCCCGTGCGGTGTGACGCGCGCGGCGCGACGGTGTATGGTGAATGGTTATTATTATACGGTTTAGTTACGTTACATATTATTATTATACCTATCGTTGATATGAAATATCTGTAAAACGTTCCCTAAAACAATAAGTTTAACATAATATTTCGTTTACAAGTTTTTTTTTCATAAAAAATAAATAAATTGTATGACTTTGAAAGTGAAGACTTAAAAAACATTATTTTGACGAAAGGTCAGAGGGTTAAAAACAATTTAATAACTTATGTTTACGTGAAAAGTGTCAAATTTTTAGAGAACTGTAACGTATGACTGTTCATCTATATTTATATTATTATAAGAGGAAAGATTAAATTGTTTGTTTGTATGTTTGTTTGCATGAATGAGCTCCGAAAATACTGGACCGATTTTGATGAAATTTGGCATAGACATAGAATAGATCACGAGGAAAGACATAGGCTACTTTATATCGCAGAAAAATGAAAATCTTGTTTGTACGGTTCCGGAAAATTATTTTTTCGCGCACGACATTACGGGCAACGTCTAGTAATACATATTGCCATTTCCGTGAAATTAGTTTTATTAAATACTAACAAACTTTCATAAAATAGATAAAAAAAAAATTGAAAACAAAAATTAAATAATATAAACATACTACTCGTAGCTGTCGCGACACACGTTATGCTGTCATAAATATGAATTTACTCATTCAACCTGAACTTCCACAATTATTTCAAGACCAAAATTAGCTGAATCGATTTAGCCGTTCTCGAGTTTATGTCCCTCGGGAACGGAATAAAAAGTATCCTATGTCCTTCTCCTGGTTTTAAGATTTCAGACTCACCAATTTTCAGCCAAATCAGTTTACCCGTTCTTGAGTTACAAAAAGTGTAACTAACACGACTTTCTTTTATATAAATAGATATAGATAATAAAGATTTTAACATTGCTCTATAGTTAACTACATGATAATCTCACTATCAGTTTACAATTTCATTTAACTACCAACTTTACTAAATATCTAAAGGCCTATAGATACGTAAACTTTTAAAGGAACATGCAAACCCCACCTTGGGGTGGGTTAAGTGTGCCCCCCACCCTCTTAATGCCGGAGTAGATTTTTTCACTATGTACTGGGGTGAGGGCAGCGAAATGTCTATGATAGCTAGTGTAGTGTATATAGTTATAGTGTAGTCGAGAGTTAAAAATACGAGCATAACATTTTTAATGGAAAGTTAAATTTTTTAATGGAATTTAAACTATGTAAAGGAAAATTATGACGGTAAATAATTTGCTCACAAATGCTTGTCGATTGTTAAGATTTTAGTAATGTAATTTGATGTCTATTTTTTTTCCGTTACCTCGTCTCTAGTGCTCTTGATTTAATCTATAGATACTCTGCGTTAAAAAAGTTAAAGTAAACAAAACACATCACTGAGGGTTCACTCCTGTTTTACAGTTTTCTAATAAGTATCGGATAGCTTGTTCGGATGTTTTATCGCTGCTTACTCTACATGGAGCGATAGAGACAAAACATGCAAATAAGCTAGACAGCTAACGCTTATCAGTAGATTGTAAAACAGGCCGTAAGAGTTGAATCAGTCAATTTCTATTCAATAAATTGTAAATATTTATCTACTAGATGTTGCCCGGGACTTCGTGCGCGCAAAAGATAATTTCATAACAGTTTACCGCCTAAGCCAAGTAGCCTATGTCCTTCTCCGTGGTCTATTCTACATCTGTACCAAATTTCATCAAAATCGGTCTAGTAGTTTCGGAGTCTATTCAATGCAAACAAACTTTATTGTATTAGTATAGACTAAGTAATATTTTCATTTTTTTTCAATTAGTTTATATTTTTATAAGTATTTTAATTCGCAGCTTACTTAACTGCGGTCGATAAAAAGATGATACTGCGTTGTAGTTAAATGTCAGACCTCTTCATATCATGCCGATAAGACACAGGGGTTGGAGGGATGAAACTAGGGGTAGTTTTACGACGAAAATACACTTTCTTTTCTCTCCGTGATGTGATAGGTAAATATTTCGTATTTTTTATACAACGGTTTGATTTTGTCGTGCCCGATATATAGGGATGAATTTTATATTGAGACTTTGAAATATCTACTGTTTTGAAGATAAAAGTTGTGCATAGGAAAAGTTGGAGTTGTGTGAATAGGAACTGTAAAATTTAATTGTATTTGTGGGGGATTTGTAACAATTTCATCAATCTATACTTCTATACTTAATATTATAAATGTATTATAAATGCGAAAGTGCGTCTGTCTGTTACCTCTTCACGCTTTAACCGCTGAACCGATTTTTATAAAATTTACTATAGATATACCTACTTTGGATCCTGGGAAAGGACATAGGATACTTTTTATCCCGAAAAAGTAGTGTTTTCGTGTGATAATGTATTAATATGGTAAAGCTAGTGGAAACTAAATCTAGAACTTTACTTTTTTTTCCAACATTCTACTTTTTGACTTTTAATCATTTTAAATTTAAAGCGATCGGATTTTCTCACCGAATGTTCATAAATAACGGCTCGATTTGTATACATTATCACCTGTCGAGCTCCTTGTTGAACAACGCCGAGTCTGACCGTCTGTATGTCTGACTCTATAATATGTACATAGAGCTGCAAAACATTTTTGTCTGGACAAGTTTCCAGTATCTAATTTGAACTCAATTTTAATAAAATCGACAGCTGAAAATATTGTTCCGAAATAATTTTCGAAACAAGTTAAATGTAGTGTTTCTCCAACATTTAGTAAACTTATTGTACGATATAAGGCTTAAACTATCGATGACTCGCCGTTAAAATATTTACATGCAAGCAGGATTTGAAAAAGCGGACACGAAAAGATCCTGATAAAATTATCCAGAAAATTATGGAAAAAAAATCAGATTCACACATTATGAAACGTCAGCTGACGCGGCGCTAACTCGGCGTATTGTGACATAAGGTGTTTAACATAAATAATGCGGGAACAGATGTAGCGCCGCGGGCTCTCCGACCAGGCCCGTATCTCCCGGACTAACGAAAATATAGAGCTGTTATTACGGCATGTAAATTTCTAAAAACTATGATATTATATTATTCTATCGCTATAACAGGAGTTAGTCATAAAGTAACTACAATTAAATTAATATGCGTAATAAAACTTATATCACATCAAAGTTGCAATACGATTTGCACATTATCATATCGACAACCTAGTTTTTTAAGGCTCAGACTTACTTAATTTACTGATAGAAGTTGTTTATCATAATATAATAAATCCTACTACTATTATAAACGTGAAAGTTTGTGAGGATGGATGGATGGATAGATGGATGTTTGTTACCCTTTCACGCAAAAACTACTGAACGGATTTTGATGAAATTGTGTATGGCAGTAGTTTAAGCTCTGGATTAACACGTAGGCTACTTTTTATCCCGAAAAAGTACACTGTTCTCGTGGGATACTGTATTTACGCGAGCGGAGCCGTGGGCAAAAGCTAGTTTTGAATATTTCTTTCTGATATTAGCAGCACTATATACAGTCATGTAAGTCTGTTGGCACAGCAATATTTGGCGGTGGAGCCTCAGGCCATGTAAAATATTTCTGGTACATTCATCGTGCGCCCGATCGGGCTTACACAGTTACGCACACACGTAAGATAAATACTGTGAACTATACGACATTAATCTGGGGCCCGATCCTCATGCAATAGAGAAAAGTTCACATTCGAAAAGTAATTTTTTTTTATTGTAATAAACTATTGTGCATTAATTTGATCAAAATTAATGTAATACACAAGAAGAGATGTGATGAGATGTGATACACAAGATGAGATGTAATGCACTCTTCTTGTGCATCACAATCGAAATAGTTCAAGTAAACATCACTCGATTTCGATTGTGAAGTTCTATTAATGCACAGACTGTGTTAAAATTCAAACTGAATATTTTTTCGAATTTTTCTTTGAGAATTCAGATTTTCTCGATTGTATCTGAATCTGGTCCGTGCCTAGTTCGTGAATTTTACGAATTGTTGAATTTATCAGCAGATATTTGTTTACGTTACTGTGGTCAGTTTTGTAAGTGGTACAATTTCCCTATAAATAATATTAATAGCCCACAATGAAGAATGGAACACATGTAATGATCAAATATTTAAAGTAAATGATTACGTAGAAATTAGATTAAGTATTTTGCCTATAGCTCTTTTTTTATTTTTCATTTAGACAATAACCTTATACACAGTTTAGATAATAGTTTAGTTATTTAAAATATTTTTTTTATCAGTATTTTTTTAATAATTTAATTTGGTTGACCTATGTACTCAACACTAATATAATAAAGAGGAAAAGTTTGTTTGTTTGCTTGCATCGAATAGGCTCAGAAACTACTGGACCGCCGCGCCGCAAGATATCCTTTTGTCGCGCATGAAGTCGCGCGCAACATCTAGTATTCATTTAATTAAAGATCCTATGCAATATATTGTTCAATTGATCAGATTTTTACTTCACTCGCAACATGTAGCACATAATTTAATATCAAATTGTATGATACCTTCCCACTTTACCACAACAAACCAATTAGTTTTCCAAACATTTCTACCTAAGCTAAGAAAAAAGCTAATAAAATTTAACGGGAAGCCATTAATACAGAGCAAAGATAAACAAAAACTAGCGGAAGGCGGTGACGGTACAAATTTGTGAGCACGAGAAACAAATTAAGTCCATAATAGATAACATAATGAGGGTTCAAGAGTGTTGCTGTGATGTTTTTCTTCGCAAGTCGCAACTTGACAGTAAAGACAAAAGTGTTGAAGTGTATAATATAGTATTAATTTAAATTATCTTACTTTAAATTATCTTTATTTATATATTCTACTAGATGTTGCGCGCGACAAAAAGAAATCCCGCGGTAACCATACATTTTGCCGCGATAAAAAGTAGCCTATGTCCTTCCCCGTGGTCTATTCTATATCTGTGCCGAATTTCATCAAAATCGGTCCAGTAGATTCAGAGCCTATTCAATGCAAACAAACAAACAAACAAACTTTTCCTCTTTATTATATTAGTATAGATATAGATTAAGGCCATCACAGACGGCGAAGATAATATTTTATGTTAAGATAAAATATTGCATGCTATACATATATGTACATACAGTATGCATGAACTATCACAGTGGAACACTATTTGTTTTCAGATTACGAACGATATGAAGTATATCTAGTCATCTTAAGATAGAATACTATAGTATCTTCGCAGTCTGTGATACCCTTTAAGTACAATTTATTATTATAGTAATAAATACTCAAATATTATATCATGTAACGTTGTATAAAAATTAAGGCATATAAAGTAACTAAAACATAATAATAACACAAACTTTTTACTGAAAATTACGAAGTGAAAATTACCTACCTTTCTTGATGAATCAGGGTCGTATTCGTTTGTTACTTACCCATCTTCTTCAAGTCAGTACAATATTACTTATTTTTTGGCCTATAATGAATTTAAACATCCCTTCTTAAACCACTTAAAGAGGTGATAAAGTGTTGAAAAACTGTTCACAGATTGTTAGCGTCACCATGTTTTAATAACGCGTTTTTGTTGCAGTTTTTTCCTGAAGTTCTTTTTGAAGTGCAACCAGAACTGTTTGAAGAACGCCGGCAATCCACGAGACATGAGAAGGTTTCAGGTATGTTTTTTTGGGTGTATAAAGTATTAAAATATTTGGTAGATACTTTTGTAAACTTTTAATAACTTTCTATTTCTTGATAGTTGAAATTTATTTGGAAACTAGCTTTTGCCCGCGGCTCCGCCCACGTAAATATATTATTCCGCGGGAACACTACTTTTTCGGGATAAAAAAATCCTATATCCTTTCCCGGGACCCAAAGTATGTCTATACCAAATTTCATAAAAATCGGTTCAGCGGTTAAAGCGTGAAGAGGTAACAGACAGACAGACAGACACACTTTCGCATTTATAATATTAAGTATAGAAGTATAATATATTAGTATATTAATAGTAGTATATTAGTATAGAAGTATAGATTTGGAATAAAAAGTAGACTACGCGTTTGTCCAAAGAATTAACCACTACCATACCAACTTTCATTCAAATCGGTTCAACCTTTTAGCAGTGAAAAACAGTCAAATATCCACAAAATAATATATTATCCCTCGGGAACACTGTATCTTTTTGGAAAAAAAGTGGACTGCGCGTTTGTCCAAAGCATAAAACACTACCATACCAACTTTCATTCAAATCGGATCAACCTTTTAGCAGTGAAAGACAGTCAAATATACACAGAATAATACATTATCCCTTAGAAACACCGTACTTTTTCGGCATAAAAAGTAATAGGACACTTTTTATGCCGAAAAATTACGATGTCCTTTCCCAGGACTCAAAGTATGTCTATACCAAATTTCATCAAAATCTGTTCAGCGGTTAAAGCGTGAAGAGGTAACAGACAGACAGACAAACACACTCGCATTTATAATATTAGTATAGGTATTGTAAAAACTTTTGCGGTTTGCTGCAGAGTAGGCATCTACAGACACACGAATTTGTTACGGAGCGTACAGCGGACCGAATCCGGTGTCGCTACACACGCACGGATTTGGTACGATGCAGTGGACCGAAAAGCTCGACACTCGTGTGTTCGATTTTCAGTTCTATTGCATTAGCACAGAGTTCTATTTACAGTGCTGTTTTTCGACGACGCGATGATTCCCGAAATTCATTGATAACAGGCAGTTATCAATGAATTTATATATCAACTCTCAAAAATATTTCTCTCCAAACTTTACCCCTGATAATTATACCATTGACAGGTCTAAGAGATAATAAGCTAGAAAGAAAGGTTATGTGTTTAACATAAAGACTTACGCGTGAATAACATAAAACTAACTTGTCTTAATCTGATTTCACTCCCAATATTATATTTTCATATCCCTGACTATATACACACATTTAATAATTTTTATTATTACATACAAATTGATTCATAAGGAGTAAACTCTAAACATCCTGGCCCCTAGTAAACCCCCGTAGATATTTTCCCTAATGTTGGGTGGTAAAACCCTAAGTTGGCAACACTGACACCGTTGTACGGCCTAACCGCCGGACTGCTCTACACACGCACGGATTTGGTACGGAGCGTACCAGATCCGCTGTATTCGTACCAAATTCGTGTGTCTGTAGACACCATTATTCGTAATAAGATACCTACCAAGCTTCAAGTTCAACCTAATATACAATTACTTAGTACCTATAATATGGTAGGATACTCAAAGATATAACATCAATTTAAAGTTTATTAATTAAAGAAGACGAATGTTATAAAAGTTGAAAATATTTTTTCACAGAATAAAATAGTATTTGAAATTATAAAACAGTTATTCTTCTATTCTGCTCAGTCAATATCAATACGGTAAAAAGACTATGGCTGTGTTCCGCCGAAAATAGAGCTTGTTAGCGCTTGCTAGCGCTAAAAAAACAGATTATCCGCCAGGGCACATATTTTGCTAACTTCAATAATGCTAACATAATCCGCCATTTTGCTTATTTTATACCAGCGGTTGCCATTGTGCCTACGTTTTATTTTCCGCGGAACACAGCCTATGTATGCGGTTTAATTTTGAATTTCGAACGCAAATATTTCAAGAGCCTGAACGAAATAATATCAAGGTACATTTTTACCGGCTAAAAAAATAGTACCTAGGTAACTTATTAAAGACCACCAAATAAGTTGACCTCTCGCTCAAAGCAAATTCTTAGTTTAAGTAGATCTTGTACTATTGGTTTTTTCCTTCGCTATTTATTATTTGTGTTGAGTAGCATAAAAAATAGATTTATTTTTATAATTTTAATTTAATAGTTTTATTTCAAGAGAAAACATGCGAAAAATGATGATTTATTTCCGTTTGTGAAGCAAGTTCAAAATTACAGTTTTTTCATGATCCCGTGGGAACCGTTTTGGTTTCCAAGAAAAAAAAAATACTGTTAGTTATTTCATGTTCCAATCTATCTTTGTGCCAAGTTTTATTTAAATACGTCGAGTAGATTGCCTGAAATAACGTCAAACAGGTAGGTACAGTTTTTTGAAGATCCCATGGGAACCCTTTAATTTTGCGGGATAAAGAGTATCCTATTTTACCCTTCAGGTCCTAAGCTACCTACCTGCCAAATTTCATTTAATTCCATCCAGTGGTTTCGGCGTGATGTGATAACAAACACACAGACAGACAGACAGACAGACAGACAGACAGACAGACAGACAGACAGACATTTTTTTCAAAAACGTTATTTTTAGGTTCTGTGGCCTTTATAGACCCCCCATTTTTATTTTCACTTCGATAACTTTAATGTACAGACATGACCCCTCTACAGATTTATTATATGTATAGATAAAACCTAAAAGTTGTCAATGCTAAAAACTTTATTTCAAAGTACAATCTTAAGTTATTATGTCCAGACATGCTTTTGTTTAGGTAATCATCTGTTGTGTATAAGCGTGGTGATAAGTTACACACCACGCCAAGTTTAAAGTCGGATTCTAATATAAATCTACACATGACTATCGGCACATAAATGGTCGCGCTTGCGTAACGGAAAAATTCAAGCGCCTAATATAACGCCGGCTCCTCTATTTACTTCCTTGTGAGTGGTACAAGTTACAAGATTGTATTATTGTGTGGTATTATGATATTCCACAATATGCAGGCTACTTTCAGTAACCAAAAAATTTACGTAGTATCCAGTGGCGAAGGCTTGTTCTCTGCTTGTTCTTCTTCGTAGGGAAGCCCTAGCCTGTATAATAGGTAGGAATTTTGACTAGGGTCTTCAAAAGGTAGGAGGTTTAATGGAGTTATAGGAACTCCATGCCACTGGTAGTATCCATGTTTTACATTTAATAGCACCCCGCAATAAGTCATTCAAAATAAGATAATAACTGTGTTTGGTTTGTAAAAAAATTATATACACGTACGCACGTAACTATAGGTAGGTACTTCCTACTTGGCAACAAACTCAATACGATTACGGTTTCTATACAGCGATTTAAAATAATGAAATAAATAGGGATATTGCCAATTGTCGAATATCACATTTTTACGAAATTAATTTTTAAATTGTTAAAAATAATAAATCTAAAGAAATAGCTATTTAGGTTGATGCAATTAAAAATAGGTTTATTACGTCACAAATCACTATCTAGCTAATGGCTACGCTAGCAAATGTATGTATGTGTAAACTTGTGATGTCACTATATATCGCTTTTTTCTTATCTACTATAATTTTACTGTACATTAAATTTTTTGTTTCTTGGTTATTTTTAATATGCCATCGTACAGATAACGATAATCTTTTAGGCAATACGAAAGAAAGGTTTACATTTCTCCATATTTAGCAACGCTATCGCTTACACCCCGTCCCACGCACGTACCGTATCACCCTCGGCTGAAGGGTTGCGTTCACCGCCGCTGAATATTTGAAGCGCCTTCAATTTACACCAGCGTACAAATTAAATTTATACCACGCCATTTATTTACTTATTGTATTTGTTAAAAAAATATACGACTTTGATTTATGCAAGTGAATTTGTAGAGTCTATGTAGGAAATCAGAATACACGATATACTACTGCTGGTAGAAGAAAAAATGCGGATAGAAGGTACTCTTAAATTGTATTGCGTATTGTTTATGTATATTATATGATATTTTTAAGTTTTGAGCCAAATATGGGCAGTATAATAATCTATGAGTAGCTGTAGTAAAACCTCCAAATTATCTAAAAACTTCTTAATCGATTACGGCAAATGCACGAGGAAGGGTAATGATTCTGGCAGTCTATATACGTATGTTCTATCATAGCGCTTAAACTGCTTATCTGATTGTAATGAATGAGGTATCAATAGATATTCGTAATAACAGACGAGTGACATAGGCTATTTAATTGGCGTAGTCGGGTGCAAAAACAATTATAGTTGAAGGTTGGTTTTAAATCATTTAACTACATAAATTAAATGTTTGACTAATTTATCTCCTAGACATTGGTCATCTAAACCCTAGCTTACGGTCAAATACAGCTAACTAAATAAACATCTAAGGAAATGCCTCAAAGACAAATTTCTAACTTAGAACAAACACAAGCTAGTTATGTCTACAGTTGGGCTTTCTCTGTTATTCAATAATTCAACAACGATTCAAGGGTAAGTATGGGGACATTAATACGTAAAGCATCGAACTTCGTCACGAATTTAGTCATTATTATATGGTGTAACTTTAGTTTTGGTTTAGTTAACAAATATTGGAATTTGATTGGTTATAATGAAATACAATATAAGTTAAGGGGTCGACAACCTTATAGCAGATATATATATACCTTATGGTAGATACTAGGCGATACTAGGCCACATAGTGAAACAAATTATAAGGGCCACACTTATAAGATAATTTTGTATCTAATAGATATATTATATATCTATTGTAGGTAGGTAGGTAGGTTCAATAATAATTCATATTAAAAATGCAAATTAATTTATTTTTATTAGTAGGTATAGATGACGAATTAAACATTACACAATTTATTTACCTACCATTATAAAAAAAAAAGAACCGTACCTGATCATAGTGCACAATGCACTCCTCGGGCCCCTCCCAAGGGACTCTCCCTCTCATGTGATATATCGCCGTACATGGTCCCCCACCCTCCCCTCAATGATCTTGAACTTCGCTACGGAAATAGAAGGAAGGACTTTTTTCGCCACGTTTCTAGTTAATCTTTGCTATTTTGGTTGTAGGTACTCGTACATGGTTTATTAGTAATGGTTTTTTGGGTAAGCTAGTAGGAATGGCATTATTAGGTACATCAGAGTGGAATAGTTGAAATTGGCACTGAGAAAATATTTTTTAGAACATTCACAAACTGAGATTCTTCCAAAGATGATAAATATTATTTATCTCCTTATAATGTGAGTTCAAGTGCTTATTCTAGACTAGCTTTTGCTTGCAGCTCCGCCCACGTAAATACGGGATTACTGTATTTACAGGAACTGTATTCGGGATAAAGTGACCTATGCGTTAACCTAGAGCTTAAAATACTACCTAGTGCTATACCAAATTTTATCAAAATTCGTTTAAAAGTTTTTGCATCAAAAAGAAACAAACATCCATCATCCAAAATCAAATCCATCCAACCTTACAAACTTTTATATTTTAAATATTATAGTAGGATCATCTAACACCAAATTTCAGAAAATTTTAGGGTCCATTCACATGGAGACTCGACGCGACGAGATGCGAAACTGAATTTTTAAAGCGGCGCAAAATTCGAACTTTTGCAATAAACCGTGTATCTTCTTGTGTATTGAATAAAGTTCAATTTTGAATTGAAATACAGAACCTTATATATTGCTATTTGTATCGAATGCAAGTTTTTAATAACACATTTATGGTAATGTAGCTTTTGAGCGGCCGTAGACAAATCAACTGATCCACAACTTTGTTCGCAGGTGGTGATATCGACGCAGGTGATGGTGGACGGCCCGCTGTTGGCCATATCGGACAACATGTTCGTGCACAATAACAGCAAGCACGGCCGCCGCGCGAAACGTCTCGATCCTTCTGAAGGTATTGACGCCGCACCAGAACCTTCTTGTACGTTTTATTTTTTTTAATTATTATTTTTTATATTTTTTTACTTGGTTCATATTGGTTAATGCCGTCCATTAGGTGGTTTCGAATTTATATTACCGTTATTCAATAGACTTACACGAATGACAGCTCGCACTCTATGCTAGATGCTAGATGTATGCGGGGGTGCGAGTGACGAGCAGGACATGAGTTTTTTCAAGCCAGGACTTTCGTCACGAGGCCGCTGATCGTTTCGTGCTTTGACAAAATTGACAATATAAAAATTATGATAGATTTGTCTGACATTTGCCGGTGATCGAGCTGTTATTTGTAGATTTTCGCCCCTGTGGTTAAGTATCCTAACGAATATTATTTCTACGGATAATGCCATTCATTTTCCATCGCGAGGGGAACATCCACAGTATTGGGTAGAGCCGCGTCTATATATTTTCTGTAAGGTTGCATTGCAATGTACCTTTCCGTATTTGTATGCAAGAGCAATATCGAATGCAAGGTCTATTTGTACGTTTTGGATTTCATTGTATTGGAGCCTTTCCTGCGACTTGAAAATAGCTCTTAAGTCGCAAAATATGTAGGCAGTAAAAGTACCTGGGAGACAAAGAGAAAAAAGGATTGTGCCTATTATAATTATTGTACCTGAGTTTTCTGATTTAGTTCTTAGTGATAAAACTGATAGTGTGAATCTTCCAAAAAATCACAAAAATATTCATCTGACCGGTATTCGAACCCGAAGTACCAATAATAATTTGCCAACAACCCAAAAAAATTATACATACGCATACCAAACTGCAATTGGGACTTACATTAATAGAGTCGAAATTATTAATGTATGGTAGCTTGACGAAAGAAAAAACATATTATATTAACTTAAAATTGCTCGGTTTCTCACATATGGAATATATAAAATGCTAGGGATCAAACCTAGCTAGATCAATTAATCCCTTCAGTATATTTATGGAAATTCTTGAAGCCGTTTCCGAGATTCTGATTATATAGCATAATATTACATATGTACAAGAACTCATCGTTCAAAGTATAATATATAATATTGTCTGGTTAGTAAAAAATGTATGGCATATTTCTTGATCCTCTTTTAATAGCATCCAATTGTACATTTTATGCCCGCGCTGGCAACATTGTGGAGAAATCATAATACGCGGCTGCTGATTGTCGTTTGTATGCAAAGAATCACAGCAGACATTTCTCAATGAACTTAAGTCGAGGGGAGACTGGGGTGTTCCAGGGTTGCCAGTTGTAATGTTTTCCCCTAACAAAAATATCCGTATGAGTGTATGTGGTAGCCCTGAAATAAGCAAAGTAAATATAATGCGTGGAAAATGAATAGTATGAAAAAAATCACTATATACATAACTAGTTATTGCGCGACGCGCAAAAGGAAACCCCGCTGTAACTGTACATTTTGCCGCGATAAAAAGTAGCCTATGTCCTTCCCCGTGGTCTAATCTATATCTGTACCAATTTTTATCAAAATTGGTCTAGTAGTTTCGGAGCCTATTCAATGTAAACAAACAAACTTTTCCTCTTTATTATATTAGTATTTAGAATAGATAATTTGTGATAGACTAGGCGTCGAATATTTACATAAGAATAAATCACTCAATTATTACATCTATTTTCAAATATAGCGCTAAGAAACCACTTACCGTTTTTATTTCTCGCTACTGTATTAGTAAATGATACTATATTTACCTTAAGCCAATAAAAAGGCATTAGGCTGGAACTTGTAAAATTGGTTTTATCACCCAAATTAAAATATACCCCCTCAGTAATCTTCTTTCGCCCCCTTAAATTCACTTTCTCTTCTTGTCTTTATTACAGTGTCGTTTTGTTCGCGAGATTTGAGGAAGCCCCCTGTATTGGCGCAATTCCCCCTGAACCTAGTTGTTATACCGTAATGTCATAACTACCGTGACCATGGAATTAATTATCAACTTTAACGTTCGATGATAGAATTCAATTTCGATTAATACAGTTGACGATATGATTCCTTTTAGGGTTAACGCGTGAGTTATTTTAGCGTTCTCGAATGTCCCTTTTTCAGGACGGTTGCGACAAATGTATAACGATGCTATGAATTTCAGTAGTTTATCCCTTTTTATTTTATACAGTCTTTTATAATAATATGTACTTTCTTAATTTACTTCACTTACTAGGTAAAAGGAAATACGGACTAAAATCATTTTGCACAGACAAAAAGAGTACAGACTAGGTTTATGTAAAATTAATTATTAAGATATTAAGTTAAAAATACATCAAGAAAAAATAGCATTAAGATATTTACAAAGGTCACTGAAACATTATCATTTTACAGTTTTATACAAAAGTACTTACTTTGGTTATACTACCATTAAATCTACTTTTAATTTAGTCTAAACCTTAGCGACTTGGAAACAAAGTCAAAACTCCCTTGCATTATCAAAGGAGGCTTTATAACTACAATACCATTTTAATCAACTAACAATTAAATTCACACCTAAGTAACAATAAAATAAAGTCGAAATTCCTTTGCATTGTCAACAGCGGGTCTGTACCCACCGTTGCCCGTGGCAACGCCATGCATCAAGGCGATATCTCCCAGCGAAGGTTGGACTTCAGGGGGCTCTACCGTCATAATAGTGGGGGACAACTTTTTCGACGGCCTGCAAGTTGTGTTCGGCACTATGCTAGTATGGAGTGAGGTAAGGTTATATTATACCTAGAGTTACAAGTTATAGTTTATCGATTTTATCCATGGGACGTATTTTGATATGCCTTTTAGGAGCTCTCACACGCGACGCGATTAAGGTATTGATTCAAAATTGAACTTTATTTACCACTCAATATGACACACATTACATGTATAATTGCAGAAGTGGCGTGGCGACGGTTACGCAGCTTGGTGCAGTTAAAAATTAGAACGCTTGCAATTAAACATGTATCTTGTTGAGGAGTGAATAAAATTAAATTTTAATCACTATTAATGCATCGCCGGTATAAACTGACGATTAATATGGATACGTTTTTGAGTTCCAAAATAATATTACTATTTCATTAAAAGGGAAATTGTTTTTAATGTCTAATAGAGTTGAACAATGAACATTTCTAACATCCATCATCGACATATCTACTATCTACGAACTTGGGTTTAAAAAAATAAATTGCAGTTTATGTAGTACAAAATAATTTCTCCGATTCACTTTCGCCAGACGTCCCGTCATCGAGAGAGTATAGACATGAGAATTGAGACTCCCATAAGAGGGCCTAGATGTTATTCAGATTAATCTTGTTAACATTATTTTTAGTTAATTAACAATCTACACTTTGTTAACAGTTAATAACATCGCACGCGATACGAGTGCAAACCCCGCCGCGGCACATTCCCGGCGTAGTGGAGGTCACGTTGTCTTACAAGAGCAAGCAGTTCTGCAAGGGCGCGCCGGGCAGATTCGTCTATGTTTGTGAGTAATATTACAGTATCTATGGACGCTTCACACCACGTCGATCTGGCCCCGTGCTATGTACCTGAAGAACTGTAGCTTTACGGGACCAGACAACGGGAATTATATTTAATACTTCTATGCTATACATATTTCATTTAAGATTTTTATTATATTATTCACATATTTAATACACGTGACACATCCATGACCCAGAAGTACAGAAAACTTTTTTGTTCCTTCGGTGGTATTGGGCTTGAGCGCAAACCCGCTAACCACTGAGCGACAGAGGTCGTGTTGACTTACTTGAAGATGACGCTTGACTTCGTAGATGCAAAAAGAATTCTGCAAGAACCGATCTTTTTGCCACGATAAAAACAATCCTATGTGTTAATCCAGAGCCAAAACTATTACCACACCAAACATAAGAATCCGTTTTGTAGTTTTTGCACGAAGGAGTCGCAAACATTCATCCATCCTCCAACGAAAAGTTTGCATTGTAATGTAATAAAAATTGAATATAGCATGCTGACGTAATATTATATCATATTATTAGATATTAAAAAAATCATAATGAAATATATGGAATAATCTTTATAACACTACATATTTACGTAGCCTTCAATTTATTTATTCAATTTGGTTTGAATAAACATTTTCTTGTGTCGCGATCCATCAATTAGGGCTCGTTCGTTAGTGGGGCAGTTGTGATTGATTTTGTTTTTCTGTCGGCATAGCAGCGCTCAACGAGCCGACGATAGATTACGGCTTCCAGCGCCTCCAGAAACTGATACCGCGCCACCCGGGCGACCCTGAGAAACTACCGAAGGTAAACTTTTGTTACTATTTTCTTAAAGCTAGATGTAAGGGTCAGGTCATACCACGACGGTACGCGACATGATGTGACGCTGCTTTAAGGCCGCTGCCTCGAATTTTGCGGGCAGCGGCGCGGGCGCGGTGGCGTCGGCGGCGCGGGCAACTCGCGGGCAACGCAGACCCGTTCTCGAAACCAGCGGGCAGATCGCTAATCACTATCTAAACTTTTACGAGTGAATATACTCTTGAATATAAGCAACTTTCCCTATGGAGTCAACTTTCCTACTTGAAAAATAAAATCAGCTGTTTCATACAAAAGGGCTTCGACATAAATAGCATTTTGTATGAAACAGCTGATTTTATTTTTCAAGTTGCAAAGTTGCTCCCATAGGAAAAGTTGTTTATATTCAAGCTTTTGATTTTGTAGATCATAAGCTTTTACTATATAAACTCGAAAAATATGGAATACGGGGCAAAGCCTATGACTGGATTAAAAGTTACCTCACGGGAAGACGACAATGCGTAGAGATTTCAAAAATTACTCAAGGAAAACAAATTACTAGTAGGTCGAAGTTTCTATGCAATGAATTCGGAGTACCTCAAGGCAGCCTACTAGGACCAGAATTATTTTTGCTGTATATCAACGATTTACCTAATGTGACAGACAAAAATACTATTTTATTCGCGGATGATACAACAGTTATAATTAAATGTGAAAATGTAGACTCGTTCCAAAATGACATTTGTAATATAGTTGACAAAATAATTTCATGGCTAAAACACAATAATCTAAAAATAAATATCAATAAAACTAAAAATATACAATTTAGGGACTATAGGACACGATCAATTGAATTAAATTTAACCTTTGATGGCATTAAAATAGGAGAAGTAAATTCCACAATTTTTTTAGGAATTATAGTAGATAGGCACTGTAATTGGAAAGATCACATAAACCACGTATGTGACAAACTAGACAAGTTTGTATACGCAATCAAAATGTTACGTATTAAAGTCTTGGCCGAAGCCGCATTATGCGCATACCATGGATATGTGTCTTCGGTTCTCTCGTATGGGCTATTGCTATGGGGGAACTCTGTTGATATTGACAAGGCGTTTAAGGTTCAGAAGAAGTGTGTAGGAGCCATCTGTGGAGCTTGGCCCTCGGACAGCTGCAAACCATTATTTCAGAAATTTCATATCCTGCCTCTGGTATGCTTATACATAGGGGATATTTGTACTTTTGTAAAACAAAATTCACACTATTTTCCTAACAATTCAGACATTAATAATAGAAGTCCTACACCAAGACACAAGTATAAACTATATCTGCCTAAATGTCGGTATGATATCTTTAAAAAAAATGTTTACATCAATGCCATTACTGTATATAACAAGCTACCTGACCATTTCAAAAGCTTAAATGTAAATAATTTTAAAAGACAACTAACCAAATGGCTGTTGAATAATAGCTTTTATACATTGAATGAATATATGACATTTAAAGAAACATAAAATAATATTATTATTATCAAAAATGACATTAGATACCTTAATTTTGACTATATACATGACATTATAATGATATTTGACATAGTATTTTATTAATGAATTTATTAAATTTTATGATAGAAAAGGATAACAATATTACAGTGGCGAAGGGTTCCTATAACTCCAATCCTATCGGCTTCCCTTGTTACTTAGCTTTTGCAAGCCTTCATAGAAATCCCTAGCTATTATACAGGCTCCGGCTTCCCTATGAAAGAGAAGCAGCCTTCGCCACTGCAATATTATATTATTTTATGGTTACAATGACATGTTAAACTATATTTTACTTATAAATCATAAATTTTACTTATAAATTAAAATATAATATTTTAAAACTTAAAATGGAAATAATTTTAAAAAAGAAATAACAAAGTGGCTCTTCAATAAATGCTTTTACTCATTAAATGAATATATGACATTTAAATAATGTATAAATATACTATGTGACATTTAAATAATTTATTATTATGTAATTAACTTAATATTTAAAAAAATCTGAAATGACATTACATGAATTTAATAACACAAATTATTTAAAAAAAAGAATAAATTATCTAATATTAACAACATGATACTCTATTAAACCATATATTGTAAAATTTCATTCTAATTAAGTTTTGTTTTATTGTAAAATTGCAAATTGCACGCCATTGTGATGGCAGAATGTGAGAACATATAGTAATTTTAAGATCATTGTACCTACAACATTCTTGCAATAAAAGAATTTGATTTGATTTGATTTGATTTGATTTGAAGAGTATATTCACTCCTGAAAATTTGGATAGTGATTGAAAAAACAGCCTGTATAAAAATACAAAAATAAATTACACAACACTGCAATGCTGACGGTCGCCGCTCGACTGGAGCTCGCCGCTCGTTGCCCGCGCTGCAAATTTCGAGAACCGGTCCATAAGATTACACGCATATGGTCCCAACGCGCCCGCCCCGCAAACGCCGCCGCTCTGCTCCCGCAAAATCCTAGGCAGCGGCCTTAAGATAGCTATCCAAAGTGACTTCATTGGAAAAGCGGTGCCTTCGATATTAACTTCGATTGCCTTGATTATCAAACTCTTACAGTGAAACGTGTATCTTTTTATGTAGTGAATAAAGTTCAATAGGCAATCGGACTAATTTTTTTTTATTGCATAAATGAATAGTACTCTTAAATATGAGTAACTTCTCAGAAGAAACCGTATATCAAAAGGCAATATTTTCAAAGGTACAGCGATTTGTATAAAAAATTTCGCGAGCCTCCTAAAAACGCTCCATACTAAAATCGATATACACATGACGTCACTTATAGGTTATAGTATATGAAGTAGTATAATATGAAGTATATGGCCGCCGGAATATATTTGTAAATATCTTGCATATTTGTGCGTTTAAGTTCATACTTACCATAATGAATGTTTTTGTATATGACATGAGTAAACTAATGATGTAGGTTTTGTTTACCAATTTCGCAAAAAAAAAAATTTTTTTTTTTTGGTATAAAGACTCGGGAAATTTTGTATACAAATCGCTGTACCTTTGAAAATATTGACTTTAGATATACGGTTTTTTCTGAGAAGTTACTCATATTTAAGAGTACTATTCATTTATGTAATAAAAAAAAATCAGTCCGATTGCCTATTTTACATCGTCGTTGCGTCACGTATCGTCGCGGTGCCAATTGATCCTAACACAAAGATTTCAAAACTCAAGATAGGCTATGACGTACATTTGACAGAACATTCTTCATACAATAAAAAGTTACGCCATATTGATTTTTAACAAACTTCAAATGGCAAAAATCTCAAAAGTGGGGACTTAACTGGATACACTTTTGAGGCATGCCTGGTCTATAATATATATATCTATGTCCTAACATGGTTGCTCTGAAAATTAAATGTTGAATTATCAATCCCAAGTTATTTTTAATGTTGGCGCCCATTTTCATCAGGAAATCATACTGAAGCGCGCGGCGGATTTAGCCGAAGCCCTATACTCCATGCCCCGGAACAACCAGCTCGGGCTCGGGGGGCCGCGGTCGCCCACCGGGGGCATGCCCTTCAACTCGTACACGGGGCAGCTGGCCGTGAGCGTCCAGGACACAGCGGCAGCGCAGTGGACTGAAGGTTGGTAGATTTATTCTGTACAATTGAATTAATATGTACTATCAGCAAAGTTCCCGCTCGACCAGTTTTTGAAAAATTTTGAAAATTTGTACTGGGATGCCTCAAAAATTCTTAAGCACATAGGATATAAGTGATTGGTTAAGGCACACATCGTCGTGTGCTTGACCGTAAAGAAAGTATGTATTTTAAGTCAGTTTTTACGTGTGAACTCAGATCAAATAATACATTTTTTATTTGATCTGAGCGTGTGAATATGTGTGCGTGCACACGAGTCATCCGTCATGATTCATAGCTGCCAAGCAAATATAGCATTATGCCTGGTCTAACGGCAACTTTGCTGAGTGTACATAGTAATATGCGACGAAAAAATGCCCACAACCTGCAAGCAAATGTGTAAGTGCACGCATAAGCATGCGTAATTTTTTTGTGTGGTTAGTGGTACTGGGTAAATTTAGATCTAGATATTATACTAAATGGTGGTACCATCTTTGGGAACAGTGGGTAAATTGATTTAGGTACTATGTTTAATACATTTGTTTTGAGATTTTATTACATTTGAAGGATATTGGTTAAATTACATTTGACACGAGCAAAAATTATCACTAGTCCATGTAATTTTTAGTTTTGAAATCTGCAAAGTTATATAATAAAAAATAAATGAGAATAAGGCTAGACTATATGATCCGGAATCCGGGCGGGCCCAAGAAAATTCAGAGCACTGAAAATAGAACTCTGCGCTAATACAATAGAGTTGAAAATAGAAGTGTCGAGTGTCGATGTCATATATGACATTACCATTTGTCTCGACATTAGTGTGTTAGATTTTCAGCTCTATTCTATTAGCGTAGAGTTCTATTTTCAGTGCTCTAAATTTTCCGCGGACTTACGGATTCCGCGTCATATAGTCCAAGCCTGATGAATTATTTGAATAGCCCGTCAAAATTTATATCAGTGAGTTTAACAAATAAAATAGGCCCCTGCCTAGCCTTGCCTATATACTTCATATCTATCTGCCCTAGATACTTGACGAGTACCTAACGGTATTTTCGTGTTGACCCCAGGCTTTTTCTTTTAGAAGAGTACGCGCGCAGCGGCAGCTCGGTCTCGCCCCGGTACTGCTCCGCCGCGTCCACCCCGCACGCCTACCCACCGCAGCACTACCCCGCGCCGCCTACCTCGCTCTTCAACACTACCTCGCGTGAGTATACCCGCTACCCCGCTACTATGGAGTGTAGAGGAAAGGAGAACTATCTCTGTATGTAAAACTAGCTGTTGCCCGCGGCTCCACCCGCGTAAATACAGTATCCCTCGGGAACACTGTATTTTTCGGGATAAAAATTAATCCAGAGCCTAAACTATAAGATACCAAATTTCATTGAAATCCGTTCAGTAGTTTTTGCGTGAAAGAGTAACAAACATCCTTCCACACATCCATCCATCCATACATCCTCACAAACTTTGAAATACATCAAATAGACAAATACTGAACATGCATTTGTTTTAAATCAGCAAAATACAGCAGAACATGCATTTGTTATAAATATAGACCGAAAAATGCAAAAAGTACATCAGTGATAAATTAAAAAGTTACACGATTAAAATTAAGGACAATTTTTTTGCGTTGATCGCAAAACGAAAACTACTGTTCAAATCCTTATGTTATTTATGTATTTTTTTGTTATTACAGTGATACATATAAAACGCAGTATTTAAGTAAATAAAATCAATTCTGTATTTATCTTCATAAATTTTCAACTGCTGTGATGTCACTCGTGCAAAATTGTTATGTATAGATCTCACTTTTGTGATGACTGTATTTGTTAAGGGTTGATCGACATATTTCCTTTTCGAAAAATCAATAATAATAATAAAAAAAAAAAACGATGCATGTTCCCTATTAGCGTGGCGGCACAGTAGCAACAGGGCACATTTCAAAGTATATGAAATTAGCAGAGAAGGAGTGAAGTTGAGAGATTCACGTCACCTCTTATTGCTAACTTCATATTATACCCTCTGTCAGACAATAGCGCCACTATGGCCAGTTGTGGAACTGTTATTTGATTACTTTTTTCGGACACTATCTTTTCTGCCTCCTTTCCTCTACACTCCATACCCGCTACCCTTATCAAGTGTACCCATTTTTATACAGTCAACTACATTATACTTGTATATGAAATTCCCCAACCTCCTCTTAGCAGAGGATTCAGAATATCGAATGTCGCTTTGCTTGGCTTTTATGTAGTGATAATTTTCATATTATTTATTTTCTATTAGTAAAATTTAAATATGATTCTCTCTCATTAAAGCATTTACTACTTACAACATTACTTAATTACGCAATAGTTAAAGACTTCCCATAGTGCGACTAGCCTTTCTAGGGAAATAAATTTCAACCTCCAATTACATGTAAGATGTTACTTTAGATTAAGTGTTAATAGCATAGTCTGCTCTATTTTAACTTCTATTTTCTCGTTCAGTGTCCCTAGGTCCTTACCATCCGGCTAACATGAATTTACCAGACCAGAGTTACTATAATGAGAAAGAAACCGAGAATTGTATGGAAAGGAATGAGAGCTATAAGCGAGATTGTTCTGAGCAGAAATGCGATAAAAGCGGTAAAGACAAGCCGAGAAGCGCTTTCGCCGTTGTCAGGCAAAGTCCGCCGAATTTCCAACAAAATTGGCAACTCACCGTTCAATGTTAGTAGATTTTTGTTTGTTGCTTTTTTTGTTTTGCTTACGTTTTTTTGCTGCATTTTGGAATCATTTTTCTGTAGATAGGTATAACACTCTCATGATAATATGATATATTATATAGTAATAAAGTCAAATAAATGTACTTACGAGTACATCCTTTGAGAGTGTTATATCCTTATTTAAATTAATATGGCGCTTTGAACGTGCTTATGACTTTAATGGTTTATTTTACTCAAACAACTTGTCTTATGAAAATTAAATGTAAGCTTCCCTGCAAATAAGTTTTTATTAAGTATTATTATCATGGTATTAAATCTAACATATTATTTTATTTTTCCCGCTTATGCATGAATATTTATATTATGTTAAGTTCTTTTTTGCAATGCTAGTTTGTGTGCAAGTGCAAAGAGTTTATATCTTTGATTGTAACTTTTTTATTGAAATTTGCAAATTACCTAATTTAAGTGTGTAAATTAATTGTGTTACGTCATACGCGTTAGCCACTGAGGGCAAATAATAATAGTGTAACTTAACTATGTTTTATAATGATTACAGTTTACTTTATTTATATTTTTATTGTTACCAGGAATGGGAGGTCTAGTATCCACACCGTTTTCGGTCAATCCATTCTCGCTACCAACCTGCAGCGCTCAGCAATACGCACAGACGGCGCCCTTGGCTTCCAAGTAACAGTTCGTTTAGTTATAATTTATTTATCAGTGTTTATCATCACATACAATATATTATACTCAAGTTAATTATTTTGACACTAAAAGTAGGTATAAAAATGTAGTAATATATTAAATTTCCAATTGAAAAAAACTCTCTGTGGCGTCAAAAAGCCTCGTGTACTGTTTTTGGTATGATAGTTCTGGTCCGATAAACTTATGAAAATTCTTTTTCGGAAAACGTATAAAACCTATTGGTAATATTAATTACTAATTGACTTATCAGTAAATTAATAATTTGTGTGTACTTTATATCGAGTCATTATCTTTTCTTGAACTGGCCGGAAATTGTGTGCAATCTACAATCTGGAAAAGCATAAATAATAATTACCTTCAAATAAAATAGTAATTACTAACCTAACATTCAAGTATGAGTACAAATTATTTTTAAGTTAATTTTAGTGTAGTTATTAGAGTCAAATATAGGAACTCTTACAAACATACCTTAAAAAAGTAGAGCATATTTCTTCAGTAATTATTTTCATATAATATGAAAATCTTCCTTTGAAAAGAATGACTATAAGGCACAAGATACATCTCTAACGTGTATACAATAAAGGCAGTGCGGCGTGTATATATGTATATATGTAATGTAAATATTAGTTTAATAAATTAGAAAAATAACATACCGTTTGCTACATCCATTACTAATTTAGATTTTTTAGAACCAAGTATTTAGTTCACGCTCAAAAACTGTAAAAAAACCACATTGTGTTATTTTCGTTTGTAAAATCTGTGATATATTTATTGTAAGTAAATTGTAAAAAAAAAATGTAAATGTACGGATTTTCAACTTTACCTAATTAGTACATAAGAGGTTATTTAAAACAACGAACAATGAACATATGTAATATAAGTAAACCATATCTTGAAACGACACATATCTAATTTATGTTTTTTTTGCGAAAAATCTGAATACAACGAAATATCTTCTAAAAGGAAACGGAACGTATACGAAAAAATAGAAATTCTTTTTGCAACATTTTATTGGATGTATTCTGTGAAGAAACTATATTTAAGGATTTCCTTTCTGAATATGAAATATGTAGCTATGTATTATTTAAATACTATTGTATATCTTTGTCAGGTAACTTGTATATTGTAATCATTTGGACACGGAATATCAAAATATGAAATAAATTACATAATATTAAACATGAAGTTTGATTTTGTACCTTTGAAACGCAAACTCATTTCAGCACATAATATTAAGCTTAAATCCAATGAAAATATGGCAAAAACGTTGTTTACGCTTTTAAGGTACTCACAGGAGACTTCGAAATATACGTTGGGATTGTAAAAATATTAACTTATACTTTTTCTACGAACATAGATCACCTTAATATATCAATTAATACAATAACAATATATATTTTAAAGAAGTATTATTTTACAGAGGTATTAATGACATTGACTGGCCCTATTCGGGGCAGATTTATTCCAAAACAGCCGACTTTTAGAAGCTATAAAATTTTGGACACATTTCAATGTTTATCTATTAGGCCATCACTGTTAATGGGTTACATCCATCATCGCGCTTAAAATAAAAATAGTTAGCCATTGTCATTTCGCACATGCTGCTCCTGTACCCCTTGTAATATTATACTAACATTTTTACACTGGGGTAATATTGTGAGGGAATATTTTGTATTGTACCCTTGACTAGATAATGCTGGCTTATCTCTAATTGTATTAGCTAAGAATGGGGATTGTATTACTGATTAGCATAAAAATGGATGCAGTGTGAGTGACATTTGTAAATATAAATTAATTATTATAATCAAAATTGTACAATTTGGGGAATACGAGTAATGTTCTGCTAGAGATTGTTGGAGCTTTCTATTTGATAACAACCTACCTTTTGAAGGCCCTCATCGAAATCCCTACTTATAACTAATACAGACCTGGGCTTCCCTGTGAAGGAGAACCAGCCTTGGCCACTGCTGCTCTTGGTAGTACAAAGTAGATACTAACTGTCTAACATAGTAGTAAAAACTGGCCAAGTGCGAGTCGGACTTGCGCACGAAGGGTTTTCATATAAAACGACAAAAAAATCATGTTTATTATTACGAAAATTCAATATTTATTTTAATCTGTTTTTAGTATATCTTGTTATATTCTATTTATTACGGTTCACGAAATAAAGCCTAGTTATAGACAGACAGATAGACGGACAAGGAGTCTCAGTAATATATGATCATATGATCCTGTTTTTTACTTTTTGGGTATGGAACACTAAAAGTGACACCTTATACATAAACTTATAAAACGTAAAAAATATTTAGTAACCTATTTAGTATACATAAATATAACATATTGGCAGATTCACTGAAGTAAAGAAATTGTATAGTATCCCCATTCCCCAATCGAATTAAGTGCATACAAATTGTAACTCGATTACGCTACAATAATCCAAAGTGTTTTGTCGCTCGTTTGTAGACGCGTGTGGCGCACGCTCGGCACGCTCGGCACGCCAGCACGCGCTCGCCTCGCACCGCACACGTCCGTATGTCAGCGCCTGCGATGGCATAATGTTACTGTTTTAGATCTTTTTTTTGTGAATCATCTACTCGTAATGTGGCTGGCTTAACGAAGAAACTCGTCGACACACCAGTGTAATATAACTGAGAACTATAACAAATGGTTTCTTCTATTTAATTAATTTAATTGTTCCTACATAATGATGAGCAAAGCAAGACTAAGACCATGACTTGGACAGTCTTTTTCTTGGTCTTGGTCTTGCTCTAATCCGACGGTCTTGGTCTTGCTTACGCAATCTTGGCATTTTTCTTGCTAAATTTCGCCTGGTCTTGGTTTTAGTCTTGATATTGCAATAAGGTTTTAATAACGAACATTTTTAAATTTTTTTTTCGTTCATTTTCATTTTTTTGTAAACGTATACAATGTTTTTAACAAGTAAAAATATTTTAACCCTAAATTCATTATCTACAAATTGAAAAAAAAAAAAAAGTTCGTTAAGACGTTATTGTTATTCAATTTCTCTAGTTGAATGTATAGTTAAGAAAACTTGAGAACCTACTGATGATGGGGTTTTATTTTGTTTTCGGCGTTCACAAAATGTGAATTGCTTTTTCGCAAGACCAAGACCAATTTTGCTCATCACTATGCCTATATAATATAATATGCAATATGAAAATTTTATATTGCATACTATATATTATCTACATACTCGTAAATAAGGCGAAGACAAATAAAAAAACGCAACCTAATAATTGCAACCTCGATAAAGGAAACTTCAAAATTTATTCGTTCATACCGAGATTAACATGATTTAAATATAACTTAAAGCAGCATAGGAAAAGTGAGAAATTCTACACAAAATTCCGCTTTGTTCATTTCTATACTTTTGAATTCATCCCATTTAAATTCGAGTGACATTATCCTACGCAATCACGCCTTAGATGTTTTAGCATTATAAAGGCGGTTGCACACCCCCTGTCCAGTCAAGTGAACAAATCGACGCGTGGCGGACGCGTGCTCAAACCAGCGCATTAGCAAATTACCGTCCGATGTGTGCCTGCCCTTAATCATTTTAAGTATGGGCGGGTCAGATAACTTTATTGACCTTATATTTTTATTGCTTTATTTGTCTATGCTTTTGGAATCATTCTTTACAATAGTTAATTAATTAGGTAACTTCTAGGATATATTTAACGTTCAGATCGAAAACAGTCTACTTCAAAAAATTACAACTAGATGATGGAAATTTCACATTATTGACTCAAGTGATCAATATTAATGCTCGGTGATGATGATGATGAATTCATTAATTTTTCATCGTGCCAGAAACCTGCGTTAATGAAATGTACTAATTTTACAGTCAAATCCTGTCAAGTGACCCTTTATCTGTTCTGATTTAGAGATATCTGTAGCCCAAGCACAAACAATTGACAACAACGTATTCGTATAGTTATCGAATAAAAATTGTATGAGACTCATGTACAACACCTATACAATTTTCATTTGTTTACGTTACGAATAAGTTATTATCAATTGTTCGTCCTAAGCCTACTGACATTTAAAACAAGACATGATAAAAGTATTTTAGATATAAATTTTGATTAAGGTAAGTTACTTGTAAAAACATGTCACGTAACCAAAAAGGCAATCACTTTTTGTCAAACTCTTCAACACGATAAAAATATTTCTCGCCCATTCTATAAACACAGATAACAGCAAAACAAATAATTTAAACGATCTTTACGTCTTCGGCTACCCCACGTAAACAAGGAATACACAAACAGGCGAGTCTTGTAAACGTTGTAAATCTAAGGAGGAATTTTCGAGAATAATATTATTAGGCAATGTCAAAAGACATGTTTGATTTTGGGCCAGTTCTATGTACACTACATAGGTAAATAGGAAAAAAATATGGGAATATCATAAAAATACGAAAAAATTAATTTGAAGAAGGGTACATGCGTACAAAAATGATTATTTGAAGAGTTTTTTATTGCGAGAACACTATTTTTAGGGCGGCTATGACAGTTGTTTTGACTTGACTTTTGACGTAGAAGACAGTTTTACGAAGAGACGACGTCTTGAATGCCATACGTCTTTCTTTGTCAAAGGTCATGTCATTGACAAAATGACATTATTTAGTTAATTTTGATCTGATCCGCCATGTTTTATTTTACTTTGTGTTGCTCTCCTTGACGAAGTTAATTTAAATGTACATGGAAACGAAGTAAAATGAAACAAAATAAAGAATAGGAAACAGTTACTATATTATGTAGCTATATTTACATATACTGTACGTAGGGCTGGCCCAGGCCTCATACATTTCTTGAACATCGCTTTTCATTAAATCCAAATTTTTAACATTAACCTTTTATTTTTCTTTGTTAGTATGGGTATATCGTGCCAGTTTATGAAAGTAGAACAATAATTACCAAATAAAAAAATTGGTAACTTTTCAGCGGTATTTAGCGATCAGCAAACCAAATATTAAAAACAAGTTTTCTTCCGGTAAAACAAAACAAAAGTGAGTGCAACCTTATAAAACTTCTCGACCATAGTTTATCTAAAAGCGCCCTATCAAAATAGATCACAGAAAAAAAATGTAAACGCCGAAAACAAAATAAAACCCCATCAGGACACAACAAATTGATGTCATCCATCCTCCTCTAACGCACACGTCCTCAGCATTTTTCCTTTATATATTATTAATATATAAGTACACATGCACTTTTTCCACTTGCGAGCGCCGTATGTCGCCGTCCCGCTCTATATCGTAGGGTCTAGTTCTCCCAAGCGGCCGGGCCCCGAGGGTAGAACTCCCTGGGGTAAGTATTGACTCTATGGAAGTTATCTGTACACCTATTGTCCACCCACCTCCCTACACCCTTTGAAGGACTTTCTTACGCGTTTTACGTTTTGTTTTATTTTCGCGATTGTGAAGACGAAATCAACGGTCGGTTCATATTAAAAGAGCTTTTGGTTTAGAATTATTTAAGGTGTAAAAGTTTTTTTAATATTTTTAGTAAATAATGAAATACTACAACTTACATCACTTGAAAATAATGAATTAATATTTATCATGGTTATAGTTGAGTACAGATGAGATCGCTTCTATTATTTATCTGATACGGTTTTAATTCTGATATGTATTTGCATAAATAATAAAATGTGAATTACAGTCGTCAAACTATTCAAAGATTATTTCTTTTATGGACAAAACGTTCACATAAGTAATTCAGTTGCTTATCGTAGAGAAGCTACGGCATGCTACGAGCTACGACTCGTAGCCCGTAGGCGATTTGCAAAAGAATTAAACGAAACATTCTCTAATTAATATATTTTTTACTGTCTTGTTTAGCTTTTTTCAGTGTTTTTTACGATTTTGCATTTTTTTGTCTTTGTTATCGATACTGCATGTTCAGGACAATACCATAATATTTAAATACCAGGCGATGAAAGCCATGATTTTATAATTTAAGGCTGGCCACTTGTGTTGCGGATGTCCATGGGCGACGGTAATTGTTTTCTATCAGGCGACCCATTGGCTCGTTTGTCCCCTATCTACTTTATAAAAATGAATGTCTGTCTGTCCATATGTCCTTTATATAATCTTAAAATATGTATTTGATCATGTGATGCTCTTTAGCAAAGTTGTTGTGCATAAGCCAGATAAGGTTTTTGGACCTTTTTTTTAATACTGGAAAAGGTGTAGGTTGTAGAAGTAGGTGTAGGAGTATGTGTAGGAGTAGGAGTATGAGTTAGTGTAGGAGTAGGTGTAGAATTAGGTGTAGTCATTTATACATTGCAGTTCGTACTTAGACAGAACAAAGTCTGACGGGGTCAGCTAGTTTTATATTTAAAAAAGCAAACAAACGAGAACTGACTAGTAACATCTTCAAACAACCAGTAACAAATACGTTAAACCCACCCCATATTTACAAACTTAACAACCTCATAATTATTCGGCATTATACATAAACTGTAATTTATGTAGGCGTTGCGAAGGCTGTAAAGCGATAGCGCCGGAGCGTGTCACCGAGTTAGCGAATTGAGTGAGAGTTAAAGTATTAAAAGTTTTCAGCCCGCGATCTTCGTAGACACGCCGCAGTAGGGAGGGGATGCTATCGAGTATCGACGTAACAGTCGATAGTATCGAAGCTAACCAAGGACTGTTATGTTATTTACAAGAGTATCTAACATTTCGACACTTTGGAGTTTAGTAGATTTCTGATACATTTATTCATCAGTTTTTGGGTAAAGACATAAATTAGACTAGCTTTCCCGCGGCTCTGCTCGCATAAATACAGTAAATTCCTACAGTTTATTTTACTTTTTTATTTAAAATGTTACTTTTTTAATATAAAAAGTAGCCTATGTGCTAATCCGGAGCTCAAGTGTCAACCATGCCAAATTTCATAAAAATCCATTCAGTATTTTTTGCATTATCCATCTATCCAAACAAGTTTTCACATTTATAATAGTAATAGGATATTACCGAGAACGATTTCATATGTAAGGCTTGATGTGACGAAATGATGCATTCCTATGTCTATCTAAATATTTCATATCAAAACTTTCAAAGTTACTTATTTTTAGTCATGAAAGGTACTCAATTAGAATCAAAATATTGTGCCATTTTTTACTAGGAAAGCTGTGGCACGATGTTTTCGATAGTTAAATTAAAACGTTTAACGTCTATCGATATTCACGCACATCACTATTATCTTAGCACAGTGTAAGTTAATAATGTAATAGAATTACGAGGTAAAAACTGTTGAACTGTGTACAGCGGCGACTTAATTGTAGCAGTTTGTTTGAGTCACACACACGACGTATACACGTGAGTTACTTACTCTATGTTGTTACTCTACGTTAACCTTACTCTGTGTTATTCTTTAACAACTTTTCTCAACACTATGCTTTGTTTACTGTTTGTTACATATTATGAAAGCAAGCAATGTTTTAATGACATGGTTTAAATAAGTAAAAAAAAACATGACTTTTAACATGACTTCATTCATCATTTAAAATCTAAAAATACTCACATCGTGTCTTAAGAATTTATTTATCTTTAAAAAATAATTGAAAAATTAATTTACCTACATTAGAAAGTTCAGTTTTTATTTAAGAAGTATGAGTAGCTTTCAATATATGTCATTATATTATTCAAAATGGCATTAAATCCTAATCGTGACGTAACGCCGCTAAATAAGTGTAACTTTAAAGTGACATTTTTGCCATTACCAGTGCCAGATCGTTCCATATATTTTTCTTAGCGAATAAATAAGACAAGCATAATTCAATTAAAGTTTTTTTGTATAAAATCTATTAGGTAGTTAAAATTTCTATGCTATCCATAAATGACATTAATTCCGATACAGTCAACTACATAAATATATGACTTGCATATGTGTATTTCCCAAAGTACCCCTAGCAGAAGATTCACAATATCGAATGTAGCTTTGCTTGGCTTTTATGTAGTGATAATTTTCATATTATTTATTTCCTATTAGCAAATTTTAAATATGATTCTCTCTCTCTGGTTATTAAAACATTTACTACTTACAAAATTACTTCATTACGCAAATTTAAAGTGACATTTTTGCCATTTAAAGGCTAATAGACAAAATGAAATGATCTGGCACTAGTAATTTACCAGTGCCAGATCATTTCATGTTTAATTATTAGCGAATAAATATCCCATGAAGAGTATCCCATGTCATGGGATACTCTTCCCAACTTACCTGTCCGGTAGTTGTGGTATAGTATACGGGTATGCGACCCCGGCTTCTTTTACTGTCCTATCCCTTGCCCTCCTGGGCGGTAATATCCTACATTTCCTATTTCCCACTCTAACTTACCAATCTTCCCTTCCACACCACCTATCCTTCCTTTCCCTATTCCTACCCTCTCCACCAATCCGTGGAAACGCAATGGATAAACAAAAATAATTTAATTATCCAAAATGGCGGCGATGTGGTTCGCCACCCATCACGTCTCGTTTCTCGCGGAGGCGAAAAGCGGACCATGGAGAGACGCTTGGCTACGTTGAATATAAGAGGAGGAATGGATGGTAAGAATGAAAGTGGACGAAGCGAAAGAAGTATGTAAGGATCGTAGCAAGTGGAAAGTAGTGGTCTCTGCCTACCCCTACGGGAAAGTGGCGGTCCTGCCGTAAGGCGTGATTATATGTATGTATGTATGAATAAATATGACAAGCATAATTCAATTTTTTTGTATAAAATCGATTAGATATCTGTTAGCAAAACTTTCTATGCGATACATAATTGAAATTAATTCCATCGTTCGTTTCCCATTCGCTTATTAATTATGACTCATTATTATTTATACAAAATTTTTAAAATTCTTGCAAGCCCCGAAGGATCGAAAAATCGAGAATTCATAACTAAAACAAAGTCTGGCGCACACTGAGTGGCGTAGCTTGTAATCCAATACAACTCTGCCGCCAAATGAAAATAAACTATTTGAATATGCATAGACATTAATAAAACCGCATTCAAATGCTTTGAAAATTTCTAAACTGACGCCTCGGAGGGATGCCAAACGGCAAAAGTTTGTTTCAAAAATTTGGCGGGTAGTTGGCGAAAAATTTCGCATTTGAAAGTTGAGAAAATGATGTGTGAAATGCAACGTTTTGTGTATCGAAATTTATTAAGGCCAGCGCACATTGTACGGAAAATGTGTATAAAAAGGAATTTGAAAGTCAGACTTCTTAGATCTCAATGAGGACGGTGAATTTTCTCAAGATAACTGCATAATACTCATAATAGTAGTTAATTGTACTTTAGTATTAAAATTTCGGTTTAGTGACCAAATATTATAGCTAGGAAGAAGCTTTGAGCTCATGGGCTCGACCGCATTACCTAGTCTCAAAACTTCACAGAAATGAAATAAAATTTACATCAGTGACTATCTCCGAAAGTGTTGCAATTGCATATTACTGATACATTCAAAACTTTGTGAGGAATTCTTGTAACGGGATATAATAAGTTCGGCCACTTTTGTATCCGAAAAACATTCCCATGGATAGACAGGCTGTTTGCGCGAACTCGCGGAAAACGTCATGTATGTTCGTCTATTCAAATTTGAACATTTGACTATCATGTAAACCAGTATCTGAAGAACATAACCGTTATTGTTTCGTCGATCCCTTATCAGCGCGAGTTTTATGGCTAATCGGCGCGCAATGGGGCCCGCGTGGCTCGTACGTCTGCCGATTATGGGATTCGCTAATTACCTATTGCCGATACCGACACTTACTTGTTGCCTTTTATTACCAGGTATTACTGAGAGTTAGCGAGGGCTTTAAAAATTAGTCGTCGCTGGACGCCAAAATTACTAAGCGTGGAAGAGCCAGGCTTCGGCCTAAGCGGTTGGGAATTTTAAGGACTGCGAACTCACTTGTAACTCCTGTGGTGTTACAAGTGTCTATTGGCGGTGATAATCGTTTACCATCCATCTCCTCGTTTCCTGGCCCATTTCATTAAAAAGTTGAATTATTTTTCAGAAGTCATCTATTGACCTTATAAATATATCTTACAAATGTACCGTCACTTCAACTCCCAACATTGAAGACGTTCTAGTCGCATTAGGTACCTTGTACATGCTTTACATAGGTAAGTTGATGTGATCTTAGCGTCAGTTTATAATGAAACGAGACGATACATGACGCGGTGTTACATTTTTAAGAATAACATTTTTTAATGAGCTAAGCTGGTTAAGGCCCTCCCCCGAGCAAAAGACCTTGAGGCGGTCAGCCGCATAACTCTGTTGAAAATTGTTCACATAACTTAGTTCAAAATTGACCAAAAAAAAAATTTAAACGGTGAATATCTAGCTTATGAAATTGCCTATCTATTGGTGGTCTATTTCATAAGCTAGATATTCGCCGTTTAAATTTTTTTTTTGGTCAATTTTGAACTAAGTTATGTGAAAAATTTATGCGGCTGACCGCCTCAAGGTCTTTTGCTCGGGGGAGGGCCTTAAGCTATCTTTTAGACATTTCGACAGTATGTCTTATATAAAAATCTTTGCACTAGTAAAATCGCAACAGCATTGGAGATTTTATTAGTATAAAAATTTATTCTTTATTTTCATGGACGCAGGTTGGTATGCTAAGGGTCAGTCCACACAGTGACTATACGCGTAAGCAATGCATTTTTAAAATTACAAAATTGAACTTTTTTCACTACAATTTAATCTTCTATACACGGTTAATTAAAAGAGTTCGAAAATCAAATTACACTGCGCTGCAGCGCTACTGAGCTGACCTTTAGTTTAACATATCGCGATGGCTCGAAGCTCCGATACAGTAATCCAAAATAAATTCCTCCAAGGTGAAGACAACAGTTTGCTCACTTAAAAAGGTTATTTTAAAGTCAAAGATTTTCTAGAGTTACCTATGTATTTAGTAAGTACCTACATATTAAATAAACAAGTAAAGTCCTACCTACACCTAATCATATTTTCAACAACAACAAAAAAAGAGTAGCTTATCCGAATGCACTTAAGTTTATTAACCGCATAATAAAAATAGTGACAATACTTAATTCCAGGCCAGACAATATTTCAAGTATGTATTAACTAAAATACCTAAGTCCAAGATAAACCCTAAAAATACCTATTCCTTTGCCGCTCCAAAGCCCTCTTATAAAATTGGTAAGCTACTTAAAGGATCGATTTCATGCGGCAATATTTTAAAGATTGTTCTCTGAAGCTTAAGTTTGTAGGTACCTATTGAATATAAGCAGGCATAAGAGATTTAAAATCTTATTAAATTATATTAGGTAAACTGAGTATTTAGTCTACATTGCAAAGATTTTGCCAGGACCAGAATTATGTGAATTATTTACCATTTTCAATTATTATTAAACCTCCGAAGCAAAAGAGGGGTGTTATTTGGCAGACATTTGTGTATCTGTCCGTGACATCGTAGCTCCTAAATGGATGAACCAATTTTGATCTAGTTTTTGAAGCTGACATAATGGAGAGTATTCTTAAATATAAATTCACCATCGGCCATCCACCATTCACCTACTCACTGCTTAAGAGGATTAGGTACCTACTTATTATTTTTTTTTGTCAAAAAAAAAGTATTTAACAAAGTGATAAAAACTGTCGTTCTTTTGCGCTCGTAAAAGTTGAAATTTTCAATAAAGTAATTCGTTTTCGGCCTTCGTATTCAAGGATACAGGACCAACGACTCCATCTTGCCAAACGTAAGTCGACGTAGTTCACAACATCTTCGAGAGGTGGCGCTTTTACGTGACCAATTTTTTGACGCAAACCTTTATTCCCTCCGCACTGTCCTGAAACATAACGAACTGCTTGAGAAAGGGAGAGCGAAATTCTCAAGGCTCTATTTCGAGGCGCGCCCGGGGACTAGCGGGCTATAGTGAAGTATTCCTTTTTGTCAACCCGGTGGGTGTGTTAAGAGCGACCAATAGCAGCGTCTTGAGTCCGAGACCACACCTACCCAGTTTCTGATGCCTACTGGGAGTTGGATGAAAAAAAAATGTTCGAAATAGGTAATTTTGAATGTCGTTTGTAGGTGACGTAATTGCCGCTTTACTAGGCAGTTCGTTTGTTCGTAAAACCCTCCCTGGCGTATTTGACGCTGATTGAATACGGAATTGGGAATGAAAGTCGTTATGTGTGTTACGATCGCCATGTAGAGGTAACGTGAATCTTGTGCGGTTTACTTTCATTTACCTACTATGGGTAAATCAGGTAGGTACTTGCACAAAAAATGTATCGTAATTCGTAAGTAACTACTATAGGTATCTATCTGCCTTTCAGTTATGAAAGTGTAAGGTAACGAAAGTGTAAGTACGTTTACAAGAAACCTATTAGAAGAAACTGTAGCAGAAAGTAGGTATTACAAAGTATTTAAAACGGGCTGATCGAAAGTTACAATAGCAGTTAAATAGTACCTAAATTTTGGATAAAAATATCAATAACTAGCTGTCCCGACACAATATGTTGTTTTGTCTTAACTATGAAGTGAAATTATAAATTACTACACCTACAACCTACACCAACATATAAACCTACCATGGGAAAATTCAATAATCATCTTTAGTATTTTCTCTCGCAATATTTCCAATATCTCTCACCGTTTCAACCTTCCCTGCACTTTAATAATTATGTCAAGATCAAAATTACCCAAATCAGTCCAGCCATTCTCGAGTTTTAACGATACATTGGAATCCGTTTTTATGTATAAGAGAAGAAGATAATATAGCTCTATTGTAGAACCTAGAGAAGAGCGAACTACTCGTAAATAGCTATATTCTGTAACTAATATTATACTAAGTGTTAGATTTATATTATTAAATGGGAAGTATATGCCGACGGCATAAATAACGCTTGCGTTGTGTTTCGCCGAGTGAGTGAGGTTACCGGAGGCCCAAGGGGGGGATTAGGGATTTGAAGGACCAAGAACGCAAGTCGCTACACCACAGGAGTTACAAATACAACTCCTCTGGTGTTGCGAGTGTCCATGGGCGGCGGTAATCGCTTACCATCAGGCGATCCGTCTGCTCGCTTCCTGGTTCATAAAATAAAAAAAAGATGTAACCCTAAAAACCGTGTGTCTTGTAAAAGTAATACATTGTAATCATTATGAAATTGCGTAATTATAACGAGTTTGCTACGTCGCGTCGTGGCAAGTGGTAACGAGCAATATTTTTTTTAATAAGTAGCTAATACTTAAAATCAAATACAGAGCCGCAACATACTATAAAAAATAATAATTATACTGATTATAAAAATAGTCAGCTCTCCTAAGTGGGTACTTAAGACTTGCCGCAAGTCGTTTCGTTTCGTCATCGTTTCAAAACCACATCTCCCCAAAACAACTACATATTAGTTACTTAGGTAGGTACTGTACCTACTTATCTATTTAAACTACACATCCACACCTCGCTTTAAAGTGAAACTCCTAAATCAATATCAAGTAAAACTATCCCCCGTAAGTGTATGCAAAGATATTGATGGATAAGTGCTACACCCGGGGAATACCCGGTCCCGACACGGCTTAGCACTAACGCTAAGTTTTTACTGCCAAGTGACAACCCTAACATTGTTCGACATAGTTTTGACACGAAAAACGCATTTGCGTATACAAAATGTTAAGAAATTAATAAATTTTGAATTTTTTTATGTAAACTTTGTTGATTTAAATTTGACCTTTTAGAGATATCTGGTTTACGGTTAATCACTTTAGAGATGGGTACTTTCTGGTTAATGGACCGTGATACTTAACCTCGAGTTCCGGCACTAGTCACCTGTCCACCTGTAAATGCGTACACAGGGAAAGAAAAGATCTGTATCTCTATACTGACTATATTCACTGACTGAATTACAATTCGTGTTCGCGTGCCCTGCAAGTACGCAACTGGCGAGCCGAGGTCCGACACCACGTCGCCTCACCAAGATTACAAAGTCAGCATTCTGTGAACTAAGTAAGTACACGTAAGTATGTTCCAACGACCTTATAGAGCATGGAGGAAGTATAAAATGATTTTATGCTTATAGAGCAAGTCGCTTGACAGATCGCCTCACAATTTTTGTCGGCAAAATTGCCTTGCGACATCGGATAAAATCGACTCATGTAAATCCCGCATTACATGCTTATTTCAGAATTCAGATACACAAGACACTTAACTATAACTGTAAAGCTTTGATCGAAACAACTACTTTCTGAAAATGCATCGTAGGTTATCTTTTAATATTACCAAACAACAATAAGTACCTAGGTAACACTGAAAATGTTTAGAAAATGAAAAACGGCGTAATGAAGAAAGTTGCCAATACTTTTATTGTTTTTCGAAGTAATCTCCGTTCCTCTCTACACATCGTCGCATTCGATGGAACCACTGACAAAAGCAGTGGGCTCATTCTTTCTTAGGGATCTCTTCTATGGCATTTTCGTACGTTCTTTCACCGCATCTTCAGGACTCGTAAAGCGAATACCTCGAATTTTATCTTTAGTTTTTGGGAATAAATGAAAGTCGCAGGGCGCCAGGTCAGGACTGTGTGGCGGATGACTCATTATCTCGACACCTGCCATAGTCAAATATTCAACAGTCCGTTTTGCGGAGTGCGCTGAAGCATTGTCGTGGTGAAGGAGAATCCTGCTTCGAGGGCGCTGCTGTCGAATTTTTTCGGAGATAACAGGCAAACAGCGATTGACATACCAGTCTGCAGTAACTGTCCTTCCATCTTCTAGCACAACTGTCGCAAAATGACCTTTTCGACCAAAGAATGAGGCAATCATCTTTTTTCCTTGACTTCTTTCTTTCTTTACCTTAGTTGGCCGATCCTCGAAAAATTTGTACCATATCTAAATAAATTAATAGCCTACTATGAAACCTATTATAAAGAAACCAAATACATTTCTTAGGCGTAAATAATTTCGTTTCACGGATTAACTTCGGAATTTTAGATATAAAAAAATAAAAACATTTCAATATGTAGTAATGTTATTTTATATGTTATAATACCATTACCAGGCACAGGGTATCAATAATGATATTACAAAAGCAGCAGAAGTAATAATTAAGTTGTTACAATAACAGTAATTCTAACCCTTTGCTGCCATGTGCTGCTACAATTACCGACCACCACTACAATGTGACAAGTGTAAAAATTTGACAAGCCATAAATTCGATTTCATCGCCTTTGTGTTCATACGTGAGCAATGGACTATGAAATGGATGTAATGTACCCCACATTTGTCATTGTTCTTTATGTTCTTCGATAACTATTAGCGAGATTTACACCTAAATTGATTTTGTATGGAATATACAGTATGCCAGATCTAAAAAAATGTTATTGATGCTTTTCAGTAACTATTCTATTTAGAAATAATAAGATTACATTTTGTTAGATCTGAGGTCACATTTTTAAGTTTAATTTAATGCTACCCAAACTGAGCACTACCAACTAACTTTGCATTAGAAACAGTAAAAAATAACCTTTGTTTTAACTTCCTAGAATTATTCATAAGCTCACTAGATACTTATTAATGCAATATCGGCTGTAATAAGTAAATAAGTAAAGATTGGTACAAGAAAATACTTTTTTTCGGTCCGCGATTTCTTCATTCATTCCGTTATTAGGTGCGTGTTTATTCTGTCCGGGGTTTGAATGGCCCCGGAGATTCTCGGGTCATTATCCGGCGGGGCACGTGATGCGTGAAATTATTTCGTACTTTACAGTGTGCCCCCGCGGCCCCGTGCGTATGCGTCCCTGGCTTAGGGTTAGACTGTGTGGATATGACAATACATATTAGTTGTATAATCGCCAATTTAATAGCGACCCGATTGAAGGTGATAGTAATGTGAGGATTTTTTTGTGTAGAGAAATAAGTATAGATTTACGAGTAAGATTATATATAAAGAATATATAATATCTATAGAATAGACACAATTTGTACCTATCCTAAGGTGCATATAATGTAACAGAATCGTAATTTGTCATATTATGTAACATGCTTTGTGGATACTAATAACTTAGAAATACTATGCAGGTACAAGTATAATTAAAAACCATATTATGGCTATTACAAAGAGGTATGTCCACATATTATACTTTTCAATAGAGCCGTAGAGTCCCTATTTCTATAACCAGCACAGTAATGTGATACATCTGGTACAACACTACAGTGACACCATGATGCATTGTCCAATGTATAATTGTGTTTATAGTGTTGTATTTATCGACACCGCTAGTGATGTTTAATGAGGCGAATATTTTACAATTGTACAAAAGTACAATACTCGCTACTTTGTGATTTATTTGTTGTGATTTGTATTTTCAAAAGATTTGTCACATATGAACAGATAGTCGGCTCCTCTAGGACTTTTTTTAAATTATATTATTAATGCAATATGCCCGATTAAAATACCTATTCTTAACCTTTTATGAGGAGAAAGAAGTTTCTTGATTTGAATGTAAAGCCATACAGCAAGTGGCTGTAACATAACTTTTCGTATTTTTTTGAGAAACTGAGACGCCTACGTCTTAGATAGATACCAAATCATATCTACACAAAAGAAACATTGCAAAATTTGCATGTAAATGCACGTAACTGTTCCGTGTATCCACTACGAGTTTTAATACATTTCGCAGGTACTTACTGTCAGGAGCGTTTATCTCCAGAAAATAAATCTGTTTATACGCGAAAGAATTTCAATGTGAAAGCGTTCGCGGATTTACCTGTCGTCGCCCGTTACAGGTTATTAATGGTACATCGGTACGTTTAAATAGGATTTCATACGAACAGAATTCTGATAAGTACGTAACCCTCCGTCTATAATTGGAGAAAATCGATTACAGTTATCATATATATAGATAATCGGGTAATTTATTTATCAGATTTTTCGAAACATCATCACTATATTTGCAGTAAGTTATCAGTGCAAATATCAAAATTTACTTCATCAAAATTATTGAATCAAAAGGCAAACTTGGAGAAATCAATTGATGAATATGACGTAAATAAATAAATAAATCTTTATTTTTTTTAGTTTTGCCCATATCCTGGTTAGTAATAATAAGTTTTTAATACCATAAGCTTCATACACAATAATTTTGACATATTTTACACTCACTGTAATCTTAACACGAATATATTATAGCATATTAATTTTAATAATCTTGCCTATATAGAGTATATAGACTACCTGAGTGTTAAAAGTCTGAAATTAAAGACGTTATTTTAGACTCTATCATAGAAAAAAAATAAGATCATTAAATCTATCCAAGTTCGGATTTCAATTAGTGATGGTAAATATTGGTATAAAAATCCAATAAAGTACAATACACACGAGTGCAAACAATCCCTTACTTTGTGTTGACAAAACCAATGAACGTTCTTAATTATTTACCCGCAATAAGTACACACTCACCCTATTATTAAAACCAATACCATCTGACCCCTTTCTAACCAATTCACTTTAGTTTTTCACTCGATTTAAACAAATCCAAATATCTAGAAAGCTCAAGTTACGCTGGTCTAAGAACTATTGTTGGTTTGGGTCTGTCAATTAAAAATATTGCTAACAAGACTAACATTTGTCGCTACGAATTTTGGTTTTTAATTGGCTGTTTCGTAGTCGATTAAAATCTTTATGGGTAAACAGTGTGATGTCATTAATACGCTATACAACTGGCTATATTTTTTCAAGAACTATTATAGTCATAATATTTACTACTTATTAATGTGTAACGCGCTTCTAATGTAAAATAATATTTAGATATTATTACAATAAATATTCCAATCAAAATCCATCTCAAAAAGTAAGTTAATCTTTCTCCAATCCTTTGAATATTTGTAAAGGTTTCAAATAATAGCTAAGTCTATGTTTTAGTATTTTATTTTGTCTTTAAAATATTGATAATAATTTATCATTCATTATAAAGTTAATAAACCCATTATCCTATTATCGAGGAAATTAAATATAATTTCAACCCGTCGGCGATTCCCTACTGAATTTTAAAGGGCCAGGCCTTTTGGACATTTGGCCTCTGTTTTATCAGCAGTCGCAGGACATTATGGCCGTATCTGCGGTCGCCATCTCAGGGGTCATTCGGACCCCACATCTTAGGGTTAGTTGTCAGGAGTAAGCTTTATGAAGAGGGTTAATACTTTATTCTGATTGAGATTATGTAATTTAAATGAAACAGATTTTATAAATAATTAAAGGTTTTATAATTAAATTGTCTTGATATCTTTTAAATGTTACATAAGCATAGTGGCGCTGTAAAAATAGTTAAAAGAAAATATTTTGCACTCTAGTCTATACTATACTAAATATTATTTTGATCAAATTAATATTAAAATTACGACGCGTACTAGGCAATGCATTTACACATATATGTATGTAGTAAAAGCTCATATTATAAGACTAGCTGGTGCCCGGAACTTTGTTTGCATAGAACTCACGGAAACGGAACCCTATTTTTCAAACGGAACCCTAATACAAAATAGCTAGTAATAAAGTATATTTTTTTTAAATTTTGTCTGTCTGTCTGTCTGTTTGTTCCGGCTCTGAAACGAAACGGCTTCCTTCCATCCTTGTCTGAAACGGCTGCTCCCTATTTTTAAGTGACTTTTCACTGGTAGTTTAATTATTTTAAATTATAAGTACGGAACTACTTTTTACGGTACGGTACGGTTACGGTACTTTATATGAAATAATTAAGGAAGATTTAGCACCATAGTCACTCGACGACTTACTTTGTGCCCTGAACCTGATACGCAGACATGAGATTTTATGAGACTTTTGAGTCAACTTTTAGAATGCCAAAATGAAGGTACTTATTTATTTATTTCTCCTAAAAATTATAAAAGCAATTTCTAAGAGACGTGGAGTCCAAGCTAAGCCTAAACCTATTGATCCCATAAACTATTAACTTATTAACTTAATATATTATTATTTAGTAAACATTACAAATCTAGAAGATGGAGCGTATTCGTGTGTATGTGTGTATTTGTGTGTATTATTATTTATTATTTGTGTATTTATAGTGTCACCAATTTTTAAAACGTTCGACATTCGAACTTTCAAAATATGGCGGCTTTGTTTTCCCACTAAATTAATATAGGTATTACTATTATTTAATAAAAATTACAAATCTAGAAGATGAGCGTGTGCGTGTGTGAGTATGCGTGTATGTAAGTATATGTTTGTGTGCCTGTGTGTGTGTAAAGGTATCATAGTGTCACCAATTTTTTAAAACGTTCGACATTCGAACTGTCAAAATATGGCGGCTTTGTTTTCCCGCCGCGTCACGTCAGCCGTGACGCGAATGCATAATCAATCAGTAATTCAGAAGCGACGCGTTATACTCATGGGATTCCCGTTCCACAAAGATTCCATACCTTATTTTTCTATGGCGTCTCCTTTGCGGTGGTACACAAAGAAATACCGGGAATGAATGGGATAATTTTAAAAGCTTTCATGGTGTTTATCAGTATTTGCCGTGCCTCCTCAGGGAGTTCGTGATTATTGATGTTTTGACTGGCTAAAAGGTTTTTACTTTTAAGAAGCGACATTTCGTTTCTAATGTGACGTTGAATTATAATTCAGCGGAATTTTCGACCAAAGGAAACTCCATTTTTTTTTAATTTACTGTTTTATGGGCTCTAAAATTGCAAAGAAGAAGTAAACGTATAAACACAACACATAGTTTGTGCGCGAAATTGGGAAAGTGAGCAAGATAAATTGTGTTGACGATGCTCGTCTACACTAGGATACACCATACTTCGATAGTAAAGATACTCTTGAAGATTGATCTTTTTTTTATCCATATAATATTTTAATACTACTTGACCCAAGGGAAGATTATTCTGTCTTGACAACGAACTGGAATAAGTCGATAACTGTTAAAATGTTAGTATAGAAAATTTTCAATCCTTGTTTTAGTTTTCCCCGCAATTTTTCCAATACTTGAACATTCTCTCATCTTCCACAATTATTTCAAGATGAAAATTGGCCAAATCGATCAAGCTGTTCTCGAGTATTAGTTAGAGTATCATTTTTATTATATTTAAGAGGAAGAAGACAAGAAGATTGGTACATCATCAATGCAAAAATATTTTAGATAAAAACAGTAGTTCCCAGCCTACAATAGTCTGTTTCTGATCTCCATATTCAATTTTAGTCATGTTTCCTCATAATTTCGAGCCTAGAGAATAATTAGATTTTTTCATCATGTACAATCGAACAAGTTGCCGCTCGACTAGCAGGCTTAGCATGCGCACCCTATAAACATCGAAGAATAGACAAAATGGCTGATTGAAGAAACATTAATACCATTCGTTGCAAAGCATCGACCTTGCTGCTATACAATAAGACCTCTTATTGTAAGGCAGCAAGGTCGATGCATCGTCGTTATAAGAAACAACATTTCTTTTTTTCCCGAGCATGAGCTGACAAAATGCAGGTCTTTTTTGACAGCTAAAGTAGAAACGTTTTCTTAATTCAATGATAAATAGTCTTACAATAGTGTCACCTACTCCACATCATGACGCTTCTAGACAAATAGTTTCTTTACGTTCAGTCATTTACTTGAATTTGTGCAATTTTTGGCAGAAGATTTCCCGGCATCCAATTTAAAAGTATGGCTATTTAGAAATGTTGACTTCTATTGACGACCTTTTTACCATGAATTACGAACTATTTTGCAACGAATTATTTGGATAAAATATTTCTTCTCTAAATTTATTTCTTCGTATCGCCATGCTAAGCCTGTTAGCATGATATCAAAATCGAGCAGGCGCCGATGAAACGTGCGCACGCATACACACGTGTAAATTTGAAAATGTCTTCATTTTTTAAAGCAGTCTTGCTTTAAAAAATGAAGTCACTTCAAGAGCGTGTAGTGACGAGCACTTAAAAACTATATATTTGCTGAAATGTAAAATGCAGTCTACCATGTTAGTCCGAGTGTAAATTCAATATAAGTTTTTCTCCTACCAATCACTGCAAATACCTACTAGTTTTGTGGCAAAATACCGTACATAATAAAGGGTGCCTATGTGTGAACCTAATCAAGGAGATGAGCGCAGTGATTGGCCGATTTCCCCTGAGGCCGCAGTGACACAACTCTTAATTTCTCGCTTCTCGCTTGTTATACTTGTATCTTCAAGGAGTTGTAGCTTGTGACAAGACTAATGCCGGCCACACACGCTCACACAAGTTTTCTATATGACCCAGCAATTCATACCAAATGGGGTAAAAATTTGGAATGTTATGGATATGAAATACTCTTATATTTTATATCTATTATATCCCTAATTTTTTTATTATTATTAAAACGAATACAAGAAAAATAATTATAATACTGGTTACGATTACGGTTACGGATTGATGTAATTATTTTGGATTATCTGCTAGTTTCCAATATGGATATTCGATTTTAAAAGAATTTCTATAGTAAAATAAAATATTTAGACTTAATCTTTATCCGGAATTTATCTTAAATATCGGATTCGGTTACGGATAAACTTTTATTTCGGTTATCCGATAAATGAGCTCCTTTAAGTCATAATATCATTGGTAAATTTTTTAAATGTACTTATAGTTCTCTGCATTTACAAGGCTTCAGGCGGGTAGCTAAAATATTTAAAAAAGTATGCAAAATGTTTGTGCATAATATTTTAAATTCTATTTATTAAATAAATATATATTAAATTTTGCAAGCGCGAGTCTAACCTAAGGCAATAAGTATCAACAACCCTTACTGTTTCCTTGCGGGTGAGATCACGAGAAACATCTATTAATATATTAAAACTGGGTTGCTCATGTGAAAAACTCTAAACAAAACCGCACTCACTACACGGAACAGTGATTTCCCCATTCCAGGGGTAAATTAATGAAGTGCACACACCTCCGATTTAAAATTTTTTCAATTTAATCTTAAGCCTATGGGAAAAAATGTCTTCAAGTCGGATATATTTAACATTGTATAAAATTACTTGAAAATATTACTATAGGTAAGTACCTGTTCATAATATGTTATTTTGTATTTGGTATTTTTTTTCTAAGAATATTTAGATAAATCGTTTTGAATTTATAAAATATCATGTTCTAGCTTTTAGAAGACAAAGCCTTATATGTAATATGTCTAGGCCGCACATTTATGCTTGTTGTCTCGTAATTGTCCAGTAAATCTCGTGGGTTTGGAAATGTAGAGCCTGTTGCTCACTTCACGAACAAATCTCAAGCGACTCTGTAGGTACCTACTTAGTGCTAATAAAGATTTTGAAATTTGAAAACTCTGCGAAAGGTTTGCAAACGCGAAGTGTGGAGCCGATTCGTTTTGCTCAAAGTTCCCCGATTTTTGTCCGTTTTTGGTACTGTGTCAAAGCATGAAGCGCGAATTTTTGGTAAGTACATGAAAATAATATTTATTGTTAAGTCTCTACATTAGATAACAATCTAATGATAATGGTACCAAAATAGAAGTAAATCCTTTACAATAAAATAAGAACTATTAAAATCGGACTACTCTGTAAAAAGTTATACCTTGTTACCTATACATAAAAAAAATAGAGTTGACCTCATCTGGTTTTTTCATCAGTTATAAGTAAAAGTATTCACAGCAACTTTTTGTGTCTAAATCACGGGTTTTTTTTTTAATGTAATTAGCTATTCAATAACTAAGCATAAAAGAAGTACCATTGCAATAATATGTTTACTTTGCGATTATTTATTTTATTTCCCTGTGTATTTGTTATTCTGAGGCCATTATTTGGGCGGACGGACGATGATGGATGATGAGCAGGCCACATGAGATTTGACCTGTCTTACATTTGACTTACGAATTGCGGAAACTTTCCTCATAACATTGTTACTTGTTACTCACAGCGAGCGGTAATACAGAACGGGTCGTAGTTTCAAATAAATGTATATACTATATAACATAGTGTGCTACTAATATGTGTAAGTAAATTTTTAAGACATTCGCGGGTTGTATACATTTTAATAACGCATAATAATTCCAAAAGAAGGTTTTTTTTTCGTTTTACTGAATGGGGTTTTACTGAATGAAGCTATCTAAGCCAGTACATAAAGATCTGAGTGATTTTAAATAACAATAATTAGTACAAAGTGTTCGATAGCGAGAGAGGGTGGACTGTATGATGATAATGGCTGTGTTCCGCTGAAAGAAAAAAAAAGATTATCGACCAGGACATGTTTACTAACTTCAATACTGATAACATAATCCGCCATTTTTCTTATTTTACGCCAGCGGTCGCCATTTTGCTTACGTGTTTTGCTAGCGCTATTTTCCGCGGAACACAGCCAATAACTAAGATAAGTGAACACTACAATTACAAGACTATGAAATTAAATATATTTCTGCAGCGGCAGCTATATTGCGAGAAAAGCATAAAACGAATTTATGTAATAATTAAAGATATAACAATAGAAAATACATTCAGAATAAAAATATAAATCGATTATGTACTCGTAAGTCACTGTACCCTTGTTTCCCCACTAGACCAACAATAGAGCAGAGTACAGACTGTACAAAATAATCACTCTGACATTGGCGACTCACTGTGGGTACTATTATCTATAAATAGTAGAAGAAGAACTTAAATCTAACCAACCAGTCGCCAAAAGTGTATGTACCGAACTACTAAATAAGTAACTGATACATGCGATGTATTAAGATTAGTTACACCATCCATCACTGACATACATTTCGAAGCAAATAATCAAGTATCAAGATTCCTTATTTCGTACGTTGTGTAAGTGGGGGTAACATTGGGTAACCAGGGGTAAATATTTGAGGAGGTTACCGGTGACTGTCTTATGGTTAATTTATTTTGACAAATCATCTTTTTGTCCGCTTCCCCGGATAGGTGTGTTTGTACACGGGATTACAAAGAACCTTTGTTCGTTTGTCAAATGAAAAATGGATCCGTTATATATTAGCGTGGTATTTTTGAGGTAATGCTGGAATTACATGGGTGACTTAAACCGTACGATTACCACAAAACTCTGCTTTATTATTATTTTTGATATCATTAAAAATAACTAAGATATGAACGTTTAAAGTAGTCTATTAGACAGAGAGATCAGACGTGTATCGTGACGTCACATAACACGACTTTCATAGAAAGTTCATACTAAATTTCGTTTTGCTAGAAAGAGATAGATTACAAACTTTGACCGCTCATATCTTGCTCATTTATCAACAGATATTGAAATTTTTTTCGCCACTTCCTTTATTTTTCAGTCTAGTATCATATTATTATATTTTAAGCTATTTTTATATTTTATGCATATTCCCTACATTGTAAGAGTTCGAATGCCAGGTTGCGCCGCGCTGCCCATCGCATGTGCAGTATATGACTGATGTTATATGTAACGTGCATATCAATAAATATCAATTTTGAATAGCTATCTTAGAAAATGCAGGACACCATATGTCGCAGGACGAACTGAACCTTAAATTCCAGTCAGCTAGGTTGTTAGGCAATTTTTTCAGCGAAAATGATAAGACGATTAGTCAAGCGACCCTAGCAAAAATCGATCTATGTAAATCCCGCATAAGTATGTGAATCATTTGGAGATCACTGTATATTTTACAAAATAAAATTAACTTACTGATAGTAAAAATAATCGTTATCTATTATATAATATACTTATAATACCTTTAACCTTTGATTAATTATTATAAGGTACATGGATACGTTGTATCCTTACAAAACTGACAATATTTCTGTGCCGCGACACACATTGATACATGACGCATAATACGTGCTACTCGTCGACCGGCTCAACGCACACTAACACAGAACACTATTACTCGCGGAGCACACTAACCAAAATTGGCCTGACGTCGCACGGTGGGTCGAAAATCGGCTTTCATAGACATAGAAATGAAATCTCGAAAGTGATAGATTTTTTGATGAATATTGCTTCAGTTTAGTATTAATATATAGAAAATTAAGTTTGAGATAATTTGGCCCAAAAATGAGGGAGTAATAATTTTTTTACGAAAAACTTGTATGGAGCCAACATGAAAAATTCAATTATTCCAAAAACGGCAAGTTTAACCGTAATATCCTGACAGATGGTTATACTACCAATTATTCATGATTTTTTGGCATACATCATATAACGGTTTTAGCTGCTCTTTTTTTTTTTAAAAATCGTCAAAATTTTTGAAAAAAAGTCACCCTGTATTATTGCACGATTCGATAGTGTTACTATTAAGGAACAATTTCTGGAAAGTAATGGTATACGGCAAACTTGAAGAAAGTGTTGAATTTTAATAAACTCCTTCATATTTTGAACAAATGTATGAACAATTATATAAAATGCTAAAATTAAGCACTTTCCTTAACTTTCTCACATATAGTAACTTCCCAGCAATTGTTATTTACTAGCAAGACTATCGAATGCTGCAATAATACAGGGTGACTTTTTTTCAAAATTAACGGATTCGAATCCTAACCAAGGATGTTGACTTGGCTATAATCTGATAATGCAGTTATATTCGTCGTACACTGTGAATTGAAGGAAAATTATGTCAGAGTAATTGCTTCCCAAAAATACTGGATTTATAACTTTTTTATAGAAAATTTCTATGAAGCCAATGAGAAAAATCCAATTATCTTCAAAACGGCAAGATAAATCCTTATATCCTTACATGCTGTTATAGTACTATTAATTCGTTTTTTTTTTACATAGTTCATGAAACGGTTCTATTTGCCATTTTTTTTTAAATAATCGAAATATTAATTTTGAAAAAAAAAGTCAGCCTGTATTATTACACCATTCGATAGTCTTGCTAGTAAAGAACAATTGCTGGGAAGTAATTACATATGAGAAAGTTGAGGAAAGAACTAAATTTTAGCATTTTATATTATTTTTCATACATTTGTTCAAAATATGAAGAAGTTTATTGAAATTTAACACTTTCCTCAAGTTTGCCGTATACCATTACTTTCCAGAAATTGTTCTTTACTAGCAAGACTATCGAATAGTGCATTAATACAGGCTGACTTTTTTTTTCAAAATTAATATTTCGATTATTTAAAAAAAATGGCAAATAGAACCGTTTCATGAACTGTGTAAAAAATCACGAATTAATAGTACTATAACAGCATGTAAGGATATAAGGATTTATCTTGCCGTTTTGAAGATAATTGGATTTTTCTCATTGGCTTCATATAAATTTTCTATAAAAAAGTTATAAATCCAGTATTTTTGGGAAGCAATTACTCTGACATAATTTTCCTTCACTTCACAGTGTACGACGAATATAACTGCATTATCAGATTATAGCCAAGTCAACATCCTTGGTTAGGATTCGAATCCGTTAATTTTGAAGAAAAGTCACCCTGTATTATTGCAGCATTCGATAGTCTTGCTAGTAAATAACAATTGCTGGGAAGTAACTATATGTGAGAAAGTTAAGGAAAGTGCTTAATTTTAGCATTTTATATAATTGTTCATACATTTGTTCAAAATATGAAGGAGTTTATTAAAATTCAACACTTTCCTCAAGTTTGCCGTATACCATTACTTTCCAGAAATTGTTCCTTAATAGTAACACTATCGAATGGTGCAATAATACAGGGTGACTTTTTTTCAAAAATTTTGACGATTTTTTAAAAAAAAAGAGCAGCTAAAACCGTTATATGATGTATGCCAAAAAATCATGAATAATTGGTACTATAACCATCTGTCAGGATATTACGGTTAAACTTGCCGTTTTTGAAATAATTGAAATTTTCATGTTGGCTCCATACAAGTTTTTCGTAAAAAAATTATTACTCCCTCATTTTTGGGTCAAATTATCTCAAACTTAATTTTCTACATAGTAATACTAAACTGTAGCAATATCAATCAAAAAATCTATCACTTTCGAGATTTCATTTCTATGTCTATGAAAGCCGATTTTCGACCCACTGTGCGTCGGGCCAATTTGAGTCTTCACTCTTCACTTTTTACGCGCAATGCCCGATCAACCTCTTTTTAATATTATAATACATCTATGACTTTAACCCTTTGACGAGCACGGGGAGACAATATGCGTAATGAAACTAAAGTAATGCGTAATGACTTTAATGTCATGATTAAAATGTAAGAGAACTAGTGAATTAGTTACATTTGAATTATCTGAATTCAATTTTTTATTTATAATAAAATCCTTTAGAGTAGGTACACAAATAATAGGTACTAACTATAAAGAAATAAAAGTCAATTAACTCTACGTAAACTAAACGTTTTTTACGTGGTAGAGCCATGCTTCGGCACGAATGGGCCGGCTCGACCGCAGAAATACCACGGGCTCACAGAAAACCGGCGTGAAACAGCGTTTGCGCTGTGTTTCGCCGAGTGAGTGAGTTTACCGGAGGCCCAATCCCCTACCCTATTCCCTTCCCTACCCTCCCCTATTACCCTATTCCCTCTTAAAAGGCCGGCAACGCACTTGCAGCTCTTCTGATGCTGCGAGTGTCCATGGGCGACGGAAGTTGCTTTCCATCAGGTGACCCGTTTGCTCGTTTGCCCCCTTATTTCATTAAAAAAAAAAAAAAAAACAGATATTTCAGAAATAGCTTCATATTTTTTCTTTAATCTTTATTTATTACAAAGGATTTTTGTACGAGAAAATGACGATGTCAATCCCATCGTACCTTATTGAGATGAAATAGTAAAATAAAATTCCTTTCTAGAAATACAACATCAGAAAAAAAACAAACCCAATGATGATGTAGTTACCCGCAGTAAGGAGATGCAAATATTGGAGATAGTTCCTGAAGTTAAATACGCCGAGCAAATCCCCGAAGGTCGCGACGTACGACATCCGGCTTTATTTTACCTTGTAACCCGAAATACAGGGTGAGTGAATTGGTGATGTCATAAATTGTAAAAAAACTAGCGTTAAAAGTGTTATTATATTTCGTTATAGGGTGAAAGGCGTTTGTGGTGGCGAATTGATATTACACACGCATGAACTTAACTTGTTTTATATTAATTCTTATTTATTCCTAAACAACATTAAAATTTTGTTCTAGTAACCTTCCTGTTTTTTTTGCAAACATTGATTCTAATTATTGTGAACTGCTAGTACAATTGCATTAAATAGTTCACAACGCTATCGCTTTTAATAACTAATAAATTACTATAATTCGTTATCATGCCATTGGTAATTTTCCTAAAATTAAGTTCTTCCATAAATGTAGATATTGAATTCTAAGCGGTTATTATTAGTACGGCAATCGTTGCCGGCAGCACTAGCTATATTTTTGCAACGCAAAGTAAAGTAAGTAAAAAATTTAAGTAACCCCGGAATTGTCAATCATTGATTGAGTTGATGATGATGAGTTGTGACGATGTTCAAGGGTCTTGATCATGTCAGGTTTCAAACAAAAAAAAAATTAGATCAAAATCCGTTCATCCGTTCAGGAGCTACGATACCATGGACAGACATTTCACCTTAGAGCACCCCTCAGTTTTCGTCGGGGGTTAAAAATAAGACACATTATCAGAACACCCTATACATGTCCGAACTGAAACACATTTGACATAGCTTCATAATATATGAGACGAGTTAACAAGCATGTAGTTACCGGCCGGCGGCCACAGACGCGATCTCCCGAGGATCCGTCCACAAATATATCCAAATGAACCCAAATTGCTTTAAAACTTGCTACGACAAATGTATGTTTTTATATCCAGATAACATATTATGTAAAATAATATTTACAGTCCTAAAATAAATAAGAGAACCTAGAGTAATTTCGATGATCTTGATCTATGGATAAGCACTGAAATTCCAAACCAGAAAATACATTTTTCTATATTTTTCTGGGTAGTTTAGAAAGTTGGTATATAAAATCAAGTTTTAAGCTTTATGTAGTCGATGTCCGCTGTAGATTTAATATTATTGCTTTTATTTCACAAATAATAACTCACGTAATAATCTCCTAAATGTCTCCTAAACTTTAGCTATTAACAATAATTATCCCAAAAGAAAATCAAATATACCTGCATCATTTTCTTACATACATTATGCATATACACATTACCCAAAGCAATCCGTCCCAATTAGTAAAATTAATAGCAATCCAAAATGGGCAGGTGAAGGCGATCGGCCAATCCTGACCAAAACTAATTCCTCACTCTAATTGTGTTAGCGACAACTTTGATCCTTATATCCTGCTCCCTCAGGATGCGGAACAAGAAATTGGATTAGTTATAGTTGTTGGCTTCGCTAATAAGGGGCTAAAAGTTAGTGCGGTTATTACAACAGAAAATATGATTTAAGAATTTGCCAGGAATGCCTCATTGATATAGATAATTTGGCAGAAAGTTTTAGTCACGTCTCAAGAAATTGATGTATAAATTGTAGTAGCTTCTAAAAATAATATTAAAGTTTTTCGTTTATGAATATTTTGAGTTGAGACAAGAAACATTCAACAACGCAACATAAATTGACTATTCCCAAAAGTTACAGCAGCGAAAATCCAATATGAGCAACATATTTAAAATAAGAGGTACTTGTTTAGATTAAAAGAATAAAACGTTCAAGGCAGGCTTCTCAAAATGCATAGCCCATTATAAGGGCGAGTTTATTGTGATTTTGTGTTTAAACAAAGAGGGCCGCATTTTTACGTGGTGCTGTAATGAATTTCAGGCGAGACATCGCAGCTTAAATATTTAAGAGTAAAGATGTAGGGTGTAGAATTTCGTTCACCTCATTGAATAACATGGCTTCATGAATAATTTTAACTTTGTCGCATGATATGGTTTAACGGTTTGTTTTAAAAATAAACCACATTTTAGCTTAAGGAAAAACGTATAAAACTTGATTGAATAAGTAATATCCTACCGACTGCGCCATTTATGCAGATTATAGTTTTAACTGCGTTTTACTCCTTGTTAATGTTTAGAGGAAAACACTTACCTAGTGTATACGAAATTTTAAACAAATATTTTTGCGTAGATGTGATAATTATAAAATATTGCTATAATCTAAATTTACGTCACAATAATATAGTATAGTACCATTGCCACTATTTACTTATTAAGAAAGAGTATCTAATAGACAATTTAGTGACTGCATACCAAATCAGATTAAAGTTCCCTGAATGTCTAATATCAGCGTCCGGCGGCGGTCAGTTGGTCCCCTAAGACATGTTTTTGCTTGACAATTTCCGACCTTATTGCTATAGAAATGTCGTGCTAGTCGTCTGGTTTGGACCTTATCATTACTATAGGAATTTTGTGTACGTCGTCTGGTTTGGTGGAATGGAAAAATCTGGAAACATCTTATTTATATCGTTTTATTTGGTGTTGTGTCTAAAATACAAATCAAAAAGACTTTTTACTACAAGTATAAAGTAAAAAGAATAAGAGGTATATTTTTAAGTAGTAAAGTAGAGATTATGTTTTTACAAGATATTTAGCCAAACACAGCACCAAATATTTTAACTATTTTATTATATTAAGTACCCAAAACACCAAATATTCAGCTAACTAACCCTTTGTAGAATTAAAATTAGTTTTGGGACCTTTTTAATGAAGCGTGAAACATTTCAATTTGCCGTATATCGGTAAATGAGGCTCGCCAATGAGGCCTATTATTGGCCAAATTTCCCAAATTATCCTATGCATAGTTCGTTATTCCCATGGGAATTATTACCTTTATTCTGTTATAGTACAAAGCGTCTGAATTTATCTCATTAAGGCTATTTTCATGTACAATTGCCTTTGGTTATGGAAACTAAATATTAATAGTAAGAGCGTTTTCCCAGTATCCGATACGATATCCGATATCGAACCGATAATGAAAAAGACAGGTATACGCTTCAAAATGAAACATAATATACCCGTCTTTCTCATTATCGGTCCGATATCGAGTCGGATACTAGAAAAACACTGTAATTCTCGCAATTAAGTTTAATGTAAGGATTTTCTATATTAATGGCGCCCTTAAATTTTAATACGTATACATATTATATTCTTGCAAGTCTCAAGTCCTACTACAGTTTTAAATATGAATGTTTGTAAGAATGGCTGGATGTATGGATGTTTGTGACTCTTTGATGCAAAAACTACTGCACAGATATCAAATTTAGTATGGTAGTTGTTTAGGCTCTGGATTAAAACAGACTAAGATTATTCCGGCATATTATTAAAATTAAAAAAAGTATTGTATAAGTAGGTATACATATTACGTATTGTTCGGGTGGGATGTTGTATGTACGCGGGCGGAACTGCATGCAAAAGCACTAGCTTTTGTTGTAACGAAATATTTGTTTGTTAATGAATGTTTTATTATTGTAACGAATTATACAAATATTTCTGTAATGACAATATAGACAAATGTATGGAATAGAGCATAAAATGTTGTTCCCTAGTGAGCATCCTTTATTTTTCTATCGAACGACTTATGGTAACTCCTACTTATCTATCTATAATCTAAAGATCATGTCGCTTATGGAAACGAAAACCAAAGTTTTTTAAGAGTCCATTAGTTTGCTGCATATGCAATCGCAATCGTATTACCTTCCTTAAACATATGCTTTATCATTTAGACAATTTTCACCCAAAATACAGTCCAATTTCACCAGTCATCAGGCCAATAAATGTTTATTGGGCCAGCGAGTAACTTATAAAACATGATAATGAGGCCGTAAATTACCAGATAATGCACCGCTATTATTTACCGGCGATCGAACAAATGGGACTCCGTATATTTATCATACTATCAAACAGACAATTTATGTGTAAATGGACTAAAATATTACTAGGTTGTTTCCGAAACGTCAACATCTATATTATAATATTATCTTATGAGAGTTAGAGGATAAAACATTTTTTACCTTACTTTTAATTATCCAAAATTAGATGTGTCAAAATTTCACATAAATCTTTTACATATTTTTGAAGTAAGATTTTGTGAATAAGTGCAGTCTAATTATAAGAGGCTAACAATATTATAAGATCTCTGTTAAGGCAATTTTTTATGTCGAGAACAGTGCAATTAGTATAGTTGGGTGAATCTCCAAAAAACTTGACTTCCGTTGAGGATAATGACGGCACCAATATCAATCTCCGTGGTCTATTGGTTAGAGCATTGGCTCTCGATTGGCATTGGCATGGCATCACCAGATTGTCTGACAAGAAAGATGATCCATGCGTCGGATTGGCATGTAAAAAGTCGGACCTGCGCCTGATCTCTCGTCAGTCGTGTCGGTTATACGTCCCACTGGATTATGAGAGTAAAGGAAGAGAGAGAGTGTGCTTCTGAGTACTGCGCACACACTTGGGCAATATAAAAATACTCCTGCGTAACTGAGGTCAGTTACCTCAAACCAGGTGGTTTCAATGAAACCGGCCACCGTCACGGAGATCGGTGTGGGGAGTTGTTATCGACGGCAGGTTTTTAGCTCTGTATGGAATTTTATCGTCTCGAGATTTCAGATTATCCATAATTATTAGGACACCCTGTATAAATTACACATTCGATGTCAAAAATTGGCTGCCAGACGATAAAAGTTCGCGCATTGCTCAACAAACCTGCCGTCAGTCGAAGTAAACTGTTTTGGAGCTGATTCACTAGGTACTTTAAGTTCGTAGCACTTCTACGTAAAGCGTAGCAGTAACTGGAGTGTTTAAATAATCATCATTATTGCAATTAAACAAAAAATATATATATTTTCATATATTTTAATAATTTTTATAAAAGATATGCCTTAATTTCGACGAATTTAAAATCGACGATCTCTGTGACTCAGTCTTTGAGTGCGTCAGTGATCAAGCCGGCGATCATAGGTTCGATGCCGCCAAAGGAACCTAAAAGTTTCCTATATTCCATAGTCATGGATGTGTATTAAAATAATAGAATAAAAATCCAAAATATGTGTACAAAAATATTAAATACATTTCCGTTGTTTGATACCCGTTACACAAATTCTTCGAGAATTTACCACGGGACCAGATTGGTGAGGTCTGAAAGCGTTCATAGATATTATTATTATTATTAAAATACAGTGAAATTAAAACATAAAGCTTTTATGCGCCAAGGATAATTAAAACAAGAAACGTATCTAAAACCTTTTAGACAGCGCTGTTAATCAGAGAGTTTAAACGTTTTTTGGTTAAGCAAATGTGGCTGTAAATTAACTGCAGATTGACAAGGGTACATTATCTACCTTTGAAACTTGATAAATTTATTCCAGTTAACTTCACAGTGAAAATTTAAATATATTTTATTTGTTTTGATCTATTATTGACCGAACTCGGCTAAATATTGGAGATGTAAAAAATAATATTACAAACCTAATAGTTATAAAAATACCTTATCTTTATTAAAAATCTAGATCTAGTAGATAAGCAAGACGTCTGTGCACTCCTTAGTGCTTTCTGGCTAAAAACTAAACACGCAAATACTAAATAGGTACGTTGTGCGTTCTGTTTTAAGGTCACTATTTCTTTAGTCTAATTAACGCAAATAACAGCTTAAGAACTTTTACGTGGTAAAGCCATGCTTCGGCACGAATGGGCCGGCTCGACCGGAGAAATACCACGGGCTCACAGAAAACCGGCGTGAAACAGTGTTTGCGCTGTGTTTCGCCGAGTGAGTGAGTTTACCGGAGGCCCAATCCCCTACCCTATTCCCTTCCCTACCCTCCCCTATTACCCTATTCCCTCTTAAAAGGCCGGCAACGCACTTGCAGCTCTTCTGACGCTGCGAGTGTCCATGGGCGACGGAAGTTGCTTTCCATCAGGTGACCCGTTTGCTCGTATGCCCCCATATTTCATAAGAAAAAAAAAAAAAAGAACTATAACTGAGAATACTTTTGATCACGTCAGCTTCCAAAAAAAATCATAGTCGGTTCATCTCTTTGGGAGCTACGATGTTACGAACACACACAGACAAACAGACACGTTAAACATATAACACTGCTTTTGTCGGTGGTTAATAAACTAAGGTTACAACTATATTCATTATAACCGAACGTTTCTATTTACCAGAATATATTATATCAAATAAAATGTTTACATAGCGGATAAATAGAATTACTATGTGACAATACGCGATTAATGTGGCGACAATACGTCACCGTCCGCCGGGAGTCCGGGACCGGCGACATGGCCGCTAAATTAACGCCCAAATATAATTATCTAGCATATCTATGTTTCTTATATCATTGGTGTATTGTATTATTGTAAAAAAACCGGCCAAGTGCGAGTCGGACTCGCGCACCGAGGGTTCCGTGCAAACTTGTAATAAAAATAATGGTTCACAGTTTATGCATAAGGTTTATATAATATATGAAATTAAATGTTTTTATTTTTATATATATATTTTCTTTTTTTTTATAAAATAAGGGGGCAAACGAGCAAACGGGTCACCTGATGGAAAGCAACTACCGTCGCCCATGGACACTCGCAAAATCAGAAGAGCTGCAGGTGCGTTGCCGGCCTTTTAAGAGGGAATACGCTCTCTTCTTGAAGGTTTGTAGGTCGTATAGGTCCGGAAATACTGCTGGTGACAGTTCGTTCCAGAGTTTTACAGTGCGCGGCAGAAAGTTACGCGAGAAACGCACGGTGGAAGACTGCCACTCATCAAGGTGATGAGGATGGAATATTTTTCGCGTGGGACGATGGCGAAAAGTTGCAGGTAGTATGATTCCGAACAATTCCTCAGAGCACTCCCCGTGATACAACCGATAGAGGATGCAGAGTGAAGCTACATCTCGGCGTAATTCCAAGGGGTCCAAGCTGTTTGAAACACAATGACAGTCAACAATTCGAGCGGCCCTTCGTTGGATACGATCCAGAGGGAGCAGTTGGTATTTTGGTGCTCCTGCCCAGAGATGAGAACAATATTCCATATGAGGCCGAACCTGCGCCTTGTAGAGTTGTAGGCGTTGGTCCGGACCGAAGTACTGTCTCGCTCTGTTGAGAACACCAAGCTTCTTCGAGGCTAACTTGGCCTTACCCTCTAGATGATATCGGAATTGGACTTCGCTCGATATGCTAACGCCAAGTATTTCAATGCTAGGGGAGATGGTTAAAGATGTGCCCTCAAAACGAGGATGTACGACCATAGGTGACTTTTTAGCGGTGAACGCGCAGACTTGTGTCTTGGCGGGGTTAAATTGGACTAAGTTACGTCTACCCCATTCAGAGACTTTCTCCAATGAATTCTCTATTTTTAACACAAGTTCGTTTCGACTCTCGATGACATTTAGCCGAGAAATATTAGGGGAGCCGGTATATACAGCATCACCTGTACTATCATCCGCATAGCAATGAATGCCGTTGGTCTGTAACATGTCATTGATATGCAGTATGAATAGGGTAGGCGATAGCACACAGCCCTGAGGGACACCAGCATCAACTGACTGAGTTTCCGAGCATTTGCCGTCAACTACGACCTTTATGCTTCTGTCTGCTAAGAAACTTGTGACCCACTTGCATAATTTCTCGGGCAGCCCGTATGATGGAAGCTTTGAAAGCAGCGCTTTATGCCAAACCCGATCAAAGGCCTTCGCAATGTCCAAACTAACAGCCAATGCTTCTCCCTTCGACTCAATTGCCTGAGCCCAACGATGAGTTAGGTACGCCAAGAGATCACCAGCCGAGCGACCCTTACGGAACCCGTATTGTTTGTCGCTTAGTAATCCCTGGCCGTCCAAGTATCGAAGAAGCTGGCCATTGATAATGGATTCCATTATCTTTGAGAAGAGAGAGGTTATGGCGATTGGTCTATAGTTGGAAGGATTTGAGCGATCACCTTTTTTGGGGATCGGGTGCACCAAGGCTGTCTTCCAAGAAGCCGGGACGATGCCAGATATATGAGTTGATTTAATGAAAGGTATATTGCGGTTTACGATTTATGACGTATAAAAAAACTACTTACTAGATCTCGTCCAAACCAATTTTCGGTGGAAGTTTGCATGGTAATGTACATCATATATTTTTTTTAGTTTTATCATTCTTTTATTTTAGTTACAGGGGGGAGGGACATACATTTTACTACTTTGGAAGTATCTCTCGCAATTCACTTTAGAAAAAAATGATATTAGAAACATCAATATCATTTTTGAAGACCTATTTATAGATATCCCACACGTATGGGTTTGATGAATAAAAAAAATTGAGTTTCAGTTCTAAGTATGGAGAACCCCCAAAATTTACTCTTATTTTTCTTCTTTTGTGTGAAAATCTTAAGGTGACGCCGCGTTAAAGTAAAAAACCGTGTTTTAGAAAGCAATCTAATAGTTTTCATTTTTTTGCTTGTTTTCGTTTTGTTCAGTTTATGAGAACAAGCAATGGAACAGCAAAAAAATGGAAAGGGCGTAGCGACAAAATGGTTTTTGTCGCGTAATTTAAAAACCATAAATAAATTTCATATAAGCTATGGGCAAATTAATGTGTATGCTTGAACCAATCTTTGTACAAATTTTGGATGCTTAAAACACTCTCCTCTGTTGGCAAAATAGGAATCTCTTTTTTACAGAGGTGTTTTTGATTAATTATTCTGTGTTATAAAAGTTGACCAATCGTGTTATGCTGTGGGTAATTCAAAGACAAAGACATGATGAATACTGACAATGAACTTTTAATTTCTTAGCTTTAGTCATTGCTGAGAAAAATCGATTTCGCTACAGCCAAATTATCAAGGCGTCGCCTTAATGCGGTTCACAGAATACATCTACTTACCAAGTTTCAATAGTAAAGTTCTTATAGTTTCGGAAAAAAGTGGCTGTGACATACGGACGGACAGACAGACATGATGAATCCGTAATGGTTCCGTTTTTTGCCATTTGGCTACGAAACCATAAAAATATTTTTTTACACACTTTTTGTAATTTTTAAAAGAACATTCTCCGAGAAAAAGAGAGTGAAAGAGTCTTTAAGGATAATTTCATGTGTACAGATGTAGAGTGTCTTACCTGCGGGTCTAAAAAGGCCACTTGCGCAATATCAATGCAATATTGCTATTTGACACTAAAGCAATTCTGCCAAATGAAAATTCTGTCAAATGAATGCATTTCAGCCAATTTCTGCATATGAATTGTATCCAAAGAATTGCAATTCAAGTGGCCATTTTACGATCGCTGTCATCTTTGATACAGTAATTCATAACAAGAATTGAAAATGAATTGCCTAAACGGCCTTTTTAGACCTGAAAAGCAAAATATATTTAGATCAGTAAGAAATGAAATAATGTATATAAACATATTAAAAAGTTTAAGAAAATCTCGAATTTTAAAGTAGTAACCGAGCTAATGATGATGAATTAAAGCTAAAAATACTCTATCTATCAGCTTTCAAACAAAAAAACTTAATAAAACCTGTTGATCCGTTTGGGAGCCTCGAAGCCACAGACAGATACGACAAAAACTTATAACGCCCCTCGAAGCCACAGACAGATACGACAAAAACTTATAACGCCCCTCGAAGCCACAGACAGATACGACAAAAACTTATAACGCCCCTCGAAGCCACAGACAGATAGGACAAAAACTTATAACGCCCCCTTTTGCGTCGAGGGATAGCCTGTACTTTAAATTGCGGTATTTCATGATTTTTGTTCTATTTTATTTTGAGTATCGATATTATATAAACAGATGCAAAAACAAAAAACTACAACAATCTTAATAGCTATTACTGCTTATCACAGTAAAACACGAGTAGTTGTGATTTTTAAGGTAGAATCAAAGGATACCAGTTGCCCAGGTGTAGTTTAAGGCATGTTGGCAATTTTTTTCGTCTTTTCATTTTAAGACAACATGATATTAAACAATCTAAAACCCAGTTTGTAAATCTGCCATGTGAAGTCACCAACCCTACATATCCTACTTATATAATAATACTAAATGTTGCCCGCGATTTTGTGCGCGCAAAAGTTAATTTCGCAGAAATCGTACAAATTTTCCGCAATAAAAAGTAGCCTAGTCCTTCCCCGTGGTCTAATCTACATCTGTGCCAAATTTCATCAAAATCGATCTAGTAGTTTCGGAGCCAATTCAATGCAAACAAACAAACATACAAACAAACAAACATACAAACAAACAAACAAACTTTTCCTCTTGGATGGATGTATGGATGGATGGATCTTTGTTACTCTTTCACGCAAAAACTACTGAACGGATTTTGATGAAATTTGGTATCTTAGTAGTTAAGACTTTGGATTAAAACATAGGGTACTTTTATCCCGAAAAAATACAGTGTTACCCGCGGCTCCGCCCGCATAAATACATACTGTTTTTACGTGGGCGGAGCCGCGGGCAACAGCAAGTTTTATTATAACTTACAATTTATGGCGATAACAATTTGTGACGTGACAAATCATTTTGCGAGAAGTAAATGGGTAAAATGTTTTTTTTGTGCACATTTTTCATTCATGAGAACCTAAATAACTATTTCTATTACATTTTTGTATCTGTATTCAACAATTTTAAGTTTAATTTGTAAAATGTGATATACGACACTAGGCAATATCCTAAAAGTGTAATTACAAAAATAGTTTTATTTCACATAGTGCATTATACATTTTAAATTAAGTAAAACCATGGCCAGACACAGCCTATGCAAAATTCACCGCAGGCAGTGCACAAATAGGCACGTTTCTACAATCGGCGACATTGACGGTCTGCCACTGGACAAACGCATCCCCAAACATTTATTAACGAATATCGAGAGGCGTGGAGCAGGTTAGTGTATTTTATTTTGGGTAGCCATAGAAAAGTCCCAAGAGAACTTAGCATGTTTAAAGAACGTCCAAAGACTGCACACTGCTTTTCCACATAATATATTTATTTTTATATAAGCGTTAACTATGTGGTTATATGACATGTAGTTAATATTTTGACCTAGCAGTAGTTTATCAAATCAATGAATGAAATATCAAAACCTTGGTTACAAATTTTGATAAAGCGAAGTAGTGTGATAATTATTTTGCTAAGGTCGGACCGCGGGAAACAGCACTTGCAGTTTCAACCCTGGCCTCGTTCCGAAACGAAAACGTAGATGCGTGGAGCTGACAGTCCGATCTGGCATGTCGATACGAGTGCATTCTCCACAGTTTTATCCATGCACTCCCCTATATATTATGTATGACGCCAGTAGTCCAAATATTTTTTCGTAATTAGAACGGCAATAAAGTCGCTAAGATTCATTTGCGGATTGGAACATAGTATATGGAATTGATAAATAATTGCAATGCGCAGTCCAAACTTTACGTGTGCAGGGGGCTAATATTTTTATTTTCTTAAGACTCAAGACATATCTATTCAAATGTTTTTTACCACATCATATTATGTAGTTAGTAAAAAAATCTGTATCGTAATAGGTTTCTTTTCAAAAATCTTCAAACCAAGGCTCCACACCTTTCCCTGTTTCAGCCGTCGTGCATACATCACGGGCTGCAGACCATTATTCTAATTGGTCACAAATTATGCCTGATCGGGTTAGCGTTTAGCTTAGTTTAGCTCAGGGGGGGTGACCACAGGATAATTCGGTTTAGGCTATTGTGATTGAGAAAGTAGGGGTTGGTTTTCGAAGTATTAGTTTTTAAGTTTTAAACCTCCTTTCCTAACATCCGAGTAGAAACTATATTTTCATCGTGTTTGAAAATGGAAAATTGGTGGTGAATGCCCAGATACTTTGCTATAGATATACGGAATACTCACAGGAATATTTTTAACTGAAAAATAACCAGTAAATAAACGATATCAGCCAAATACATGATCTGAACGCTGGGCAAAAATTAGCACTGATTTTAGTACCCGATTATGGACGACACCGCCGTGGCTGGCCGAAGAAAAGATGGCGCAACGAGCTGGACGCACACTAGCAGGCTTGACAACGATGGCGCAGGAACGCGATAAATGAAAGACCTTGGGCCTTTAGCCTTTACCCAGCAGTAGAACAGCAAAGGTTAAAAAAATATATTTCAAACCTAATAATGGCTGTGTTCCGTAAAAATTGTGCTAACAAAAAACGTAAGCAAAATGGCAACCGCTGGCGTTAAATAAGCAAAATAGCGGATTATGTTAGGATTATTGAAGTTAGCAAATGTGTCCTGGCCAAGTCCTGGCCGACATAATCAGTTTTTTTAGCTAGCAAGCGCTAACGAGTGCTTTTTTCCGCGGAACATAGCCACTCTATCCAGATTGTACCCTTAAGTAAATATCGTATATTATAGATACGCTTAATCTAAATAACGGTAATTATACTGACATTTTCTCAAACCCACAAGGCCTTCGGTCACATTAACATAACACGAAAATTCCATAAACATATGACATTTGTTTTACCACCCTTTTGAGTTTCGGGTAGACGGACAACCCTCGACGAGGGTGTTTTTGCATATTGTAAACTTAAATAATGATACAAATTTTACTGCAGCAACTTTATATTATAAATTATTGTTTAATTAATGTTTTCTAATGAAAAAAATATGTGTTAGATAATCAAGGAAAATAGCAGAAGATTGTTAGTTTATTTTGAATAATAAATATACTATTTTACTTTCGTTCTTTTAGGTAAATTTTTAGCTAAAATAAACGCTTGGCTTATCGTGAATTTAAGCTTAGCAACAGCTATTACCGAAACTTGTTAATTGCCTTTTTCCTTTTCATATTTTAAAACTTCATGGGCTAAAATGCTTAAATAAAATAGCAAGCGTTCCAAAATCAAATTTGAGCGTATCACTTATTCCGCATGAAAACACGTGTGTTGTTAGATTTTATTAAAACAAAGAAAAACAACGCGCGTCGGCCATGTTTTATTCAAATTTACTTACATTTGTACTAACGGGAGCGACCTCTGCTATTCCCTCGCCACGCTATATATCTTCTTCACGCGGTCGGCTTATTTATTTCTAGAACGTACGCGAATGTTTTTCTTACTCGGGAAATAATCTTTTGTAAAGTAAGCACCGTAATATACATTCCTGGATATTTTGTTTTAAATTGAGTAATGTAGATAAGTTACAATTTAAAACTCATATTCTGTTTCATCAGTTACTTTTAAACTTTAGAAATGATACATTCAAAACAAAAATATTGTACTTTACACCACTAGATAAATACTTAATTTTAAAATTATCATTACTTAATTAATTTCAAATAAAACGAATTATACTGTTTCGGGTACTTTACAACAACCGTGGGCTTTACAGGAGGACTGAGATAACAGGTGCCCACCACTATGCGCTGAAGTTATTGGCTGTGTTCCACGGATAATAGCGCTAACAAAAATGGCGACAGCTGGCGTTAAATAAGCAAAATGGAGGAGTATTGAAGTTAGCAAACGTATCCTGGCCGATAATCTGCTTTTTTTTCTTAAGCGCTAGCAAGTGCTAACAAGCGCTTTTTTCTGCGGAACACTGGCTGTAATCCGGAAACGCGGAAAACTATCAAAACATTCTTCATTTATTATATTTTATGTTCCGTTCAAAGATTTCAAAACTCAAGATAAGCTACAAATCTTTATATAATAAAAAGTTACGACATCTTGGTTTTGAAAATACTTCATATATCAAAAAGGCCTCAAAAATCTCAAAAGTTATATAGTATTGGCCATTAGTTATATGTCTCCAGTTGGAGACACCTTTTACCTCAATATGCCTCGTCGATAATAATATATATGCCTATGACTAGATACTAAATTTTAAAATTATCATTACCTAATTATATATTATAGGTATATAAGATTTAATATCAAATATATTTTTGCTCACTACTAACTAGCCCAGTAAAATGCAATAATTAAAAAAAATACGGTCTGTTTTCAGGTATCCGAAAATTCCGCCAACAATAATTTGTAATCTCACGTGCTATCAGATATGAGTGGTGCGATAATAAATATTGTTCATCTTATAAATTATTGTGTTAGCTCACTTCTCATTTGCTGACGAAGTTCGCTCCCCCGGGAATTCAGCCAATCACGGCGCAGGACTTATTATAGAAAAATGCGAAAATGTTGTGTGATTTTTTTTTGTTTTTTTTTTTTATTTAATTAAAAAAACGCATGTGAGTGTGATCAAAATTTAATTAAAATTAATCATTTTAAGAAAATCTTAATAATTTGATATGTTTATTTCAAGGAAATAAAAACGATTGTAAAAAAATTTCATACCAAACAACTCCATTAAATGACAGAATAAAAAAAAGTCGTTTAGTTTAGTTTTTTTAGTAGGCATACCTACTTTAAATATTGTCGAAGAGAAAGTTTTTAAATTTTCATTTCATCATAATATATTACGCCTTATCAACTTACTTAAATATTTAAGTGATAGAAGGTATACGGACTTTATAGTGGATTTCGAACATGTTTATGATATTATTATTTTGCATTCGAAGTATAACCGGCTCTACAATAATTGTATTTCATTATAGTAAATATAAACAAAATATAACAGATTCATTTTATCCAAGTGAATAAAACAATTCACAAAGTATAATCAATGCGGCGACACCGTCGATTTTTCACAAAACTCAAATCCAATGCATCATCAAGTTGCGCCGGGCGACGGCGGGGGTGCGGCGACGCCCGGGGGAGGGGAGGCAGATGAAGGCGATTTTTCAGGCGAAGTGGCTACAGAACAATCCCCGATTAATACACGAGACTATTGAGAACTGGATTAAAATTGGAGGGATGCGTTTTGATAGTTTGATTTGTTTAAATTGGTAATCCATTTTAACCACGTGGAGATATTAGGTATATAAATAACAGATGTTTGAACTTTAAAATACCTAATTCAAAGAACAACTAACTCACATTATACCTAAACGTCATTTAGCTTCTGAACTTATACGCTTTTTTGCCTACTTTGCTTAAGAACTACGTCGCTGTTCACCTAAATGTTATAGGCTAGCCGCATGCGTGCAATATTATTGATACAATAAATTTGTCAATACTAGTCAACACATACAAAAAAGCGGCAATATGGCCCGCACAGAAGGAATATTATTGTCAATATGAGTATTATTGCCAATAATATGGTGTGTGTGAGGCTAGCCATTTGGCCTAACTCGCTTCTGCCTAAAATTTTGAATATTACGTTTGTAAATTGTCACAAGACAATGATACTTTTACGATATTCTATTTTCTCAAAACTGAGAGATCCATGCTCCAGCACGAATGGACCGGCTCGACCAGATAAATAACATGGCGTTACAGAAAACCAGAGTGAAATAATCTATGCATTGTGTTTCGCCGAAAGAGTGAAGTTTAGAAGGAGGCCCAAGGGGATGTTGGAAATTTAAAGGCCAGCAAGTGCGCATCACTAGAGGAGTTACAAGTGTATCTTTTTGGCGGTATCGCTTTTCATTAAGCGATCCGTTTGCTCGTTTACTGGTCCATTTTCCAGTACATATGACACCAGTACGTTATATCCGCGTAGTGAACGAAATACTGGCCCGTGACACCTTATTTAAAAGGGTAGATTCTGAGTCCTATAAACCAATAAGGTTTGTAAAAAGTCACTCTAGCTTCAATACTCAATCTCGGTACATACTACATAATTATGTGTAATGCATCGTTTCTCAATCGGTGGGTCGAGTTTGTTTTTAAAGGGGTTCGCAGTCTGTTGAAAAATAATAAATACAAACATATAGGTACAAAAGATTCGTTTTTCGAACGAATCTTTTGTATCGAACGTCGAAAAAATCGTGACGGGGTCGCAAGACTTTTTACTTAACTTTTTGGTTTTTTCGTGGGTCGCGACATAAAAAAAGTTGAAAAACAATGGTGTAATGTATCAACTTAATGTATTATGTCACGGGTGGACTACATGGTTAATGAGGCTAACTCTTGTTCTGCATACTTCGCGATTTCATTTAGACATAACGCGAGTTAGTTATCCTGTGAATTATAATATTGTATGCTGTCCTCCAAATATTTTTATTTTTACTCATAAAAATATAGTGAGTAAAATATTCCTAATATTTCTTTGTGATATTTCATTTTATATAAATATTTTTCATTGAGACACTTCGTTAACATTCAACAATTAATATTTCATACTTAATTTAGAAAACTTGTAAGTACCTACTAGAACAAATCATTTGTAATGGCAAAAATAGGGCCTAGATCCTAGTATTTTTTTATTTAATGAATACATACTTGACTGGCAAGTATCAAGACTAACCGCGCTACACCTTCAATACTTATTATAGAGCCGCATTAATATTTCGGTGGAGTTTTTCGCCGCCATCAATTCCCGCGATTCCCAGCGGTTCCCGCTTCCCAGCCGGGAACCGCTCCGTCTCAATAAATTACTGAGATGAGTGGGAACATTAACTAATTACCGCCGATACCTGGATATTACCGGATGGAGCCGGATAAAACGGGTGTTGTCATCGATATTGTTTTAGAAAATATGAAGAGTAAGGGGCTTTTACTGTGATGGTTTTTACTTGAAATAGGATAAGAAATTTAAATGATCTAGAGCGCTAAGGGCGCGTGTATAAATTTGACATAAATTATGAAAAGAAATGTTTATAAATGAAACTAAATCATACAAAACTAAGTTATAATTATCACAAATTAAAAGTAGGTACTCTCTCTCACTCTCGATCTCAAAATACTGATTTTGATAATGAGAATGATGAAATATTATAAAAAATTTGATTTTTCGGATGGCAAAAATAATTTTCTAGAACCTCTTCACAACATGAGGTCGTGCTGGGGATCATTTTTCTGCTCTTACGTTTTGGTTTCGGTTGTTTTAAAATACCCAAAGATAGTGCATATAAACATTTGAGTGTTTATATCCGCTATCTTTGGGCATTGTTCGATTATTAAATAGTATTCGATTAAAGAATAGTCAATTTCAAATCAATTTATTCAAACACACATAAAAATATATACAGAACAAATATGTATACATTATTATATAATATATATCACGTCAATCCGATCCCGTGCTAAGTTGAACTTGTGTTATGGGTATCAGACAACGGATATATGTTTTTATACTATACGCACACACAATTTTATACTATACATAAATCTTATTTTCTATATTATACACATTCACTCTTGCACACACTATAGTTTATCACGTATTGTCTTTTTTCGGCGACGTGATGCGCGCTTCGTTGGGGAGCCTTCCCCGAAACCTCCGGTAGACTACGTCCGTCGGCCAGAACTCTTCTACCTCGAAGGTCGGTAGAAGATGCGTCGGTACTCTCACCACAAAGGAAGTAAAGTTGACTTTGTGACGAGACTCCAGACGCTCGACCCTTAAGGTGAAAGACGTCTTCTTTCGGATGTAGTCCACGACGTCCTCGACCTTCGTCGACCAGTGCAGGCGAGACACGTACAGCGGTGTGGTGCGTACTTCGCACCGTAGGCGCTGCTCGGGTTCACTGGGTGCGGTGCCGCGGTGGTTGCGGACGGCGGGCTTCCTCTTCTTTCTCCTCTCCACCAGTATGAAGCCCTCCTCATCGCACCTTCTGCTCTCGTCCTTGACGGTTCGAGGAGGTTCAGCCTTGCGGCGCTCCTCCACCCCTCTTGTCTTCTCCCGCGGGGGGTCTAACAATACTAAAAAATATTGGGAAAAGCATATAAGGTGCCCTCAAATTTTCACGTGTTTTGCAGCGTATATGCATACATTATGCATTTATCATAATGCACAGCAAGGTTTATATTACATTGTCACTGTCTGGATTTATAACACAAAACACTTCTGATATCTTTGTTCTCCATACTCGAAAACCTGTCAAACTTCGTAAGCGCATATTTAAATTGCTCTACCAACTATATGGATTTTTGATTATTGCACCAGCCCAAGAAGTGTTGAGATGATGTCAAAAGGATTTTCACACACGTGAAAACTCAAAACACTCCCAAGAACTGCGTCGCACCTCTCGCCTCTCTCGCGCTTGTAGCGGTGACCTACACGGGGCTACACACACAATTACAAAGGTAAGCTTACATTAATTTTACATCTGAAACTTACCGCTCAAATTAGTGTTCTTTTTCGAATCCAACTTAAACAAGAACATTTCCATTGTTACAAATGAAATGCAAATCCAGACGTTTCACCCTTTGCCCGGATATTTAATTCAGAGGATGCAGGTAACAATTGCTAACACCGGTAAATGTTGTAAGTGTAAAAGTAGGAAATTTTCCCCGGCTCGGGAAAAAAAACAAAGTGGAAACTCAGCCTTCCTTATTTCCCCTGGCGATGTCCCGGCTCCCGGAAATGGAAAATATTGCGATAAGGCGCATTATAGATTAAACGTCTCGACTTTGTATCGACGATGTGTTTTAGTATAATGTTATAAATAATGATAGATAACGTCTGTTAATGGTTTCACGATATATGTAAAGGGGGTTCAAATTTCCACCCTCAGTACCTACAGAGTGTAAAGGTCTCACGTTTTTTAGGGTTTAAAAACTTAAAATTGCTGTGAAACTTTTAGGATTTCTAAGAGCGACAAGACATTATTATGCAAACGCTTGCAACTATCTGGTGTAAAAGGGCAGTGATAAATGATAATAGGGGATCGGACTACATCTGAAATATTATTTTAGTTTCAATAATATATTCAGAAATATTGAGGCATTACTACTTGGTAAATGTAAAAAAAATATATTTTTTATGTGTAGTTTACTAATTAAATACATTTAAAATGTACCAAAAAAAATATTTTTTGCGAAATTGGTAAACAAAACCATTAGTCATCAACATCATTAGTTTACTTACATGACATACAAAAACATTCATTATGGTAAGTATGAACTTAAATGCACAAATATCGGAGATATTTACAAATATGTTCCTGCAGCCGTATACTTCATACCTACTTCATACACTTTTAGTTTTAACCTAAGAGTGATGTCACTTGTAACCTGACTTTAGCGTTCTTACGAGACTTGCAAAATTTTGTATACAAATCGCTGCATCTTTGAAAATATTGACTTTTGATATACGATTTTTTCTGAGAAATTACCTATATTTAAGGGTATTATTTATTTAAGCAATAAAAAAATCAGTCTGCTAGCTTATTGCTTATGACCGGTCTGCTCGTTTTCTAGTATTATTCCATTCATTCAGCTCTTCTAGCGTAACAACTTTAAATTACAAATTCAGGATCACTATCTCACATCAATAGGCCCACCATGTTTTACTTTATTACCGGGATAATCCCATGTTTAAAGTATCCGGCGGAGGCTTGGGCGGCGGGCGGCGGGCGCGCGGTAATCGGTATTACATCACGCACATGCTCGCGGATTATGTGCACCCACCCTTATTGTGCGTTATGATAACAGGACATGTGTAATATTTGAAAATATTTTATTTAAGGAACAGTTTGTAGTTTTTTTTATTAGGTTCTTAAGTATCACGCAAATTTGATTAAAAATTTTCTTTCCAGTTACTGCAAGATGCAATAGAGAACCTTAAAAATATAAGATTTATTTCGTTTTAATTTTACAAATATACAATATTGATGGTGGCTTATCTATACTATAATATAATAAAGAGTAAGAGTTTGTTTGTTTGTTTGCATCGAATAGGCTCCGAAAGTACTGGACCGATTTTGATGAAATTTGCCACAGATATAGAATATACCACGGGGAAGGACATAGGCTACTTTTTATAGCGGCAAAGTGTACGGTTCCATGAGATTTCATTTTATCGCGCATGAAGTCGCGCGCAACATCTAGTTTATTATAGACACGCTTTAAATGTTTTTTATTATTTTAGTACAAATATCATGTATCTACTTAACAAACTAAATATATTAAGGATCAATAAATCAACTGCATTGCGTTACTACAAGTTAAAAAGTTTTTTTAATACGGAACCCTAACAAAATAAGTATCTCCGTATCCACGCACGCATAAAATGAACAGTCGATGCTAAGTGTAACACAAGTAGGAGCGCATATGGTAAGACTAATTCCGCACCAGCGTAGGGGTTGAAATAAAATAAAAACCAAATTAGGGGATGACGCAACCCCACCCCTTCGATTTCTGACAAATTCCATTATACATTACATTAGCAATTTGTAATGCTAGACGCTTGTACACTATCTTTGATAACAATTTAATGTTATTATTACATATCAGTGGACTGGTTGTAGAGTCGTAGAGCCGAAATTACGGGAGCGAAATATATATTTTTTTCAATTCTTGCTCATTCTAAAAATTTATGTTTATCAAACTCCTAAATACCTTATTGTATTATGTTCAGATGAAACTTAATTAACCTTATTTTTCGCAAATAATAAGCGTGACAATAATTATATTTATAAAAAATCATCACAAAAAATAAAAAGTGACAACAAATATTTTACCGCAGTCCCTCGCGGGATAAATAAACAAATGTCTCTTAGACGTTTATTTACCAACTAGTAGTTAGTGTATACTATGCATTATATGGGCGCAATCTGTCGAGTGCACCTTCGCCCAAGTAGGTACTGATTCTAATGCATAATACAACATATACAACGTACATAACTATATACTATACACATACAGCATTATGCTATTGTCAGGACAATAATAAAACAAAAAGGAAAAAAACAAAATCAGTGATATTGATTTTAATATTGTCCTCCTATACCTTATTTGCTATGACACGGTATTGGAGGACAAAACTAAAACACGTTGGTCACCCTATAGTAGCCCTGTAAGATCTGACACGTAAAATCTTGAAACAAGTAACAATTATATTTGAAGCAATTACCTACTACGCTTAAATACTACTATCCAATGGATATACGTATATATCCGTTATATATGTCACCGTAAACTCGTAAAAACCGTTAATTTGTAATGTTACTAGAGATATTATAATATGCTGACAGATTGTCAAATACAAATTTCTCCATACAATTGTACGCATTATTTTTCGTTATATTGTAATATTTACCGTGGCGACTGGTTATACGGTATGTGCCCCGCGCCACCATATTTGTTTGCTATTTCATAATAATAATTATAACGAAAAATAATGCGTACAATTGTAAGGAGAAATTTGTATTTGACAATCTGTCAGCATATTATAATATCTCTAGTAATATTACAATCTAACGGTTTTTACAATTTTACGGTGACATATATATAGATATAAAGAGCACCCGTAAAGTAATAATACTCAACTTTGTCGTTTGTAGTTTGGTTTCCGTAAGTTCTGTACGAATTGTACCAGTCGTAACATTTGCTGTGGAAACGAACTTTTGGCTGATATGTACATTTGTGCAATTCTTAACATTTGCAGTACAATTTCTCGTTAATTTTATACATGAGAAGCACTTGTCCCAATTATCATAAAATAACCGTCAAAGTCATAAGTTACACAATCAGCCGCCTTTGTCGTGAATATGGGGGCGTGATGTTTTGTACATTATTAATACACAGCAGGCGATGTACAAATTGGCGAACATGTGGCACGATTGTGATAAATATTAATTGGCGAATTATATTTTTTTGTAATATATCTTATACAAAATGAAAATGCTAGAAAGAGTTACATAAAATCAAATCAAATTCTCATCAAATCAAAAAGTAAGGTGAAAATTGAAAATATTATTGTCGCAGCGAAATACCAGTCTTTAATTAAAAATAAAAGTAAAACTACTACATTTTTTAAATAATATCAAAAATACAAACTATGAAACATTTAAAATACTTTAAATTCAAAAGGTAAATCTCTAAAAACGAATAAAAGGTCCTTAACAATTTAACAATTAGGCGAGGATTTCATTTATATTATATTTAACATCTTTGCAATAAATACTATACCTAGATCAATAAAAACTAAAAATAATCCCAAACTTCTAGAAAAATCCATGTTCAATTTCGAAATCAAACGTCGATCTACAATAGTGTGGCAATCAGACAGTCGTGATGAATCCCGCAGGAGTCAGGACGCGCGTGACTCAACTCCCGATGTAGGTTACCTTGGTGTCGTTAACTGACTGATAAATATTTTGATTGATTGACTAACTGATATATTTATATTTATTGATTGGTGTATTAAAAATAGTGCTAGAGATAATCCTAAACCTCTCCAGAAAAATAAATGTATCATTTGAAAAATCAAACGGCGGTCCATAACAGTGCGGCAATCAGCCCGTCGTGATGAATCCCGCAGGAGTCAGGAAGCGCGTGATTCAACTCCCGATGTATCTTACCTTTCCTGTATTTTATCCTTTAGGTATCGTTAACTGACTGATAGGTATTCTGATCGCTTTTGACCAATTATTTATTAGTTGTTGATCACTTCTGTTGAAAGCAAACATGATTATTCTGACGAAGAGAAATTGATGAGGTAAAACCTCCTCAGACGCTAAAGATGTGCGTATTATTGTTAATGTTTTATGTTTTGTAGTTTAAGTACTAAAAAATTTAAACAAAACTTTCCTCTAAATCTTAAATTGATGTATTTTATTACTTATTAATGAGAAAGCTAATAATTTCTTTACCTACTGCATTTGAATACTGACTATTTAGCCAAGATGACATCGCTAATAACGAGGACGAAGTTAGAAATCAAAAATGTATTGTATTGACATATCGCGTTCTATATCACTTAGCGAACGTTATGTCAATTCCATATTTTAAATTTCGAAGATCGCCATTGTAATTTACGAAGGCATGTTGGCTAAAATATAAAACTTCTAATATCTTTTCCGCACAAGCAATTTTTGACAAATTCCAATTTTAAAAGTGTTTAAAAAAGAGACTTTTAGAGGAAAATTTAACGTTTTTTTCCTTGTAATTAATAAAAAGCTAGTCCATTAACGGCATCGATCTTGTAACAGGCAAACAAGTCTCCAGCGTATTGGGCAATAAGGCAAAAAGAGGGACCACGGGCCAAGAGGGGCAACAAATGAGCAAGCTCCAGTAACTTCTGAATATTTATGAGCTAGATGTTTATTTAATGTGTTTAGTTTAGTTATAAAATACCGTGTCAGTGTCGGATAAGTTTCATGATAATAGCTGAAAATTCGTAACTTGGATGTTTTTAGTAAGTAGGTATAATAAATAAAGGGATTACAAATGTAATTTAATTGTAAGCTTTCTTAAATTTCAAAACATTATATGGTATGAGTAGTAACAGAATAAAACATTTTAGAAAACTTCATCATTCGTCACACACAACACTTTTTTCTGTGCGAACTATTGACTTAAATTTTTCGTTATTTAGAAACTTAACTTTTTCACTTTTTCTTTTTTATTGCAACTAATAATTATTATGATAGGGTTGCATTTTCATAAACAAACCATAGTCACATAGATGAAAGTTGTCATTTCAATGCTTGAAAGTAAAAAGAAAGCATTGTAATACGTATAGGCCCTATAGGGTAAAGTTCCAACTCTCCAGCCAAAGGATTCATGTGATGTTTGGGATACAGATTAATGAAAGACGAACAGATAAACAGCTACATAGTTAGCTTTTTATTTTATTGCATTACTAAAAGCATACACGTGTACACGATTGTGTGTAAAAATTGTGTCCCCGTTGAAGGGGACGTCAAAATTATCAAATTTGGATCGATTTCGACCTATGAAAACTGTCTCTGTACGTAAGTATTTATTATATTCAACGATATATGTGACTAAGTGGTTGAGCATGTTGGTACTCAAGCCGCGGGTCGCGGGTTCGAATCCCGCCGAAGGAACAAAAAGTTTTTCCCCGGGTGTATTAAATATGTGTATAATATAATAAAAATCTTATATATGTGTATATTATAAAAGTAAATATATTTCCACTGTCTGGTACTCGTAACAGTCCAAAGATTATTATTATTATTATTATTATTATTTTCTACTCTGGGGTTTGGGATATGAGATCACTGAAAATGAAACACGCCACAAGCCCACAACTCACACTCACACCTTACAATCACAAAGAGCGAGCAACAATAAAGCAATTATAACTGTCATATTTCAGCGGCGTATTTACATTTATATTGGAAGGTCCCGCTTGAATACATCAGCACGCCCATTGACTTTCAATGTCTCACTCATTATGTTATTTTGAACTAGGTTTTGGTCGCGTTGTGTCCATTAACTAACAAAATCAAGTACATATTCTGTATTACAGTTATGCCTAATAATAGTAGGTAGTAGACTTGTACAAGTCAAGTTAATCTTCATCCAATCTCACTTATTGTTTTTTAAATTATATCTTAAAGATATATATTCTGTATAGATACTTTACGAAATACTAGCTGTTGCCCGCGGCTCCGCCCGCGTAAATACAGTATACCAAAGGAACACTGTACTGTTTCGGGATAAAAAGTAGCCCATGATTTATTCCAGAGCCTAAACTACTACCATATCAAATTTCATCTAAATCCGTTCAGTAGTTTTCGCGTGAAACAGTAATAAATATCTATCCATCCATCCATACATCTATACATCCATCCATCCATCCGGTAGGATTTTTGAATACAAGTTTTTCTTTATCTTTTTAATGTAGATAGATAATATATACGTTTTAAAGATTAAGTTGACATATAACTTTTAGTAACTCCAAATTAAATTCATCATACTTGTCTCTTCAGGCTTTGTAAAGCGTCATAAGCATTAGACCCAATTTCACCAACGCCTGTTTGTGTTAGTTGTTTGTCAAATTATCATGCCTTCTCTCTCATTAATACGAAGAACAAGAGAGATACTATGATATCTAATCAATTATTGACTGTAACAGATTTTGGAGTAATGATTAGAAAAACGGCGATGTGGTTCGCCACCCATCACGTCTCGTTCTCGCGGAGGCGAAAAGTGGCCCATGGAGAGCCGCTTCGCTACGTTGAATGTAAGAGGAAGAATGGATGGTAAGAATGAAAGTCGACGAAGCGAAACAAGTGTGTAAGGATCGTAGCATGTGGAAAGAAGTGGTCTCTGCCTACCCCAATGAGAAAGAGGCGGTCTCTGCCTACCCCTACGGGAAAGAGGCGTGATTATATGTATGTATGTATGATTAGAAAAAAAAAAGTTGTCTTTATGTCAGTTTACGGACGATATTTTTACGTGATAACGTCATCACAAGCCGAACGCTTAGGCTGATCGTGCATCTCTATCGCTTGTTCCGCTCTCTTGCTTGCACGATTGACTCAGGCGGAACGTGACAATTTTTCGTGCATGCAGCCGGCATTCATCGATTTATAAGACGTTTTCACGTCAAAAATTTAAGGTTGAACAAGTTTTGCAATTTATTTTAAACAAATTGTAATTTGAATCACCTATTGTTCTTCTTTATCTACAGTATGTATTTTAATATAACGCACTAAATTAGCAACCGAAATAACCAAGATCTGAACAAAATATGCGCCATCTGAAACTAGTAGCATAAAATATAAGGCACGTATGAAACCAGTAACGTATGCGTATTTGCAATTCGGTCCACGGCTGCACTCTTCCTGATTCCATTTGGGAATTACTGTCGCCAGAACCTCACAAATCACTACTTTGATTATAATACCATACGAGTGTGTTTCCAGTTTTCTATTTATGTTTCTTTTTTGTTATTTTGAAAGTTAATGCGTTTTTTTTTGGGATTTTTTTTCGGACAACTTCTACTCGTTTTAAGTTTTGTTAGTTGAATTATATGTATACCTATTGTTGTATAAATTATAACATTAAATAAGAACAAGTATATATGTTACCGTAAAATTGTAAAAACCGTTAGATTGTAATAAAACTAGTGAAATTGTAAAATGTTGATAGACTTCCGACGCGAATATGCTGCCTATAATTTCACACGTTATACATTATTTAACATTACATATTATTATTAATTTTACGGTATTTTACTCGGCAAACGGTACAATATTACATTGATTACATGCAAACTAAAAAAGACAACCAATAAATTATTCAATCGTCTAATTAATACAGGAAGACTTCAGTAGAGACATGTAGGACAGTAAAACCATGTTGCTAATGGCTCTCGTCAATCAGTTTTTCTGTGGGAATGACAGACCATGTATGAAAAACTACCATTGCCGAAAAACATTGATAGTGATCGTGTGCGTTCCTTTAAATGTCACTTAGGTACTTTTCAGTCACTACAACTCAGTTTCCCAAAATAAATAAAACAAGAATTCCACACAAAGAAACATCGCGAACTTTAAATCCCTTGACAAAATAAAAATTCTTAACGCGCACTGACGTAATAAATAACATTGACAGCATCCGTAATAGCTTCTCGCATTGGTCAAGTGTGGGGCGCGTTATTATTGTTTCTGAGAAATTGTTACACTTTTGAAGAGTGACCATACCGTTTTTCTTCGGCCGGACGGGCGGAATAAAAATTTTTCAAGTTCCCCCCGTGTCCCTGGGGTGCCGTAAATTCCGCCGGACGCGGGACAGTCCGCGGTCGCACAATTTGTCAAATTCATATGTTAACGTGTCCGTCTTTTCTTGCAAAAAGTGGATAACTCCGGGACGGGCGCTTATTCGATTTGTGGACATTCAAATTTCACGTCTTGTTATGGTAATGTGGGTATTGTCTCGCCCTTGGCGTGGGGTGAAAATGTTTCTTGCTTAGTGTTTTCTTTTGTGATTGTCTCGTTTAGTTCTGTATTTCCACATACTAGAGAGGATGTGGTGTGGACAAGAAATGCAACTGTTTTCCTATTTAAAAAAAGTTTATCATAATATTATTTTGATAATTATTAACGTAAAACTTTTTTATAGCTGATTATCTCACGAGTTGCGTAAGGATTTAAGATAAAATAAGTTGATTTATTTAGTTGATTTTGTATTATTTCATTAAATTATTTTAATACTAAAAAAATCGAATAGTTGAACTTAACCAAAAACTTACTAACGTGCAATAACTATTGACAGATTTTCTTATGTTAAATGGCAATGAATTTAAAATAATTAGAAGCTGCAAAAATATAACAGAGCAATAAAATAACCAATCTGTACCCATCAGTGGCGAACAGTGAGTTCAGCGGAATGGTAAGCCGCATAAGATCTGGGGGCACGGCAGTGCACCCGCCAAGTCGAGCGCGAAGCAAACACTGCCGTACGATCCTTTACTGGAACCATTTCGCCGCATTTTTAGGCCCCTATTTGAGAACCTCTGGATAAAACCAGAACGCAGAAATTTTCGTCATCCAGTAAGCTATAATCACATACTTAAAATCCAAAATGTCATGTCCGTAGGTCATTTAGTTCCGAAGTTAAGCGAAAGCAAAGTTTCGCATTTACGACACTCACTCACTCACTCACTCACTCACTCACTCATGATCATCAAAATAGAACTAGTACTTCCCATAAACTCAGAGAGCTGAAATTTGGTACAGACTTAGAGTTTAATGGCCACATAAAGGGAAAACTATAAAAACTAGGATAATCGATCTGGGGGCACGGTAGTGCCCCCGCCAAGTCAAGCGCGAAGCAAACACTGCCGTACCATTATTTACGGGAACAATTTCGCTGCATTTTCAGGCCTCTATTTGAGAACCTCTGGATAAGACCAGAACGTCGATCTGGGGGCACGGCAGTGCCCCCGCCAAGTCGAGCGCGAAGCAAACACTGCCGTACCATTATTTACTGGAACCATTTCGCCGCATTTTCAGGCCCTTATTTGAGAACCTCTGGATAAGACCAGAATGCAGAAATTTTCGTCATCCAGTAAAGTATAATCACATACTTAAAATCCAAAATTTTAAGTCTGTAGGTCTTATAGAACTATTACTTCCCATAAACTCAGAGAGCTGAAATTTGGTACAGAGGTAGGGTTAAATGGCCACATAAAGGGAAAACTATAAAATCTAGGATAATCGAAGATCTGGAGTACCTGGTGACCCTTATTAGAAAACACAAGAGCCCAACCAAACTATTAGAGATCCACATACTGCCTTTACAAAAAATATTCAAGTTGGTGGGCCACTTCATTTGATGTCAAAAATCGAAGGTCTGAAGTATCTGATGAAGAACCCTCAGCTGGTCTCAGCTGATTAGAGATATGGTAATGCCCCCTCCTACTATTGGTACATAAAAAAATCGTCTGTCATTGCAAAACGTGGTAGAGCCATGCTTCGGCATGAATGGGCCGGCTCGACCGGAGAAATACCACGGGCTCACAGAAAACCGGCGTGAAACAGCGTTTGCGCTGTGTTTCGCCGAGTGAGTGAGTTTACCGGAGGCCCAATCCCCTACCCTATTCCCTTCCCTACCCTTCCCTATTACCCTATTCCCTCTTAAAAGGCCGGCAACGCACTTGCAGCTCTTCTGATGCTGCGAGTGTCCATGGGCGACGGAAGTTGCTTTCTATCAGGTGACCCGTTTGCTCGTTAGCCCCCATATTTCATTAAAAAAAAAAAAAAAAAAAACCAGTGAAGTGGGACACGTCTTCAAATTTAATCTAGCCCGTAGCGTCCCACTGCTGGGCGAATGCCTCCCCTTCTGCTTTTAATACGCATATAAATAAAATTAAAGGAAAACTCTGGATAAGACTGGACTGGCTTTTATACTTATACTTACAAGTTTACAAGAAGAAATAGTCGAACAATTAACTTTATTCTACTCGAACATTACACAAATTAAATAAACAAATTACACTAGATTCTAGTAAAATAAATCAATATTCCTACGTTTCTACAAAAAGAAGTGAAATCCCACCAAAAACATTCTGTAAGAAACTAGCCAAGTCTCGATGGAGCTGCTTGTTTATCTCTAAAAAGTAATGAAATCTAGACAGACTTGGCCGTTGAAGAGTACACAAGGGTACAAAAGGGGCTCCATGACACCATTGCTCCAATACATGTGTTATACAATCAACAACAGCCTAAAATAAGACACTAGCGTCCAATTACCAATACCAGTATGGGCTATTATCTCGCTTAACAAACAAAGGTAGTACAACAGAATCTGATATAACATTACGTGTAAACAAAATTGACTTGTAACGTATAAAGAATTTTCAACGGCCAAGTCACACAACATTAACTATAATAATAAATAAATCGCAGTAAGGATCCTTAGACTTGGCATGACTTTGTCTAGATTTCATTACTTTTTAGAGATAAATAAGCAGCTCCATCGAGACTTGGCTAGTTTCTTACAGAATGTTTTTGGTGGGATAATATTATACCTATTGTAATTTACAGAACAACGATACTTTTTTGTAATAAGCGCCATCTATGGAGCGGTATATAATGTCTAAATAAGTTTTTTGGACGCAAATTATTATTTTGTTTTACTATATAAGTAATACTTATAAGGGAAGCCGATATGATGTCGAGATATGAAGGTACACGTCTCGCTACTGGTACGCATTTAATATTTACTCCGCGCTCGTGTAATATTATTGAACCATGCCCCTGCCAATATCAATATTCGGTTTAACCGATGCGTCGGATTTGCTCGGACCTTACATTTTTCACTCACTTTACTGCGAACGTGGCCGGCTCTGGCATTTGATCGCCCATGACCATCGCGTTTTCATATTTCACGTGAAAATAACATTTGTGTTGTCGTTTATTTTTGCTACTTATCTCTTTACATTTTTTGATGTTACGTTATACCTATGTCATAATAAATATTTGTAGATAAAGCATCTTTATCAAAATAAATATATATTAATTTAAAATTATGCTTCCTAATTTAAACGTTCATTATACCTGATCATTAACATTATATCTGCTTTTATCTCTCGGTCAAACTTTAACCTTATAGTCTATTTGCGTTAAAATGTAAAAAAAAATCATATGTGACTAATGACTTATAAGCCAATCATAGTTAGCCATTTTGACATATGATTTATTGATATTTACTGCATTCATAACACGAATAGACTACAGTTACAGTTACTCATATTTTGATATGTCTTTAATCAAAGTTATTTTTTTTCTGTCTTTAGTTTAAGTCATGATTAAAGCACGCATTGTTCGTTAATTTTTCAAAATACTGATGTAAAAGAGATAGTTAATTAACTAAAAAAATAATTCAAAATTATCAAACACAAGAGTGTGTAATTTCAACTTATCGCCTCCGAAACCATTTGGAACCATGACAGGCAAATTACTTAATTAAGTATTACCATACTTATCATACCTGCACTGTTATTAGAAAAGTAAACAAAATTTTTGTCACTATCCGTGAAATTAATGACTATAGAATGGATGACTCTAACTTATGACGCGGCCGCACGCGACGTGTTACAGTAACGACAGAATAATAAATTATCTTGTAATAAGTTATTATAATGGTCACTTAGACCAGGGCTGGGTCGGCATTACCAAATTAGTAAAGGGTTAAATGCTAATCAGCTATGGGAATTCAATTTTAAAATGGAATTTCAGGTAATGGTAATGTGGGTGAAATTACTATGTTGCTGAGCTGTTATGTATTTTATGTATATTTATACTCGCATATTTACATTATATTCTTACGAAAAGCTGCTAAAATAATAAAAACCGACGAAGTGCGAGTCGGACTGTCGTACGAATAGTTCCGTACAAAGTGGCTAAAAATTCACGTTTACTGTATGGAAGTCCCACTTAAATATTTATTTTATTCTTTAGTATTTGTTGCTATAACGCAACAGAAATAAACCATCTGTGAAAACTTCAACTGTCTAGCTATCAATATTCAGGATATACAGGCTAGTGAAAGACACACGGCCGGACGCACGGACAGTCAGACATTATAGTCTCAATAGGGCCTCGTTTTAACTCTTTGGGTACAAAACAATAATATTTATACAAACCTTTCTATAGAAACAGTATTTCTTCGGTTTTTATATTATAACTGGATGTTTCCCGTGACTTACACAACAACCGCACATTTGCCGCAATAAAAAGTAGCTTATCTTCTTCCCCGTGGTATATTCTATATCTGTACCAAATTTCATCAAAATCGGACCAGTAGTTTCGGAGCCTATTCAGTGCAAACAAACAAACTTTTCCTATTTATAATATTAGTATAGAATATAAGCCTCATTATATATACCTACCTGCGGGCTAGGGCTGTGTTGTTGATATCTAAAAAATAGTGCATAAAATTGTAATTTTAAGGGTTACATCGAATTCACCCTTAAGGTAATAAAATTCGATAGTTTATTTTAGTAGTAAACAAATGTGTACTTAGTATGCACCCCTGGGGCACTCTACTTGGCATAGTTAATTTATAATTACATTTTTATTACGGACTTGTACGATATGGCCAATCGTACGATATATCTCTAAATTGGCTCAGCAGCACCCGCCACGCGTACGTCCAGTCCAATGGTTGTATCATGACTAACTGACAATTCTATCTGTCAAAGTCATCCGTGACGTAAGTGCATGAGACAATTTCTCTTGGCATACCAGCATACACTACATCCCTTCCTTGTTTTAATTTATTTTGTGCATGTATATATTCTACTTGTATCTTGTCAAAATTGAATTAATAACCACGGATAAGAATGCCCTAAATTTATGCTGTAACGTCTTTATTGGATATCGTTATTTTATCAGTAATTCAGCATCATATTAAGTGACTAATAAAGTATAATTCAAATCAATTCAAATCAATACATTCACCTTCCTAATTATTTCCACACTCCACCCTTTATCCGACCGACGTGTATTCTACCTTCCTCTCTTTGTCTTTTAAGAACTTTCATTGTCTTATAAAGTGTACTATACTTCGTTTTGGTACTTTTCCTGTTGAATCATTCCAAACTTCTATATCTCAATTATTTGTACTTGGATTTTGGAGTATGTTATGTTTAAACTTTAGTGTAGTTGTAGCTTATACTAGAGTGCATATTTTATCCTAAAACCTCTGATCTTATTGCCGACACTCGTTTCGGTCGTTATGTAGGTATTATGTAGTGGTTGTAAAACTGGGCTTAGTATGTCATTTTGGATATTTTATAATAACTGTGTACAATGTCTTCTAATCCCATATACTGATGATATATGTTTACCCCTCTGAATGCCTTATTCCAACTTCTGTCACATAGAAAACCTATATTGGATATACCATGCTTTATTATCGATTTAAATCACTTTTATACTGTGAGTCCCCTAGCCTATATCACATTACAATTCGCTATGTTCATCAATTTCCAATACCGGATTAAAGTCGAACTGCAATTTTACTCTTATTTCTGTCTCTTGAATATAGATGTATTATATTTAAAAGAGGCTCTGGATTTCTTTGTTGTAATAATAATTCTTCTGTTCTCCATCTCACAACTATTTATATCATTTCCTTTCTTAAAAAGTAGCTTACATCCGCGAAACTATCTGAAATGATCCTTCACCTTGCACTTTCCTAAACTAGACTCTAAACTAGTCTTTTTAATATTATATATCTATGCTCTAAACTATCTTGTTTGTTTCTTTCCCATTGTCATGACTTTCGCCTGTACAATCAAGTTCATCAAGCGTACTTGCCACATATACGCCTATTTATTGAAGCAATAACCCCGAAAGGGAGAGCTCCGTGGCCTAGTGGGTAGACCGCTTAGTTCACACTCGAGAGAGTGCATGTTCAAATCCCAGGTTGTGGCGTGTACCAATGAGACTTTTTCAGATCTCAAGTACATTATACAGACGCTCTAACGGTGAAGGAAGATATCGTGAGGAAACCCGAAATGATCATACTACAGTTATGGTCATACGTCATATCATACGCCCTTTGGTCGCAACTCACCCATAATAAATCATAATTTTTTTTTTTTTTGATTTTTTTTTTTATAATGGCCATTTTGCCTCATAAATATAAAATAATAAAAATATGTATGTTGTAACTTGTGCATAGAGTAATCTACATTCTCTATGGATTTGTGGCAGACAGGCAGATTCACAAACATCAACGTGTAACAAAATTGAATCTATCAAACGCGCGGTAGTAACAAAGGTGTGTGATGTTATTTTCATTATACTATTTATTTAAAACACTATTGAATTTTTTCCACCTTAATCTACATAAACCTTTATTTACTGGGCAAATTTAACACTCCTCCATTCGCACAATTCTCGTATAAATGTAATATAAAATGAAAATAATTACATATTTAAATATATAAATCACTGACCCAAGAGTAGCTTATCATTGTCATTCGAAGACGATTAGCAATTTCACTCGACGGACTGTAGTCCGTGCGATTGTAATTTAGCGTCTGACACAATTCGAGTATGAATTGACAACCATCGACATTACCCGTTTTTTCCAGGTAAATTTCGCAGATTTATTATTCAAGTATAAGACAAAATGACGAACCTCACAATGTTTGTTTACATTTTTTCCTTATCTCGTGAACTCCTCATTTGGTCATCCTTCTATTCAAATCAACATTTGTGTTCATAATGTTTTGTTATGTTGCCTAACTAGGCGAACCGGAAACCTGACCTGCTTTGATGCAAAATACGAATCAACTATATCCGGCGATATTACAAAACTTCTTGCTAGTTGTAGCAACCAAAAAGAATTAACCATTTATTGTTTTTAAACAAAGTAACATCAATTTAATAATCAGTCATACTGCTTGTCTGTAATTCTTATGACCTTACCAATTATTAAATGATCAACTTTGTTGCTTAGAAGTGATACTTATCAATTGAATGATCAACTATATTGCTGACATGCCTTACAAGTCAATTTCGATAATCAGCCCACGGCTTACATGTCATGTAATTTCTTACTTTATCAATTCGCTTATTAGCATTGCCAATTTCGTGTCACCTTTATGGCCATAATTATTTAATGATTGGCTATACCACTTCCAAGTCATATTTATGACGTAATTTAATGATTATTATCATTTAGTATACCATTATATTAATTAATTACCAGCTTTTATGCTGCTTTTTTTTTGCACTTTTATAACGGTATCAATTTAATGATCAGCCCATGCTGCTTTTAACATTTTAAAAACCGTCATCAATTTAATGATGCGCTGCACTGGTCAGCTATACTGCTCTTAACTTTTTAAAAACCGTCATCAATTTAATGATGCGCTGCACTGGTCAGCTATGCTGCTCTTAACTTTTTAAAAACCGTCATCAATTTAATGATGCGCTGCACTGGTATGTATTTATGATCAATAATACTGCTTTTAATATCACTTTTCGTGACGTTATCCATTTAATGATCAGCTTTGCTGCTTTCATTAATTCTTTTAACCGTCATCAATTTATTGATGCGCTGTACTTTTATACACTTTCATCAGCTTTGCTATTTTTATACACTTTTTAACCAATCATCATCAGCTTTGCTGCTTTGATACATTTTTTAACCGTCATCAATTTAATGATGCGCTGTGCTAGTATGTAACCTTCATAACATTATTATCAATTTAATGATCAGTTATACTGCTAAAATATCACTTGACATTATCAATTTAATGATCAGTTATACTGCATAAAACCTATATGTTACATTCGTGACATTACCTATTTAGTAAGTCAACTTTAGCTATGCTCATAAGCAGTAGACTCAGATTTATAAACAAAGCCCGGCTATTAATTAAAAGCTAATACGAGTATACTAGATAATACCACAATTATTTAAAACATCAACAAAATAAATGATATACGTCATTATAGTTATATTAATACACTAAAATGATACTAAAAGATCTAAGTAGAAACATATTAAATTAATGTAAGACTGCAAGGATATAATATCTACTGCATTTAAAAGTATAGCTTGACAGTGTACGCGAGCTTTAGATAACACTGAGTTCGATGACTAGCGAATATTTTCAACTACCCTATATTTTTGAATGCAAAAAGGTTGATAGTTATAAATTAGTATCGAAACAGTTTGCTGTGTTCTTTTAAATTCCTAGTTTTTAATGTTATATATTATAATCTGTAAGCTGTGTTTTGTACTGGTGTAAGTTAATGCCGATTGTTCTTATTCTCAAGTAAGTGAATTATGTATTCTTATTGAGAAATAATAAGTCTTTAACCGTAAACAGTAAACTGCCCGGTTACACTGCAGTGCGTGTGTCAAGAGTCACATCACACATCAAAGCCTGCACTCGCGAGGCGCTGTCTTATTGATATTATGATACAGTAAAGCAATGTACCTAATATAGCTATCGAATGCAATGCTTAAACTTTTCAACAATTATTCATCAAAACTATTAGGTAGGTATGTTAAAACATAATATATTTTACATATTGCATTCTTATTTGATAAAACAAATGAACTTGTGTTGTTATGTGGGCTCGTGTAATAGTGTAATATTTCGGAGATCTCATTTATTATGGTACGTTACGTTCCATTGCCATTTCAGTATACCTAGTATATAAATCACTCGACTTGGCGGGGGCACTCCCGTGCCCCCCGATCTAATAATATCTGTAGGTACTGCGACATGTCGCTTCTACATCACAATCCTTACAGATCACAAACCTTACAGATGTGCCTACTTAACAGTAACACTAACTCAGTGAAACAATTGTTTTGCAATTGGTTTTATGATTTGGAAACCCTAAACTTCCCTGATAATAGTATTTTACATTCCTTTTCACTATTCTTTACCTCTTGCACTGAATAGTATAGTTTGGAGTATAAAATATAATAAGGTCATATACTTCAACACTTTAAAACCTACAGGTAACTGCAACAATTATCTGCTACTATAGATTCTGTTAATTCACTAAGTTTTGTAAGTAGCCCATACTCATTAATTAAAAATGCATCAAGTACAAAATGCCTCACTTCCAATTACCTACATGTGTCAATATAAAACATGGTATCAAAACTTACAGTAATTATGGAAGTTTCACTAGCACTTAAACTGTGATTAGTTATGCCTAGTGATATTAAGATTCTAGTTGTAATATAACTTATGTAACCAGCATATTAAAATATATTATAATGGTTTTATTTTAAACATAATAAACATAGTAGCCTTTGGATTGGAGTCCTGCTTACTTACCACTATTTAATGTCGTTGGCTTTTAATAAACCATAATAACGTAAAATAATTATTATAAATATAACTCTTGACATAATCAACAACTTGTTTTCATTGTTAATAATAATAAATTTATAAAATTAGGATTGTTTAAGTAATAAAATTATTGCCATGGAATTTTTTAGTATACTAGCATACCACAACAATTGACCATTGTCATTTGACCCGCGCATAGAAAATGTAACAAGAATAAGCAAAGAGGCTGTGTACATTAGGTGATTATAAACAATAACTGATGCGACACCTGCTTGGCACATTTAGCTATATATAAGATATAACTTCCACATCGATTTCGGTGACCATGACCGGCCCCACGCAGGCAATTTTACAGTGCCCAAGTGTGTGCGCGGTATACAAGAGCACACAGATCAGGCGCATCCGACGCATGGATCATCCTTCCCGTCAGACAATCAGGCGATCAGCCCGCATAGTCATAACCATACTTGGAAACAACATTCTTTGTTGCTCCAATACGGGAATCGAACCCACGACCTTCGGGTCGAGAGCCTACCTCCAAACACTAGACCACGGAGGTTGCTATATGCCTGCATGGGCAATACGATATTCTTTATTTTAAACAATCTACAAGATTGACTGCACCTATAGGCTACAACTGACTGATTCCTCCATTACCTCCCTCCTTTGTTATTTTCAAAGCGGATTTGTAAGATACGATAATCTTTTGTATATTTCTGTAATTTTTATCCACTGACCTTTTTGACCTCGTCGCCAGATGTACGATATGGCCAATCGTACGATATATCTCTAAATTGGCTCAGCAGCACCCGCCACGCGTACGTCCAGTCCAATGGTTGTATCATGACTAACTGACAATTCTATCTGTCAAAGTCATCCGTGACGTAAGTGCATGAGACAATTTCTCTTGGCATACCAGCATACACTACAGGACTCATCCCATCCAATTAGTGGAAGAAATATTTTGACATAAACACAATTATTGTAGAAGCTCATATTATTATGATATTTTTATATTAATCCATCCATTGTAGGTAAGTCTTCTTTTTATTAGTACTAATTTTAGTTTTTTTTATTTGCCTCTAGTTTTATTGTTAATTTTATGTTTGTTGTATTATTGTAATTGTTACTACTTATTAAATAAAGTTGACATTAATCCATCAGGTAATAATTAATACCTGCAAGTATATTTATTAAAATAAAAATACTTACACGTAATTTTTTAAATTTCAAGTTCAACGTCTTTAAAAAGCGAGACAAAATAATGCTTTTGTGTGTTTACAATGCTTTGAAAATTTGTTGCAACTATTTATCTTGTAACAAGAGAACTTTAAAGTTATAGACGTACTGTAGCGCAAATAAGAAGCATTTTTATCAAAATTTCGCCACAGGTTGACATAGCTTATGTAATAAAGGGGAGAGTTGCCACCTACATTGTTGTAAATTTATTGTAATTTATGTATTGATACACACAACAATAAAAGCATCACGATTAATAGAATCATTCAAGGTTTGAAGCGAAAAACCCTTTGAAATTCTACTCTCTTGTCAAAGAGTAAACATTTCTCATAATGTCTATACATATGCCTACTATGTTTTAGACCTAAAAACAGTAAAAGTTGCAATCCATGATATTTTATATTATATAAGTGAACTAGATTAAAATAAAAATAATGGAGTATATTATAGGTATTACAGATCGATTACCTTTTGCGCGTATAATCTCACGGGTAACATCTAGTAATTCAATAAAAGTAAAATTTAATAAGAAGTGTAGAATAATTACAAGAATTGAGGTGATGTCTAATGCCAGCAATACCAGTGGAGATTGAATCAACAAAGCCACGGGTACCTACGTTGCATGAACTATCTATACAGTTATTCCTTATTGAACTGATAAAAGTTTGCTTTTACCCTTCTATTCTGATATTCATTCGCGAACCATCAAATGGAAATCTGAATTCCCCACGCTTTCACCCGATACGCATACGATATGTAACCCACTTGGGAGCCGCTGAGTAGTGCTTTGTACTCAAAGGTACCTGTTTTTATAAACAGAATCTACTTTATCTGGTTTCAAGATGCTCTTAATGTATTCCCGTATTATATCGTCTTCTAGAGAACATTTTTATTGAAAAAACATTGGTGACAATGTTTGAAGTACCCGAGACAGTTGAATTTAAAATTTTATAATTTTTAAAATGGACGTAAAGCGAGCAAAGTCGCACTAAACGGGAGTGTATAGTCTCAAATCTAGTCAGAAACTGAAACCAACAATGAGTAGGCTAGACCGCTCGATGAATGATTATTTTATTCGATGAATGTGAACAGTGCTCTTAACATTTTAAAATGAGTCAGTTCTTAGAGGAAACAGGAGGAATAATAAAAATCAATATTTTCATAGGTAAGTACTTACAGCGATTTATTTACAAAATTTCGCAATACTCATGAAAACGTTTCATACACAAGACCCTCCATACCTAATTGTAACGTCACGATTAAAAAAAATGATGTCAGTAAACTAATTTATTTTTTTCTACTAATCCTACTAATATTATAAATGTGAAAGATTGTGAGGATGTATGGATGCGTGGATGGATGTATGGATGGATGGATGTTTGTTACTCTTTTACGCAAAAATTACTGAACGGATTTTGATGAAATTTGGTATGGTAGTAGTTTAGGATCTGGATTAATACATAGGCTACTTTTTATCCCGAAAAAGTACAGTGTTCCCGAGAGATATTATATCTACGCGAACGAAGCCGCGGGCAACAGCTAGCTTAGCAAATAAAATTGAAACTTTTTTTAGATGTATCTACTTAGTACTTAGGTATTGAACTGCGCATAAAATATTATATTGTTACGTTTATCAAGTAGTGACACCTCAATATTTCTGAGTAGATACTTCAATATTTATACGTAAAATAAATATTTGACATATTATGTGGCATTCTTTACGCGTAGGTGATATGCATTGCATCTAGATAATCTAGACTCTAGAGCCTATTTTCATGATGAATTGAATTGTAGTCCCGGAATAAATAAAAATAAAAAATAATCATCTGCTAGAAGGTGCAAAGCTCCACTGACAAAGTGGAGCTGCCATATACCTATTTCAGTCAAGACACAAAAAGTTAATAAACAGCTTATTACTAATATTTAAAGTAGCATTTTAAAATATCTTCAAAAGACTGTTCCAAGTCCATTTTGTATCGACTTTGGCCGATGTATTTTGGCATAACAAATCAACTGCTCAAGTGAATGGCTTAAAAGGATAAAAACGGCAGTGCATTTCCATTTATCAGTCAATAAATATGATAAAAGGTGTTACTGTGGAGGTTATGCCCCCTCCGAGACCCGCGCGTTATTGTTTCGTTTTTACATTTCCGATGTTCAAATATATTTTATTATTACGCTTAATGTTTAGATTTATGTTTTTGGGATAGAACTTTTGGGTGTTGAGTGTTTATGCGTGTAGTGGAGTTCTAATGGTTTTAAAAATGACGGGTTATACGTTGGTTATATAGAGAATATTTTCGCTATTTATTCTAATTCAGAATTCGGAGACTGTAATCAATGCATGCTAAATGATAATAGTTATTAATATTAAAGTTTCTAGCAGCTCCTTAGTTTCTTGTTCCTAATTGTCCAGTAGCCTGCACCTACTATTGGGTTATGTTACATGAAATAATTAGTAAACATAAAAGTGTAATCATTTCAAACTTTCAGTACAGTTTTACGATATTTGTGCAACTGGAGGTGTATGAAATTTGGCCGGTACATCAAAGTTTATACTTTATTTGGAGGAAGCTTATATTTTTTTCCAATAATGCTTAGAAATATATAAAATATATGAAAATAATAATAACTACCCCAAATTAGTTACACTACGATGTGTATTTGTGTTTTAAGTGCGTTTTAAGAAGTTTGGTGAAATCGGGGCAAAAGAACCTTCAAACTTAAAATTAAATGAATTTTGGTCAAATTTCGACCACTAGGTGACCAGTAGTTTAGTTAAATGCAAACATTCTAAATATTATACGAAAGTGTTTCATTCCTTAAAAGTTGCATACAAAAATATGTCCCAAAAATGTATGCAAAATATATAAAAGACAAGAAATTTGAAATTTTGCACACGTATTTCTCATATGACGTAGTCATCCACTAAGGAAGGATTTTTCAAAATTCAACCCCCAAAGAGGAAATAGGGGATGAAAGTTTAAAACCTAATTTCACGCGGGCGAAGCTGGCAATTAATGCTAGTGCAAAATATAAGTAATATTTGTAGGCAACAATAAAAAGTAGCATACTTTTTCTTTTCATTCATTGTTGCATGCTAATTAAAAAACTGTTTTTGCGGTACGACTTATGACCTTATGCGTTGGAGCTAAGATATACAAATGGACTGATGTAAAACAATGCTAATTGACACAGTGAGGTACGTAATTAATTTACACGTCTCGTAGTGAGACACAAAGACCTTCGCTTCTTAATTACATTGACAAGGGTTCACCTTCACTCGGCCACATCTGGACTACAGACCGTAAATATTAATATCAACAATTATGTATGGCATAATAAAGGCTTCAAATATTTTTTGTTCTCAAGATAGGGAGGTAAAATAGAAACTAGCTGATAGTAAAACTAATAGTTAATAGAATCAGGCGTTACTTTGCGGAAATCTATAATAGCATACCATTTAATTAATATTATATTTAGCAATATCCTGCAAAAAAAATCGCGGAATATTGCTATATAATATTAATTAAATTGTAAGTAAAACTAATGGCATACAATAATGTTTTCTAGTAATATTATAGGACCTCACTTTTCAACTGATTTGTTATTACTTATTACGCATCGTTAAATAGCGGTTTTAACGTAGATGTTTTTGTACATAATATATCTGCAAAAAAGCTGTCATATATAATTTTTAGTTATGCTTCAAAGAAAAAACTACAAAAAATTGCTTGTTTTTTTTTCAATCTTCTACTACGACTTAGTTTTCATAGTTAGCGGAATTAATGGTATTAATAATAATAAAATAACTCATTAGCAACATAAAAACTATAAAAACAAATATATTAAAGTCACAATTTTTGAAAAAAATTGGAAAGGAGATAAAAAATCGACAATTTATCTCATAAAATATTTATTTTTGGAAAAAAGGGTTTCATAGAAGAAAATATTGAAAATGATGGAAACTGCAATTCCTTAAAGGATGAATATCGACTTAACCTACAGACCTGTTTAATGCAAACGAAGGAGTTTAGGCACCCTAACCTAAATACGAGTACTATAAGACTGAAGAAATTAAATAACGTTCGAATTTTGACCATGCGACCTCTAGTTACGAAATACGTGTTATTTACTCGCCTCATGAAAACGGTATCAATACCAATAATGCATTTCCTAGTTATTACTGTCAACAGGAAAAGTGTTAAAACAAACTAATATGCGGCGAAAATTGAAACAAATATTTGCAATCCCTAACAATTTACCTTGCGCAATGGCCGTTTAACTAATTTTTGCGGCAAACAAAGCTGCCCCATCCGCAATAGTGCAGCAATAACTGTCCCCAAATGGGCACGTCCCACGATGTCCCCGTATAATGACATCCCCGTGCAGGCACGTCCATATTTACTTATTGTAAACTCACATGACAGGTGACTTAATGGGTGAAATAACATGGCGGGCGCGGCTGCTACTGGGTGACATAGACTAAGGAGAGAGTAGAGGTGAAAATTTAAGGAATATTCATAAGACTGTGTATTAGGTATTACAGTTGCAATTAGCAAACATTTATCAAACCAGCTCAAGATTTTATTCCACAAGTGTACAAAAAGTTTAAAAGTACAAAATAAAGCTTTACTTAAGTCTTTTTCAATAATTTCTAATCCAAAAGAAAAGGAAGCAAGGTACCGGCCAAGTTCGAGTAGGACTCGCGGACGAATAGTTCCGTACTATATCATCTACACTAATATTATAAAGAGGAAAACTTTGTTTGTATGTTTGTTTGTTTGGTTGTAATGAATAGGCTCAAAAAGTACTGGACCGATTTCAAAAATTCTTTCACCATTCGAAAGCTACATTATACACGAGTAACATAGGCTAAATTTTATTTTGGAAAAAAATAGGGTTCCGTAAGATATTTGGGGTTTTTGGACACAAGGTGTAAAAAATCAACCAGAAAAGTTACTTATTTTGAGTACGCTGCCTAAACTATAAAAGATAGAACCATAAAATGTTCTAATTAATTGTAGATCTTATAAATATCTACAAAAAAGTCCGCGACACACTATACCTATCTATGTCGAGTGAGGCACAACAACAATTTTTATATTTAGAAATCTTGATTTTTTTTTGGACTACATTTAAACGCGTTTATTTTACTCATGCTATTAATCCTTATCAAAATAAGTTATTTGATCACTAAGTAAAGTTTATGTAGATAATATTTGGTCTTTGAATGATTAAAATTGGACGTCTGGTTTTGAAGTTATGGCAAAATTAAAATATTACGATTTCTGCTCCACGGCCCGTTGCGAAGTAGGCGTCACCAAGTCGGGGGTTTGCGTGCGGGAGGGGAGTATAGATCTATGAGGTAGCCGCAGTATTAGTATCAGTATTGTACCCATAGATTATACAGATATATACATTGTACCCGTGCGAAGCAGGGGCGGGTCGCTAGTTATGTATATAAGGATGAGTACCAATATCGAGCACTAGTATTAGTATCGAATAAAAACAGCTCAAAAATAAAGTTTTTTGTCTGGAAGGCCCCCTTAAATATATATTATTCTGTTTTTAGTATTTGTTGTTACAGCGGCAACAGAAACACATCTGTGAAAATTTCAACTGTCTAGGTATCACGTTTTACAAGATGTAGCCTAGTGACAAACAGACAGACAGACTGCCAGCGAAGTCTCAGTAATATTATGGTCCCGTTTTTACTCTTTGGGTACACCCTACAATATTTATTATTTATGATCATCGTGATCATAAATAATAGTATCAATATATTCATTTACAAAGTTTAATATTATGTTCTACTAATAAATTACATATAAAATATCTTAACATTTCTAACACAAGTACTTCAAGTATTCCTGACATTCCCAACTTCACAAGTTTTTTACAATACATATTTGTAAATTAATAGGTATAAAAAAAACTCCCTGAAGACTCTGTCCATATAACTAGTCTTTGTCACAACGTTGAAGGTAGACCTCCTGGGAAATCGAGTACAGCTAGTTACGTGTAGGTGCCGCGCCTACCTATACCTGTAATTAATTAACTATCGATCCTCATATTATATTTATCGCGCATAACTAGCATTCATCATCATCATCAGTATTTTAAGAAAGAGTTCTAAAATAACTTGAATATAGGATTGGTAAAATTATTTTAGGTACATTCTTTAATGCGGACCTTGGATAGCCGCTTCTCTACGTTGAATGTAAGAGGATGAATGGATGGTAATCATGAAAGTGAACGAAGCGAAACAAGTATGTAAGGATCGTAGCAAGTGGAAAGAAGTGGTCTCTGCCTACCCCTACGGGAAAAAGGCGTGATTATGTATGTATTATGTATGTATGTATTATTTAATGTTCGTTGTTTGCATAAAAATCAATTTGACTTCATTTTTTATTTTAATAATTAATATTTGTAGCTCCCTGCGCTTTCTCTTTCTTTCTAACTAAATGAAATTGAACTGTTATTTTATAACTCGGTTAATACTTTATTTCTTCTAAATTAGATCTTACAGATAAACATTTACACATACTAAAACAAGTGGCATATAAGTATACAACTAGCTTCATTCTTTTGCCAAAAAACCAAACCGTTGTTTATTGAAATTTGTAGTTACTAAATAAAGCGTGTTTATTCAAACAAACGAAATAATAATTAGTTGGATATTTGTGAAGATAGTGTGATATTATAACAACCATGTATAACAGAGATAATAACCAACCATTCTTGAGCTAAGTATAGATAACATAGAATATGTAGTACATATAGATATGGAATTATTATACTCGTATGCACCAGTAAGTGACACGACGTCTGCGATAATGGCCCGTGAAGTCTCCAGCGGCTGTCTGACTCTAAGAGTCCGAGCACACTGACGAATAGTTTATTCCGGGACTAAATGCAAATTATTATAAACTAGACTAGCTGATGGTACCCGCAACTTCGTAGGCACAAAAAGAAATAGCGCAGAATTCTTACATTTTGCGGCGATAAAAAGTAGCCTAATGTCATGGGATACTCATCCCAACTTACCTGTCCGGTAGTTGTGGTATAGTATACGGGTACGCGACCCCGGCTTCCCTAGCTATTACTGTCCTATCCCTTGCCCTCCTGGGCGGTAATATCCTACATTTCCTATTTCCCACTCTAACTTACCAATCTTCCTTTCCACACCACCTATCCTTCCCTTTCCCTATTCCTACCCTCTCCACCAATCCGTGGAAACGCAATGGATAATCATAAAAATAATTTAATTATCCAAAATGGCGGCGATGTGGTTCACCACCCATCACGTCTCGTTTCTCGCGGAGGTGAAAAGCGGACCATGGAGAGCCGCTTCGCTACGTTGAATGTTCGAGGAGGAATGGATGGTAAGAATGAAAGTGAACGAAGCGAAATGAGTATGTTAGGATCGTAGCAAGTGGCAAAAAGTGGTCTCTGCCTACCCCTTTACGGGAAAAAGGCGTGATTATATGTATGTATGTATGTAAAAAGTAGCCTATGTGATCTACTCTATATTCATGCCAAGTTACTACTAAGACTATGTTTTGAAGCTTATTCTACTCAAACAAATTTATGTGATTGTAAAGTGTAGATTGTGATATATGTTATATACCTACTCAACCTAACTTCGTTGTGGGTACCAAGATTTTACAGATCATATCGCAATGTTTTTGTGGTTTCCTGTGTAGCTAACACGGGAGTCGCAGTGGTGGAAATGAATGACGGGCAATTTATCAGTTTTTTTTATTATTATATGATACGTCTATGTAGTACACGAAACATGATAATTCCCGACAGATATTTCATACATCGTCCGTCACTTCCATAGAAAAAAGATTATTATCCCTACACTAGCAACTTATTTTTAAAGTACATATACATAATACATACATACATACATATAATCACGCCTTTTTCCCGTAGGGGTAGGCAGAGACCACTTCTTTCCACTTGCTACGATCCTTACATACTTCTTTCGCTTCGTCCACTTTCATTCTTACCATCCATTCCTCCTCGTACATTCAACGTAGCCAAGCGTCTCTCCATGGTCCGCTTTTCGCCTCCGCGAGAAACGAGACGTGATGGGTGGCGAACCACATCGCCGCCATTTTGGATACTTAAATTATTTTGATTACCCATTGCGTTTCCACGGATTGTTGGAGAGGGTAGGAATAGGGAAAGGGAAGGATAGGTGGTGTGGAAAGGAAGATTGGTAAGTTAGAGTGGGAAATAGGGAATGTAGGATATTACCGCCCAGGAGGCCAAGGGATAGGACAGTAATAGCTAGGGAAGCCGGGGTCGCATACCCGTATACTATACCACAACTACCGGACAGGTAAGTTGGGAAGAGTATCCCATGACAAATACATATACATATTATGTATAAATGCCAAGTCCATGTTACGTGCGAGCCGGCATTCCGACTCGCACGTAATACTATAACTAGTTACCTAGTATACAAAATATATATAGGAAAGGCTTTATGGAGTCTTTAGTATGCAGGGTCTCTAACGGTGCCTGTAACGCGAAACGAACGCTATCTACGTTTTAGACTAGCTTAAGTATTAACACGTGACTATTAGGTTTTGAATGTGTACTTAACGTTTAGTTCCTTGTCTCCTGTCTTGGTCTTATCATTGTGTTCTTATATTGTGTTTCGAATATTATTAAATTTGAAAAAAATAAACATAGAAAGGAACTTGTTCAATCTATGACGTGTTTTGTATCCATTTTTTAGATCATGCTTAAGAGTCATTAAACAAGGTTAAATATAAAAAAATAAACAAACCGTATTAGTGAAAAACGTGTATCCTACTAATATTATAAATGTGAAAGTTTGTGAGGATGTATGGATGGAGGTTTGTTACTCCTTCACGCAAAAACTACTGAACGGATTTTGATGAAATTTGGTATGGTAGTAGTTCGAGCTCTGGATTAAAACATAGGCTATTTTTTATCTCGAAAAAATACAGTATTCCCGAGGGATACTAAATTTACGCGGTCGGAGCCGCGGGCAACAGCTAGTTTACAATACAATTACTGTAGATTCTTAAAAATCTTTTCATTTTTCCCTATATAAAATATCTACTAGCTTTAGAACAAAATTTTAAGGACGATAAAACTGATGAATAGTTATAACTATTTATCAGTTTTATTTATATCGCGTACATCAATAAAGTCTAAGATGCGTTTGTCCTGTACTATTATTAATCTAGATTTGTAGCCCCTACCTAAATTATTCATTTCCAAAAATACGATTTTATCTGCCATATACGTTACGCGTAATATCGTGTTACAGAGCAATAAACGTGCAGAGGACGATATAAACATTTGTGAGGTAACGACGCCCGCGTGCCCTGGCGGAGGGCTGAGGAGTGAAATTGTAAATAGTGCTGGCCCTCTTTTAGTTTGCAATATTTGTGCGGTTCCGTGTAAATGGAAAACACAGAGTAGTGTGCGCGCAGAGCGCCCCAATATTTTTCTTTTCTTCCTTTGATTATTATAAAGTTCAAACTTTTATACAACTTTACTCATGATAGTTGATACAAATAAAAAATGCGCCAAAATTCGTAGCCATAAAACAATTTTAGTCAGTCACCCATCTGAGGCCCGATTCTCTTAATTAACTTAGACTTTCAACTTACCATCAATTCATTATAAATTTATCATCCTTTTATCATAAATTGACCGAAAGTCGGTATTCTACTACACTATTTTCGTAAATTTAAAATCCCAACACAGTCATTTTGCAATGATATTGACTACAATTTATAAATAAAGCGAGCACAAAACTAAAGCAGTAACTACTCTGTGGCTTCGAGCGGTCGGGCGGGGGTAGTGCGGTATCGAGAACGCTGATGTGTGTAGTCGGCGGGAATTAGACGTTACGACGGCTGGGAATAGCGGCATTGTACGTTATTGTACCTTAACCTGTTATAGTGGGTTCGGTTTTTACTTCTCGTGATGTACATTTTGGATTATTTTCTTAATAAATGACGAGTTATATAACTGGTGTTCTCATGTTGCCTATATCTTTGATGTGTTAGTAAGACTCTTACGACAGCTAAACCCATTTTAAGCTGGGTCAGTTTAAAACGGTCAAGTGACCCCATTTTATGATTTTACTAGCATTAATTGCCTGCGGCTTCACCCGCGTGAAATTCAGTTTTAAACTTTCATCCCCTATTTTACCCCCTTGGGAGTTGAATTTTGAAAAATCCTTCCTTAGTGGATGGGCATCCACTAAGGAAGGATTTTTCAAAATTATTATTAGGTCTCGTATTAGTATTAGGTCTCGACTCTAGGCTCTTGGGTAAATTTTTTCAAAACTTAGTAGAGGCTGTCTATATTTTGTCTACATATCTGTCTAGTATCTGACGTTTAATATTATAACATTTCTAGCACATTATCACATTATAACACGTTAGTCCCGTTGTCACGTCGCCACCGTCACGCCCGTCACGCGTCACGTAATTGCACGTGGGTTAATTTGCCTAACTCCATCATACCGCAACTAATCGCTAATTATGTTACATCTGTTTAGATCGGGTATTCTGATTTGAAGTTTGTCACACAAATATATATGCAAAGATTCGAAGTTTGAAAGCTGACCGGTTTTAGCCCCGTCACATTTACAGTTCTGACTGCGGAATTTGCACGCGCCGTTCCAACCCGCGATCTGAACTAAACGTGTAAATGTGCAGGTCCGACAGTTTGCCATGTCGATGAAGCGCGCTTAAACCACGCGCTATGACATAATATTTTTACGTATTACCACCAGCAGTCCAAACCGTCGTCACGCATCTTTAGTCGTAATTATTAACACGACAGTTCGATCCGCAGTCCAAACCGCACAGATTCTCCCGCGGTTTGGAACGCAGTTTGATCCGCAGTCCGAACCTTACATGCGCAGGGTGCTATCATATTGTATTTTTCAAAGTTTCCTAAATCACGAGAAAATTTAAAATTTGGTAAGTAGTTCTTTGAACGCCTTACATACTTATATATTCTTTCGAATTCTAAATACTTTATACAAAAGTGTTGTTTGTAGTACTTACAACTTTGTATATTACACCAAAAGTCGACAGTCAGACTTAGACTTGTCTAAAACCTATTATAATTGCTAGAATAAAATATGTAATGGAAAGGTTATTTTAACACCGATATGAAACAATCGCAAAGGTTAAAAAATCATACATCCGAAAAATAGATGATCAAATATTAGGGGTGTGCCAAAATCACGGAATCCAGGGCAGTAATTAACTCGAATAATTCAGGGCTGGCACAACGAGGTTTTTAATACGCAAATGAAATCCGTTAGATTGATGACGCGATACCTTTTTTCCGCAATTTTTTCTCGCGTTCGGCGTTTTAATTGTATTTTATGGACTCGCGATTCGCAATTTACGGAATTACGGAATAAACTTCGTTTACAATCGAGCCATTTTAATTATTCCCGAGGTGTCTAATCCGAAATTGGATTTTGCGCTAATCTATTATTTATTAATAATCTAGAATTTTTCATGTTGAAGCAATTAACAAACGTACATAACATAGAAATTTGATTTTTTTATTATATGTATTGCATTATAATGGCTTAATCTAGTATTGTTTAATGATAATCAATAAGAAATAGAATTAATAATAAGTAGAAATAAAATAATAAATAAAAAGATTTAAAAAAATATATACCTGACCGGGATACTAATTCCGGATTTACGAACAAAGCAAAAATTACACATACGCCTACCAAACTGACAATCGCACTTACATAAGAGATTGAAGTTATTGATATTAATATATTGTTGCTCAATGAAATAAAAAACATATACGGCGTAAAAATACGCAGTTTCAGATAACATCTAGCTAGATCGATTTTTGTCCCATAAAATCCCTTGCGCACTAAATTTCAGGGTAATTCTTGCAGCCGTTTTTAAGATACCGATTATACATATAATTATCCAATATTATCTCGTTTAAAGTATAAGATAATAATTACTAAATATTTTTCTATTGAATTACATACAGAAGACAACTCTCATTACTCTTATAAAAAAAAATGTGTTAGTATTGTGAAAACACTAAATTCTCATCTATACTAAAACTAGTTTTCTCACGGCTCCGCCCGCGTAAATACAGTATCCCACAGGAACACTTTTTTTAGATAAAATATAGCCTTTGTTTTAATCCAGAGACTAAACTACTACCATACCAAATTTCAATTTGACATATACCTATACTGACAAGAACACGGCAAATGACATAGATTACGTTTTAACGCGACAAAACGTTTACCCGCGGGATTTTTTTTGCGCACGGAGTCGCAGGCAACATCTAGTCTAAATATATAAAAGGCAAACCTGACTGACTCATCTATCAACGTACAGCCAAAACTACTCAACGGATTTTGCTGAATTTTGGCATACAGATAGTTGTAATGACGTAGGCATCCGCTAAGGATTTTTGAATATTCGCCTCCTAAGGGGATGAAAATGGGGTTAAATTTTTGTATGGAAACCGAACTCTACGCGGTAAAATCGTGGGCAAAAGCTAGTCACTAATATTTATAAAGAAGTGGTGTTATACCTTATTATAAAGCAGTCTAGAAATTGTAAACATTCCCGCCATAAAAGCCCGTACGAAAACTCCTAATGGTCACGTGCTACTTTAAAATGATATGCGTTACATTTATAAACAAAGAGGATAGAACTGTAACTGCCTCCCACAGGACGCAAACTTCGCGTCCACCTAGCGACAATATTTGAAAGTTATTTCAGCGCAACCCTCATAGGCGCCGTTAAAACACACCCTGCCACCTTATTCATAATACACACGTCTCCTGTCCCACTCGCGTAATGTAATTTATGCATAGGTGGGTGCGGGACGGAAATATTTACAAACTGACATCCGAAATAACCGTGGTCGGCTCATGATAATTTACATATTTAGGTGAAATTAACCTCTCGACGTTAAATTGTATTATGAATATTAATAGCGAGAGAATATTATTATATACGATTATACGGGGGGAAGTATTTGTTACAGATTTCAATGCCGCATACATTATTGCTGGAGATTATGGCGAAGCATGTTATGGCCATAAAGCAACGTTAGACAATTTTGATCCTTGAAATTTTACCTACACCTGAATTAGGGCCTCTAGTCAAAATGAATTCGATAATTACGACGGCGAAGTTCGAAAACAAAGTGAATGAGATTTGACATTACGCATCGCAAGTGACATGTCACTTAACGATGACTTAAATCAATTCCCATACATATTTGATTTCGAAGATTGCCGTCGAAATTATCGAATGCATCTTGACTAGAGGCCCAGATGTTTCAAAACGTAAAAAAATCTTTAAAAACAAATTGGTAGATATGTAATAATCGAAAATAGTTTTTTTAGGTCCCTTAACTGCTCGTAAAACTATAAAAGTCACAGTTAATATTATATTTTTATTAAAAAACCTGCAATTATTTAGAAAAAGAAACATAACCCAAATATAAATAAATCAGTATTATTATGTAAAATTTGTACCGAATAAACAGAAAAGGCAATAGAAAAAGCCCCTACCCGAGGTTTATTTGGTTATCTAATAAAATATTACGAGCCTTGACAAGTGCCTTCAAGATGGCCCCTCTGGCCCTGTTTGGCCTCTGTGTCCTTTTGGGCCTTTTCAGTTATGGCCCTAACAATGCCCTACTAAAGTCAAATGGGGCAAGTTGTCAAGATGACAAAGTTTTGCTCAATTTTCTTTTATTGTTTATTCAATTTTTTAAATAAAGATTTTCTTCATTCGTCTTTTTAATCAGAATATATTTTTAAATTTAAAATCCTTACGTTTTACATTAAACTTTATTTTAGTAGCTAATGATAAAATATGTATTATGGGCATAGATGTATAATATTAAAAAGAAGATTATGGATAAAAAAAAAATCACATTTATAAGGGTCAGTTCACATCTCGACGATATGAGACGAGCTTGTATATTCTTTTGTCTATACTAATTTAATAATAAAGAAATATAAAAAGGAAAAGTTCGTTTGTTTGTTTGCACTGAATAGGCTCTGAAACTACTGGGCCGATTTTTATGAAATTTGGCATAGATATAGTACAGACCACGGGAAAGGACATAGGCTACTTTTTATTACGGCAAAATGTATGGTTCCTATGGGATTTCCTTTTGCGCGCATGAAGTTACAAGCAATATCTAGTAGTTTATAAGTTCTAGATTTAAACATAGACTACTTTTTATGTCAAAAAGTAGTGTCCTTTGGAATACTCTATTTACGCGGGTGGAGCCGCAGGCAACAGCTAGTAATTAACAAAGTTCAATTCTGAATAGCTACCTTAAAACTGCAACGCTGCGTTGCATATCGTTTCGTTTCATGTGAATCGATCCTAAGTGAAATAATAAGTTCTAAACCATAAGTTTTGTGTGGATTCTATTTTTATACTTCAACCTTCGAACTTTATTATCAAAAATACAATCTTTTTCAATTCGATTACCAAATGTAATTTGCCAAAATCTATGATTTAATAAAAATGTGTCCTTCAATCCGATATGACCTGAGGTAATTTAATAAAGGGCAGAAAGTTACTTATTGTGGAAAATAATTCTGAGGGCGGCAAAAAACGGCGGTAAAAATGTGGGGGATTTAAATTTAATTTTCGAACAGAACGTCGCGGATCCCCTGTGGCGGAACTTTGAAATTTAAGATATATTTCCAAAAAAGATAAAATTAAATTACCTTTAGATATAAACAAATAAATATTAATATTATTTTTTAAAATTTATTTTATAAGATTATATTAAAAAATTAATACTTTTGATATTTAGTTGAATGAATGTATGTATAATTAAATTAAAACTTATTTGGAAAGCTTGTATCTTGTATATAAAATGTATTATATACACGAAAAAAGACAAGTTTTCGATAGCTAAAGTCGATATTTGATATTATTATTATATTAGTATTGAAGATAGAAAGATGTACTTTTTAGTAACTAACTGTCACTATAACAAATTTGTATTACAAAAATCGGCAAATAAATTTAACAAATAGTTATCCGTAGGTTATTGAAACGGACCGTAAATGATCTTAGATGCCAAATAATATAATTTCATATTATACTAAATATTATTAAATAATATTCATAACAAACAAAACTCTAAAAGGTCCCGTTGCTTGTACTTGTAATTAACGGGCGTCCCCCCGGGCCGGACCCGTATATTATATGACAAGAGGGCCTGAAGGATAATCACAGTTCATACACCGAGAATATTCTAATCTAAACGCGCAACTTTTTAATTATGACGCATAGTATGTCGACTTGTACGCAGGAAAAGGAAAAGTTTGGTGTGTTATGGACACGTTTAGTTAATATTAGTATTATTACTAATTATAATATAATCAAAAAAATATATAACGTTGCTATATTAGCGGACCATGGAGAGCTGCTTCGTTACGTTGAATGTAAGAGGAAGAATGGATTGTAAGAATGAAAGTGGACGAAGCGAAACAAGTATGTAAGGATCGTGGCAAGTGGAAAGAAGTGGTCTCTGCCTACCCGTACGGGAAAAAGGCGTGATTATATGTATGTAACGTTGGTAAACCATGCACACGGCAGTGTTAATATTCATATTCAAATGGCTATATTTTTAATTATAATGCATAGTATGTCAACTTGTACGTGTGTAGGAAAAAAATGGTGTTATGGACAAGTTAAGTAAATAATAATATGAAGTCAATTTTAAATAATAAAATAGAAAGAAGTAATGTTGCTATATCATGGATATGACAATAATAAGTATTCTGGCTATATTTTTAATATAAGACACTTACTTAATACCTCAACTTACACGTGATTTATAAAAAAAGTGTTAAGAATAGAGGTGTAAAGTAACGAAAAAAAGCGTACACGTATGTATTAGTTCCTATAATAATTAGTACTCGTTACTATAGTATTTCGTTACTTGTTACTTCTGATACCTCATAACATACTATGTTATGTTAGAGCAACAAATCAAATCATAGACGATGTCGCGCTTGGCGGTGTCGCAATATTCGTATTTTGTACAAAACATACATATTATATTATAATTATACCAACCTGCGTAAGGTGCATTTTTTCACTTTTCCGTATTTTGATCCAGACTTGTGTTAAGTTATTCTAAATTTAGTTTGATGTAATAGGTAAAGTGTAGAACTACAAGTTAAATTTTGACGGAATAAGTGACTTTTGAGTCCACATTTAGGGTAATGTTTTTATAATATACTAGATGTTGACCGCGACTTCGTGTGCGCAAAATTTAATTTCGCAGAAACCGTACATTTTCCGCGATAAAAAGTAGCCTATGTCCTTCCCCCTACTCTACATCTGTGCCAAATTTCATCAAAATCCGTCTATTAGTTTTAGAGCCTATTCAATGCAAACAAACAAACAAACTTTCCCTCTTTATTATATTAGTATAAATATTTTTTTCTTAGTTTTTAAAATAATAGTAATTTTAAAGATGTCAAAATCTGTAGTCGGAAATACAAGGTCTTTACTACTACTTATCAAGTGCTAGGATCCATTAATTACCATTATCATATCTATTCTGGTGGAAAGACATTAACATATCAAACTTAAAATCAAAATATTCAAATATTTTATAATAAAAAGTAATGATGAAATTACGAAAAGTATAATACTCAGATAAAGGAAAGGAAGGAGGCAAATTAATATTTCATGCAGCAAAAAATAAAATAATTATGTTCCTTAGTTAATAAATCGCAATTGCCCGGGGATTCCCCTAGGCCATACAAAGAATTTACTCCTCATCCAACATTTAAGAATTAATCGCGTCTACGAAGTCGCTACGAGCTACGAGCTACGCGCTACGACGCTACGCCGCTACGTTCATCATAAAAGTTCGCAGGGAACTATGAAAATTAAATCAACGCTGCAAAGTATATTGTTACGGGGAAGTGTAAAGACGTCGTAAAAGTGAATTTGTTATACAATCACGAATATGTACACACCAAAATTTCAAACATGTATATATGGATATAATATGAAAGATAATACTTATATAATGTAAATTGTAAACAATAGAACGAAATAATATTATATCTGTTTAATATCTGTGTTTAGGGTGTTAGCGCTATGACTGCAGGTTGCGGGTTCGAGTCCCGTAGAGGCATTAATAAGTTTTCAATGTTCATTGGTCTTCGGTCAAAAACTTTGTAAATTAAAAATTTAAACGATAGGTCTCGTAACTGTATTCATGTTTTCGGAAAACAATCTACTAAAGACAATACATTATTATTTTAATTAGAATATATAAGGTCATTGACTGATAAAAAAAAAAGTATGCTCGTACCTATTTAGGATGCATTTTTTATCCCTAGGTTCAAATAATATTTAAAAACAAAAATATATTTACTCTTTTACTACATAAGTCTTGGTTACAAGTAACAATATCATACGCTCAGTAATAAAATATAAAAGACATAAGATAAATAAGCGTAGTATCTCGACTGGACAGCTTTATAAGGGAACATCTCTGCCCGCGATCACGAATTATAACTAACATGAGATACCGTCAGCAAAAATACTTAGTACATACTAATAATAATCTATACTAATATTATAAAGAGAAAACATTTTTTGTGTGTTTGCATTGAAATAGACTCCAAAACTTTCGCACATAGTACGTCATGTTGACTGTGGTTAAGGACATAGGCTACTTTTTGTTGCGTTAAAAGCTAATACTCCTGCGGAATTTCCTTTTACTCTTACGAAGTCGCGGGCAAAATCTATAGTTTTATAAAGAGGAATTCTACATTAATATTATAAAGTGGAAAGATTTGATAGTTTGTTTCCAACCAAATGTACATGCTGCATGTTCCGAATATACAAAACTTATTTTGATGAAATTTAGCACATATATATAGAGTAGCTCACGAGACGGGTATAGGCAACTTGTAATTGCAGAAAAATATGCAGTTTCCGTGGGATTTTCAAAATCAGAAGTCACGAAAAATGTAGTCACAAATTTCATTATCAATTTTTCAGTTATCTTTCAAAATCACGCGTCACAAATATTGATAAAATTAAGAATGTCGTCATAACTCGTAAAATATATTATTATAATATGTGTAAGAAAGATATTTCCATTATGTTTTCCTAAAATTGGACTTTTGTAGTCCAAAAAGTGCTAGTGACCATCTCATAACCCGGGTCACTATTTTAATATCCACTTAGCAAAATGTCTTTGTCACTCCAACGTCTGCATATTTGAACTTCATAGTAAGCTAATAGACACAAACGCAAAATATCCTAGAAGTAAAACGTCTGGATAAGAACGCGATCGTGGAACTACGATTTTATTTCAAAACTAACGAGACTGCGCCTGTTCTGCGTTTTTTGTGCAAGAGGGCATTTTGCAGTCGCGCAGACGGGCGACTGTCGCAATCGCGGCGGGCGCGGCTAAAAATCACTCCGTGAGTTCTTAGCTTAAAATACTTAGTTTACACTCAATTAGGTAGTAGGAAAGGTAATTTAGGTTTATTCGAGTATCAACCCATCAATGGACATCCACAACACTAAATGCAAAAAAGTAATAACAAAAGCAACAAAAAATACAACAAGTTAGGTATTTAATTTCAATCTTGCTTTGTTTTGCGAGCAGTACAATTAAGCGGCGCATCTTGACGGGCCGTAACTAGTGTTTTTCGCGTGAGTTTTATGTGCTATTATTCGTTAGGAGGCATAAAAGTAATCCTGTCCAGGTTTATGTCCGGCCCTCAACCCCGCGGAACCCCTTTATGTTGTGTTCGACACTAAAATCCCGGCTTATGTATTGTTTATTTACGCTGCCACTTACGGGTTATGAGCTTTTATTAAACTTGCTTGGACAGTGACTTCGCTCGTTCAAAAATCAATATATCACACAGGAATCGTCCATTTTGCTACGATATTTTTTGAAGTGAAATAATTTAATTATGTAGATAATTTAATTACTATGTCTCCTAGTCTTATAATATACTATAAAAGTAGATTGTAATTCAAATGTCACTTTAAAAGTCAAGTAGGGCTGGACCGATGTGGCTAATTTTTGTGTTGAAATTATTGTAGTAGTTCGGGAAACGTTTTAACGGTAAGATACATGGGAACAATTGCTACTTATTAATACAATCTTACTATTGCCTATTTGTTTCGTGTACTTGCTAAAATATGGTCGGCAACATCTTTGTTCAGAATGCTTGTACACTTACCAATTCACAACCAGAAAATTGTAACGTGAGTCCTATAAAATATTGTTTTTACAGGATTTTGTTCGGGCTGGTATTGACTTAAAAATTATAAAGATTGATTACAGAAATAGTTAAAATTTTAGTCAACTTGAAAAGGGGAATTATTTTTATACTATATAATATCAATATTAATATAATAAAGAGGAAAGTTGTTTGTTTTCATTGAATAGGTTCCTACAAGACCAATTTTGATGAAATTTGGTACAGATATAGATTAAACCACGTGGAAGGACATAGGCTACTTTTTATCACGGAAAAATGTACAGTTTCTGCGAAATTAACTTTTGCGCGCACGAAGTCGCGGGCAACATCTAGTAGAAAATAATTATATAATAAAAAACTATTTTTTCAATTTCCGTAGATTCGTTTCCAACGTGCTCGATGTTTGTGTGAGGTACGAAATCTGTGATTTTTTTTACCAAGCTGTGTTTCAGCTCTCTCATACACTTTAAGCCATAACAATTTACACAAATCATGTAACCGTGCGTCTCTCGTTCCAATCCGAGGCACACCTATAAACAATAGGGGTCTCTGGCGCCCCGTACCTTTCAATTTCTACATACTCCATACTCCCCGGTACACTAAACAACTGTCATTTTACTTTATCACATGGCTTTGCCGTAAACTGCTGATAAATTTTAACGCTCTTCCAAATAATGTCGCAGTATTTTGTTTTGGCAGCTTTTCCTTTGGTAGCTTTTTGAAGTAGGTAATTTTCAAGGTGCGATAAATAGATTTGATGTATTATCAGAAGCGAAGTGGTTCTCCATCAAAAGGAAGAAGTAGAAAAAGAATTTATAAAATAATATGTAGGTAATTTATACTCAAAATTAAAAACAAATTTATTCACCTACATACTTCAAACGTATTAAGCTTAAAAATAATATCTACAGACTATGTATGAATCGAAAAAGAATATACTAGTATATTATATAAAGTCTCCAAAAATCAATTACGGATACTTCAGACACATGGTTCACTGCTTACGTTAAGACGTAGGCAAAAAAATAATTGTCATACTCAAACTAAAAAAATCATGTCATGTTATCATGTATGGGTAATTCTCCGTAAAACGAAATATAGAAAAATAATTTTTTTTTTTTCGAGTATGACACTTATTTTTCTGCTTAATCGTCTTTACATAAGCAGTGGATCATATGCTCGAAATATCCGTAAATGATTTTACCAAACCTTATATATATCTAAAAGAAATATTATTATGTTTAATTATGGTTGTCGTAAACAACCGACATTAATTACAAGACAGACAGAAGGAACGAGTGGACTCCCTATATCTTTTTTATTTCATTTCATTGTAACTAAATACGTCATATAGCGTGAAGTATTTTTACTAGATGTTGCCCGCAACTTCGTGCGCGCAAAGGTTAATTTCGCAGAAACTGTACATTTTTTCGCGATAAAAAGTAGCCTACGTAAGGACGTAGGCTACTTTTTACGTGGAAGGCCACGTGGTTTAATCTATATCTGTACCAAATTTCATAAAAACTGGTCTAGTAGTTTCGGAACCTATTCAATGCAAACAAACAAACAAACTTTCCTCTTTATTATATTAATATAGATATTATATAGTATAGAAATAATTCCCCTTTTAAAGTCGACTAAAATTTTAACTATTTCTGTATTCAATCTTCATAATTTTGAAGTCGGTACCAGCCCAAACAAAATCCTGATAAAACAATATTTTATAGGACTCACGTTACAATTTTCTGATTGTAAATGTGTAAGTGTGCAAGTACTATACTATATATACATTACCATTAGATTTAATGGTAATGTATTTGTTACTTTTAAATTAATAATTATATAGCTTTTACATATAAACGAAAATCCATAGACAATATCACCGGAACATGTGAAATATGAAAATAATTATTATCATACAAAATATATTTCATATTTCGCATAAACGGTAAGATTTTGTTTTTAAAATGCAATACCTCTGGGAGGTCATAAAATTATGCATGCTGAAGCCATTGTAGAAACGTAACCCATTGTAAAAGTGTCTTTTTAAACTCCTAAAAAACTCCGCCGTGTTTCAAATCTCGGATCAGCCCCAAGGGGTTAGACTTAAAAAATTAAAGCAGAAAAACTGGAAAAGTTCCCCTCGACTAAGCGGCGTAACTTGTGAACTAAAGAATCGAACAAGAATTGTTTAATTCTCGTAACTTTACCTACCTATTAAGTTGCCTGCTTTGGTCGTGCTAATAAATAAGATGTCCCCAGATACCTAAATGCAAATATTTTTAAGGAGATTTTTTAAGGAGGACGTTACTTCTTCAGTACCTATTGACCAATTGGACAAAGGTTTATTTTTTTCCAATTTTTCATTTTTCTTTTTTATTCTTGCATGCTGATAATTATATTCTGACAATTCTCGTAACTTTGCTTACCTACCTATTAAGTTGCCTGCTTTGGTCGTGCTAATAAATAAGATGTCCCCAGATACCTAAATGCAAATATTTTTTAAGGAGGACGTTACTTCTTCAGTACCTATTGACCAATTGGACCAAGGTTTTTTTTTTAATTTTTAATTTTTCTTTTTTATTCTTGCATGCTGATAATTATATTCTGACAATTCTCGTAACTTTGCTTACCTACCTATTAAGTTGCCTGCTTTGGTCGTGCTAATAAATAAGATGTCCCCAGATACCTAAATGCAAATATTTTTAAGGAGATTTTTTAAGGAGAACGTTACTTCTTCAGTACCTATTGACCAATTGGACCAAGGTTTATTTTTTTTCCAATTTTTCATTTTTCTTTTTTATTCTCGCATGCACATAATTATATTCTGCCAATTAGCTAATGATATTATTTAATTTAATAATTTCATAAAAAAGTATGTATATTAAATATTTTAAGTAACAGCACCGACTGAACTTATTCAGCACTAGTAGCGCCATCTATGTTTGAATTTCCTTACTATTTGTAACACAAAAAAAAATAGAAATCAGTAGAAATTTTAAAGCTTTCCTATCCTCCCAAAAAAAGGGTTTTATAAATACAGATATTGTTAAAACCTATCAACAACATAATAGCGTTTCTTATCATAATTATACTTAATTTTTCAAGCCCTATTGTGATAGGCAGGACAGTACTTTTAAATATCCAGTACCTACGTATTTTGTTACAGAATAGAATAACAAACATCTACTTTATCAACTTCCAAAATCGTTTTTCACATCCCTCTCTCAGGAACTATTCTAAAAATTCATTCATCCGACGTGCTTGTGACTACTGCAACAAAAATTTAAACGCTGTTGACATATTTTTTAACAACCTAAAGGGCTTCACACACCGCAGCTATAATGTAAAGATGTTCATTATAGCACGATACATCTCATTACATCTTTCCATAGAAATCGTCAGGTGACCACACACGGCAGCTATAATGTATCACGGAATGTAATGTACATTAATATATTTTATAGCTGACGTGTGTGAAGCCCTTTAAACCTATTATTATACATATAATGTATTTTATAATAATAACATAGTAGCATTTACTCTATTTGTATCCTAATAGTTTAATATGTACCTACTTGGTAGTAACCAGTGTTATGTTTAACAGTTAACTTCTATAGACCTAACAGCTAACGCTACGAATTCAAACTTAAGTCGTTTAGTTTTGTATTTAGTAATGGTTTTATTTCATTGTAAACATATTTGTAATGGTTGTTTGATACTTTAATAAAATAAAATTTCAGACAATTATGTGCCATATATGGTCAATGTATAATATAGTGTAAATACGCGGAATTTACATGGATCGCTTTTCGTTGTGTGGCGAATCGCTGGATAAGTCGTCTTATCATTTTTGTTGGTAAAATTGCCTAGCGACCTAGGCGAATGGCTATATAAATCCCCCATTAGGTAACAAAGAATAGCTACAAAAATTACTAACGTACCATTACGTTACAATATATTTCATAAAATTATATTAGTGTTGTTAGTAGGTACATTAGGGGCCATCCATAAATAACGTCACACCTTAAGGGGGAGGGAGGGGGTCGACGAAGTGTGACATTGTGTGACAAGGGGGTGGGAGGGGTCCTAAATAGTGTGACGTCACATTTCAAAATCTATTATAATAACTAAGTGTTAAAATACGAACTATAAACTTACTTTACGAAAACCTAAAAAACATATATGCCTGTTATAAATAATTTAAAGGAGTGGGTTCAAAGTCCATGGATTGAAAATTATTGAGTTTGTATCTTTAATTTAAAGATAATTCTATTATTATTATTATTTTGTTTTGTTAATTTAGTTAATTAATATAATCAATCGTTTTTTGTTTTGTTAATTGTTTCATTTGATGTTAATTTTATTAAAAATTATTTAAATGGAAATAAAACTGGTTTCGGGACCAATATTTTTATTCAATAATTTCTAAATGTAAATTTGCAAAATATGTGACGTCACACTAGGGAGGCGGGGAGGTTCTCACAAATGTGACCAACTGTGACAGGGAGGGGGGTAGGGGTAAAAAATCGTGAAATTCGTGTGACGTTATTTATGGATGGCCCCTTATCTACATTCAGATTACATAATATTATATTGTGCTATAAGAGCTTAAGCTTCGAGCATCGCTGGCATTTTGTATTCAGTTGTTAGACTAAAATACTTAACAATTTTTAATCCCCGTGGTCTCTATCCTCAAGAACCCTTTATTAATTCAGGCGACGCGGTAATTCATGTCGAATTCATTAACTGGGTAAAGGTGCGGTAACTAGGTGTCTTGATAATTTAATCCTTACTGAATTGCCCCATCAAAACGTTGGTAACGACTTTTTAAATATTCAAAAAGGGGTTAAAATAACTCTAAAAACGGGCAAAATTTCCCGCCTCGGGGAGAAGTATGGCTCCCGTAATGACAGTTTGGGCGCCGATTAGCGAAAGTTCGAGAAAAAGTTTGACAGGTACGCCTCAAGGGCTTATTGGAATTTGTCAACTTTCTGTTAAAACATGTGTTTTATATTTGTTTGGATGCTTTTTGAGGAGACGAAGGTCGACGACATATTAAATATTTAGTTAATCATGTTATAGTTTAGTTTAATATAGATACCTAATTAGTTTACTTTCACTAAGCTATGGTAAAAACATTCACGAAGTATGGTAAGTATGTAAATTAATACTTACCATAGTAAGTAGTAGCGCACATATTTCGGAAATTATACAAAATATAATTATGTTCCTGCAGCTTATATTTCGAATTAGTTACACCTCGTCCAGCCTACTCGCGAAGTAGGCCGAGGTTGGCCGAATAAGACAGTGTGGGCACGCACTTCGCTTCGCCTTTTCGTACTTCGGGTTACTTCGCGGAGCACTTCCTCGGCCTACTTCGCGAGCAGTCTGGACGGGGCATTAAGGTAAGCGTCCACAGTTCCGCATCGCACGCAGAGGACGGATCGCATCAAACGGATTAATTTTGCATCCTCCACTGTATCGGCAACGATCGGATTTGTCAACGCAAGTACTAGCAATCGGATTGCCGATGCCACTTCATTCGGATTTTCGTAGTGATCGTACGTGCGGAATGTGTTTAAGAGAACGGAGAAAGTGATGAAGAACAGCGCTTTCCTCCATTCGCATAGTTAGGGTTTATATAATATTATATTTCTTCATACTCTTGCTTAAGGACCGTATTCGGAGACGCGCCGCGCGAAGTTTAGGTTTTTAGCGCTACTCTCACAACGATCGAGCCTCGCGCCACAGTATAAAGAACAGTAAACCATCTGCATACAAACATGCCGCGTTTCGGTTTAAATCCGCAATTCCGCACGCATGCACACACCTCGTATAATAATTTTCAAGAACACCAGCCAGCGGGCTTAGCATGGCGATCCGAAGAAATAAATTTAAGGAAGAAATATTTTATCCAAATAGTGAGTTGCAAAATAGTTCTTAATCCTTGGCGACAAGGTTGCCAATAGAAATCAACATTTCTAAACAGACATAATTATTATCTAGTTTTAAAATGGCTGTCGGGAAATCTTCTGTGAGAAAAGAAAGAGAAAATTCGGGAAGAAAAGAAAGATTGTTTCCAAACGACAATGCATCGACCTTGCTGCCTTACAATAAGACCTATTTTGCTACAAATGGTATTAATGTTTCTTCAATCTCTCATTTTGTCGACTCTCCGATGTTTCTGCGATGTGCATGCTAAGCCTGCTGCTCCTTAGCAGAACCGGTAAACCTTCAGGTACCTACCATCGACGAAGTGTCCCAACCCAACACCATACATTTTTTGACCAGACCAATAGTCGTCACCAATACCCCAAAGACTTCGAGAGTAAAATTTCAAAATGGCCCCAAAAATCTCAAAAGTGGGGCCATTTAACCGGAGACACTTTTTTCTTCATAGTGTTTTCACCATACGTCAAATTTCAAAATGGCCCTAAAATTCAAAAGTGGGGCCATTTAACTGGAGACACCTCCATCGTATTTTCAATTTCAAAATGGCCCCATTCACCATACGTCAAATTTCAAAATGGCCCCAAAAATCTCAAAAGTGGGGCCATTTAACTGGAGACACGTTTTTCTACATAGTATTTTCAATTTCAAAATGGCCCCAAAAATCTCAAAAGTAGGGCCATTTAACTGGAGACACTTTTTTCTCCATAGTGTTTTCACCATACGTCATATTTCAAAATGGCCCCAAAAATCTCAAAAGTGGGGCCATTTAACTGGAGACACTTTTTTTCTCAATAGTGTTTTCACCATACGTTAAATTTCAAAATGGCCCTAAAAACCTCAAAACTGGTTCGCGGAAATTGAACGAACGACACATGCTTAGTGCACAACGCCGACCGCATTTTCCTGTCCTGTTCTGTCCTGTTGACCTGTCGCGAGTTTAAGTCGAGTCACTAGTCCTGATCGAAATCCATTCCACAAGTCCAAAAACAATTTTCGAAAGGTTTCGTGAGAAGGCTATTGGAGGGGTCAAAAAAAATTTTTGAGGGGGGGGGGGGGGGGGTGTCTTGACGTTTTTGAGGTATTTAGGGAATCTGATGGAGCCAAATTATAGGGCTCGTTCTCCCGATTCCAATGATACCTCACTCGGGGGGTCTAGGGTTCCAGATGACTGAGATATGCCTGGAGGGGATTTTGGGGGGAGGGGAGGGGAGGGGGAGGGGGAGGGGGGAAGGTTTCGTGAGAAGGCTATTGGAGGGGTCAAAAATTTTTGAGAGGGGGAGGGGGGTTCTTGAGGTTTTTGAGGTATATCCCGGGTCCCGTTGGGAATTTAGGGGATCTGATTAAGCCAAATTATAGGGCTCGTTCTCGCGATTCCAATGATACCTGACTCGAGGGGTCTAGGGGTCCAGTTGACTGAGATATGCCTCGAGGGGAATTTTTGGGGGGTGGGGGGATAGGGGGAGGTTTCGTGGGAAGGCTATTGGTAAGGTCAAAAAATTTTAGAGGGGGTTTTTTTTTAGGTTGGGTTTGGTTGATTGATGATGAGAGAGAGAGAGACAGAGAAACACACCGCACGGCTTACAACTATGGCAAAAAGTGTCGTTACAACTTTTGGTCTTAATTTTTTCCGTCTCCCTTTTGCAACGCGCCATAAGGAACTTCGTTCCAAAAGAAATGTTTACTTGCTCAACAGAACAAATGTACCTACTATTATGAATTATACTGTGGTTCGATCGCGATCTGTGGATGCGGCGTAAAGCGACGTGCTCTCTCCTCGGAGTTGCGTGGCGTACTGACCGCAGCGGGCGCTCGCACATGTATTTGTGGAAACTCGCCAGTTCATAGTAATTTGTATGAAGAATTTGAGCGAAAAAATTGGGCAAGTTTATGATTTCTTAACACAAAATAAGAATATATTTACTAAGAAATAAAGATTTCATCTACTTCTTTATAGTTTTAACTTTATTATTTGATAAAATTAGTTTAATAATTCTTGATAATTACGACTCAGTTATTATAATACGGGAGTGCGATTTACACGTTTTCAGTGATATTCAGATTTTTTTTTACACTTATCCATAAATATTATCTTAAATTCGAATATTTCAGCGGCTAGTAACATTCATTAACTAGCCGTGTGATTTTTTTCAAGGTTGTGGAGTATCTTTTTCTGTATAATTCTCTTATATTCCCGACCCTCGATTGCCGTATAGGGCCCTTAACTTTATATTTTATCCAAAGATTTCAGAACTTAAGATAGTCTATGACGTACATTTGACAGCACAAATCTTCATACAATGCGATTCAAATGAGAATAGAATCGAGTCGACTCAACATGCCTTGTCTAAGTATAATATTATACTAGCTGTTGCCCGCGGCTCCGCCCGCGTAAATATAGTTTTTTCGCGATCGCGTATATGTGACTGATGCAAAAATAGATAAAAACAATCCTTGATGCGGATTATATATCATGCTAAAATTTCAGCTCGATCGGTGCAGAACTTTTTGAGTTTTTGAAGCGTACACAAACCAACATAACATTTTTATATATATATATAGATTTTTATATATATGATATTATGTCATGGGATACTCATCCCCACTTACCTGTCCGGTAGTTGTGGTATAGTATACGGGTATGCGGCCCCGGCTTCCCTAGCTATTACTGTCCTATCCCTTGCCCTCCTGGGCGGTAATATCCTACATTTCCTTTTTCCCACTCTAACTTACCAATCTTCCTTTCTACACCACCTATCCTTCCCTTTCCCTATTCCTACCCTCTCCACAAATCCGTGGAAACGCAACGGATAATCATAAAAATAATTTAATTATCCAAAATGGCGGCGATGTGGTTCACCACCCATCACGTCTCGTTTCTCGCGGAGGTGAAAAGCGGATCATGGAGAGCCGCTTCGCTACGTCAACGTAGCGAAGCGGCTCTCCATGATTCCTCCTCTTACATTCAAATGTAAGAGGAGGAATGGATGGTAAGAATGAAAGTGAACGAAGCGAAACGAGTATGTAAGGATCGTAGCAAGTGCCAAAAAGTGGTCTCTGCCTACCCCTTTACGGGAAAAAGGCGTGATTATATGTATGTATGTATGTAGATGTAATTAATGTTATACGGTTTTCTATTACTTAATAGACAATTATACATAATTATTGTTACGTGTTAGGGTTCGAAGGATTTGGAGATAAAGACCTGCTGACTCCTTTTAAGACTTTATTCACTAGCACACACACTACTAAAGCACTAGGTCCAACATTAAACACTAAGTCCAAACACTAAGCACTAACGGTGTCCTTAAGTCGTAGCCAAGTCGTAGTTTTCTCTCACGGTATCATCACATCACTATTAGGTATTCACATCGATATCGCCCGTTTCAACTCGAACTCCCGATCACTAGTTTTCACTTATCGCCTGTATCGCCTCGATGGAAGCTCAAAGTGAACTCGACTCGCTCGCATTCTTCCGACGTATTTATACCGGTCGATACGAGTCCCAGACGATTCCAGAAGGTTCCCGAGTCGCATGACCGCGTTAGATTTATTCTGGAACGTTTGCACAGTAGCGCCATCTAGTACTGAGTAGGGCGCCCCACGCTGTCCCTGTTCACACCAAGTGGTGTCATTGGTTGACGCTAGATGGCGCTTTTGTGTGTTCGTAACACTACTCCCCTCTTAGAGATGCTCGTCCCGAGCATCGTTGCCACTGCCATGGTACCGCGCTAGACGATCTATGTGCACCACTTTGAATGACCCTCTTGACACCCAGATGACTTTCTGATACGCCATCATGCATTTCACGGAGAACATCTGGCACTCTCGTTCTTGGGACGATTATCTGAAGATGGAACTCTCTGCCGTCATTTCTGGTAGGGTATTCCGTTTATCAGACTGTCCCATTGCGCCCAGTACGCCTTAGTGATAGCGCCAGTGGGTGCAACCTCACTCCAGATTAGTTTTACGTCACCCCGTTTCTTGCACGTGACGATGTGTCGAAGGTCGTCATCTCTGTCTTGAGCCTGCCTCATAGCATCATTCTTCCCAGAGACCCAAAGAACTTGAGCAGGCGGGGCCCGGTGGGTGGGGCCAGTGGGTGGAGCCTGAGGGGCGTGGTCAGTGGGCGGGGCATAGTAGGCGGGGAGCTTGGTCCCCAGTGGGTGTGGCCTCCGCCAGGGGTCGCACCTCTCCGCCAGGGGTCGCACCACTCCGCCAGGGGTTGCACCACTCCGCCAGGGGTCGCACCACTCCGCCAGGGGTCGCACCACTCCGCCAGGGGCCGCACCACTCCGCCAGGGGCCGCACCACTCCGCCAGGGGCCGCACCACTCCGCCAGGGGTCGCACCACTCCGCCAGGGGTCGCACCCTTAGGCCAGGGGTCGCACCTCTCGGCCAGGGGTCGCAGCTCTCGGCCCTGGGTCGCAGCTCTCCGCCAGGGGTCGCTCTCCACCACCAGGGGTCGCTCTCCACCACCAGGAGTCGCACTCTTCCGCCAAGGGTCGCACCTCTCCGCCCGGGGGTCGCACCTCTCCGCCCGGGGGTCGCACCTCTCCGCCCGGGGGTCGCACCTCTCCGCCCGGGGGTCGCACCTCTCCGCCCGGGGGTCGCACCTCTCCGCCCGGGGGTCGCACCTCTCCGCCTGGGGGTCGCTCCTCCGCCCGGGCGTCGCTCCTTCGCCCGGGGGTCGCTCCTCCACCCGGGGGTCGCTCCTCCGCCCGGGGGTCGCTCCTCCGCCCGGGGGTCGCTCCTCCGCCCGGGCGTCGCTCCTTCGCCCGAGGGTCGCTCCTCCACCCGGGGGTCGCTCCTCCACCCGGGGGTAGCTCCTCCACCCGGGGGTCGCTCCTCCACCCGGGGGTCGCTCCTCAACCCGGGAGCTGCTCCTCCCGCCGCACTTCTTGAAATCTTCTCTCAGAGTCAATGGCATCTCCAAATCTCACTTCTGACACCAGTTGTTACGTGTTGGGTCGAGAATTTGGAGAGAAAGACCTGCTGACTCCTTTTAAGACTTTATTCACTAGCACACACACTACTAAAGCACTAGGTCCAACATTAAACACTAAGTCCAAACACTAAGCACTAACGGTGTCCTTAAGTCGTAGCCAAGTCGTAGTTTTCTCTCACGGTATCATCACATCACTATTAGGTATTCACATCGATATCGCCCGTTTCAACTCGAACTCCCGATCACTAGTTTTCACTTATCGCCTGTATCGCCTCGATGGAAGCTCAAAGTGAACTCGACTCGCTCGCATTCTTCCGACGTATTTATACCGGTCGATACGAGCAGGGTTGCCAATGCTAATTTATGTATTTCCCCAAAAATCGGGATCGAATTCCCCAATTTGGGGACAAAAATCCGCTGATTCCCCACAAATTCCCCACATAGGTTTTTTAAAAAATGAAACAATATTCTACTAGCTGAGTATAATTCGCATTAGTATAAGTCAGTGTTTTTAACCTGTGGGTCTGTAGGGGGGTCGCCGGAGGTCGAGAGAACTTTAGTAAAAAAAAAACAATAAAGACTGATTTATTAATTAAGAGAATTTTAACGAAAGGATATACTCATAAATCTATTATCGATATCATCGATGTATGTAATTGTAAAATAATGTGTTTGATGTACTATATTATGTACTTATATCCGAATGACCGAATCCTACTTATGGAGACGCATAAAAACGTCGTATGGAATGAATATTTGTAACACTGTAACATACACATACTTACATGATAAAAAAAGTGAATGGTCGGGGGGTCGCGAAATATTTTTTCATACAAGGGGGGTCGCATCATGAAAAAGGTTGAAAAACACTGGTATAAGTAATTAATAAAAATAAAGAGTCAAACAAACAGTTAATAATATGATCAATAAGTTTTCTTTAATTCTATCGTTCCACGCTACTTTCTTAGTTTTTCTTACATAAGAACCTTCTCCTGAAACAAACACAATAAAAAAAAAAGATTTAGGGAAATTGGTCAAGCCGTTCACACGTGATGCCGTGACCAATGGCGATGGGGATTCATTTTTATATAGGTATATATAGATTATTTAAATAATATTGATATCTTTCATATTCTTTTCCATATTTTTGTGGAAAGCATTTTGTTTGAAGGGTAGAACTTGTCGCTGCCGCCCGGTTTTTTATTCCTTCTCTTACAGCCATAAATGATACAACAGTATCTGTTAAAGAAAGGGAAAAAGGGAATCCCCTGATCATAAACAAATGTCAATCTACTAGTAGTTTAAAACTAGAAATGTGCCATACCCATCATCCCATGCCATACATAATGATTTTAAAAAAGGTCGATATCGTGACGATAATGAATGATGAAATATTTACTGATGAGAATAAGATGTCGAAATGTTAAAATCCCCACATTTTCCCCACATAGTGCCAATCCCCAATAAATCCCCAATCGACTTGAAATTCCCCGCAGTTTGGGGAATTCCCCACAAATCGGCAACGCTGGATACGAGTCCCAGACGACTCCAGAAGGTTCCCGAGTCGCATGACCGCGTTAGATTTATTCTGGAACGTTTGCACAGTAGCGCCATCTAGTACTGAGTAGGGCGCCCCACGCTGTCCCTGTTCACACCAAGTGGTGTCATTGGTTGACGCTAGATGGCGCTTTTGTGTGTTCGTAACATTATTATTATCCTAAGGACTTAGCTGTAAGAATCCCATTCATAAATTAGTAATCATTGCGTAAGCCTCGGTGGCGCAGTAGGCAGCGCGTAAGTCTCATAATCTTAAGGTCGTGAGTTCGATCCTCACCCGGGGCATTAAGTTTTGCAGTTTCAACTTTGTTTTCAAAAAAAATACAGACAAAGTAATACTATAATATTGTTATTTTTTTCTACTTACCTTTTGTACCTACCTACAAATATTTATATATTATATAATATACAAATATATAACCCACATATTTTTACGCAATCGATAACAAGTTGTCATCTTAATTAACATAATAATTATAATATGATGTAAATTGACATTGTTTTTCAAATAGTTCATATTTAATTATTTAAAATTATATTATAACAGTATGAAATAATATTTTCACAAGTATGTGAAAATATTATTTCATACTGTTATAATTTTGAAAATATTATTTCATACTGTTATAATATAATTTTAAATAATTAAATATGAACTATTTGAAAAACAATGTCAATAAAACAAACTAGGTACTCATTTAATTAATTATTTTAATTTTTAATGTAGTCAAAATAATATAATTAATATTATAGGTATTAAGTAGAGTAGTTTTTTATTCGTCCATAGTAGAGTACAATACTTCGATATCTACTACTAGCGACATCTATATATACGTATTGTATGAATTAGTACTGCCATCTATGTAAGAGGTATGTACATAGAGTATAAAGAGTAAAGGCTATTAGCAAGAGCAAAATTATATATCGTACCTTATCCCCCTATATGACACATGCCAATGAGAAAGAAAGAGATATCTAGTTGTTCGTTAGTTTCGTTTTTTGTAGACGGTTACAGGTTTTGAACATATGTAACCAACTTCAGACAGATCAGCTGTCTGAAGTTGGTTACAAGTTGCATTGCTCGTATTTATCAGCAACTTCATATGTAAATATATTCCCGTCCGCCAGTGAAGTCCCTAGTCGGCATTTTGTGTCGATAAAAATCAAAATAATGATGAAAATGTTAATCTTTTCATAGCATAAAATGAAGTCTTTTATTCCGCTTTATGGTTTCTTAGATCTTAACTATTAAATGAATTTAAATGCAGTTTGCAGCCAATAGATAGAATGATTAAAGTGGAAGATTTATGCGTAATGATCTATGCACCTTTGTGATTTATAAATTATTATCAGTCGATCAAAAACGAATCTATGCAGTATTGTCTACAACAAACAGAAGTATGTTGGGGAAGCTAGTCTCTTGAACTATACACCCACACACTATGCAGGCTATCGTCCGATCGACTTGTCAGTTCTATATCCTACTACTATTATAAACATGAAAGTTCGTGAGGATGGCTGGATGTATGGATGGATGTTTGTTACTCTTTCACGCAAAAACTATTGACCAGATTTCAATGAAATTTGGTATGGCAGTAGTTTAAGCTCTGGATTAAAACATAGGATACTTTTCCCTTGGATACAGCTGGTAAATATATAAACAGTAGATGTATAAGACTTTTTATGTATTTATGCATTTCTCCCTTGAGTTAGGGTACCTACGTGGAAAGACAAATGAAAAAAGGAAATTTTAATAGATATATTTATTATTTATTAACAATTGGACATCATTTATTAGCTTACACGTTACGACAACACCAAAAAGCTCTCAGATTGTCAGCATGGAGCTAAATATGTGAAGAAAATAGAGCACAGCAGTCCGTTTACGTGGGAGAGCCATGCTTTGGCACGAACGGTCCACCAGCACCCCAATCGCGCTATTTTTCAACGTTTCAATTCAGGTTCACCTCTGCTTCGGTTGCGTTTCAGTTACGGTTCGTTTGAGGTGCGTCTGAACAAATTTCAGTATCGCGCTATCCTTCTTGAAGTAACTCAACCTCAGACGAAACTCGAACGAAACGGAACGTAACCTTTTGGTAGACATTAGGGATGCGAACCTAGTATTTTTGTAAATATCTGTGATTTTAGCTTAATCGACATCTATTTTACTTGCGCGCCGCACTAATTGCTTTGAAATTTGTGGTTTATGGATTTAAAAGAAGAGGAAGTTTCTTATAATTTTATTGTCATCCTTGGTTTTTCGTTTTTATTCCAATAAATTACTTCCTTCTTATACTGTGAATGCCGTCGTCAAACAACGGTCGCAGACGCTAATCTTGGAGCATTAAGAAAAATACAAAGACCTAGATACTAACTCTCGGAAGAGTTAGGTCAAACGAGGCGAGGTACGAGCTCTTTCATCAAGATTATGGCGAGAATGCTCGCTCATACTTAAGCCGATGGACCCGCAAGAACGGGCAAAGGTATGGGTACCTAATAAATTTATAACATTTACTGAAAGAACTTTTTCTTTTATTTTTTAGGCCCTAGCCTTATGTCTGGCAAGGTCCATTTGCCTCCATAAAATTCATTAATTAATGTGAGACATTTTACTATTAAAATGTAAGTGACCTCTGTGGTTCAGTGGTTCAGCGCTTTGGTGCTCAAGCCGGGGGTCGCAGGTTCGAATCCTGCCAAAGGAACAAAAAGTTTTTCTGTGTTCCTGGGTCATGGATGTGTATTAAATAGGGTGAACGTACCAATTATCAGCACTTTAAGAGATAATTCAAATTTAACCCCGATTATTACAGAGGGAAATACGTTTTTACCCACAATGATGGGTTTTCTGGGTCTATTATTTAATAAATGACTGATATTTATTTCATAATATAGTTTACCTTCATCCACATTTTATAAAAATAATCATAAGTAAAAAATTACCCTGTCGCCAATTATTAGCCCCCTCGTCACCAATTATCAGCACTGGGGTACCAAATTATCAGCCCTGATAGTGGTGATGAAATTCGGTACTTAATTCTACTAATATTATAAATGTGAGTGTCTGTGAGGATGTATGGATGGATGGGTATTTGTTACTCTTTTACGCAAAAAATACGGAACGGATTTCGATGAAATTTTGTATGGTAGTAGTGCTCTAGATTAAAACAAAGAATAAAAAGCACAGTTTGTTCCTATGGGATACTGTATTTACGCGAGGGGAGCCCCGGGCAACATTATGAAATAAAATAATGATGAGCGAATAATTTCTTTATATACCTTGCCTGATAATCAGTTTCATAAAAAATTGCCTTTAAAAATATTAAATTAATTTTTATAAATTAGTCAAATCTTTCTCATTAACCTTAGTAGGTACATAGTTATTCCAAGCTTAAGTGTAGTATTTTTAATAAAATTTTTATTCCACTAATATTCTTAAGTCTTAATGAAGCATCAAAATAAATTAGTAAATGACTATGGTAAAATTACAATTGAGTTATAGTTTATAGTACAGGAAACTGGAGAGACTTGATCCCCCCTTTTGTTTTTTCCCCCTATTTTATATATAATATGGATCCAATTTAAAATAATTCAAAGCGGCCAAGTGCGAGTCGGACTCGCCCATGTAGGATTCCGTAGCAGCAAGTAACATAACATAAAAGTTCTTGTAGAGAGTTGATTGAATGAAAGGTAAATTGCAGTAAAACTTCTTACTAGATCTCGTTCAAACCAATTTGCGGAGGAAGTTGCATACTAATGTACATCATATATTTTTTTTAGTATTATCATTCTCTTATTATAGAAGTTACAGGGGGGGTGACACACATTTTACTACTTTGGAAGCGTCTTTCGCGCAAACTATTCAGTTTAGGGAAAAAAAAAATGATATTAGAAACCTAAATTTTTGAAGACCTATCCATAAATACCCCACACATAAAAAAAAATTGAGTTTCAATTCTAAGTATGGGGATTCCCCAAAACTTATTGTTTTTTTTTTTCTATTTTTGTGTGAAATTCTTAATGTGGTTCATAAAATACATCTACTTAACAAATTTCAACAATACTATAGTTTTTATAGTTTCGGAAAAAAGTGGCTGTGACATACGGACATACAGACAAACAGACAGACATGAATCCATAAGGGTTCCGTTTTTTGCCATTTGGCTACGGAACCCTAAAAAGTAGTACTAAAAGACGTGTAGTTTATCTAGGTTAAAGAATTTGCAACAACTAACCGAATATCAGTCAAAATAAGTATTAATTTACCTGCTAAACTCAAGACACGTACCTACTTGTTTTTTTTACTTAAGGCTGCGCTAGTCGGTTTTATCTCCATACAAAGGACTCAAATTATTGTGTAATATCGATTTTTATTACACTTATCTAGGTCGCACAGTGTTCTATTTGACTCAAAAAATTTCCCTATGCTGTTTATTGCATAAATCGATGAAGAAATGCATTTTAAATGCAAGAGTAAAACACCCACGTGTCTATTTCAAATACTTTTTTTTATAAAAAATAATTTATGTTTCGTGACCTCAACGTAAAAAAAAGACTTAATAAATTCTGTAAGCGTGTCTGATCAATATATATTTTTTTGATTAATATGGTTTAATGAAGGACCTTTAGGCGCATATTTTCCATGTTTTATTTTTTGAATATCACTTCTGGTTACCGAGTTATTAATTTTTATTCAGTTTTTTGTTTTTATTTTTTTTCTCCCAAATAACTCAAAAGTGCGACTTGTGACTGACACTGAAAGATTGACCTTTAATGCGTCTATCACTGATAAAAAAATCAAGTTGCACTATGGAAGCGTTTGGGAGTTAGAATAAAGGTCAAATGGTACATTTTAGGGTTATCACTAAGGTCAAAAAGTAGGCGATCGGACTTTTTTTTTAATTGTATAAACGTATAGTACTCTTAAATATGAGTAATTTCTCAGAAGAAATAGTATATCAAAAGTCAATATTTTCAAAGGTTTGTATATTATGTCACCGTAAAATTGTAAAATAACTCAAGAGATTGTAAAAAATATGTCTAAAGATTTATTACCATAGTCATAATTGTAAATCATATACAATTTTGTAGTTAAAGAAAAAATTTCATTAATTTGAGCAAAAATGAAAGGTCAAGTTGAATGACACCCCTAACACAATATTTTGAAATTCGATTACTCGTAAACGCTTCCATAGTGCAATTTGATTTTTTTATCAGTGATAGACGCATTAAAGGTCAATCTTTCAGTGTCAGTCACAAGTCGCACTTTTGAGTTATTTGGGAGAAAAAAAATAAAAACAAAAAACTGAATAAAAATTAATAACTCGGTAACCAGAAGTGATCTTCAAAAAATAAAACATGGAAAATATGCGCCTAAAGGTCCTTCATTAAACCATATTAATCAAAAAAATATATATTGATCAGACACGCTTACAGAATTTATTAAGTCTTTTTTTTACGTCGAGGTCACGAAACATAAATTATTTTTTATAAAAAAAAGTATTTGAAATAGACACGTGGGTGTTTTACTCTTGCATTTAAAATGCATATCTTCATCGATTTATGCAATAAACAGCATAGGGAAATTTTTTGAGTCAAATAGAACACTGTGGGTCGGTATGTGCTTATATTTCTAAAATTTTAATAGCCTCCAAACATAGGATTTTTAGCGCAACTTTGACCGTAAAAAAAAAAAACGAAGAATGAAAATAAAAAACAAGCACATACCGACACAGTTTTATTATTCCGAAATTGAGATAACTTTACTTCAGACATAAATATTATATAGGTAGTTTGTTCATAAAACACCAACAGCTGAGTGTTGATTTGCGTAATCTGAGGACACCTTTTCTAAAATACTTTACATAGCAATATAAATGTGTGCACTATAGCTTCTCATATAAGTATAGATAACTATTTTATGGCTATATCTTTTTTTCGCCGATATTATGTGAAATAACAAGCATTTTCCCCACGCGCCGCACTGAGTTCGAACCGTTAACTAGCGCACTCTTAAGTCCCCATATAAAGGAAACTTAAACTTAAACTCTATAAAAAATACTATGCAACTTAAAAGAGTATAAACGTTGATATAACATTCATTTGTTCCATAGTAGACCACTAGTGCTGATAAATTGGAAATTACAAAATATTGGACCCAGATGTCAGCACCATATGTTTTATCATTAATTTTGCTATAACTTTAACTCTCTTTTACTAGACAAGCCTCATAAAACATCTCAGATATGAGACAGACCAAAAGTTTGAGTAAAAAATATGGAAAAGGTAAAAAATAACATAATATGAAAATACGTGAGCTTACAGTCGATCACAAGGAATCTGCCAAAAAAATTCAAACTGTAGGACACCAACACTCATTTACTTATATGTCGCTGTTTTTAAGTCGAAAAGTGTGGTGTCGCCGGCAGTAGATTCCAGAAACATTATATTTTTGTTTTTATTAAGTGGAAACAAATATTAATAAGTGAGAAGCTTATAATTCTACTATTTGTTCGGGATACTGATAATTTGGTACAGTGCTAGCAATTGGGTGTGTCACCCTATATGTATCATATTACAAAAATCTTAAATATATGTATAGTATAAAAGTATTAAATATGCTTTCCGTTTTCTGGTACCTGTAACACAAGTTCTTCGGATACTTAGCACGGGGCCAGATTGATGTGGTGGAAAGCGTCCATAGATATCATTATTATTAAGAATATGTTAGTGTTCTTTTAACTAGCATTAAAACCTAATCAGAAAAGATTAATTTATTATTTTTTAAATTTCAGCTTATAGGACTGCGTTACAAGAATCCTGGCTAATGATTTTAAATATCGAAAAAATTAATGCACACTAGAAGTAGTCCTCATTACGGCACATGGTTTCAAATTGTTGGCTGAGAGTACAGACAGATTTACAAGACAGGTAATGTAAAATTCTTACAAACTTCACGAAGACCATAGTAATTGTTTAATTTTATATATAAAATTTAAACTAAGCTGATAAAACAAATCCTTTGCAATGACTGTTCATTTATATTTTCTAAACAAATCATAAATAATTAATTTATTGTTTATCTGTTTATCATTGTGTTTCAGTATACCAGACAAGCCGAAGCCTCACCAAGAGATGAAAACTGTTGCATAGTCCCAGCCCAAGGCTCTTTTTACTTTTGAAATTCGCATTAGTTCCACTCTTGACTAATATTTATTAAGAGTGAATCTGGTGCGAATTTGATGTCTTATACAATACATAAATACATTGTCTTTTATTCTAGTTTGTCATAGTATTTACATATTTATTCCTTAATTGTTTATTTTTAACCAAGTTTATATACTGTTAAGAATTAAGGTATAAAAGAATATAATTAGTGCAAACTACTTTCAATAATTTTAATGGTTGTAAGTATTTTGTGTTACTGGTGCTCTTAATCAGTGTTATTCGAATTTCTTATAGTACCTACTTGCATAATTATTTATTTATAGACTGATTTATATATTATGTCACTGTAAAATTGTTTGTAAAATAACTAACGAGAGTGTAAAAATATGTTGAAATATTAAAAACTATATATTTATAATCTAACAAAAAATAATGTGTGAAATTATAGGCAGCATATTCGCATCGGAAGTCTATCAATATTTTACAATTTCACTAGTTTTATTACACTCTAACCATTTTTACAATTTTACAGTGACATCTACAAGTAAAGAGTTAAAATAATCTTTGGTTAAAATTTAAAACTATATGTAACAGTGTTAAAATTACTTTTAGTATATTATAATGGGTATGTCTTAATACTTTTGTTAATGGTGCTATTATTTTAGTTTCTTTCACACAGTACTTACATGTTAATTTGTTAACTAATTATTGTTAAATTAAACAAGTTTTATAAATACAAAACATTTTTTATTAATTCCTCACACACACTCATATTAATTTAAATTTCATCATTAGATGGGAGTTGATAAACTACCAAGATACTATATGCATCATATTTTTAAACTCCTTAAAGATAATCACACATTACATCGGCTCAACACAAACTCACAGTATGGCATTCAAATGTAAGCTTGTTCACACAACACAAGTTCTTCGGGACTTAGGCTGTGGGTCAGATGGTGTCATCATAATGGGCCTTAGTGGATAATCTGATTCCCCTAAAATAGAACAAACATCAATAAGAAAATCTTAATAAAATAGTTTTATAACTGCACCAATGCAAAGTACACCGCAACACAATCCTTATGTGCTTATAACAATTTTATAATTATTTATTATTCTACATAAGTAAACAAAGCAGACATAACTTATTTTCTTGTTAGTTTAAGTTGCACAAACTTTTTGTTCAAGTCTTATTGTGTAATATGTGGAATTAGTATTTACCTAAAGATATATCATGTCCTCTCCAATCTCCATCTACAACATGCAGCCGGTTTAAGTATGAATTTAATGGGTGACTTGCCCATGACACTGTAATATTTAATTTTGCATCGCACATCTGTAACAGAAAAATAATTTCAAATTAGGTATAATATTATCTCTCAAGTACCAGTTTACATTTTACATTAGATGCTTGCTTATGCTTACTATTTGAACATTCAGAGAATGCTAATCTTTTCTATCATAGACTATAGTATCCCACTTCATAGTTCATGCTCATGTGGATGCACAATGGCCCATCAACATAGATGAGGATCATCATCTCACCTCATCTATGTTGATGGGCCATTGTGCATCCACATGAGCATGAACTATGAAGTGGGATACTATAGTCTATGAGAGAAAGAGGTTATGTTTTGACAGTGTTTGCGCTTCAGCTGCGGTGCAGTTACGTCCCAACTACCTGTCAAAACGTTAGCGCGATACCGAATCATTCAAAAAGTCGAGTAACGTCAACGTTTCGTCTGCGGTTCAACTGAAAAAACTTAGAGCAATTGGTGTGCTGGACCAGATAAATACCACGGCCTCCGGGTACTCAAGGAGTAGTTGCGGATTTTAAGACCGGGATCGTACTTGTGACTCCTCCTATTGCGATATGTATAGGTGGCGATAATCGCTCTCCATCTGGCGATCAGTCTGCCCGTTTTCTGGTCAATTAAAAAAGTACATAGAAGTATCCTTGCAAAAGGCCACCTAATTCCCTGCAAAACCAAAAAGCAAAGCTAAATTTGAAAATTTGTGACATGTTTTTGTGATTATGTACAATCGTAACTCCATTATAATATACAGGAATTATTAATTAATAATTATAATAATTAAAAAATACACCACACTATTTTATATTATATATTATCACTTAGTTTATATTTTGGATCTTACTAATTTGTATAATTGTATGGTGTTTGGTAAACATAAAGTAGGCAAAACATTTTTCTTTCAGATTAACATATTTTCTCTTTCGAAGGTTTATTGATATCCAAAACATCACTATGTAAATACACAACCTCTGAAATTTATACAAAATTTCTATTATATATTGTTGAAATCCGCATATAATGGACAATAAACACATTTATCTACAAGAATATAATAACTTCAGTGTAATTGCTTGTATTTATATAACCTGAAACAATTCTCAACATACTGGTGAAAAGTTAACACTTCTTCACGATTTTCTTTCCTCGCAGAGTGTGATTTACAGCACTCCACCAAACGGGCCATATTAATTTGAGCACAGCTTTGTTTTCTAATAAGACTTTTTAATATAAACTGAGATTTTTACCAAATAACACACTATAAATTCATGATTTGCTTCTTCTTCTTCTTGTATCATAATGCACACGTAAACAAATGACATTAGCTGTCAGTGGCTAACTTCAGGCCACATCTACTGCTACTAATTCAAAATGTCACTTATTGTTAAACCAATAAAGTCGTAATTCCAACGTCTAAAATTGGACTCCAATTTGGACTCCAAATTGGAGCAACCTTCGAAAAAAACGTATAGACATAGAGATGGCTTTCTCTTTCACTCTTATTGGTTTTGCCTTTGATGTTTTGTGAGACAAATAGCTGCCTACGGCTTCGATTTTTGTTTTAGTTCTATGAAACTCCAATTTCTTTGGGTATGTAGTTAAGCCGTCGTCTGTTGCCAGCTGCACAGAATAATTACTTATAGTAGGTACGTAGCGCAAGTAACTGTTGTTTCTGTGTGTTTTTACTAGATGGCGCTTTTATGCAAACTTAATCCAACTTTGCACACTTTTTTATATAATAATGTCACCGTAAAATTGTAAAAACCGATAGATTGTAATATTACTAGAGATATTGAAATATGTCGACAGATAGTCAAATAAAAATGTCTTCTTACAATTTATATACGTTATTTTGCGTTAAATTGTAATATTTACCGAGCCGATTGGTTAAACCGCAAGTGCCCCGCGCCGTCATAATATTTGTTTTCTTTTTCATAATAATAATTATAACCACGAAGTATAGATAACAAGGAGTCCGAACGTAATGTTAAAATAATGGTCTCAATTACGGGGACAGATTTTTGCCGGTAGAGCGCGCGACGGTCCGACGTGCACTCGTTTGAAATTACGCGGGAAGTTTAAAGTTGCTATTGACAGCTCTGGAAAGATTGAAATCTTATTATATAAAAGTTTTAGGAAATTCTTAGAAACTGTTCTCGAAAAATAGATACCGTAGAACACGGTAATTGCCTAACGGTAATTTAAAAATAATTGTAATAAATAATAGTATTGGCAACACTCGGTATAATAGTATTGGCAACACTCGGTACTCGTCGGTCTCGCACGCCTAGTGGCAGAAAAGAGAACTAAGATCTGGTCCTATTATTGTGTACATAATTATTATTAAAAAGCCTATACCGTTCGGACTCCTGGTATCTATGCTTCATGATTATAACGAAAAATAATGCGTACAATTTTTTTTTGACAGTCTGTCAATGTATTATAATATATCTCTAGTAATATTACAATCTATCGGTTTTTACAATTTTACGGTGACATATAGTACTAGCTGGTGCCCGCAATTTCGTTTGCCTATAATTAGTAAATGGAAACGAAACCCTTTTTACCCGACTACGGCGAAGGCAAAGGGAAGGATAATGATTTTGACTGTCTATTTACCTGGCTGCAGCTAAAGGTGTTTGGTATCAAAATAAAGAGCTTGAAGAGACCATTCCAAAAATGTACAACATAATATTATAAAGTAAAATAGTCAAGTATGAGTCTGACTCTGAAAAAAAGACATTCATACCCGCGTTCATCCCTTAAGGGGTTGAATATCCAAAAATTATTAAACATGTGCTTAATTATTTTCCTTTAGGGCTACGTTTACAAAGTTCCAAGCCTAAATGATCATTTAAAAAAACTACCCATACAGAGTTTAGTACCCCTTTTTACCCCTTAAAACATAGAATTTTTGAATTAGAGTAATATCACTAAATCCCAAACAGATCAGACCACAAACAAAAATGTTACATACAAAAATGTTGACACCCCTTTTTACCTCTTTTGGGGGTGAATTTCGCAAAATCCCTTCTCAACGGACCTATATATGTTACAAGGAAGCCACGGTCCAAATATTACGTTTGTATCTTCAGCGTTGTAGTTTTGCCTCAGCGTTGATGAAAAAATTACAGTCATAACCCCGTTCATCCCTTTGGGGGTTGAATATCGAAAAATCATGAAACATATGTTTACTTATTTTCTTTTAAGACTACATTTATAAAGTTTCAAGCTGAAACGCTCATTTAATACGTTTTCCCCATACAAAGTTTAGTACCCGTTTTTACCCCTTAAAATATAGAATTTCAGAAAATATTGAATTAGAGTTTTAGGTAATCACGCCAAAGAGCAACATCACGAAATTTCAAAGAGATTTGACCACAAACAAATAAGTTATATACAAACGTTTATTACCCCTTTTACCCCTGTAGGGGGTGAATTTTGCAAAATCCCTTCTAAGACACGTCACAAAAGGAAGCCACGGTCCAAGTATTACGTTTCTATCTTTAGCAGTTTTGCCTCGGCGTTGATAAAAAATTACATTCATATGTAATCCTGAAACGCTCATTTAATATGTTTTCCCCATACAAAGTTTAGTACCCCTTTTTACCCCTTAAAATATCGAATTTTAGAAAATATTGAATTAGAGTTTTGTTAATTATGCCAAAGAGCAATCTTATGAAATTTCAAAGAGATCTGACCACAAACTAAAAAGTTACATAGGGGAGACCGAGGGGTTTTGACACAAAGGTGACTTGAAACAGTACCGATTTCATGGAACTTAAAACTGTTAGCGAGTTCGTAACTTTGCATTTCAACTACTCCCCTCCACCCGCTGACTTGTCAATACGCGTCGATGGCATGAGTCGCGCGGTTTTGGAGTTCTGCGTGCCATGTGACAAAAATCGTGAAAAGTAAGTTATTTACGTTTTTTTACCATGCCTGTATTTTGATAAGGGTATTGTATTTTAGTTTGATTTATATTGGTTTCGAAAGCTCATTAGCTAGAGATTTATTGTATATATTTGGTACAATCGATTTATGTGTATTTGATTCTTGATTGCAGGTTAAATTTATATTGAGAGGTTTTTTTCTTACTGAGGAGATTTGAAACAGGTTGTTTCAAGTTTCCTTGTTTTCAATATTGTATCAGAATATTTACGCATTAAAAAGCATTAACGTTGTGTCAATTGAATAGATGCTATTTAATTTATTTATTTTGTTTCAGCATGCCTACTGATCATAAAATAAAGACTGACAGAGGTATGGCAAGTCGCAAAATATATGATTTTGCAGCAGAAGTTATAGTATCAAGTAAATCTTCCACATTTTTGCCAGATTGACGTTTTTTTGTTTTCTATTTATATATATTTTTTTTTATTGTTACGTAAATATTTGAAGAAATAATTATCAAAACTGATTGTAATTCTAAAGAAACGACTGAAAGTTAATAATTTATTGAAAATCAATATTTTATTTTAAAGATTTTCAATGAATGTAAAACATTTTGTTTATCTGACTGTTATTTTATTTAATATGACAAATAATGACGTTATGATACTTTTAACTACTTTAGGAGTTGATCATATTGTGTATCAGAACTGTAGTTATCTGTTTATGCGATATATCAGTATAAAATGTGAATAGATACGTAAAACAACAAAGTGTGTGCTTGAAAATATAAATTTTAATACACGCCTTTAAATTATATCACAACTTTTATTTTACAGCCCTTAATATTTCACAGAAATCTATATGTTTTAACTCTCCTCGACCCCTGTTTCATTTTACCTCGGTATGAGGGGAATTGAAACAAGATGACTTGTTGCGGTTAAGTCGAATTTTTACTACAATATTTAACACTAACAATTTCTTTATGTAAGTCATTTGCAAGTATAAAGAATAACCTAACGTTTGGTACTAATATCATACCATTTCTGGCAATAGTGTTTGGTATATGAGACAAAATGTAAAAATTGTGTCAACACCCCTCGGTCCAAACGTACCCCCTGTACCCCCCCCTACAAACGTTGATACCCCTTTTTACCCTGATGAATTTCGCAAAATCCCTTCTCAATCTATACTAATATTATAAAGCTGAAGAGTTTGTTTGTTTGTTTGTTTGTTTGTTTGTTTGAACGCGCTAATCTCAGGAACTACTGGTACGAATTGAAAAATTCTTTTTGTGTTGGATAGTCCACTTATCGAGGAAGGCTTTAGGCTATATAGCATCATGCTAAACTCAATACGAGCGGAGTACCAATCAAGAATGTTACAAAATCGGGGGTCTTTTTTTCCTTTTGAGAGCTTTCGCTACGTACGCTGCGGAAACGGTTAAAGTTTCGCTAAAATGATATATGGCAGAATTGTTCTCCTTTAAAAGTTCTAAAAAAAAGTCCGCGATAGTATATGTCTATCTTTTAAGGTTGGCTCACTATAACCTTTTTATACTTACCAAATTTGTTCTAAAAGTAAGCATTATTTGTGAAGGTGTTTTCATAAAGATTATATTAATCCTTATCCAAGTAAATACGTTATTCATTACAAGCATTTAATCTAGAAGAAATTTGCCGTTTACATCATTTGATTTCAATGAGTATTTTAGAAGATATCGCAGTAATAAAATAATCATGCGCGCTATAGTAAGGCGCGCGGAGCGGGCGGGCAGTCGTGAGGTGGAAGCGCTTCTTCTACGTAAATGAAGTCGCGGGTAAATTTTAGCGATATCCCAAAGTAACTATTCCACGCGGACGAAGTCGCGGGGAAAAGCTAGTGAACTTATACGTCACAAAAGGAAGGCACGGTCCAAATTTTATGTTTCTAGCTTCAGTAGTTTGTGAGGATGGATGTTCTTTAATATTGTAGCATAGATGTATAATATTAAAAACACTGCATTGTAGAACATACTTTTGTTCTATCATCAATAGTTTCTGCAGCGCATGCGACGAAAGATGTTTTATGGAATTTTTTACACCTTTTTTTTAGTAAGATCCCTAATCTTTTCTAGCAATAAATATAGCCTATGTTACTCAGGGTGAATGTAACTTTCTAATGATGAAAGAATTTTTAAAATCGGCACAGTTGTTTTTGGGTTTATTCATTATAAACAGACACACAAAAATAAGTACAAAAATACAAATCTTTACTGTTTATAATATTAGTGTAGATAACCGACTTCTATTGTAAAACATCCATGTAAAAATATGACCATTTTAAAATTATATATCAGGCACGTTCAGTAGGTAAAATTCTCTACAAAAATAGTACCACTACCGTCCATAAAAGTCTCACAGTTTTTCAAGGAATTTGTAAGTATTTTTTTTTACTGTGGAACCTCTTTTAAATATTATATATATATGCTGTGGAATGGAAGTGAAAGAACTTGACAAAGGTTGCTAAAAGACATTTCACACTAGTAACGAGATTTTACTCACGTCCTCAATTCCCAATTCGCATCACACTTTTATTAGTAGGATTAAGTAACATAAAAGTCTAGAGAGATCACACACTCATGAAACTAATTTCAAAAAACATAATTAATATTAAATAATAAAAGTAGATTTCATAGCCTACTTAAAAACAACCATAAAAAAAAGTATTAATTGCTTTGATTAAAAAATGAGTGTGATTGATAGACTGTGAAATATGTAAATGTCTGTCAGTATAAATTAGCGGTTAAATTTGGCAATATCTTTTAAAAAATCAATATGATAACAATATGATAAAATTGATGTGTATGTTAATATTTGTGATCCGTGTATCAGGGGAGGAAACAGATGAGCCATTAATTTTTAGTAATAAATCCATATCACGAATATTAGGGGGATGGAGAGGGAATCCTGGTGATGTACCTTATCAGGTAGGTTTATTTATTTACAGAAATACGTACGAGTGGAAAAGTGTAAAATGTTAAGGTGTAACAACCCGTCCAGACTTCTCACGAAGTAGGCCGAGGTTGGCCGAATAAGACAGTTAGGCACGCACTTCGCTTCCCGTTTTCATACTTCGGGTTACTTCGCGAAGCACTTCCTCAGCCTACTTCGCGAGCAGCCTGGATCCCCATCCATAAGGATCAGTTAACACCAAGTCCGGATCGAGATACAAAATCGAAAAAGCGCAGACGGGACGCAGCGTTTAGATTATGCTCTCTCTCTCTCTCTTCATTGCTTTATATTTGAGTCTGTTTTCTATGAGACCGTGATACGAATTGTCTCGCCGGTCGAGCCGGAATATTTGTTTACACGCATGGCTCTCTGTATATTAACGTATTTTCAGGTGTCGTTCAAGATGAAACGTTTTTTCGAATACCAAAATTTCTGCGGGGGCTCCATCATAACCGCTAACAAAGTGCTGTCGGCTGCACACTGTTTTGCAGAAGACCCAAACTTCTGTCACAAATTCCTCCGTATAAAACCGTAATTTTTTATTTTTGTGTTTACTGTGTTTAATGCGAGTAAAGTAGGTGTCAAATTGCTATTTCTTGGAGTGATGCATTGGTTGATTCACCAGGTGCTTCCAACAAAGTGTCACTTTTTACTTTTTAGGCTGGGATAGGCATTTTAGCGCCGGATTCCGGCGGGCCCGGGAATATTCAGAGCACTGAAAATAGAACTCCCATAAATATAACGTAAAATTTTGCCCGGGCCTTACGGATTCCGGACAAATATAGTCCCAACTTCCAGCCATAAGGGCCCTTTTCCTGACACGCGGGCTGCCACACGCTTGCGGGTCTCGGCCGCATGCGTGTTGCCCGCATTATATCATTTCATACATGTTTTACCCGTCCCGCGGGCAGCACGCACGCGGACTGGAACATCCTATCACCGGCGTGCGGCCGCACGTGTATGGCAACTAGTGTTGCCCAAATCAGTCTTGCTCTTGGTCTTGCGCAAGAGTCTCGCAATAGGGAATATGCACGTATTTTTTTTATTTATTTATATAGATCTATCTTGTTTGGTAAACCGTATGGTAAAATCAGTTTTTTGATATTATTAAAAATAACGAAGATATGAACGTTTAAAGTGGTCTATTAGACAGAGAGATCCGACGTGTATCGTGACGTCACATAACACGACTTTCATAGAAAGTTCATACTAAATTTCGTTTTGCTAGAAAGAGATAGATTACAAACTTTGACCGCTCATATCTTGCTCATTTATCAACAGATATTTCTAAATTTTCACGCCATTTTCTTTATTTTTCTGTCTAGTATCATATTATTATATTTTAAGCTATTTTTATATTTTATGCATATTCCCTATTACCTTTTAGCCTATTGCTATTCATTAAACGTTATTTTAGATCTCAGAACAACGTTATAGATTAGGTATTACGTTACGTTGTTATATTAAGTTGTTCTAATATCTAAAATAACGTTTAATAAATAGCAATAGGCTAAAAGGTAATTGCGAGACTCTTGCGAGACTCTTGCGAGACTCTTGCGAGACTCTTGCGCAAGACCAAGAGCAAGACTGATTTGGGCAACACTAAATTGGCAACCCGCGGGACAGGAAAAGGGCCCTAATGCATCTCACTTTCGTGAGGAAGCTTACGAAATACGCATACTATTAACTTCTCGTAGTCTTACATGAAGTCTGCCGACAGTTGGCTAGCAAGGTGGAGCTTCAGCATATTTCGCACTCCGCACCTTAGGCTGGGATTATATGCACCGGAATCCGCAAGGCCGTAAATAATTCTGAGTATTGAAAATAGAAGTTTATGCTAATACAATAGAGTTGAAAATCCAACACATGAGTGTCGAGTCAAATGTCAATGTCATAATAATATGACAGCTCGACAGTCGAAACTTCTATTTTCAACTCTATTGTATTACCGCAGAGTTCTATTTCTAGTGCTCTGAATTTTCTACGGCCTTCTAGATTCCGGTGCGTATAGTCCCAGCCCTAAAGTATGTTTGCTATAGGCCAAAAAGAGTACCGCTACGTTGGGTATACGCTGTAGCAGGATCGGTGCGGAACGCCGGCGAGCCTGCCGCGGACTCTGTACTGAACGGCCAATGGAGGAGGTTAAGAGACGTCAATTATCCAATAGCTTTTGACTTCCCAGGATCCGATATTTGTGTTGTGGTGAGTAACAAAGGCAGGGATAGGGTACTTTTAATGTTCGAAATCCGTAACGCCCGGGAAAATTCAGAGCACTAAAATTAGAATTCTGCGCTAATACAATAAGAATTGAAAATCGAACACACAATTGTCGACTCAATTAATGTCAATGTCATATATGTTAAAATATGAGACTCGAGGGTTCGATTTTCAACTTTGTTGTATAGCGCAGAATTCCATTTTCAGTGCTCCGAATCCTTCCGAGACCGAGACTCTGGATCATTTTAGTGCCGTGTTTCATATCTGCCAAGCATCCTGCGGCTTATTGTTTAACTGAAAGGTTAATTTTCCTCAAGTTTTACGCACTTTTGTCCATTATATTATCGTATTTTTCCAGGTTACAAAAAGTCCATTCATTTTTAATGAATACGTCAATTATATACCATATGCATCGCAGAATTTGGACTATTCAGGGACGTGTCTCGTCTCTGGGTTCGGAAGTACGTCAAGGAACGTAAGTCTCAGGCCGATATTATGTATCCGAAACCTCTCCGACCGGGAAAAACAGCGTTTAATTTAAAATAGAACGTAAATACAATAGAGTTGAAAATTTAACACACGGCAACACATGGCGGTAATTTCAAACTTGACGCTCATATGTTCGATTTTCAGCTTTATTGTATTAGCGCAAAGTTCTATATTCGGTGCTGTTTTATTCCGGCTGGAGAGACTCCGGATAATGTAGTCCGAGCCTAAGAATATTTTATTAAACGCCTAAGAAATTTATTTGCAATCACCCATGATCTATAAACTACTGTGATCATTTCGAAAGAGAACACCGCCTTTTTAAAACTTAACTAGTCACTTACTTAACAGACATTTTATGGTAATATCATATTATTAGGTTTTATACGAATTATCTCTGGGAAAATGCGCGTTTTAAAGCTATATGTATAATAATATATTTTTTCTTTAGTCTTGGAACAATAGGTCATTGACGTACCCAGGTAGGGGCAGGGGGCAGCTGCCTCCCCCCTAGAAGATAAAATAAACGTCAATTTTCCCTAAAATTTAACGTCAAGTTCTCGATACAGGGTATGAGCTGCCCCCCCTAGCTGATATCCTGGGTACGCCCTTGCAATAGCTACCTATACTTATTAATAACTTCAACCTAATTTTGTTAGGCCGCTGGTAGTTTGCGTATGTGTAGATGTGTAGTTTTTGCTTTGATCGAAAATTCGGAACGTTCTGGGTTCCAATCCCGGTCAGATAAATTTATCAGAACTCCGAGCAAAGCGCGGTTACCCAGGTACTTTTTTATTTTTCAGAGGGAAAGACCATCTGAACATCTTTTGCTGGCTCATGCGCCATTGTTGCCGATGAGCAAGTGCGATGACGTGGGTGCAAGCGGTCGCAAATTTATTTGTACTTCGCCACCTTCAGGTCCGGATAAGGTAAAGTTTCTTTCTCGTCTTATAATGGTAAAAGACCGTGAAATGAGCAAACGAATCGGCTGGTGACAGATGATCATTCCATGGCTTTGCAAATTTGCTTCCTATTGGGCATCATCCTTACACAATGCATTTTTCATCCTGATTTTCTGTGACACCGTAATAGCTTTACGGAATATAGGCGCCGAATAGCTCAATTCGGTACTAAATAGAATAATTTAAAAATTGTAGTAGTTAGTAGGTATGTACTGAGCAATCATTTCTGCAATGTATTATGTAATCTGTTTTAGGATATTATTGACGACAATATTAATAAATAATAAAAATAATGTATTAAATAACGCAACTTTTCTGGTTTTAATGTACAAGTTTGTTACTATCATTAACATATTTTAGAAAAATAAATAAAATATTTTTATTATTCGTTTTATTCGAAATATTCGAATATTGAACCCAGTCATATTCGAATAATAAAATCGTCGAATATTCGAATATTCGAATAATATTCCCTAAATGTAATCGATAATTACCCTACTGGTTTTCATTACTTTATTTTTATGTAATTAGCTTTTGCCCGCGGCTCCACCCGCATACATGCAATATCCCACGGGAACACTGTACTTTTTCGAGATGAAATGTCGTCTCGAGCTTAAACTGCTGTCTATCTACTATCTTATCGAAATTCATCAAATTCCGTCCAGTACATAGTTTTTGCGTAAGAATGTCACAAAAATCCATCCATCCATCCTCACAAACTTTGACATTTATAATAAGTGGATTTTTATGCTGATTGCTGAATCATTTTAGGGCGATTCAGGTGGGCCTCTGGTGTGCCACAAGACCAATGACCCGAAAGAGAACAGCAGCAGAGGAATACTTGTGGGTGTCACTTGTGCGGGCTTAGCGAGACCACCTTATTATTCTGTGTACACCCGAGTTTCTTACCACAAAGATCTAATTGATGAATATGTTAACATTAGCTGCAAATCAAAAGGACATATTCTCTACCTGCTAATATACTTTATACTTTTATTCTAATCTAGTTTTATTTTTTCTACGTAAATTTTATTATTTTTAATCGTTGATAAATACCTAATAATTACCTAATAGGTCACTGGTAGGATTCGTCTTTTAAACTGACTTTACCCATAACAAGTTGCAATCAGATAAAAAAAGATTATTGAATCAGAGCTAGATTAAGTATGAACCTAAGTCTGAAGTACGTATATACAGCAATAATTTATATCTATGTACTATCAGGCAATGTATGAATGAATCATTCATTAATACATTCCCTGGTAGTACATACTACAAAGGTATTAATTATATTGCTTGAATGTACTATGTATTACGAGTTGTGACTACACGTCGTTATAATAATTCAAATAAATTATGAGAATACTCTACTGCTTATAAATTAAATTCACTGATATCTCTATGGAGTATACAACCTTCATATAAATTATATATAGAATTTTCTGAAAAGTCAGTTTTTTGCATTATTGGTATTTATCAGTGGTGAAATCAGCGGATTGGTAAGCCGCGTAAGTTATTAATGTCTATTGTAATTTACAGAACAACGATACTCTATTTTTATTGCAATTAGCGCCATCTATCGGGCGGTATAATTATCTTAACAAGTTTTTGGGCGCAATTAAAAAGTTATAGATCTAATATTATTTAAGTAGGTTATATTTATAAGGGAAGCCGATATAATGTCGAGTTTTATACACACTTGGCTACTGATAGGTATTATATTTTAATATTCTTTTTTGTTGTGTTATCGCAACGCAGAGTAATATTATGCATTGCGATGCACTCATCCGTTACTTTCTGGTGAAACAATATTGTGTAAAGATAGGTGTATCATATTAATTATGTATGACCATTGACTTGCTTTGGGCCTTATTGTAACACGCCATCCAGACTCACGGCGCGCGACAAAATCATTAAATTGGCTGCAGAAAAAGTGTGCCTTATACCTATACCCCTTACGCTACCGCCCACCAGACGGCGCGTCGCACGCACAGGTCAAAACAGCTGTCAGAATACACTCATCTCATCGATTCGAAGTTCGAGCATTACCTGACTACCTAAATTACTTATGTCTCTGAAGAACTTTTGTCATCAATGATGGTTTATGTCTATAAAAGTCGTCCTGCCCCAACCCTAACGCTGTTTGTCCACCGCCACCGTCAACGGGACGTCAACGAGAAAAATATGACGGCGGCGCCGAAATAGCGATGCATACATTTATTATAGTCGTCTGTCATCCGCACGCCCGTCCCGTCAATCTAATCTAGACCAGAAATAATCTCGTTCTCGTTGACGTCCCGTTGACGGTGTACATTTACTATAGTCGTCTGTTATCCGCACGCCTGTCTAATCTACACCAGAAATAATCTCGTTCTCTTTGACGTCCCGTTGACGCCTGACGGTGACGGTGGACAAATAGCGAAAAGCGAAATAGGGTCAGCCATAGATATATAATATTAAAAAGAGGGGGGTCAGCACTAAGCACCCACCCAGACGAGAATTATGGCGCACTCTTATAGTTCGAATCGCTATATTAAAAAAGTGCCCGCGTGACCCTAAGCGTAGAGTTCACATTGCGACGATACGCGACGTGATGCGGTGCTGCATTTGTAAGATAACTATTCAAAATTTAACTTTTTTACTACCTAGTACCTACACAAAAGATACACGTTTCATATGACATCAGTCATACTCTTTAACTTGACATTCGAACTATTACAATGAAACGTGTGTCTTCGTGTGTAATGAATGAAGTTCAATTTTCTATAGCTATTTTAAAAATGCAGCGCCGCATAGTATCTTTTTGTTACGATCTGATTTCTTTTTTGCCATTTCTCTTGTTGTTTACACTTTTGTAAATTTTGAAATTAACAATAAAGTAAGTATAATACAGATAAAAATACAATAAATTACAATTAAAACCACAATATAAATAATACAATTCCAATGAAGCAATAGCTATTCGACAATTTAAAATACCGGTGTGTACGGTGTACCTAAGGGTTACGGTGTGATTTGACCCTTAGTCTTGTTTCGAGATACGACATACCACGGTCCAGTGACTTGACCCAGTATGGATAATTTGTTTTGTGAACAAGTTTGTCGTTGTGCTGACTGCATCTGGCCCTTTGTATGTTGGTTCAAGTCAATACTCAATAGTAAGCTCTATTAGATCTTGAGGAGTAGAGTATTAAACACCTTTGATCATAAAAAATATTTCGAACCACCTCTAAGAACCTTTGCACGTTACGAGATACGGCTGCTACGCCTACATGATTCGGAATCCGGAGGCTCCGGGAAAATTCAGAGCATTAAAGATAGAACTCTGCGCTAATACAATAAAGTTGAAAATCGATGTGTCGAGTATCGACTTAGGCTGGACTAATAGATTCCCCGGACTCCGTAAGGCCGGGGAAAGTTCAGAGCACTAAAAATAGAACTCTACTTTAAAACAATAGGGTTAAAAATCGAACACACGTGTCGAGTCAAATGTCAATGTCACATATGACAGATTGACACTCGACACTTTGATTTTCAACTCTATTGTATTAGCGCAGAGTTCTATTTCAGTGCTCTACATTTGCCCCTGCCTAACGGATTCCGGATCATATACTCCTAGTCTTATACTTTAAAATAGTAACTGTATGGATTATGTTAAAAATAAGTAAAGAAAATAATTTTTTTATGAGTGGAATTTGTACACTATTTTTCCGATCAATTTCCATACTTAAACATTTTTCACGCCGATTTGACGATTAATTGAACCAGCGAATTTGATCTAATTACTTGAAAGACAGTGGCGGCTATATTATTGTATTATGCAAGTAAATTACCTTGTATAATATTATAAGAATGATAACTATGTTTATTGTTTACTTGTTAAACAGTAACTAGTTCAAAACAGGTCCATTGCGAAATGGGTAGGGCTCTTTCACAGAGCACAGTGGAAATAAGTAAAAATTGTATTTCTTCATGTACACTCGCTGAGATTGAATGTTTATCAATCGGATTGTTATCATAATTCGGTCGTATTATAATAACGCGGTATAGCCGTTCAGTGTCAAGAAATAACACGCCCAAATCCAGACGTACGCCGAACTGCTAAACGCTGTTTCCTCGTCCGTACATTAATCATTTATGCGTAAAGCGTAAACTCGTTGTACAACTTGTATGTCAGTGGTCAGAACGTTGCGAGCCGGCCATGGAACGTGTAGTGTCACTCGTCGTTATAACACGTGAGTACCGTACTGTGTATACTTACTACTTAGTGAGCCGTGCTGTCCCTATGTCAACGCCCTGCTTTCACCATTGTTGTGTAGCAAATAATATGTTAAACAGCCTCCGTGGTCTAGTAGTTTAGAGCTTGGCTCTCGACTCGGAGGTCGTGGGTTCGATTCCCACATGGGAACAACAAAAAATGTTGTTTCCAAGTTTGGTTAGGACAACGCAGGCTGATCACCTGATTGTCTGACAAGAAAGATGATCCATGGACCATGCGTCGGATGGGCATGGTAAAAGTCGGTCCTGCGCCTGATCTCTCGCCAGTCGTGTCGGTTATCCGTCCCACTGGGTTACGAGAGTAAAAGGAAAAGAGAGTGCTCTTGTGTACTGCGCACACACTTGGGCACTATAGAATAACTCCTGCGTAGCTGGCCTGGTTTTCAATGAAACCGGCCACCAGTCACTGAAATCGGTGTGGGGAGCTATTATAACAAATACTTATAACGTAAAGTAGCTTTTGCACGCGGTAACTGGTAACCGCGGAAACGCTGGTATCCCACAGGAACCGTACAATTTCCCGCTATAAAAAGTAGCCTATGTCCTTCCCCGTGGTCTAGACTGTAGTCTATATCTGTGCCAAATTTGATGATGATTGGTTAAGTAGGTTTTACGTAAAAGTGTAGCAACCAAACAAACAAACTCATGTTTATATAACTAGCTGTTGCCCGCGCCTTCGCCCGCGTAAGTACAGGATCCCACGGGAACACTGTAGGTACTTTTTCGGGATAAAATGTAGCTTATGTTTTAATTCAGAGCCTTAACTATTACCATATTAAATTTCATTAAAACCCGTTCAGTAGTTTTTGTGTGAAATAGTAACAAACATCCATCCATCAATCCTCACAAACTTTTACATTTATAACAATACTAGGATATTAGTAAGGGATAAGGATATATCACAGTGTAGGATTGTGGCAACAAATTGGCAACACTCGTGTTGGCAAAGTTTTGGTTCGGTCATGAACTTATTAACTTATTGAAGTACACTGTATACCCCGTTATTCCAAATCAAACATAAGAGACATCACGAAGATCCTATAATATATTATCTTCGTACACGCAAAAGGAAATCCTGCGGGAACTGTACATTTGACCACGAAATAAAGTATCCTATATCCCTCCCAGTGGTCCATTCTATTACCTGTGCTATATTTAATCGAAATCGGTCCAGTAGTTTCGGAGCCCATTCAATCCTATTTTAAAATTAAATATCCACTCCTATTTTAAAATTAAAGCCTGTTTTTATCGCGGCCAAATATATGGTTCCTGCGGGATTTAAATTATTATTTGCCAACCTAGCTAGTAACTGGTGACCTTAAATTCAAAGTAGAATAAATTACTTAGTCATAGAGTTTAGACACTAGATAGAAGCTTTTACTTTACCTAGTAACCTGGATATCAAGTTGGGTTATAAATAGGTACGAGTGAATTCTACTTCTTCTTTATATTTTACATGTTTTTACAACAATTCTATTTCTTAAAATAGTAGATAGTGCTCACAATTTCATTTGCGTAGAACTAACGGAAATAAAACCCTATTTTTTATAAACGGAACCCAAAAATAAAAGTAGCTAAGTTATTCCTTAAAAGATATAACAGCTATCTGCCAGTGAAAGTCCCTTGAAAATCGATCCAGCCGTTTCAGAGATGAGCCGTAACAAACAAACAGACAGACAGACGGATAGACCAAAAAATATTTTTTTATTATAAGTACCGAATAGGTATACTATCATATTATGCATTATGTGAAAATCAGTTAATTTAGAATTACACTTTAATTTTATTTATTTGTTTTTATAGATAATAATACTTAAGTAATCAAATAATTTTAATTGATTAGTTTTATAATTAAATAAATAAAAATAATTATTTTAATTTTATTTTATAATACTATTTGTGCCCGCTTTAAGCTATTATATAGCTTAATGATGCCCGGAACAAAATTAGATAGAAAACTCTAGTGATAGATACCTCAAATCTCAATAAAGCTTCTCTATATTTCCTACATGTATTAAATTAACCTAAAAGAAACTCTATCCCCCTTACTAATAAACGTTGTATAAGCTTTGAATAGTTATACAGTGTTTTGTTCACGTCACACAAGTGACATTTTTAATTCGATAGAAGAAGACAAAACACTGTGTAACTATTCAAAGCTTATACAGCGTTTATTAGTAAGGGCGTATATCTAAAAGGGCTATTCAATCAAGGCAATTAGAGAGATGGGACTGCAAGTTTTACTCTTTCCACAAAAAAGTCTATAGACTATCATCTGGCACTTCTTGAAAATATAAATAAGCAATTTAGTAACATTGTAAAACATTTTTAAAACTCTCTACATTTTAGACCACACATTAACTTGTCCTTTCAACCATGTGACCGCAATTCGGCGATGCGACGTATTGTAGAGTTGGAAAATTGTGTGTGGCTTACACAATATTATGTAGGTGTAGTCCATTCGAGTAAGTTTACAGTGAGTCGTCAGTGCAAATGTCAAAATTGACCAATGACGCTTATTATGCCATGTTCATATTCATCAATTGAAGTAAGCTATTTAGACATTTGCACTGACGGCTCATTCTAAGCTTAATGCGAATAGAGTAACGTAGAATAGTGCTAGAACTTAGATTTAGTATATGTACGCTATTGATATTATAATATTATGAAGTGAAAACAACTTTACTTAATTTGCTCTATATTTTACTAGCAGCTATAAGTACGAACTTGTGTTACGGGTACCAGACAACGGAAATATATTTAATACTTTTGTATTATACGCATATTTTTATTTTTATTATATTACATATACACATAATATTTAATACACATCCATGACCTAAAAACTTTCTGCTCAACCATTGAGCCACAGATGTCGTCTATATAGATAGAAGAAGATATATAGAAGAATAAGATAGATAGATGATCGACAAATACTTAATAACTAAAGATGTATTTTACTTTCCACCTTATAGTATACTAGATGTTGCCCCCGACTTGCAGAAACCGTACATTTTTCACTTAAAAAGTAGCCTATGCCTTCCCCGTGGTCTACTCTATATCTCTGCCCAATTTCATTAAAATCGGTCTTGTAGTTTCGGAGCCTATTCAATGCAAATAAAAAAATAACCTTTTTCTGTTATAAATAATAATATTAGTATACTATTATATTATATTTAATAAAAATATTACACGACGGATACACTAATCCATGTGGCTGTCAATCTGATACGTTGAAAAGCCACTTGATAGACAAAGACAGCAACATAGATTCGCGTATCCATAGGGGGTATGAGTCCATTTAAATTGCTAATATCCATTTTAATGACAATAATTGTAAATAAATGATTAATGACCCAGTAATATTATATTAAAAGTGATATATTGTTATTGGATTTCTTGCACACTGTATCTAATATTTGAGAAAATCGCCTTCTGGCTTTAACCAACAACATTCAATTTATTTCAGAATAATAATTATTTATTTGCGAAATTTTACATCAATACAATTATCAAATCAACATATATAATATTTTATACACTCATTAATTGTTTAACGCCTAATGCAGGGGTTAGGCTAAGCCTGTCCTACAGATCGCCAACATATTTCTACAACTAATATAATATTAATATAATATACATATTTGCCAATTTATACTGTACTTGTACGAGTATATGTATTCGATCATTGATTAAAGACTTCGATCAATAATAGATACATTGTATTATTGATCCAAGATTAAAGATAAAATACAACTTCTATTCACGACACTTACTCATTATTCTACAGGCAGCTAGACTACCTATTATTCGAACATTTTGCTGCAAACATAATTAATACCTTTTAATAAGTAGATTCTGTCATATAGAGACTTATTTTCGCAAAATTCGGTCTCTATTCTCTTTATTGTGTGCTTTTAGGCCCACTTGCGGAGATCTGGGTTAAAATAAATAAACACATTATTAAAAGCCTTCTCTTTCACAAATAAGAAGAAAAAGAGAAAACATGATAAAGTTAACCCAGGGTTAACTTTAGCCCAGATCTGCGCAAGTGGGTCGTACTGCAAACAAAAATAATTTTAAATCAGTTTACAAACAATGAAATAATTGGTAAGAATTTTGATAAAAAATATCCACAGCCGAACAAGAACAAACACAAGTCTTTTGTTGGCTGTTAAAAATAGAGCATTATGATATAAATGCAAAATATGTTTATCTGAATAATTCAAACAAACAAGTTTGTGTTCTGATTTAGAAATCTCGTTCTTGCGTTTGGTTTGAATAAAAAATGATTCGTGAATCGTGATTCATTCATGAAAAACAAGATATAGATCGTGGAGTAGACAGAATATAATATAAGCGCCCGTCACATGTACAGTCAGATCCACAGTCCAAACTGCACATATACCTCAGCCGTTTGAAACGAAGTCCAATCACACACTTTACGTGTGCAGTGCGCTATTGTCCATGTGATAGAAAACATCTTGGTTTACAAATACATTTTTGAGCAACAGAGACAAAACATGCATAATATAAGGTATCTAACAGTTAACAGAAGATTATGAAACAGGCTCTTGCGCCCTTATGGTAGCCTTTCGAAGGGAGCGTCAGTGACGCCACGGCACTGAATTGTATGGGACGGCGACAATGTCACTGTGACACCACAGTGTAATAAAGAGATACAGTGGTCCAACGCGTTTGAAGTCGCGCGAAATGCCGCTTTTGTGTAGGTATTCGTCATTGCTGCAGGGTTGTCACAATAATGTGTTTTATTATAATCTGTTCTACATTTTGTGTAGGTATTCGTAGTATGTGTATGTAGAGTACTAGGAATAAAACAAAAAAATATATATAGAAGTATTAATGAAGAGTTTTATTATAAAAATACAAATACGTATACAAAAGCTCAGGGTTAGCATGATATATATCAATTGATATAGGTATATCGTATATATATCATGATATATATATATCAATTGATATTTATGCTTGATATATTATATCAAAATTGATATTGATATTAAAAAATGTAAAAGAATGTTTTAAATGTAAAAAATCTTACATCAACACAGGTCTTATTTTCCGAGAGTGTTACAAGCCTAGGTCATCAAAAACTTGCTATTTGACACGACATTAACTAATCATAGCCGTCGACGCAGCTTGTAATGGCTTATGACACCCACGTGACCCCCTGTTTTTCGGAAGAAAATTCCTTGTTTGTTATTATACTATTGTTAACCATTTATACCATGTGTAAAATTAATTCGACTGATAAAATTAATACACTTTTTTTTCTTCTGGTTATAAACAAAAGTCATTTTATGGTTTTATGGTTTATTTATATTGATTCTCAAAAGTATCTATCGTTGATTTTTAATTGATTTGAAAACTTTTAATATCAATAATAAATAAATGAGTTTAATTTTACTTCCCTATCTTCAAATTATCAGACATACAAATTATTTCCATTCAACTATTACGAAAAAACATATCAGAGTACCTATGAGATTTGTATGTAATTTTGAAAATATCAAAAAATCAAAAATATCGGATATATATCAAAGATATCTGATATTTTGATATTTATTATAAATATCGGATATTTACGAACCCTGCAAAAGCTACAAATGCGAAACTGAAAGGTATTTTCGACATTTGGATTTACTAGTTTTTAGATTGCGATTGTTGAATTTGACGATGTAGTTAGTAAATTATCATACGTAGATACAATTTTACTAAAAATTCTGACGGGAAACAGGCGCATGGTTATGTATTAAAATTAATCTTCTTTAGCTGTTCATATAATTGACCATTGTAAATAAGTACCTACATACAACTCAAACGAAACACTGTCGCAAACCACTTAAAACAATCAAATTAAAAAGCGTCAACCCCGGCTGACGTGTCCCAAGCGAGTGTATGGCAGCTTGGGCTCGCTACCGCCCCTCTCTCACCCCGCACGCCCCGCACGATTGCTCTGTCTAGACGTGTCCGTTGGACGACTGTAGGTAATAGTTCTATAGGCTGTGGTGACACTGTCTACCTTTAGTACACCTACGCGTTCGTTTGTGGCAGCGACTAATGAGCAGCTGCGAAACGAGACAGCATATGCGAAACTTTGCCATACTACTGACAGTTGTTTTTCGTGTTTCGTAGCCGCATACAAACGCGTAGGTAAACCAAGTCGTTAGAGCACAACTTCTCTTGCAGACTTACGGCTAAAAACTGAAACGTTAGTTAAATTAAGTGACGCTGAAGTAACATGCTGTCCTTGTCATTTCTGCTAGTAGACACAGCGACCGCCTGTGAATACTTGAATAGGAGTTTGAGGTAGCGTTCCAGCATTTGGCCATTACTATCTAATTAAGTCAGCTGTTCTAAAATAATCTCTTGCAAAACATTAGCTCCTATATCTACTATTGGTTTCTGAAATATCAGATCTTTACGTTTGACTTTGGTTGCATGTGAGTGGGCCCTAAAGAATTTCATAGCATTCGTTCGTAATTCAATAGGTATTCAAATAGGTGTTATATGAATTAAATACTAAGTACTAACACCAAGATATTTTTTTACTGAACACCTGGCTAAGACAACCACTCGTACAATGTTAACTAGAATTTAAATAATTAATTAAGAGGTGTTGATAAAAGTGGGTAAGAATATGTCTATCTGTAATATATAAGACCATATTTTGAGTTATTTACTACTCAAATCTATTGATAACTTGTCTTTTTACTTTTACGATATTATAAAATAGTAACGATTAGATATTTTTAACTAATATTAGATTTTGTTCCGGTTTTTTATCGATATAAACAGCGATTAAAGAGGAAGGATTTTATGTACTGTATTTACTCATAAAAGGTAATAATATATATGTGGATTATCTTAAGGCAGATAATCGCGGGCAAATAATTTATTTCTTTATTTATTTTTTATTTAAAACACTTTATGCAACGATTGTACAAAGGCGGGCTTAATGCCTTATGGCATTCTCTACCAGCCAACATTAGGGTGATGCAGAGATAAGTTGAAGTAGGCGCATTTTTTATAATATACAGATTCAATAATAATAAAACAATGGGTACACTGACTACTATACATATATCTAGCTATACTATATGTAGCTACTATACATATATGTAACTAATACATCTACATATCAGCACTAAAGATCAATGAAATGAGTAGGTACACATTCATCAATTACTTGTGAGTGTTGTGACTTGTGACTCGAAGAGAGCGGATGGACGCAAAAACGAACCTTGAAAACCTGTTCCACTTCCATCTCCGTGGCAAAAACTTAAGGCGCATTACACACAGATAATGCACTAGCTCTCAAGCTCGATATTACGCGTGAAAATAACACAAGTAGGAGTTACTGTGAGAGAGCCACGCTTCGACATGAATGGGCCGGCTCGACCGGGTAAATACAACGACCTCACAGAAAACCGGCGTGAAATAACTCTTGCGTTGCGTTTCGCCGAGTGAGTAAGGTTACCGGAGGCCCATGGGGGGGATTAGGGATTTTAAGGACCAGGACGCAAGTCGCAGTACCAGAGGAGTTACAAGTGTAACTCCTCTGGTGTTGCGAGTGTCCATGGGCGGCGGTAATCGCTTACCATTAGGCGATCCGTCTGCTCGTTTCCTGGTTCATTACATAAAAAAAAACAAGAATCAGTAGATCAGCAGTAGTTATTGCTATTTGTTTCACTTACTTTGATGGTTTCCACTTCTCTTCTTCCCACAACTCTACTCTCATGAGATGTAGGTACCTACTAATATAGTGAAATGGCCTCTATTAAAAATTATAGGACTTTATCGCAAAATTATGCGAGAAAAATAGAATTACGTAGCAATTTACCACGAAATGATCTGGGAAAAGTATTCAGAAATTGTATAAAATTGATATGATTCTACCACGAAACGACCCAGGAAAAACTTTACCACGAAACTATTCATAGATTTAAGTTTACAATGTAAAATATATATTTCTTTTAAAAGAACAATTTTCCATCTTTTTGCTAAAAGTGAAGTGCGAGTTTCTTACGCCGGTTCTTCTCGGCGGGTTAGGGTTGAACTGGTGGTAGCTTTTATTGTTGACTTTCCGAAAATATCTTGTTAAGTTTTATTTGAAAATAAAATTTTCATTTTCATTTTTCATTCGTAAAATTATTTCCTAAACCTTACTAAACTTTGAAATATTTGTTTTTACAGTGTTACAACTATGCCGAGCGAATATCCCAAACGCCTTGCCGGAATGGTACGCAGCGAACCTCATTAACGACCCCAACTATTCTCCAAAACCACTCACCGAGATCTTCTCAACGATCGGAGTTTTCCCGTCCAGCACCGACGCAACCACAACCTGGACTAGCACAACAACCGCTCCAACAACCACAGAGCCAACAACCAGAAATGTACAGACGCAGGGACCACAGATCCCCATATCTAGACAACCACCACCGGCCATGTCTCAAATAACCAACCCACCACAAAATCGGGGCTCCCCAGCTATAATCTGGCCTGTACCGCAGTCGACGTCGCCAGCTCCCCAAACCATACCCACCGATCCACCGTACCAGTCCACTTCCCCGATTTGGAACGTGAACCAGCCCAACTGGTTGCAAAACCAACCAAATCCGGGTTCGGGTGTGTGGAATGGGAGTAACAACTGGTCGCAAAACCAACCAAATCAGAGTCCGGGTGTGTGGAACGGGAATAACAACTGGTCGCAAAATCAACCAAATCTGGGTCCGGGTGTGTGGAACGGGAGCAACAACTGGTCGCAAAACCAACCAAATCAGGGTCCGGGTGTGTGGAATGGGAATAACAACTGGTCGCAAAACCAACCGAGTATTCAGCCTTATCTGCCTCTCGCGATCAGCCCGAACACCAATTCTCCAACATCGAATCGTCCGTGCGACAACCCCACTTCACCCCAAGCTTCGATCGTGTCGAACGTCCCTCAAACCCAAGATCCCTCTGCAGCAAGTCAAAACTCTGGATCTCCACGACCAATACTGACAATAAGTGTCAGACGCAAGGGACACAAAACCAATGTGCTGATCAACCCTTCCACAACAACCTCAACGACCACAAGGAGCCCGACAACTACGAGAAGAAAACGAAACAACTACGAAGCTTGTTTGGTATCTTGTAAGAATAAGAAGGAGCCGATCTGCTCAAGTCCAAAAGGCGCTACGCCTATAAATCCGGACAATCTGAAAGGGTTCGCATCAATGTGTCACATGGCCTGCCAGAACAACTTTAGAAACCGTGAGTATTTATTTATTAACCTACTAGCGACCCGCCCCAGCTTCGCACGGGTACAATACTGATACTAATACTACAGAATGTCTTTATACCTCTAACAAAACGGGCGAAATCTAGTCAAAACAAACAGATACAAATAATATAGGTACCTACTAAAACTCAATGAAATAAGTAGGTGGGTATACTTTTATCGTATGAAATACCATAGATCTAAACTCCCCCCGCACGCGCACCCCTGCCTTGGTGACGCCCACTTAGCAACGGGCCGTGCAGCAGAAATCGTAATATTTTAATTTCGCCATAACTTCAAAACCAAACGTCCAATTTCAATCATTCAAAGACCAAATATTATCTACATAAACTGTACTTAGTGATAAAATAATTTATTTTGATAAGGATTAATAGCATGAGTAAAATAAACGCGTTTAAATGAAGTCCAAAAAAAATCAAGATTTCTAAATAAAAAAATTGTTGTTGTGCCTCACTCGACATAGATAGGTATAGTGTGTCGCGGACTTTTTTGTAGATATTTATCAGATCTACAATTAATTAGAACATTTTATGGTTCTATCTTTTATAGTTTAGGCAGCGTACGCAAAATAAGTAACTTTTCTGGTTGAATTTGTACACCTTGTGTCCGAAAAACCCAAATATTTTACGGAACCCTATTTTTTTCCAAAATAAAATTTAGCCTATGTTACTCGTGGATAATCTGGGGGCACGGCAGTGCACCCGCCAAGTCGAGCGCGAAGCAAACACTGCCGTACCATCCTTTACTGGAACCATTTCGCCGCATTTTCAGGCCCCTATTTGAGAACCTCTGGATAAGACCAGAACGCAGAAATTTTCGTCATCCAATAAGCTATAATCACGTACTTAAAATCCAAAATTTCAAGTCTGTAGGTCATTTAGTTCCGAAGTTAAGCGAAAGCAAAGTTTCGCATTTTCGACACTCACTCACTCACTCACTCACTCACTCACTCATGATCATCAAAATAGAACTAGTACTTCCCATAAACTTAGAGAGCTGAAATTTGGTACAGAGTTGGGGTTTAATGGCCATATAAAGGGAAAACTATAAAAACTAGGATAATCGATCTGGGGGCACGGCAGTGCCCCTGCCAAGTCGAGCGCGAAGCAAACACTGCCGTACCATTCTTCCTATTTGAGAACCTCTAGATAAGACCAGAACGACGATCTGAGGGCACGGCAGTGCCCCCGCCAAGTCGAGCGCGAAGCAAACACTGCCGTACCATTCTTTACTGGAACCATTTCGCCGCATTTTCAGGCCCCTATTTGAGAACCTCTAGATAAGACCAGAACGTCGATTTGGGGGCACGGCAGTGCCCCCGCCAAGTCGAGTGCGAAGCAAACACTGCCGTACCATTCTTTACTAGAACCATTTTGCCGCATTTTCAGGCCCCTATTTGAGAACCTCTAGATAAGACCAGAACGTCGATCTGGGGGCACGGCAGTGCCCCCGCCAAGTCGAGCGCGAAGCAAACACTGCCGTACCATTCTTTACTGGAACCATTTCGCCGCATTTTCACGCCCCTATTTGAGAACCTCTGGATAAGACCAGAACGTCGATCTGGGGGCACGGCAGTGCCCCCGCCAAGTCGAGCGCGAAGCAAACACTGCCGTACCATTCTTTAGTGGAACCATTTCGCCGCATTTTCAGGTCCCTATTTGGGAACCTCTGGATAAGACCAGAACGTCGATCTGGGGGCACGGCAATGCCCCCGCCAAGTCGAGCGCGAAGCAAACACTGCCGTACCATTCTTTACTGGAACCATTTCGCCGCATTTTCAGGCCCCTATTTGAAAACCTCTGGATAAGACCAGAACGTCGATCTGGGGGCACGGCAGTGCCCCCACCAAGTCGAGCGCGAAGCAAACACTGCCGTACCATTCTTTACTGGAACCATTTCGCCGCATTTTCAGGCCCCTATTTGAGAACCTATGGATAAGACCAGAACGTCGATCTGGGGGCACGGCAGTGCCCCCGCCAAGTCGAACGCGAAGCAAACACTGCCGTACGATTCTTTACTGGAACCATTTCGCCGCATTTTCAGGTCCCTATTTGAGGAGCTCTGGATAAGACCAGAACGCAGAAATTTAAACATAAAAAAATCGACTGTTATTGCAAAAACCTAGCGAAGTGGGACACATCTTCTAATTAAATCTAGCCCGTAGCGTCCCACTGCTGGACGAATGCCTCCCCTTCTGCTTTTGATACGCATATAAATAAAATTAAAGGAAAACTCTGGATAAGACTAGACTGGCTTTTATACTTATACTTACAAGTTTACAAGAAGAAATAGTCGAACGATTAACTTTATTCTACTCGAACATTACACAAATTAAATAAACAAATTACACTAAAATCTAGTAAAATAAATCAATATCAACTTTTCTACAAAAAGAAGTGAAATCCCACCAAAAACATTCTGTAAAAAACTAGCCAAGTCTCGATAGAGCTGCTCGTTTATCTCTAAAAAGTAGTGAAATCTAGACAAAGTCGTTCCAAGTCTAAGGTTCCTTACTGCGATTTCTTTATTATTATAGTTGATGTTGTGTGACTTGGCCGTTGAAGGGTACACAAGGGTACAAAAGGGGCTCCATGACACCACTGCTCCAATATATGTGTTCTACAATCAACAACAGCCTAAAATGAGACACTAGCATTCAATTACCAATACCAGTATGGGCTATTATCTCGCTTAACAAACATAGGTAGTTACAACAGATATACATTACGTGTAAACAAAATTGACTTGTACCCACTAACGTATAAAGAATGTTCAACGGCCAAGTCACACGACATCAACTATAATAATAAAGAAATCGCAGTAAGGAACCTTAGACTTGGAACGACTTTGTCTAGATTTCACTACTTTTTAGAGATAAACGAGCAGCTCTATCGAGACTTGGCTAGTTTTTTACAGAATGTTTTTGGTGGGATATAGCTTTCGAATAGTGAAAGAATTTTTGAAATCGGTCCAGTACTTTTTGAGCCTATTCATTACAAACAAACAAACAAACATACAAACAAAGTTTTCCTCTTTATAATATTAGTGTAGATTTTTAATATAATACATATTATATACAACGCACTACATAGTTACGTAGGTAAATTAATACCTACAATTTTTATAAAACTATAACCCGCCTACGTTAATTATATAGCCTATGTTTCCCGGGCTATTATTGCGTACCTACTATTTAGTATCTTTTAATACCTCATTTATTGAAATCCGGACTGGTAGTTTAAGAGCTGCGGTGGAACAAACATTCATACATACATTGCAGAAATCATTACCCTTCGTTTTGGCTTCGCCGTATTTGGGTAAAAACCACCCACCGCGACAGCTAGCCTTACAAGGTAAGGCGTAGTTTCGTTAGGTAGGTACACGTCTGTGCGTGACAATTTAGTTCGGCCTCACTGTGCAGTTCGCAGAACTCTTGCCTTGACTTTTTTATCTGGTCTGTGCTGGTTCCTATACAAAGTTTTTTTAGACAAGTATATGTATCACAAGCATTACAAGTTGTAAGCGCGTAATGTGCACGAAACTATACATTACGTACACAATTATTTAATTACTCACCTGTGAATTGGACCGGCAAAATGCGTGAATGCGTAACTATTCAACAGTAATTAAATATTTATGTTAGGGTAAAGCTAATTTTACTTTCCTACCACAATACGAGTAATATCCTTAGTAATATTATAAACGCGAACGCTTACTAATATTATATACAAAATATGCATGGGTGTATGGATGTTTGTTACTATTTCACGCAATAACTACTGAACGGATTTTGATGAAATTTGGTATGGTAGTAGTTAAGACTCTGGATTAACTCATATACTACTTTTATCGTAACAAAATGTACCTTTCTACTGTTTAATTCTACTGTATTACCACTAAGAGACATGCAACTAAACTCAAGTGACTATTGACTATATAAAAAGAAAATCCGGTTAAAATAACTAATTGCCTATTATATAAGCAGTAAGTTGCGAGTTTCTTTCCCCGGTTCTTCTCTTCTCTCTTGTCCTACATGATGCCTACCACCGGTTCGTTTCCGAACCGGTGGTAGGCATCATGTAGGACAATTCTATAAGCGTTATATTATAACCTACATGGAAATAAAAAATTTGAGTTTGAGTACATTATTATCTAAACTTTCATTATTTATCACTCTAAAATCTGCCAATAATGCCATAAAAAGCTTTGTGCAAAATTCCGAGACAACCTACCAACCTACGTTTTTTCTTTCTTAACAGAACAATACGAGAAAGTAGCGGACGGTCGGTGTGGCAAGCTGCGTACAAGAATTCGACCAGTGGGCCAAGACAAACTCAACAGGCACGAACTGAATAAGGCTCAGTATACCGTGGTGCACGATGGGGACGAAACCGTCATTGAATTCTCGGAGTTAGGACGCTCAACATAGAGCACAGTTTCCCGTAATTGGATTCACCTAGTCGTTTTACTACGCACATTAGGGCTAGTCTAACCAGTCAAAGAACGAACCTGGCTGGCTGGTTAAAGAAAACAGTTATTTCCTGACTCCATTAGTACTACCATTTTTATAAAAACTACAACCTGACTAATTAAATTATAATATAGCCTATGTTACGAATCTATTGACACCTCGGACTCGGACCAGTAGTTTAGGTGGTACGCTGGAACAAACGTACATAGACTGCCAAAATCTCATTACCCTTCCTTTTGTCTTCGCCGTAATCGGGTATACATATAGGACCGTATTACCTAAGAAATGTTATGACCTAAAATATAAAATTGTATGAATATCAACATACTTAGTAGGTTCGCGACTTTACAGCTAGAGAAGGCTCGAGCCTGCGCGAGAATTTTTTTCGTTTTGTCTGAACTGACCTGGGGCTGTCATTTAGACTTCATTTATAAATAAGTAATATATAACTCCCCACTCCGATATCGGTGACGGTGGCTTGTTTCATTGAAACCAGACCAGTTACGCAGGAGTAATTTTTTTAGTGCCCAAGTGTGTGTGCAGTACATCTTTACTCTCATAATACAGTGAGACAGATAACCGACACGACTGACGAGATCAGGCGCAGGTCCGAATTTTTACATGTCCATCCGACGCATGGATCATCTTTCTTGTCAGACAATCGGGTGATCAGCCTGCATTGTCCTAACCAAACTTGAAAACAATATTCTGTATTGCCCCAATGCGGGAATCGAACCCACGACCTCAGAGTCGAGAGCCAATGCCGTAACCACTAGACCACGGAGGTTGTTCACCGATGATAAATAAGTAGTTCACCGATGAGAGAACCGGCTTCGGCACGAATAGACTGGCTCGACTGGAGAAAAAATGCGGCCTCACAGCAAACCGGGATCCTGCAGGTAAAGTCACCAGTTTTAAATACCGGCAACGCACCTGTAACTCCTCTGATATCACGAGTGTCCATGAGGAGGTAATCGCTCCCCATCAGGCGATCTGCTCGTTTATTGTCTCATTCTATAAAAAAGTCATATATAACACTAGATAGGTATATTTAAGTCGCATTCGACCAAACTGGTAGGTACGTAAAAATATACGTTCTTAGCGACCTACATTTTATAGAAAATTGTATACTATCCCCCTTACTTATAACAATATTTATCCAGTAGATAAGCAATACAATGTTTTGTCTTTTGCTGTCAAGCGAATTTTCCAACTAATAAGACAAGATCAAAACATTGTATTGCTTAACTACTGGATAAATATTTTCATTATATAGATTAAGTTACAACATTGTAAAAATATTTTTTTTGAAAAGAACAATTTTCCCATCTTTTTGCTAAAAGGTGGCCCCGTGCGAGTTTCTTACGCCGGTTCTTCTCGCCGGGCTAGTTTCCGAACCGGTGGTAGGCATCATGTAGGACAATTCTATAAGTGTTATTTCATAACCTATATGGAAATAAAAATTTTGAGTTTGAGTTTGAGTTTGAAATTAGTAAGGGGGTATAGTTGTAGTATTATTGTGTTGAAAGTATTATGTACATTGTAAATTGTAAGAAACAATTATAACCGGCCATATAAATAATTTTAATCTTAAGTAATTATAATAATTTGTCAATATCCCGTCCAATTTTTATTGTAATATAATAATAAATAAAATTATAACGTCATTTTTTCAGAATATTGTTTATTTATACTTCCCTACCTATTTGTTTAACAATAAATACAAATTTAATCAGTCAAATTTATTTATGACAATATAATAAATTATACAATTAATATTTTATTTTATTATTGTAAAAGTTGATTAGTTTGTTATTACTAGACAGCTAAACATATTTGTTGTTTAATAAATTCAAATAGGTCGATAGGCTTTTTAATTTCGGTAAAATATGCGGTATTCCTTCTATAGCAACATAGTTCTGAAGTTCGATTCTGCTATTTCAATCTTACAATAAAATATGTAACGTCTCCGAAAATCAACTACGGATACTTCGGGCACATGATTCACTGCACGTTTAGGCGAAAAAATTACTGTCATACTCAAAGTAAAAAAAATAATCTCATGTATGGGTGACTCACCGCAAAACGCAAACTCGCCCATATAAAGAAAAAAATTTTTTTTCGAGTATGACAATTATTTTTCTGCTTAAACGTCTTTACTTAAGCAGTAGATCATATGCGCGAAGTATCCGTAATTGATTTTACCGAACCTTATATAATATTACAGTTGCAATACAGTATCGATCTCATATAAAACAGAAAAATTGTATTCTCATGAACGTCAAACAAATTTTAAAATGCTATATTGCGATTCAAATGAAAATAGGATCGAGTCGGCGTCATATTGTTTCGAATTTAGATTATGATAGTTAAATTTATGTTTAGTTAATTGATTACTATTTAACGTTTTTATTTAAATTCGATGCAAGACTATTAATAATATATGCACATAAGTTTTTATGGAAATCGCGCTTTTACGTGGTAGAGCCATGCTTCGGCACGAATGGGCCGGCTCGACCGGAGAAATACCACGGGCTCACAGAAAACCGGCGTGAAACAGCGTTTGCGCTGTGTTTCGCCGAGTGAGTGAGTTTACCGGAGGCCCAATCCCCTACCCTATTCCCTTCCCTACCCTCCCCTATTACCCTATTCCCTCTTAAAAGGCCGGCAACGCACTTGCAGCTCTTCTGATGCTGCGAGTGTCCATGGGCGACGGAAGTTGCTTTCCATCAGGTGACCCGTTTGCTCGTTTGCCCCCATATTTCATAAAATAAAAAAAAAAGATATTTGACAGAAAAAGGTCATTGACGTTCCTATTCTCATTTGAAACGCGTTATACAAACGAAGAAAACGACTTTGGGTCAGTTTATAATAAGTGTCAATTCACATCGAAACAAGGATACACGACGCGACCCTGCATTTTAAGATCTGTCGCGTAGACGGTTAATTTATAATTCATTGGAAGTTAATTAAAGGGTAAATTTAATTGAGAATTGGGGATCTGGTGACCAATTCTCTTAGTTTCAAATGTTCAATTCGCAGTTGGGCTTCGTGTGCGTGCGAGTGTGACAAATTGCTGATACTGGAATCATACTACAAATTTAACAATTTAATTGCGAGAATTAGCCTTCTGGTACAAACTTACATACGCCTAATTTGTTATGTACTATCGTAAATTCTTGTAAAGGAACTTTTTTCATATTTTATGTATTTTACAATTTGAATAAAAGATGACTCTACTATAAACTCCTTCTTATAATAACTTCATATAAATTCCGAACCAGCTCGTAAATAGTATTATTGTGGCCCTAGAAGGTCATAGATAGTATATCTAAAGCCTCAGAAATTATTCAGCTAAGTCTCTAGAGGTGCTAGCCTCTGAAAGTTATTCGGCTAGGTCTCTAGAAGTTCTAGCCTCTGAGAGTTATTCGGCTAGATCTCTAGAGGTTCTAACATCTGAGTGTTATTCAGCTAGGTCTCTAGAGGTTCTAGCCTCTGAGAGTTCTTCGACTAGATCTCTAGATGTTCTAACCTCTAAGAGTTATTTGGCTAGGTCTCTAGAGGTTCTAGCCGCTGAGAGTTATTCGGCTAGGTCTCTAGAGGTTCTAATATCTGAGAGTTATCCAGCTAGGTCTCTAGAGGTTCTAACCTCTGAGAGTTCTTCGACTAGATATCTAGACGTTCTAACCTCTAAGAGTTATTTGGCTTTCTAACCTCTGAGAGTTATTCGGCTAGGTATCTAGAAGTTCTAGCCTCTGAGAGTTATTCGGCTAGGTATCTAGAAGTTCTAGCCTCTGAGAGTTATTCGGCTAGATCTTTAGAGGTTCTAACATCTGAGAATTATTCAGCTAGGTCTCTAGACGTTTTAGCCTCTGAGAGTTCTTCGGCTAGGTCTCTAGACGTTCTAGCCTCCGATAGCCTCAGCTGGGCCTAGAACCTCTGGAAGTTGTTCTGTTGCTGATTGTTCTGTTGTTGGCTAAACATCATCTGTTGCTGATGGAACTCGCCCCCGCCGCCTCCGCCGTTGCCTTGGTTCGGACCTGAAATATGTTAGTCATGATTTCTCAGGTAAAATACTTTTTACATTGTCAAAGTAAATGATATAGAGAGCAAACAACTAGACATATTGTTTCTACTTATATATTATCGCATGTTTTTGATTAATTTGTATGAGCTTCAAAACAGCTCCCTTAGCGAAAACGGCTTTTGGGTACTACTAAACCCAAATGAAATTAAGCTAAGCACAAACTCGATAATTGAAATGTTACATTTTTTAGGCCTTACCTTGCGTTTTTTAGAGGACGCAATTTTATTTTTTTGATGTGTAGGGGGGGTCAGTGTAAAGCTAAAAACAAGTTTGTGGGGTCGCAACCCTTGTCCCACGGCCGCCATCTTGAAAATAGGGGTTGAAATGGTTTTTACGGTATATCTCTTAAACTATTTATTTGATAAAAAAAATTTGTTGCAAATTAAATTCTCTACAACTTTGGTCCAGTAACTTTTTGTCGTAGAACTATAAATAAAAAAGTTATAAGCGAAAATCTTCAGAAATTCGAGAAAATAAAATTGCGTCCTCTAAAAAACGCAACCCCAAATGTAACTTTTCAATGGACTAAACGCATTACATAGTCTCTTTACTTCATTTTGACTTTTGAAAACTATCTAAAATAAAATATTCATCATCATCATCATATTATAATTATATTACCAAATATATGAAGCAAAAACTTTCAGTGCAATTTTATGTGAATTGTGCGAACGACGGAGTATGATATTTGGCAGAGTTAAAGTTTATGTGGAGGTAGGTGTGCAGAAAGCTATATATTTTTTAAATATTGCTTAAAATATTTAAAACAATTAAAGTAACAACAGCACACACTGATTGTAACGTAAAATATAGGCATGGGCTTTTGTTATAATATGTTGACATTTACTTTTTTTTATCAAAGAAGCAAAAGAACCCGTGTAAAGTTCAAAAATTGAAAATTCTTTTAATTATTATGGTGGAATTTCGACCACAGGGCAACCTTAAGTTGTTGAAAATGCTTTACTTACGCCGTTAGTACTTAGTACACTGCGAACTGCGGTAGTTACTGTCACACTCTTCGAAATGTATCGCGTTATGTTGAATCTCGCTCTATCGCTTAAATTTCGCTTTTTCGTCGGTGTACTAAAGGCGTTAACGTGTTAAAGGATAATATAGGTTCTTAACATACCTGACATTCTCATTCTTTTCGCGTTATTCGCATGTTGGTCGTGACTATTCGCTTGAACTTGATTTTGTTGTGTCTGAAATAGTTGAGATTAGTATTAAAAATTATAATTATGTATTTAGCGATTGTTGTACCATTAAGACTGGGAATATATTCAACGGAATCCGGCGGACCGGGGAAAATTCATAGCACTGAAAATAGAATAAAGGTGGGAATCGAACACACAAGTGTCGAGTCAAATGTCAATGGCTGTTCCACGGAAAAAAGTGCTTGTTAGCGCTTGCTAGCGCTAAAGAAAAAAAAGCAGATTAATAGGCTACACGAATGAATTTTTTTTATTGCATAAATGAATAGTACTCTTAAATATGAGTAACTTCTTAGAAGAAACCGTATATCAAAAGTCAATATTTTCAAAGGTACAGCGATTTGTTTGCAAAATTTCGCAAGTCCCGTGAAAACGCTCCATACTAAAGTCGTACGTAGCTATGACGTCACGTCCATGTAAAATCGTATGAAGTATACGGCCGCAGGAACATATTTGTAAATATCTCCGATATTTGTGAGTTTAAGTTCATACATACCATAGTAAAAGTTTTTGTATATGATGTAAGTAAACTAATTATGTAGGTTTTGTTTACTAATTTAGCAAGAAAAAAAAAAATTTTTTTGTACTTTTTAGATGTATCTAATGACTAAACTATAAATAAAATATTATATTTTTTTACATTTACGAAGTAGTAATGCCTTAAAATTTCTGAATACATTATTGAAACTTAATATTTTAGATGTAGTCGTGTACCCAATTATCGGCCAAGACATATTTGCTAACTTCAATACTGCTAACATAATCCGCCATTTTGCTTATTTAACGCCAGCGGTCGCCATTTTGCTTACGTTTTTTGCCACACAGCCAATGTCACATATGACAGCTCAACACTCGACACTTCGATTTTCAACTCTATTGTATTAGCGCGTAGTTCTATTTTCAGTGCTCTGAATTTTCCCGGGCCCGCCGGATTCCGGATCATATAATAGTCCCAGCCTAACTTTTTGTTTGAGCCGTCAACTACTCATCTGTGACACTAAATAGAGACTCGGTAATCGTTATATTATATACTAAGATACTCACATTTGGCTGTTGCTGCTGGTTTTGCCTGGCTTTCGAATCGCTCTTGTCCTGGTCTTGGTCGTCATCTGTGAGGAACTCTCTCTTTGGATACGGGATTGGACAGCCGGCAAATACATCCTGGAATTTGTGACAAATATTTTTAACTCCAATTACAACACAGGGGTAGCCAACCGCCTTATCAAAGTACAAGTAATTTACTAGACTACTCAGGTCTGATATTTTAAAATAGTCTTATGGTACATAAAGCACGACTCTTCCTCAGCGAAAATATGAATAGGGCGTGCCTTTGGACGTGACTAAAGTGAAACCTTGCCGAAATGAGGTGTGCATTGGCCGTTGAGTTACGCCGTGTGTGTATATGTGTATGCAGGGCCCAAGGTCAGTGTGTTAAAGTAAAGGCGTTATGAATTGATTACTAACCTAGGTATTCTTGACTTTCATATTACTCTGCTTATTTAGTTATTTTACCTCTCCTGTGCTGCAGGGTTGCCTGGAAGAGATCGCTTATAGCGCCTTATATAAGGCCGCCATTGCCCACATTTAGATTATAAGTTTAGTTTTAGTCTAATGATTGCATTCATTAAGTTTTAATGTGAGAAATAAAGAGGATCTATCTATCAGTGGCGAGGGCTGCTTCTCCTTCATAGGGAAGCCGGAGCCTGTATAGTAGGTAGGGATTTCTATGAAGGTTTGCAAAAGGTAAGTGACAAGGGAAGCCGATAGGAATGGAGTTATAGGAACCCTCCCCCACTGCTATCTATCTAGGTAAGGTTAATAATACATTTGTAACGCCTTCACTTTTATTTATATTAGTTACACTAATATTATGAAGATAGATTTGTTTGTTTGTATTTGATAGGCTCTGAAACTACTGGGCTGATTTTGATGAAATTTGGCACATATAGAGAAAATTAGGATAAGTGGCGAGAAACATAACAGCGTCATAAAAAAAACGTAAAAATATAATAATTACCTGGGTAGGTAAGGGATCCTCTGAGAAATAAGGATCCTGCATAGCTTGCTCCGATGTTATTCTCTTGTTGGGATCCATGAGTAGCAGCCGCTGTAGAAGACTGAACGCTTTGCTGTCCGGTTTTATTTTGTGCCTGTCCATATATTTACTTAACGAACAATTTTGGTAGCTGAAATTGAACATTCATGACATTAATTTATATGCCAAGAGACAAAATTAGGCCTTTTTTGTTTATTACAAAATTTAGCACGATTAAAAAACGATTGTGGGAATACGGTGATAAGCCCCCAAAGGGAGATCTCTGACCAAGCGAAGTGCTATGCTAGGTCAGGCCGAAGCCCACTGTAGTGGTTTTCAGATGTCGTATAAATACCGCCGATCTTAGAAAATTTCGATAGCGCGATTCAGGACTGTGCGCTGATTGGTTCGCCACACGATAGTACCTATTCGTTTCATAAGCGATAGAAGTGAAACCTCCAAAAACATAACCTAACAGTTGTCCAATTTTAGCGTTTTGTCGAATTTGAAATCATAATGACGCTTCAAGCTTCAAGCTAAAAACTTCAAGAAAACATTTTTTTTTATTAATAGGTGCTACAATTGAACTTACTTTGATCTCTTGAAATCTTTAACAAGTGTGGCATGTTCGGGCATTTTCCTGATGTCCTCCCAATCTTTCTCCAGTGGAAAACCCATTACATTAAATATCCTGTCCAGTTGATCGTGGTGGTACGGGTTACTAGTCTTGATGTCTTCCTGACGGCAGTGGAATATTGGCTCGGATGTGAGCAGTTCAGCAAATATACAACCAATCGCCCATATATCTGAAATAACAAAATAGAAAAATAGCGTTAATGTACTTTTAAAATATTATCTTTATTATTCGTTATTCTGATGTGTAAGCTATATTACTGTATTAACTAAAATCCATTCAGCAGTTTTTGTGTGAAAGACTCACAAATATCGATCCATCCATCCTCACAAAATTTCTTATTTATAATATATAGCTGTTGCCCGCGGCTCCGCCCGCGTAAATATAGTTTTTTCGCGGTCGCGGATAAAAAATAGATAAAAACATTCCTTGATGCGGATTATATATCATGCTAAAATTTCAGCTCGATTGGTGCAGAACTTTTTGAGTTTTACACAAACAACATAACATTTTTATATGTAAGGTTTGGTAAAATCAATTACGGAAACTTGGGGTACGTCATATACTGCTTGTGTAAAGACGTTTAGGCAAAAAGAAAAAAAATAAACCCGTGTAAAAAAAACTAAAATTATTAAATTAAAATATTGCAAGAAATTAAATCTTTTGCATAAAGCGTCCGCGCGCGACAAGAACAGCAGATTGAGCACGACAGAGACAGCGATACATATTGCATACACCAGGAAAGGTCATTCGAGTTCATATCTGAACAGCTGTTCGCGCGTGGTCGATATAATGAATAATAGATGTAATTTCCTGCAACATAATTTAATTTTGTTATTTAAAAAAAAACCACGAGTATCAAATATTTTTTTTGCCTAAACGTCTTTAAATAAGCAGTAAGTATATGACGTACCCAAAGTTTCCGTAATTGATTTTACCAAACCTTATATAAGACAATAGCAAAGTATTTAAAAACAGTCAAGATCCTTGATTGTGCGTTTTGATCTTTAAAACTAACAGATTTTGATGGAGAAGATCTAGGGAGGTATTTGCCCAAAGGCCTCTGTGGCCTTTGGGCAAATACCTCCAGTCCAGTTAACATAGTCCAAACTTCTAAAGAAAACCATTATTATTATAACATAAATTGTGTAATTTCTATATAATGCTATAAATAATTTAATAAACAGATTTTAAAGCAGTTTTCATCAATGAAGTGATTCATGGAAGATTCATAAGGGGCCATCCATAAATAACGTCACACGAATTTTAAGTTTTTTTTACCCCTACCTTGTCACAGTTGGTCACATTTGTGAGACCCCCTGCCTCCCTAGTTTGACGTCACATATTTTGCAAATTTACATTTAGAAATTATTGAATAAAAATATCGGTTCCGAAACCAGTTTTATTTCCATTTAAATTATTTTAAATAAAATTAACATCGAATGAAACAATTAACAAAACAAATAACGAATAATTAGATTAATTAAAGAAATTAACGAAACAAATAAGTAATGATTGACTATGTTAACTAAAGAAACAAAAAACGATTGACTATATTAATTAAAGAAATTAACAAAACAAAAAATAATATTAATAGAATTATCTTTAAATTATAGATACAAACTTAATAATCTTCAATCCATGGGCTTTGAACCCACTCTTTTAAATTATTTATAACTGGCATACCTATATGTTTTTTGAGGTTTTCGTTAAGTAAGTTTATAGTTCGTATTTTAACACTTAGATAATATAATTGATTTTGAAATGTGACGTCACAATTTTTTTTTTTTTAAATTACTGTCGGTTTTTATTTTCCGACAGCCTTATTTCTGTATTTGTAACTGTTAAATAATAATTTTTTTTTTTAACTTATGTTTCGCGCCGTAGTGTTCTGCCGGATGTTTCTTGATGACTGATTGCCTTTGATTACTTTTGCAGCTATTTCTCTTGCCATTGCTATAAATATTTCTCTTTGCTTTTTGTTCGTCATTATATCTCGTATATTGTCTTTATCTATGTTAATGTTCATTTTATATTCTGTTTCTGTTCTTATTAATTGGTATTTCACACATTCGCAGAGGCAATGAGTCACTGTTTGTATAGATGTTCCGTCGCATTCACAGATTCCAGAGTCGAGTCTAATTTTAAAGCGGTGGAGGTATTCACCAAACCCACCGTGCCCAGTAAGTATTTGTGCCATGAGGTTATCCTTTGGTAACTCGGTGAGGATTTTGTGGGCTTGGCGAACTTTCCTGAAGAAATAGAATATGTTTTTTTCTCTTCGTGTCTCTTCATAGTTATTCTGATAGATCTCCAGAGTGCGTTTTCTTATCTGGAATTTCGCTGCGCTTATTGGCACCGCTTCATACGCTGGAGTTGTCTTGGCCTTTGTGGCTTCTTTTGCTAGTTCATCAGCTCTCTCGTTGCCTTCTATTCCAATGTGGGCTTTTATCCAATGCCAGTTAATCGTGATTCTATTTTCCCTTATGTGGTTTTTTATGTCCACGACCACTGGATTTAAGCTATTTGGGTCTGCTAGCGTCTGGAGAGTTGATCTTGAGTCAGAGAGCCCTTCTGGATCCCGGATTTTTAATATTTGCAAGCATCTGTACTGCTCTCCAGATGGCCACCAGCTCCGCCTGGTAGACCGAGCAGTACTCATCTAGTTTTATTTTGCTCTTCTTTGCTTCTCTCCCCCTCTCCCACCAGCTAACCGCCGCCCCCACCTTGCCCTCCAGCTTACTTCCATCTGTATATATGGTTGGTATTTCTTTTTCTATGTGTTCGAGGTCTTTTTCTTCGGTGATAAGCTGGAAAAGCCTCTGCTTTTCCAGCTTATCACCGAATCGGCGGCACGCTCGGCGGGGTGGGGCAGATCAAATGGATGGGCTCTTGTCTCCAAATTTCGGTCTGGGTATTCCTCTATTGGCTTGCCCCTTTTGATTCTGTACAGCGTCGCGTTCTCTTTTATCCTCAGGTACAACGGTATGGTGCCGCTGAGGATGGTGCTGTCCATTAGGGAGGTAGTCTTATGAGCCTTTGATATTTTTAAGGTGAATTGTTTGTTTATTCGGTCTATTTTGTTCCTAATGTATTTTTTCTTTATTACAGGCTCCCATACGCTGGCCGCGTACAAGATGGTGGGTTCTACCACGGCGCTGTACAGGATCCTCAGGATATCACCGTTTAGACCCCAAGTTGCTTTCGCTGCAGTTGTCATTAAAAACAAAAAAAAAAAGACGTCACAATATTTAGGACCCCTCCCACCCCCTTGTCACACAATGTCACACTTCGTCGACCCCCTCCCTCCCCCTTAACGTGTGACGTTATTTATGGATGGCCCCTAAGGGCATATTATATTAATGCAGAGCCGTAGGCAAAAGTTTGTTCAAAAAAATTAAAAGTGATCACAAACATTCTCTCTACAGACTACTTTTTTTTACACTACTTTTGAGTATAGCTGTGACTTCATAAATAGACAGACAAAAAAAATTACCTATAGCTTTTGTATAATGTCTTGCTCCCAGCAATAACTCTGGTGCTCTGTACCAGAAGGTGACAACCACAGGATCTAAGTCAGCTAGGGGCTTCAGTGGTGCGTTGAATAGTCGGGCAAACCCCATGTCGGCAATCTTTACTCTACCTCGCTCGGGACCTTCCCCCATCACTAATATGTTAGCTGGTTTCTGAAAATCAAAGACATGATTATATTTTTTGAAGTTAAAATACCCATAAGTACCAATTTAGTACTTACTGCAAAATTCATACCACTAACATAGCAACTAGATCAGTTCTGCTGTCTTAAATGAAGTATAGATTTATCTAAGCAACATGTTTTAATATACAATACTTACCAAATCTCTGTGAAGGACCCAATTTGAGTGCAGATAGTGAATTCCATCCAGAATCTGATACAATAAGCTTTTGACCATACCCTTTGGCACTATTACTGTTTTTTTATTAGCCTTCGCAGCTCTGTGAAACTTTATTATATGCCATAGATCATGTTCTGCAAAATCAAATAATAACCAAACTTTCCGGTCTGTATGTGATAGAAACACTCTTATTAAATTGATAACATTAGAATGCTTCAATTCACGCAGCAACTGTAAATGAAAACAGTAGGTTGTTAATGTTAGATAAGTTGTTTAAGTAAGTATTTATTGTTAGGATATAATTAATTGTACAAATAAAATAATAATAGGCAATCGGACAAATTTTTTTTTATTGCATAAATGAAATATGAATAGTACTCTTAAATATGAGTAACTTCTCAGAAGAAACCGTGTATCAAAATTCAATATTTTCAAAGGTACAGCGATTTTTATAAAAAATTTCGCGAGCCTCCTAAAAACGCTCCATACTAAAGTCGACCTAAAAATGACGTCACTTGTGTGTATAGTAAATGAAGTAGTATATGAAGTATATGGCCGCAGGAATATATTTGTGAATATCTCCGATATTTGTGCGTTTAAGATCATACTTACCATAATGAATGTTTTTGTATATGATGTGAGTAAACTAATGATGTAGGTTTTGTTTACCAATTTCGCAAAAAAATAAAATTTTTTTTTGGTATAAAGACTCGCGAAATTTTGTATACAAATCGCTGTACCTTTGAAAATATTGACTTTTGATATATAGTTTCTTCTGAGAAGTTACTCATATTTAAGAGTACTATTCATTTATGCAATAAAAAAAAAATCAGTCCGCTTGCCTATTGTAACTAAGGGTCAGTTCACATCAGGATGATATGTAATGCGACACTTCGCTGCATTTTTAAGATAGCCAATCAAAAAGATACATGTTTCTTAGACATCAGTAGGGTTACAATTAAACTATGGAGGGTAGATGAAAGGAGAATTAACTCTTTTGTTAAAGCGTCTGCTGAAATGCGATAAATTAGGGTGGTAGTACATTTCAAAGTAAACATCTTTAGTAATTACACTAGAATTATTTAGAAACTATATTGGACATATTATGATAACCGATCTCAACAACATCAGTCATAGCATTTGCCTAGAGCTAAATACTACCAACCGGCCTTCCACCAGGTGGACAGATGACCTGAGAAAAGTTGGAGGGAGTCAGTGGATACAGGCCGCAAGCAACTGGTCACACTGGAAATTTATGGGGGATGCCTATGTCCTGCAGTGGACGTCACCGGGCTGAAACGACGACAACGACGAAATACTACCAAAACCAAAGTTATGACAAACAGATGGAACAACCATCAAAATTGATGACAACACATTGGAATATGTACTAGAATACATATAACTTAGCAAACAAATATCTTTCAAAGGAACCAGGCATTAATTATTAGTGTACCTCTCTTTATTAATAACGTGCATAAGGACACTTGCGAAAATCATATAATTTCCTACATAAAGAGCAAAACAAATGTTGAAATCACCTTGCAGAAGATCGAACCAAAGCAGCTGAGAGAATACAACTCATTTAAAATGTATGTTCCTAAGGAAAAACTGAATTTATTTTTGGACAGCACCTTATGGCCTGATGGTATAGCGTTCCGTCGTTTTATCGAATTTGGCAAACGAGATTTAGACAGGCGTAAGAAACCTGATAATGGTATAATAAAAGGTCTAAATGGGTGGTACAGCCAACAATGAATGCTTAAAATTTATCAGTTTCAATTGTAAGTCTTTCAAGAGATCATTGGAGTGTATACGAAGCCTTTGTCAAAATGCGGATATTGTTGCATTGCAAGAGACATGGCTCTTGCCGCACGAGATACCTGAACTCGGCAAAGTAAATAGTGACTTTGGATACTGCGGTAAGTCTGCGGTGGACCTAACAAGCGGTATACTTCGCGGAAGACCGTATGGAGGTACTGGACTTCTATACAGGAACAGCAAATGTAGTCAACCGTCTGTGATCTCGTGTGAAAGTAGTCGAATTAGCGCAATTAAGCTGCATGTGTTGGATCGTTGGATACTTGTTTTTTCTGTTTATATGCCCACTGACTTATCAGACAATCTATTAGAATTTGTTCAATGCTTAAGTGAAATTACTTCAATAGTTGAGAGTAACAATATTGAAAATGTTTTTATCATGGGAGACTTTAATGCTCATCCTAATGAACTGTTTGGTAATGAACTTCATAAATTTTGTAATGAGCAACACTGGACATGTGTGGATCTTCAGATGTTGGGCTCAAATTCTAATACCCATACATTTGTGAGTGAAGCACACGGTAGCCGCAGGTGGCTTGATCACTGTATTGTTACTGAGGCGGCGTTAAAGACAGTTATCTCTGTTAAGGTATGTTATGATGTTTTCTGGTCTGATCACTATCCAGTTGAGATTCTGTGTAACTTAAAAACAGTTGGTCGAACTATTCACAAACCGCTAGCCAATTCAAATAAAGTACTATGGGGAGACAGGGATTTGAGCCAAATAGAAAAATATACTAAATCTTGTAATGTAAAATTAAGAGAAATTAGCTTCCCTAGTGAATTTGACAAGTGTTGTGATAATATGTGTAGTAATAATAATAGGGTGCACTTGGCCGCAATAGATGCATTTTATGGTGACATTGTAACATCATTACAAGAGGCTGCTGCTGACAGCTATGTTGGTCGTGCTGGTTGTGGCAGTCAACACCGTGGTCGTCCTATTGTCGGATGGAATAAGTATGTTCGTAACGCTCACAAGGATGCTAGGCAGAAATTTTTGAACTGGGTCTGGTATGGTAGACCCAGTTGTGGTAGTATTTATAATGAGATATATCAATCTAGAAAAATATTTAAAACTAAATTACAATATTGTCAGAATAACCAGGAAAAAATTAAAATGAACATTTTGGCAACTAAACATAAAAATAAAGATTTCAAAGGTTTTTGGAAACAAACAAAAAAATTGAACACAAAACCTAGCGTCCCGGTGAGTATTAACGGCATCAGTGATACGAAAGATATTGCAAATATGTTTAGATGTCACTTTCAAGTAGAGTCTCCGCTGAATAGTGAGCATGAGAAAACCAGGGATGCGGAGGTCGTAGTGTTAACGGTGCCTGAGCGCGTCACAGCAAAACAAGTTGCTCTAAAAATAAAGGGTATGACGCGAGGAAAGTCACCTGGACACGACGGCCTCGGCATAGAACATTTTCAATATGCGGGGCCACATCTCCCAAGGCTCTTGGGACTGTTATTTACGCTGTGTATTAGGCACTCCTACCTGCCAAACGAGCTAATGAAGACGGTAGTAGTTCCTATAATTAAGAATAAGACTGGAGATAGCTCCGATAAGTGTAACTACCGCCCTATATCATTAGCTACTACCACATCTAAGATACTTGACGGCATGCTTGAGATACAACTTAAAAAACATCTAAATTTCCATGATGCACAGTTCGGTTTCAGGTCAGGACTCTCAACAGAATGTGCGATTATGTCTCTGAAGCAGATTGACAAGTATTATACAGATAGGAGTACGCCCGTATATGCAGCCTTTCTTGATATCTCCAAGGCATTTGACCTGGTTAGGTACGATATCCTATGGCATAAATTAAAAGACGCAGGTGTGCCGGGTGAGTTAATTAACATTTTTAGATATTGGTATGACCACCAAACTAACCGGGTCAAATGGCTCCGTGAACTCTCTGACGAGTACAAGTTGGAGTGTGGAGTAAGACAGGGGGGACTAACGTCTCCTTCGCTCTTCAACTTGTACGTGAATAGGCTGATTACTGCGCTGAGCGACACTAGAGTAGGCTGCTCTATTGATGGTCACTGTGTTAATAGTATTAGTTATGCAGATGATATGGTGTTGCTCAGCCCATCAATAGCCGCCCTCAGAAAAATGATTGGAGTGTGTGAGGAGTATGCGAGGATGCACGGTCTCGTATATAATGTAAGAAAAAGTGAGCTCTTGATATTTCAATCCAGGGGTCGTAAGCTGGGAGATGTGGCGCCTCTGCTGCTCAATGGTGTTGCTCTTCGAAGAGTGAAAGAGTTTAAATATCTCGGCCATGTGGTCACCGAGGATTTAACAGACGATGGGGATATCGAAAGGGAGAGGAGAGCGATGGCGGTCCGCTGTAACATGTTGGCACGCAGATTCGCGAGGTGTAGTACAGATGTTAAAATTACACTGTTTAAAGCATTTTGCCAAACTCTCTACACCTGCAATCTGTGGGTCAGCTACTCGCAGCGGGCCATCAACGCTCTGCGCATACAGTATAATAATGCGTTCAGGGTGTTGGTGGGGCTTCCTCGCTACTGTAGTGCGTCTGCGATGTTTGCGTATGCACACACAGACGGTTTTCACACTGTGCTGCGGCGTCGCATCGCGTCGCTGATGTTCCGCACGCGTGAAAGTCCCAACACCATCCTGAATCTGCTTAGCGCCAAGCTGGACAGCCCCCTTCTGCGACACTGGGTCCAAGCACACGTGCCTGTGCCCGGAGCCCCAGAGGGGAAATATTTAAATTAAATAAGTACCTATAATTATGTAGTTACTAAATTATGGGCTTTGCCTGAAATAAACATATTTTATTTTTATTTTTTATTTTATTAATAATAATATAATAATAATATCTATAAACGCTTCACACCACGTCAATCTGATCCCATGGTAAGTTCTCGAAGAACTCGTGTTACGGGTAGAGATCGTCAAAGCTAAAATGACGCACCCCACCTCCACATTTACTCACACAAGCAAATTTCAAAATACACATAAACATGCAATTATTATTGGTCGTTCAGTTGCCAGTTATCAAATGTAGGAGCATGCATTGTTCTCGGATTTGTTATCCAATTAGTTTAGTAGATCGTGAACTTGCGACAGGAGAGGACGTCTTGTTCTATACAATGTGACGGCGCTGCTCCATAGAGCGAGCGTTGTCGGAATTATCACCCGACTAGTCGGCCGTCATGTGCACATACAAATCATACTTCACCAAATAATGACACTTCCACACAGATACAGTGCCGTTTTTAATATTCGCACTCACACTTATAAACAAAGTAATTAAGTAGTGGGGCGCATCATTTCAGTTTAGACAATCTCTACCAGATAACGGAAATATAATATATTTAATACTTTTTATATAATACACATATTTAATATTTTTATTAAATTATACACATATTTGATATTTAATACACATCCATGACCCAGAAACACAGAAAAACTTTTTGTTCCTTTGGCGGGATTTGAACCTGCGACCCCCGGCTTGAGCACAAACACGCTCAACCAACTGAGTCACAGAGGTCTTCAAAGGCAATATATATAGAAGATGAATCAAACCAGCATATAAACTTAAAAATTTTGGAGCTGTAAACATATTTTAAAGTCAAATCTACCTATCAAACTAAAATCTATAATCCTAGATTCTGGGCTACTGCCACGTCTATCATATGCATGCCAAACATGGATCTACAATAGAATAATTGAAAGAAAAATTCAAACATGTCAGAGCCATGGAGCAAAGCATTCTAAACCTAAAACGAATAAATAAACAAATAAGCACATAATATATAAGAAGACGAACAAAAGTAATAGGGTGAATCTCCGAAACAGCTGACTTCCGTTGAGAATAATGACGGAAGGTTTTTGAGTAGGTACGCGAAATTTTACTAGCTGGCAGCCAATATTTTACATAGAATGCCTATTTACACAAGGTGTTGTAATAATTATGGATAGTCCAAAATCAAAGGACAATCAAATTCCATGTAGAGTTAAAAAATCTGCCGTCATTATCCTCAACGGAAGTCAGCTGTTTCGGAAATTCACCTAATAGATGCTCTAACTTACTGCAAAAGATTAAAATGGAAATGGTCAGAGCATGTTGCTTGTATGAGCACAGATAGATGGTCAAAGAAAGTAATGCACTGGTCTGGACATTTGCAATTGGAAAAAGAAAACAAGGCAGACCTGAAAGATGGCTTGATAATATCAAAAAGATAGCAGGAATGAACTGAGCAGAAAAAGCCAAAGAGAAAAATGGAGGAGGCTTTTACTCAATAAGAGGTCCTTAATTAAAACAAACCACAGTGTACTCAAAGAGTAAATATCTACAAGTGGTGTACTTCGTGTAAATTATGTAATAAAGACAAGATATAAAGTTTTGTTATTATTATACTAACTACTCTAGTCACGAAAAAATCAAATTGTTTTAATTTGCAGAACTTCAATTTGTCACTAACTGCTACAAATGGATCTAGTTCCTATGTCTATGCTGCTACATTAATTCCATTCCCTTTGCCGCTAATTAAATAATATTAAAGACCATTGAGAACAGAAGAGGAAAGATGTTAGGACACTTGATACGGCACAACAACTTTATTAGAGGAATAATTGAAGGGAAGGTTGAAGATAGAAGAAAATGTGGAAGGCCGAGAAGAACGGTTATGGACTAGGTGACGGAGAAAGTGATCGTTGTGTCATATCAGGAGATCAAAAGAAGGGCGGAGTGCAGAGAGGAATGGAGAAAGCTCCACCAACTAGAGCGAAGCTCTTTAGTTAGAATGAATGAATGCCGCTAATTGCGCCACTCATGGAGGACTTTTCAACTGCTATTTACTATTTACAGCTGGACACTTCTTCAAGTTGTGAAGTCCATATGAGACAGTTCTCCTTTCCTCTACCCTCCATAAATAAAACTATTGTTATGAAATCCAAATAGATTTGCTTATTTATGTATGGTTACTTACTGCAATTTCCCTACAAGCTGACATAGATAAACCTGTTCCTTCAATTTGTTTTAGCGCATAATGTTTGTTGGCATCAGATCCTTCTTTTCTCCTGGCTTTGTACACGTGACCATAGGTCCCTCGACCGACTTTGCAACCTTCATAGTCAAAGAGGTCTTCGACTTTAGAACGTTCGTTTTGAGTTTTCATTTTAAACTCGTAATCCATCATCACAGGTGCCATTGTTTTGTTTTGAAAATTATCAGCCATTTTTATGTTACCTGCGCTAGTAAGTAAAATTGACAATTGTAAAACAATTCATATAATTCGTAACTTGAATTAAAATCTCAATATTTTAAATATTTTCAATATAGATCGACGGCAAAATTGTGGACAATGGACATGACAAAATTGCAAATAAATCAAAATATTACAATTGTTCTTCTTCTTCTTATTTCTTTATAACTTTTCTTTATTATTGCGGATAGCATAAAGCTTTTGCCAGTGTTTTGTTTCAGAGGCGCAAAAAGAAAAATAATTTAATGAAATTAATAATTTTTAACAACATATGGCAAGTAATTTGTGTTCTGAAATCTTCCTAGAAAGTTTCAGCTATGCGTCTACCACTTAATTACTGAATGATGAATCAACTGACTTGTGACTTGTCTGTCTCCTTAGTGCATTAATGATATTTTACTAGGACTTTCGAATTTGAATAGACGTTTTATTGATGATTTAAATAACGAACGGTGCAGGTGTTGAAAACTGCAACGAATGAACGTCTTGTATTTTTCATTAAAAAGAAAACCCTTACCCCCTTACTAATAATATGTATAAGCTTTAAATAGATAAACACTAAACAGTGTTTTGTTCCCATCACACAAGTGACATTTTGAATTCGATAGAAAGAGACAAAACACTGTATAACTATTCAAAGCTTAAACAGCGTTTATTAGTAAGGGCCAAGGGGGTAGGAGTTTTGCCGGGAATGTCAATTTAGCAATGTTGTGTTTCTGTGTTAATTTTCTAAATTCGTGTTATTGCGGTTTTTAATGTGTAATATTGGTGGAATATTAACCATTAGCTGTTATTCGTGACGTGCACTAATATGGAGGAGTGATATAGCAACTACAAAATGCATGCTAAATTGGGTTTCCAGGGAAGTTTCAATAAAGCGCCTACCACTTTACTAAATCAACTGACTTCACTGATTGACTAGGTACTCTGACTATTTATTTGGACTTTGACTAGACTTTGGACTTGACGATTTAGAAATACGGTGACGAAAATTTGAACGAATATAATATATTCTATTTCCCGCCTTTTATACACTTGATACTGGCAAATGGTTATAAGCCGATGCCATATATAAATTAAAAAAAAACTCTACTGTCAATATGACATACTTCCTTCAGCTGTCTTCTGTCACTTGTCAGGTGTCGTGTAAATTGTGAATTTGTTTTTGTCGTAGAAATATGAGTTTTGTAGCACGAATTAACAAAATATTTCTATTTAATGTTGTTATAACATATAACGGAGAATTGATAAAAATAGACCCTGTGCATATTGGCTTAAAGTGAAAATGGAGGAACAGCATAACGAGGTCGATTACAGTTCCACAGTGGAGACCTTGCTGAGTATGTTTGGTGAAGTTATATGTAAAGATGCTATTGTTTCTATTGTAGAGAGCTGTGGTGGCGATCGTAAGTATTATTATCTATGTAAACATTTATCCAATCATAATAAGTCACATTTACGTAGAACCGTTATGTAATTTTTGGATAATAGGAACCAAGTTTTGTGCAAAGTGCAACTGCAATGTTTAAAATATTGCGCGCATCGTCAGTGAGCGCAACTATCAAAATGTCAATAATGCAAAAATCAATACTGTGCATCAAACACATATATCCCTGCTCCATATCCTCAGTATTTGCTACCTCTGGACCGGGTCTAGTTTGAATTTTGGTAGATCCAAGTGAATTTTTGTGATAAAAATGTTTTTTTATCGTTAGACTCCCCGGAAAAGTTCTTACAGTTTACAAACTATAATTTGGAATTATAAACTAGATTATAAAAATAAAAAAAAACTAGGTGTGGTGGCCAAAATAGATACTATTGATTTTTCTTGAGCTTCCCATCCCAGTGTAATAATAGTCAATGTAATAAATATATCAACATGGTAAGTAATCTTTTTAATAATTTCTATTTCAGTTCAAGATTCAGCTAATATTATCATGAACGTAACTGACGATGATGAGGCACTAAACCAAAAGCAAGATAATGAAAGTAATGTTAATACCCCAATGGAGTCAAATAAATTTACAGAAACTATGAGCAATACAAACTCAGCTAATATACAAGCACAAGAAACTGGCTCTGGAGATATAACATCACAGCCAGGAACTATGGTGTATAGCCAAGCAATTTTAAAAGTTCCGTCATCAGGAGCTATACCTAAACAAATATCTAAGAAACGTCCTGAGATTAAACAAGAATCAAAAGAAATTGAGAACATTTTAAAATTACATGCAGACGGTATAAGAACTCTGATTTTAATGAGAGGGGCTTCTGGAAGTGGCAAAACACATCTGGCAAGAAGTATTATTGATAAAATTTATAACTGCTTTGTCCCAGGCTATTGGAGTTTACACATATTCAGTGCTGATGATTACTTTTTAAGAGGAGGGGTATATTGCTATGATCGCACCCGCCTTCCTGAAGCCCATCTATGGAATCAGAAACGATCATATGTGGCCATGAGCCAAGGTATCAGCCCTGTGATCATTGATAATACAAATATTGAGGTATGGCATATGGAACCATATGTAAGAGAAGGTGTTAAAAATGGTTATGTTCTTATTCTTCTAGAGCCTAACACTCCATGGGCCAAGAAAATTGGTCAACTATTAAAAAGGAATACCCATAATGTACCCTCATATTCACTGGAGAGAATGTTAAATAACTTTCACAATGTAACTAGTGAAAGCTTACTTGACATGCTGAAATTAAGTCATAACAGCAACAGAACACTCCTGAGAAGAACCATTCCTGAATTTATACCTAAGACCAGCAGTGCTATTAAAGCGGAGCTACAGACTAGCAATGCTGTGATAACAGAACCACAGAGTAGTATTGCTGTGATACCAGAACTACAGAGTAGCAGTGCTGTGGTACCAGAACTACAGAGTAGCAGTGCTGTGATACCTGAACTACAGAGTAGCAGTGCTGTGGTACCAGAACTACAGAGTAGCAGTGCTGTGGTACCAGAACTACAGAGTAGCAGTGCTGTGGTACCAGAAATACAGAGTAGCAGTTCTGTGGTACCAGAACTACAGAGTAGCAGTGCTGTGGTACCAGAGCTACGGAGTAGCAGTGCTTATATTAAACAAGAAAATAAAAGAACTATAGAAAAGCAGATGCAGAATTTGCAGTTTGGCAATAATTTGTCTAATTTTATGTCCTTAAATGAACAAAATGGTGTAACTAATACTAACAAAGCAGCACCTACAATTACTGCCTCTACAGCAAGTGGTGTAGAAAATTTTGAAAATTTAGCTGTATATAAGGAAGTAGAGAAACATTTAGAAGAAGCAGCTAAAATTGAAAATGAATGGGATAGTGGAGAAAATTGGGATGACAGCATAGCTTCCAAGCAATTTAGGGAGACTAAACAACGAGTAATGGGAGAGACAAAACAACTCCCACAGAGAAAAGGAAGATCGGAAAAATATTCGGCACCTGAAAAACTACTATCAGCAATGGAAAATGTGCAAGATTGGACTATGTTTATGCCCACTTGGAGTGAAGCAAGTACTTCAAAAGCAGATCAGTCTTCAGCACCACTAATCGAAAAATCAACAACTGGAACAACTATGGAAATAGGCGATACAGTTTTATCGAATTCAAAAAACCCATTTAAAGTTGTCACAGCTACACCAAGAAATATAAATGAGTTTTTTATAAACGAGAGAAGCTTAAAAATTCCTGAAAAGTGGATGTTAGATAAAAGCACTTCTACAATTAATGAAGCGATGCATACCCCTCGTTGTAAAAACGAAGAAAAACATTTTAATGAGTTCAGAAAACTTTTTAAATATATTTCAAGGGCTGACTTACGAGATATATTTGATAAATGCCATGGAGATGTAAATTGGGCAGTAGATATTGTTTTCAGTGACATAGGTCAAATGCAGTCAGACATACAAGATGAAGTATTACTGGAGTCAGACAATGATGACGAAAATTGTGAAAATTATGAATGTGATTGTGTAGCTGCATACAATGTAATACCGGATCAAAATACAACAGAAGAAATAAAACCTGTAACATCTACAGTGCCAACTACAACATCATCCCCTCTACCAGTAAAGAGAAAAATTAAAAAAGACAATAATCAATCAGATGCTTTTAGTCTAATAAAGCAAAAAATAGAACAAAATATTGTCATATCAGATGATCATTATTCAAAGCATTGTTTAAAAATTAGAAAATTTCGCCGTGGCGAAAAGGAAGAAGCAGAAGAAACAGTGAAAATTACTGAAAGTAATTTAGAAGCAGATATGAATAAGGAAAATTTGCCTAGCACATCTAATATTCCTGATAATGATATAAACAAACAAGGTGTACCAGGCACAACAAACAATCCTGACGAAAGTGATGATGAAACGATATCTACTGTTGATGAAGTCGAGAAAACAATAAGTATTGATGTAACTAAAGATTTGATGTCACAGCTTGATGAGCACTTTGGATGGAAGGAAATGGTGTATAGTAGCAATGTCTCTACAAACATTAATGTACCAATTTCAATATTAAACGAACTCAATGCAATATGGATTGAGTCTCTGTTATTTCAGATGGAAGAAAACAGCAAACAGTTAGAGATAATGGTAAAACAAGATGAAGAATTCGCAAGGTAATTTTAAAAGGATGGGTTTTGCTTTTTTAGGGGTAATAGCTTTATTTCGAGTTCTTGGCTAATGTAGAAATCAATAACATAATGTATTCGCAAAAAGTGTTTTTACTTATTCAGTCATTGATCTGATACTTAAAATAGCTTTTAAAGACGATAACACACATGCTTACCATTAAATATTTGAACAAAAATATTAATTTCCTACTTAATGCGGAATTTTACAGACAAATGGCTCAAAAAGAAGCAGAGCTACTTCAAACAACCGATGAGCCGGGTATACCAGATTTTAAGGAAATCATGGATATGGACTATGCTCTTTCTTTGTATCACAAAGATGTCGCACAGTGGCGTAATAATGAACCCAACGATCTTGCGGCTAAACTGTCTAGGGATAAACTTAAAAAACTATTTCCCGATCTTTCAGAAGATTCATTATCAGAAATCTTGATGGCACACGACAACAACTTTAAAATGACTGTAGAGGTAGAAAAACTATTGATCACATAATATTATATGAATTTTTTGTGTAAATTAGACTTTGAATATTTTTTGTAAATTTTATAAATTGAGGTTATAAAAAATATTAATGTATTAAACTATTTACAGGCCCTGTTAGTCTCTACTGGAAAATCAGAGGTTATGCTTGCACATAACGGTGTATCGAAGTTCATAATGGACAGTGAAAACGAACAGAGAGAAAAGCTTCTAAAAAAAGAGAACAAGGTAATATTTTATTTTCAGTACATTGCGTTTACGTGCACACACTCAAGTAAAACGCTTGCAATGCATGTAAAACGCTTCCAAGCATATTATACAATATTTTAAAATTATTTTTTTTGTGCAGACATTATCAGATTCTGAGTGGCCTCCATTGCCTGAAAATGAAGAAATAAATATGGATCTCGTGAGGAAATACCGTGAGGAGGCAGAGAAGCATCTTAAATTCAGAAACATGTAAGTGCCCCTTTTATTACATACTCCTAAGGCTGTAATCTAAATTCAAATATTATTTCCAATATAATACCATGCGTCTTTAGACATTTAAGTAATATATTAGTAGATAAAATATGTTTTATGTGTAATGACTGCTAGAATATAAATATTATGTATTATGACTCTGAAGCTATATTATTAGAATTGTTTATAATATTTGCGATGTAATCACAAATCTTCAATATATTATCTAAAAAAGATTAAAAATTATTTCTGAATGTATGATGATAAAAAATATCATACACTTGGAAATAAGGAAGTAGTATAGATTTTAGTGATTTGTTTAAATATATAAATGCAATGCGAGCGATGTATTTTTTTTTTACTTCTAGCTACTATTTGCGTAAAACTCGTTAGCAATTCTTTATCATATACTTACTTACTGCTAAGCGCAAATCTGACAAAGAAAGTAGTTGTAGATATAGAATACTTTATTGAAATGTTTAAGCCTAAGGCATTTGTGCAATGTTGAACCTGTTGTTTTGTTTTTCTTTAAGATGTAATCTGCTAAAATAGTATTTAATATTTGCTACAAAATTGGCTAGTTTCTTCCCTTTGTTCTGCACCATATTTGGTTTTAAAATGCGTAGGTTGATGATTATTATCCTGACCTAATTTAAATGAATCAATACGTCTATCTGACGAGCATCCTCCCATATTTGTTTCGCGAACGCATGCGTTATGAGTGCAGTCTGTGCAAGTGCATATAGATAGCTAAATCAATAGCGAATGCCTCTAGGCGTCCAATCAATCTAGACCTATCTATCGATCAGCGTCCCAGGACCTAGGTGTTTGTATTCGCCCGGGCCAGTTAGTGCATGCGTCATTGCAACAATACTTCCTTGGCTGTTTACATGTGTCTGTGCCAAAACATGGAAGTCATAAAAAAGAAATTATTCAACGACGATTATTTGATTTTGGAATGGATGGATTTTGACAGAAGCCCTTGGTTGTAGGTCGCACCAAAAGGCTCAGGAGTTGATGCGGCGGGGTATGACCCCCGCCGCGACATTCTACAGTGAGATTGCTGCCTACCATAAGACAAAATACGAACAGTCCAATAGCTATGCTGCTGCTTCGCTCATCCATGTAAGTAGCATCACATTTTAGAGGAAGGAAGTGACTACCGTTAGCTTCCAATTGGCTTTTATTCAACAAGTTTATTTTATTTTATTTTCTTCGTATTTGTGGTAAAGACCCATCCATCTTTCATGCGATTGGGATTATATAATATAGATATTTCACTAATTATGTGTAGTGCTTAATAATTAGTTTAAGACGACATAATAAAATATTTTAAGCTGAACAAAACAGTTTCTAAAACAAATGTCTGACAAAAGGTAGATGGCGTTATTGTTGGCGTTAAGCTTGTTGTGTTGTGTGACTTGAACAATATCTTTGTTAACAAACAAAGAAGCAACAAGTAGCAAAGAAGTAAAAGTTTTATAGACACACTATTTTATATATTATGCTATTTTGAACATTTCACATAGTATTATTACATGCGAATAAAACTCATTTTGAATACTTGGAAAATAAAATAATAGTTTTAAAAATGTAGTTACAAAAAACTAGATAACCCAATATACTTTGTTTTGTCTTAAGTATGAACTGAAATAAATAAATAACTACCGTTTCTACACCAACAACTGTACCCACAATCTACATCTACAATTATTATTTACAACAAGCTACACCTAATATTTATCATTTTCGATGAAAGGTCCCACACGGCTTAATTTTGTCCGACACCTTCAACAATTATCGTCATATTTCAGTAAATTTTCATAAAACAACCTAACCATTAAAAAAAAACCTTAAATTATACAGCCAAACCTTCCCCACGAACAACACTGTCGATAGATGAAACTGCATAAAAATCTGTACAGTAGTTATTAAGATTATTGCGAACATACATACAGATAGACTCGGCGGGGGACTTTAATTTATAATATTTAGAGATAAATAAATAATTTACAAAATATATAAGTATGTAATGAAATGCAACAGTGTAAATATTATGTAACTTGTTGAACAGGGCGTGTTGCGCACAGGCGCATAAAATCCGGGTCAGTTTGGGTGGGGTTTCGGGAGTGGTATCCTGCGCGCGTCCTTTTTAAATTGTCCCCCGCAATCAGTGTATTTCCTCTTCCCCCGTTTTCGCTTCTTTTCTTGCTGCTTTCCCGCTCTCACCCTATCCCCATTCCTGATTTTCCCCCGATGCCCCCTTTGTTGCTACTGTAAAATTATGTTTCTTTTGATAAATAACAGGTTCTTAAATATAATTGCATAAAAATATAACATGAAATTGACTTCATTAGCCGTCTCGGAAGCTTCTCAAAAACTCCGTGTTTACAAATATTTTGATTTATAAAATGTTAAAACTAAAAAGTTTGTAACTATTTTGTGGCATAATAAAAATATTATAATATTTTGTTTTTTGACGTGATGTCTTATAAATGAATGAATACCGGCTGCACGCACGAAACATTGTCACGTTCCGCCTGAGTCGATCGTGCAAGCGAGAGCGCGGAACAAACGATAGAGGATTGATCTGCTTAATATAATAATGTGATGACGTTATCACTTAAAATTATCGTCCGTAAACCGACATAACATACAAACATTTTTTTCGCTATCAATTAAATCATAATTTTCACCTTATGTAAATACATTTTTTGAAGTAAAGACTTTTTTAGCGGCGCTGTGCCCTTTTCTTGGGATGGGTAAAAACTGTTAAACTCGCGCGACAGGTTACGTGTCCTGATCGAAAATGCGTAAGATTCAATTTGCAATGAAGATCGGACTAGGTACATCTAAAATATTTAGTTTTATTAATATACTCAGAAATATAGAGGCATTACTATAGCGCAATAAATGAGTATTGTATTACCTACCAAATAAATGATAGTACTTTTATGCTGATAATTAAAGCAATTCGTGTAAAATGATTCACTAACCATTCCAAAATATCTAAAATGCTCAAAGTTAATATTCAAGTTTTTACTTTTGCCGGCACTCCTGGAGTGCAACCAGTCTTTTTTTTCTACCTCATCGCGTTACGCAGAGTGTTTGAGAAGTATTCAGAGGAAACAGGCTAGTTACGGCATGTTTCTATGTCTATTGTTAACTAAGACCAAGAAACACTTACTTAAATTAACAAAAAAAAAATATTTTTTTCAATTTAAATTTACTTTTACGAGGCAATTCTAAGTATCTTAAATGAAAACGTGTTTATTTCAGCTTCACGCACACAGTGGAAATGAAGGACATACTGTAGATCTTCACTTCCTGCACGTGAACGAAGCTAAGGAATCTTTGGATTTATTCCTTGATGAGCACATTCAGATCTTGCGAAACAAAACTGATCAGAAGTATCAGAAGTTGTTCTTCATTACTGGTCGTGGATTGCATAGCAATGGCAGGCCAAAGATTAAGCCAGCTGTGAAGAAGCGTCTGAGGGAACGTGGGATACAGTGAGTATTATTTTCTATCTCAGAGCGCGGCGTCGAAAAAAAACAATGTCAAGTTTTAAAAAAGCATGGAAAGTTTTTGAAGTAAAACTTCTTAGGGCGTGTTTGGGCTTCTTTGACAGTGTTTGATTTTGAATAATGAGTGTTTTTTTAGTATCTTGAATACTTATGAAGCCTGAAGTTTACTGAAGTATTTTACTTTTCAGTTACAGTGAGACCAACCCAGGTCTACTTTCTGCCAAGGTCAGCGCCTTAAGTGTGCTCGCCAATGAGTTGGGTTGATTTGGTGGCCGCCCACATTTGGGCGATAATACCCAGCCAATAGGCGATGAAGATCAATCTATGGATGATAAAAGTGTATCTACGAGCGATGGAAACCAATTTGGAAGCGATCAAAATCCACATTTTGGCGATGGGCGTCAACCTTGGGTCGACGGATACCATTGGATCGGGGTTGGATATCGCTCCATTGAGGGATATCAACTTGCTGGCACTGGATTTCCATCTCCAAGTGACGGTAGTCACGCTCCTGATGGTGGACATCCATTTTTTAATGATACACTTCAATCGGCGCCGCGTCAAAACCAGGGCTTCATACCACAGCCGATCGTTGAGAACTATCTCGGCACTACTCACGCACATTTCGTTAGTGATATCATACCAATATTGGTACCTACAGCTAACTCTAATCGGTTCACGCGATATGGAGTGATGATAAGAGTTGAACGTTTGAACGTATATGGCCGGGAGACGATCACGGGCACAAGTGTGTATACGGTCCCGGCTACTTACACTTATATCTTACCGGATAAACATCTGGAGAATAATAGATTCGGAAGGCAGCGGCGTCTTTAATATGCGTTTACGTGTGTGCTCGCAGTGTACGTACGCATACGCTTAAGAGTTCGTACGGTATACGTATACGCAAAATTGTTCTTTCACGTAGTATGTACACGAATTAAAATTATTATCACTATAAAATAAGTAATATACGAAAAGTGGATGTTAAAGTAAAACCAATTTGTCTGTTAAATGTTGAAATAATCTAACTGGTCGTTTTGGCCAAATGTTGATGTACCTACCTATAATAATAATTGTTGTCTTAGATAATAAACTGTGTGTCCTTTATTAACTGTTGAACATATTACATTTTTAACACGCGGGTTAACTTTTTAACTTCTTTCAGATTACTCTCACCGTAGTGACAAATATTTCCATATGAGATTGAAACAAAAACAAAAAGGAAAACTCGGTGTGTCAATATTAATGTAATTCTTTGTTAAGCTAAGCTCTAGGCAAAATTTTATATCAATATTAACACGGTGGTTGTAATTCTTGCTTTATTACTATTAGTCAGTAACAAAGAACAATGTAATATCCTCAACATTTTACTAGTATATTCTAGTCGTCGCTGTTATACATAATCATATTCATTAAAAAACACGTTTTTTAGGATTGCGAAGCATCAATATTTTTAAATATTATGTGCCACACCTTTGAACTCAATTATACTTTAATCTCATTTTCACTTTATTTTTGTGAGTTCCAAATGTATATATTGTGTTATTATGTATATATTCGCTTGCGCGTAGGACCTCGCTTTGAGTAAAATAGGCTGATTATGATGATTAATACAGCAAAATAGTGGTTTCACTATCTGTTTAAATTTAAGGGAAAGTAAGGTATTATTTAAAAAATATATATAAAAAAAAAAGGATATGACAGGGATTATGCCTTTATGGTTAAAGGTCAAGTAACTTGATAACTTTTAATCAAAAGCTTACACTTTAGAAGTGTTTTATAAAGTCCTTAAATGACAAAAGGTAGAACGAGATACGTTTGTCAACTTTTAGGGTAAGTTCTTAACAATTGGACGCTTTGTCCTTGTGTTTATTTTTGAAAAAAAAAACTTCTATACTTTTAATGATAGTACATATTTTGTCGCAATTTAAAATACGAAACTAATAAGAATAAAAATATTATGTCTTAGATGAATCTATTAAAAAAGAAGTTACTTTCTTGCATTTTGGATAAATGTGCTCATGTAATATAAGCTTTTAAATGTATCCTTCCAGTAGTACAAAATATCGCTCAAATTTTATTTAAATATTTCCAATAAGCATTGACTATTATTTTATTGTATATTTACTATGAGATTTTTTTTGTTTTCATCCTTAGAAAATATTATGCTATTTATTAAAGTAATTTACATTTTTCTACATAACCAAATTTCATTATAATTTTGCGGTTAATACAGTAATGTTTTGGAGTGACCATTTTTGGACTCAAGACTTAAATTATAATAAAATCATTGCTTTAAAATTGACCCCATATTTTGGACAACTATTTAACTATAAGAAAGTTTATTTGTATCAAAATGTTATATTCCTACAGTCCTATATTTTTCTAACACTTTATAAAAAATTCTAAGCCTATTTAAACTTTAAACTAACCCCTATATTAAAATACTTTTTGTTACATATACAATGTTATGAAAAAAAAATCAAATATACTACGGACGTACAAAAAGATAATATTAGTTTTAAAATTCATACAGGGAATTTTCTTAAGACTTTAAACTGTTAAAACTATTGTAAGTCCTTTAATATTTTAGTTACATATACCTTTATTATAAATTTAGTTTATGTAAAATGATATTGTAACTTAAAGATTTACTGTAGAAATCCTGTTTGCCAATAATAATTGCTAAATATGCTACCCTAATATTTTAGAATGCGATTAATGCTACATATTACGTCGTTGTACTACAATTATTAAAAACTTTGAAGGCATTATTATTTGCTCCGCTTTGAAAACGTTTGTGTATAGTAATAATTTATTACTAATAAATATATTATAGGCCTAAGTAATTTAATAGAATATTGCTGAACGTGTTATAAATAATACGTGTGCATGTCCTAAAAAAGTTTACGGTAAAATCTTCGCATAAGATTGCCGACGTAGTAGATGTTATTAGCGGTTGTAGTAAAAACCGGTTCAAGTCAGTTTAGTAGCGATTAAAGTCTGTTTCAACCAGCCTACTTGCGACAAAAGTCGGTTTAACGTGCCCAATTCCGGTGAAAACTGGTCTGAGCTGGACGAGCGAAAGTAAAAACTGGTTTAAGCCGGATATATGACTATATATAGCTTATAGAATACTTTCTATAAGCTATTTTTCTTTCACAATAATATAGTTTCCTACTATGTGTATTATCTTTGGGTGGCAACGCCTGCACGAAAAAAAGGTATCTTCTTATAATAATATAAATGTCATTAAACATATAATGTCTGTTACAATAAGAATAATAATATGTGTCAAATTTTCTCTAATTGCAATATGAATTGATGTAGTAGAATTGGATGTCCATTATTAAATTTAGCACAAATATCACAGTTTATAATAACGTTCATACAATTTTGATGGTCATTAACTATTTTGGTGTGCAAAATAGGACTAGACGTCTGTATTACATACTGTGTCATTTTGACATTCGGTCCACTGCATGAATTGTATTACTTAAACTGTGGTATTATATTATATGTTTTATATAATATTGTAAGTAACTTTTATGGTACATTTGTACTACATAGTCTTATAGATATAAATTATGATATTGGTTTTAAAACCATTTACGTTATTTATAACGTAATGTATTTACTGGCACAAAATGCCGTTACGACGAATATTATATTCAACGTATACTTAATATGATCTTTATAGTAGTGCATTAAATTATATGTCGATGTTAGGATATTAAGAACGCTAAAATATGTCTGTCGTGTACTATATTTTCATTTTACTTATATTATTTAATTTTTAAATTCTGTTTTTTTTTTGGTATTAATGTTGCGTTTTTTTGTTTTTTAAATTTATTTTGGTGTTTCGCTTAATTTTTGGCATTTGATGATATTATATTGACATCTTACATCAATCAGCAAGTGAAAGTTGGGGTTTAAGCGTTTTTTCGCGCTTTTGTCTATATTTGAAATCAATGGAGAAGTGCCAATGATAGTAATCTAATCAGTTTTATTTCATATTTAGCTTGGAATAGTCACGTGGCTTAAAAACCTTTTTTCGTCTTTTCGTTGTTAGACAACATGATGATATTTTTTGTAATTCTTAAAAAATAACGATTTAAATTTTCAATAAGAAAGAGAGCGATATATCGACCTGTGGCGACCAACTGCTACCGCCATACATTTGGCATTATACAATGCACTACGGTGATAGCAATTTGTGACGTCACAAATCATCTTGCGAGAAGGAGATAGGCAATATTTTTCATTTGCTTACAATTTTTAATCGTGTCAATGTATCTCTAATAAACTATTTTTACATTTAATTTGTTAAAATAAGATTAAATAATAAATTAAATATTAGACATTAGGCAACATTCCTATTGTGAAATAAGTTTTTAATAATTTAAATTCTCCGAAGGTATATACAGGATGTCCCAGAAGTCGACGTCGTCCCTTCGAAGGCTAATAGACCAGCTCATGACTCAGCAGAATATCGTAATATGACCTTAGTAAAAAATCTTTAGTTTTCGAGATATTGGCACTTTTAATAATTTCTTAAAAATAACACCTCATGTCAGTTTTTAGACTACCACAACTACAATTTCCCGTATTGTGGGATACAAATTTGTATTGCGGAATCCTGACCAGTTCTGCTATTGACCACGGTTATAAACAAAGCTAATAGAGTTTGAACTTTGTAGCAAAAAAGAAAACTTTTCCCTAATCATGATTTCAAAAACTTTTTCTCCTAACTTTCACTATCTATACTGGACAAAAAAAAATACAACACTAACCTGGGTTGTTACTTTAAAAAGTTGCTCATTTTATGTAGTTTTCGAAATAGTAAAATAGTTGCTATTAAGCTACGTCAAAATTGTTTTTTTTTTGCTATTTTAAGTGCACAGAGAACACATTTTGAATGTTTTTCTTTAGTAAGAATTTCGAACAAAAACACTCGTTACATTGAAATTACCCAGATGTTTACTTAAAAATTGTACGTTGAAGTGTAAGATGCTTACTAAACTTAGAAACTAAACAGAATACAAGAATTTTTTTTTTACTGTAAGGAGAAATGCAAAGAAGGAGAACACATTAATAATATCATTTAATGAGTTAGACTCATTAGAGTGAGAGAATAGGTGACGCCACGCACGTCTTTTGTTTGTTCTATACATGAGTTTGTTTATTAGTTACTAGTACGTTACGCTATTGATGTGCATCGTTTTGTTGTTTTCTTACTTTTAACGGATTTTGCATAGGAAGGTACGGGTAGGTAGGATAAGTAGGAAAGTCATTAACGTGGCATAATTTTATTGTTGATTACAGTGGCGTGCTAAGTAAGGGACCGTTCAAGTATTACGTAAGCATATTTTTTATTATTAACCCACCCTTACCCCTCGTCAGCAAAAGTAAGCAAATCTCTTACCCCTCCCCCCAAATTAACGTAAACATTGGTACAATTGATTGATTCATGAGCAGCAGTTATAAGTTTAGAAATAAGGAATAGGTTTGGAGCAGTGGACTGTATTCATTATTTGTAGGGATCCCCTAAAATGCATTTCGTTTTTAGCATAAACAATATGTGGGTTGCCATACGTGTAAAAAAGTAAATAATCACTGCTGACATAATCACTATCTAGATCTCCCCACCCCCTATGTCATCAAAAATAAGCAAAGCAAAGACCCCCCCCCCCTAGAGTACTTACGTAATACTTGAACGGCCCCTAATGGCTTTACCAGTGGTGTTACCAGTCGAATGTATGCAGCTATAAGTGTCGCTCACATGTTTTCGCTTGGCGTCGCCACCAATTGGATATTCATGCAATCGGCCGTTGGTGGCGCCACTGGTATCCCATGGCCAAAGGCCACTTACTATACATAGCAACGCCACTTACTAAGTGGACTAAAAGACTTGTTGCTTTAAAAAACGCGAATGTTGCTCAAAGCAATTTCTAAATATAAAATAAATTTATGTTTAAATCTATATTACTTTGCTTTTGTGATATTAATTGCCATGGGCAAAAGATATTGAGATTTTTTATCTATGATCTCTTAATATGTATGAGTCTGGGATTATAGAATCCGGAATCTACCTGCCGTATAAAATTCGTGTAAAATGGCCACATTATGTGAATAAACTGTACTATGAAATAGTAACTTTGAAGTTGTTCTTACTGTAACTTTTAAAAATTCTATTTTGACAGTTTTCAATCGAAATGCTTAAAACGTTACACATGTTAAGAATTAGTTATTAGTCAATTAATAGAATTAGTTATTAGTCAATTAATAGAATTATTAGAAGTTAATGTAGAGAAACTTCTCCAAAAGTTCCTTTTTCGTAGTTTGATAATTGATTCACTGAATGTGGCCATTTTAAACCTGCAGAGCGCTAAAAATAGAATCTGGGCTAATGCAATAGAGTTAAAAATCGACCACAAGCCCGTCGAGTTTTAAATGGCTGCCCTGTGTTCGATTTTTAACTCTATTCTATTTTCAGTGCTCTGAATTTTCTCCGGCCTGGAAGATTACGGGCAATGTAGTGCCAGCCTTAGACTCAGAATAATTTAAGTCTACTGTCCATGGAAATAGAGATGGAACTCCCGAGATTTTGGATATTTTTTTTTCGCAAATCGTAAATTCGTAATATTGATGATTATGATACTTTATATCATAATTTTGTATTACGATTTATGCATTTTACACAAAAATGTTTTGACCTTGAAAAAACAAATGATTTCTCTTATTTACCTTGGACTTAGCGATAGTTATGTCATAAAATAATGATAATGAAGTAGGTAAGTTGTGGATAATTAAAACCAAACTAACTAAAACGAAGCAACGCAAGTTTATGTATATTTCATTATGTAATGTTTGTTCTGAATATTTTAAGACATCGACTAAAACCCACCGTTTTTATTTATTTTATTGCAATAGTTTAATTTTTATTGACTGTAGGAAATTATAATCATTGCCACATTATCATAAACATTAACGTTTAAACTATTTATGTAATAAAACGAATTTACCTTGTATTTTGTTATAAAAGACACTAGCTTTGGCCGGCAAACCGTTCGTTCGTACCGCCTTAGAAGTTAGAATAAAATTTATTGATGCACTGACAGAAGCGCCACCTACCGGGTCCAATTATAAATCTAAACCATTCTGAAATTCACATTCGAACACTGCATACAAAAATTTCATAAAAATCGGTCCATCTGTTTAGGAGGAGTTCAGTTACATACACGCGCACAAAAGAAATATATCTTTCACCCTCTTTTTTAAGTTACAACCACAAACTAAAATACAATTAGATTGTAAAACTTTCATCAATTTTCCATAACTATTTTGAATAAGATCCATGGAGAAGTGGAGATGATAATCATATTTATATGAATACTAGCTATTGCCCGCGGCTCCGCCCGCTTAAATACAGTATCCCTCGGGAACACTGTATTTTTTCGGGATGAAAAGTAGCCTGTTTTAATTCAGAGCCTAAACTACTAAGATACCAAATTCCATCAAAATTCGTTTAGTAGTTTTCCGTGAAAGAGTAACAATCATCCATACATCCATCCATCCATCCATCCATTCATCCATCCATCCATACATACATCCATCCATCCATACATCCTCACAAACTTTCAGACATTTTATAATATTAGTGGGATTCGTTGAATTAGTAGTAAAACCTCACCTGCATACCACCTAGTATGTCGCGCGTCGTAATCCAGATTTCAGGTGATCTAACCTAATAGAGAAGATGCGTTTGTTTTAAATCAGCTAAATTCTTATATTTTCCGAAACGCAACAAATATGGACCGAAAAATGCAAAAAGTACAGTAATAGGGAATATGCACGTATTATTTTTATTTTTTTATATAAATCTATCTTGTTTGGTAAATCGTATGGTAAAATCAGTTTTTTGATATCATTAAAATAACTAAGATATGAACGTTTAAAGTAGTCTATTAGACAGAGAGATCGGACGTGTATCGTGACGTCACATAACACGACTTTCATAGAAAGTACATACTAAATGTCGTTTGGCTAGAAAGAGATAGATTACAAACTTTGACCGCTCATATCTTGCTCATTTATCAACAGATATTGAAATTTTTTTCGCCATTTCCTTTATTTTTCAGTCTAGTATCATATTATTATGTTTTAAGCTATTTTTATATTTTATGCATATTCCCTATTAGTGGTAAATTAAAAAGTTACAGGATTCAAAGAAACGACGATTTTTTTTCTTTGGTCGTAAAACAAAAATTACCTCAAACAATTAGTTCAAATCCTTATGTTAGTTTCATTTTTTGTTATTACAACGATACGCATAAACGCAGTATTTAAGTTAGTAAAATCAATTTTGTATTTATCTTCATAAATATTCATCAGCTGTGACGTCACTCCTGCTACATTTTTTGTACTTATACCTAGAGCGTTTTTAATGCACTCTAACGATTTCACTTTTGTCATGACTGTATTTCGTCAACGGTTGATCATAGATATGCCATTGCAAAGACAATATTTCTTGGCTTATTATGTACTTTTCGAAAAGCCAATAAAAATGCATCTTCTCTATTTTATCTTTGGTGGTCGTGGGTAATTGTTCCATAGTAAAATTTCCGATATCACTTAGGTACTCCAATTCAGTCCTTTATTGGGTGGGTACTTTGTATAAATTGTTTATTTTATACAGCCAATACATTTTTAATGTTAAGTATGTTACTCTATTTTTTGTCTAATTGTATTTTTAATTTAGTTAAAGGTAAGACATTATTCTAATTTTTATATGCATATTTTTAGATTTTAAAATATATTTCTTATAAGTAATTATTTATTATGCTAAACGAATTGACGAGGTAATATTGTAATTTGTAACTAAGTAATATTATGTTTTATGTAACGGACAATACCTAAGACTAGTGTATATGTAAGTATACAAAGAGTTTTAAAGTCATTTATTCAGTTTACTGTTTTTAATCATAATTCTTATCTTTTAACCGACTTCCAAAAAAGGAGGCGGTTATACGTTCGACTGTATATATTTTTTTATTATTATTTTTTAAAGTATTTAATTGCCAAGTTATGGAGTTGAAAGTCGCCGCGACATCTCATACATCTTCATTTTTTTTAAAAGCGTCAATTCAAAAGCGCGGCAATTTTTTTGCCGCGAAATTGAGAGGTCTAAAAATAGGACTATGGTCTAATACAATGGAGTGTAAAATGGCAATAGATTGTAGCTTTTTAATTCCTTTTTATAGTAACGATAAACAATTAAAAACCTACAATCTACATAGACGTAAACTTAAAACCCCATGGATGTGGCTTATTGGAATGGAATGTGGTGGATTTTTGTCACCATATAGGACAAAGTTTGTTTTACGGTATTAGTAAACTATTATTTAAAAATTTGTTGATTCTATGTCATTTCTCGTGTCTTAGACACAAATTGGTGTTAGTATGTAAAACAATTCAATGTTGTCAATTAAAAGACAAATAAATGTTGTGTAATAAATATTGGTGTTTTAATTAATAGGTAATATAATAGATTGTAAATAATATAATAATAATTATTAATGTACAATTTTACCTATTACCTACCTAATGTCATAATAATATTCTCGACTCAGATAATCGGGTAAAACATTAGAACGGAATACCCGATTATCTCAGTCGGGTAAAATGACAAAAAATTTACAGACGATGTATGAATAACGACGATTGTCGAAAGACATAGAGATCGTGTTTGTAACTTGTACTGTACATTCGTCTTTTTACGTGGTCCTCCAGATTTCTAATATAGCACTCTGCGGAAATTAAATTTGCACATTATAGGTACAAATGAAGCTTTGGAGGACGTCGGTAGAGTCTACAGTTGTTAGAGGTCTGAGGTACAGTAGTCTGAGTCACAAGATCCATTTCAGTGAATTTCTATCCAAGGGCACCGAAAATTATGGATCCAGGGCTCATTCGATTAGGAAAGACCTCTAGAAACTTTTTGAAAAATTTCAAGAAGGGCTCGAAAACATTGCAAAAGTTATAAACAATTTAGAAAAAAAGGGGTTATGGTTTTTTGAAAATATCTCGGAAACTATTGAAGCTATCCGCGTTCCGCGCTCGCTGACCGATAGTACGGACCCGCGCCGCGGCGCATACCGGATTTTAGCGCTATTTTCACCTCTAAATTATTGGTGATAGAGTTCCGGGAAGCTGAACTGTTTTTTAGGAAATTTCCTCCTCTTTAAGGATGTTTTTTCAAAACTAGGATATCTTTAATAGTTTCTGAGATATTTTCAAAAAACTAAACCCCCTTTTTTACTCAATTGTTTTTAACTATTGCAATTTTTTCGAGGCCCTCTTGAAATTTTTCAAAAAGTTTCTAGAGGTCCTTCCGAATCGAATGAGCCCTGGATTATAATTTTCAGTACCCTTGGACATAAATTCACTGAAATGGATCTTGTAAATCAGACTACAGTTGGAATTAGAATGATTTACTTATTTTCAAAACACATACCTAGTTATTTATACTTACCAAAAACTTTGAGACAGTTAATGTTATTTTCAAATTGTTTTCAAAACAACACATTCGAGAAAGTGGCATGGCCATGATCATAATATTATGTTCTAGAAAAGGCGTGTCTATTTGCGTATGCAGCGCGAGCTTATCTTGCTTTCTCCCTCATGCATTTTTCGGGACTGTGCTGTTTCTTTAAATATGTATTCACTATACAATACACATGCTCCTTAGTCCTTACTTTAATACATTTATAAGCTTTTAATGTTTTGTAAAGCTACTTGGTAGTTTTATTTGTAATGGAAAGATGGCGCTTTTCCACTTCACCTTTAATGACCGCTCCTCACTTCGCGTGAAGCATACGAAATAACAAAGCACACTTTTTGCCGACTTTTAAGGTGTCGCCCGCGAATTGTGGAGCTGGCTTTAGATTTTGTTATGAAAATACATAGTTTTTTTTTATTTTAACATTACGTACTAGCTAGGAACCTACATACAAATTACAATATCGACAAAGTTTCTGCTCGACCAGTTTCTAAACGTTCCTTTGCTCTAGGACGCCTCAAAATATTTAAACACAGGAAGTGACCTCAACGACAGCAGAAGTTGTTGAACTACGTATTTACACGTGGGACGTTAGTATTCTTTGACGTGAGTGAGTGCGTGAACACTACCTATTCAACGGCGCGGGCGCTGTTAAGGGATTTTCATAACATGCCTGGTCGAGCGGAAACATGTTCGATAGCACTGTGGGAGAGCCACGCTTCGGCATGAATGCTGGCTCGACCGGATAAATACCACGACCTCACAGAAAACCGACGTGAAATAACGAGTGCGTTGTGTTTGAGTGAGTGAGGTTACCGGAAGCCCAACGGGGGGATTGGGGATTAAGGACCAGGAACGCAAGTCGAAACACCAGAGGAGTTACAAGTATCACTCCTCTGGTGTTGCGAGTGTCCATGGGCGGTGGTAATCGCTTACTATCAAGTGATCCGTCTGCTCGTTTCCTGGTTCATTATATAAAAAATAAAGAACATACCATGTGCAAAGTATCATCATTGGTATATATGTTACGAGTACTTGTTCTACAAGGTCCTACATGTTAGACGCGAGACCTTATCATTATTAGATAATATTATTATATCAGTGACTATACTTACTCGTCTGCTACTCGTCGACTCTCTTAGGGCCGATTCACACTGAAATGGCAGCGAAGCGACAAACAGTATAACTGTCATATAATTTCAAACTTTATCCCCATAATTATAAAACACAGTTTCGATTGAGACATCCGCCGCCGCTTACGCCCGCCAGCGGTCACTAGCGGCCAACGGCGGCCGTGAGCGGCAGCACTTTTCTCAAGCGAAACTGTTTTATAATAATTATTAATGAAGATAAAGCTTAATTATTATAATATGACTGTTATGCTGCTATCTGCTCCGCTGCCATTTCGGCGTGAGTCGGCCCAACACCATGATGGTCACGAAATGTATGGAAAAACGTCTCCCTGGATAATGCCGGTAGAGTAACAATTTTTTTCCTGAATATCTATGGATACCATATAATTATATAAGATAAGTTAGGACTTAGGTGATTAAACCTTAATTAGTTTAAGAGGAAACACCAAGGGTTAGAGAAATGAAAAATAGGTACTTGTTAAATCTATCACTGTCCCGCAGTGTCACGATCAATGCGTGCGAGTGCGATAGAGGCAACTGCAACTTGAACTGAAAACACCTATTTTGTTTTCTGGAGTTTGAACACAGCGAAAAATGTGGCTATTTTTATAAGTTTTTGAACATCCATATCTCTTTTAATAATAATTAATTTATGAAAAAAAGGGAATCATAGGGACATGCTTATGCATGCTAATTACGGTTTAATCACCTAAGTCCTAACTTATCAAAAGTATTACCTAGGTACATGCATTATGAAATATAGTTATAAATATTAACTTATGTAATTGCTAAATGCGCTAGCTGCTAGCAACTGATATTTTGCGTTCTGGTTTAACTACTGTATACGTGTAGGTATGTCACTTGACATTTAAGTACTGTTATTTAGTCATAAGGTTATGAGACATTACATTAACTGTTTATATGTTTGCGTGTGTGTCCGGAACTGGTTTAGGCTTTAGAGTTTAGAGCAGAGGTTTCCAAACTTATTCCGTCTAACGCCCACTTTGAAGATCAGGGGGTCTAAAAAGGGCCAAATTTATTTTATTATAATTTATAATACTGTTGAGTATGATAGCCTTATTTATATGCAAAATAATCTTGCACAGAGCCTATTAATTATTTTTTCATTCATTCCCGTTCCCACTACTGCAGCTCTCCTTTCTCCTTGATGTGAAGATAGGCTACCACTAGCGTACTGCCTATCTGTAGGCAACCTTCACGGATCTAACAAGCAATTGTCAGATGCCCTTAAAATATACTTTCACCAGTTCACCAATTAGTTGATCACCCTTTTCAGGGCCCTTAGCTTCATCGAACCTGCCCCTTCACAAATACAAGGAATCTACCCTTAGACCATGTACCTACGCTTACGAAGCTGTCAATTTATAATAATCCTTATAAAATCTGTGCTTGTTACAATTTGCATGTAAAAAGTAAAAGGAAGGCCTACAAAGTGACATTTAGCTTGTGACCTTGACGGAGAGCCATGCTTTGGCACGAATGGGCCGAAATACCAAGGCCTCACATAAAACCGGTGTGAAATAACGTGTTGTGTTTCGCTGAGTTAGTGAGGCTACCGGAGGCCCAAAGGGGGTTGAGTATTTTAAAGAATAGGAACTCAACTCAAACCATAGGAGTTACAACTTACAACTGACAAGTGTAACAACTCCTCTGGAGTTGCGAGTATTCATGGACGGCGGTCGTTTCCTGGTGCCTCTGGAGGCACGGTAATGCCCCCGCCAAGACGAGCTAAGCGAAGCGCAAGGGCACTACCAGACCACCTTTTCTCGAAGCGTTTCGTCGATTTTTTGAACCCTCATATCTTGGCTTTGGATTATACCAGATAAACGAAATTCTGGATATGAACCCATTAGTAGACTAATTAACCAAGTTTTGATTGCATAGCTCATAAACTTATATTTTATTGATATCTAAAAATCTCCGATTTTGTCACAGACTCACTAATGATCAACAAAATTATAGGGTACTTCCGGATGTCCTAGAAAGCTGAAATTTGGAATGTAAGCTAGAATTAGCTCACAAACAATATCATTGTCGAACTTTGAACTTTTATCATCCAACCTCAAACTAGGGGACGAAAATTTGTATGAGAACTATCCAAATTTTTGCGCCAGATGTCTGGAAATGTGTTGTAGGGATCCGTTTTATAAATAGTAACAATAAAAAAAAAAAGAACAACTTTCAAAAAGAAGTGAAATCCCATCAGAAACATTTTCATTTCACATGTGGCTTGGCCGTTTCGTTCCTACAAGAATAGTATAACAGAAAAACGGTACGTAAATTTTTCACCTTACGCCCAAGCGAATGTAGCGAAATGGCCAGACTACAATGTTTTGACTAAGATGTAGAGTTTGTGTAGTTAGGCTTGTAGAGTTAAGGCGTGTAGAGTTAGAAGTTTGGTAAAGTCAGAAGCTTAGTTTTAAATGAGATTTGAATTCTGATAGCTTTTTGACAGTGCGAGTCATACGGTATCGTCTTGGCATCACTTTACATGAAAATGTTTTGGTGGAATATCATTAAAAAAAAAGGCTTTGGTCACAGACCTCAGAAGGTGATCGTAAAGGTACAAAATTGTAATATGATAATTGCTTTCAATGTCCTTGTTCTTATGAGTGCTACAACTGATATATTAATATAACTAGCTGTTGCCCGCGGCTCCGCCCGCGTAAATACAGTATCCTACAGGAACACTATACTATTTCGGGATAAAAAGTAGTCTATGTTTTAATCCAGAGCTCAAGCTACTACTATACCAAATTTCATCAATTTTAGTTCAGTAGTTTTTGCGTGAAAGAGTAACAAATGTCCATCCATCCATCCTAGTAACTAATTTACTTTGAAAGTTTGTGAGGATGGATGGATGGATGGATGAATGGATGTATGGATGGATAGTTGGATGTATGGATGGATGTATGGATGTTCTTCAATATTATAAAACATACTTTTGTTCTATCATCAATAGTTTATAGTTTCCTTAGCGCATGCGACAAAAGATGTTTATGGCATTTTTTTTACACCTTGGGTTACGTTCTAAAGTTTTAGTAAGGATCCCTAATCTTTTATAGGACTAAATATAGCCTATGTTACTCAGGGTGAATGTAGGTTTCTAATGGAGAAAGAATTTTTAAAATCGGCATAGTAGTTTTTGAGTTTATTCATTACAAACTAACACACAAAAAATACACAAATACCCTATTTATTTTTCAGAATCCATCCTGAAGCCTACGATAGCCGGTACCGTCGCCAACCCTACAGTTTTAACTGTAGGTAGATCTATAGTTTTTCGGAAATTCTCTGTTTTCAGCTTAGGCCTCGAAATCCACAGTTTTTTATGTAAGATGCTAGCGTCATCTATTTTATTAGTCCGTACTAGTGTACGGACGTACGGTAGTCAGCGTCAGTAAAACCCACTACTATCAAACCGGAGGTTACAGTTAGGTCAAAAATTCAATAAAAATATGTACGCATTTAACAAAAGTAAAGATGAAACGGAAAATCAAGAAGACTTGCAAATTGAAAATTAAATAGTAGCTAGTGATACCAACATGTAGGCACTGGAAAAATTGCAACTTTGAGACTTGATTTTGACATTTAATTTGATTAAAACTTTGATAATAGGGGATCGGACTACATCTGAAATATTTAGTTTCATTAATATATTCAGAAATATTGAGGCATTACTACTTGGTAAATGTAAGAAAAAATATTATTTTATGTGTAGTTTACTAATAAAATACATTTAAAAAGTACCAAAAAAAAAAAAATTTTTTTGCGAAATTGGTAAACAAAACCTACATCATTAGTTAACTCACATCATATATACAAAAACATTCATTATGGTAAGTATGAACTTAAACGCTTGTACAAATATGGGAGATATTTACAAATATATTCCGGCGGCCATATACTTCATAATATACTACTTCATATACTATAACCTACAAATGACGTCATTTGTAGGTCGACTTTAGTATGGAGCGTTTTTAGGAGGCGCGCGAAATTTTTTATACAAATCGCTGTACCTTTGAAAATATTGACTTTTATATACGGTTTCTTCTGAGAAGTTGCTCATATTTAAGAGTACTATTCATTTATGCAATAAAAAAAATTTAGTCCGATTGCCTATTACATGATTTATTATTGTTATTGATTTAATGCCCTCCCTATAATGTATTATATTTATTACTATTATTAAACTATACAAAATATAATATAAATATAAAGAAGTAGATTTACTGTTTTTTAATTTGATATTTACAGTTTTCTACAGTTTTTTTGAAGCATATAAGCATATACATATAAGTTTTGCTTTATCCTGGGGTTGATAACACTGACCGGTACCTATAACGATTATCTTGGTATCGGCCTAATCCTCCTTATATATTTAAAAATAAGGAATTATATTTAAATTCTGGTCTATTGACTACTTGTTGTTTTGGAAAATTTTACTGGACAGATAAAGGGAAGTCACAGACTCAGGCCACAATTCAATTAAATACTAAAACCAAGCTTTTATTTTTACAATATTATTTTACAATTTCTCGGAAACGATGTACTACGTATGTAACTCAAAATGCTTAACCACAAAGAGTTTTTAATCGGGAACGTGTACGGTGTAACCTTGGTATTTGCGAGTGATTGGAGATATTTTTTTAATGTAGTTACACTCGTTTTAAATACTTTTATGGATTGCTGTACCGGATAGAATATGGTTCTCCGTTCTGGTGATTAATATATTTGATATAGAGTACACTTTGTAATTATGTATTATCTTTTTACCTATAAAGGTACTCGATTATCGATTGTACCTACCTACTTATTGTTATTTGGTATTAATTGATAAGTAAAAGTAGGTAGGTTCTTAGGTATCTTAAATATGCTACCTTTGTTATAGTATTGTCATGGGATACTCATCCCAACTCACCTGTCCGGTAGTTGTGGTATAGTATACGGGTACGCAACCCTGGCTTCCCTAGCTATTACTGTCCTATCCCTTCCCCTCCTGGGCGGTAATATCCTACATTTCCTTTTTCCCACTCTAACTTACCCATTTTCCTTTCCACACCACCTATCCTTCCCTTTCCCTATTCCTACCCTCTCCGCAAATCCGTGGGAACGCAGTGGATAATCATAAAATAATTTAATTATCCAAAATGGCGGCGATGTGGTTCGCCACCCATCACGTCTCGTTCTCGCGGAGGCGAAAAGTGGCCCATGGAGAGCCGTTTCGCTACGTTGAATGTAAGAGGAGGAATGGATGGTAAGAATGAAAGTGGACGAAGCGAAACAAGTGTGTAAGGATCGTAGCAAGTGGAAAGAAGTGGTCTCTGCCTACCCCTATGGGAAAGAGGCGGTCTATGCCTACCCCTACGGGAAAGAGACGTGATTATATGTTTGTATGTATGTATGATAAAGTGTTAGTAGGACTTGGAAAGGATACATTACAATTTTACACCTCATCACAATGGTAACGTACGGTTGGGTAAAGTTTTGAAACTTTTTATGGAATGCTTTACTAGATATTTGGATAGTACCTAAGTCTAGAAATATGGTCAAAAATGGTAAATCGGGATTTTCGACGGCTCATTCATTTCATTCATTCATTACGGATTCATTCAATTTTTTTCATTCAACAAATTTCAATTCGTTTGTTTAGTTTTACTTTTAGGTGTCTGTTAAGATGAATTTGGCAAGATATTTTACTGGATTTGTAATAAACAATTGAGAGCATAAATAACTTAATTTTTATTAATGAAATTTACCAAGAGACGAGCAGACGGATCGCCTGCTTTCAACGTTGGACGACCTCTGTGGCTCAGTGGTTCAGCGCGTTGGTGCTCAAGCCGGGGGTTGCGGGTTCGAATCCCGCCGAAGGAGCAAACAGTTTTTCCGTGTTCCTGGGTGATGGATGTGTATTAAATATGTATGTGTATAATATAATAAAAATCTTAAATGTATGTATAGTATAAAAGTATTAAATATACTTTTCGTTGTCTGACACCTGTAGGCTGTAACACAAGTTCTTCGGACACTTAGCACGGGGCCAGATTGACGTGTTGTGAAGCATCCATAGATATTATTAACGGTTATTGAATATTTGTAATACTATGAGGAATTAATGTTTCGTAAGTCTTTAATCATTAATTAAGACTTGAATGCAGTTGAAAACGACAATTCAGGCTATAATAATTTAGACATAATTATTTTATTTTTTAAATAAAATGTGCAAACTTACAGGATATTGCAAAATGTTTGGCATATCGTAGAGCGTTATTGGTTAGCGACTAGCGAGTAGCGACCACCTTCAGAATATATTGCAAATTCATAGACCTTGGTATTATTTAAATAAGATAAATGGGAGCAAACATTGTAGATAAAATATTTCTAGCTTAGTTTAGGAAGGTATATGGGGATATCGTTGGACCAAAGATCAAACATTGAAAAGTCTATTACGGACTTCTCCATCCCTCTGAAATATTACAAATGATTTAAATTCAGACAAAGTTGTTTGGTTTTCCAAAGACTGAATGTTAAGTATATTACGAGTAATAACAAAGGCGGGAATACCAGAGTAAAAGTTGTACCGTCTACGGAAGATTTGTGACCTTAAAGAACACTGGAATCTTAAATAAAAAATACTTTCACTTAATTAGAGGTACGTTATTATACTGTATGTACCTTTATTGTTTTAAATCATGTAGATTTTTTTTATTATTTAAGTCTCTGAATGATACCAAAGATTTTCTAAATCTTATAAAGGGTCCTTAGTCCCTACCTATAATAGAATAAATAAAGTTTAAAAAAACTAAAAAAAACACGCTTTTAAAGAATATCGAACTAAAAAGTTGAAAATAATTTTAAAAATACTAGTATAATTGAGGGAAAAGCGTGGGTCGCTCGATATACGAATTTTCGTACGTATTTATTTTCAACTTTTTAGTTCGATATTCTTTAAAAGCGTGTTTTAAAGCTACCATAGCCGAGGAAGGCAGCAGGCGCGCAAGAGAGAGTTACATACAAGCAAACAAACAAGCTTACATACAGGTGAAGTTAATATAAGCGTGTTAAAAAATGAACTGTTTGTTTTCGGATAGCAATCGTTTTATTATAATTAATCTTATTTAATAATTCGTTTTTTTGTTAATAATTCGAACTTTTCTTCGATCTATAATTGTCTTTTTTAGAGTTTAGACATATTTCGTAAAAGTAGACTTCGAAGAAAGATTCTTCTTCAAAAGTTTAACTAAATCTTGTATAAAACAACTGAAAAAATAGCTAGGTATGTTATGACTTATGACAAGCTTATGACAGACAAAACTAATGCATAATTACTTAAATGTTTTTTTTTTAAATGTAAATTCCAAAACAATATTGCAATTAGGTATGTCAAGTACTAGCACGAGTAAGTGGGCGCCGAGCGGTAATGTTGATCTTATTAACATTTCCTTTCAAAGCTCAAAACAAAAGCGATACGAAATTCTACCATTGATTGACCGCCTACATTTTATGATGCTTGCTCCGATACCCGTTCACCTTGGCAATGAAAGCTCTCAAGAGTCTCAGCGGGAAGTGCTAGTGGTATAAATACTAGAGCACAAGTTACGGACACTATTCGGTTACCAACATAACTAGAACAAACATGTACGCCAAGGTAGGTGCTGACTACTGGATCAGATATTAGTTTGATAGCTCTTATTAGGAGCAAAACTTCTAACGAAAATTTACTTTTCAGGCTATCGTCGTTCTCTGCGCATTGGGCTTCGCCCACGGCAGCGGTATCGTGGGAGCCGGCCACCTGGCGTACAGCGCGGGACTTGTCGCCCCAGCGGTCACCTCCTATGCTGCCGCTCCCGCCGTCGTCACTAAGACCATCACCCCAGGAGCCTCCTCTTACTCTTCTCACTCCTCCGTCATCAACCACGGCTCAACTGTGACCACCTACTCCGCCGCCGCCCCCGCTATCGCCACCTACGCCGCTGCCCCCGCTGTGGCTACCTACGCCGCTGCCCCAGTCGTAGCCAAGACCATCACCGCTCCCGCCGTCGCGACCTACGCCGCTGCCCCAGTCGTAGCCAAGACCATCGCCGCTCCCGCCGTCGCGACCTACGCCGCCGCCCCCGCTGTTGCGACCTACGCCGCTGCTCCCGCCGTCGTATCTAAGACCATCACTCCGGGATCCACCTCCTACTCAGCTTACTCTACTGACGTCGCCCACGGATCCCCAGTGACCACTTACGCCGCGGCTGCCCCAGCCATCGCCACCTACGCCGCTGCTGCCCCAGCTGTTGCCACTTATGCTGCCGCCCCAGCTGTGGCTACTTACGCTGCTGCCCCCGCCGTCGTGGCTAAGACTTACGCCGCCGCCGTCCCCGCCATCTCCTCATACGTAGCCTCAGCCCCAGTCCTCAAGTCTGGCCTGGCCTACTCCGCCGCCCCCGCCTACTCCTCATACGTGGCCTCAGCCCCAGTCCTCAAATCTGGCCTGGCCTACTCCGCCGCCCCCGCCTACTCCTCATACGTGGCCTCAGCTCCAGTCCTCAAGTCTGGTCTGGCCTACTCCGCCATCCCCTCCGTCGCCCGCATCGGCTACGGTACTGCCTGGTAACTGATCAAAAGACAAAACGACTTATGTAAATATGTATCATAATAAACCTAAAGTGATATTTACACACTGTAAATAAACTCGAAAACCAATGAAGTCTCTTCTTTATGTTTAGTGTTTAACATTGTTGTATAACTCCTATTGTTTTCAGAATATTATGTTATGTTCGCCTGTATTTTAATTTTCATTCAGGTTCTGGAAAATATTTACTTAATTAATCAAATATTTTTTTTTTTTTTAAATTACAACCACTTTTTGCGGAGGCTCTATAATGTCCCGTGGCTCTATACATTAATATTTCTCATGAATATTTAAAAAAGTAAAATATTTTAAATTACTATTTTAATTTAAAGATATTTAAAATATTAAAATAGTATAAGACTTTATTATAATAAATAAGTAAATAAAAATCATTTATTTGACATCATTCATCTCTAATATGAGACATTACACTACAATTAATAAATTAATAATACACAGACTTACATAATTACAATAAACGCAATAACAGGACAAAAAAAAGGAGAAATATCACTAAAAGTACATTTATTAGAAGCCCTAGGCAATTTTTTTTTCGTTTATACCTGTTTCTTTCTGCTTTAAACCCTGAAAACTGTAATTCGGAAATATACAAATTGATAATAGCTTAAAACTGGACGTTGGTACTAAATATTATATGTTTTTTAAACCAAACACGAGTGAGCGGAGCGAGCGAGCAAAATTTTTCTCCCATTTTACAGGTCAAAATCTGTTCAAACGTTAAACTAAAACACTGAATAACGGTGAACTTCAGAAAAATACCATAAAATCAACCGGCTAAAACAGATCATCGGTACATCGGATAACTTTTTTCTGATGTTGCGAAATAGATGACAAATAATAACTTATCATGTTACGTTTGTCATATAACTAAACATTTCGGAGGGGGTTTGACCGCGGCTCTCTATACGGCATTGCCATGAGCCAGGTTAGTAAACCTATTTTTGCAAAAAATGTTATCTTCAAAATCGGTGTTTTTATTTCGCCTCGGTCTGCCTAAATCGGTGTAACCTTGCTATCTTCGAGTCTGATCAGAGCTGGTGGAAAATCCTATCCAAAGTCCCGTGCAGTAATCATGTTGTCTTTCGTTCTTCGTATTGAAAGAGAAGGCATGACATTTTAACCCAGAGTTATCCTTAACTCAGATCTACGCAGTGGGCCTAGTACTCATTGCTCAATTAAATCAATGTCTCAAGCAGTTGATAACAAGACGCGACGCGGCGCGTAAACGCTGCGTAATATTATGCAATATGCATATTTTTACTGCATTGTCGCACCGCGTTGCGTCTCAGTGTCAAATGACCCTAATGTAATGGTAATAAACAACACTAGTAGTGAATTTATGGACAAGTGACCTTTAAAAGTAGTACGTTTTTGGTTCCGGTGGCTGACGGCATTAATTACCATGATAATATTTATATTGCTTTCTCTGGATGTAGGTATTTTAGACCATTTTAGTGTTCCGTAGTAACTATAATAAACTCTTATAGTTTCGCTCTGTCCGTCCGTCTGTTCGATCGTCTTCCCTTGCTAACATAAGTAGGTACAAAATTATGAATATACCTAAATAGGTGAAATTTTTAAATATTTTTTTTTCATACTACCCTATCGTCGAATAGTTAATATTGTAATGGCTAATGCAAAATACTCTTCAAGAAAATTATTTTCACCCAAATGGGACATTAACTTGTGAATCAATTAGAAAAAAAAAACTATTGTGCGTTGATATGTACGGAACCTATAAAGCCGTTATAATTATTATTGTCGTTACAAATCTTACCGTTAATTACATCATTATGTTTGTGACGTCAGTGAAAATAAAATGTCTCGATAATAAGAGTTTTATTTATAATCACTGTTTTGTACAGCGTACGAAATTGCTGAATCGGTGAATTGAGAAGATATAATGATTCATGAGATGTAAAAATTATAATAACTTTTGTCTGCTTGCCTGTTTGTTTTAGCAGCAGCAAAAGCAGCTTGAAATAGAGCCCACAGTTCACACAAGTTTATTTTGATAAGAGTTTTGCCCTGGCAAATTGAAATTCTGTAGTAGGTTATATTATATTATACCTAGTATATTTATTAAGAGCATTGATCGGCGCGAGACTCAGATTTCACGAAAAACGCTACTTTTCAAATGCGTCTATATCTAACAAAAACTGGTTATTCTGATTTTTACATGTAAAAAAACACTAGAAAATATTGTATTCTAATTTTTCACTTATCATTTATTTTAAAATAATTTCAAACTTTTGAATAAAACTGACAAAACTAACCAGAAGTTTTTACAACTTTAGGTTCAGGGGCAATTTCAAAACATATAATAGCTAAAACCGCTTACATTTTTTAAAAACAAAAAATCTTTACAAACTTGTTGGATCCTCTTCTCGATTATCTATTTGTCAGATTATTTTTATAAGTATACGTTTCTATCTCATAAAAATAAAATTTAAATAATGCGAAATTATCAGGAATTATAGTTATTTAAAATGATGATATTTATGTATTTTACTTGCTCCTTTTGTTTTTTACTTACATAATCTATGAGAAGAACCTTTTATCTTTAATATGCTATTTAAATTTTTAACTAAATTAGTTTGACGAATTTTATATGAATTTTTAAAACTACTATATACATCGAGGCGCACGAGCGTTTACAACAGTATTTGTATATATTATATGTTTTGAAATTGCCCCTGAACCTAAAGTTGTAAAAACTTCTGGTTAGTTTTGTCAGTTTTATTCAAAAGTTTGAAATTATTTTAAAATAAATGATAAGTGAAAAATTAGAATACAATATTTTCTAGTGTTTTTCTACATGTAAAAATCAGAATAACCATTTTTTGTTACATATAGACGCATTTGAAAAGTAGCGTTTTTCGTGAAATCTGAGTCGCGCGCCGATCAATGCTCTTGAACCTAAATACATTATAATAATAATTGATCAAGATGTAAATAAATTATTATTATTATTTATTTTATGCATAACTAGCTGTCCCGACCAGGGATGCCAATGCTAATTTATGTATTTCCCCAAAAATTGGGATCGAATTCCCCAATTTGGGGACAAAAATCCGCTGATTCCCCACAAATTCCCCACATAGGTTTTTTAAAAAATGAAACAGTATTCTACTAGCTGAGTATAATTCGCATTAGTATAAGTAATTAATAAAAATAAAGAGTCAAACAAACAGTTAATATGATCAATAAGTTTTCTTTAATTCTATCGTTCCATGCTACTTTCTTAGTTTTTCTTGCATAAGAACCTTCTCCTGAAACAAACACAAAAAAAAAAAAAATTAGGGAAATTGGTCAAGCCGTTCACACGTGATGCCGTGACCAATGGAGATGGGGATTCATTTTTATATAGGTATATATAGATTATTTAAATAATATTGATTACTTTCATATTCTTTTCCATATTTTTGTGGAAAGCATTTTGTTTGAAGGGTAGAACTTGACACTGCCGCCTGGTTTTTTATTCCTTCTCTTACAGCCATAAATGATACAACAGTATCTGTTAAAGAAAGGGAAAAAGGGAATCCCCTGATCATAAACAAACGTCAATCTACTAATAGTTTGAAACTAGAGATATGCCATGCCCATGCCATATTGTATAATGATTTTAAAAAAGGTCGATATCGTGTCGATAATGAATGATGAAATATTTACCGATGAGAATAAGTTGTCGAAATGTTAAAATCCCCACATTTTCCCCACATAGTGCCAATCCCCAATAAATCCCCAATCGACTTGAAATTCCCCGCAGTTTCCCGACACACGTTGTTTTGTCTTAAATATTATGACTAAATTACTACAATATATACACCTACTCCTACAAACTAAGTGCACCTTTTCCAACATTTCTCACTGTTTAAACTTTGCCTAAACTTCCACAATTATTTCACGACCAAAATTAGCCAAATCAGTCCAGCAGCGGGTCTAAAAAGGCCACTTGCGCAATATCATCGCAATATTGCTATTTGACACTAAAGCAATTCTGCTTGTAAATCTGTCAAATGAATGCATTTCAGCCAATTTCTGCAAAGAATTGCAATTCAAGTGGCCATTTTACAATCGCTGTCATCTTACATACAGTAATTCATAACAAGAATTGAAAATGAATTGCCAAAACGGCCTTTTTAGACCTGCAGGTCTAAAAAGGCCGTTTTTGAATTGCAATTCTTTGGATACAAGTCATATGCAGAAATTGGCTGAAATGCATTCATTTGACAGATTTACAAGCAGAATTGCTTAAGTGTCAAACAGCAATATTGCGATGATATTGCGCAAGTGGCCTTTTGAGTCCCTCGGGAACGGGATAAAAAGTATCCTATGTCCTTCTCCTGGTTTTAATATACCTCACTAGTCACTACCAATTTTCAGCCGAATCGGTTCAGCCGTTTTTGTGTTATAAATAGTGTAACTAACACGACTTTCTTTTATATATATAGATATAGATTATAATTTTTATAGGTAACTATAGAATTGATGAATGATGGACTCAATAATTATGTAAGAAGACACTTGCATAATAATAACAATTTCAAATGTTTTATTGCTGTGAATACTTGTGTGCCGGAATCACAAAACATGTCAAAACTGTGAAAATAATTAACAACTTTTAGTTTGAAATTATTGCAATAGTTTTAACACTTCGTTGTTTTAATTTGTTTACAAAAGATTGTTAATGAGAGATTTGGCAAATATGTAATACAATTTAAAACATTTTAATAGTTCATTTTGTAATGTAAAATTACAAAATGATTAGTAGGTAAGTAAATACATAATTAATTTTTTTTTCACCAATTTGTGAGCAAATGTTATTTGTGAAAATACCTATGAGAAGTAATTATTATTTAATACAATTATAGCAACGTCACATACGTAAAATAAAAACAAATTATAAAAGTTCTAAAAAGAAAATTAATACTAGAAAAACTTACTAAAGCTACAAAAAAAAAAGAAATCTCCCAGGTCGTCCCCACCAGGCAGAGTACCTAGAAGGCTCGAAGAGTTTCCTCACTGGATGGCAATGCTAACTCTTTGAGACAAATAGGTACCGGCTCTGGGGTCTCGAGTGGCCTTTATGAGTTTCTTCGAAATTTCTCTGAAGAGTTTGTGTGCACCCGGACCCCATGCGCCTAGGGTTTCAAGTTTCAACCCCAAACGGTTCATCAAACGTAAGACATCTACAATACTTTGAGTAAGTTTTAAGTAAGTCGAATCTTCTTTAAATTAAATGCGTAGATGCCTTTTATTGCTATTTTAAGATAACAACCTGAGTGACCTACGGATAATTTTAGCCCATCAAAAGGTATTTCATAGACAAGCGGGGAAGGGGCTAGGCGGGTCTGACCCTTACTACCTGTTCTTTTCTTTGCATTTTCTGAGAACATTTACTATAGTAAGTAATGCATATATTTTTTTACATTATTAGAAAGAACATATTACAGTGAACAAAAACCCACCTACTTTTTTTAAAAAAACTGATATTTTGATGCGAGAATTTTCGATTGAAAATTAGGGTTAATTTTTCGATATTATTGATGATGAAAAAATAAATATTTGAAATAAAAAAATACAGTATATTTGGGACATAAAAAGGTAAGTTTTCACTAAATTTCGTTAAAAAATTTTTTTTTTTTTGTATAATATAAAAATAAAAACCAAAAACTTGGTTGTTTGAATTTTACACATAAATTTTGAGGTTATGTGAAAAAAATGTAAATACAAAAGTTGTACTTTTTATTACTTACAACTTTCACATCTAACTTTTTTCCATAGGACTTGTGGTTTTGCCGGAAATCGAGATAAACCGTTTTATACCCTTAAAAACTCACCCTCTTCACTTCCCGACCTCAAATCGCCCGTAAATTATTTTTCCTTTTATTATTGTTATATTCTCTTTCTTTTCCAATGGGTTTCGCCTACTATAAATTTATTTTATTTTTGACCATTTTCAGAGGTAAAAGCATTAGTCTAAAATGCGTAAGCTGCGTTGTAGTGGGGTGCGGTGAATTTTGTTGCGTCGCGAGGTAGTTTATCGCGTGCACTGCCTTTTAGGTATCTACTTAAATAAATCTACTTCATGTTAATCGTGATTTTTGTGTTACGTATGAAGGTATTGAACTACTAGTTAACATTGAAGTGTAAAAATAGCAACTTAAACATATTAATATGTGTTAATCTTTCGCAGTATCATGATGATTAATTTTTATAACATGGTTTCTTCTAGTGTATTTTTAGCCGACTACGGCGAAGCCAAACAAAGAAGGTAATGAGTATATGTAGGTTTGTTCCATCGTAGCGCCTAAACTACTGATCCGATTTTAATGAATGAGGTTATATAATTCGTAATATTATCAATTTTAAAATATTTAATATTAGATTCGTATCTATTAATATTAGGTCATTATGAACTTGGCTTTTTGTAAAGGAGGAACATAGATTCGATTTTTTTGAACAAAATATTATATTTATTTAATCAAAGTAGGTATATACCACTAGCTTTTGCGCGCGGCTCCGCCCACGTAAATACATTATGCCGCGGGAACACTACTTTTTCGGGATAAAAAATATCCTGAGGTAAAAGGTAAAGGAAGAGGTAACAGACAGACAGACACAACTCGCATTTATAATATTAAGTATAGATTGCTATAGACTATGCACTTTTACCATCTCATAGGTAGTTCATTGATTTCTTTACTAAAAAAAACACTCGGACAGGAATCAATAAAATCGTTGAAGGCGCTTTGGACTGCCCCATCGGAGTTGAATTTTTTCCCTTGCAAGAAGTTATCCAAATTTCGAAAAAAAATTGGTAATCTGTCGGAGCAAGGTCCGGGGAGTACGGTGGATGACTTAGACATTCCAATTGAAGCTCCTCTAATTAAGTAGCCGTCTGTTGTGCAGTGACACCGCTAGACCATATAGTCTAGCGTTGTCCTGAAGCAGCAGTGGCCTAGAACGAATGACCAACCTCGGTTAATGGTGACATGATCCTCCTAAGTTCACCATGAATTTGCTGATGGAGCAACCAACTCAGCCCATTAACAACATTGAAGTAGTATGTTTGTTGTTCTGTATGAGACAGTCTCTATAATAATTATCGCACGTAGTGGAAGTATCCATATCAATTAATTAAGTATAATATTATCATCCTTTAATTTTATTCTTATAGATAAGTGAAAATAAAGCATAATACCTAGGTAAATACAATTAAATATAAGTGGAGTTGAATACATTTCTTCCTCACAAAAAATGTTTTAGCATCCGTCAATATTCTTGAGCGGAGTGAAAGTACTTTAGTTTATTTGGTCATGAAGGTATTCTCACCTTGGCAATGAAATATCTCGATATTAAATACTTCCCCTTTACTCGTAAAGGGGAAGTATTTTTGGTATAAATACTAGAGCCAGTGATATGGTAGTCATTCAGTTACCAACATAACTAGAACAAACATGTACGCTAAGGTAGGTTGGCTTATAATTGGGATTTGATCATATTTAAATCGTAAGAACCAAATAATAATGGAGAATTCTTTTCAGGCTATTGTCGTTCTCTGCGCATTGGGCTTCACCCATGGCAGCGGTATCGTGGGAGCCGGCCCCCTGGCCTACAGCGCGGGACTTGTCGCCCCAGCGGTCACATCCTACGCCGCTGCTCCAGTCATAGCCAAGACCTTCGCCGCCCCCGCTGTTGCCACCTACGCCGCCGCCCCCGCTGTTGCGACCTACGCCGCCGCTCCCGCCGTCGTATCCAAGACCATCATTCCAGGATCATCCTCCTACTCAGCTTACTCTACTAACGTCGCTCACGGATCCCCAGTGACCACTTACGCCGCGGCTGCCCCAGCCATCGCCACCTACGCCGCTGCTGCCCCAGCTCTTGCCACTTACGCTGCCGCCCCAGCTGTAGCTACTTACGCTGCTGCCCCCGCCGTCGTGGCTAAGACTTACGCTGCCGCCCCTGCGGTGGCCACTTACGCCGCCGCCCCCGCCTACTCCTCATACGTAGCCTCCGCCCCAGTCCTCAAGTCTGCTCTGGCCTATTCCGCCATCCCCTCCGTCGCTCGCGTCGCCTACGGTGCTCACGGTGCTTGGTAAACGAATTCAAGACTCGAAAATATATTTAATTTGCCATATTATGGAACCATGGAGAAAAGGATACAACGATAATTTTGTACACCATTATTTTCGATATATCATTATGATTGGTAACTGAATCTATGTAGACTGTGTTAATAATATTGTAAATAGCTATATTGAATACATATAAAACATGAAAATAAAAATGATGTTAAATATTATTTTTGGTTTTTATCTTAAACCTTTACAAGGAAAAAATTCATAACATTAAAGATATGAAAAGATTTAGGTACTGAGATATATCTCAGCTCAGTCAGTAGTCAGTCATTTTCTGACTGAGATTTTAATTAATATGACTTATATGCTCAGATCAAATAAAAAACTAGATTGCGCATGGCGCTTGTTTCAACGGAAGCCTCAAAAACTACGCTACTTTGTGTATACACACGCGGTCACGCACACTCATGCAAAAAAAGTACGCTACTTTTCGTCAGTATCGAACGAGTCGTCGTGCAGTGATTTTGCCACAAAAATGCCGTCCTGCGCTATTAAGTGGTGTAAAAACTGTACGAAGGCGAACAAAAAGTGTCAGGGAATAACATTTCATAAGTAAGTACACACAAAACTGTAGTTTGTTTAAGATAATTTATCACAATTTAGAGGTTACTCGAAACAAATAATGACAATTTCATAATGGCGGATCGAGAGAGTGTTGCCAGGATTTCATATTCTCAATAGCCTAAAATAAGGTAAGTAATTTGTAGGCAAATTCTTAGCAAAATTATGAAGTAGAGAGTCAGACTGTGTTTTTATTTTTTAATTAGGAAGTTTTGAAGTTTGAAGTAATTTAAGGTAAATGCCCCTATATTCGGTATACGGAAAATATCGGGAACGATAATTCCGCCATCTGTGGACCGATTTTCAAAATTCTTTTTTTGATATAAAGGGTATAATCCCAAGTTGGTCCGGTTTTCAAAAAAGTGGTGACCTGATGATGGGATCCATGAGGAATCGAGGGAACTCCTCAAAATTTTTATGGAAATTTATGGTGATTTTGACTTTTTCTGAAGTAGTCCAAGCATATGCTACCAAAAAGTAAGATTTTGCTCCAAGTTATACTCTGGATCCAAAAGTGCAGAACAGAACTCCTGACTCCTTATAGATACATGTTTGGGGATTTCGGCGTTATTTAAAGAACTGCAAGCATATGCCACTTTGTCAATTAAAGTAATCATCATCATCACCACCACAATCACACCATACATCATCACATTTTGATGATGTAAAAGGTACTTCTTATAGTATTTTACACCAACACGGAGATCTTTGAATATTACTCTGTCGTTTATGGACCTATTAACAAAATTATTTTATTGCTGTAAAGGGTATAAATTCGAAATTGGTCTTTTAGTCACTAAAGTGGAAACTTGATGATGGGGGATCCATGAGGAATCGAGGGAACTCCTTGAAATTTATATGGACACATATAATGATTTAGATTTTTTCTGAAATAACACAAGCATATTATGCTACCAAAAAAATAGGCAAGTGGTACACTGACTTGTGACTGGTGACCGTATATTAACTACCCTATTACTTACCATAATATTATGTATTGGTACACCTAAATCGAAACTTTTCATCTTTACCTACCCTTTATCTAAATTTATCTATAAATAAATAATAAACATAATTATCACTTTCTGTTTTTTTTTATTATTAAAGACGTTTTGAACGCAATAAAAATATTCTAATCTAACCCATTTTTAGAATTCCATAGTTGGGGAGAGTTGTGACAACGTTATTTCGCGCCAGGTTTTTGTGAGGCCGTGTTACAACTTTTACGTAAAATAGGGCTCTGCAAAGGTTTTTGACATAAAGCTATGGAAAACGAAACATAAATATCACAGAAACGTTAACATGGCCGAATTCCTATACAATTTTCGAAAATTTATTATATTGTTATCTCGAAAACTACGGATCTTATAATTATGAAAATTTGCGAAATTACTGCGACAGTAAAAGAACTTTAAGCGGTAAAATTACCATAAACCAATTAACAGTACAAATGTGGGATGTTATTCGAAAGTTTAGCCAACATATGGTAATGAAAATTTAGTATGGCAACACCGACTCACGCACACAATGCATAAAAAACCGGCTTCACTATGTTGTTCGTAGAAGTCCATCTATACTTTTTATTTGATCTGAGCATATATGATATTCAGAGCAAGAGAAGTGAAGTTTGGATCATTGGGTAATATAATGTCATTTATAATATGACTCATTAAATTTTAGTCCTTCCACAATAAAATGGATATCAAAATATTATATTTCTGACAAAACAGAGACCATTTCTAGTGAAAATTCGTTTGCTGCTAATGTCTTCTGCTAAAAGAAACAAAAATGTCGCCTGCTAATAATGATAATTATTAATAAAATATCAAAAATATAAGTTGCAAATACAAAATTATATAAGTTAATGAGGTAAATATTAAGAAAATTACGATACTTGTATTGAGAAAGTGAAAATAGAAAATGTAGTGACAACATCACAAAAAAAAAAAAAAAAAAAAGAATTGTCATGCAATCAGTGAGCTAATGATAGATAATTGTAGCCATATTGTAGCTAAGAATATGCTCGATCATGCCAGCTTTCATTCATTTCATTCACACATACACATAGGTACAAACAAACAGACACGTCAAACTTACAGCACCGTTCTGTTTTCGCCATACATACACAATATATTAATATATTTACAATATTATTATGTACATAACTCAATATACTCACGAATATTTTAATAGGGGTTGGTAGGCAGAATATTATAATATTATGTATCACCGAGCCCGGTAGGGATAGGCCACACCGCGTCAGTCTGAGCTATAGATTCGAAACTATATTTACGTATAGACGTGCCACAGAACAAATCTGCAGGTCTGAAATGGCCACATTAAGTGAATCATATTAATATATAACATCTTCTCGTCAAAAATCCCTCAGTGCCTGAAGTCAAAATTTTTGAGCAGTGTTTGTCACCGGTGATGACATATGGAGCCGAAACGTGGTCATTCACAACGGGACTAATGAGCTAGATGAGTGTAATTATTTTATAATGTATAAAAATCAAAAATAAAATCTAAAAAATATTAGTGAAAGAATTTTTTCGATATCTCAAAAACTGAATTTTTTATTAATTTTTAAAGTTGGATGTTTTTAAAATCAGCGCGAGCTTGACCGCTCAACGCGTGACGTCATTTCGCCGGCTCTGACCGCCGCGGTAAGGAACTCGTGCAGTAATTTTGAAGTTTTATTGAAATTTTTGGAATTATGGTGATAAAATAACATATAGATATAATTGTATAACACCTTTATGTATAATACAACGGTTAGCACTCCAGAAAAATACTTTTTTCATGTGCCCAACGACAAAATCTGAGAAAATTAGTTGTGTAAAGTGTTGAAAAAATCTGTAGCTACAAAAATCAGTAGACATTTATTGCGAAGAATATTTTAATGTGAGTACTGAGTAGGTACCTAAATAAATACGAAACATCTACCTACATTTTTTTTTGCATTACTAAATGTTTAGTTTATAGAATGTGCTCAGAATGAATTCAGTATTTTAGTGACAATGTATTTTAAACAATGGGTTTTACATAGAGAAATAAAACACGAGTCACGCAGATATGTTAGGTACCTACTTAAAAAATATATTTAATCTATTGAATGAAACTTAAAAGATGAAATAAGACAATACAAAGAAACTCGCTACCTACTTTTTCCCTCGCTTATAATTACTATGTTTATGGTGTAGTCACTTGTTTGAGATCTCGACAAAAAACTTTATGAACAAAATGTCATAGATTGACTATTATATTTTAGTATTTTTTAACCAACATCCAAAAAAAGGAGGCGGATATACGTTAGGGCTATATATGTATATAGCCCTAACGTATATAAATATATATATTTATTTATTTATTTCTCACCTTTTGAACTTTCCCTGAACTGATACAATTATTTTAAGATCAAAATCAGCCAAATCGGTCTAGCCGTTCTCGAGTTTTAGGGGCCATCCATAAATTACGTCAGAAGAATTTCATGATTTTTGACCCCCTACCCCGTCCTTGTCACATTTGTGAGACCCCCTCCCTCCCTAGCGTGACGTCACATTTTACAATTTTACATCTAGAAATAATTATTCAATTAAAACCGACACGACTGTCGAGAGATTAGGCACAGGTCCAACTTTTATATGCCCATCTGATGCATGGATCGTCTTTCTTGCCAGACTCTTATGCCCAGGCTCACGCGATCCCGTGGCCCGCCAAGGATGGTATGGAGTGGAGTACCGCCGAGTTTTTATTGAGTAGGGGCTGCGCCCATTCACCATCTTTTCGGGTGCAGCAGAGTCTCACATACTCACGGGTAGGACCGCTATCCCCTAGTGGGATGCTGAAATGCATTTTCTCGGCGAAAAAAAAAAATAGCTTATGTAATAAAAAACAACATTATGATCTCTTAAACATCACTGGGGCTGGGGGGTCTCGACACTGGGGCAATAGCTATCATAATATCATATAGCTATTACTTATGATTACTATATTAACACTTAGATTAAAATAGATTTTGAAATGTGACGTCACGAAAATTAGGACCCCTCCTACCCCCTTGTCACACAATGTCACACTTCGTCGACCCCCTCCCTCCCCCCTAACGTGTGACGTTATTTATGGATGGCCCCTAATTTGAAATTGGCCCTTTTAGACTTTAGTCACTAAAGTGGAAACCTGATGATGGAATCCATGAGGAATCGAGGGAACTCCTCAAAATGTATAGGTACATCTTTAAGAATTTGGCCAATGTGAAGTAAATTAAGCATATCATACCAAAAAGTAAAATTTAGTGCCAAGGGTATACCCTAGATCCAAAAGCATTGAACAGAACTCAGTCTATAAAGACACACGTTTGGAAATCGCGTAATAGGTTTTTCAAGTTACTTCAAAAGTTACTATCCGATTTCGCTTAAAATAATTTTCCTAAAGAGTTTTTAGCATGATCTATTAGCATGGAAGCTTACAAGTTTCTATCTCTTATAATTTAGAAATTCTAAGGGAGGGGGGGACCAACTTACAAACCACTGGAGGCTGATTACTCGAAAATAGTCGACTTTGTAAAAAAGTAATGTTAAAAGAAACCTTACCTAAATTCTAAAAGACCTATTCAACGATACCCCACAAATGGGGTAGAATGAAAAATATTTCATCCCCCCTTCAGAGCTACCCCTAAAATATAAAATTATTATTATTTTATTATGCCAAACCTAAGATCTACACACAATCTATAACTGTACCAAATTTCATCCATCAATATTCATAATTACGGAAGTATAACAGACGGACGGACGGAGCGAGCGAAACTATAAGCGTTCCTTGTGTGCCCTAAGTGGAGCCCTAAAAATGGAAAACATAATTTTGAAACAAAAAATGAAAACAGACTTCCAAAGTAAAAACGCACAAAAAAGTTTGAAAAAAATCTTATTTTCTAAATAATTCCCTTTTTAAATTCGGCAAAAATTTTAATTATTTCTCTCATAGACGTATACTATCTCCAGTTAAATGGTCCCATTTTTGAGATTTTGGGGCCATTTTGACATTTGAAGTATGGTGAAAACAAGATGGCTAACATTTGAAGTATTGTGAAAACCAAGATGGCGTAACTTTTACTTGATAAAGATTTGTTCTATCAAAATAATGTACTTCATAGCCCATTTTGAGTTTGAAATTTTTGATTTCTCTACTCGATTTTCATAATTTCGAAGTTGGTTGCCAACTTAAATGTGAGTTCTATAAAATATTGTTTTATCAGGATATTGTTTGGGCTGGCACAGACTTCAAAATTAAGAAGATTGAGTAGGGAAATAGTTAAAATTTTAGCCGAATTTAAAAGGAGAATTATTTTTAGAAAATAAAATTTAAATCATACTCTTTTGTGCGTTTTTACTTTGAAAGTTGGTATTAATTTTTTGTTTAAATTTAACAATTTTCCCTATTAAGTCATATTTATTATAATAATATATAAAAATGAATCGAAATGAACGAAGGTAAGTTTACAGAGCGCGTGTCAAAAACATACTGTATGCACATTGCATAGTTAGCTAGCTACGCACGGCGATGTGACGTCACAGCCATTACTCGACGGGCGCAATCAGTTTTCGCGCGTTCCCATATTGATTTGCTTATAAAAAACTCAATTTTCGTGATATCAACACAATTTTTTCACAGTTAGTCTTATTATTGCTTAATTTTTTTGTTAGGGCTGAAAAAGGGGAATAAATTTTGATTTACATCTTCCTCATTCAAAAGCTTCGTGTCGCTCAAAGAGCTATGGAGAGGGCTATGCTCGGAGTCTCTCTACGTGATAGAATCAGAAATGAGGAAATCCGTAGCAGAATCAAAGTTACCGACATAGCCCAGCGCATTAGCAAGTTAAAGTGGCAATGGGCTGGACATATAGCCCGTTGGGGCCGAAAGGGTCTTGACTACTCTTAAGTGGAGACCACGAACTGGACGTCGAAGCGTAGGACGGCCTTCCACCAGGTGGACAGATGACCTGAGAAAAGACCGTGAGCGACCGGTCGCACTGGAAATTTATGGGGGAGGCCTATGTCCTGCAGTGGACGTCACCAGGCTGAAACGAGAATTAATATTATGAAACATCAACTTCTAAAGAAATTTACAAGGAACTTTTAACAATTTTATTTTGACAGTTTTCGACAGAAATACGTAAAATGGTACACTACGGCCGCTGTATCTTGACGGGTCTGAACATAGGCTCTGCGAATTTTAGCGCATGTGCAACTCGTGCAGAAAACTGTTATTGTATTATTTTTATATACCTATGTACTAATAAAATTTCCCTAATACAGTTGACCAATTAGTACAAATAAAATAAATACGAAAAAACTTAAAAACAGTTATTGCGCAACCTTTTTCGCGAAGTTCAGACTCGCCAAGATACATCGGCCGTATACGTAATAAGAATTGCTTGGTTGTGACAGCTGTGAATGTTAAGAGAATTTTTAGAAAAAATATTAGAAGAAGAAGAACAACTTATTCAATAGTTGATGTTCCATAGTATGAATCATTTAGCTGTAGCCCGCTCGTGGCGATCGCGGGAGCCCTAAGGCGGTAAGACCGTTGTCGCGGTTTTAATAATCGACAATATAAACATAATATTAATTAATTTTTTTTAATAATCGATTTAAATCCTTACTAATCCTACTAATACGAGTATTATAAATGTGAAAGTTTGTGAGGATGTATGGATGGATGTTTGTTACTCCTTCACGCAAAGACTACTGAACGGATTTTGATGTAATTTGGTATGGTAGTAGTTTAAAACATAGGCTACTTATTATCCCGAAAAAATACAGTGTTCCCGAGGGATACTGTATATACGCGGGCGGAGCCGCGGTCAACGACTAGTATTATAAATGTGAATGAGAGTTTGTTTGTTTGTTGGTACGCTTTTACGTCAAAACTACTTAACTACATAATGAAATTTGGCACATGCATAGATGAGACCACGGGAAAGGACATAAGACTGACTTACGCTGTGCGTCGAAGTCCCTAAATAAATAAAGAATAAAAAAAATATATAAGCTACTTTTTATGGCGGGAAAATAGGTATATGGTTATACTATATTTATATATCAGTGAGATAATGTATTTACGCGGGCGGAGCTGGGAGCAAAAGCTAGTTTCCCATATTTTTAATTAATCTTATACTTTAAACGAGGTAATCTTGTAAATATGTAGTAGGTTTTTCGATAATGGCCACAACTTACAACTATTACCATGAAACATGTGTAATTTTACGTTGTTGTGAAATTCGGAATATGTTGGGTTCGAAACCCGGAAAAATATTTTTGTAATTCTTTCTATTTTTCTAATCTACTAGAGCTCCAAGCGAAGCTCGGTTACCCAAGTACTTGTACGTTGTATATAATGTCTCCGATAATCAATTACGGATACTTCGGGCACATGATTCACTGCTTATGTCAAGACGTTTAGACAAAAAAATAATTGTCATTCTCAAAGTAAAAAATCATCTCATGTATGGGTGACTCTCTGCAAAAGACATACTCGCCCATATAAAGAAAAAAAAAAACTAGTAGGTACGACAATTATTTTTCTGCTTAAACGTCTTTACATAAGCAATATATCTGTTGTTGATTTTACCGAACCTTATATATTAAACATTATCTGTTAAAAAATCTCGTGTATTTTTGACGTGATAACGTCTTATAAATCAATGAACGCACGAAAAATTGTCACGTTCCGTCTGAGTCACGTTCCGCCTGAGCAGACCGTGCATGCAAAAGCACTGAACAAGTGATAGAGAGGCATGATCGGCCTAAGCGTTCGGCTTGTGATATCATTATCACGTAAAATTATCGTCCGTGAACCGACTAAAAAGACAACCGTTTTATAATATATTTGTATATTCCTGCGGCCGTATACTTCATATATGTCCAATATTTATGCGTTTAAGTTCATACTTACCATAATGAAAGTTTTTGAACTAATGATATTTTGTTTACCAATTTCGCAAAAAAAATGTTTTTTGGTACTTTTTAAATGTATTGAATTAGTAAACTACACATAAAATAATATTTCTGAATATATTAATGAAACTAAATATTTCAGTTGTAGTCCGATCCCCTATTGAAAAATATAGCATTAAAACATAGCGATGCTTAGTCAAATCCCACAAATTTTTGATTTGTAACTTCGGCGCCGTAATTAGCTTAGCCAAAGGCTCTGTTTATAGTAAAGACAGAACAATGTTCGTCTAGGTCAGCTTGACTTGACCATTTCGTTTCCCAATGTACCATTGTATAACAGAATAGTAGTGAAGAGTTTTGGTTTCTAACTTCGTCGTCTTAATTAGTGTTAGTGTTAGTTATATAATATAATATAGTAATATGTATGTTAGTCTATAAGGTATTTATAATATGGGCCTATGCAGCCCGAAATAAATGGTATTTAATTTAATTTAATTTTAATTTAATTAGCTTGGCTAAAGGCTCTGTTTATAGTAAAGTCTGAACAATGTATATCTGGGTCAGTTCGGCTTGGCCGTTTCGTTACCACATGAGCTATTGTTTTACCGAATACTAGTGAATACATATCTGGGGGCACGGCAGTGCCCCCGCCAAGTCGAGCGCGAAGCAAACACTGCCGTACCATCCTTTACTGGAACCATTTCGCCGCATTTTCAGGCCCCTATTTGAGAACCTCTGGATAAGACCAGAACGTCGATCTGGGGGCACGGCAGTGCCCCCGCCAAGTCGAGCGCGAAGCAAACACTGCCGAACCATTCTTTACTGGAACCATTTCGCCGCATTTTCAGGCCCCTATTTGAGAACCTCTGGATAAGACCAGAACGTCGATCTGGGGGCACTGCAGTGCTCCCACCAAGTCGAGCGCGAAGCAAACACTGCCGTACCATTATTTACTGGAACCATTTCGCCGCATTTTCAGGCCCCTATTTGAGAACCTCTGGATAAGACCAGAACGTCGATCTGGGGGCACTGCAGTGCTCCCACCAAGTCGAGCGCGAAGCAAACACTGCCGTACCATTATTTACTGGAACCATTTCGCCGCATTTTCAGGCCCCTATTTGAGAACCTCTGGATAAGACCAGAACGTCGATCTGGGGGCACGGAAGTGCCCCCGCCAAGTCAAGCGCGAAGCAAACACTGTCGTACCATTCTTTACTGGAACCATTTCGCCGCATTTTCAGGCCCCTATTTGAAAACCTCTGGATAAGACCAGAACGTTGATCTGGGGGTACAGCAGTGCCCCCGCCAAGTCGAGCGCGAAGCAAACACTGCCGTACCATTATTTACCGGAACCATTTCGCCGCATTTCAGGCCCCTATTTGAGAACCTCTGGATAAGACCAGAACGTCGATCTGGGGGCACGGCAGTGCCCCCGTCAAGTCGAGCGCGAAGCAAACACTGTCGTACCATTCTTTACTGGAACCATTTCACCGCATTTTCAGGCCCCTATTTGAGGAGCTCTGGATAAGACCAGAACGCAGAAATTTTCGTCATCTAGTAAGCTATAATCACATACTTAAAATCCAAAATTTTAAGTCTGTAGGTCATTTAGTTCCGAAGTTAAGCGAAAGCAAAGTTTTGAATTTATGACACTCACTCACTCAGTCACTCACTCATGATCATCAGAATAGAACTAGTACTTCTCATGAACTCAGAGAGCTGAAATTTGGTACAGAGTTAGGGTTTAATGGCCAAATAAAGAGAAAACTATAAAAACTAGGATAATCGAACATCTGGAGTACCTGGTGACCCTGATTAGAAAACACAAGAGCCCAACCAAACTATTAGAGATCGACATACCGCCTTTACAAAAAATATTCAACATGGTGGTGGGCCGCTTCATTTGATGTCAAAAATCGAAGGTCTGAAGTATCTGATGAAGAATCCTCAGCTGGTTTCAGCTGATTAGAGATATGGTAATGCCCCCCTTCTACTATTGGTACATAAAAAATCGACTGTCATTTCAAAAACCTAGCGAAGTGGGACACATCTTCTAATTTAATCTAGTCCGTAGCATTCCACTGCTGGGCGAATGCCTCCCTTTCTGCTTTTGATACGCATATAAATAAAATTAAAGGAAAACTCTGGATAAGACTAGACTGGCTTTTATACTTATATTTACAAGTTTACAAGAAGAAATAGTCGAACGATTAACTTTATTGTACTCGATCATTACACAAATTAAATAAACAAATTACACTGAAATCTAGTAAAATAAATCAATATGCCCACGTTTCTACAAAAAGAAGTGAAATCCCACCAAAAACATTCTGTAAAAAACTAGCCAAGTCTCGATAGAGCTGCTTGTTTATCTCTAAAAAGTAGTGAAATCTAGACAAAGTCGTGCCAAGTCTAAGGTTCCTTACTGCGATTTCTTTATTATTATAGTTAATGTTGTGTGACTTGGCCGTTGAAGGGTACACAATGGTACAAAAGGGGCTCCATGACACCATTGCTCCAATACATGTGTTCTACAATCAACAACAGCCTAAAATGAGACACTACTCACTAGCGTCCAATTACCAATACCAGTATGGGCTATTATCTCGCATAACAAACATAGGTAGTTACAACAGATATACATTACGTGTAAACAAAATTGACTTGTACCCACTTGTAACGTATAAAGAATGTTCAACGGCCAAGTCACACAACATTAACTATAATAATAAAGAAATCGCAGTAAGGAACCTTAGACTTGGCACGACTTTGTCTAGATTTCACTACTTTTTAGAGATAAACAAGCAGCTCTATCGAGACTTGGCTAGTTTTTTACAGAATGTTTTTGGTGGGATTTTTTTTTTAGATTACGCCCATGTGAATGTAATAAAATGGCCAACCACATATTTTGAAGAAGATGTAGAGTAAATTAGGCCTTGTACAGTTAGGGCGTGTAGAGTCAGAAGCTTGGCGTTAAATGAGATCTGATAACTTTTTGACAATGCGAGACATTTGGTCTCGTCTTGACATCATTTTAATACTAATAATATCTATAATACACATTCAACACCCGGGAACACATAACAACTTTTTGTCCCTTCGAAGGGATTCGAACCCCTGACTTCCAGCTTAAGTGCCGCCGCGCTAACCACTGAGCCACATAGGTCATCCTCCCTCAAAATATATTTTACGCGAAAATGATTTTTGGGGGATTTTCATTATCATTTATCTAAGAGAATCTTTAGAATTCGATCGATTCATCTTAGTGTGATATCCACGAAATATCATAATATTATTGTCGTGTTTTCAATAAAATTGGAAATATGTGTTAAAAGTTAAAAATATTATTTTTTAATTTCCATCAAACCTAATTAAAATATGTACTATAATTTAATTAGATTTTTCTACCAGCTGATCCTTTTTCGACCCTTTTAAGGATACCTAAATGTTTTATTATTTTTTTATAATGGAATTCACAAAATATATTTTGGTAATTGGTATCTATAATTTTGGTAAACCTTATAAATTTTTATTTTTGCATCCGGTGTTGTATAGGCGAAGTGAATGTATTTCTGTCAAACATTATTTTGTTGTAAAGTTCGCTGTTCGTCTCACCTTGATAAAGAAAGACATTCGTAGGGGGAAGTATTGTTGGTATAAATACTAGAGCAAGTGGTATGGTAATCATTCAGTTACCAACATAACTAGAACAAACATGTACGCCAAGGTAGGTTGGCTTTTAATTGGGATTTAATCATATTTAAATCGTTAGAACCAAATAATAATAGAGAGTTCTTTTCAGGCTATCGTCGTTCTCTGCGCATTGGGCTTCGCCCACGGCAGCGGTATCCTGGGAGCCGGCCCCCTGGCGTACAGCGCGGGACTTGTCGCCCCAGCGGTCACCTCCTACGCCGCTGCCCCCGCCGTCGTCACTAAGACCATCACCCCAGGATCCTCCTCTTACTCATCTTACTCTACCTCCATCAACCACGGATCCCGTGTGGCTTATGCCGCTGCCCCCGCTATCGCCACCTACGCAGCTGCCCCAGTCGTAGCCAAGACCTACGCCGCCCCCGCTGTCGCAACCTACGCCGCCGCCCCGGCCGTCGCGACCTACGCCGCGGCTGCCCCAGCCATCGCCACCTACGCCGCTGCTGCCCCAGCTGTCGCCACCTACGCCGCTGCCCCAGCTGTTGCCACTTACGCTGCCGCCCCAGCTGTGGCTACTTACGCTGCTGCCCCCGCCGTCGTAGCTAAGACTTACGCTGCCGCCCCCGCAGTGGCTACTTACGCCGCCGCCCCCGCAATCTCCTCATACGTGGCCTCAGCCCCAGTCCTCAAGTCTAGTCTGGCCTACTCCGCCATCCCCTCCGTCGCCCGAGTCGCCTACGGTGCTCACGGTGCTTGGTAAATGTCTTCAAGACTCGAAAATATATTTACTTTGCCATGTGGAACAATGAAATTTTTGTAAACCATTATTATCGAAATATTATCATTATTAATATGATTGCAGGTAACTGAATCTATGTAGACTGTGTTATTAATGTTGTAAATAGCTATATTTAAAACCTAATAAAAAATAGAAATAAAAATGATGTAAGATATTAATTTTGGCTTTTATCTTAAACCTTTACAAGGTAAAAATTCATAACATTATATATATAAATATTTAGCTACTGAGATGTCAGCTCAGTCAGTAGTCATTTATCTTCTGACTGAGATTATAAATAATATGACTCATATATTCAGAGCAAGAGAAGTGAAGTTTGGATCATTGGACAATACAAGGCCATAATATTCAATAGGATCTCATAACAGGATCTCTTGCAATCTTAATAGGTACTTCCGCAATTAAAAAAAAGGACATCGAAACCAGAAAACATTATAATTATGACAAAACAGACACCATATTTTGTAGTACAAAATATAGTAGTGTTTAGTTAGTCTTAGTGCTAATAATAGTAAGTACCTGGGTAACTGAGCTTTGCTTTCAGTTCTAGTAGATTTATAGAAAATAAAAATAATCATAGAAATTTTCATCTGACCGGGATTTGAATGGCCTCATTTCGAATTTCCGAACAATGCAAAAATTATGCATGTTCATACCAAACTGCCAAGCAGACTTAGATATTAAAATCGAAATTATTGATATAATGTTGCTCGACGAAAGAAAAACATACATAACTTAAAGATGCGCAGTTTCGCAGGGATATAGTCCTGTCTACATGAAATTTACTTTGCAGGGAGTTTTGGCAGCGAAAAGTCGGTCTAGATACTATCTAACTAAATTTCATGTAAATAAATACTTGTAACCGCCCGAGATTACGATTATAAAATATATTATATCCTATCAAAAACATAAATGTGAAATGAGAGCCAAGTTCAATATTATGATATACTTATGCCTTGGTTGTTACAAACGTTGTTACAAACGTTATAGATCTTTTTATTACCTACAACTTTGCCATTTGATTTTTTTCCATAGGACTGGTAGTTTTGCCGGAAATCGAGATAAACCGTTTTCTACCCTTAAAAACCCCCTTCACTTCCCGACCTCAAATCGCCCGTAAATTATTTTTCCTTTTATTTTTGTTATATTTTCTTCATTTTCCAATGGGTTTCTTCCCACTATACATTTAATTTACTTTTGACCATTTTCAGAGGTTACCTTAGTCTAAAAGGGGTTGGTAGGCAGAATATTATAATAACACCGAGCCCCGTAGGGATAGGCAGAGGCCACAGAGCAAATCTGTAGCCAATTTGTGGCCCTCGCGGGAACTCTAAGTTCAAGGGTGGCAAACCACGTCATCGCGATTTTAATAATTGATTTAACTAAATTAAACTATCTGTTGCCCACGTCTCCACCCGCGTAAATACGGTATCCCACGGGAACCCTGTACTGTTTCGGGATAAAAAGTATTTATCCATGAATGGATGGCATTCATCCATCTTCACATTTTTTTTACTTTTTATTTTTTTACTATGTAATGATTTAGCATTAAAACATATAGCATTCAAACAACCATGCTTTTTTAAAATCCTATATATTTTTGTTTTCGAACTTCGTCGTCGTAATTAGCAATTGGTCAGCTTGGCTTGGCCGTTCCGTTACCACATGAGCTATTTGTATAGCCGAATAGCAGTGACCAGTTTTCACCTTACGCCCATGTGAATGTAGCGAAATGGCAAACAACATAATATTTTGACTGAGATGTAGAGTTTTTGAAATTAGCCTTTGTAGACTAGGGCGTGTAGAGTCATGAGCTTGGTTCTGAATGAGATCTGAGGGGCAATTCTCCTAAATAAAACCTGTATTAATACAATTACAATCAAGTCCCGACACGCTTACACTCTTAAAAGATGTTTTTATGAACGTTAAACCAACGTGAAACGCGCTCTGATTGGTCGAAACGTCATAAAATCCGATCATGGTAATATGTCGCTTTCAATCCAAACAAAGTAAAATTAAGTGTACTTTAAATATGAGAATTGAGGTTCTGATAACTTTTAACAGTCCTAGACAATAGACATTTGTCTCGTCTTGGCATTATTTTAATAATAATATCTATAGACGTTTCTACACCACGTTATATTTTTATTATTATTAATATTATAAAGATTTGTATTTTTGTGTGTGTGTATGTTTGTAATGAATAAACTCAAAAACTACTGTGCCGATTTTAAAAATTCTTTCACCATTAGAAAGCTACATTCACCCTGATTAACATAGGCTATATTTATTGCTAGAAAATATTAGGGCTCCTTACTAAAACTAGTAACGTAACCCAAGGTGTAAAAAATGCCATTAAACATCAATTCTTTCGTCGCATGCGCTGCGGGTATCCGCATTGATGATAAAACAAAAGTATGTTCTACAATACTAGAGAACATCCATACATCCATCCATCCATAAAACCATCCATTCAACCTCAAAAACTTTTGCAGTTATAATATTAGTATGATGGATGGATTGATATCCCGAAAAAATACAGTGCACCCGAGGAATACTGTATTTACGCGGGAGGCATCAGTTAGTAGGAAATATAAATATGTGAAAAGTTAAAAAAAATTTTTTCTTAATTTCCATCAAACCTAGCGGACTGTTTTTTTTATTGTATAAATGAATAGTACTCTTAAATATGTTATATGAGTAACTTCTCAGAAGAAACCGTATACCAAAAGTCAATATTCTCAAAGGTACAGCGATTTGTATACAAAACTCCGCAAGTCTCGTAAAAACGCTCCATACTAAACTTAACCTACAAGTGACGTCACTTGTAGGTTATGGTGTATGAAGTATACGGCCGCAGGAATATATTTGTAAATATCTCCGATATTTGTGCGTTTAAGTTCATACTTACCTTAATGAATGTTTTTGAATATGATGTAAGTAAACTAATGATGTAGGTTTTGTTTACCAATTTCGCAAAAAAAAAGTACTTTTTAAATGTATTTATATAATTACACATAAAATAATATATTTTTTTTTACATTTACCAAGTAGTAATGCCTCAATATTTCTGAATCTATTAATGAAACTAAATAGTTCAGATGTAGTCCGATCCCCTATTAAACTATATTACTCTTCTACTAGCTGATCCTTTTTCGACCTTGTTAAGGATACCTAAATGTTTTAATCCTTTTATAACGGAATACACAAAACATATTTTGCTAAAATAATTTAACCTTATATATTATTATGTCACCGTAAAATTGGAAAACCCGTTAGATTGTAATATTACTTGAGATATTATAATATGCTGACCCAGATGCTGACAGATTGTCAAATACAAATTTCTCCATACGATTGAACGCATTATTTTTCATTATAATTATTGTTATGAAAAAGCAAACAAATATGGCGGCGCAGACGTGCCGTTTAACCAATCGGCACGGTAAATATGACAATATAACGAAAAATAACGTGTAAATTGTAGAAATTTTTATTTGACAATCTGTCGACATTTTATAATATCTCTAGTAATATAACAATATAACAGTATTTTAATTTTACCGTGACATATATAATTATTCTTGCATCCGTAAGTTGTATAGGCGAAGTGAATGTACTTTTGTCAAACATTATTTTGTTGTAAAGTTCGCTGTTCGTCTCACCTTGATAAAGAAAGACATTCGTAGGGGAAGGTATTGTTGGTATAAATACTAGAGCAAGTGGTATTGTAATCATTCAGTTACCAACATAACTAGAACAAACATGTACGCCAAGGTAGGTGATGACTTCAACTTTTATAAATTTTAATTTAGTCACTCTTCTAACAAAGGAGAGTTTTCTAACAAATTTTTTTTTCAGGCTATCGTCGTGCTCTGCGCATTGGGCTTCGCCCACGGCACTGGTATCGTGGGAGCCGGCCCCCTGGCATACAGCGCGGGACTAGTCGCCCCAGCGGTTACCTCCTACGCCGCTGCCCCCGCTGTGGCCACTTACGCTGCCTCCCCCGCCATCGTATCCAAGACCATAATTCCAGGATCATCCTCCTACTCAGCTTACTCTACTGACGTCGCCCACGGATCCCCAGTGACCACTTACGCCGCGGCTGCCCCAGCTATCGCCACCTACGCCGCTGCTGCCCCAGCTGTAGCCACCTACGCCGCTGCCCCAGCTGTTGCCACTTACGCTGCCGCCCCAGCTGTGGCTACTTACGCTGCTGCCCCCGCCGTCGTGGCTAAGACTTACGCTGCCGCCCCCGCTGTGGCCACTTACGCCGCCGCCCCCGCCTACTCCTCATACGTAGCCTCCGCCCCAGTTCTCAAGTCTGGCCTGGCATACTCCGCCGCACCCGCCTATTCCTCATATGTGGCCTCAGCCCCAGTCCTCAAGTCTGGTCTGGCCTACTCCGCCATTCCCTCCGTCGCTCGCGTCGCCTACGGTGCTCACGGTGCTTGGTAAACGACTTCAAGACTCGAAAATATATTTAATTTGACATATGGAACTATGGAGAAAAGTATATTATGAACATTTTGTAAACCATTATTTTCGAAATATTAACGTTATGATTGGTAACTGAATCTATGTAGACTACCTATGTTACTAATGTTGTAAATAGCTATATTTAAAACATATAAAATATGAAAATGAAAATGATGATAATAGTATTTCTGGCTTTTATCTTAAACCTTTACCCCCTTACTAATAAAAATATTCACACTGTGTATACAGTCGTTTTAAGATTTCTTCTACTAATAATCATTTTTTTGACATTAGGCCAGGATAGCGATGTTGTAATTTCCATACTAATTTATTCCACGCCTATACTAGGCCATACCGTTTTTTATTTGATCTGAGGCCATACCCATGAAGCATAGATACCAGGAGTCCGAACGGTATAGGCTTTTTAATAATAATTATGTACACAATAATAGGACCAGATCTTAGTTCTCTTTTCTGCCGCTAGGCGTGCGAGACCGACGAGTACCGAGTGTTGCCAATACTATTATACCGAGTGTTGCCAATACTATTATACCGAGTGTTGCCAATACTATTATTTATTACAATTATTTTTAAATTACCGTTAGGCAATTACCGTGTTCTACGGTATCTATTTTTCGAGAACAGTTTCTAAGAATTTCCTAAAACTTTTAAATAATACGATTTCAATCTTTCCAGAGCTGTCAATAGCAACTTTAAACTTCCCGCGTAATTTCAAACGAGTGCATGTCGAACCGTCGCGCGCTCTACCGGCAAAAATCTGTCCCCGTAATTGAGACCATTATTTTTACATTACGTTCGGACTCCTTGTTATCTATACTTCGTGGCCATACCCTAGTTTAAGCGTGTTATAAGGACAAGATGGCGGATTTTCAATTCATCAGCTGATTTTATATTCTTTCGAAACTCGTTAGCGTTCTATTTCTGAGTACCTAACTTAAGTTGGACTACAATTTACATAAATATTGATTCTTAGGCTAGGAAATTATTCTTGCGCCCGGAAAAATACAAATGTATAATGATCGTGATGATCCGTTATTGTTGTATTTTTGGTAAAAGACAATGACCTAATTTCTTCAATTTCAAACCTAATATTATGTATAATTAACTGTTCTTACTAACGTAAGAGAAGACAGGGCTAAACTAAGTAGTTAGAAGGGTTCTCAGTAGTGCTATGGGATTCAGATGAGGGTCTTCAAAAGATAGGTAAGGAGTATGGATACTACCTTATACCTATAACACTACCTAACTTTTATACAGACTAGAGCTTCCCCCGAAGGAAATGGAGTTAGACCTATTGCGAGTTGCAACCTATCAATTATACAGGCTAGGGCTATCCCCTGAAGAAGAAGAAATAGCCTTGTACATAAGGTTTGGTCAAGTCAATTAACTTATTTAAAATCAAGGATCTTCTGTGCATAATTATTGCTAATTATGATCTACTACTTATGTTAAGATGTTTAGGCAGAAATATAACATCTTAACCTCAGGCGTAGGTGACCCTTCGCTTAACACAAAACTATTTAAAGAATTATTTTTTTGCCCAAATTTTTTTTCTGTATGCCATAAGCCCAGAAGATCCATAATTAATTTTACTAAAGCTTATTATTATAGTAGAACTACGGAATGCCAGTAAATGAAATTTACTGAATTTCAGTGTTTTGAGATTGCAACGACAAATCTCTACAATCTTTAAAGTAGGTACAAAGTGCAAAGATAAACGCTCAAAGTGTGCAATTATTATGTTTAAAATGCGAGGCGCATGCGATTAATCGATTATAGCACAGTGTAATAAAGAGATACAGTGGTCCAACGCATTTGAAGTCGCGCGAAATGCCGCTTCTGTGTAGGTATTCGTCATTGCTGCAGGGTTGTCACAATAATGTGTTTTATTATAATCTGTTCTTCATTTTGTGTAGGTATTCGTAGTATGTGTATGTAGAGTACTAGGAATAAAACAAAAAAAAAATATATATAGAAGTATTAATGAAGAGTTTTATTATAAAAAATACAAATGCGTATACAAAAGCTCAGGGTTAGCATGATATATATCAATTGATATATATATATATATATATATATATCGTATATATATCATGATATATATCAATTGATATTTATGCTTGATATATTATATCAAAATTGATATTTATATTTAAAAATGTAAAAGAATGTTTTAAATGTAAAAAATCTTACATCAACACAGGTCTTATTTTCCGAGAGTTTCACAAGCCTAGGTCATCAAAAACTTGCTATTTGACACGACATTAACTAATCATAGCCGTCGACGCGGCTTGTGACGGCATATGACACCCACGTGACCCCCTGTTTTTCGGAAGAAAATTCCTTGTTTGTTATTATACTATTGTTATACCATTTTTTTTTTGTTTAATTCGTCCCGAAATGGAACAGGCTAAGGTCTTAGACCATACTGCCTCGTCTGTCGTTTGAGGTATTTCTTTGTCTTATTTCTAAATCGTCAAGTCCAAAGTCTAGTCAAAGTCCAAATAAGTAGTCAGGGTAGTTAATTAGTCAAGTCAGTCGATTCAGTAAAGTGGTAGACGCTTTACTGAAACTTCCAAGGGAGTTTTGGCGGGAAACTCAATTTAGCGCGCATTTTGTAGAATGTATCACTTTTCCACACTAATGCACCTAAAGGAATAATTAATGGTTAATATTCCACCACTATAACACATTAAAAACCGAAATAACACGAATTTAGAAAAATAATACAGAAACACAACATTGCTGATTGACTTTCCCGGCAAAACTCTATTGTTATACCATTTATACCATGTGTCAAATTAATTCGACTGATAAAATTAATACACTTTTTTTTTCTGGTTATAAACAAAAGTCATTTTATGGTTTTATGGTTTATTTAAATTAATACTCAAAAGTATCTATCGTTGATTTTTAATTGATTTGAAAACTTTTAATATCAATAATAAATAAATAAGTTTAATTTTACTTCCCTATCTTCAAATTATCAGACATACAAATTATTTCCATTCAACTATTACGAAAAAACATATCAGAGTACCTATGAGATTTGTATGTAATTTTGAAAATATCAAAAAATCAAAAATATCGGATATATATCAAAGATATCTGATATTTTGATATTTGTTCTAAATATCGGATATTTACGAACCCTGCAAAAGCTACAAATGCGAAACTGAAAGGTATTTTCGACATTTGGATTTACTAGTTTTTAGATTGCGATTGTTGAATTTGACGATGTAGTTAGTAAATTCTCATACGTAGATACAATTTTATTAAAAATTCTGACGGGAAACAGGCGCATGGTTTTGTATTAAAATTAATCTTCTTTAGCTGTTCATATAATTGACCATTGTAAATAAGTACCTACATACAACTCAAACGAAACACTGTCGCAAACCACTTAAAACAATCAAATTAAAAACCGTCAACCCCGGCTGACGTGTCCCAAGCGAGTGTATGGCAGCTTGGGCTCGCTACCAGGGTTGCCAATGCTAATTTATGTATTTCCCCAAAAATCGGGATCGAATTCCCCAATTTGGGGACAAAAATCCGCTGATTCCCCACAAATTCCCCACATAGGTTTTTTAAAAAATGAAACAATATTCTACTAGCTGAGTATAATTCGCATTAGTATGAGTAATTAATAAAAATAAAGACTCAAACAAACAGTTAATATGATCAATAAGTTTTCTTTTCCACGCTACTTTCTTAGTTTTCCTTACATAAGAACCTTCTCCTGAAACAAACACTTAAAAAAAAAAAGAATTAGGGAAATTGGTCAAGCCGTTCACACGTGATGCCGTGACCAATGGAGATAGGGATTCATTTTTATATAGGTATATATAGATTATTTAAATAATATTGATATCTTTCATATTGTTTTCCATATTTTTGTGGAAAGCATTTTGTTTGAAGGGTAGAACTTGACGTTGCCGCCCGGTTTTTTATTCCTTCTCTTACAGCCATAAATGATACAACAGTATCTGTTAAAGAAAGGGAAAAAGGGAATCCCCTGATCATAAACAAATGTCAATCTACTAGTAGTTTGAAACTAGAGATGTGCCATGCCCATGCCATACATAATGATTTTAAAAAAGGTCGATATCGTGTCGATAATGAATGATGAAATATTTACCGATGAGAATAAGATGTCGAAATGTTAAAATCCCCACATTTTCCCCACATAGTGCCAATCCCCAATAAATCCCCAATCGACTTGAAATTCCCCGCAGTTTGGGGAATTCCCCACAAATCGGCAACGCTGCTCGCTACCGCCCCTCTCTCACCCCGCACGCCCCGCACGATTGCTCTGTCTAGACGTGTCCGTTGGACGACTGTAGGTAATAGTTCTATAGGCTGTGATTATAGTGTATACTGTAATCCTTGTAAGCACCATAATGTAGCGTTGCCATAACATCCTATGTACCGACCGGGACCATAACAGTGAATTACTAAAATAATACAAGTAAATGAAAAATGTGTTATTTATTACCTGTTAACTTTATAAGGAACCTTTATTTTCTTAAAAAATTAGCTTACAAATATAAAAAACAAATATGAAATCAAATGTTCTAAATGAAATATTAATTTGTGTTATATACCATATTCAGCAGGTCCGGTTTATCCATAATATATTTATGAAATTATGAACATGTCATATTAAAATTAAATTTGCACTGTATTATACTTTCAACCATGTCTACTTGAAATGCGCCAGCCCAGCCACTACTTGCCGGGCTGCGCTGTTGCTGTATGCATATTGACGGGGACATTTTCTAGATTAACCGGGACAAAACTTTCAAATCGGTGACATGTCCCGGTATACAGGGACGGATGGCAACCGTACCATAATAGCAACTTGCATTTTAAGTACAATTAAAAATATGAAACACTTTTAAAATTAATTACATATAATTATAGATAATTTTTGATACTATACTTTCATTTTTTATTGAAATCGAGCTCATCCAACTGTTAACTAGCTTTTTTGTTGCAATGCAACCTATAATATACTTACTTTTATGAATTAAGTGTCCATTGACATTAATACTTACGGCTTACCCAACTATTTATCATACAGCTATTAGTGTGCAGCTTTCTAGCTCAGGTTTGGTCTGTGCATTGATATATTAGTCAATCAGCTTTGCCTTTTATATATAGATAGATAAAGAGACACAAAACAATAAACATCACGTTCTGTGCATGAACGTATAAAAAAGGCGGACGGAGGGTGAGCTTAGCATTGAGTGAAACCCAACAATGGCGGCGACTTACGTTTGTGTGAGTTTACGGATAATTGCCATATTATATGCGAAAAATTACCCATAATTAAAAAAATATTTCAATTACTTTGTGTTTTATTTTTTAATATTTTGGCGTTTTGACTATCGTATATAATCGTATTTATTGTCATTTTTAATTTTAAAACATCGATGTTTTAAAATAGATATTGCATTATTTAAAACATCGTAACATCGATGTCACGGACCCATACATAAACGAAAAACCCAAAGTTGAAAAAACTATAATAATTTAAAACGGTTAAAAACGGTAATATTATATTTAACCACTATTGCGACAAAAACGCCATCGGAGCAATTATTTTCTAAGGCTGGTTCAACCCTATATTTACAGCGCAACAGGTTAAAAGGTTCTGCGCTTTCAAAATTATCATTTTTACAGTCAATTATTGACAAAAAATATTGGAACTTATAATGTGCTCCTCCTTATATCTCCAATATAAAATTTCTTTGTTTCATTAAAAAAACGTGTAATATTTTTTTTTATAATTTACTAGCTGATGCCCGCGGCTCCGCCCGCGTACGTACAGTAACCCACCTGAACCTTATATGTCTCGCGATAAAAATAGCCTATGTCCCTCCCCACTGGTCTACTTTATATCTGTGCCAAATTTCATAATCGGTTTAGTAATTTTTACGTGAAACCGTAAATACATAATATAATATAGAACCTGAGAAAGGACATAGGTTTCTTTTTATCACAGGGAAATGCACGGTTCCCGTGGGATACTTTATTTACAGTTTCATGTTAAAACTATTAAGCCGATTATCATGAAATTTGGCATAGATATAAAGTTGACCACGGGACCTTTCCGTGAAGCCGTAAATAAAGTATCCCACGGGAACCGTACATTTCCCCGCGATAAAAAGTAGCTCATGTCCTTTCCCGTGGTCTACTTTATATCTATGCCAAATTTCATAATGATCGGTTTAGTAATTTTTACGTGAAACCGTAAATAAAGTATCCCACGGGAACCGTACATATAAGGACATGAGCTACTTTTTATCGCGGGGAATTGTACGGTTCCCGTGGGATACTTTATTTACGGTTTCACGGAAAGGTCCCGTGGTCAACTTTATATCTATGCCAAATCTATACTAATATTATAAAGATGAAGAGTTTGTTTGTTTGAACGCGCTAATCTCAGGAACTACTGGTTCGAATTGAAAAATTCTTTTTGTGTTGGATAGTCCATTTATCGAGGAAGGCTTTAGGCTATATAGCATCATGCTAAGCTCAATACGAGCGGAGCACCAATCAAGAATGTTTCAAAATCGGGTTTTTATTTTTTCTTTTGAGAGCTTTCGCTGCGTACGCTGCGCGCTGCGGAAAAGGTTAAAGTTTCGCTAAAATGATATATGACAGAATTGTTCCCCTTTAAAAGTCCTAAAAAAAAGTCCGCGACTGTACATGTCTATCTTTTAAGGTTGGCTCACAATAGCCTTTTTATGCTAACCAAATTTGTTCTAAAATTAAGCATTATTTGTGAGGGTGTTTTCATAAAGATGATATTAATCCTTATCCAAATAAATACGTTATTCATTACAAGCATTTAACTTAGAAGAAATTTGCCGTTTACATCATTTGATTTCAATGAGTATTTTAGGAGATATCGCAGTAATAAAATAATCATCGCGCAATAATGATGTGCGGCGCGCTGTGGGCAGTGGTGAGATTTAAGCGCTTCTCCTTCTACGTAAATGAAGTCGCGGGTATATTTTAGCGATATCCCAAATTCCCAAAGTAAATGTTCCACGCGGACGAAGTCGCGGGCAAAAGCTAGTTTCATGATAATCGGCTTAATAGTTTTAACATGAAACTGTAAATAAAGTATCCCACGGGAACCGTACATTTCCCTGTGATAAAAATAAGCATATGTCCTTTCTCAGGTTCTAGATTATATTATGTGTACCAAATTTCATTTAAAGCGGTTCAGTAGTTTTGGCGTGAAAGACGGACAACCACACACACACACTTTCCCATTTATTTATAATAGTAGTATGGATGTATTACCAATATCTGGAGGCACGGCAGTGCCCCCGCCAAGTCGAGCGCGAAGCAAACACTGCCGTACCATCCTTTACTGGAACCATTTCGCCGCATTTTCAGGCCCCTATTTGAGAACCTCTGGATAAGACCAGAACGCAGAAATTTTCGTCATCCAATAAGCTATAATCACGTACTTAAAATCCAAAATTTCAAGTCTGTAGGTCATTTAGTTCCGAAGTTAAGCGAAAGCAAAGTTTCGCATTTTCGACACTCACTCACTCACTCACTCACTCACTCACTCATGATCATCAAAATAGAACTAGTACTTCCCATAAACTTAGAGAGCTGAAATTTGGTACAGAGTTGGGGTTTAATGGCCACATAAAGGGAAAACTATAAAAACTAGGATAATCGATCTGGGGGCACGGCAGTGCCCCTGCCAAGTCGAGCGCGAAGCAAACATTGCCGTACCATTCTTTACTGGAACCATTTCGCCGCATTTTCAGGCCCCTATTTGAGAACCTCTAGATAAGACCAGAAGGTCGATCTGGGGGCACGGCAGTGCCCCCGCCAAGTCGAGCGCGAAGCAAACACTGCCGTACCATTCTTTACTGAACCATTTCGCCGCATTTTCAGGCCCCTATTTGAGAACCTCTAGATAAGACCAGAACGTCGATCTGGGGGCACGGCAGTGCCCCCGCCAAGTCGAGCGCGAAGCAAACACTGCCGTACCATTCTTTACTAGAACCATTTTGCCGCATTTTCAGGCCCCTATTTGAGAACCTCTAGATAAGACCAGAACGTCGATCTGGGGGCAACCATTTTGCCGCATTTTCAGGCCCCTTTATTCTACTCGAACTTTATTCTACTCGAACATTACACAAATTAAATAAATAAATTACACTAAAATCTAGGAAAATAAATCAATATGCCCACGTTTCTACAAAAAGAAGTGAAATCCCACCAAAAACATTCTGTAAAAAACTAGCCAAGTCTCGATGGAGCTGCTTGTTTATCTCTAAAAAGTAATGAAATCTAGACAAAATCGTGCCAAGTCTAAGGTTCCTTACTGCGGTTTCTTTATTATTATAGTTAATGTTGTGTGACTTGGCCGTTGAAGGGCACGCAAGGGTACAAAAGGGGCTCCATGACACCATTGCTCCAATACGTGTGTTGTACAATCAACAACAGCCTAAAATGAGACACTAGCGTCCAATTACCAATACCAGTATGGGCTATTATCTCGCTTAACAAACATAGGTAGTTACAAATGTAAACAAAATTGACTTGTACCCACTAAAGTATAAAGAATGTTCAACGGCCAAGTCACTCAACATTAACTATAATAATAAAGAAACCGCAGTAAGGAACCTTAGACTTGGCACGATTTTGTCTAGATTTCATTACTTTTTAGAGATAAACAAGCAGCTCCATCGAGACTTGGCTAGTTTTTTACAGAATGTTTTTGGTGGGATATATTATACGGCCCTGAAGACGTTTGTACAAAAACATCGATGTTGCCTGACATAGATGTTTAGAGCTCGATAAACATTGAACATCGATTTTTAGCTATCGATGTCATTATTGATGCCAACATCGACGTTTTTGCAACATCGAACATCCCTAATTACGTCTTGTGACATTGACAAGTGTCATTGACAAATGTCAATTTCAATGACATTTTGACAGTTTGGCAGAGGTGCGTTCAAAAATGTTAGTACCTAAATAAATTTTGTGGAACTACTAATATTTACAAAATTCACATACTTAACTAATTGAAACTGATTAAAAATGTGTAAACATCAATTTTGTATTTAATTTAAAATGACGAAGTCCATAATAACTTACATTTTATGTAAATTTTTGTCATCAACACGCGAACATCGGATACGTGTTATTTGCGTGTTATTCAATTCCTGAACGTTTTTCTTTGAGTCTTCTGTCTATGGTGTGTAGAGTGAGTATAGTTAAACAAGGTCTTGAATATCTTTATTAGTAGACATCTGTTTATGCGCTTTATATCGAACGTATAACTTATACGGCGAGTTTAACTATTCTAACGTTATACCTCATTTTAAGCTTGGCTTGGTGAATTTTGAAAGCTTGGTGAACAGTGAATTTTTTTTTACCTTACTTATGTGAATGGCCAACCACATATTTTGACTAAGATATAGAGTTTTTGAAATTAGCCTTTGTAGACTAGGGCGTGTAGAGTCATGAGCTTGGATCTGAATGAAATCTGATAACTTTTGACAGTCCGAGACATTTGGTCTTGTCTTGGCATCATTTTAATAATTAACGGTATGAGTTTGATTCCATGGTGTGCGTGTGGTTTGAGGGACCTAGCTGAATATCCCCAAAATAAGTATAGCAAGTTTTAGTAGAAGTCTAAAAAAAATTGTAGAACAAATCTGGGAATTTGTAAAAAGATAGTTTAAAAGATATAGCCCTCAGAGTGTGGTCCCTCAGTTCACACACCGCTATTTTTCAGATCTCGAAAAGTATGTGGAAAATTATGGTTTTTTCACTACAGAATTTTAGTAGAACTTTTGTAAAAGTTTTTACAAATTTATCAAATACATAGCATTAGAAATAAAAAAGCTACAACCACCGAAGTGTGGTCCCTCAGTTCACACAAAAATGACATACTCATTTCGCGATATATTACTGACTTTTTTAATTATTTTTCTACGTAGAGTTTTAGTAGAAAATTTGTAGAATTCGTGGACAAAATTTCAGCAAAATCTATCGGCGCATTTGGAAGATATATACCATTATGTTGGGTCCCTCAGTTCACACACTTGTGTTTAAGAAAAACTCAAATAACTAATAAACGAGAAAACTAACAGAAAGTCTACTATACTTAAATTTTAGTAGAAGTTTTTTTCTCTTGGATTAGCACATAAAATATTTAATTTCTTGCTTCCTAGCTGAGATAATGTCAATTTTTTGATTGTATGAAAATGCAGAGTAGGTTACCACACAAGAGGTAAAATGAGGACAAGTCCTAATATTATTGTGTATGTTATACATACATACATACATATAATCACGCCTTTATCCCGTAAAGGGGTAGGCAGAGACCACTTTTTGCCACTTTCTACGATCCTTACATACTCGTTTCGCTTCGTTCACTTTCATTCTTACCATCCATTCCTCCTCTTACATTCAACGTAGCGAAGCGGCTCTCCATGGTCCGCTTTTCACCTCCGCAAGAAACGAGACGTGATGGGTGGTGAACCACATCGCCGCCATTTTGGATAATTGAATTATTTTTATGATTATCCGTTGCGTTTCCACGGATTGGTGGGGAGGGTAGGAATAGGGAAAGGGAAGGATAGGTGGTGTGGAAGGGAAGATTGGTAAGTTAGAGTGGGAAATAGGAAATGTAGGATATTACCGCCCAGGAGGGTAAGGGATAGGACAGTAATAGCTAGGGAAGCCGGGGTCGCATACCCGTATACTATACCACAACTACCGGACAGGTAAGTTGGGATGAGTATCCCATGTATGTTATACCTTATTAAATTTACGTTTTGCTCGCGGTTTCGCACCTTTTCACTATTTTAGGGGTTCATAGTACTACAAACAACCCATATACTTACCAATTATTAACTATGTACCTATTTGTGGTTTCGCTCTGCCCGCCCTTTTCTCTATCCGTTCTTGCTAACTCCTTATATGTAATTACATATGTATTATATGAATAAAAAACTGGCCAAGTGCGAGTCAGGCTCGGGCACAAACGGTTCCGTACAAAACGGCAAAAAAAATCACGTTTGTTGTATCGGAACCCTCGTTAAATATTTATTTTATTTTGTTTTTAGTATTTGTTGTTATAGCGGCAACAGAAATACATAATTTGTAAAAATTTCAATTGTCTAGCTATCGCGGTTCCTGAGATACAGCCTGTTGACAGACAGACGGACGGACAGAGAGCGAAGTCTTAATAATATTTTGGATCCCTTTGGGTACGGAACCCTCATTGATGAAATTTCATATTTTTATTATACTTACCTATTTTCTATAAAAAATATAGAAATCTTAGGTCTTCAAATTAATGTCAAGCTTTTATGAAAAGGAAAAAGTTAATTTGTGGGATGTACGGTGTACATTATTCTTAAATGTGTGTGCTTTTTTTTTGTGTGCATTTTTTTTAATGGACGCCAACACACGATAGCATTCCACTTTTAAAATACAGTTCACGAGTGGTCTTAGTATTTTTTACCACTTCGTAGATGTCCAACAACGAAAGCATGACGCAACGAATGTATATTCAAGCGCGACAAATATAATATTATGTATATATCAAGCGGTCGCCCATATCGTGTCGAGGCGAAACTCGGAAGGGTCCAATTTTTAACCATTTGCATTGGGTAAACCTAAAAACATTTTCAGTATTGTATCAGAAGTATATTGCTGTAAGTAGAGACTTAGAGAGTTATTCGCCGAAGTAGTTTTTTCTCCAAGAACACTATTCCACGCGGGCGAAGCCGCGAGCAAAAGCTAATATAACAAAAATATTAGGTGCAGTCATAATATTACATTGAGTAATCTTTGGTGCTGGGGGCGAGACGACGACGAGACGAGGACGAGGGCTCCGATACAACAAACGTGATTTTTTTTGCCGTTTTGTACGGAACCATTTGTGCGCGAGCCTGACTCGCACTTGGCCAGTTTTTTATTCATATAATACATATGTAATTACATATAAGGAGTTAGCAAGAACGGACAGAGAAAAGGGCGGGCAGAGCGAAACCACAAATAGGTACATAGTTAATAATTGGTAAGTATATGGGTTGTTTGTAGTACTATGAACCCCTAAAATAGTGAAAAGGTGCGAAGCGCGAGCAAAACGTAAAATTAATAAGGTATAACATACACAATAATATTATGACTTGTCATCATTTTGCCTCTTGTGTGGTTACCTACTCTGCATTTTCATACAATCAAAAAATTTACATTATCTCAGCTAGGAAGCAAGAAATTAAATATTTTATGTGCTAATCCATGAGAAAAAAACTTCTACTAAAATTTAAGTATAGTAGACTTTCTGTTAGTTTTCTCGTTTATTAGTTATTTGAGTTTTTCTTAAACACAAGTGTGTGAACTGAGGGACCCAACATAATGGTATATATCTTCCAAATGCGCCGATAGATTTTGCTGAAATTTTGTCTACAAATTCTACAAATTTTCTACTAAAACTCTACGTAGAAAAATAATTAAAAAAGTCAGTAATATATCGCGAAATGAGTATGTCATTTTTGTGTGAACTGAGGGACCACACTTCGGTGGTTGTAGCTTTTTTATTTCTAATGCTATGTATTTGATAAATTTGTAAAAACTTTTACAAAAGTTCTACTAAAATTCTGTAGTGAAAAAACCATAATTTTCCACATACTTTTCGAGATCTGGAAAATAGCGGTGTGTGAACTGAGGGACCACACTCTAAGGGCTATATCTTTTAAACTATCTTTTTACAAATTCCCAGATTTGTTCTACAATTTTTTTTAGACTTCTACTAAAACTTGCTATACTTATTTTGGGGATATTCAGCTAGGTCCCTCAAACCACACGCACACGATTCCATGGAAGATGGGCCGGGTGTTGGTATGGGATGCAACCTGTTCAGACACGCTGGCCCCTTCCCATCTACATGGAACCAACAACAGAGCTGGTGCGGCCTGTGAAGCGGCTGAAAAGGCTAAAGCATGGTTCCATACAGGGGTCTAGGCTCCGAATATGATTTTATCCCATTCGATGTCGAGACCCTTGGTCCGTGGGGTCCTAGCGCTATAAGGCTTTTTAAGGAAATAGGAAAAAGGTTAGTCGACATCACAGGAGACCGAAGAGCTGGCAGCTACCTTGGACAAAGAATTAGTCTAGCTATTCAAAGGGGGAACGCTGCGAGTATCTTCGGAACCTTGCCTAAAGGGACTCCTTTTAATAATATATTTTAGTTATTACATTATATTTTTTAAGGTTTTTAGTTTTAGGTTCTTTGTTCTAGTTTTAATATATTATATATTCTTTATTATATATTTTTTATTCTATTGTATATTATTATGTACTTATGTTGAATAAAAGTTCATTTATATTTATTTTAATAATAATATCTATGTACGCTTCTACACTACGTCAATCTGGTCCTATAGTATAGAATCCGAAGAACTTGTATGATGTATTGTAGATAGATCAACCAGACAACGGAAATATATTTAATACTTTTATACTTTAACGCCCACTTGCGCCAATCTGGGTTAAAGTTAACCCTGGGTTAAAAATCGTGTTATCTCTCTCGTTCTTCGTATTTGTGAAAGAGAAAGCATGATATTTTAATCCAAGGTTAACTTTAACCCGGATTGGCGCAAGAGGGCCTAAGATTATATTATTATACATATATTATTATACATACCTTTATTTAATATACATCCAAAACCCAGGAACACAGAAAAACATTTTGTCCCTTCGGCGGGATTCAAACCCGCGACCTGCGCTAACCACAGAGCCACATAGGTCGTCATCCCACAATAACATTTTACAGGAAAATGTTTTTTGTGGGATTTATCTATTACCTACCATTTATCGTAGAGGATCTTTAGAATTCGATCGATGTCTGATATCCATGAGATAATAATATTATTGTGTTTTCAATAAAATAGAAAGTAATGTATTAAAAGTTAAAAAATATATTTTTCTTAATTCCCATCAAATCCAATTAAAATATTTTATTGTACCAGCTGATCTTTTTTCGACCCCATTAAGGACACCTTAATGTTTTAATCCTTTTATAACGGAATTAACAAAACATATTTTGCTAAAAGTATTTAACCTTATAAATAATTATTTTTGCATCCGTAAGTTGTGAAGTGAATGTACTTTTGTCAAACATTATTTTGTTGTAAAGTTCGCTGTTCGTCTCACCTTGACAAAGAAAGACATTCGTAGGGGGAGGTATTGTTGGTATAAATACTAGAGCAAGTGGTATTGTAATCATTCAGTTACCAACATAACTAGAACAAACATGTACGCCAAGGTAGGTGATGACTTCTACTTCAAATTTTAATTTAGTCACACTTCTAACAAAGGAGAGTTTTCTAACAAAATATGTTTTTTCAGGCTATCGTCGTTCTCTGCGCATTGGGCTTCGCCCACGGCAGTGGTATCGTGGGAGCCGGCCCTCTGGCTTACAGCGCGGGACTTGTCGCTCCAGCGGTCACCTCATACGCCGCCGCCCCCGCCGTCGTCACCAAGACCATCACCCCAGGATCCTCCTCTTACTCGTCTCACTCTACCTCCATCAACCACGGATCCCGTGTGGCTTACGCCGCTGCCCCCGCTATCGCCACTTACGCTGCTGCCCCCGCTGTGGCCACCTACGCCGCTGCCCCAGTTGTAGCCAAGACCTACGCCGCTCCCGCCGTCGCGACCTACGCCGCCGCCCCCGCTGTTGCGACCTACGCCGCCTCTCCCGCCATCGTTTCCAAGACCATCGTTCCAGGATCATCCTCCTACTCAGCTTACTCTACTGACGTCGCCCACGGATCCCCAGTGACCACTTACGCCGCGGCTGCCCCAGCCATCGCCACCTACGCCGCTGCTGCCCCAGCTGTTGCCACCTACGCCGCTGCTGCCCCAGCCGTCGCCACCTACGCCGCTGCTCCAGCTCTTGCCACTTACGCTGCCGCCCCAGCTGTGGCTACTTACGCTGCTGCCCCCGCCGTCGTGGCTAAGACTTACGCCGCCGCCCCCGCCTACTCCTCATACGTAGCCTCAGCCCCAGTCCTCAAGACTGGCCTGGCCTACTCCGCCGCCCCCGCCTACTCCTCATACGTGGCCTCAGCCCCAGTCCTCAAGTCTGGTCTGGCCTACTCCGCCATCCCCTCCGTCGCCCGCGTCGCCTACGGTGCTCACGGTGCTTGGTAAACAACATAGGTTCCTATTCTTAAATATTTTTACGCGTCAACAAAAAACTATGAAAGTTTGAACCATAATGGTTATTTTGGCTTAATACAATACTGGTAACTGAATCTACGAAGAAACTTATGTATTGATTGTGCTGTAAATATAGCTAAAGTTATAGGTATAAATTATGTAAATAATTAAAATAAAAAAATAATCATGTAAAATGAATCTGTAAATTTTATTTTCTTTGATTATTACCTACCTATTAGACTTTTAGGCGCTTTTTAGAACTACTGCATAAGCTTTGATTATATAGTAGTTCTATGAAGTTATATTTTATCTTTGTACGTCTGGATTAATAATATGCAATTCAATTAAAAGTAGGGGAAGAGATGAACTCTTATGGTACAAATGTAAACTTAATTTACAGAGCTTGTGACTGATTGACTTGACTTGGTACAAATGTAAACTTAATTTACAGAGCTTGTGTGGACAATACCTTGTTGCTACTGGCTATCGCCCGAAATTAAGGGGCTTACAACACCTAAATGCGAGATTTCTAAACGGAATATCTATATGATAGAATGCGGTAATTGTATTGAGAAAGATATATAATATTATTCAGAATATATGCTATATCCATAGTGTTTTCAAAACACGATTCAACTTACTTTTCTCGATAGAAAAAAATCGCAAACATACCTCTAATAAAATCTTAAAATGATCGGTATATGTAGTAAATTGCACTCAATAATGATTTAATTTATGGACAATATTTGGCTACCAGTGTACTACTTTCATAGTGTTTTATTTTTTTAAATTAAATCCATAATTTGCAGTAATCAAGTATTTTCCATATTTTCACAACCCGACTAGACTTAGCGTAAGCGTGTGTGCGTGAGAGCCCTGTAGCGACAGTGCCGCCGGCTATCTCGTGAGGGGAGGACGTATTTGCGCTCCGTCGACCAATAAATCTAACCAGTTGAGTCAATCGAGTGTTTATTTGTAAATAATATTTTGTACAAAGAATAATTTAAGTATGTTCCAATGATTACGAATTTTTATTGTGCTCGTTTATGTTTTTACGCATTTGTTCGTTTATTTAATTCCGTAACGAAAATAAATCTTACACCGCTGAGCTGGGGTGGGGGTCTGATTAATTTGGTTAATATCGAGCCGCTGGTACTGAATCGCTTACCGTCTAGTGTAACGTGAGCTAACGTGTATTCAGTGCTAAAGACAGTACAGAAATTTGGCAAATATTCCATATGACCGCGTAGCTCAAGCGGTACGCCTAGCACTCCCGGCCTCGGTATCGAATGGTCCTGGGATCGCGCCTCGCTAGTGGCTTTCGAATTTAATAATTAACTTTTTTTTCTGTACCTATCATTTACCTACCTATTCACAAAAAATCTTACAGGAAAAAGACGCTTCAAAATTCTAATGAGTCAGAAGTACCCCATGTGTACTTTCATAAAACAAAACCCGAAGCACGTCAGTCGTCACTTATTGTTTATAAACCTATTTATTTTGTAATAATATAATAATTATTATTCACTTAGATTTTTCAGAAAACGACCAAGACTTGGTGATAAAAATGAAATAAATTCATCAAAAGATGACTATCACGAGTAAGTTGGTTATAATTAGTGATTACCTACCCATACTGCCATATTATCCTAAAATAAACGAAAAATACTTATTATAATATTGGTAATAGATATAAATATTAGGTACTTAGTTGTTTTCTGCAACATTTGTTCATAGTACAGGTGAGTCGAAAGTTCGAAACATGCATTTCATCAATTCGAGGATCAATTACTATGAACCATAGACCTATTATAATTATTATCTGGGGGCACGGCAGTGCCCCCGCCAAGTCGAGCGCGAAGCAAACACTGCCGTACCATCCTTTACTGGAACCATTTCGCCGCATTTTCAGGCCCCTATTTGAGAACCTCTGGATAAGACCAGAACGTCGATCTGGGGGCACTGCAGTGCCCCCGCCAAGTCGAGCGCGAAGCAAACACTGCCGTACTATTATTTACTGGAACCATTTCGCCGCATTTTCAGGCCCCTATTTGAGAACCTCTGGATAAGACCAGAACGTCGATCTGGGGGCACGGCAGTGCCCCCGCCAAGTCAAGCGCGAAGCAAACACTGTCGTACCATTCTTTACTGGAACCATTTCGCCGCATTTTCAGGCCCCTATTTGAGAACCTCTGGATAAGACCAGAACGTTGATCTGGGGGCACAGCAGTGCCCCCGCCAAGTCGAGCGCGAAGCAAACACTGCCGTACCATTATTTACCGGAACCATTTCGCCGCATTTCAGGCCCCTATTTGAGAACCTCTGGATAAGACCAGAACGTCGATCTGAGGGCACGGCAGTGCCCCCGTCAAGTCGAGCGCGAAGCAAACACTGTCGTACCATTCTTTACTGGAACCATTTCGCCGCATTTTCAGGCCCCTATTTGAGGAGCTCTGGATAAGACCAGAACGCAGAAATTTTCGTCATCTAGTAAGCTATAATCACATACTTAAAATCCAAAATTTTAAGTCTGTAGGTCATTTAGTTCCGAAGTTAAGCGAAAGCAAAGTTTTGAATTTATGACACTCACTCACTCAGTCACTCACTCATGATCATCAGAATAGAACTAGTAATTCTCATGAACTCAGAGAGCTGAAATTTGGTACAGAGTTAGGTTTTAATGGCCACATAAAGGGAAAACTATAAAAACTAGGATAATCGAACATCTGGAGTACCTGGTGACCCTGATTAGAAAACACAAGAGCCCAACCAAACTATTAGAGATCGACATACCGCCTTTACAAAAAATATTCAACATGGTGGTGGGCCGCTTCATTTGATGTCAAAAATCGAAGGTCTGAAGTATCTGATGAAGAATCCTCAGCTGGTTTCAGCTGATTAGAGATATGGTAATGCCCCCCTTCTACTATTGGTACATAAAAAAATCGACTGTCATTTCAAAAACCTAGCGAAGTGGGACACATCTTCTAATTTAATCTAGTCCGTAGCATTCCACTGCTGGGCGAATGCCTCCCTTTCTGCTTTTGATACGCATATAAATAAAATTAAAGGAAAACTCTGGATAAGACTAGACTGGCTTTTATATTTATATTTACAAGTTTACAAGAAGAAATAGTCGAACGATTAACTTTATTGTACTCGATCATTACACAAATTAAATAAACAAATTACACTGAAATCTAGTAAAATAAATCAATATGCCCACGTTTCTACAAAAAGAAGTGAAATCCCACCAAAAACATTCTGTAAAAAACTAGCCAAGTCTCGATAGAGCTGCTTGTTTATCTCTAAAAAGTAGTGAAATCTAGACAAAGTCGTGCCAAGTCTAAGGTTCCTTACTGCGATTTCTTTATTATTATAGTTAATGTTGTGTGACTTGGCCGTTGAAGGGTACACAATGGTACTAAAGGGGCTCCATGACACCATTGCTCCAATACATGTGTTCTACAATCAACAACAGCCTAAAATGAGACACTACTCACTAGCGTCCAATTACCAATACCAGTATGGGCTATTATCTCGCTTAACAAACATAGGTAGTTACAACATATACATTACGTGTAAACAAAATTGACTTGTATCCACTTGTAACGTATAAAGAATGTTCAACGGCCAAGTCACACAACATTAACTATAATAATAAAGAAATCGCAGTAAGGAACCTTAGACATGGCACGACTTTGTCTAGATTTCACTACTTTTTAGAGATAAACAAGCAGCTGTATCGAGACTTGGCTAGTTTTTTACAGAATGTTTTTGGTGGGATAGACTTGTCCAAAATGTATATATCTTCTTAATTTTTTCCGCAAGTTGCAAATCTTATAAAGATGTTGAGAAAAGTAAGTAAGCAAATGTATAATTTTAATGTAGATATTAAAGCTTTAAAGTAGAATATAACGCATAACTTTGTAACATAAATTGTAAATATGTAAATATAACGTAATTGTAACTATTTAAAGCATATAAAAAAACTATTGTCTAGTATAATGAAAAAGTCGGAAAGGAGTTGTGGATAACTAAATAAGCAAATCTATATATATAAAAGAAAGTCGTGGTAGTTACACTTTTTATAACTCAAGAACGGGTAAACTAATTTGGCTGAAAATTGGTGAGGAAGTATCTTAAAACCAGGAGAAGGACATAGAATACTTTTTATCCCGTTCCCGCGGCGCGCGGGACTAATAATTCGAGAACGGCTGGACCGGTTTGGCTAATTTTGGTCTTGAAATAATTGTGGAAGTCCAGGGAACGTTAAAACAGTAAAAATATTGGAAAAGGTGTAGGTTGTAGGAGTAGGTGTAGTCATTTATTCATTCCAGTTCATATTTAAGACAGAACAACGTGTGTCGGGACAGCTAGTGTATAATAAATGTATATACAATAATTATTTGTAAAAGAAGATTTACAGTACACATAGACTAACATATAGACGGACGAACAGACAGACAGACGGATGGACAGACAGACAGATGGACAGACAGACAGTAGAAATTTGGAACGAAGTACCTATATTATGTATATTATAAATAATAAAAAAACAAGTGTATAATACTAATTTGTAAAAGTAGACTTACAGTACACACAGACTAACATATAGATGGACGAACAGACAGACAGACGGATGGACAGACAGACAGTAGAAATTTGGAACGAAGTACCTATATCATGTACTAGCGATCCGCCCCGGCTTCGCACGGGTACAATACTGATACTAATACTACAGAATGTCTTTAAACCTCTAACAAAACGGGCGAAATTTAGTCAAAACAAACAGAAACAAATTAATATAGGTACCTACTAAAACTCAATGAAATAAGTAGGTGGGTATACTTTTCTACACTAATATTATAAAGAGGAAAACTTTGTTTGTATGTTTGTTTGTTTGTTTGTTTGTTTGTAATGAATAGGCTCAAAAAGTACTGGACCGATTTCAAAAATTCTTTCACCATTCGAAAGCTACATTATCCACGAGTAACATAGGCTAAATTTTATTTTGGAAAAAAATAGGGTTGCGTAAGATATTTGGGTTTTTCGGACACAAGGTGTAAAAAATCAACCAGAAAAGTTACTTATTTTGCGTACGCTGCCTAAACTATAAAAGATAGAACCATAAAATGTTCTAATTAATTGTAGATCTTATAAATATCTACAAAAAAGTCCGCGACACACTATACCTATCTATGTCGAGTGAGGCACAACAACCATTTTTTTATTTAGAAATCTTGAATTGTTTTTGGACTATATTTAAACGCGTTTATTTTACTCATGCTATTAATCCTTATCAAAATAAATTATTTCATCACTAAGTACAGTTTATGTAGATAATATTTGGTCTTTGAATGCTTAAAATTGGATGTTTGGTTTTGAAATTATGGCGAAATTAAAATATTACGATTTCTGCTGCACGGCCCGTTGCGAAGTGGGTGTCACCAAGGCGGGGGTGCGCGTGCGAAGTTTAGATAATGAGGTAATTTTTTTGTTTTGTGTTCGTTGTAACTATGATAGATAAGTAGTTACTTGAATACCTATTTATTTAGTGTTTGTTGTATTGTTAGTCCTGAAGAGTATAGGTATTTCATACGATAAAAGTATACCCACCTACTTATTTCATTGAGTTTTAGTAGGTACCTATATTAATTTGTTTCTGTTTGTTTTGAACTTTTGACTAAATTTCGCCCGTTTTGTTAGAGGTTTAAAGACATTCTGTAGTATTAGTATCAGTATTGTACCCGTGCGAAGCCGGGGCGGGTCGCTAGTATCGTATAAAATACCTATACTCTTCAGGACTAACAATACAACAAACACTAAATAAATAGGTATTCAAGTATCTATCCATCATAGTTACAACGAACACGAAACAAAAAATTTACTCATAGATCTAAACTCGCACGCGCACACCTCCGCCTTGGTGACACCCACTTCGCAACAGGCCGTGCAGCAGAAATCGTCATATTTTAATTTCGCCATAACTTCAAAACCAAACGTCCAATTTTAATCATTCAAAGACCAAATATTATCTACATAAACTGTACTTAGTGATGGAATAATTTATTTTGATAAGGATTAATAGCATGAGTAAAATAAACGCGTTTAAATGTAGTCCAAAAAAAATTCAAGATTTATAAATAATAAAATGGTTGTTGTGCCTCACTCGACATAGATAGGTATAGTGTGTCGCGGACTTTTTTGTAGATATTTATAAGATCTACAATTAATTAGAACATTTTATGGTTCTATCTTTTATAGTTTAGGCAGCGTACACAAAATAAGTAACTTTTCTGGTTGATTTTTTACACCTTGTGTCCGAAAAACCCAAATACCTTACGGAACCCAATTTTTTTCCAAAATAAAATTTAGCCTATGTTACTCGTGGATAATGTAGCTTTCGAATGGTGAAAGAATTTTTGAAATCGGTCCAGTACTTTTTGAGCCTATTCATTACAAACAAACAAACAAACAAACAAACAAACAAAGTTTTCCTCTTTATAATATTAGTGTAGATATAAATAATAAAAATAAAAAATAATAAAAATCAAGTGTATAATAATTAGAGTATGTTATTATTCGACAAATTTTACTATTCGAATAATTCGAATATTAGAAAATCATTATTCGAATAAATTCGAATAGTACGAATATTAGTAATAAAGTTTAAATAAAAGTAATCTATGCATATATAAATGACCTGCATATCAAAAAATATTAAAATGTGAAGTGTTTCACAAATAAATCACATAAAATCAACGTATTTTGAACCAAAAATCTTCTTTTAACATAACTTGAGATAGATATACTAGCCCGTAAAACTAAATTGCAATAACTTTTAACACACGTACGGATTAGGTCTGTAGCAGACCACGGAAATTAAACTTATGGAAGTATTATTTAATGTATTATAAAAGACTATAATATTACAGACCATAGTTTTTCATTTATGTATTTACTTATAGGTTTTAATGTTTGGGGAAAAATATTTTTGACAGTTGGAACACTGCACAGAAATCGGAATGCACTGTAAATAGTACTATGTTTTAATACAATACAGCTGAAAATCGTACCATAATCGTAAGAATATCTTACTGTCATAATGTTGTGTGTCCAGATTAAATCGGTATGTGTGTGAGCATATGTAAACAAGATAAACTGTCAAAATGAAAAGCACTCGAAAAGGATTTTAATGTTATGTAAAAAAACTTCATAGTTGGTTAAATTTTTTAAAAAATGGGTGGAATATCTTTGAAAACAAAAGTAATCTTTTTTTCATTTTCAGCTTAACAGTGTTTATCTCTTTATGTTTCCAATTTTTTTCTTGATCGATGAGTCTTGTTACAAAAGCGAAGTTAGACAACAGCAGACTTAAAAAATGTATCATAGTCCTTTCACCTAAAGAATGTGCTGATGTGCTGATTTGTCTGGAACTAGGCTGATGCTTAGTTCCAGACAAATCAAATACTGATGTATGCGTCGTACTGCAAGAACGGATTGTCCACTGTTACGTTCAGAAGATGAAGCGAAGGTACGAAGAGACTGAAAAACATCTGACAATACCATTTATGGCAGACCTAGGTGAACTAGAACTAGAACCCTTCCATGGGACCTTGGAGCCCACGTTCTGAGCGAGGTATATTACCGCACGGCGGAATACAAGAGCACAGAGTGTCACCAGAACTGACAGCTCGATGGTGTCGCCAAGCGCACATAATTACTTTGCGCACAAGCGCGCTTGGGAGGACAGATTGGCTCCCCCAACAGCCGGACACATGGTGGTGGCGGCAATTCGGCCGCACCTTCGGAGTGTGTGGCACACTGTAAAGGCACCCTCACGTACCGGGTGGTGCAAATGTTGATCGGGCATTGTTGTTTCGGCCATTACCTGCACCACATGGCTCGGAGGAAACCTACGCCCCAGTGCCACCACTGTAACCACGGAGATGACACAGCGCAGCACACACTCGAAGCTTGCCCTACCTGGGTGGAGCAACGAGCGGTGCTTTGCGCAACTATCGAATTCGACTTAAGCCTCCCTGCCATAATAACAAGTATGGTCCGGTCGAGCGAAGGATGGGACGCAATGGCTACCTTCTGTGAGGCCGTAATCTCGCAGAAGGAGGCCACAGAATGGGAGAGTGAGGCGGAAGAAGCCGCAGACCCCGTTCGCAGGAGGCGAGGAGGGCGCAGACGCTCCAATTACGAGCGCCAGCTCCCGCCCTAATACGGACTCGGGCGACGGATTGGGAAATCCGCCGCCCATTGCACGAGTCGCACCGGTAGAAGAGCGTCCGATACCTTGGGCTGCTCTCCCGGAGTAGGTGGCAGTGCAGCTAGCATGCCTCGCGGAGGTTCTACTGCGGAAGCAGTAACTGTGCCGCTAACTGTAACTGTGCCGCTGCTATCGCTCAGGCGGTTCTGGCGGCTCAGCAGCATAGCGGAGGAGGAGGCACCGATGGGTTTTAGTGGGTAACCCCGGGTGCGCTCCTAGATGGGTGTACTAGCGCCCGAGAAGACCGGTAAATTATTTCCACTTGTTAAATGCAGTTATTATGTTTAGCAACAGCTTCTTCAGACTCGCTACTGATAGAATAGTGAGAAGAAGACTTGCTTAAGCAAATCTAAAACCCTAAATACCAAGGAGAAAGGCGAGTGGTCTCAACTCTCAAACCGAGAGCCCTAGTATCGAGTAGCAACACTGTGATACGTCTGCGGACATAAGGATGAACGAATTCTCGCTCCAGAATTTTTGGTGATCCCAATGAGTCGAATTTTAACTTTAAAAGTTAAAGTGAACTTCTGAAAAGAGGCTAAGTTCAAGGGACATGTTGGTGATATCTTCAAAATTACTTTTCAGAAAGAGTCCAGTATACTGGGGCAGAGTATGGGGCACAATATACACTGGGCTGGCATATCTACAGGAAGCCGGACAGAGTATGTGGGTATGGCAATTGGCACTCTAACTTGAGAAAGATATGGTCAAGAGATTTTCAAAGAGAATGCAAGGCTGTATTTAACAAATATGGGTGATGGATCAGTACTAATGCATTTTAATATCCACACCCCATCACAATTAAGCATATACTCACATGAGCTTGGAAGGCTAGTCAGAAGCCGCAGACTATCACCTAGCAGTTACCACTCTCACAGCACTAAAACACGCCCTGATAGAAGAATGGCTCCAAAACTTCGTTTTTCGTATGACAAATCCGTTCCAATCTGTTGTTGAGACCGAGGAGTTATTAAAATGTTTAAACAATTCAGTATCTAAGATTAAAATAGTTATTTTTTGTTTAAAGATAAAAATAATTGAGATACTGTTAGATATAATTTACTCGTTTCAAAGAAAGCTGATATAATTTACTATAATAATTTTAAAAAGTTTGAAATTTTAAAAGATTTGTACTTAGTTATGCAAGCTAGTGTACACCGTACTCTATTGTTTTAATCGCTGTTGTCTCTAGGATATATTTACACCTATTTTTTATTTAAAAATACATCTTTATTCCTTCACAAACAATGTAACAAAGTCAGATCAGATGTTATTGACGACAATATTCATAAATAATAATAATAATGTGTTAAATAACGTAAATTTTACTCTATGTAATTTGGTTTATTATTATTAACATATTTCTAAAAATAAATAAAAATATTCTTATTATTCGTATTATTCGAATTATTCGAATAATGAACCCAGTCATATTCGAATAATAAAATCGTCGAATATTCGAATAAAACAAACGAATATTCGTTTCATTCGAATATTCGAATGAATATTCGAATAACATTCCCTAATAATAATGTATAATAATAATTTGTAAAAGTAGATTTATTGAAAGCTGAGATTTCTTTGTACTATTTTAGCAAACCACATTACCCACGTACACATCTTATATAGTACGTAACATATTATAGATTATAGACGGACGAACAGACAGACAGACGGATGGACAGACAGACAGATGGACAGACAGACAGTAGTTTGGAACGAAGTACCTTTATTATGTTACATATAAATAATAAAAAAATATATCACGTTTCAAAAATCCTAATCAACGTCTTGTCTATTTCATATGTATGTGGTTTATGGAAATATGGGTTGCATATATAATATCCCACCAAAAACATTCTGTAAAAAACTAGCCAAGTCTCGATGGAGCTGCTTGTTTATCTCTAAAAAGTAATGAAATCTAGACAAAATCGTGCCAAGTCTAAGGTTCCTTACTGCGATTTCTTTATTATTATAGTTAATGTTGAGTGACTTGGCCGTTGAATATTCTTTATACTTTAATGGGTACAAGTCAATTTTGTTTACATTTGTAACTACCTATGTTTGTTAAGCGAGATAATAGCCCATACTGGTGTTGGTAATTGGACGCTAGTGTCTCATTTTAGACTGTTGTTGATTGTACAACACACGTATTGGAGCAATGGTGTCATGGAGCCCCTTTTGTACCCTTGTGTGCCCTTCAACGGCCAAGTCACACAACATTAACTATAATAATAAAGAAACCGCAGTAAGGAACCTTAGACTTGGCACGATTTTGTCTAGATTTCATTACTTTTTAGAGATAAACAAGCAGCTCCATCGAGACTTGGCTAGTTTTTTACAGAATGTTTTTGGTGGGATTTCACTTCTTTTTGTAGAAACGTGGGCATATTGATTTATTTTCCTAGATTTTAGTGTAATTTGTGTAATGATCGAGTAGAATAAAGTTCGATTAGAATAAAGGGGCCTGAAAATGCGGCAAAATGGTTCTAGTAAAGAATGGTACGGCAGTGTTTGCTTCGCGCTCGACTTGGCGGGGGCACTGCCGTGCCCCCAGATCGACGTTCTGGTCTTATCTAGAGGTTCTCAAATAGGGGCCTGAAAATGCGGCGAAATGGTTCCAGTAAAGAATGGTACGGCAGTGTTTGCTTCGAGCTCGACTTGGCGGGGGCACTGCCGTGGCCCTAGATCAACGTTCTGGTCTTATCTAGAGGTTCTCAAATAGGGGCCTGAAAATGCGGCGAAATGGTTCCAGTAAATAATGGTACGGCAGTGTTTGCTTCGCACTCGACTTGGCAGGGGCACTGCCGTGCCCCCAGATCGATTATCCTAGTTTTTATAGTTTTCCCTTTATGTGGCCATTAAACCCCAACTCTGTACCAAATTTCAGCTCTCTAAGTTTATGGGAAGTAATAGTTCTATTTTGATGATCATGAGTGAGTGAGTGTCGAAAATGCGAAACTTTGCTTTCGCTTAACTTCGGAACTAAATGACCTACAGACTTGAAATTTTGGATTTTAAGTACGTGATTATAGCTTATTGGATGACGAAAATTTCTGCGTTCTGGTCTTATCCAGAGGTTCTCAAATAGGGGCCTGAAAATGCGGCGAAATGGTTCCAGTAAAGGATGGTACGGCAGTGTTTGCTTCGCGCTCGACTTGGCAGGGGCACTGCCGTGCCCCCAGATAATGCATTGCATATTGCATATTATTTGAATTTGTACTTCATGAGCGTACAAGATTTTGAATTGTTTGTATTGGATATTAATATGTTTATTTAATGTTAATTATAAATAATTATATTTGTACAAAATACATTGAATTTATTATTTATTAAAAACCGTATGCAATGTTTTACAAAACAGTCAGTACAAAACAATGATTTTGTATATAAAATGTAAATTATTGAATTATCATTTTTCAAGCTACGAAACAGAAATAAACGTATTTAGTTTATAATTTCTGTCTCGTAGCTTGAAAAATGTCGTCATCATTTATTATGGCCATAATAATTAATATCTCGTTATTAAAAAAGTTTAATAATAAAAGCGCCATCTCTCGGAAAAAAAGTGTCAAAATCTCATCAAGCATTTGCATTTGAGTATCCCGTGGTGTAACGCGCTTAATTGCTTTTACCGCTAGATGTCGTTGAGAAATTTTATGCATGTGTGCAAGCATCGCTCAAGGTCGATTAGCTGTTGTAAGCCCCTTAATAATCAATCCTAATCTCATTTTAGCTATCTGAGATCAAAATTTCAATACATTTCAACGATCCTAGGATTGACTTTACGTCAGTTTACGTCAATTTTTGTTTGAGAATCTAAGATTGAAATCGATCTAAGATTGTAGATGCGTTATTAATTTTGGCCGTAAATCGGTAGTATACGATACCTGCTAACTTTACGATACGATACGCAGTCCAAACAGAGGAAGGAACTATGTGGTTCTCATTTTTCAGTAGAAACTGTACTAATCCGTCCGCTGTTTGGAAGTTGGAACGCAGTCCGATTCATAATTGGTACTTTACGTGTACAGGGTGCTATTACGCTCTACTAGCCTTCTCTACTCTATTACTAGACAGAACATTAACAAAGTAAATATAAATATAATACTTTGTTAAAAAAATTCGTAAAAGTAAACTTCCGGAGATTAATTTCCCGGAAACGTTTCTTGTCGCTTACATAAAACTAGCAATATAAACGAGGTAGGTACTAGAACTGATATAATCCTGGGACTTATAAATGCCATACGACATTTAAAATCGACTGTCAGTATTTTCAAGGGTGGCTACTTCGCTCGGAGAATACTGTATAAGTCATCCAATAACGGATGAAAAGGTCTAAGTTTTAAAAGGCCTAAGTAACTCTCTCGTTCATTGTATGCAAGAAAAGTCATGACATTTTAACCCAGGGTTAACTTTTACCCAGAGGGTCAATTCTGCTAAATAAAACCTGCAATAATACAATTAAAATCAAGTCCAGATATGTACGCTAAAACTGTCAAACGGTATTCTCGTAAACGTGCCGAAGTGAAACGCGTTCTGATTGGTCCAAGCTTCACAAAAACAGTTTATATCAGATAACACATCGCTTCACTTATAATACAGTCAAAGAAAAATGAAAGTCTACTTTAAATAGGAGAATAGGGATTATGCGTAAAACATAAAAATAACTTAAAACATGGTAATATGATACTAGACTGAAAAATAAAGGAAATGGCGAGAAAATTTTAATATCTGTTGATAAATGAGCAAGATATGAGCGGTCAAAGTTTTTAATCGATCTCTTTCTAGAAAAGCGAAATTTCTTATGAACTTTCTATGACAGTCGTGTTATGTGACGTCACGTTACACATCCGATCTCTCTGTCTAATAGACTACTTTAAACGTTCGTATCTTTGTTATTTTTAATTATATCAAAAATCTGATTTTATCATACGGTTTACCAAACAAGATAGATCTATATAAAAAATACGTGCATTGAGGTATTATATTATTCAATATTGAGGTTCAGATCTGCAGATCGATTTTGCTGAAAATTTGTGGGGATGCATAAAACCAGGAGACGGACATCTAAGGATACTTTTTATCCCGTTCCCGATTGACGTGACAAAATAATAACCCCCCACCGATCTCGGTGACGGTGGCCGGTTTCATTGAAACTAGGCCAGTTACGCGGGAGTAATTTTATAGTGCCCAAGTGTGTGCGCAGTAGCACTTTCTTTTCCTTTACTCTCGTAAATCGTAATCCAGTGGGACGGATAACCGACACGACTGACGAGAGATGAGCCGCAGGTCCAACTTTTTACATGCCCATCCGACACATTCATCTTTCTTGTCAGACAATCAGGTGATCAGCCTGCCCTGTCCTAACCAAACCTGGAAACAACATTTTTTGTTGTTCCAACGCGGGAATCGAAACCACGACCTTCGAGTCGTGAGCCAATGCTCTAACCACTAGAACACGGAGGAGGTTGACATAAAACGTGGTATTATGTATTTAATAAAAAAAAATGGATTGCAATTCCAATGACTGGCTAAAACTCGAGAACGGCTGGACCGATTTGGCTAATTTTGGTCTTGAAATAATTGTGAAAGTTCAAGGGTTTGATAAATATTGGAAAAGGTGTAGGTTGTAGGAGTAGGTTATGTCTTACGAAAAGGACGTAGGTTGCATTGTAGGTGTAGTTATTTATTCATTCCAGTTAATATTTAAGACTAACTGTTGCCCGCGGCTCCGCCCGCGTAAGTATAGTATCCCTCGGGAACACTGTACTTTTACCAAACTACCATACCAAATGTCATCGAAATCCGTTTTTTTTAAATTCCGTTTCAGTAGTTTTTGCATGAAAGAGTAACAAATATCTCGACGGTCCCTACGTACAAAAAGTCATGTCGAAAATGGCATTTTTTTATTATTTCATAAATTGCTTTAGATTGTCCATACGCTCATACCTAATTATTATTATTATTTTTAAATATGTTTTTTAGCATGTTTGCCAAACGTATAAGAGAACAAGTACAATAATTACAAAGTATTAGTGTCGTAGATGCGGATATCTAGAGGTATCCGTTTGTACTGTGTTTTAAAATGCGCGCCATTTGGCGCGAACACGGTCTTGTCAAACGTAACGCCATTTATAATGGTTTATTTTTTAGTTATGTTCATTCATTATGACTACAATAAACTATGAAAATAATAACAGTATTCTTTATTTTCATTGAGCATTTGCTTGAATAATATTTTAAAATACTGTATTTTTTATTTCCTACGTAAAAACGGTTACCTTATATTTGTCTGTTAAAATATTCAAAGTAGAAACGGTCATCTGTCGGTTTTATCAAGAAAATCTATAAAAATCTAATATTTATAAATATGACTTCAAGCTTGACAAATCTAATAAAACAAAATAATATAAATATATTCATATTTGTACATAGCATAATTTGTAGAACGATTGGAACCTTTACTACGCTCTCCTGTAAACCGCCACTTTTGACATGTCGCTTTATACGTAGGGACCGTCGATCTATGATTAGGGAATATGCACGTATTTTTTTTATTTATTTATATAGATCTATCTTGTTTGGTAAACCGTATGGTAAAATCAGTTTTTTGATATCATTAAAAATAACGAAGATATGAACGTTTAAAGTGGTCTATTAGACAGAGAGATCCGACGTGTATCGTGACGTCACATAACACGACTTTCATAGAAAGTTCATACTAAATTTCGTTTTGCTAGAAAGAGATAGATTACAAACTTTGACTGCTCATATCTTGCTCATTTATCAACAGATATTGAAAATTTTCACGCCATTTTCTTTATTTTTCTGTCTAGTATCATATTATTATATTTTAAGCTATTTTTATATTTTATGCATATTCCCTATTAAGATAGTAGATACGTAAAGTTTTATAGAAAATATGTTAAGCTTACTAACCCCACAAAAATTTATTTTCTTGCCGACTTGAATTGTATTTTAATATTTATTGACGTCAAAAAGTGTTTTGTAAACCTATTTTGAATAAATTATTTTTGATTTGATTTGATTCGATCCATCCATCCTCACAAACTTTCACATTTATAATATTATTAGTAGGACAGAACAACGTGCGTCGACTGTCGAGACAGCTAGTATCTAATAAAACTCGTAGATTAAATTGTTGAGTATTACGTATAAATCATATTCCGATTTTTGTATTTTCGTAAACACGAACCACTACTTATTAATTTCACATACTGAATTTCTTTTGAGGTAAGGCTCTCTTTTGCGAATTTTAATTTTGCCCTACCTATTTTCCTCGACCTGAAACGGTCGAATGAATTTAATAAAACGTTTTGCGAAGCGTATGAGTATTTTTTAACAAGAATTTTCTGTTGAATGATTTTCGTTAAAGAGGTTTAATCCATGCGTTCATCTTTGTGAAATACCCTACAAAATTACATTAGATTGTGAAGGGTTGTCGATGTGTTGTTGAATTGAAGTTATTTTTAAACAGTTGAAGTGCATCTCTTAGATTGACTACTCGTTATAATATTAGCTGTAGTAGAATAAAGTCTAAATCTTTTTAAATAAAAAAAAGCTATGGCTTCGATTCAAAATTCAAAGATTCAAAAAACAGGCTAACAGTAGACCTATTATAATAAGTCGTGTTCTTAGGTGTGCTACTTTCTGCAATGTATGCGTTGCATTGAATCATTAAACTGCCAAGTAATAAAAAAAAAATTTAGTATTCTGGTACAATCGTTTAATAAATAATTATTATTAGGAACATTTTACACCGTTTCTTCTTTAGTTTACCAGGCTCCATGTGTGCCGTAGCCGATGCGACCGATAGCGGGAATGCCGTGAGCGATGGCGGGAGCGGCGGCGTAGGAGAGAGCGGGAGCGATCGAGTGACCGAGGGAGACAGCTGGGGTGGCGTAGGACACAGCTGGGGCGACTGAGTGAGCGACAGCGATAGCGGGGGCGGCGTAGGATACAGCTGGAGCGTGAGACACGGCCAGAGGAGCAGCGACCACCGGGGAGCCGTGGGAGGTGGTGGTGGTGTAGGACGAGTAGGAGGTGGCGGGCGCGATGGTCTTGGACACGAGGGCGGGCGCGGCGTACGAGGTGAGCGCGGGCGCGTAGGACAGGGCGGGGGCGATGCCGTGGCCGTACGCCAGCGGCGCGGCGCCGATGAGGCCGCCGGCGTGCGCGACGCCCAGAACGCACACAGCGATGATGAACTGAAAAATATAAATTATAACATTTCAGTATTTTTGTTGTCACAGATTACTAAGTTTCACTGCTAGGGCTCTCTTCAGTGAGAGTAGGATTATGCGGTAGCCCACCGAGCTATACTGCAGGCTTGCATTTAGAACTTTAGCGTATTTTAAAAATTGATTGGGTTTCTTAGTTGTTAGTATTAAGATTTTTGCACAAACATGAGAATTTATTAGTAAATTTGTTTTTTCACATTTTTTAAACGACTATTAAATTTTAATTATAACACACCTTAGCGTACATGTTGTTATTGTTGTAATAAGTGAACTGAGTGCATTTAGCTCTGATAACACAGCTTTTATAGTCGCAGCAGTCAGGCTAAAACTCATTGTCAGTGACCTTGTTTTTGGGACAAAAAGTTCAAGAAAAATTAATTAATTTCTTAATAATTATTAGTTACCACTCCGCCCATACTTTAGGTTCAAACCTACAAAATGGTAAAAGTACCTAAGTAGATATGAAATAAATAGTAATTTAATTTATTTCTGAATATCAATAGTAGGTAATTTAATTGCTATTTCGAGTAACTAATTTGAATTTAAAGTTTTAGTCGCTAAGTGTGTCTTATTAAACAAAGTATTTTTTATTTTGAATATTATTTAATAGTCGAACAAAATATGAATTCTTGCAAAATCTATGTTTAGCTCTATCACTTTATAGCAAAACTTGCCTAATTCATGATGATTTAGAAGGGAAATAAATAAGAACATTTAACAACAGAAATAAGAACAATTTACAGTAATTCTCACACTTACATAATAACAAATCTTTAATAATTATGTAAAATAACTCTCAGTTCCGATTTAATGTTATCTAAACTTCGATCAATAAAGGTATCTAAATGTATTTTTTAATAATACCTAATAATAATATCTATGGACATTTTCACATTAGACAATGGACGCTTCACACCACGTCACACCATCTGAGTACTCGAAGAATTTGTGTTACGGCAAAGAATATTCTTTAATATATATATATATATATATATATTACTAGCTTTTCCCCGCGACTTCGTCCACGTGGAGTTAGGTTTCCATACAAAATTTTAACCCCTTTTCACCCCCTTAGGGGGCAAATTTTCAAAAATTCTTTCTTAGCGGATGCCTACGTCATTACAAATATCTGTGTGCCAAATTTCAGCAAAATCCGTTCTGTAGTTTCGCCTGTGAGTTGATAGATGAGTCAGTCAGGTTATATATTTAGCCTTTTATATATTTAGACTAACGTAGTTACAGGATACAGTCAACAGGAAATATATTTTATACTTGTACTATACTTATATATAAGATTTTTATTAAATAATAAACATATTTGATACACAACAATGATTCAGGAACACAGAAAACTTTTTATTTCCTGGTATGACTCGAACCCGCGACCTCTGTGGTTATCCAGACTAGTAACCAGTGGTTAGCATGTTTGCTAACCTTGAGCGCCAACATGCTAACCACTGAGCCACAGAGGTTGTCAGATAAAATTCTACCAAAATAATGTTTCATTGTATATTTTCTTTATTACGTGGTGAATGAGTGACATTTAAATTTGTAGCATTATATCCCATATTGAGCTTTGTTTTTTTTAGATTATATTTAATTGGAACGAAGTATAGAGTGGTTTTTTTTTGCCAATGATGACAATATTAGATGTTTATGGCTAATTTTATACATATCTGAATAATATGTTAAAAATGTAAATGTCCCGAAATTCCTGAGCCCATTCATTATTTTTTATTGTTCGAATAACAAGTTTTGCCAAAATTCGCTGCACCCAAAACTCGTTCACCTTGACAATGAAAGTAGTTTCAGCGGTTAGCCCGGCGATATTGTTGTAAGTATAAAAGCTGTGTATGCATTTGTAAATGCATTCAGTTTTATAAAAACAGAAAACAACATGTACGCCAAGGTGTGTTTGTACTTGCGATTTTTTTTATTCTCAAATCATTTTGGAAAAGTGACAAAGATAATTATGAAAAATATTTCCCTTTATTAACTTTTTTGATAACCTTTTTTTGTTTGTACAGGTGTTCAGATAAGCTTTTAATTTTTTCCAGTTGATCATCGCTGTGTGCGTTCTGGGCGTCGCGCACGCCGGCGGCCTCATCGGCGCCGCGCCGCTGGCGTACGGCCACGGCATCGCTCCCGCCCTGTCCTACGCGCCCGCGCTCACCTCGTACGCCGCGCCCGCCCTCGTGTCCAAGACCATCGCGCCCGCCACCTCCTACTCGTCCTACACCACCACCACCTCCCACGGCTCCCCGGTGGTCGCGGCTCCTCTGGCCGTGTCCCATGCTCCAGCTGTATCCTACGCCGCCCCCGCTATCGCTGTCGCTCACTCAGTCGCCCCAGCTGTGTCCTACGCCGCCCCTATCTCCCTCGGTCACTCGATCGGCCGTATCGGTTACGGCGCTCATAATGCCTGGTAGACTAGACTTGGCGGTGACCAGTGACCACCCCGATCTAAGCTAATTTTGTAAATAATTTATTTATTAAATAAATAAGAATTTAAAATTTACAATATGCTCATTAATTCTCTGAATATCTACCGTGTTAAATTAATTAATATTATGTTTATAGCAGTTTTTCCGCTAAATAATACCCACAACCTGCAAGCAAATGTGTGAGTGCACGCATAAGCATGCGTAACGCACCTCCCTCCTCCCACACTGCTTACTCACACATTTGCTTGCAGGTTGTGGGTATTATTTAGCGGAAAAACTGCTATAAACATAATATTAATTAATTTAATGCTATGGATTTCCGCAAAGTAACGCCTGATTCTATTAACTATCTACCGTGTTATTATGAAGAAATACAACAAACTTTCAGTTGTGAGTCGGTTTGTTCGATTACGTTACACTTACTTGAAGCTCAATATTATATAATATACATATACGAAGAAATATTACTAACAGATTGAAACATAAACATGCATAATATTCCAGTACCTTACTAGTAAGCGATTAATATTAATGATAGCTTATTCATAAACAGCCATCGATTCCCAAATAAAGCGTCAAGCGTAAGAAACGTTTTCAATTTTTTGATGTTAAATATAGCGTTACATATTTATTACACATAGGCCATAAAAGAACAGAATGTCCAATATCGTCTGCTGAATATTTCATGCCCACACGGCTATGTGATACAAACCTGGTTTATGAGGTCCTTGTGTTTTAAAGCAGATTTTTACTGCCCATTTTGGATCTTTGTATCATATAAACAGCAATCATCATCAATTTTCTCTGTGGTTCAGTGGTTGAGTGTATTGGTGCTCAAACCGGGGGCTGCGTGTTGGAATCCCCCGGAAGAACAAACTATTAAATAATTATTAAATACTTATGTGTATAATTATTACTATTAAATAATTATGTGTATAATTTAAAATTATTAAATATATTTTTGTTGTCTGGTACCCGTAATACAAGCGCTTCGAGAACTTACCACGGCACCAGATTGACGTGGGGTGAAGCGAAGCGTTTCCACGGATTGGTGGAGAGGGTAGGAATAGGAAAAGGGAAGGATAGGTGGTGTGGAAAGGAAGATTGGTAAGTTAGAATGGGAAATAGGGAATGTAGGATATTACCGCCCAGGAGGGCAAGGGATAGGACAGTAATAGCTTGGGAAGCCGGGGTCGCATACCCGTATACTATACCACAACTACCGGACAGGTAAGTTGGGAAGAGTACCCCATGACAAATAATAATTCACACTCTCACATTACCATGCATTTGGTACAATTTTGTTACACATTCACATGTATTTTTTTTTAACCTGTCTTTCACATTCAATAGACGATATATTATTTATTTCGTGTCGAAGAGGTAAAATAACCCTTATAAAAACCAAACTTAATAATTCCCATTTTAAATTCGGCTACCATTTTAAGTTATATTTCTCTACTCCATCTTCATATTCATATTCATTTATTTGCATCAAAAGTGGTACATATGTTGTTACAGTTATTTTCATTCTTAAGATCTAACACTCTTCACTATTAATATAGCATGCAAACAGATTTATTTGTCATGGTTATAGGTACATACTTTAAAAATTTAGACTGCATTACATTCAATTATTACATTAAATTCAATTATACAATTAATAAAATTGATCATACATTCAACACATAACATTTAGGCATAATAATTAGAAATTCAAATTTTAATTATAAGTAGTTAAATAGGTATTTTATAGTCATTATTTCTTACAAATCATTCTTACAATATAACAATTTCATTTTATTATTATTTTGATATCTATCGTGTGAATTTATTAATTCACAATAATCACTGTTTATGGTATTACATTATAATATGTTTCGTACATTTATAAATTCTTCAATAGAATAATAATTTTTAGTCATAAGCCATTTTATTAATTCCTTTTTGAATTTTATATAAGGTAATGATTTTATGGCTGTCGGAATTGCATTGTAAGCCTTAATACATATTGCATAATATTCTTTTTGATACATATTAGTTCTCGGTATTATGTCTAAAACTAGTCGTTTGGGATTTCCTTTATTTCTTGGGTACATTTCACTTGCCTCTTTAAAATAACTGTAGTGAATTTTTACAAAGTTCACTAATTCGTAAATATAAAGGCAAGGTAGCGTCATAATATTTAACTTTTTAAATAGTGGCTTACATGACTCATAGGAGGGTTTACCACATATTGCTCTTACACACTTTTTTGTGCTATAAACGCTTTATTAATATCTGTAGAGTTACCCCATAGTAATAATCCGTATCTTAGTATCGAGGCTACATAACCGTGGTATGCTGAAAGTACAGTTGGAAGAGTAGATATTTGTCTTAGTCTATGTAGGACATACACATAGCTATTTAATTTATTACAAACATATTCAACGTGCGCCTTCCAGTTAAGTTTCATCGATATGAATTCCTAAGAATTTAGTACACTGAACTCTTTGAATACATTCATTTCTGTAATTAATATTTAGATTGTTAAGTTTAGCACCATAGTTATGAAATTGTATATAGTTAGTCTTACTAAGATTTATTTTTAAATTATTATTATCAAGCCACTCTACTACCCTTGTAATTGTATTATTAATTTCGATGTCAATGTTTTCATTATAATTTATTATTATTTGTAGATGACATATCGTCATCTACAAATAGGATACTTTTATTATTTGTTATGTCAGGGAGATCATTTATATAAAATAAAAAAAGCAGTGGGCCAAGTACACTGCCTTGAGGAACTCCCGTATTGTTAACTCTACATTGAGATTTAAATGATTTTAAGATATTTTTATTATCAATAGATGTTATTTCTACATATTGTGTTCTATTAGAGAGGTAAGATTTTAGCCAATTTAGCGTTGGACCTCTTATCCCCAAATTATCAAGTTTACTTAGTAGGATCTTGTGTGATACAAAATCAAATGCCCTAGTCATATCAAAGAAAATACCCACTACAGATTTCTTTTTATTTAAGTTGTAAGCTACATTATGCACTAAAGATGACGCTGCTAAAATTGTGCCCTTATCGCTCTGGAATCTAAACTGGTCCTCTTTAATTATATCCATTTTTTTATGAAAGTCATTCGTCGCTTGTACATAACCTTTTCAAATTTTTTTCCCATTATTGGTACTAAAGTTATGGGACGATAATTCTCAATTTTTAATTTATCGCTTTTTTTGTATAACGGCTTGACAATGGATGTCTTTAATAAATCTGGAAAACAACCAGTTTCAAATGAAAAGTTTATAAGATGCGAAAGAATTGGTACTAACTCTTTTTTGCAGTATTTAACAATTTTCGTAGATACCCCATCATATCCCTCCGCATTAGTATTTTTTAATGATCTGATTACACTATCAACTTCAGAAAAGCTACATGGAGATAGAAAGATAGTGCTTACAATACGAGTACTGTTTGTGTTCGGTAATACCACGTCATTACAATAATTATTAGTCAAATTAATCAGGTAGTTATTAAATTCGTTTGCGATGTCAATTGGGTCAGTCATTATAATATTATGTTCATTCTTTATTTCATTTATAATGTCGTGGTTAATTTTGTCATTTTTTATTTTTTATTAATATTCAGGAAGCTTTACATTTGTTTTTCGCGGTATGTAAATAATTATCATTAAATATCCTTTGAGAAACATATAGACACTTGCGCAATATTTTTGTATATATTTTATATTTATTTTTATTTTGATTTGTCTTATGTTTGTAAAACATGTAGCGAAGTTTTCTTTTAGTTCTACTGCTTGTTTTTATTCCCTTAGTTATCCACTTTAGTCTTTTATATTCATTTGTCATTTTAATTCTCTCTAATATAAAGTCATCGTAAAATGAACGCACTGCATGATTTATATCTGTTTTTGTATATACATCACTAAACGACAGCTGACTGAGACAGTATCGGAATTTTTCTAAGTTTTCTTGACTATAGTCTTTTTTATAAATAAAGTATGTCATTGTAGCATAAGGCATCACTTTTACAGGTATGTGTAACATTTGAGCTGTATTATGATCCGAAAGCGCAAGTTCAAGCAATGAACTTGAAGCATCGTTAATATTACTTGTTATATGATCAATGCACGATTGCTGTCTAGTTGGTTCATTAATGTGAAGCGAAAGGTTATAATTTTGTAAAAGGGATTTTAAATCGCAAGTAGCTTTACTTTGTTTTAACGTGTCAATATTTAAGTCACCAGCTAAAATAATGTTTTAGAAAATTTTAGTAGTTCAAACAATATGGAATCTAATTTGCGTAAAAACAAGTTAACATCAGAATTAGGTGTTCTATATATACAAATAATAATAATACCACATGAAGTAATTTCAAGCCCACAGCACTCGAAAATTTTATCTGTGGCATATTTGTTTTTAATAAGAGGTAAATCTTTACATTTCATACCAATTTTTACAAAGATGCAGACACCACCTCTTTTACTGTTATTGGTTCTACAATATTTAGAAACAATTTTATATCTATGTAACCTTAGATTTTGTGCGTTTCCTTTATTTAAGAAAGTCTCTGAAAAACAAAATATATCTGGACTCTGATGTTGGCTCGATAGGTCTGTAGTTGTAACATTTAAAATATCTTGTTTTGAGATTAGTCCTGCTATATTCTGATGCAATAACTTTATCGGGGAAAGCCTGTTATTGATATTGTTTATTTTGTTATTCTTAAAGTAAGACGTTTTATTTACATGCGAAATTACTTTATCTTTAGTACTGAAAAAACTGACTATTGTTCCTGTTTTCTTGATTCTTAATAGAAAAGTAATATGGTATTGTACGCTTTTTAGGTTTATCTAACAGTTTGAGAGATGAGTTAGTTAGAGAACGTAAGCTAGATGTTCTGTAGGACGGATATTTTTTCCACTTGTATATTAAAGATTTATCACAGAAATATTTTTCTCTATAGTCAAAGCTATCAATGGCTAAATTTAGTTTCTGGCAATATTCATTCCCTAGAATTGCGTCTTCATAAAATACATGGCTTTTGGAAAATATTTACAAATTAATTTTAACATATTATTTAGCTTTAATTCACTAAGTGAGGTACTGCTACTGACACCTAATACAAAACTGGACAAGGTAAGATTCTAAAGAGCCGTACTTAACTCTACCATAACCTCAGTAGGATTTTTATCGTGTTGTCCTAGTGAAAGAATAATGCGGTCTTCCTTCGAATATTGAAATAATTCGCACGTTTTAATGATTTGGCTTGATGTTGCTCCTGGCTTTATAAATGCTATAATTTCATAATTCTCATATGTAGAATTTACTCTTAATTTTTTTAATGTCAGCGCTAAATTTCTACATTGTTCTCCTCCAAAGATGTACAGTTTTTTTTTATGTTTTTTTCCATATTAACCAACTCTTCCTTCGGTTCTTCTTAAATTAGCGGTGTAGATGAAGTTGTATGGCCATCTTGTGTCAACGCGCATGAATCTATTTGTTTTAATGAGTCCACGTCTTGCCTTGAGAGCTCCTTACATATGGGCGTATTTACAACATTTTCTGATTCACCTATAATAAGATTGCGATTATTATCTTGTATGGAAGATCTCCTCTTCTTTTTGGCTGATTGTAATTGTCTTTTTTGGAATTTCCGAGGGCTATTACAAATGCCTTTGAGCGTATTTATTTGCTGGCTTTGCTGAGAAATTATACGTTTCAATTCAATATTTTCAAGAACAATATTATCTAATTCGTCACGCGTACTACTCAATTGATTTTTTAATTCGCTAATTTCGTTTTTCATTTCATCCATCATATTATAACAGTTATTTAATCCTGTAGATAGATCCAAACTCTTTATATCAAACTCATTATCTGAAGTATTTAGTGATATATTGGAAATTTCTGTCTCCATTGATTTTGATCTATAAGTTGGTTTTTTTCTAAATGTAATATTGGTTGCAAGATTTTCTAGAGACATTTTAGAAAAAATAAAGTCTTACACCTTTGTCTTACGCACAGCGACCTCTATTGGGTTATTCAGTTATACTTTAAGCCCATTGTAGATGACGCTGTTGTCTTTTATTTAGATAGTGTACTTCGTTTGTCAATTAAATCTTTATTGAATTATTTGCGTTATTATGCGTATAACTAACGCCATCTATTGTTGTCAACTATTGATTATAAAGATCTATAACGGTATTGTGATTTCTGTTTAAGGCCCTCCCCCGAGCAAAAGACCTTGAGGCGGTCAGCCGCATAACTCAGTTGAAAATTTTTCACATAACTTAGTTCAAAATTGACCAAAAAAAAATTTAAACGGCGAATATCTAGCTTATGAAATTGCCTATCTATTGGTGTGTGTCTCAAATAAAATAATAATAATAATAATAATAATAATATCTATGGACGCTTCACACCACGTCAGTCTGGCCCCGTGGTAAGTATCCGAAGAACTTGTGTTACGGGTACCAGACAACGGAAATATATTTAAAACTTTTTATACTATACTTATATATAAGATTTTTATTATATTATACACATATTTAATACACATCCATGACCCAGGAACACAGAAAACTTTTTTTGTTCCCTGGCGGGATTCGAACCCGCGACCTCCGGCTATAGCGCCACTGCGCTCACCACTGAGCCACGGAGGTCGTCTCGAATTGAATGTTCATTGAATTATAGTTTCAGCATCTCCATAGTATTTACAAGTAAACTTTATTTGGGACACACACCAATAAATAGGCAATTTCATAAGCTAGATATTCGCCGTTTAAATTTTTTTTTTGGTCAATTTTGAACTAAGTTATGTGAAAAATTTATGCTGCTGACCGCCTCAAGGTCTTTTGCTCGGGGGAGGGCCTTAAATAGTATGCTTCATTCTTCAACAATGTCTTTTCAACACAATATCTGAATCTAAATTCTTTATTACTAAATAAAAAGTCCTATTGTGTGGATTTGAACCATGGAGCGCTTTGGCTCCGTCTTTTGTCTATCGCACTGAGCCAGCACACGTATGACATGCCAAACAGAAATTGTTGTTCACATAGAGCGTACAGTACACAGGTTTCCGTTACTTTAAAGTACTTGCACTTTTTGAACTGAATATAATAAGTTTATGTACCCACTTGCTTGGTTTCACATATTTTATTATATTATTGATTTTCAACCGACTTCCAGAGGAGGTTTACAATTCGTGTGTATGTTTTTTTTTTTTTGTGTGTATGTTACACGATTACTCCGCCGTTTGTGGATCGATTTTCAAAATTCTTTTTTTGTTGTAAAGGATTGACACCTGGATTGGTCCCATTGTCATCAAATGGTAGATCTGGTGATGGGATCCATGAGGAATTGAGAGAAATTCTCAAAATTTATAGGGACACCGATAGTGATTTTGACTTTTTTTGAAGTAACTAGAGCAAATGCTACCAAAAAGTGAAATGTTGTGCCAATGTATACCCTGGATCCAAAATCACTGAACGGCATTTCTCAGTCTTTGAAGATATACGTTTGAAAATTTCAGCAATGTTTATAAAACTGCAAGCAAATTTCAGTATTAAATAATAATTATCATCACCACAACCATCATAATCACACCATACTTACATCATGATAAATTATGATGATATAGGTAGGTATTTTTCATCTGGGGGCACGGCAGTGCACCCGCCAAAGTCGAGCGCGAAGCAAACACTGCCGTACCATCCTTTACTGGAACCATTTCGCCGCATTTTCAGGCCCCTATTTAAGAACCTCTGGATAAGACCAGAACGCAGAAATTTTCGTCATCCAGTAAGCTATAATCACATACTTAAAATCCAAAATTTCAAGTCTGTAGGTCATTTAGTTCCGAAGTTAAGCGAAAGCAAAGTTTCGCATTTACGACACTCACTCACTCACTTATACACTCACTCATGATCATCAAAATAGAACTAGTACTTCCCATAAACTCAGAGAGCTGAAATTTGGTACAGAGTTAGGGTTTAATGGCCACATAAAGGGAAAACTATAAAAACTAGGATAATCGATCTGGGGGCACGGCAGTGCCCCCGCCAAGTCAAGCGCGAAGCAAACACTGCCGTACCATTATTTACGGGAACCATTTCGCCGCATTATCAGGCCTCTATTTGAGAACCTCTGGATAAGACCAGAACGTCGATCTGGGGGCACGGCAGTGCCCCCGCCAAGTCGAGCGCGAAGCAAACACTGCCGTACTATTATTTACTGGAACCATTTCGCCGCATTTTCAGGCCCTTATTTGAGAACCTCTGGATAAGACCAGAACGCAGAAATTTTCGTCATCCAGTAAAGTATAATCACATACTTAAAATCCAAAATTTTAAGTCTGTAGGTCATTTAGTTCCGAAGTTAAACGACAGCAAAGTTTCGCATTTATGACACTCACCCAGTCACTCACTCATGATCATCAGAATATAACTAGTACTTCCCATAAACTCAGAGAGCTGAAATTTGGTACAGAGGTAAGGTTTAATGGCCACATAAAGGGAAAACTGTAAAAACTAGGATAATCGAAGATCTGGAGTACCTGGTGACCCTTATTAGAAAACACAAGAGCCCAACCAAACTATTAGAGATCGACATACTGCCTTTACAAAAAATATTCAACTTGGTGGGCCACTTCATTTGATGTCAAAAATCGAAGGTCTGAAGTATCTGATGAAGAACCCTCAGCTGGTCTCAGCTGATTAGAGATATGGTAATGCCCCCTTCTACTATTGGTACATAAAAAAATCGACTGTCATTGCAAAAATCCAGTGAAGTAGGACACATCTTTTAATTTAATCTAGCCCTAGCGTCCCACTGCTGGGCGAATGCCTCCCCTTCTGCTTTTAATACGCATATAAATGAAATTAAAGGAAAACTCTGGTTAAGACTGGACTGGCTTTTATACTTATACTTACAAGTTTACAAGAAGAAATAGTCGAACAATTAACTTTATTCTACTCGAACATTACACAAATTAAATAAACAAATTACACTAAAATCTAGTAAAATAAATCAATATTCCTACGTTTCTACAAAAAGAAGTGAAATCCCACCAAAAACATTCTGTAAAAAACTAGCCAAGTCTCGATGGAGCTGCTTGTTTATCTCTAAAAAGTAATGAAATCTAGACAAAGTCGTGCCAAGTCTAAGGATCCTTACTGCGATTTATTTATTATTATAGTTAATGTTGTGTGACTTGGCCGTTGAAGAGTACACAAGGGTACAAAAGGGGCTCCATGACACCATTGCTCCAATACATGTGTTATACAATCAACAACGCCTAAAATAAGACACTAGCGTCCAATTACCAATACCAGTATGGGCTATTATCTCGCTTAACAAACATAGGTAGTTACAACAGAATCTGATATAACATTACGTGTAAACAAAATTGACTTGTACCCACTAACGTATAAAGAATTTTCAACGGCCAAGTCACACAACATTAACTATAATAATAAATAAATCGCAGTAAGGATCCTTAGACTTGGCACGACTTTGTCTAGATTTCATTACTTTTTAGAGATAAACAAGCAGCTCCATCGAGACTTGGCTAGTTTTTTACAGAATGTTTTTGGTGGGATAGTATTTTACACCGATATCGATTTCTTTGAACATTCACAGCTACCAAAAATTGAAATGTTATACCAGGGTGTCCAGGTATACCAGGGATCCAAAAGGGATGAACAGCACTCCTCAGTCTTTAAATATACACGTTTGAAAATTTAAGTATTGTTTATAAAACTGCAAGCAAATGTCACTATTAAATAATCATCATCACCACCACCATCATCACACCATACACCTTGTAATTTTGTTGATATCTAGGTGTTTCTCATAGTTTTTTTTTACACCGAAATCGATTTATTTGAACATTCACAGCTACCAAAAGTGAAATATTGTGCCAAGGTATACCCTGGATAAAAAACCACTGAACGGCATTTCTCAGTCTTTAAAGATACACGTTTGGAAATTTCAATGTTGTTTAAAGAACTGCAAGCATATGCCACTTTTAAATAATAATCACCATCACCACCACCACCACCATCATCATCATAGCATACAAAATGAAAACATTATGACGATATAGGTATTTTTATAGTATTTTACACCGATATCAATTCTTTTGAACATTCATAGCTACAAAAAAGTAAAATATTGTGCCAAGGTATATCCTGGATCCAAAAAGGCTCAACAGCACTCCTCAGTCCTTAAAGGTACACATTTGGAAATTTCCGTATTGTTAAAAGAACTGCAAGCAAATGTCACTATTAAATAATCATCATCTCCACAACCATCATCACATCATACATCATGATATTATGTTGATATAGGTATTTCTCATAGTATTTTAAAGTGATATCGATTTGTTTGAACATTCAGACCTACTCAAAAGTAAAATGTTGTGCCAAGCTTGTATACCTTCCTACTAAAAGTGTTACATTTGGATAATGATAATAAGGATAATGACAACTATGGGATCCACGAGGAATCAAGGAAACTCTTAAAAGCAATGCTTATGACCATTAAGTTTTCTAAACATTTTTTTAATTTCCCCGCAACTTTTTCTGTCAATACAATACACAAGATTTATGAAAATTTGTCTAGCAGTTCATGCAATGAATGACCAAGACAAAAGGGGATTATTTTTAACTTCCCGCTAAGAAAATCTAAGATTTTCAAAAAGATACTGGTTTTACCCCGTTTTGCAAAAATCTAATTCTCCTCAGATCTCGACGTTCTGAGGTCACAGTAAGCTTCCCTGACTACCCCCGCAAGGGTGTCACTACAACTTCATGGAGGTGTTATAATATGCATAAGTGCTTAAAACTGACATTGAATACGTTGGATACTCAAAGTTGAAAACACATAATTAAACTATAGTAGACGTTACTCGCTACTTCGTGCGCGCAAAAGGAAATCTCGCGGGAACCGTACATTTTGCCGCCATAAAATGTAGCTTCAGCTGGATGGTAGAATGGTAATTTATACGTTGTTTACGAATTGGCCTCAGGTTCGAAACCCGGTCAATAAAAATTTTTGTGATCCTTTTTATTTCTTTTCTCAATTTTATTTATTTTAAAATATTTCATCGTCCTACTAATACTCCGAATAAAGCTCGGTCTCCCAGGTACTAGTTAATAATATTATAATATCACTGAAAAGAAAAAAATAAAAAATATTTAAAAAAATATAAAAACCGACTTCCAAAGTATAAGCAATAACATTCTTAAAATCACTAAAAAGTATGAAATAATTCTTAATGTCGAAATAGTTCCATTTTAAATTCTGCTAAAATTTCACTATTTTTCTACTCAATCTTCTTATTTTTGAAGTCGGTACCAGCCCAAATAATTGTATAAATCCTTCAATAAAAAAGATCATTAATTTTAACACAACTACGTCCTTATATATAAGTACAAATAATATTTTAAAGAACTCACGTTCAAATTGGCTGGTACCGACTTGAATGATAAAAATGATATACCCATAAAATAGTAATCTATACTTATAAGAGAAGCTATACTGCACACATTTATGCAGCTGTGTAAAGTATTTTAGAAAAGGCGTCTTCAAATTACGCAAATCGACACACAGCTGTTGGTGATTTATGAAAAAACTATATAATATTTTTGTCTGAAGTAAAATTATCTCAATTGCTGAATAATCGAACTGTGTCGGTATTTGCTTGCTTTTTTATTATCATTCTTCGTTTAATTTTTATTTATCTACGTTCAAAGTTGCGCTAAAAATGCGATGTTTGGAGGCTATTATCTTCTACACTAATTTGAATTTCAGAAATATAAGCAAATACCGACCTAGATAAGTGTCATAAAAATCGATATTATGCTAGAATTTGGGTCTACAATGTTTGACTTGGGAGTTGGGAGTAAATCACCAACAGCGTTTGTATGGAGAAAAAACCGACTAGCGCAGCCTTAAGTACGCGTGTCGACGCATCGGTTTCTACCCGGTTCGGCGCCGGTTCGCGATGGGTCGGTGCCATTTATGCACCAAGAGCGCGTGTCGACCCGCCAGAGTGGAAGCCTCGAAGCCTGTTTCATACATAACTGGGTCCGGACTCCGGTCCGGCGCGCTTCAGGCCGGGTAGATACCGGCTCGACGACACGCGCTCTAAGAATGTCTAAAATAAACGATCGAATGTATAATTGAATACGCGCCAAGCTTCCATTAGGTATTGTTAATAAGATAATGATGATAATTGTAATTACAAAGTGGCATATATGCCATATGCTTGCAGTTCTTTAAACAATGTCGAAATTTCCAAACGCGTATCTTTAAAGACTGAGGAGTGCTGTTCAGTGCTTTTGGATCCAGGGTATGCCTTGGTACAAAATCTTAGTTTTTGGTAGCATATGCTGGTGTTACTTCAGAAAAAGTTGAAATTACCATATCGTTCCATCGATTCCTCATGGATCTCATCGTCAGGCCCCCACTTTTCGAAAACGGGACCAACTTGGGATTATTCCCTTTATATCAAAAAAATACATTTGAAAATTGGTCCACAAACGGCGAAATTATCGTTGAACATACAATGAAAATAAATATTTATTATATATACAGCCGAACATATTATAACCGCCTCCCTTTTTGGAAGTCGGTTAAAAAGAAAAAGTGCATTAAATTCAGAGCAACCAATTATTAGAATATTGATTATTAGAAATAGACTGTTTAAAGAAATAGGTACCTAATAAAATTGACGCAGCTTATAAAGTAATCTTATCCAAGCATATTAAACGATCAAATTCGAATTAATACATGCCTAAGTGGTCTGATATGCATAATGTATGTTAATATTAATACTATATAATATCAATCGATTTGATCGTTGGTGCAACTTTGTTGATAAACATAAGTAGGCCATAGATTAAATAAAGGTTCCTTGACTAGATCAATGAAAACCTACATGAATATTGTAATTTGTATCGGACAAAGTTATTTTTAATTTAAATTTAATATAGTAAAATAATTAAAAACCCGACCGCAAAAAAGAAAAACATATCCAAGCAACGCACTAAAAAGACCGAAACAAAATTGAGCTGGAAACTTAAGTGAAATAATTGAAATATTTGGTAGCAGGCGGGATCCATTTGGAAATTATAAATCATACAAAATAAATGCATTCATGAAAAAATATAGTCTAAGTAAAAACAAACAAACCTTTTTATAATAACCTAACCTAACCAAGAGCATGTTAGGGCAGGTCCAAGGCCCTCCTGACATGCTATTGCATTTATTATGCATGCATCCGTAACTAATAAGGCGTAATAGATTTTTTCAAATTACTTCAAGAGTTAGTTTATTTCAAGGAGGGGGCAAATTTGTAAGCCCTTTGCCGATGCCGATTACTTGAAAATTGTCCACTTTGTAAAAAGTCATGTATCAAACCTATTACCTTTATTAAAAAGACCTATACCAAAGGGTTCCTGATATTAAAGCTAGTAGAACCTTATAGAACACTAAAAATGAATAATTAAAGAATTTTTTTTTTGAAATTTAATTATTCTTCATGTTAACAAGAAAAATTTATAACGGTCAATAAGATAGGTAATATAACGAATATACAAAGTAACATTTACCATCCGTGTCCGGCTCTGATACCATACGATAGAGCAGGGGAGGCGATGGCAATAGCTGGGGCTGATGAGTACCCTGAAATTCCACCTATTCTTGCAATTGGTGCATGCGCCAGTGTTGAGTAAGATCCAAGAGATCCAATAGATCCTAGAGATCCAATAGTCCTGACAGATCCTAGAGATCCATAAGATCCGATACCTCCAATTGATCCTAGAGATCCATAAGATCCGATACCTCCAATTGATCTTACAGATCCTAGAGATCCATAGGATCCGATAGATCCAAGAGCCAGAGGTGAGGAGTATGAAGAGATGCCGTGAGATCTAGAGATGATGGGAGCGGCGGCAGCGTAGGACGTAGCAATAGGTGCAGCAGCGTAGGTTGTCGCAACAGGTGTAGCGTAACCTCCCAAATGTGTTGAGTGTCTTGAAATTGACTGGTAGGATACTGCTGGGGATGAAGAGTAGCTCAGGTGGGATGGGGCATATGATGCCACTGGGGCTGCTACTGAGATGGGGGCAGCGTAGCTCACTGGGGCAGCAGCAACGATGGGGCTGGCGTGACTTGAGATCGATTGGTAGGACACGGCAGGGCTATGGGTTCTTGAGATGACAGGTGAGGAGTATGACGCGATAGAGGCTACAGGGGCGGCGTACGCGGCGATGGGCGCGGCGTGGGCCGTGTTCTGGACTGAGTATGACACTGACGCGGGGGCGCCGTAGGCGATGCCGCCGCCCAGCAGGTTGCCGGCAGAGGCGATACCCGCCGCGCACAGGAATACGATAACCTGGAATAAATGTATTTTATATTAGGAACCCGAATTCAGTAATCTGTGAAAATAATAACGCAGTAGGCTCTTTTATAGAAATCTTATAGAAAGCTTACAGAGAAGATATCCATGAAAAGTAGCACAGTTAACTAATTTTATCACTACAGGATACCCTTATCCCTTTATGGAAATAAACTATTAAAAAGTTGTTCCAAGCAACCTTAAATAAAATTTATTTACGCAATTATAAATAAATGAAATCTAAAATATTTCTTTACCTTTGAGTACATGTTGACTGTAGGTAATTTGATGAAAGTGTGCCTTGATTTAAAAAATTCTTGCCTTTTATATTATTCACAGGATAAAAAATGATGTAATATAATATCTGAAAAAATACAGGTTTCGATATTGTAAGATAAAATTTGGAAACACTTGCATACCAATTAAAACTGGTGTTAAACTTGACCCTCAAAAAGTTAGGTCTTAAATTTTAATTTTAATGTTACATACTATTACTTGTTTTTAAATAATGCTGTGAAACAGCTTCTTTTCTATTAATAAATGATCATCATATTGCCTATTACAAATTACCTATAATTAGTGTTTATATTACCTACATGTAAAACAAAAATGTTTAGTTGCAAAACTTTGATATTTCTCATAGTATTTCTCATGTTAAAAAATGTTCATAAAAGTTTATTATTGTTTTGTTAAATCTTAAAAAGGTATTAGGTATTTTATTATACATACCAGGGCCTCTAGTCAAGATGCATTCGTATAATTTCGACGGCGAACTTCGAAATCAAAAATATATGGAATTTGACATCCATACAAAATCATCGTTAAGTGACATGTTATTTGCGATGCGTTATGTCAAATCCCATACATTTTGTTTTCGAACTTCGCCGTCAAAATTATCGTTTGCATCTTGACTAGAGGCCCTGGTATGTATTATAAAATGCCTAATACCTTTTTGAGATTTCATAAAACAATAATAATAATAAAAATATAAAATTAACTAACTGTAGCTGACATTATATTGTATCCTTAATTTGTTTTCACACTGATATTAATCTAAGTATTTCATGTAATACGCAAGCGCGCTAATTCCAAACCAAAGTAAAACTTAACGGAAAGTAAAACCCGGACCTCCAAGATACAGTTAGACCTCCTAGTTTGGGGTCCACTGCCAATTTGTAATTAAATAACTTTACTTAAAATATTTATCATCCTCATCACCTTGATCAGTGGCAGTCCTCCACCGTGCGCTTTACCCGAAGCTTTCTGCCGCGCACTGTAAAACTCTGGAATGAACTGTCGCCAGCAGTATTTCCGGACCACTACGACCTGCAAACCTTCAAGAAGGGAGCGTATTCCCTCCTAAAAGGTCGGCAACGCACTTGCAACTTCTCTGATGTTGCGGGTGTACATGGGCGACGGTAATCGCTTTCCATCAGGTGATCCGGCTCGTTTGCCCCCTAGATTTATATAAAAAAAAAAAAAAAAAAACCATGAGGATTATCATGTACGCGTAACGTAATGGTTTATGTAACATTGCATGTGACACTAAATTATGTTATTATTGTAAACTATTGATTAATATAATGGCTTGGTAAATAAATAAATAAATAAATTGACGACCTCTGCGGCTCAGATGGTTGAACGTGTTGGTGCTCAAGCCGGGGGTCGCGGGTTCAAATCCCGCCGAAGGAACAAAAAGTTTTTCTGTGTTCCTGGTCATGGATGTGTATTAAATATGTGTATAATATAATAAAAATCTTAAACATGTGTATAGTATAAAAGTATTAAATATATTTTCGTTGTCTGGTACCCGTAACACAAGTTCTTCGAGAACTTACCACGGGATCAGATTGACGTGGTGTGGAGCGTCCATAGATATTAAAAAAAATTGAAATATTTTTTGAACATTTTTAAACATGAGAAATACTATGAGAAATATCAAAGTTTTGCAACTACGAGTATTAAACTACTTCAGTGTACATGTAAGTAATTAAAACGCTAATTATAATTTGTAATAGGAAATAAACATGATCATTTATTAATAGAAAAGTAGCTGTCTCACAGCATTATTTAAAAACAAGTAAATAATATATCTACATTAAAATTAAAATTTAAGACCTAACTTTTTAAGGGTCAAGTTTAGCACCAGTTTTAATTGGTATGCAAGTGTTTCCAAATTTTATTTTACAATATCGAAACCTGTATTGTTTCAAATATATTACATCATTTTTAGGGTTCCGTGCCTCGAAAGGAAAAACGGAACCCTTAAAGGATTACTTTGTTGTCCGTCCGTCTGTCTGTCAAGACTCCTTTTTCTCAGGAATGCGTGGAGGTTTTAAGCTGAAATTTATAACAAATATTAAGATCTACTGTCCCTTACAGCTGTAAAAAATCAACCTTACAAGCCAACGCAATCAAAAGATATGCCGTTTATGCCGCAAATTTTAGACACTCGCAAGAGAAACAAAACCTACAGGGTACTTCCCGTGAACTCAGAATCTTAAAATTTGGTACAAAGAAACGACTTATAGCACATATAAAGAAAAAATTGCGAAAACCGCAAATTTTTATTACATCATATAATAAAAATATTTATAATAATTTTAATCTACTATGACTCGATTGTCGTGATGGGTGAACTTTTACTTATATACCTACAGGGTTGTATGGAACCCTCGGTGCGTGAGTCCGACTGGCACTTGGCCGGGTTTTTTATCCTATGAATAATATAAAAGGCAAGATTTATTAAATCAAGGCACACTTTCTTCAAATTACCTACAGTCAACATGTACTCAAAGGTAAAATATTTTAGATTTCATTTATTTTTAATTGCATAAATTAATTTTATTTAAGGTCGCTTGGAACAACTTCTTAATAGTATATTACCATACCTGTAAAGGAATAAGGGTATCCTGTAGTGATAAAATTAGTTAACTGTGCTACTTTTCATGAATATCTTCTTTCTTCTAAGCTTTCTATAAAAAAGCCTACCGCGCTATTATTTTGCAGTTTATTGAATTTGGATTCCTAATATAAAATACATTTATTCCAGGTTATCGTATTCCTGTGCGCAGCGGGCATCGCCTCTGCCGGCAACCTGCTGGGCGGCGGCATCGCCTACGGCGCCCCCGCGTCAGTGTCGTACTCGGTCCAGAACACGGCCCACGCCACACCCATCGCCGCGTACGCCGCCCCTGTAGCCTCCATCGCGTCATACTCCTCACCTGTCATCTCAAGAACCCACAGCCCTGCCGTGTCCTACCAATCGATCTCAAGTCACGCCAGCCCCATCGTTGCTGCTGCCCCAGTGAGCTACGCTGCCCCCATCTCAGTAGCAGCCCCAGTGGCATCATATGCTCCATCCCACCTGAGCTACTCTTCAGCCCCAGCAGTATCCTACCAGTCAATTTCAAGACACTCAACACATTTGGGAGGTTACGCTACACCTATTGCGACATCCTACGCTGCTGCACCTATTGCTACGTCCTACGCTTCCGCCACTCCCATCATCTCTAGATCTCACGGAATCTCTTCATACTCCTCACCTCTGGCTCTTGGATCTATCGGATCCTATGGATCTCTAGGATCTGTAAGATCAATTGGAGGTATCAGATCTTATGGATCTCTAGGATCAATTGGAGGTATCGGATCTTATGGATCTCTAGGATCAATTGGAGGTATCAGATCTTATGGATCTCTAGGATCAATTGGAGGTATCGGATCTTATGGATCTCTAGGATCAATTGGAGGTATCAGATCTTATGGATCTCTAGGATCAATTGGAGGTATCGGATCTTATGGATCTCTAGGATCAATTGGAGGTATCGGATCTTATGGATCTCTAGGATCTGTCAGGGCTATTGGATCTATTGGATCTCTTGGATCTTACTCAACCCTGGCCCATGCACCAATTGCCCCAGCTCTATCTTATGGTATCAGAGCCGGACACGGATGGTAAATGTTACTTTGTAGATTCGTGATGTTACCTACCTTATTATAAAATTTTCTTGTTAACATGAGGAATAATAAATTTATTAAAAAAAAAAGTTTTTTTTATGACGACGATGACATGTCAAATCCCATACATTTTTGATTTCGAAGTTCGTCACTGTTCAAATCAAGTATCTCCACTTCGTTCAACTGGAGATACTTGATTCGCCTCTTTTGCTTTTGAAACCCTAATTTCCTACAGATACTTAAGTCCTATTTGAAAAAAAAAATGCGAACGAATGGAAAACAGACCACTAAAAGCTTAAATTACTATTTTAAGCTTAAATTATTATTAAAAGCTATATGGATGGATGTTTGTTACCATTTCACGCAAAAACTACTCAACGGATTTCAATGAAATTTGGTATGGGAGTAGTTTAAACTCTGGAATAAAACATAGGATACTTTTTATCCCGAAAAGGTACAATATTCCCGTGGGATACTATATACGCGGGCGGACTCGCAGCCAACAGTTAGTTGTTCTAATATAATTATTTCTATTTTATAAACTCTATTTTTAGGTTAACTTCTATAATTGCGACAGGAGATATTCAAATTAATTAAAATTCGAAAGCATTAATCTTGTAATATAAATATTGATTCAATTTATGTAATCAAAATATCAACATCATTTCGAATTATGGCTATATTTAGATTTAAATAATTAATCCTTTTTTAGGAATAAATATTTTCAATTGTATCGCAAGTAATAATATTATATTAAGGTCAGAATTTTTACCGTTTCAATAAAAATATATTACACTAGCTGTTGCCCGCGGCTCCATCCCCGTAAATACAGTATTCCTTCAGGAACACTACATTTTTTCGGGATAAAAAGTAGCCTTGTTTATAACCCAGAGGCCAATCTACTAAGATACCAAATTTCATCCAAATTCGTTCAGTAGTTTTTGCATGAAAGAGTAAAGCTAACAAACATCCATCCATCCATCCATATATCCTCACAAACTTTTACATTTATAATATTAGTAGGATTTGATAGATTTGCATCAAAATTTGTTAAATATCCGGCGTTTAATATTTTAGTAGGTTCCAATAATTGGGTAATCAAGTTGTTTAATAATCTGGAGCATATGTTAAGAGCAGACAAGAGTTACCCTGACATTGTTACAGATTAAGCTTTTGATCATATTTTAAAATGTAAACAAAAATAACTCTTATTACAACTATCTAAAGCATATGTTACGTTGACCCGTATCAAACCTTTAATGCATTTATTTTGTGCATGTTAAAGTACTAGTTCGTACTGAAAGGTATAAAAAGTGGGTATGTGATCTAGAAGTCGTACTGTGAACTGAACTATCGCACGACATGTATTCGAAGGTGCGGGAAATTTATTAATAATAATTATTGATTTAGTATACGTTGTTTAAATTTTAATTGTGTCATTGTAACTCTCAAAAAATTTAATGTGATTTCGTGCTTTAAATATGTTTTTCAATTGATTAGAAAATAATTTTTCCTAGTGCAATTAAACGTTGCGTGAATAACGACTATAATTTATCTTAATTATGACACGTAGAATTTTTTTTATTGATTAGCCAAATGTTTGGTGTGTCTTATTAAAATATTAATGAGTGCTTGATTTAATAAATAAATACTATACGAGTATATTATACATTAGATATTTCAATTTCGGTAGGTAAATAAAATTTATTTTTTTATTGATTAGCCAAATGTTTGGTGTGTCTTAATAAAATATTAATGACTGCTTGATTTAAATAAATTAATATTATATATTAACATTAGATTCAATACAAAAAGTATTGCGATTTGGGTAGGCAAATAAAATAGAAAAGTTAAACTATATTTATATAAGTAACCCCTCTTACACGTAAGTCTAAGCACAGGTTAAAATTAAATAGCATATCTCTAAGTACCTCACATTTTAGAATTCCATATTTTTTAAAATATGAAAATGGTGAGTGCTTATTTATAATTTTCCCTTTCCAGGTAATTGTTTTCCTGTGCGCGGCGGGCATCGCCTCTGCTGGCAACCTGCTGGGCGGCGGCATCGCCTACGGCGCCCCTGCGTCAGTGTCATACTCAGTCCAGAACACGGCCCACGCCGCGCCCATCGCCGCGTACGCCGCCCCTGTAGCCTCCATCACCTCATACTCCTCACCTGTCATCTCAAGAACCGTCGCAGCTCCTGCCATCTCTAGCTACGCCCCAGCTGTGTCCTACGCCTCACCATTGATCTCAAGGACTATTGCCGCCCCTGCTTATTCCAATATAGTATCACCTCCAGTAGCCTCATACGCCGCTGCACCAGTGACGTCTTACGCCTCTCCACTCATCACCAAGACTATCGCCGCGCCTGCTTATTCCAATGTAATATCAGCTCCAGCAGCCTCATATGCCGCTGCACCAGTGACGTCATACGCCTCTCCACTCATCACCAAGACTATCGCCGCGCCTGCTGTGGCTAGCTACTCCTCTGCCCCAGCGGTTTCGTACCAGTCTGTCCAAACACGAACGACCCCTGTGGCCTATGCCGCTGCAGCCCCTATCGTAGCTAAGAGTTACGCCGCACCAGTTGTAGCGCGTACTTATGCCTCTTCACCTCTTATTTCAAGCTCATACTCTGTTGCACCCGTAGCTCGCACATATGCTCCATCTCTGTCTTACGCATCAGCTCCATCTCTGTCTTACGCATCAGCTCCATCTCTATCTTACGCATCAGCTCCATCTCTGTCTTACGCATCAGTTCCCTCCATCTCTACGTATGCCGCTCCTTCTTTATCCTACTCGGCTGGTCCGGCTATTTCTCTTGCCGCGTCTCCTACCCTATCCTACGGTTATGGAGCCGGCCACGGATGGTAAACCAAAGCAACCGTAAAACCTTTTATTTATAATCTGTTGATATAATTTAATATTGTTGTGGAATGTGTATTGATATTATTTTGTAATGTGAAATAAACAGTTGAAAATTTATGTATAGCTCATTATTTTCATACCTTTTAAATTTTCTCAAAAACAATAATTGTATACTAGTTATATTCTTATAGTGAAATCTGGAAGCTTCAGTGATCCTAATCCTAGGTTTGACTAGTCAATGATCAGGCCTCGACAACTTAATCAAATCCCAAATAATTGATTTGGCATTTGACTAAATAACGTCCAGTCACTTTAACCAATTAGACAAGGTCCGAAACAGATATAATTTACTTTGGAAGTTTGGCTGAAAAGCTAGGAATTTCTATACATATTTCCTAAAAATACTTTAGTCAAATTGGAAGTTATTCTGAGGTACTTACAATAAAAAATCAATTTTTAAAGTTTTTGTCTGTCAGTCTCTCTGACTGTCTGTAAAATTTTTGTCTGTCTGTCTGTTCCGGCTAATATTTGAAACAGCTGGACCGATTCTCACGGACCTTTCACTGGCAGATAGTTTATGTTGTAAGTAATAACATATATATTATTTTAATATTCTTTAAAAAATAGGGTTTCGTTTTCGTTGTTAGTTCTACGTAAACGAAGTGGCGGGTGCCAGTTAGTTAGGACATAAATCCTATTATTTAAACATATAATATATCCATATTAAAAAGTCATGCCAGGTTAGTTTAAAAATAAAACTAGCTTTCTGAAAGTTTTTTAACGAAGGTTTTGAATATTACATAATATAAATATTATTTAAGAATTTAGGTCTAAAGATTGAAACATAATATGACATATATTATGTTCTTATATCAGACTAGGAGCTAGTCTGATATAAAAACGTTATAATATATCTTTAGCTGATACTAACGAGACACTTTAAGAAAATTATTTTTAGGGTCGCTATAACCAACTGGATTTTAAATTCAGTTCAGTGGTTTAGAGCTTAATTCCGAAGGTCGAGGGTTCGATCCTTGTGATGAAATAACAAAAATTATTGTGAGGTCTGGTAATGACTTAGAACAATCCCAGCTGTACAGCGCCTGAGCTCTCGTAATATTTGTAAAACAATTTAGCTTCTTATTTTTATCACCTTTAATACTCTGTATCTCCTAAAGTATTGATCGTACAGTAAACATTTTAAGACGTAATTTATAGGAAATTTAATGTAGATAATTAATGTAGAAGTCACTAAAGAGATATTATAAATAATTTTCGAGTCACAAGCAAAAACCTTGAAAAAGAGACCTTCTCCCCCTCCCCCACCGCCGGCTCGTGTCCCTCCCTCGGGGGCTTTTAGTATATTCATCTGGACACCTTTAGGAATAACTGTAGCAACTTTCAAAACTACATGAATTATTCGGTCTGAATTCCTTAATTTTCCCAGACTAATTGGGTTATGAGAGTAAAGAAAGTGAGAATGCTCTTGTGTGTTGCCCACACACTATAAAATAACTCCTGCGTAGCTGGTCTGATAATGAATATGACTATTATTTAATAATAATGAAAATTATTTAATAATGTAAAATTTTATGAATGTTAATTTATATAATGTAGATTTAGATCGGAGAGATCTATTTGACAAAAAATTAAATACAGAGTTTATAACACAAAAACACATTTACTTATGCATAAAATTAAGGATTTTTATCCAAAAAAATTCTCAAAGGATTTTGAACAATTTTAATATGTAACGCCTACTCAAAATATTGTTACGTGTTGGGTACGCAGGATTTGGAGAAAAAGACCTGCTGACTCTTTTGAAGACTTTATTCCCTAGCACTTAGTCCAACATTAAGCACTAGGTCCAAACACTAAACACTAAGTCCAAACACTAAGCACTAACGGTGTCCTTAAGTCGTAGCCAAGTCGCGGGTTTCACTCATGGTATCATTACATCACTAATATTCACATCGACATCGCCACATCACTTCGCAGGAAGCTCAAAGTGAACTCCTGATCACTAGTTTTCACTTGTATCGCCTGTATCGCTTCGGATGAAGCTCAAACTGAACTCAACTCGCTCGCATTCTTCCGACGTATTTATACCGGTCGATACGAGTCCCAGACGACTCTAGAAGGTTCCCGAGTCGCGTGACCGTGTTAGATTTATTCTGGAACGTTTGCACAGTAGCGCCATCTAGTACTGAGTAGGGGCCCCACGCTGTCCCTGTTCACACCAAGTGGTTTCATTGATTGACGCTAGATGGCGCTATTCTCTGTGTTCGTAACACTACTCCCCTCTTAGAGATGCTCGTCCCGAGCATCGCTGCCACTGCCATAGTACCGCGCTATACGATTTATGTGCACCACTTTGAATGACCCTCTTGACACCCAGATGACCTTCTGATACGCCATCCTGCATTTCACGGAGAACATCTGGCACTCTCGTTCTTGGGACAATTATCTGAAGATGGAACTCTCTGCCGTTATTTCCGGTAGGGTATTCCGTTTATCAGACTGTCCCATTGCGCCCAGTACGCCTTAGTGATAGCGCCAGTGGGTGCAACCTCACTCCAGATTAGTTTTACGTCGCCCCGTTTCTTGCACGTGACGATGTGTCGAAGGTCGTCATCTCTTTCTTGAGCCTCCCTCATAGCATCATCCTCTCTGAGACCCAAAGGACTTGAGCAGGCGGGGCATAGTAGGCGGGGCCAGTGGGCGGAGCTTGGTCCCCAGTGGGTGTGGCCTCCGCCAGGGGTCGCTCCTCTCCGCCAGGGGTCGCACCTCTCCGCCAGGGGTCGCATCTCTCCGCCAGGGGTCGCACCTCTCCTCCGCCAGGGGTCGCACCTCTCCGCCAGGGGTCGCACCTCTCCGCCAGGGGTCGCACCTCTCCGCCAGGGGTCGCACCTCTCCGCCAGGGGTCGCACCTCTCCGCCAGGGGTCGCACTTCTCCGTCAGGGATCGCGCCTCTCCGCCAGGGGTCGCACTTCTCCGCCAGGGGGTCGCACTTCTCCGCCAGGGGTCGCACTTCTCCGTCAGGGGTCGCACATCTCCGCCAGGGGTCGCACCTCTCCGCCAGGGGTCGCACCTCTCCGCCAGGGGTCGCACCTCTCCGCCAGGGGTCGCACCTCTCCGCCAGGGGTCGCACCTCTCCGCCAGGGGTCGCACCTCTCCGCCAGGGGTCGCAGTCTTCCGCCAGGGGTCGCTCTCCACCACCAGGGGTCGCAGTCTTCCGCCAGGGGTCGCTCTCCACCGCCAGGGGTCGCAGTCTTCCGCCAGGGGTCGCTCTCCACCGCCAGGGGTCGCTCTCCACCACCAGGGGTCGCAGTCTTCCGCCAGGGGTCGCTCTCCACCGCCAGGGGTCGCAGTCTTCCGCCAGGGGTTGCTCTCCACCACCAGGGGTCGCACTCTTCCACCAAGGGTCGCACCTCTCCGCCCGGGGGTCGCACCTCTCCGCCCGGGGGTCGCACCTCTCCGCCCGGGGGTCGCACCTCTCCGCCCGGGGGTCGCACCTCTCCACCCGGGGGTCGCACCTCTCCGCCCGGGGGTCGCACCTCTCCGCCCGGGGGTCGCACCTCTCCGCCCGGGGGTCGCACCTCTCCGCCCGGGGGTCGCACCTCTCCGCCCGGGGGTCGCTCCTCCGCCCGGGGGTCGCTCCTCCGCCCGGGGGTCGCTCCTCCGCCCGGGCGTCGCTCCTTCGCCCGAGGGTCGCTCCTCCACCCAGGGGTCGCTCCTCCACCCGGGAGCTGCTCCTCCCGCCGCACTTCTTGAAATCTTCTCTCAGAGTCAATGGCATCTCCAAATCCCACTTCTGACACCAGTTGTTACGTGTTGGGTACGCAGGATTTGGAGAAAAAGACCTGCTGACTCTTTTGAAGACTTTATTCCCTAGCACTTAGTCCAACATTAAGCACTAGGTCCAAACACTAAACACTAAGTCCAAACACTAAGCACTAACGGTGTCCTTAAGTCGTAGCCAAGTCGCGGGTTTCACTCATGGTATCATTACATCACTAATATTCACATCGACATCGCCACATCACTTCGCAGGAAGCTCAAAGTGAACTCCTGATCACTAGTTTTCACTTGTATCGCCCGTATCGCTTCGGATGAAGCTCAAACTGAACTCAACTCGCTCGCATTCTTCCGACGTATTTATACCGGTCGATACGAGTCCCAGACGACTCTAGAAGGTTCCCGAGTCGCGTGACCGTGTTAGATTTATTCTGGAACGTTTGCACAGTAGCGCCATCTAGTACTGAGTAGGGGCCCCACGCTGTCCCTGTTCACACCAAGTGGTTTCATTGATTGACGCTAGATGGCGCTATTCTCTGTGTTCGTAACAATATGCATTTTTTGAAAATACATTTCTTTAATTGCTATAATCGTTAAAACACATTGGCATATTAAAAGCTCAAATTCAAATCAAATATACTTTATTGTGCACAAAACAAATAACAGAAAACTTAGAGACAATACATTAAAAAAAAATCAAACATTCACACAAAGGCGGCCTTATTACTTAAAGCAATTTCTTCCAGGTAACATTTTGGATGGCATTGGAAATAATAATTAGGACAATAGGTGATGTGCAAAAGTATATTAAGTAATGTAACTATCATTACAAAATAAGCTCCATAAATGGATTACCTTATTGTTGTGTTATCGGAAGTAACTTAGGTAGTAGGCACCCAAGTGGTATGCGCTACGTGTAACGAGATAACACAATCACACCAAAAACATTTTCATGTTAAAATGTTGCCAAGACAATACCATGACTCGCACTGTCAAAAAGTTACCAGATCTCATGTAAAAGCAAGCTTCTGACTATACACGCCCTAACGCTACAACCTAACTTAATAACTCTACAGATATGTGGCCTGGTTGTATTGTGTTATAGGAAGTAGTGTAGGTAGTAGGTAGGTGTGGTATATATTACGTGCCACATTAACGAGATAACACAATATGTAGAAAACTTGCTATAAAATCGTATTCAAATAATATTATATAAATTATGTAAACTAGTGTAAGTTGTAACCCATTTCAGACCTATCGTTAAACATACAGACACAAAAATCACAATATCGTCGTCAAACAGTGTTGCATTTTTGCTTTAAGGATGAAAATGTATAAATAATTTATGTTCAAAATTAAAAAAGGTTAGTACTTATTTGTGTTACAATTTATTTACTCTCGTAATTATTTACATATTTTCAAACATTTGACTTTCATACATTTAGACAAAATGTAACTTGTGTTGAGTTTTAAGTTTGGACTGAATATTGACAAAGCTAAGACTGAAGTTTACCATGCTCCGTAGGCACCGAGGGCAATACGGGCGGCGGGAAGAGCAGAGTAGGCCAGACCGGACTTGAGGACCGGGGCTGAGGCCAGGTATGAGGAGATGGCGGGGGCGGCGGCGTAAGTGGCAAAAGCTGGGGCAGAAGCGTAGGTGGTAACAGCTGGGGCAGCGGCGTAGGTGGCGATAGCAGGGGCAGCCGCGGCGTAAGTGGTCACTGGGGATCCGTGGGCGATGTCAGTAGAGTAGGCCGAGTAGGAGGAAGATCCTGGGGTGATGGTCTTTGATACGATGGTGGGGGCAGCGGCGTAGGTGGCTACAGCTGGGGCCGCAACGGCGACGGCGGGTGCGGCAGCGGCGTAAGTGGCAATGGCGGGAGCAGCCGCGGCGTAAGTGGAAATTGGAGATCCATGAGCGATATCAGTAGAGTAGGCCGAGTAAGAGGAGGATCCTGGAGTGATGGTCTTGGAAATTACGGCGGGAGCAGCGGCGTAGGAGGTGACCGCTGGGGCGACAAGTCCCGCGCTGTACGCCAGGGGGCCGGCTCCCAGGACACCGCTGCCGTGGGCGAAGCCCAATGCGCAGAGAACGACGATAGCCTGAAAAAAAAAACAAATTTTGTTAGAAAACTCTCCTTTATGACTAAATAAAAATTTGAAGTAGAAGTCATCACCTACCTTGGCGTACATGTTTGTTCTAGTTATGTTGGTAACTGAATGATTACCATACCACTTGCTCTAGTATTTATACCACTAATACTTCCGTTATTTGAACGTTTTGTTGCTCAATTAATATATAAATTTTATGCATAATTTAGGAAATAATTTAAAGGTTAATTTGATTTTATGAATTTTATTAGTCTAGTCACTAGTGCACTCTAAGTTATGATTTTAAACAATCAACTATTTTTACAAATGGAAATTAATTAAAAAACTTAAATTGCTTTATTATTATCAGTAGCATGCCAAGTTTAAATATTTAACCTTATTATAGTACCATAGCAATTATGCACAATAAATATTGCCTTAAACATTTCTTTAGTTCTTTAACACTATTACAAAAATCAGGCAATACTCGTACTAGTTTCCAAAAATATTTTATTGAATGATTTTTAGTAATATGGATCGACTAGTATGTTATTTATAATAAATACATAACATTATTTTCAAATAATCTGATAAACCAGCAGTCATTAGAACGAGTAGGCACAAATAACAAACAAAATAATATGATAATGAAAACAAAAAAAAAATTGCACTGGCAAAACATTGCCATATTATGATTTATGAACCAAAATAAGGAAAATAATCATTGTATGCAACTATTCTGAAAACCTAAAACCTTTTTCCTTTTCATAGTCAGGATTAGGACGTTTTAAAATCCTCCATAAAAGTTAAAAACTTCTAAATTTAAGTGTTTGTATACATAGCTATTTTCTAGTAATGTGCAATATCCTTTTCCTTCAAAAATATATTCATCTAAGGATATTAGTATGTTATTTTATTATTTTACAATACAATTTCTTATTTCCCCGTCTTTTCACTGAGTTTCTTGAATACAATATTATGTCAATAGGCAAGCGGACTGATTTTTTTTATTGCATTAATGAATAGTACTCTTAAATATGACTAACTTCTCAGAAGAAACCGTATATCAAAAGTCAATATTTTCAAAGGTACAGCGATTTGTATACAAAATTTCGCGAGTCTTTATACCAAAAAAAATTTTTTTTTTTGCGAAATTGGTAAACAAAACCTACATCATTAGTTTACTCACATCATATACAAAAACATTCATTATGATAAGTATGAACTTAAACGCACAAATATCGGAGATATTTACAAATATATTCCTGCGGCCATATACTTCATATACTACTTCATACTACGACTTTTGATATACGTTTTCTTCTGAGAAGTTACTCATATTTAAGAGTACTATTCATTTATGCAATAAAAAAAAATTGTCCGATTGCCTATTGTGAAGCTTTGCTGTGACTAGTAACAGACTTCTGTACATTTTCTTTTTAACCCAGTTTAACCTTTTTAACAGAGTGCTGAAACTTACTAGATGTTACCCGCTACTTTGTGCGCGCTAAACTAAAATCCCCATAGGAAACTGTACATTTTGCCGCGACAACAATTAGCCTATGTGGTCTAATAATATGTGCCGAATTTTACCAAAATCGATCCAGACTCCAGAAGTTTCAGAGCCTATTCAATGCAAACAAACGTTTGACGTGCGTGTGTTGGCGTGTGTGTGTGTGTGTGTGCGTGTCATCGCAGCTCGATTAATATTTTTGTTTGACAGCTGACATGATCGACAGTGTTCTTAGCTATAATTTATAATCATCAGCTCGCTTACATAGCATGGTCAGGCATGGACGTTACTTAAATTTTAATCTTGTTTTTATAGGGTAGTGAATGCACTTTATATAGGCTTCTTAAGCAATAGGCTTCTTTTTTAGCCTTACGAAGTTTAGCATTTTTTTTTTCAAATTCATTACAACTCAAATTATTAACATACCTAATGTAAAATTGCAAGTATAATGAAATTAAATGAAAATAAAGTAGAATTACTATGTAGTTTAGACAAGAAAGATTAAGTTCTAAAGAATTCTAAATCCTACTAATATTATAAATGTGAAAGTTTGTGAGGATGGATGGATGGATGGTTGGATGGATGTATGGATGGATAGATGTTTGTTACTCTTTCACGCAAAAAGCACTTTCGATGAAAATTGGTATGGTAGTAGTTTAGGTTCTGGATTAAAACATAGGTATTACTTTTTATCCCGAAAAAGTACAGCATTCCTGTGGGATACTCGATACTTAATTTACGCGGTCGGAGCTGCGGGAAAAAGCTAGTATTATATAAGTTCAGTCGGAGTTATCAATGACAAAAAATCTCGGAGTGTGTGATCCAATAATTTAAAACTGTTGACCTCGATAATACTTAGTCCACACTCCACTTTATTAAACCGATCAATGAGAACCATAATTTGTTCATATTTTATATCCATATATTACGACTTACGATTACAAATACCTGTATGTACTGTCAAAAGAATAAATATTATGTAGCTGCATGTGACGAACTAAATAAAAAGTACAGATCGTAGATTGTAGACTCTACTACACGTACTCTACCATACGTTCAAACTAAAATTATCTATCCACATAATATTAATAACCTTAATCTTAGGGAAAATCAACCCATGTGAATCCCTTATTACATAATATTTAATGCGTTATATACATGAGCTAATTTTTCGCGTGCGGCGAGTCGCTTGACATAATATCGGCTCACAATAATTTTTGTGTGCAAAAATGCCTAGTAACCTAGCTAAATAATAACTCCCCACACCGATATCGGTGACGGTGGCCGGTTTCATTGAAACCAGGCCAGTTACGCAGGAGTAATTTTATAGTGCCCAAGTGGGTGCGCAGTACACAAGAGCTCTCTCTCTCTTTCTTTACTCTCATAATCCAGTGGGACGGATAACTAACACGACTGACGAGAGATCAGGCGCAGGTCCGAATTTTTACATGCCCATCCGACGCAGGGATCGTCTTTCTTGTCAGACAATCAGGTGATCAGCCTTAATTATCCTAACAAAAATTGGAAACAACATTTTTTGTTGTTCCGATGCGGGAATCGAACCCACGACCTCCGAGTCGACCTGCTCTAACCACTAGACCACGGAGGCTGTTGCCTAGCTAAATAGTTATTTACGCGGTCGATATTCACCGTGCGGCGAAAATACACCCATATAAATCCCGCATAAATGACAAAAATCTTTGTGCATAAGATGCAGCATTTAGTATCCTACCTTTATAGTACCTAACTTTTCTTTTCTTTTATATCCCAGCTCGTTGCGCTATCTTTTTCTTAACTTCCTACCAAATATAGATACCAAAATAGTTTATTTTAGTTATCATTTCTATTATTGATGAAAGTTAATGCTCCTGACTGTACAATGACGTAGAGAACTTGATTTCATTGATAGCATATTGTATGATTAATGTGTGGTCATTAGCCATTTGTTGCATATAATTTGCATGCATAAGGATTAATATATTATAGTAACTGTTATTATGTGATGAAAAATATTTATAATTCTTTATCAAGAAGCGATATTTTCTTACGTTTTGTTATCACTTTTCAGGATCTAAGATATTTCGAAAGTAACAATGAGGGTTAAAAAGTTTGGAATAAAACATTTTATTTGTATTTACTACGATTTTATTACACAATATTTACAATCGTATAAACATTTTCCTATTACAAGTATCAACAAGTCATCAACAACAATAGATCTTAAATTAGATCATTTACCAGGCGTATTGGGCGCCAAGTCCGGCGTATGTGACGTGGGATACGGCTGGGGCGGCGGAGTAGGCGACAGCGGGTGCGTGAGCGGCGTAGGTAGCGACAGCGGGTCCATGCGCGGCGTAGGTGGCGACGGCGGGTGCGTGCGCGGCGTAGGTAGCGACGGGAGCGGCGATAGTCTTGGCGTACAGCGGGCTAGCGGCGTACGAGATTGGAGCAGCGTGGGCTACTGAGGAGTATGACACAGCTGGTGCGGCGATGGTCTTAGCGTACACTGGGCTGGCAGCGTAGGTGGTAACAGCCGGGGCAGCGTAGGTCCTGGCGTACGCCAACGGGGCAGCGTGTGCTACGGAAGAGTAGGAAACAGCTGGGGCAGCGATGGTCTTGGCGTACACTGGGCTGGCGGCGTAGGTCGCTACAGCAGGGGCGGCGATGGTCTTAGTGTAGACGGGAGCGGCAGCAGCGTAGCCGAGAGAGGATGAGGAGCGAGAGATGGACTGGTAGGAGACAGCTGGGGCGACGGCCTTGGCCACGACTGGGGCGTGGGCGTAGGTAGCGATGGGCGCCGCGGAGTAGGTGGCCACGGGGGCTGCGGCGTAGCTGAGGGGCGCGGCGTGAGTCAGGTGGGATGAGTACGCCACTGAGGAGAGCGGGGCACTGTAGGCCACGGGGCTGGCGGCGAGGAGGTTGCCGGCGGAGGCGATGCCCGCGGCGCACAGGAAGATGATGACCTGAAAGGGTTAAGTTGTAAATTACGGTAGAATTTTCTTAAAATACTTATTTTTATGACCTTGACTGTAAAAACAAAAAGGGCCTCAGAACTTAATGTCCATTATATAAAGGAATTGATTGCGAAGCATTTACAAATTAATATCGCACCATTAAGGGAATGTTAATTGCCAACAAAACTGAAATTTTCGTCGTAAACTTCCGGCATGAAATTTAATTCAAAATTCTCGCTCATTATTTATAATAATAATAATAATTGTTATTGGTTTTAATGTAAATGTTCATTCAAGAAATCATCTTAAAATATAATTCAAATTATCACTGACGATGATTGGTTAAATGTGGTAGAGATTGGGTGGGTATCGGGTAGAGTATTTACACTTTACCTTGGAGTACATGATTGTTCCGTTGTTCTGGTTAGAATAATTTTTGTTTTACACTCATGTGCTTTATATACATTCATTCAAAACAGGTATAGGTCGTACTTACTACAAATTTGATCATCGCCCAGAGCGAAATATTTCAATGTCAAGGATGAATTTCACGCAAGTACGTTGCATAAACATCTGACAACATCGCATAAGTGCGGAGCGTAGGTAGCATGTGTGTAATTTAGACTGAGCAGAGCCTTCGCTCTAATATGATATTACGATTAAAACAAATATAGATAAAGAACATAATATTTCAGTAAATAAAAAAAATGCAATTTAATGTAAGGGAATATAAAAACGACGATTAAACAAATGAAGTCATAACGGTATAGGACGTATATCAAATCAATAAGTGAATTGTTTTTTTTTGGTAGTGGATAGGCTAACCCGTAAATAATAAAGTATCATCAAACTTGCTGTTGATCTATTGTCTCTTAGTTTTTAGTTTTCTGACTCACAGTCCATAAACAATATTTAAGTAATATGCCTCTGAATGGACATCTACCCCGTGTGAAAAAATCTTAGGTATAAAATATAGACATTTTTATATAAAATAACTGTTATAAGTATTTATAAGTCTTTATTGTGATTGAACGCTCTTATAATCATCATAGTAACACATAACGCAGATGTTATAAAATTTTATAAATATGAAGAATTGACGATGTTTCACATTTCTGCTTTAAGCCTACTACCAAACTGAAACCTCTCTCTAATGAGGTAATGATTTATATTCATTGGCAAACTTTGTTAATTACTTATTGGAGTTTGAATAGCATTTAGTACCAATACAAAATACAAAGTAATTAGTCCTTATTAAAAGTGACTCTAAGATTCGACAGTTGTTTAATAAATGGATGGTACCAATACCAATGGCACTAAAATATTATAAATATGAAAATTTGTGAGGATATTATTTTGATGGCTGGATGAAACAGATGTTTATGACTCTTTCATGCAAAAAAAAAAAATACGAACGGATTTTGATTAAATTTGGTATGGTAGTAGTTTTTTTTTTTTTTTTTTTTATGAAATATGGGGGCAAACGAGCAAACGGGTCAGCTGATGGAAAGCAACTTCCGTCGCCCATGGACACTCGCAGCATCAGAAGAGCTGCAAGTGCGTTGCCGGCCTTTTAAGAGGGAATAGGGTAATAGGGGAGGGTAGGGAAGGGAATAGGGAAGGGGATTGGGCCTCCGGTAAACTCACTCACTCGGCGAAACACAGCGCAAACGCTGTTTCACGCCGGTTTTCTGTGAGCCCGTGGTATTTCTCCGGTCGAGCCGGCCCATTCGTGCCGAAGCATGGCTCTACCTCTATTCTCTTTAAGCTTTAGATTAAATAAAATGCTACTTTTTGTCCTGAAAAGTCCAGTGTTTCCGTAGGAGACTGTATTTACGCTGGCGAAAGCTAGTTACCTAATACCTATATTATATGGACGCAAAAAAAATTGACATAATAATCAGGTCATCCATGGCCTCGTAGTGCTAGGTAAAAATGGTCTAACCAATATTTTAATATTTAATAATAATAATAATAATATCTATGGACGCTTCACACCACGTCAATCTGATCCCGTGGTAAGTTCTCGAAGAACTTGTGTTACGGGTACCAGACAACGGAAATATATTTAATAATTTTATACTATACACATATTTAAGATTTTTATTATATTATACACATATTTAATACACATCCATGACCCAGGAACACAGAAAAACTTTTTGTTCCTTCGGCGGGATTTGAACCCGCGACCTCCGGCTTGAGCACCAACACACTCAACCAACTGAGCCACAGAGGTCGTCAAATTTATGTTTGAACAGCCTTCGTGGTCTAGTGGTTAGAGCATAGGCTTACGGCTCGGAGGTCGTGGGTTCGATTCCCGCATTGGAACAACAAAAAAATGTTGTTTCCAAGTTTGGTTAGGACAATGTAGGTTGATCACCTGAATGTGTGGCAAGAATGCGTCGGATGGGCATATAAAAAGTCGGACCTGCGCCTCGTGTCTCGTCAGTCGTGTCGGCTATCCGTCCCACTAGATTACAAGAGTACAGGATGAGAGAGTGCTTTTGTGTACTGCGCACACACTTGGGCACTATAAAAATTACTACTGCGTAACTGGCCTGGTTTCAATGAAACCGGCCACCGTCACTGAGATCGGTGTGGGGAGTTATTATTTATGTTGGTAATGGAGACATTTTGAGACATTTTCTAATTACTTTTTAATTAGTTTAATTTTAATAATTTTAAATTAGTTTAATAAAAATAGTATCAAAAAGCTTACTTTATATAATATGGTACATTATGATGCATAATGATGACTGATGTTATGACACAATATTTCTTAACTGAAGAAAAGGGTTGAAAAATAAGTTTTTTTCACCAAAATATGGTCTAGCCTCAAGTTTGCTATAGCATAATAAGAGCTTCGTGGCCTAGTGGGTAGACCGCTTGGTTCGCACTAGAGAGAGTGCAGGTTCAAATCCCAGGTTGTGGCGTGTACCAATGAGACTTTTTCAGATCTCAAGTACATTATACGGACGCTCTAACGGTGAAGGAAAACATCGTGAGGAAACCCGCACATAGTTGGCCCCAGACGTATTGACCTGTTCATTCCTCTGGACTAGGCTGACTATGTTGTGAGAATGCCGTATGTGCTTGGGCAACCATACGACATTTAAGAACCAACTGACCCAGGCACTACAGTATTTCAAGAGTGGTTACTTCGCTCGGAGAATACTGTATAAATCATCCATTAACGGATGTAAAGGCCTAAGTAATATTTACTTTACAGAATTTTTACCTTACTAACAATACTATGAAGATACTGTGCAAGAAACATTTCTAACGCACAAATTTTCATTATAAATAAATAAAATTTTCATTATAAATATTTAAAATTTTACCTTAACCCGAAATTGTCATGCAGTGAGAAAAGTTATAGGTAAGAAAACTCTCGATCATGTTAGCGTTCAAACAAAAAAATCGGTTCATCTGTTTGGGATCTACGATGCGACTCTTTTATTAATGTAACATTTTTTTGTTGGCCGGACAAAATATGTTTTTGCAAAGATAAATTCTGAAATCCCGTAAGTTCCAAATACATTTGCTTACTTCTATCTGTTAAATTTTACTAATAATTTTTTAAATCTTATTTCAATAAAATTCTCGTATGTAGTTTTTGTTACAGATTTCTTTCGAAACGACTTGACCGAAGTTTATGAAATTTTGCAGGCAAATTTGGCAGATATGAGAATAGCTAGTTAGTTATTTTTCATGCACCCAAGTGATAAGGGTGGCCCACCCCAAAATTTATTTATAAATCTATACTAATATTATAAATCTGAAGAGTTTGTTTGTTTGTTTGAACACGCTAATCTAAGGAACTACTAGTTTGAATTGAAAAAATATTTTTGTGTTGGATATTCCATTTATCGAGGAAGGCTTTAGGTTATATAAAATCACGCTGTGACCAATAGAAGCGAAGAATCAGTGGAAAATGTGGAAAAAACGGGGAAAATTATTCATCTTTGAGGGCTTCCGTTGTTTGTATGAACGCGTTGATCTCAGGTACTGCTTGATCTATTAATAAAAATATTTTTGTGTTGGATACTCCATTTGTCGAGGAAGGCTTTAGGCTAAATAACATCACGCTGAGACCAATAGGAACGAAGCATCAGTGAAAAATTTTCCAAAAACGGGTAAAATTATTCATATTGGACAGATTTTAATGTTTTTTGTGTTTGTTCAAGTGGATTCGAGAATGGTTTAGATTTGCAATTAGACCCGGTAGATGGCGCTGTTGTCAATACGTCAACAAATTTCATTCTAAGGCGGTACGAAGTTCGCCGGGACAGCTAGTATTTTTATAAAACTCTCAACTTCACCCTTCTTACATAAATCCCTATTGTTTAATAGTTAATTAGTACTGTAATAATACAACTTCAACCCTCAGGGTCTATAAATTTTTCACACATCATCTTGTAGGAAGTAGGTTTAGGAAGTAGCTGTAGGTAGTAGCTGTTTGCTGTAGGTGTGGTTGTTTGTGTAGAAACTGTAGGTGTTAGTTGGTTGCTATTTAGTAACTATAGTTCATAGTTAATATAGAACAATACAGAACAATGTCTGTCGGGATCAGATAGTAATTAAAGAATAACCTAACCAAGAGCATGTCAGGACATGTCTAAGGAGGGTTCCGTAAACTATTAAGTTTACTATAGGTACACTATAGTACACTATAGAATAAACGTATGATAAATTAATAATAATATTTAATATTATTATGTAATATTATGTAATATTATGTATTATTTCTTTATTATTTTGAATGTTGATTAATAATCAAAATATATAGTGAATAGTAACCAGATCGAGTATTATGTGTTCTGTGAACTAGATGTTCTTTAAGATTAATTTTTATTCGATTTCGATGATATTAAATATTTTAAAGAGTTTTTATTAAATTTAATATTCACTAATCCCTTAACATTTGAGCATATTTTAGTCTAATACGATATCACCTATCTCAATATAAAAAGAATACAACCTAATACTTATTACTTATACATATCAGCGAGGTTTTCGATAGAGTGATACAGAATTTAAATCCTATTGGAAAAACACAGCGACATCTAGTATTATTTTTCAAAAATAATTGACGATTTAAACAGGAGACTAGCGCCATATTGTTTTCGTAAAGTTACTAGCAAACTGATGCTTTTAATATTAAAGATAGGTATTAAATTATAATAAAAAACAATAATACTATGGTAATTAATAATACATATTAATGTGTTTTCAGTGTTATTAAATTATTGTAATAATTGGTAAAAGAGGCACATATTATTCGTAAAATTAATTATTAATTAAAATCTTACCTCTAATTCTGGTAAAGAAACATAAATTCGTAACAATCAATGTGATTACTGCAGCTCAGTTAATCACAGTGTTTGTCCTTGAATGTAGGTTCAAACCCGACAGCGCGTTTTAGTTATTATTAATTCGTTTTTTTATTAATTATTAATTTCAGTTTTTTTTTTAAATTATGCAACCAATTTTGAAACATTATTTTAAATAATCATTTCACATTATGCTTATAATTATTCTGATTTGCTTTATGTTAATTTGTTTTTCTATAATTGCTCTAGAAATAGAAATTATGATGCGATTTTGTTCAAAATAGTTTTCCTAAAGAGTTTTTAGCATGATCTATCAGCATGGAAATTTGCAAGTTTCTATCTTCTATAGTTTAAAAATGCTAGGGGGGGGACCAACTTACAAACTACTTTGGAGGCCGATTACTCGAAAATGGTCAACTTTATAAAAAAGTAACGTATGAAACCTTGCCTTTATTTTAAAAGACCTATTCTACGATACCCCACACGATGGGGTAGAGTGAAAAAATATTTTTCATCCCCGCTTCACATGTATGGAGAGCCACCCCTAAAATATAAAATTATTATTTTTTTATGATCCCGAAACCGTGATGTATACACAATCTATAACTGCACCAAATTTCATCAACTTATATTCATAATTACAGGAGCTAGAGGCGCGGACAGACAGACAGACAGACAGACAGACAGACAGACGGACAGAGCGAAACTATAAGGGTTCCTTAAGTATTACGGAACCCTAAAAAGAAAACATGATTACACTTATATAAATATTTTATTTGAGATTTACAAAATAAATAATTATAACTTGCATAATTTATTTACAACTTATTCTGATGAATTCTATAATTATTATTTACCATCCGTATTGGGCGCCAAGTCCAGCGTATGTGACGTGAGATACGGCTGGGGCGGCGGAGTAGGCGACAGCGGGCGCGTGAGCGGCGTAGGTAGCGAATGCGGGCGCGTGTGCGGCATACGTAGCAATTGCTGGGGCGTGCGCGGCGTAGGTAGCTACAGCGGGCGTGTGAGTGGCGTAGGTAGCGACGGCGGGTGCGTGTGCGGCGTAGGTTTTCGCGTACACTGGGCTTGCGGCGTAAGTGACTGGGGCAGCGTGAGCCACTGAAGAGTATGAGACAGATGGTGCAGAAATTGTCTTAGCGTAAACGGGGCTGGTGGCGTAGGTACTGACGGCGGGTGCGGAGATGGTCTTGGCGTATACTGGGCTTGCAGCGTAGGCTAATGGGGCAGCGTGAGCTACGGAAGAGTAGGAGACAGCTGGGGCAGCGATGGTCTTGGCGTACACGGGGCTGGCGGCGTAAGTCGCTACAGCGGGAGCGGCGATGGTCTTAGCGTACACTGGGCTAGCAGCGTAAGTAGAGATAGCGGGCACGTAGCTCTTTGCGTAGACGGGAGCGGCAGCAGCGTACGTTCCGAGACTGGTTGAGGTACGAGAGATAGACTGGTGAGAGACAGCTGCTGGGGCGATGGTCTTGGCTAGGACTGGAGCGTGGGCGTAGGTAATGGGTGCTGCGGCGTATGCTACCGGTGCGGCATAGCTGAGGGGAGCTGCGTGAGCCGTTGTGTGTGATGAGTATGAGGAGACGGAGGAGACTGGGGCCGCCCCAAGCAGGTTGCCAGCGGAGGCGATGCCCGCGGCGCACAGGAAAATTACTACCTGAAAGATAATACACAATATTGTATTAACATTTTTACATAGACGTATTTTTATAAAGACAAGACGTGTTGAGGACAAAAGTGTCTCCAGAATGGCCCCACTTTTGAGATTTTTGGGGTCACTTTGACATCAGAAGTATGGTGACCAAAGGAAATCAAGGTGATGTTACTTTTTCTTGTATGAAGATTTGTTCTATCAAACGTACGCAAAAACCTATCTTGAGTTTTGAAATTTTTGGATTTTTAACTTAAATTTTCAAAATTCACCCTCCGATTCGAGTTCAACTTAATCTGTCTGACCCTGTACCGCTTTGGTATTATTATCTAGGCATAAGGTATGTTATTAAAGCTGGTTTTATGACAATTTAATAGCTTACAATTTGAAGGCTATTGACCACAAAAAGTTTAACATTTAAATTAGTACTTGCGAATTAAACCATGAACTTATCCTTAATCTGGGTCATTAAAATGCTATTAATATGTTACAAAAAGAGTAAGTTAAGAAAACTTAAGCTTAATACCACTTTTCATTGAAAGAGAGTAACTTTTAAACCTAGTCGTTGCGTTAAAACTGCGAATCTGTATACAATTCTATTTCTTGGATTAAATTTGGTCCTCATTGTCGAAAGCGGACTGAATGTCAATTACCTTGGAGTACATGATTGCTCTGTTGTTCTGATTAGAATAATTTCGCTTGTTCCTATTCGTGCTTATATACTACTAGGCGTATCTTTGCATCGTCGCCGCGAGCTCATGTCAATGTCATTATATTTTAGCAATCGTAACCTGGATTAGCTTTCGGTATTGCACTGCAACTATGAACGAGAAGTTTATTTTTTGCGAATATAGATGTATATATACTACTAGATAGATAATTAATATATACTACTAGAAAATCTTACTCGAGGTAATCGTACATATTTATGGATAATAAATTAGTTTACGCTGAGGGCCAGTTTATACCACGACAACACGTAACGATATATTTAAGATAGCTAACAAAAATTGAACCTTATTCACTACATAATAAGATACACGTTTCATATGACATCAGTCATACACTGCACATCCGCTGTGTAGCACGGTGCAACCTGACATTTGAACTCTTACAATGAAACGTGTATCTTCATATGTAACTAGCTGTTGCTCGCGGCTCCGCCCGCTTAAATACAATATCCCACGGGAATACTGTACTTTTTCGGGATAAAAAGTATCCTATGTTTTTATCCAGAGCTTAAACTATCATCATACCAAATTTCATCGAAATCCGTTCCGTAGTTTTTGCGTGAAAGAGTAACAAACATCCATCCATACATTCTCTCAAACTTTCACATTTATAATATTAGTCGGATGAATAAAGTTCTATTTTGAATAGCTCTATCTTAAAATTGCAGCGCCATGACGCGTAAACTATTGTTTTGTCTTGGTGTAAAAGCGATGTTCAAGAAATGTATGAGGCCTGGGCCAGCCCTATGTACAGTAGGTATATGTAAATATAGCTACATTATTATGTAGCTATAGTAACCGTTTCCTATTCTTTATTTTGTTTAATTTCACTTCGTTTCCATGTACATTTAAATTAACTTCGTCAAGGAGAGCAACACAAAGTAAAATAAAACATGGCGGATCAGATCAGAATTAACTAAAGAATGTCATTTTGTCAATGACATGACTTTTGACAAAGAAAGACGTATGACATTCAAGACGACGTCTCTTCGTAAAAATGTCTACTACGTCAAAAGTCAAGTCAAAACATCTGTCATGGCCGCCCTAAAAACAGTGTTCTCACAATAAAAAACTCTTCAAATAATCATTTTTGTACGCATGTACCCTTCTTCAAATTATTTTTTTCATATTTTTATGATATTCCCATATTTTTTCCTATTTACCTATGTAGTGTACATAGAACTGGCCCAAAATCAAACATCTCTTTTACCCTTATACAACCTAAAACCTATCTATGCCCATTATATTCTGTTCATCGGTATTTATGGAAGAGTAAGAAACACATATCTACACATTTGCAGATCCCTAAAAAATTATCGTATTTGTACCAATTAATATGATAATGAAACAATCGACATGTAGAGAGCTAAAAATTCTTATATTATATTAGGAACGTATTAAGTAGCTACAATAAAAACAGTCGGTAAATTATGAACGGGGTAAATAAATAAGGTTTCTAAAATTATATATCTATAACAAAAATATTGACCTTCCTAATTCCATAATTCGATCAAAACTTCTGAACTAACAGATATCTCATAGAAAACCTTAGCTATTTCATTTTTGCAATTAGCAAGGAATTGCAACTGTATACATACGAGTAAAAAACCATACCTTAATAGGTCAAACCTATTAATACACGACTAACGGAACCCTTGACCTTATATAGTTGTATGCAGCATCCTTAATATTATTATATTCATGGTATTTTGTGGCACTTTATATCGATTTAAAAAGTCTTATTCGACATGGAGGTTTCCACAAAAACTATTATAAACTGCGAAAGTATGTGGAGTTTGTTAGATGGATGGAAGAGTAACAATATTCTTTCACGCAAAAACTACTTAACGGATTTTAATGAAATAAGTTACGATAGTAGTCAAAGCTCTGTATTAACATACAGACTACTTTATATCGCAAAAAACTTCACTGTTCTCGTGGCATACTATATTTACACAGGCGGATAAATAAAATACAAAGAAAATAGTTTATCTTTTATGTTTGTTTGTTGTTTAGTGTATGGTGGAAACCGTACGAAAACGCGTTGAATATGATTTCTTCTACATGTAAAGCCCGCCAACTTTCGTTACTCTTTCACGCAAAAACTACTGAACATATTTTGATGAAATTTGGTATGTTAGTACTTAGTAGCGAAGGTTAGTAGTTTAAGCTTTGAATTAACACATTTAATATGCTACTTTAGATCCCGAAAAAATATAGTGTTTCCGTGGAATACTGTATTTACGCGGGCTGAGCCGCGGCCCGCGGGCTAAAGTTACTTCCTAGTACTATTAATAATGTGAAAGTTTGTGAGGATGCATGGATGGATGTTTGTTACTCTTTCACGCAAAAATTACTAAACTGATTTCGATGAAATTTGGTATACCACTAGTCTTGGCTCTGGATTAAAACATAGCCTACTGTTTATCCCGATAACTTAAAATATTTCCGTGGGATACCCGATATATTTATATATTTATTTATATTTTTATAAGTTCACCTCCACCGCGGTAACAGTTAAATAAAATAATTAAACAAAAAATTAAACCGACTTCCAAAGTAAAAATACACAAAAAAGTATGAAATAAAACTTATTTTATAAATAATTCCCCTTTTAAATTTGGCTATTTCTCTACTTAATCTTCTTAATTCTGAAGTCGCTACCAGCCCAAACGATATCCTACAATATTTTATAGAACTCACGTTCATATTTGCTGGTACCGACTTCAAAATTAAGAAGATTAAGTAGAGAAATAGCCAAATTTAAAAGGGGAATTATTTATAAAATAAGTTTTATTTCATACTTTTTTGTGTATTTTTACTTTGGAAGTCGGTTTAATTTTTTGTTTAAAAATAATAATTTCACCCTTTTTAGTGATAATATTGTTAAGTTATTATTAATACGTCTTAAAAACGTCTAAAATAAACGATCGAATGTATAACTGAATACGTGCCAAGCTTCTATTAGATATTGTTATTAAGATGATGATGATGATTACTGTAAGTTACAAAGTGGCATTATATGCTTGCAGTTCTTTAAACAATACCGAAATTTCCAAACGCGTATCTTTAAAGACTGAGGAGTTCTGTTCAGTGTTTTTGGATCTGGGGTATACCTTGGTTTCAGCATCTTATTTTTTGGGAGCATATGCTTGTGTTACTTCAGTAAAACTCAAAATCACTATATGTGTCGATATAAATTTCGAGGAGTTCTCTCAATTCCTCATGGATCGCATCATCACGTTTCCACTTTAGTGACTAAAGGACCAATTTCGAATTAAACCCTTTATAACAACAAAAGAATTTTGCAAATAGGTCCATAAACGGCAGAGTAATGTTCAAAGATCTCCGTGTTAGTTTAAAATACTATGAGAAGTACCTTCTTTATCATCATAATGTGATGATGTATGCTGTGATAGTGGTGGTGATGATGATGATTACTCTAATTGACAAAGTGGCGTATGCTTGCAGTTCTTTAAACAACGCCAAAATCCCCAAACATGTATCTATAATGAGTCAGGAGTTCTGTTCTGTACTTTTGGATCCAGGGTATACCTTGGAGCAAAATCTTACTTTTTGGTAGCATATGCTTGGACTACTTCAGAAAAAGTCGAAATCACCATATGTGTCCATATAAATTTCGAGGAGTTCCCTCGATTCCTCATGGATCCCATCATCAGGTCACCAATTTTCTAAAAATGGGACCAACTTCGGAATATACCTTTTACATCAAAAAAAGAATTTTGAAAATCGGCCAACAGACGGCGGAGTAATCCGCGAACATACAAAAAAAAAAAAAAAAAAAAATATATACAGCCGAACGTATAACCGCCTCCTTTTTTGGAAGTCGGTTAAAAAGACCACTATTTTAAGGCGACGCGCGACGCCTAGATAATTTGGCTGTAACGATATCGATTTTTCTCAGCAATGACTAAAGCTAAGAAATTAAAAGTTCATTGTCAGTATTCATCATGTCTTTGTCTTTGAATTGCCCACAGCATAACACGATTGGTCAACTTTTATAACACAGAATCATTAATCAAAAACACCTCTGTAAAAAAAAAATCCTATTTTGCCAACAGTGTTTTAAGCTTCCAAAATTTGTACATAGATTGGTTCAAGCATACACATTAATTTGCCCATAGCTTATATGAAATGTATTTATGGTTTTTAAATTACGCGACAAAAACCATTTTGTCGCTACGCCCTTTCCATTTCTTGCTGTTCCATTGCTTGTTCTCATAAACTGAAGAAAACGAAAACAAGAAAAAAAATGAAAACAAGCAATCTAAAACACGGTTTTTTACTTTAACGCGGCGTCACCTTACAAATTTATTCGAATTATTTAATTAAAATGGTTTTAATTGTTCCTGATTAAATTTAAATATGTGAAATATGTATATTTTTGAAATCTCCTTTAAACTGAAGAAAACGAAAACAAGCAAAAAAATGAAAACAAGCAATCTAAAACACGGTTTTTTACTTTAACGCGGCGCATTGATTACAAATTTATTCGAATTATTTAATTAAAATGGTTTTAATTGTTCCTGATTAAATTTAAATATATGAAATATGTATATTTTTGAAATCTCCTTTTAACTTCCTTTATTCTGATACTACTCGATAGGTTTGGTTAAAAAAAAATCTACTTACAATTTGGCGCGAAAATCCGGCCTTTTATATTTTTTCTTTGAACTAGATATCTAAGGACACTTAGGTTATTTAGACGAATCAAACGATACCTTAATTGTCGAAATCCATCCAGCCGTTTGGAAGATACGTGGGAATAAAGGAATAAAAGGAAAACATACATACTTACGAGATACGCGCGAAAACATAACCCTTCTTGACAGTCGGTTAAAAATAACTTGCACTGTAACTGCGGTGGAGCCGCACAGCAATTTAAGATAGATTATCCCTACCTACTTAATTTATTGATGATCATGGATCATAGAACATTTAAATTGATGATGATTTACTATCAACAAATATCACAGGTCATTGGAATGTAACTAGGGAAGAAGGCAATTTATGATAGACCGGAAACGTATTCAGAGTTTCCGATACCGGAAGTAATCGCCGGCACGGCTCCGAATATAAATTTCAGCTACGTCGGACCGTTTAATAAGGTATCCGATTTGACATGGCGATTCAGACTAACAAAATCGATTTGATCTTTAATTATAATAATAACCTGCTATGTTACTCCTACTGTTTGTTATAAATTATTAGATTAGATATAGTGACCAAAAGGAAACCGACTTCAAAATTAAGAAGATTGAGTAGAGAAATAGCCAAATTTAAAATGGAAATTATTTAGAAAACAAGTTTTAGTTCATACTTTTTTGTGTGCTTTTACTTTGGAAGTCGGTTTAATTTTTTGTTTAAAAATAAAAAAAATACCCTTTTTAGTGATATATTTTGTTAAGTTATTATTAAGACGTCATAAGAACGTCTAAGATAAACGATCGAATGTATCATTGAATACGCGCCAAGCTTCCATTAGGTATTGTTGGTAAGATGATGATGATTACTGTAAGTTACAAAGTGACATATGCATGCATTTCTTTCAACAATGCCGAAATTTCAAAACGCATAATATCTTTAAAGTTGAGGAGTTCTATTCAGTGCTTTTGGATTCAGGGTATACCTTGGTATAACATCTTATTTTTTAGTAGCATATGCTCGTGTTACTTCAGTAAAAGTCAAAATCACTATAATATGTGTCGATATAAATTTCGAGGAGTTCCCTCGATCCCTCATGGATCCCAAACTTTTATCAAAACGGGACCAACTTGGGATTAAAAATAGTAATGTCCTTACACTAGATAGTAGATAATTTATTACTCTACGTTGGGAATTACTGGTCACAATTAGAATAAAAGTTGATGTGTCAATATGTAAAAAAAACATATTTTAGTATTTTCAATTTTTATTCGATTTCAAAAATAAATAAGTAGCAACAGTCAACATCACTTAATTACAACATTATCCGAGGTCTTTATTGTTTACCAGGCGTATTGAGCGCCAAGTCCAGCGTATGTGACGTGGGATACGGCTGGGGCGGCGGAGTAGGCGACAGCGGGCGCGTGAGCGGCATAGGTAGCGACGGCGGGTGCATGTGCGGCGTAGGTAGCGACAGCGGGCGCGTGTGCGGCGTAGGTAGCGACGGCGGGTCCTTGCGCGGCGTAGGTAGTGTAGGCGGGAGCGGCGATGGTCTTAGCGTATACTGGGCTTGCAGAGTAGGCCAATGGGGCAGCGTGAGCTACAGAAGAGTAGGAGACCGCTGGGGCAGCGATGGTCTTGGCGTACACGGGGCTAGCGGCGTAAGTCGCTACAGCGGGGGCGGCGATGGTCTTAGCGTAGACGGGAGCGGCAGCAGCGTAGCCGAGAGATGATGAGGAGCGAGAGATGGATTGGTAGGAGGTAGCTGGGGCGTGGGCGTAGGTGGCGATGGGTGCCGCGGAGTAGGTGGCTACGGGGGCTGCGGCGTAGCTAAGGGGCGCGGCGTGAGTCAGGTGGGATGAGTACGCCACTGAGGAGAGCGGGGCACTGTAGGCCACGGGGCTAGCGGCGAGGAGGTTGCCGGCGGAGGCGATGCCCGCGGCGCACAGGAAGATGATGACCTGTTAAAAAGAAAATTTGGTTAAGAATGTAATTTTTTTAATAATAATGTAATGGACGTACAAAAAAGAATAAACATTAAAACTTGTGGATTATAATTTTACAACCACAAATGTATTCACATACGGCGTAAATCTGAGAACGGTCTTAACGATTTTGGAGCATCCTGTTTTTTTGAACCTGACTCAAATAAAAAAATCTCTTTTACCTTTGAGTACATGATTGTTTGTTTGAGTGTTCTGGTTGGAATACTTTTTTGGAGCACTTACACAAGCTTTTATACCGACGAAACAAACTGGTTAAAAGGCGATGATCGCCGCAAGTGGCTTATCAATGTCAAGGCTGTTTCGTAACTCACACTCCGAATGCTGAAGGAAACGGAACGATCTTTTGGCAATTAAAATAGTTTTTTCGTTATTCTCTCATCATTTTTATCGTGAATGCATTTTAATTGCCGGTAAATGATTTGAGTTTGGTGCAAATTTATTTTACAGTACTTCACAATGAAGTCAAAATTTGCGAATTACTGTTTTATGATCGTGTGATAATTACTTATTCTCTTGTCTTTAATTTTAGGTTCTGCTGATCTTTTCTGCCTTATACTTGTCAGAACTTTGAGCGTTTCTAGACATTCTATAACCAACTGCTTTCTGAATAGCAGACTTTTAATTTATTTTGAACTAAAAAAACTAAAAGGTTCCTTTTTGATTTTGTTTCTCTTTAAAACCTACTAGGTATCTCACTATAAAGCACTTTCAAATATAAAGATAATTATCACTATTGTTATCGTCTTTTCACTGTTGCCTTTTCAGTTCACCGAATTTCAGCTATGCTAAAAAAGGTTTCACTACAAATGACTTTTTTTTCCAAATTACAAATCTCATGATTATTGCTTTTAAGTGTTAGTTTCAACATGCTCGCCATACCATCATACCAATATTTGTTTATCGTAATCGACAGTTTTACGTTACTTTTTACGTGTGCGTAAAACGTAGCGAAACTTCATAACTCGCGCGTGTGTCAATTCTAAAATTGCACGATTGTCTAGCTGCTGTTTAAAATATATTTTGCAAAAGAAACGGCAGCTTCTGTGGCTTAGTGGTTCACGCGTCAGCACTCAAACCGGAGGTCGCGGGTTTGAAGCCCACCGAGGGAACAAAGTTTTCAACGTTTCCGGTTCATGGATCTGTATTAAATTGTGTATAATTTTATAATAAAAATCTTAAATATATGTATAGAATATATAAGTACTTCCAGTTGTCCGTTCCCCGTAACATAAGTTTTTCGGATACTTATCACGGGGCCAGATTGACATGGTGTGAAGCGTCATTGGCTGTGTTCCGCGGAAAATAGCACTTGTTAGCGCTTGCTAGCGCTAAAAAAACAGAATATCGGCCAGGACACGTTTGCTTACTTCAATACTGCTAACATAATCTGCCATTTTGCTTACATTTTTTTGTTAGCGCTATTTTCCTCGGAACACAGCCATTGTAATAAACGATGGCATGTTTGAGCCCAGAGGGCCCTTAGACAAAGTAAGAAAATAAAAACTATAACGAAGTGATTGTCACATTTTGTCGCTAAATCACACGGTTGATACCATAATTGTTTCTTAATTTGTCATCGTTTCGATATTGCGTTTTGTCTAAGACCTCTATTTCTTATTTTTCGAATATATAATAATTAATTAATCCTACGAATATTATAAATGTGAAAGTTTGTGAGGATGGATGTTTGTTACTCCTTCACGCAAAAACTACAGAACGGATTTTGATGAAATTTGGTATAATAGTAGTTTAGGCTCTGGATTTAAAACATAGGCTTTTTATCCCGGAAAAGTATCTGCATTTACGCAGGCGGAGCCGCGAGTAACTGCTAGTACTTAATAATAAATTAATATCATGTAAGCAAAAGTAAGTACCTGGGGTATTCTTTGATTTCTCATAAGGGTCAAATCACACCGAAACGAAACGATACGACATGCCGCAGCATTTTTAAGACAGCTATTCAAAATTGAACTTTATTTATTACACAAGAAGATGTAACGTTACATTGTCAGAGTTCAAATGTCAGGTTGTATATTATTATATACTGCACATACGCTGTGCAGCGCAATATGGCTGGTATATGACTTACTAGCTGTTGCCCGCGGCTCCGCCCGGGTAAATAGAGTATCCCTCGGGAACACTGTATTTTTTCGGGATAAAAAGTACCCTATGTTTTAATCCAGAGCCTAAACTACTAAGATACCAAATTTCATCAAAATCCGTTTAGTACTTTTTGCGTGAAAGAGTAACAAACATCCATCCATCCATACATCCTCACAAACTTTCACATTTATAATATTAGTAGGATTTCATAATAATATGAAATGTGTATTTTTTTGTGTAGTGAATAAAGTTCAATTTAAATAGCTATCTAAAATATGCAGCGTGGCGTAGCGTCACATGATCTGACCCTAATAAGCCGCTTTAGTTGTAGATACAGAGATTATTGCATGTAAATAAAAAGGTCATTGATCTATCACATAGTTCATGTCAAGATAAACGTAATTAATTGTGCTCTGATCACGATTTACTATAAGCAGCTATAAGGTTATAGTAGGAATGGATTAGAGTAATATCATTGATAAATATTTCTAAGATAAATATTTGGTACCGCAACACACATAGTAACACTTGTAATTCCTCTGCTGTTGCGCACTTGCGTTCTTGGACCTCAAGAATACCCAACCCTCCTTGGGTCTCTAATAACCTTACTCAGCAAAATTACACAATGCAAGCGTTATTTAACGCCGGTTTTCGTGCCCAAGAATGACTCTACCACGTTTAATGGTGCCCGCCCATGTCCGATAATCGGTGACCGTTTTTTTTGTGGGACAAAAATAGAACATACTGTTTGCAATAGTGCAATGCACACATCATACAAATAGTCAGTCAGAAATAAAATCGTTGCATATCGACCGATCCGATTGTCGGTGAAAAATACAACGTCCGGAAATGTATGCGTTAACGCTCACTGCTCACCGATAGTCGGCCGCTTGCACTCTAACTAAACGCTTGGTTCCTCGAAAGCTACAAATTGACGGCCGTGTGCGTTGAGTCGGTCACAAAATCGGAAATAAGAATCGGAGGAAAAATCTGCCCAATTATCGGTCCTACAAAATGTATGACGTGGGCGGTCCGAGGGACTCGATAATAGTGTGCGCGCACTATTCGTGAATCGTGCGACAACAAAGTCTAAACTTAGGGCTCTCCCAAGTTTATTATAGTATTTTTGTGCCTACAGGTAAAATTGAAAGAGAAAAGTAATAAAGATGTGTCAGGTAGAAACAGATTTTATGACACTTAAAGGGTCCAAAGAAACCCAATTCGATGAGTACGAAGTCGCGTGCAAAAGCTAGTAATATATTGACAACGAATTCTATGCACTGTCGATTGTGTATCTTGCGAATAAGTCCTCCTAATGTCCTTCAGTTGCACTAGAAAGTAATAAACATGTATTCATTAGGCTGGGACTACAATATGATCTGGAATCCGAAAGGCCGGATAAAAATTCAGAGCATTGAAAAAAGAACTCTGCCTTAATTAACATTTAAGCTGAAAATCAAACATACAATTAGTGTCGACTCAAATGTCAACGTCACATATGGCAGCTCGACACTTCTATTTTCAACTATATTGTATTAGTTCTATTTAAGGTGCTCTGAATTTTGCCCGGCCTACCGGGTCCCAGCTTTAAAGTAAGTTTTCAGTTCCGGTAATTCTGTGAGGGTGAAAGAGGATAAAAATTAAAATGTTTAAAGATTTAGAGTATTGTATTTTCAATATAAAAATAAATATATACATTAAGTCTAGAATTATACATTTAGGCGATTACCATCCGTGGCCTGCAAGGCTGCCGTAGCCGTAGTGGGAGATCGCTGGGGCTGAATACGCCACTGCAGGGGCATGGGCATATGAGGCAACAGGGGCCGCGGCGTAGGCCACCGGGGCAGCATGTGAGTAAGAGAGAGGGGCGGAGTATGAGAGAGATGGCGCATAGGACACGGCTGGGGCGGCATAGCTCTTGATAACTGGAGCAGCAACGGAATAGGACACAGGAGCGATCGCCTTAACTACTGGGGCGGCGTGGGCGGTGTGGGTAGAGTAGGACGAAATGGTAGACACCGCTGGGGCTGAGTACGCCACTGATTGGGCGTATGCAGGGGCGGCGTAACTCTTGATCACGGGGGCAGCGTAACTCTTGATGACAGGAGCGGCGGCGTATGTGGCGTATGGGGCTTGGGCGTATGCCACAGGGGCGGCGGCATACGATCCGTAGAGCCCTCCAGCACGGGCGGTCGCGATCGCGCACAACAGAACTACCAACTGAAAGTAAAAACAAAAAAAGTTTATAGCCAACTGCATTGTTATTATTAATAAATCTGATAGTGTATCTTTAAGTTTCTTTAATCTTGAAAAATAAAATTTGATTTTAAATACCTCGATTGTTAAATATTTTTATGGCCTAGAAAATAAAAAAAAAATATCTTATAGAAAGAAATATCTAACATTATTATATTTAAACGCTAGCTTTTGTCAGTTTTGTTCATTAAAATCCGTTCAGCAGTTTTTGTATCAAAGGGCCATCAACATACATCCAACATAATATATCCATCCTCACAAACTTTCATATTTATAAGGATTTTACAGTAATTAAAATGTAGCTACAAAACAGCAAATTCAAAAGTCTTAACTTTCCTCTCGGATTTAAAAGCACTGAAATAATTGAAAAAAATAAGCTTTATGGAAATGTGTTTACACATTTCCATAAAACTTATTTTTTTTCAAACAGCTAACAATTTTTTTTGAAATTATTTTTTTAACGTTAGGTTCATTTTTTGTAATAATTACAGAAATACATTTGTACCCCTCATGTCTGACATTATGAAACTGATTTTCCTACTCATTAATATACGAACACTAAAGCTTATTTAGGTCTCAGAACAACACAAATCGATCAAATGAAATCGAGGAAAACACTAACCCCCTTATAGTCTATGCGACAAGTTGTAAAGTAAAAAATTTTTTATAAACAAAGTATAAATATTTTTTAACTTTTATGGCACGATCTTGTTAAGTATGTATGTAAGAAAGGCTCTACGATGCGAAAATTTTTTACGACCATTATTTAAACATTTTTTTTTCACTTACAATTAAGACGGTAGTTCGAGAAAATTTTGTTAGTTAATAATTGTTTAACTCGTTGAAAAATTAACTTTAAGTAAAATTTCCAACGGGAATAAATTATTTGTAGTGTTCAGAACACACCATAATTTTTTCAAATTAAAAAAAAATATTCAATACCTTAAATAAATTAATTAATGTGCCGTACTCGCTTTTGACGCCACGCGCGCATCCTAAAAATGTCACGCGCAGACCTATTTTCAGCGTTAAATTAAAATTATAAATAATGGAGATAGAGTTCCGAGAGTTAAGAGTTTTTTATTGAAAATTTCCTCCTCTTTCAGAATCTTTTTTTGAAATTTCTTAAATATTAATAGTTTATTAAATATTGGCAAAAAACGAAATGCCATATTTTTTTCATCTTTAATTGTTTATAACTTTTGCAATTTTTTATGTGCTAATACACGCTTTTGGCACATTTTCTAGACGTCATTCCGGATCCAATGAGCTATCGCACATAATTTTAAGAGCAGTATCTCTATTTTGTACCATTTTCAACTTGTCGCATAGACTATTACTAATAAACGCTGTATAAGCTTTGATTAGTTATACAGTGTTTTGTCTTCTTCAATCGAATTAAAAATGTCACTTGTGTGACGGAAAGAAAACACTGTATAACTATTCGAAGCTTATACAGCGTTTATTAGTAAGGGGGCTTATGTCCAGTTCAACAAAAAATCTGTGGCCCGTCCAGGCCAGACACTGCCGTTTGTATGTATTGTATGACGTGATCACACATACTGTATTAGGTAGGCCGATTTATTTTAAAATTAGAATTAAGTTCCCGCGGCTAAACTTTAATTCCCAATTATGCCCTCTTGGGGGTTGAATTTTGAAAAATCTTTTCTTAGTGGATGCCTACATCATATGAGGAATATGTGTCCAAAATTTCAAATTTCTAGCCTTAAGGGTTTGGCCTGTGCGTTGATACATCAGCCAATCAGCTTTGCCATTTAAATATATAGTTAGATAGATAGGTTAAACACCGTACCTTAGCTGCCATTTTACTGAATCCACTAGTACTAACTGATACAGTTTACCACAAACCTTCGTTTATATAGCGTCTAACCCCAGTCGGCAGTCATTGACATTGTACTAGCGCTAACATAATTACGTGCAATTATGTGTATGAAATGAGTTTTTATTATGAGTTTATGATATAAAAAATAGTAGAGATCTACTAATAATCTAATATGAAGATTGTAGGTCTAATAGGTACAGCCTCTTTATCATGTTTGCTGCTCTCATTTTTTCGATAAGGGCTCTATAGAGTTATTAATCGTAGGTTGAGTTGCATAATATTAAAGACCTACAAATCTAGCAAGCTTTATTCAAATGGACTTGCCAAAATATCTCGTATATTTAAATACGAAACGTTTATACATAGCAGCACATTGCATCGTGAAGAAACCAGTTAGGTATTAGGTATATAAGTACAACAATTTATCAGGATAATTGAATAATCTGTCAAACAGATTAAGCATGTATTAGTCTAAGGTCTGCGTATTCTTCACTAGATGTTGCCTGCGACTAAATTTTAATTAAATCGTACATAATTCCACGATAAAAAATAGCCTAAGTCCTTCCCCGTAGTCTATATCTGTGTCAAATTTCATTAAAATCGGTCCAGTAGTTTCGGAGTCTATTCAATGCAAACAAACTAACAAACTTTTCCTCTTAATAATATTAGTATAGATATTAAAGATTAAAAAAGGCCGGCTATGCACATGTAACTCCTTCGCTGTTGCTGGTGTCGTATGGCGTTACCATCAGGCGATCCGTTGGCTCGTTTGACACGTATTCCAATAAAAAACTTCTGGCATTGAGAAAATTCGTGCCCCATAAGCGAAGATATAAGTAGCCGATAGTGAAGATCAGAAGTCTAATTCTCGTAATTAAAAAAAATCAATTCACAGTGTGCTTCCAGTCTCAGTACAATAATATTTTGTCTCACTCGCACGCGCACGATTAAGGCGTTTGCTAATGCGACCGCTTAATTGAGGCTAAAGTGATACTGCTAGGGATCCGTAGTACTACGAGAAACCCTTATAGTTTCGCTCTGTCCGTCCGTCTGTATGTCTGTCCACGCTTCTAACTTCTGTAATTATGTATGTAATTATAAAACATAAATTAATAATAGATTGTGTTTATTATATTTATTAATTTATTTATTTTCCTAAAAAAACATACATTCTATGAAATTGTACACCCCACTATGGTTTGTCCGGAGTGTGAACATAATATGCAAGTTAGCTTATAAGCAATCCCAAAGCTGTTTATAAAACAATAGAAAATATGACAAAAACTCCAAAAAAACTTTAGATCTCGGATTTGGCATCATAAAATTATAATACTTTTATATTTTAGTGTAGTGGCTGTCCACTGTCCATAAATGTGAAGTGGGACGAAGTGAAGAAGTGGAAAGTCAACCATTTTTGAGTAATCGACCTCCAAAGTAGTTTATTAGTTTGTCCTGGCTTGAGCCTCAGTAGTGGGCTGATGATGATGTTAAACGGTGTCTGGATAAAATCCTCCTTTGTTGCATTACTAGCGTAGTTAATTGTGTGCGGGTAGCCGTAAAAACCCTTCAATGGAATCTAAGCGCCAATTTCAACAACTGACTTGGCACAAATAATAGCTAATTTCCTGAGATTAACAAAACGTTTAACGCAAATTTCAACAAATTTATCAAACAAATTGTGTAGGTGATAGACAATATAGAAGTCGTTTCGAATTCATAAGATATATTATGGGATTAAATATTTATATAAATTTTACACATTTCTCGCCGCTATGATTGCACGGATCATCACTTGCCATAGCTTTACATATAAAGCTTATGGACTTACTAATAATGGACGATGGATAATATAATAATTTTTACCTCTATACTTTCTACTCAACTTTTAAAATAAGATTGGAGTTGTAACGTCATAAGTCATAACCGTCCGCTCTACGCCCCTGAGGCGGGAAATAGGAAACAATGTGTAAAATCCATCTTGATTTTAAAAAGATAATATATGATTTCATAAATTTCATACCAATAAACAATTTTACGTCTTTGGAAAGTAATAATCATTATTAACTATCACCATTGTAGAAAAAACGTTTGTAACTCGTTTATGTAATAGATAAAAATTATTATAAGTTGTTAAGCGATTCAATAGTTTTTGTATTTTACCTACCTAATTACATTTTCCTCAAACAAATTACATACATTTCAACAAGACCTCCATATATTACTAGCAGAATAGTTAAAGAGATTTCGGTATTGCGATACAAGCCTAAAAAGGTAATGTATGAATCATGTCGAAAAGTAAAGTAATAGGCAATCGTGCACATAAACCTGCGTCCAGACTGTTGGGCAAACATGTGAGCTTTGTCTAAGGTGCGATAAGATCCTGTACACACTATGTAGAGCTAAAATAAAAAAAAAAAAAAAAAAAAGATAGTTTGCAAAAATTGGTCAAGCGTACGTAGAAAAATCTAGTCCGATATCCAAGTCAGATAATTATTTCTGTTGAGAAATAGTCTGGCCAACAATATTCACGTAATGCAAGGTCTTATCATATACAATCAAAAATTATTATCAAGGTTTTCAGATGCGCAAATTGTTTTTCGAACCATTTTGCAATTTTTAGAAAGGAAACTAAAATCTTTGAAAGGAAGTGTAAATTATGTAGGTACTATTAGTGTATGTTAATAAGGATTAATATAACATGTCCATACGTTCAGAACTGTAATAAAAATCATGAAATCATTTTATTTTGCTTTAAAACATCTAGTTATTGATGTGGTATTTAAATATGGACTTCGTTCGCGAAAGACCCAACTGCTTCTTTAACACGTTTCTTCCAGTGATTAAAAAAAAACAATATTTTGTATTTTAATCTGATCAACGGCTAAGGCACAAAAAATAAACAACAATGTAACTCACACGCGCCATAGAAAAGTTTCTTACTTTAATAAAATATAATCAAATACTTCTAAATCCTATTAATATTATAAATGTGAAAGTTTGTGAGGATGTATGGATGGATGTATGTATGGATGGATATTCATAACTTTTTCACGCAAAAACTACTGAACAGATTTTGATGAAATTTGGTATGGTAGTATTAAAACATAGGGTACTTTTCATCCCGAAAAAGAACAGTGTTCCCTCGGGATACTCGAAACTATATTAACGCGGGCGGAGCCGCGGGAAACAGCTAGTATTTGCATGAATTGACTCGGTCGCCTTATATAAAGTACGCGACAAAACTTTCGAATAAGCTATCCGACACTTATTGATTGTGAAGTAGGCCCTTACTCTTAAGTGTATCCAAAGCTTTACACATACGTTGATGTTTCGCAATCCCGGACAGCGGACAGTTCGGTCGTGCAGCCTCGCCCTTATATAACCTAATTAATGGTCTATGCGGATTTTTAGATGGCGTTTGTTAAGTTGTAGTATTTTGTACAAAATTTTACATTGTAAAGTCTAAAAGCTTTAAATAGCTAATATGACACAATAAATACAAAGGGTCCTTTTTTTAACCGAATTCCGAAAAAAGGAAATGGTTATACGGTCGGTTGTATATTATTTTTTAACTGACAATAGGTAGATAGGTATATTATTCATGTTTTATATAAACTACAGGTCGTCCTGGGGTCGACCTCAGATCAAATAAAAAACCAAGATAGCGCATGGCATTTGTTTGAAGTGAAGCCTAAAAAACTACGCTACTTCAATTTTACACACGCGCTCACGCACACACAAGGAGGTTTTTTATTTGATCTGAGGGGTCGACCAGATATATATATTTTAGCATAGAATAGAGAAGGTTTGCATAGATTCTAATTCTATGATAGATTCTAATTCTTCTTCTATCAGATAAACCTTCTCTATTCTATGCCATAGACTAGAGAAGGTTTATCTGACTTTTAATGAGGACTACGACCAAGAACACTCTCAATTCATTATCTGTGTAAAATAAGTTATCGAAGCTTTCGATTTATTTTATTGTTTTCATTTTTAGAACATAATATCTCCTTGTTATGCTTCGATAGTGTAGGTACCATCTACACCCGGTATTTTGTTGTCTATCCCGATTTATAACATACTAGCTATTGCCCGCTGCTCCGCCCGCGTATATATATAGTATCTCTCGGGAACACTGTACTTTTTGGGATAAAAAGTAGCCTATGTTTTAATCCAGAGCCAAACATTCATCCATCCATACATCCATCTTCACAAACTTTAACATTTATAATATTAGTAAGAAACCTACGTTCTAGAACTACAACCTACTCCTATAGCCTTTTACGATATTATATTATAAGGTTCGGTAAAATCAACTACGGATATTTTGGGCATATGATCTGCTGCTTATGTAAAGACGTTTAAGCAGAAAAATAATTGTCATACTCGAAAAAAAAATGTTTTTCTTTATATGTGCGAGTTTGCGTTTTGCGGAGAGTCCCCATACAAGAGATGATTTTTTACTTTCTCAATTACGGATACTTCGGGCACATGATCCACTGCTTATGTAAAGACATAAGCAGTGGATCATGTGCCCGAAGTATCCGTAATTGATTTTCGGAGACCTTATATAAGTAACCTTTTCCGATTGTTCTCATCGTTTAAACCTTCCCTGAACGTCCACAATTATTTCAAGACCATACTTAGCCAAATCGGTCCAGCCGTTCTCGAATTATAAGTCCCTCGGGAACGGGATAAAAGTATCATATTATGTCCTTCTCCTGGTTTTAAGGTACCTCCCCACCAGTTTTCAGCCAAATCGGTTCAGCCGTTCTTGAGTTATAAATAGTGTAACTAACATGACTTTCTTTTATAAAAACATCATGTATAGTTAGTATATTCCTTATAATGCAATAGTGGCCTCCTAGTACTTGCCGTTTGAAAATTACTTAATTGAGTAAATTCTGCCTTGAGCATATGATTATATTTAGACATTTTCAGGTCACAATATTAACTTATAAGGTAAAATCATGGTTTAGTTTTTACATGCCTTATTATTATAATTTAAAAGCTAAGTATGTTAAATGGTTATGAAATTCAAATATAATTTCATACACGTGCATACGACCTATAATTATTACGACCTAGACATAATGATAATTCTATGAAAAAAAAAAAAAACCAGCCAAGTGCGAGTCGGACTCGCGCACCGAGGGTTCCGTACAAACTTATAATAAAAATAATGGTTCACGGTTTATGCTTATGGTTTATGGATAAACACGTACGGTTTATGCATAAGAAAATTAAATGTTTTTTTATTTTATTTTTATATTTGAGTTGATTGAATGAAAGGTAAATTACGGTTTACTATTTATGGCGTATTAAAAAAATGCTACTTACTAGATCTCGTTGTTTGCGTGGTAATGTACAATAGGTAAATATATTTTCCATGTTTATTATCTTATTTTAGAAGTTATGGGGGGGGGGGGGACACATTTTACCACTTAAGAAGTGTCTCTCGCGCAAACTATTCAGTTTAGAAAAAAATGATATCAGAAACCTCAATATCATTTTTGAAGACCTATCCATAGATGACCTATCGATATATATACCCTACCCTATAGATAGATAGAACCCCGCCCCCAGGGTTTGATGAAAAAAAAAATATTTTTATTGAGTTTCAGTTCTAAGTATGGGGAACCCCCAAAATTTATTATATTTTTTTTTATATTTTTGTATGAAAATATTAATGCGGTTCACAGAATACATCTACTTACCAAGTTTCAACAGTATAGTTCTTATAGTTTCGGAAAAAAGTGGCTGTGACATACGGACGGACAGACAGACAGACAGACAGACATGACGATAATCCATAAGTGTTCCGTTTTTTGCTATTTGCCTACGGTACCTTAATATTTATATTTTAGGAAAATATAGTGCGTCAACTTTGGCCCTGAACATTTTGTAAGCGACATGTACGGTCGCAAACAGACCTTATTGCTATGGCAAGGTTCAAAAGTGGTACACCAGTTCCAACGGTGACTGTTCATCTCGTAGTTGATCTAATTTTTTTCAGAAGGACCATCATTACCCTAATAGTAATATTATTGCGTCAGACTTGCTCTTGGGGAGCCTAGTTCAGCTCGTGAAGAACAACGATCTTGTTTGAGGTCCTTGGAGGGATCTTCGCCCTATCCTTGCCACGATTGAGCAAGGATTAAAGCTTTCCAAAAGAACTGCGTTAACCACGTTCCACGCGAGTTTTATTATTAAAATAAAAATATTAAAATAATTTATCCTACTCGAAACTTGTGGAAACTTCTAGGTGTAACAAAATATTGGAACCAAGACAAGTTGTTACCCAGCAAACTTTTCGTTACTTGATAGTTTTTGTAACTTTTACTAAAGTTAAGTGAGGATAATTTGTTTAACAGAAAAATTAATAAATAAAATAAACTTAACCACGCAGAATATCAATGAAACACGTGAAACACACGTACTCATCTATCGATTCATGGTAATATGTTGGCAAACAGGACATAGGTTCGCCAGGTGTACGGCGCCTGTCAAAATTACCCTTTTCAAAGTTTGTCAGACATTTCACACTACTAGTGTGAAATGTCTGACAAACTTTGGCTTTTTCCCACAGGCCTGGTGGCCTGTGGGACAACTCTACATAGCGGGTCCATAGCGCTTTGCGTGTTCTCTACAACAACATTTTCAAGTCTCTCTTCCATCTTTCGTCAAGAGTAGACGAATTTTACGCGATAATGCGTAAGAAAGTAGCATCGATAGTACACCGAGTGCGGGGGAGCCGGAATAGTGTCTTGAGAATGATAGGAGACAGAACAGACACTGCTCTCCTTCGCAGGCTCCCTGAACTACATGTCAGGGTAGCGATATATGAGCGTACAAATTATTTAAGTATTGTGTTCTTAAAATTATTAATTATTCTAATATTATTTATGGAGTCAAAGAATGAAGGATGAGAGGAAAAACAGTGATACTAGGGATATGGAGGTACAGTGTCAGAGGGATTTTAATCAGGAAGTGTTGAAAGATTGTGATTGCAAGGAGGTTGTAGTAGAAGTGTATCTAAAAATGAAAGAGGCGATGAATGAAAAGTGGGAGTTAATGAAAGAGTTTTTGGACGAGAAGCATGACAGTACAATATACGCGTTGACAGATATAATAAAACAGGAAGTCAAAGAAGTCAAAGAAGGAATTAGTGAAAATAGGGAAAGTATAGATGAAATGCGTAAATTGGTGGGGGGGGGGGGTAAAAGAATTTAGTAAACAAGTAAGAGACGAAACAAGCAGCAAACTTAAAGAAATAAATAACATCAATTTGGAAACAATGAAGGAATGTAAGAATATGAAAGTAGTAATGAATGAAAAGGTTGATGAAATAAAACAGATAAATCAGGAAATAGCGAAGGAAAACGAGAAAAATGTAAAAAGGGCAGTCGAAGAGTGGACGGTTGGGGTACCGGTGGAGCCGCAACCAGCGACATACGCGAGTGTGGCATCGATGCCGGAGCCAAAGTACAAAACCCTCCACTCTTTGATTGTCACGGACAAAGAAGAAGTCATGACAGGGTCAGAGATAGTGACGGAGGTAGGAAAAGTTATAGAGGCAAGGAAGGAAGGAATAAAAATAGAAAGGATTAGAAAGGGAAAAGATAGAAAAGTAATAATAGGACTTAGTGATAAAAAAGATAGGGACAAGATAAAGAATAAAATAGAAAAAAGCGGGAAGTTAAATGTAGAAAATATAGAAAATAAAGACCCACAGGTTGTGCTGTATGGGGTGCTTAAAACGAATACTGATCAAGACATCGTGGATGCAATCAGGATCCAGAACGAGCACCTCATGCAGCCAGGCGAGAATAGAATGTTAGTGAAGTATAGGAGAAGGGGGAAGGATGAAGGCACCGAGCACGTGGTGCTGACGGTGTCGCCGGGGCTTACAGCAATCTAAAAACTTAGACAGTCTTTAAAAATGAGCGAGCCTAAGCAGTATAATTAAACATATAGTAATAAAGAAATAATTTAAGGGGCATGTAAACATTGAACAAACAAATAACAAAAAGTAAAACTACACGTAAGAAATTATAAACAAATTGAATTAGAATTAGAAATTAAATAAGAATATATGTAAAGAATGTAAAGTAAAAGAGTATATAAACGATGTTAAACAGACCAGGATAAGAGTACAATTAAAAAATATAAGGTAATAATAGACTAGTTAAAATATTGTAACAAATAAGATGTAAACATAATATTGTAATAACGTAAGAACTATAATGTAAAAGTAAAGAACAAAACATGGAATAGTAATAATATTAGAAATCTTGTGAACATAAAATTGTAATAAAGAGTAACAAAAACTAAATATTGTAACAAAGTAGAAAGAAAATGTAACAGTAGAAATTAAGGCACTGAAGTATCAGTAAAATATGTATATGATAGGACCTACATATAGTAGGTAGAAACATATTAAAACGTCACAATAAACAAATGCAACCAATTGTCCTGGCTAATGGCTGGGGGAACAATATTATAAATAAAAAAAAATGGACTGTCTTGTCTGAAAATAAATGAGTTTTTTTTTTATTATTAATGCACGGTTGCTGAGGTGATTTTGACGGTAATTTATGTATTCAATAGCGGTTAGCGCATTTCCGACAAAATACCTCGGATACCGGCCAAAAGTGGTTTATTTCAAAATTGTTCATCAAGCTATTTCTGTGGTCGCCATAAAAATGTTGAAAATATTTACGAATGAGAGATTTTTTTTTTAAAGTTACATGTTATAAACTCAACACTGAATACATTCGTCACTATTTCAGTAATAAGAACCATTTGGTTTCACACCTACATACAGCATCTACTTTCGACATGACACTTCGACACTTCGACGTTCTTTTGAACTCACTCCTTTTGAACACTTTTTCTATTTGAATTTAAATTAAAAACTAACAAACGTGTGATTTGTGATTGCAGGGCCACTAAATATAAAAAAAAAAAAAACTTTCTACCGAAGAATATTATAATATTCTTATATCTATAGGTATCATGAAAATTCATTTTATTACGAGATTTTAACATTTTTTTCTCTTGTTCTTTCACAAAGCCCCACTTTTGCGCAAAACTGTTGTCGCCGGCCACACAGTTTTTATTTTATTTTACCTCATCTACTACACAGCTGACACTGGTCAATAAAATTTATAAAATGGCAGATTGATAAAGGAAATTGGAGCTTTGCGGGGTATGTCAATCAGCAACGTTGTGATTTTTGTGTTTTTTTTCTAAAATTGTGTTATTTCTGTTCGGTTTTTAATGTGTAGTATTGATAGAATATTATAGTTATTCGTTGACGTGCACAAGTGTGGGCACTACAGTAGGGATACAACTACAAAATGCGTGCTAAATTGGATACAAAATGCGCCAAAACTCCCTAGGAAATTTCAGTAAAGCGTCTTTACTGATCGTTGACTACCCCGACTATTTATTTGGACTTTGACTGGACTTTGGACTTGACGATTTAAAAATTTTGTGACGAAAATTTGAAAGAATATTCTATTTCCCACCTTTTTTACTTGATACTGGCAAGTGGTTATATTTATTTATAAATTATATAAATAAATAAAAATTTGAAAAACAGTTGACCTAAAGGCCATCCGTGCAACTTCCAGCTACACGTTTAAATTTTATCTAATGCGTCCCAAAAATTTTCACTAATAATTTTCTTTCATCATCATTTTTGCGTCAAGTCAAAGGAAACTTAATTTATCCATACAATCTGTCAGTGTGTATTTTCTTGTGTAGATGAAACGTATTTTTACAGTGGTACACCTACCCGTGTAGGTGGGCCTAAATTAACCGGAAAAAGACTGCGGAGGTTTAAAGTAACTGAACCTGTATTAAATATAGATGACGGAAACAACTCACAAACCTTGCCTTTGTAAAAGCCTTTTATTTTTACCAAAAGGCGGTTTTGTGACCTTTAAACTACGCCGAATACGTAAGGGGGTCAGGGAGTACAATGTACAGACGACAAAGTACCGGGTGTACCACATTCCGATCCTATTACAATGGCAATAATGTTTAAATATATTGTACGAGTACATTGTACAGTCACGGACACCTGTGTGTACCACACACAGTTTTCCGCGACTGTATAATAGGTAGGACAGTCGCTGAAATCTGTGTGTTACACATTTTGCACTTATTGGCTGAAGGTGACAATCTTCGTTTGAATTTTAATTGGTATTTTTGTTACATGACTATAATATTTACTAAAAAGTGAAAGTATTCATTTCAAACAACTATGATTTTGAAATTAACATTTTTGCATAATATATTTTTTAAATAATAATTTATTTGCCTTTTTTCCTTGTTCTATACACAGTACACATACGTTTTCATGAAGGCGTGCAGATAAAAATCGCGTAGCTTATAATATTAATGTGTACATTCTTATGTGATATTAATATTTTTAAATAAAATTAGTTAAGTAGTTTCGGAATACTGACATACCTACTTAACAACACAAGGCATACTATTTCAATACCTACTTTCTGATAGATCAGGAATTATTCACATTAAAGACTTTAGAACTTAGACATAATTTTTTCTCGGATAACAAAGAAATATAAAGTTGATAAAGCTATGAAAGTTTAATGGCACTTGGTCCTCCGCAAACTTATACATAAAACATCGCCACTTACCATAATCGCTAGGCCTCTCATCGACTCTGAACAAACTTTATTTACATGATCTTTACAGATCTGTACAAAAACAAACAGTGGCACTCCAGGAGTGCCCTCAGAAGTGAAAATAGCGGACAGGTAAGCATGCGGCGCGCAACAGTAACAGTAATCCAATAATTTATGTTACGAGATGAGTCCTTTATTTTCCTACTTTACTAATACCTGAACTCTGAAGTACCTGACTACATATTTTACTGGTAACTTAATTATATACCTAATGAGTAATGACACAAATAATAAGTGACACAAAAACATTCTTCTGAAAAATAAAAAAAATAAAAAAAGAATCACAAAAATGTTTATAAATATCTGTCCGAATTCGTCCCCATCACATCCCAAATTTTCATACATATTATAGCTCATATAGCTTAAAAATGCGTAGTTTCTGAGAGATAAGACCAATCTTGATTGATTTTTTCCACAAAGCTCCCTACATACTTTCTTGGTAATACTTGCAGCCGTTTTCGAGAAACCGATTATATAAACAAGGTTGTCTCGTTTTAAGTATATGGTTATAATAATCAGTTACCTACCATTTATTATCTACTTATACAAAAGGTATATCGAAAACTAGCTTTTGCCTGCAGCTCCGTCCGCGTAGATACATTATCCTGCGGGAACACTACTTTTTCGGGATAAAAAAATATCCTATGTCCTTTCCCGGGACCCACAATATGTCTATACCAAATTTCATAAAACTCGGATCAGCGGTTAAAGCGGAAAGAGGTGACAGACAGACAGACACATAATATTCGTATAGATATAGAAGTATAGATGTACGAAAATCCTAGGTATATTTGCCTAGGTACCTAATTTTTGTTATTACAGTTCGGTAACTGAATTGTAGCAATAATTTTTAACAGGGTCCTCTCTCGTATTACTTTAAGCGTGAAATGGGCGTCAGAGTAAAAATTTCAAGTTTTCAAAAGCCAACGCAAACTGTAAAATTCTTTTCAGTGTAAGTTACTTAACTGCAAATTATTTGTTGTTATATGTTGTGAATACATTTATAAACTGTATTATTATCTAATAGTATATTCTATTACTAGCTGACCCCGGTCCCCGACAGATGTTGTTCTGTCTTATATATGAGCTCGAATGAATAAATGACTACACCTACTCCTACACATACTCCTATACATTTCCAATATTAAAAAAAAGGTCCAAAACCTATATATATATATATATATATATATATATATATATATATATATATATATATATATATATATATATATATATATATATATATATATATATATATATATATATATATATATATATATATATATATATATATATATACTACTGGTTATAACATTACCAAAAATATATATAACATATCCAAAATATTATCCATTAAGCTGGAAAAAATATTTAAAAATCACTATCATTTTTGCGCGGTTTAAACACGCCATTTTCGCGGGCTTGGGTTGTGACGTCGTCGTACACGAAAAAGACAGTTGACAGTTAAAATCATAGACGAGTCAGGGCATAAAATTCAATAAACGTCAGTCATGTCATTGTCATGAAAGACAGCTTCGTGTAGTGTGACGTCACACACGCGCGTCACCATTGGTCGCGACTCACGACCAATGGTGACGCGTTTCGCAATTTTAAATACCCCGGGCTGATTTTGCATTTTTTATATATATATGTAGAAGACATGGGATAAACATGCTTCAAATATCGCACTATATTAAAGTACTGGCTCTCAAATTAACACTGTGGGCTTAATGTGGATAATGTTGGTTACAAAAGAGAAGAAACAGCATTACTTCACTTCTATTCTCAATAGAACTTAAAAAAAGCACTTCACACTGTTTTAATTACTTTTCACTGTCTATTAAAATAATAACGACTCTGCACTTATTTCACTATCACTTTAAAAGAACACCGATAGTTTCCGAGCCAACCTCTCGCCACGACGGCTGGTAGAATAATGTTCCGTGACCATTCCTTGGAGGGAAGACGTGATCCCCACTCCCACCACACCGAACGCGCGAGCTCGTCAAACTGGACTCTATCAGCGCCAAACAACATGGCGCTAGTGTTCCCGTCAACTATACTTCCTGTCTTTACTGTCTCAATTCATAAAGCTGACTGTACTTTGTTTCAAACTCAAACTCAAAATTTTTATTTCCATGTAGGTTATAATATAACACTTATAGAATTGTCCTACATTATGCCTACCACCGGTTCGGAAACTAGCCCGGCGAGAAGAACCGGCGTAAGAAACTCGCACGGGGCCACCTTTTAGCAAAAAGATGGGAAAATTGTTCTTTTCAAAAAAATATTTTACAATGTTGTAACTTAATCTATATAACATTAGTCATAAGTACATAGAACATACTTAAGTACATAAAAGCAGCCTCGCATGGGGCCATCTTATTCCCAAGGTGTGCAATCGTTAGTGAAATCACTGACTTTATAATAAGCTTTAGCACACAAACGTTCTTTAACAGCTTTTTTAAATTTATTAATGGAAAGATTTTGAACGTTTTCTGGGATTCTATTGTAAAGGCGTATACATTGACCTTTAAAAGATTTACTTACTTTACTAAGTCTGATCACTGGTATTTCTAACTTGTTCCTATTTCTAGTATTCCTACAATATGTGTCACTTTTCTTTTTAAAATTCGTTAAATTCTTTCTGACATACAACACATTGTCCAAAATGTATTGAGAAGCAACGGTCAGAATACCTATTTCTTTAAATTTTTCTCTCAGAGATTCAAAACATGACATCTTATAAATAGAACGTATAGCTCGCTTCTGTAGCACAAATATTGTATTAATGTCCGCAGCGTTTCCCCAAAGAAGAATGCCATATGACATTATACTATGAAAATAACTATAATAAACTAGCCGCGCTGTATCCTCATCGGTAATTTCTCTAATTTTTTTGACTGCATATGCTGCAGAACTGAGCTTATCTGCCAGATTTGCAATATGGGGACCCCACTGTAATTTACAATCTAGTGTTATTCCTAGAAATACAGTGGTGTCCACTAAGTTCATTTTCTCATCATTTAATAGTATATTGGTTTGTGCCTGCCTAACATTTGGGAGGCTAAACTTTAAACATTTCGTTTTATTTGAATTTAAAAGTAAATTATTAACATTAAACCAATGTACCATTTTTGAGAGAGCACTATTTACCTCGTCATAATTTGACTGTCGTCGCTTCACATTAAAAATTAGTGAAGTGTCATCGGCAAAGAGTACTATCTCATGCTTATCTTTAACTAGATAAGGAAGGTCATTTATATAGATGAGAAAAAGAAACGGGCCTAAAATTGACCCTTGTGGCACACCTAATTCTATTTTGGTCCCAGTAGACCTTGTAGAATTAACTTCTACTCTCTGCGTTCTATTTTTAAGATAAGAATCTAAAAGTTTAAGTGCCGTGTCCCTTATACCATAATGGTATAATTTTTTGACCAACGTAGCATGCTCGACACAGTCGAAAGCCTTGGATAGATCACAAAAGACACCAAGTGCATCATGCGATCCCTCCCATGCCCCAAATATGCTGCATAGAAGACTGATGCCTGCGTCTGTTGTGGACCGACTTTTAGTAAACCCGAATTGGTTACTTTTTTTGTTGTTGTTTGATTTAGACAATCTACTACCAGATTGTTACTCCCGTACATAATGGCTAGATCCAGGTAGAACGTATGACTGTAACCGAATGAAGTACCAATTGCTCAAACCCACTTAAATCCATTATTTCATATCCACTTAAGGTCAATATTTACTATCTAGTTCATAGTACCCATCGCATACCTTTTATGCCGTAGATCAACCGCATTAAAAACCGGATTAAAATAATGACACATTCGTGATCCACATTAGAATCTAGGATGATAACGCAAATATTCTTTGACGCAATGAAAAACATATGAACGTTACTATATCCTCATCACTAGTACATGTCATCGAAACTTGTCAGTAAGTGATAATAGAAACCCAAAAATAATATCATTTCTCATCGTAACTTTGTATCAAACAGCAAGTAATAGCGTTGTACCGTCAACAGCAACATCATTACTATGTAATAACGACAAACATACCTACATGCCATCGTCACTACACAGCAATAGGATACCAATATTAACCGCATAATACTATGCCTTTGTCACTACTCAATGTGTATTAATAAGTAGCGACAGGATACCATCATCAACATCATTATGTCTTTGCCACTACTCAATGTGTATTAATAAGTAGCGACAGAATACCACCATCAACAACATCATTGGTGTGTATTAATGACGTACATACTTGACATCATTCTTACACAGCAACGGAATTCCATCACCAACAACTCATTACTATGTAGTAATGGGATACCATCAACAACAACCACCATAATTATATTCCCACCATTGTAACTCTTGTAACTGTTGTAACTTAGGATCAACAGCTGTAACCACCAAATAAAACCCATTGATGTGATCTCAAGGGTGCCCTAGGGGCAGCTTTAGCATGCCTTGAGACCTTCGATGAAATTAATAGAAAATTAGAGGAGGAGTAGGTACGCACCACGTTGCAATGGCTAAAAGCCAAGAACAAAAGAGTAAAGCATCACGAGAATGAAGATAATTGATGTCTATTAAGCTGCTACCGTCAAATCAAAACGCTAATTCAATTAAACTGCTTTAAATCACGACTGCTTTTCTTTGAACCCCTTTTTTGCTGTCGATTAAACTCAAACTCAAGATTTTTATTTCCATGTAGGTTATAATATAACGCTTATAGAATTGTCCTACATGATGCCTACCACCGGTTCGGAAACTAGCCCGGCGAGAAGAACCGGCGTAAGAAACTCGCACGGGGCCACCTTTTAGCAAAAAGATGGGAAAATTGTTCTTCTGTCTTGTTGTCAATTAAGCTTTGATGTCCGATAGTTAATGTAACCCATCGTGTGTATACTCATGGACGTACCATACAAACTATTGTAATGTTATGATCATTGAAATTAACATTGTCTAAAAGTAGGTATGTAAGATTCCAAATTTACAGTTTCAACAAGTTTTAGCTTTTCTTTAAATTACAAGCAGACACACTGTGTTTTAACAGTATGTCATATGGTAGACCGTAGCGAGAGTGGCTACCATAAACGATAAAGTGACAAAGTTCCTTAACACTTTTGGAAAAAGTTCCAACATACACGATGTTCTATAAAGTCCGCTTTTGAAATTGATAATCAATTATTATTTTGTGTTACTACATGTGTAGTACCCCAATAAAGAATTAAAACTGTATGTCTATATGCTTCAAAAGTAAACAGCAAGTTTGAGCTTCATTAAAGTAACTGCAGGCGCCAGTGGCGGATTATTCTAAAGGCAATCTAGGCATGTGCCTAGGGGCGCGAGGGTACAAAGGGGCGCTCCGACCAAGCGAGGTGGTATACCCGGTCAGGCCGAAGCCCTGGGCGATCACCCCCCGCCCCCAGGGGCGCCGATGACATGTTTGCCTATGGCGGTCTCAACGTTTGATCCGCCTCTGGCAGGCGCCTAACAATTGCAACAGACAACCGGTGTAAAGCCGCAACATGTATCATACAGTTAAAAATCAAACGTTAAATTCTTATTTGTCATCTTTACCGATTCCGCCTGATATAAAAAGATTTATAGTATGTCCAATAAATAGGTTGTAGTTTGTTTAAGAACCAACTTCGTAATCACTGAAGTCTGCTAAGTCAGTATCGACTCGACAGTGTTATTCACTTTCTTATAAGACCAGTATGAATGTATGACACACCCAAAACAAATAAAGAGCATTGGTAATTTTATTATAAGAAATTGTAAACTGAAAACTATAGTCGTTTCATTTATCAGTTATGTTACAAAATTTTTTTGATATCACGAAATGAAATCTCGATAATGACATGTAATTGCCAAAAGATAAGGTAATTAAACTTAAGTACTGCATTTTCCGGTGTGACCTTCAGCGGTCATTCAAACAATAATAATAATAGGCTTTAAGATGTATGTACTATGTACTCGTTTTTACTTTACGTTCCTTTTTACTCATTTACTTGAACTTCTAAAAACCTTTGCTTATAAATCCAGCATAATTTAGCACCACTAATTATGATACAAAAACAACTTCACCAAGTATCTCCCATCATTGTGAAGCGACTAGACCAGTCCACTAAAGATGTGCACTTGGCGCTGTCGCTCAAGCTGCTCGGTCGCACAGCGCTGCTCGCTGCATACCTTGGAGCGCCCATCGGTACTCGGTTGCCGTTACCGCTCGAACCTCGAACTTCCACCTGCACATAAAAATAACGGCACAACAATAATGTTCTACTAAAGAACTTCTTTTAACTTTAACGGGAAAATGTAGTAATCATTATTCAATAAATTGAATTTTAATTAACGATCTAAGATTTTTTTAAGAAAATGTAAGTACTGTTAGACTCTCATAACACCAAAGAAGAATACAAGTGCGTTTACAATCTTTTATAAAGTAACCAAGTTCACCGGAGTCCAATGCTGAGCTTTCCGACCCGCCGCAGTCACGGCCACTGGACCGTCCAGAGCGCGTGACACCGCCGTCGTCACGTATTCATACCATCACCACCAGCCACGGTTTATACCACTTTCTCTCGATTGTAATAAATACAAAGCAGATACACCTGCACATATTAAAAACAATAAGTTAGGGGCCCCGCGGCCCATCTTTGAGCTTACCGAGCTATTGCCACTACTACATTGCAGTCTGCCACTGCCACGGCACTGCAGCACAGTCATTGTAGAACTCCCGGCACGATCCACTCTTCAGAGAATTCGGCCCGCTGTTGTCCCATCTTTCCGCAATTACGCCATACATTTAGCGTGCTGCCTTGGTTGCACACTACCAAACTTCATCCACATTATTAGCACTGATTATTATCACTTTTGTAAGCCGCACAAAAGATTACACTTTTTTTTTCACTACCCTCACTTTTTTTTTAAACTTGAACAAAGGATTGAAATTCTTATCTTGAACCAACATGAATCCCACTTTCTGATGCTGCTGAAGACATGGGATAAACATGCTTCAAATATCGCACTATATTAAAGTACTGGCTCTCAAATTAACACTGTGGGCTTAATGTGGGTAATGTTGGTTACAAAAGAGAAGAAACAGCATTACTTCACTTCTATTCTCAATAGAACTTAAACAAAGCACTTCACACTGTTTTAATTACTTTTCACTGTATATTAAAATAATAACGACTCTGCACTTATTTCACTATCACTTTAAAAGAACACCGATAGTTTCCGAGCCAACCTCTCGCCACGACGGCTGGTAGAATAATGTTCCGTGACCATTCCTTGGAGGGAAAACGTGATCCCCACTCCCACCACACCGAACGCGCGAGCTCGTCAAACTGGACACTATCAGCGCCAAACAACATGGCGCTAGTGTTCCCGTCAACTATACTTCCGTACTATTGACTTGCTTGTCAATTCAGCAACAAAATATTAACCTCTTCGACATATATATATATATATATATATATATATATATATATTTTTTTTTCGGTTTAAATAAGAACTAAATTGAAAAAATTTCTTTTAGTTATAATGTGACGACAATAAAGATAGGGGAAAAAATATTTCAGGCAAATTAAATTTTCATGCATATTCGCTCCTTCCCGGAACCTCTCCACTAACACTTCAACTTTATGGTATGGTATTAATAGTTCAAATTGACTTTTAAGTAATCGTTTGTATGGGAGTAGTTGTTAAAAGTGTTGTTTGTAGACTTTTTCAAGCAATTTTTAAAAAAATTCTCTCCGTAAGAACCATCCTCGTACTTCAAGGAATATTCTCAAAAAAGAATTAGCGAAATCGGTTCAGCGGTTCTCGAGATTTGCGCTTAACAACACATTCAGCGATTAATTTTTATATTACAGACTATAGAAGCTACAATCTATTTAACTGATCTTGATTAGTACTTTCCTTATTATCCTCTAGCTTCTGTAACTATAAATATGGTATTGAATTTATGAAATGAATGAAGTAAATATGAAATTTGGTATATAAATAATATATTATAATGATTATAAATCTCGGTTTTGGCACCATAAAATAAAATAATAATAGATTAATATAATATTTTAGGGGTGGTTTAAATGTGATGTGTGGATGAAAAATATATTTGTAGTTCTACCACGTTGTGTAGCGGGGTGGCATTTCTTAACTATGACACTTAGAAACTTGCAATTTTATGCTGATAGACCATGCTTAAACTCGTTTTAAAAATTATTCGAATGAAATCAGACAGTAACCTGAAGTAATAAAAAAAAAAGAAATTTAACAGTAACAGAACCCTCCTAGACTAGACATTTCCTGACATGATCTTGGTTAGTTATTTTATTTTATAGTGCAAAATAATTTTTACTATGTTTGCCAATATTTTGAATGTTATCATACATACTATGTTATTATATTTTAAATGTTATCTATTTGTTATGTCTTCAAAAGATTAAATTTTTTCGTCAATTAATGTTATAATCTGTAGCCTAAAAGTTACAGATTATTACAATAATAATAATTGATAGCAAGATGTACGACACGTCGGTGTGAGGGGACCTTTACAAAATCCTTCACCTCCACATGCAATTCTCACGGTAGCATTTAAATACACTATAGGTGTACCAGAATCTCATGGCAAATAGGGAAATAAAATTTTGTAGTGTGCAATAATGGGGAAATTGGATTAAACAAACTTGATACTGGCTAATTTTTAATTACGTCTTTAGTATTATTGAACATGAATTATAATGAGACTATATGAAGAGTATTCTTATACATCGGGTTAATAATGTAGAAAATATTTCATGAAAAATAAATCAATCGTGAATTACTTTATAATATACTTATTTATTACAAATAACATACAATTAAATTGGCAACTTTTACGTTTAATTAATGTTAAAATTTCCTTCCGAACTGTATAGAACTCGTTTATTTTATTCTTAATCAACTATAAATCGAAACTGTCTTAAGTTGATTTTCTTTTTTCCTCCTCTCCTCCTTTTACCAGGCATGGAAAACAAACCATCATTCGATGTGCCATCAGCTACGATTCACCGTAAAGTAGTACTGGAAACACATTTAAAGAAGTCACAATAAGTACCTAAGAAAATATAAAAAAACTACAAGTATCAAAATAACTCACTCTAACTAACCGGTCAACTATACCACGAGCTTTAAATTATAAGATTGAGTTCGATTTAGACCTTCTTCTTCCTGTATTTTACGATAGATATTGAAAACAATATTTCTCGCTTGAGATCGAATTGCCTTTTTCGACATTTTCACAAAAACAACAAATTTCAAGAACAAATTCACAAAATTTTAGCAGCGGTTGACAGATCACGTACTTTGATTTGACGTTTCACACTTGACATTGCCATATGAAAATCACTTTATTTTATTTTTTTTAAATGCCATGAGATTCTGGTACACCTATACGTAATAAGGTCTCGCAACCGATAGATCATATTAGATGAGGTGTATTATGTGTAAGATACCATTCATACAACAACTGCTGTTACACGTTTTTTATAATAATATCTATGTACGCTTCTACACCACGTCAATCTGGTCCCGTGGTAAGTTCTCGAAGAACTTGTGTCACGGGTACCAGACAACGGAAATATATTTAATACTTTTAATACTTTACATAATATTATATTTAAGATTTTTACTATATAATATATACACACATTTAATATTGTATAAAATTGACCCAGGAATACAGAAAACTTTTTTGTGCACTTTTGGAATTCGAACCAGCGACCTCCGAACGCGCTAACCACTGAGCCATAGAGATCGTCAAATAGTGCTCATGAACACCCCCGAGGTCCAGTGGTTTAGAGCTTGGATCTCAACTCCGGAGGTCGTGGGTTTGATCCCCGCGTCAGAACAACAAAAAATGGTTTTTCAGTTCTGGCTAGGACAATGCAGTCTGATCACCTGATTATCTGACAATGAAAATGACGGGCATGTAAAAAGTCGGTTCTGCGCCTGATCTCATGACAGTCGTGTCGAGATTAAGGGGAGAGGGAGTGCTCTTGTGTCTTACGCACTAACTTGGGCACCATAAAATAACTACTGCCTAGCTTTATTTCAAACAAACCGGCTGTGATCGCCAAAAATCAATCAAATTTACCCCATGAAAAAAATTTCATACCTAGGTAGTAGTACAGGTGTACTACTCTACTAAGGTACGCTGCTGCAAAGTAGGCAATAAATATAAATAAACCAAATATGGTTTGTTGCAGACTTGTCGACGCCTATAGGCGTCTCGTAATGTACTGGTCTCTCTACACTATATTTAAATGATAAATTATAGCTAAGAACAATCTCAATCATGTCAGATTTCATACTAAAAAACTAGATCCAAATTGGTCCCAGACAGATTCGTCAAACTTATAATAATAATAATTCCGATTTCGGTGACGGTGGCCGGCTTTATTGAAACCAAGCCAGCTACGCAGGAGTTATTTTATAGTGCCCAAGTGTGTGCGCAGTACACAAGAGCACTCTTTCTTCTTTTACTCTCGTAACCCAGTGGGACGGATCGGATGACCGACACGACTGGCGAGAGATCAGGCACAGGACCGACTTTTTACATGTCCATCCGACGCATGGATCATCTTTCTTGTCAGACAATCAGGTGATCAGCCTGCATTATCCTAACCAAATTTGGAAACAATATTTTTTATTGTTCCAATGCGGGAATCGAACCCACGACCTCTGAGTAGAGAGCCAAGCTCTAAACTGCTAGACCACGGAGGCTGTTTTTAATTTGAGGAGGCTGTTTGTTCCAACTTGTAACACAACCCCTCTTTTTACATACATACATACATACATATAATCACGCCTCTTTCCCGTAAGGGTATAGGCAGATACAGCCTCTTTCCCGTAGGGGTAGGCAGATACCACTTCCTTCCACTTGCTACGATCCTTACATACTAGTTTCGCTTCGTCCTCTTTCATTCTTACCATCCATTCCTTCTCTTACATGCAACGTAGCGAAGCGGCTCTCCATGGACCACTTTTCGCCTCCGCGAGAACGAGACGTGATGGGTGGCGAACCACATCGCCGCCATTTTGGATAATTAAATTATTTTTATGATTATCCATTGCATTCCCACGGATTGGCGGAGAGGGTAGGAATAGGGGAAGAGAAGGATAGGTGGTGTGGAAAGGAAGATTGGTAAGTAAGAATGGGAAATAGGAAATGTAGGATATTACCGCCCAGGAGGGCAACGGATAGGACAGTAATAGCTAGGGAAGCCGGGGTCGCATACCCGTATACTATTCCACAACTACCGGACAGGTAAGTTGGGATGAGTATCCCATGACATTTTTACATGACTCTTTTTACGTCAGGGTTAAAAAGGTATAGCAGTAGTTAAGCCGTACATAATATTATAAATAATTAAAACCTGCAAGCTAACCTATGTGAACTTATTTTAATAAGAGCATATTATTATAAATAAAAAATGTATTAATAAAAATTTCAAATTTATAATAATATCAAATCGGTGTCTACAAATTTAATTTAATACAAGGTGTTCTTTGTCATAAAGTTTAAGTTCACGTAACTCAAGGTAGATTTAATACTTCGCTAATTGAACTTGTTAAAATTATTTGAGGAGCTTTAATTTTATGAAAGTTTCAAATCAAATCTAATAATGTATTTGTTTAAAATTAACAAGAATTAGGTTTTAACAAACTTTAAATCGAGTTGATGCTTTAAATAATCGACATCGAATTGATAATAATGAAACAATGCAACACACAAAGTAATGATTACGTAATATTTTTCTTAATTTTCGCCTGTGTCAATTTGCGCCAAAGTCATCAAACATTCTAAAATGATGATAAACAAACTTGAGGTTTGCCAGACATCTGGCATGGACGCCATCTTTGCCGATTGCCAGCTGCTAGGTACGAAATAGCCTTAATTGCAACACACGTCACCGAAGTGTTGGACATTTGCCAATCGCGGTCGATAAGACCCACAGCCTTTATTGAGGGTTTTAAATTTTATTGCTGTGTAAACTACACTATTTAATTGACTTATAATGCGTTTCAAATGAGAATAGGAACGTCAATGACCTTTTTCTGTCAAATATAACTTTAAAAGTGCGAATAGACAAACTTATAGGCATATAAATATTAATAGCCTTGCATCGAATTTAAATAAAAACGTTAAATAGTAATAAATTATCTAAACATAAATGTAACTATCATAACAGTCTAAATTCGAAACAATATGGCGCCGACTCGATCCTATTCTCATTTGAATCGCACTATATCTATTTTATAAATTAACAATGATGTTAATTTTATTCTTAATTTTATAAAACTATTGTAGTAAAGTAAAATTAACAGCATATTTACGAAGGTGTCTTTAGTTCGTTATCTACTTTATATTGTAGGTACTTAATTGTTTCTTAATTATCGAATTATTTATTTTAAACAGTTTTCAGTTTAAATTATCGAAAATATATAGGAAATATATCCATATGCGAAAATGATTGCCCGGTTTATCTTAACTATTTAACTATCTTCAGAGAAAAATCCTGACGGCTAATTATGAAGTATTTCGAAGCATGCAACAAGGGTTTTTACTATTAATATCTAGCTAATAGTTTAATAACCACAACAATAGTAACATTATACAATAAGATTACATTATTTACGTCATTAGGAAGTTATTAATTTATTTCATCACAGTAAGTTTACACAACAAAGGTATAATCATCAAGAATAATAAGGCAGGAGACTTTTCTATCCGTCTATAAAGTTCATAGGTAAGTAAATAATTTTCTATAAAAAAATATCGAACATACTGTAAATCGTTCTACCTACTTATTATAATAATACTAGCCTGTTGTGTCTCATTGCTAGATAAAGGAGGGGAGGCCTTTTCCTCTATAAATCGCGATCCGTCGCTATGGTGGGCCAGTCCTTATCAATGGCATCTTATTCGTCGTGCCACCTTTTTAGGTCTGCCTCTTCCGCCGACCAGTCGGTAGCCACTCTGAATTCTAAAATAAGATGTGTATAGAAATATAAATCTTATAGAAAACCCAGGACAGACTGTCCTGGCGCCGCAGAACGAAAAGAGCCGACCCCAAATAATGGGAAATGGCTAGGACAAAGAAGAAGAAGATAGAAATATAAATCTATTAAAATTTTCATTTTAGTTTCTCTGTAGCCGACGCGTTTTTTAACCGTTTCAATTTTAACATAAGTGTTACAGTTTGGTTCTTAACAAATAACAAGTTATGCAAGATTGCTGTGTAGTGTATACATAGTGCAGATTGTTATGCAGTATGTTGTGTCTATATTATGAAATAAAAGGGGAATTAAGTTTATCCACAAGTTATTAAACTTAGAATTTTACCAAATTAAGTAATTCATTCTTTATATTACAAATGAGAAGTTAGTCTTATAAAAAGTCTATCCTCTATATTTTTATGATCCAAATATTGTACTCCGTAATATTATTAAGATGTATTTATTTTTAATAAGTAACTTGAACATTTCTTTATACTTTATATGTTTTTGAGACCCTTTTTTCTTATTATTCCTATTCATCTAGACATTTTCTATTTAAAGTATTTTATCTAATATTTAAAAAATAATGCAAAAAGCTTTAAACAAACAAGAGCTGGCATGTAATTTAATTTTTTATAAAATAATTAACCCGACGGTGACTACGCCTAAATTATTATATAGCCTATGTTACATGGACAGTTAATATGACGAATCTATTGACACCTAATTAAAGCTAGTTTAGTCGCTACGGAAGAACGTACGTACATATCTACATAAATTTCCAAAATCATTACCCTATCTTTTGGCTTCGCTGTAGTCGGATAGAAACCGTAATTTGCTAGCTAGTTAGAACCAAGCACTTTAGATAAAGATGTAAGATTAAAATAATATATATTTAGATGCTTGTTAAACTACTGTATAGCGTGTACACTGTGGCCATGTTATAATTCGCCACAGGTGCCGCGATCCACGCGGTCCTCTTGACATTTGTGCAGCCTTCGACCACATCTGGGTCACTGTTTAATGGAAAACGAAAAAACATGGCCACGTCGGTGACAATAATAATTGTAAACTGTATTGGTATGGGTGTGGGTTGTTTTGTATGTATGGGTGTTTGGAGTAGGAAGTTCGGTATTTGAGAAAATAATAATAGACTCTGTTTAGATTTCAGATGTAGAGAAAGCAAAGGACTGCAGAGCTAAGTATTTGGTTTTAATTTTATCTTGAGACCTCTACGCGTTTCTGCAATAAAAGGTTTTAACTTTTAACAGAAAGATGTTTTATTTCAGAAACGCGTCCGTTAAGACCCTTTCTGTTAAGACCCATTTATTAGCATCATATTGTCCAGCAAGAAAAATATAGTGACGAATGTTAAGTGACGAAAATATAGTGTAGGTGTAGGTAGGAAGAATAGGTGTTAATTGTAATTATAATTGCAAGAAAAATATATTAAAAAGCACAACTTCATAAACATTTTCGTCAACATTTGCAAGATTTTGGTGTCTGCGTGTGCGTGTACCAGATAATTTTCTTCAATGAGCAACACATATATGGTAAACTTCATAAATCCACGTCCTATTACTCAATATGATGTCCCTGATCTACATACTGTCAACATACAAAGTCAATTTATCAAAGTCTTTGTATGCTACCAGTTACTACTATGACAGTGCGTCAGGCTAATAGCTGTTTTAGATTAAGATAACGAGCATATTAGCATTTTAAATGCACTATACAGCTTAAATTGCTTTCTCACTATATGAAGATATGGCTTACAGCCAAATTACGGCGATCATCGTTTAAAACCGGGATACGACATGTGGAACGAAGCGTCTAAGAATTTTAGTTATTGCTGTAATATTGTAAGGGTAATAAAGGTCGTCTTTGTGTAGGACTAAGTACATATAGTCAAATAATATATATTACTAACGTTTATGTAATAGGACATTTTTAAATCTGCAAAAGTCGTATATTCTTTTCCGTAGAAAACATAAATATGTATCGAAAAATGCAAAAAGCGTATTATCAATTCAGTTGTTAAATTTAAAAGTTCCTCAAAAGGACAAAAAGTACCAGGATATTATGACAACACTTGACTTTATTTTTAGGGAATAATAAATAGATAGAGTTACATAGATATTTGTAGGTAACTTTATTGGTTTTCATTAAATAAGTATTAAGTAAAGTATTATTTAAAGAAAGATACACCATTAAAACTTCTCAAAGGAACGAAAAGATAAGTATTTGGATGCAAGCATTTACTTCTAAAGCAATCAAACTTGTACAGACTTAGATTACGTTTGATACAAAATATGAAAGTATTAATAACTTGTTTATTTAAGACTAGATGTTGCCCGCGATTTCGTGCGTGCAAAAGTTAGGGGCGATTTCACCATTCGCAATAAAAACTTCGTTTTATAAAACTTAGTTCTCACTAAGCGAGTTCATGCGTCTCGTTTTACGTCGAACGGGTTTCACCATATTTACGCTAATCGCGATAACGAAAACTGAGTTAAAATATTAAAGACGTAAAATATATTTGGAAAAGTGTGTTTTTCTAGAAATTCGATTTCTGTGAACTACCTAATGTGATATTAAACACAAATGAATACTGATTTTATAAATACAAACATTACAACTGTCATCTTATGAAACTTCGTACATGATAGCTCTTGAACGCGTTCAACGAAGTTAAACCGACGAAATCCGGCGTTCAGAACCTAAACTCAGCTTAGCTGGAAACGTGTTTCGTTTACGTTGGTGAAATGCAATTCGGAGTTATAAGCGCGTTTAAACGCGCAAAGCGAGTTTATTGTATACTGAGCGCGTTCAATTTCATTGGTGAAATCGCCCCTTAATCTCGGTAACCGTACATTTTCCGCGATTAAACCTATATCTTCACCCGTGGTCTACTCTATAATATCTGTGCCAAATTTCATCAAAATCGATCGAGTAGTTTCGGTGCCTAAACAATGCAAACAAACATATAAACAAACAAAAGATTTGACTGAAATGAATTAACAATATGTACTTACCTATTACAAATGTAACATTTAGTAACTAAAAACCTAGCATGTATTTTAGAAATAATTATACTAATACCTAACTACAATATTTCCATGCCCAAGAGGCAGAAATTTTGATACTGTACTGAAATTGTAAGACCAATGTAACAAATTTCCTGGAAATAAATAAATAAATAAATAAATAAAACAAACTTCTCCTGTTTACAATATTAGTATAGATGTCGACGATTGCAGGTTTTGATTATAAACTTAATTTTGATGATGAAGCCTGAATTTAGTCTTTGAATATATTTAGGGAGTTGTAATTAAGAAACAATGCATAATAATACGAGTATACCGTATTGTTATAGCTCAGGTGGATACTGTTGTGGTTTACAAGGAACCTAATATTTTATTAAAAAAATCTAAAATGTGTCCTTGAAATTCGAACTCTTGCAATAAACGTGTATTTTATTGTGTAGTGAATAAAGTTCAACTCTGAATAGCTATCTAAAAATGCAGCGCAGCATCTAGTATCGTCTCGTTTCGGTGTGAACTAACCCTTAGGCCTTAGCCATATCCTACTCCCTACTAATATTATAAATGTGAAAGTTTGCGACGATGGACGGGTGGATGTTTGTTACTCTTTCTCGCAATAACTACTGAATGGATTTTGATGTTTGGAATGGTAGTAGTTAAGGGCCTGCCTTAAAACAGAGGCTACTTTTTATCCCGGAAAAGTACAGTATTCTTGCGGGATACCCGATAGTATATTTACGCGGGCGAAGCCTTAGCCGAATAATAGTTCCTACACAGTGTATATTATATTTTAATTATTTTAACCTGTAACTTATTTAGTCATCCCAACTTACCTGTCCGGTAGTTGTGGTATAGTATACGGGCACGCGACCCCGGATTCCCTAGCTATTACTGTCCTATCCCTTGCCCTCCTGGGCGGTAATATCCTGTATTTCCTATTTCCCACTCTAACTTATCAATCTTCCTTTCAACACCACCTACCCTTCCCTTTCCCAATTCCTACCCTCTCCGCCAATCCGTGGGAACGCGATCGATAATCATAAAAATAATTATCCAATGTGCGGCGATGTGGTTCCATGCCACCCATGCCATCTCGATTCTGGCGGAGGTGAAAAGTATAGATGCCACGAATAGTGAATTGGCCGAATACCGAATATTCGTCAACGCTGTCGGCCGAAGCGCCGAATATTCAGCACGAAATACATACTTGTCGGGAGCGCGTTAGCTGGATAGACAAGTTGCAACCTGTTTTCCTCGTTGCGGTGGCGCGGGCGCGGCAGGCGACAACTAGCGTGTATAGTGAGAGGTTATTTTCTGAGGCTGGTAACATTTACGATGAAAAGCGTAGTCGTTTGCTACAAACTAAAAAATGCTGAAAAGCTTATTTTTATCCATCACAACTTACCACTGACAAATTTGAATTACTAAATTGTTGTAATTTGGAAATAAATACATAATTTTGAGTAACGTGTCTTTTTTAGATGATTTGGTATTCGGTATTCGGCCGAATAGTACGTATTATTTGGCCGAATACCGAATAGCAAAAAAAGTGGCCGAATAGGCCGAATACCGAATAGTTGCCGAATATTCGTGACATCTCTAGTGAAAAGTGGCCCATGGATAGCAGTTTCGCTACGTTGAATGTAAGAGCAGGAATGGATGGTAAGAATGAAAGTGAACGAAGCGAAACAAGTATGTCAGGATCATAGCAAAGGGAAAGAAGTGGTCTCTGCTGCCTACCCCTACGGAAAAAAGGCGATGTATATATGTATGTTACTTATATTTTAGATAATATTCACAAATATACTGTTCTTTACTGTTCTGCAAATGATTGGAATATTTTGATATTTTCAATCTGCTTAAATCTGCATAAATGTTTTTTGTATTGTTCTGCAATCACTCCCCAGTCCCCAGGCAGCCTCTAACTCTTAATTTGAATTGCTTACTGCAACTAATTAAGTTTTAAATAACTTGTTACTAGATATCTACTATGTTGTATGAATTCACCAGATTTTTTAATTAATAATTTCAGTAGTTTTACAATGTGCGAACAGAGGAGTATGATATATGGAAGAAGGTGTGCAGAAAGCTAATACTTTTGAAATAATGCTTAAAAATAATAATATCTATGGACGTTTCACACCACGTCAGTCTGGCCCCGTGGTAAGTATCCGAAGAACTTGACGTGTTACGGGTACCAGACAACGGAAATATATTTAATACTTTTTATAGTATACTTATATTTAAGATTTTTATTATATTATACACATATTTAATACACATCCATGACCCAGGAACACAGAAAACTTTTTTGTTCCCTGGCGGGATTCGAACCCGCGACCATACACTCACCACTGAGCCACAGAGGTCGTCATATGTCAATACATACATAATTGAATATACAAAAATAACAACAAAACACACTACGTCAAATTAATATTCGACGACCTCCGTGGCTCAGTGGTTAGCGCGTTGGCGCTAAAGCCGGAGGTCGCGGGTTCGAATCCCGCCAGGGAACAAAAAGTTTTCTATGTTCCTGGGTCATGGATGTGTATTAAATATGTGTATTTTATAATAAAAATCTTAAATATATGTATAGTATACAAGTATTAAATATATTTCCGTTGTCTGGTACCTACCTGTAACACAAGTTCTTCGGATACTTAGCACGGGGCCAGATTGACGTGGTGTGAAGCGTCCATACATATTATTATTATAAATAATAACTGAACTGAACCTTTAAGAGGAGGATATTTCCTAAAAAAGTCCCACCTCCCGGAACTCTATCTATCGTTTCTAAAGGTCATTCCGAATCGAATAAGCCCTGGATCATAATTTTCAGTGCCTTTGGACAGAGATTCACTGAAAAGGATCTTGTGAATCAGGCTACGACCGCTAGCGTAGAGTAACTAGGTTGGTTACTAAATAAATATTATTAATGTGTTATAAATTAAAGACATCTTAATTCTTAATAGACTAACTTGAAAAATAACATTCCTAATTAGTGATACAATTTGAAGAAATATCATTTGCACTTTGTAAAAGTAATAAAGCCCGAGGCTAAAGAAAAGGGATGGTTTTAAATGAATTACAGCAAAAATTTCTTAATCAAACTTCTCGACGACTTGGAATACGATTCTGCAGACTTCTGAATAATTTGACCTTTATAATGATAATAATATTATATCTCTTTTAATTCTCCGTAGCTTAGTGGTTAGATTTGATCAGTGGATAGTATAAAGTTATAGACATTCAATGCCTGAGAAACTTAGGTACTTTTATTTTTACTTTACTTTATGATAATACTAGCTTTTGCCCGCGGCTCCGCCCGCGAGAAATTAGGTTTTTTGGCCACTCCCGACTGTACTCTAAGTTAAATCTGTATCTTCCTTATCTTACGTTCTCTCTTTAATTACTAATTGTTTGTCCGAAGCACTATCATACCATATTTCATTTAAAAGGTTTAAACTCTTAAGCTATGAAAGTCATTAAAAAAATATACACAATAGTACATTATCCCTCGGGAACACTATTATATATCTTTTTGGGATAAAAAGTAGACTGCACGTTTGTCCAAAGCATAAACCACTACCATACAAAATTTCATTCAAATCAATTCAACCGTTTAGCAGTAAAAGACAGTCAAAGTACACACAAAAATAATATATTATCCCTCGGGAACACCGCAAATTTTTGGGACAAAAAGTATCCTATGTCCTTTCCCAGGACTCAAAGTATCTCTGTACCAAATTTCATCAAAATCGGTCCAGCGGTTAAAGCGTGAAGAGGTAACAGACAGACAGACACACTTTCGCGTTTATAATATTAAGTATGGATTTAGCTAGGGCCTACCTTAATATCAAATAAAAGTAAAAAAATAAAAAAAAAATAGTCTAAGAGCCTGCGACACATTTTTGACACTTATAACATTTTTGACACCGATCAGTCCAATTCTGTTATCTGCGGTGTTAAAAAAATTCAATAACTTTTACTTTATGAGTCAGACTGACATACATAGTTGGCCATGAAACAAAACATTGAACTTTATGTGATGCGTGGTAACTGGTAGTCGGACACTGAGTTACGAGACCGATACACGATAGACTGAAAATTATTACACAATTGATATAAAATTTTATCTCTTTCATACATCGCAGATCAGAATTCAATACTATGTAGGATGAGTAAGTAGGTACAGACAGACAGCAAAATATTATTTCACTATCTTCACTGCTTACCACCGATATCAATTCATATAGAACATGTAAATATAAATATAGAGAACATGTCAAATCATAAATACGACAATTAAAATTTAAAAATAGAAAGGTAAAATTATCATAATTCATGTATTTGCTAGCCGTACATGGAACAGCTTGGCTGTCGATTGTTGTTGTTTGTTGTTACTGTCGTTCATAACCATCTCGTGGCTAGATAATGAATGCTCAGTTGTTGTTCTTTGTTGTTCCTCAGTTGCCGATGTCCTTGTTTGATAATAATCATTTTATCTGCCATCTGCTCTTGTATTAAAGGAAATGCCAGACTAATTAACTAAAGTACATAAATTAGACGTGAAAATATTAAGAAAAAACTAGTAATTTCCCGCAACTTAGGTAATGCCCTGCTTACCAACATAAGCTTACACTTTGTAAAGACATGACTCATTGATAAAATATAACGTCCAGCAAATTGACAAAATTTAACAGCCTCCGTGGTCTAGTGGTTAGAGCATTGGCTCTCGACTCGGAGGTCGTGGGTTCGATTCCCGCATTGGAACAACAAAAAATGTTGTTTCCAAGTTTGGTTAGGACAATGCAGGCTGATCACCTGATGATGTCAGACGACAAGAAAGATGATCCATGCGTCGGATGGGCATGTAAAAAGTCGATCCTGCGCCTGATCTCTCGTCAGTCGTGTCGGTTATCCGTCCCACTGGATTATGATAGTAAAGGAAGAGAGAGTGCTCTTGTGTACTGCGCACACACTTGGGCACTATAAAATTACTCTTGCGTAACTGGCCTAGTTTGAATAAAACGGGCCACCGTCACCGAGATCGGTGTGGGGAGTTATTATTATAACGTCCAGCGGTATATGTAGAAATCAGTAGAGCATTGATATGCTCTACTGATTTCTACATATACCTTACTTCGGTTCTTAGACTATCATTATTTGCATTTCCACAGACCAAAACTAGATATACCTATTATATTTTCAAGTTTCATTCATTTTCTAAAAGGGTGTGCCAAATATCAAAAAGGCAAAGAGCCATAAATCATTAATTAGCAAATGAAAACAGCGTTTACTCAGCTCATGTACTACGGATGTGGAGCACAGGATATTGGTCTGTCAGTCGCCGCTGATTTGTAGGACGTCACACGTCGCACGCCCAATCATAGAACTAGTAGGTTTGCGTAACTATTTTTCAATCAATTTCGCAAACCAACGCGAGCCAAAAGTGGCTGAAAGTAGATATTTGGCTTATAAAGTACACTTATTGTAGGATTTACACGAGTGACTAAAGCCGCATGATTTTTGCCGCATGGCAAAAATCGACAGTCTAAATGGCCATTCACCTAAGTCGCTAGGCAATTTTGCCAACAATAAACTAACCTAATCAAGAGCAGGTTCTTCTCGCCGGGCTAGTTTCCGAGCCGGTGGTAGGCATAATGTAGGACAATTCTATAAGCGTTATAATATTATAACCTACATGGAAAGAAAAAATTTGAGTTTGAGTTTGCATGTCAGGACATCCCTAAGGGGGGTTCCGTAACTATCACCGCATAGTATTTTTTTATTTCAAATTACTTCAAAAGTTATTGACTAATTTCGTTCAAAATAATTTTCTTTAAGAGTTTTTAGCATGATCTATCAGCATGGAAACTTACAAGTTTCTGTCTCCTATATATTAGAAATTCTAGGGGTGGGACCAACTAACAAACTAATTTGGAGGCCGATTTAATGAAAATAGTCGACCTTGGAAAAAAATATTGTATGAAACCATAGGGGATCGGACTACATCTCAAATATTTAGTTTCATTAATATATTCAGAAATATTGAGGCATTACTACTTGGTAAATGTAAAAAAATATATTATTTTATGTGTAGTTTACTAATGAAATACATTTAAAAAGTACAAAAAAAAATTTTTTTGCGATATTGGTAAACAAAACCTACATCATTCGTTTACTCACATCATATACAAAAACATTCATTAGGGTAAGTATGAACTTAAACGCACAAATATCGGAGATATTTACAAATATATTCCGGCGGCCATATATACTTCATATACTACTTCATATACTATAACCTGCAAGTGACGTCATTTGTGGGTCGATTTTAATATGGAGCATTTTTAGGAGGCTCGCGAAATTTTTTATACAAATCGCTGTACCTTTGAAAATATTGACTTTTGATATACGGTTTCTTCTGAGAAGTTACTCATATTTAAGAGTAGGTACTATTCATTTATGCAATAAAAAAAAAAATTGTCCGATTGCCTATTCATGATTGCGTAGAATGAAAAAATATTTTCATCCCCACTTCACATCACCAAAACCGAGATCTATACACATTCTATAACTACACCAAATTTTATTTATTTATATTTATAATTACAGAAGCTAGAAGCGCGGACAGACAGACAGACGGATGGACAGAGCGAAACTATAAGGGTTCCTTAAGTGTTACGAAATCCTAGAAAATGACAAGGCTATTTGTTAAGCACCGCACGGTGAAATCGACCCATGTATATCCCGTATATGCGGGATTTACACGGGCAACTAAAGTCGTATGGCAATTTCAATATTCCAATTTTCCCTTACACGGTACATTTTTAGGCGATTTTCACCGTGCGGCTTTAGTCACCCGTGTAAATCCCGCATTACAGTTAATACTAACAAAATGACAGAATAAAAAACAGTGTTAAACTTATAATTAATGATTTAAACCTTTTTAGGAGTCACATAAAAAATGTTTCTTGCTTATTTTATATTTGTGCTCGTATGCACTACCGGTTATTTCTAACGCTGGAATTTTAAAGCGCTAATTACGCTGCAAGCTCCCGGTCTAAAATATGTTCGCAATGAACATTGCGAACATATTTTATTACAAAAATGCGTTATTGCAATATGCCAATCATAACATTACAAATTTTGCTTTTCGCAAAAAAATTACCAAACTTAATATAAACTGCAGTGACGTTATTTATAAATAAATATACGTATAAATACGTAAACATAATTTTTCCAATTTAGCGTACCTTATGGAAGAATCTGACGCAAGATATACATTTTTTGTCGACTCTGTGGCTCAGTGATTCAGCGAGTTAGTGCTGAAGCCGGGGGTTGCGGGGTCGAATCCCGCCGAAGGAACAAAGCTTTTCCGTGTTCCTGTGTCACGGATTTGTATTAAATATTATGTGTATAATATTATAATAAAAATCTAAAATATATGTATAGTATAAAATAAATAAATTTACTTCCCGTTGTCTGGTACCTGTGACACAAGTTCATCGAAAACTTAGCACGGGGCCAGATTGATGTGGTGTAAAGCGTCCATAGATATTATTATTATTTATATTAAGGATGCATTCCTTCTTTCGTTTCACGAATATCATGCGACATACGTTGTCGAAACCAAAATTTTTAGGGATCCGTTCTTAAAGGGAAAAAACGGGGTTCTATTATTGATACTTCGCTTTTTGTCCGTTAGTCTGTCCGTCACTATCCGTCCGTATCACTATGCTGTATATCGTGAACCGTGATAGCTAGTTATTATAATTTGCACATAATATATGATGTATTTCTGTTGCCGCTATAACAACAAAATATATTAAAAATAGAATAAAATTAAAATTTAAGGGGGGGCTCCCATACAAAAAACGTGATTTTTGCCGTTACCTATATGCAGAAGCGTAGCGTGCCTTGGCGGGGCCCCGTATACAAATTTGTTTGGGGCCCCTTAGGAAGGGTAAAGATTGCTCACAAAATAAAAAATAAAAATTGCATAAAATTAAAAGAAATATTTATTCGTCATAATTATCAGCTATCTGTCACTTTTTCCAAAATTTTTACATTTTAAGTATATACTCTCCATGCCTTTTTTTCGGCAAACTGATTTATTAAATCATTTAAGTATAGTTAATGATGAAATGAAGATGAAGATGAAATTTGGGAAGTTTTTATTATTTTTTGCACGTTGTGACCCGGGGGCTCCGTATAATTGATACGGCAGATACGGCGGTAGCTACGCCCCTGCCTATACGGAACACTTGTTGCGCGAGTCCGACTCGCACTTGGCCAGTCTTTTTCATAAACTCAACTCAAAAGCAGGGAAAACTTAAACATAACATAATAAATACCCAACTTTGCGAATTAAATGCATGTTATATATAATAGAGACTTTTAAAGTAAACAATTCGCTGTGAGTTATAGTTATGCAATGATAAAATTATGTTGTGGCAACTTTATGCTACCAATTTCAAAAACATACATAATTGCTTCACGTTAAAGCGAACCGAGTGACATGTAATGTGACCGCATTATTTTTACTTTGGGCAATTATCGTAAATTTTTGGGCAAATGTCAAAGTCAGATATTATGCAATAAATTAATGAATGAATATGTTGTAGCAATATTATAGATATGAATAGTATCTTACAGTTAGTTTCCCAAAAATTGAGCTCAGATACTTTCAGAGTACATCAGAATCAGAATGATTAATTCTAGAAAATTCCATAACATGGCTAGTATAAAGGCTTTTTGCATTATTTTGTCCAACGTGTGACTACAGCACGATCCCTCACATTGCGATCAAAATCACTTTACATAAGGTGACTTAGCCCGGTCTATAGAACAACAAGGCATTCGTGTTCATTGCAAACGCACGACAAAGAATCAATAAAGGGGTTGCAACACTGTGTCGTAAGTAGATCTAAGCCTTAAAAGGTCAACAACCGCATTTGGTAATCTAAAAAGCTTACGTATTACTATTTTGTATATCCTGTGCTTTATATTATTTGGATTCTTTTAAAGTTTACCACACTACGGCCGCTGTATCTTGACGGGTCTGAGCATAAGCTCTGCGAACTTTAGCGCATGTACAACTCGTGAAGAAAACTGTTATTGTATTATTTTTATATACCTATGTACTAATAAAAATTCCCTTATACAGTTGACCAATTAGTACAAATAAAATTGCACTACTTTGTACAAACTTCTGCGCGAAGTTCAGACTCGCCAAGATACATCGGCCGTATTGTACGCAGTAACGTTATTGGTCGTCAACACCTAAGGAGTTAGGAGTTACAACGCAACAATTGACACCGATTTTCTGTGAGGCCGTGCAATCTAACTCTCCTGTATAGAGCGATAAAGATGCACGTTTTGTTACAATTCGTTACGGACTCAAATGTGTTAGCAGGACAACTCGTGACTTACCCAGGAATAGCATAAAATGGGATACGGCTTTAGATTTCATGATAGAGGAACATAATATTAGAGATCATAATAAATGAGCGTTGCATATTTGCATAAACGGCATATTATAATATTGCAATTATTATTTTATGATCAAATCAAGTAGGTAAATAGAAACATTATTATAATATTATTTTTATTGATTTGAACTTTAAATAAAATATGGGTTTAAATATTTATCTGAATAAATATTAGGGCATACGCCATTTTGTCAATGATATACTAGATATGGACAATTGGACGTAAATAAAGATCGATTTTATTCAACAATATTATAAGCATGAAATTGATAATTTCAACTCTACGTCGACTCGTGCACCTTGGTCCTTGACGTCTCGAATTTCCTGTGCAAAATATTTCTTTATGAACTTAAAGTCAGACAAGACCTTTTCCTCAAAGGCTTACGAGAACCACTTGAGCTTATTTGGAAATGTAACATAATACGTTGCTTGATGCAAATTAAATATTTTCCTTTTTAACGCGTCTACTCCGTTAATCTCTATATTTCTTTAGTAGAATGCGATCTCACAATTTAACCGATTTCCTAAATGGACTTTTTGTGCCGCATCCATTTGTACATCCGTGGTGAGCAGATGAGTAAGATCGTCAATAGTTCACCTTTATGAATGAGTTTGTAGTTCAAGGTGAAGTTCATCTTCAATTTGAAATTCAAATCGAAAGTTGAATGACCTCAGAAATAAATATTAAAATTGTTTCCGTATAGTCAAGAGTATTAGCATGGATGCGCGAATCTTTCAAATAAATGTGCACATTCAAACGATGAAACAAAAGTTGGAAACATAAAGGTATAATATAGTTCCTGCAAGGATGAATGGATGGACGAATGTGGTGTACAAACGTCTCTTTTGAAATCATAATCCTATGATATATTAAAGTGGTATGTCATAGAAATTAGGATACTAATATCTAATAACATTATACTAGTACAAAATAAGTAGTTAGTACATACGTAACACTACTTACATACGACCAACGGACTAACATACTAACATTTCCTGACATCTACGATCCTGACATACTTACAACTAGTAGTAATTACAGGATTTAGCAACGGTAGATATTGCGTTCGTTGCTAAATCCAGTCATCGTCAGCTAATCTTTCATCTCAAGGGCATTTATCAGTTGTACTCCCAATGATTGTAATGAATCATATTATAAAGATGGGCTCACACTTAATATTTAATGTTCTTGGGCGAGACGTGACGTCATCGCAAAATAATGTACATAAATTAATTTTGGCAAGGCCACTGATGCTTGGTGTAAGGTGTTACCACTTAAATGTCGACCAATTAAAGTATCTTCAACACTTAGTACTTACTCTACAAAAACTCGTAGAGTTTGGTATGTGCTTAATATTCCAAAATCGCCTCCGGTTTAGAGCTTGTCTCTCGACTCCGTAGGTCGTGGGTTCGATTTCCGCATTATAACAACAAATACTGTTATTTTCAAGTTTGGTTAGGACGATGCAGGCTGTTCACCGGATTGTCTGACAAGAAAGATGATCTATGCTTCGGATGGGCATGTAAAAAGCCGAGCCAGCTGATCTCTCGCCAGTCGTTTCACTAGGTTATGAGAGTAAAGGAAGAGAAAGTGCTCTTGTGTCCTGCGCACACACTTAGGCACTTTAAAAAATTCACGCGTAGCGCGCTACCCGACTGGCTTAAACGAAACCAGCCTTCATCACCCAAATCAGTGTGGGAGCTATTATCGTTCTTGATCTTGATAGCTCTATTTGACATCTTTTCGACCTCGCTAGTACAAAAGCTAATAATTGATATCTTACAAAATTTCTCATAACCCATTGTAAGGAATCTGAAATGTCGAGAAAAAAATGAAACTATCGAATCTCTAGAAAACTCCCTTTTGTATATTCACATTTAATTTGATTGAACATACATACTATTGAGCCTAAGAGAATCTAGTTTTTTTTTCTCATATAAAGAATAGACCACGGGGAAGGACTTTGGCTACTTGTTATCGCGAAATAAGTTTCCCGCGGAATTTCCTTTTGCGCGTACAAAGTCGCGGGTAACATCTTATCTATACTTGATATAATAAAGAGGAAAAGTTTGTTTGTTTGCATTGAATAGGCTCCGAAACTACTGGACCGATTTTGATGAAATTTGGTACAGATATAGATTAGATCACGGGGAAGGACTTTGGCTACTTGTTATTGCGAAATAAGTTTCCCGCGGAATTTCCTTTTGCGCGTACAGTCGCGGGTAACATCTTGTAAGTTACAATTTGTGAGCGAAGTGAGCGCCCGTCCTTATCGTGTCGTAATGTCACAGTATAAGGCCGCTCGAAATGTTAACCGGTACGGTATGTGTGGTGAAACTAGTAATTGTTTTCATTTACATCTCAGAACTGGTTCTTAATAGTTTGCATTTCTTCACTTCTTTCGCTACGTTAGTTTTCTTTACTGACAGCGATGACACCCATCGAATCTATACTAATATTATAAATGCGAAAGTGCGTCTGTCCGTCTGTCTATCTGTTACCTCATCAAGTCATCACGCTTTAACCGCTGAACCGATTCGTATGAAATTTGGGAAAGGACATAGGATATTTTTATCTCGAAAAAGTAGTGTTCCCGCGTGATAATGTATTTACGCAGGCGGAGCCGCGCGCAAAGCTAGTATCTTATAAATTCTAGAATATTATCTAACTGAAACTGCAAGTACACATTTAAATGCTCGATATCCTCAGGGTCTAATTAAATATCAACTATCCTTTGATATCTGTAGACAAGAATAACAAGGGATTAAATTATCCTATTAATTACAAATAATATAATGAAAATATTAATTATATTATTACAGCAATTAGTGAAATATCACATTTATTAAACTCTTAAGTTTCTATTATGACAGCTAACGAATTGGAACGTACATAATATGTTTAAATGGCACAGATTTTGAAGAGATACATTTTAGGGATTTTCTTATAAGTTTAGTGACTTTTCTCGACTTTCGTAGGTTTTTTTACGAATCAAACCTTATAATAATACTAAAAGTTTGTTTGTTTGAATTGAATAGGCTCCGAAACCACTAGACCGATTTTGATGTTTGGTACATATATAGAAGAGGAAGGAACACGGGGAAGGACATAGACTACTTTTTATCGTGGCAAAATGTACGGTTACTGCGGGATTTCCTTTTGCGCGTGAAGTCGCGTGCAACATATAGTATTTTATAATAGTAATAAGATATTATTGGCATTTAATGAGGAGGATGTTTACCAAACCACTTCAGTATTGTGGGGTGAGCCCCCTGCCCCAAGTGTGGGTAAGTGGGGAGAATAGCAATATATAAGTTTGTGAGGATGGATGGATGGATATACGTTTGTTAGTCTTTGACGCAAAAACTACTGAACAGATTTCGATGTAATTTGGTACGGTAGTAGTTTAGCACTGGATTAACACACAGGCTACTTTTCATCCTCAAAATACAGTGTTCCCGTGGGTTACTGCTATTTACGCGGTCAGAGCCGCGGCCAAAAGCTAGTTGTGGATATTGCGAAAAATAACAAAATATTTCATATTTTTATTAGACTCCAGATACCATGACGCTATTTTTAGGGTTCCGTGGTCAAAGTAAAAAAACGGGACCCTATTACTGAAACTCCGCTGTTCGTGTGTCCGTCTGTCTGTCACCAGGCTATATCTCATGAACCGTGGCAAGTAGACAGTTGAAATTTTCACAGATGATGTATGTCTATTGCCATCATGGCAACAAATCCTAAAAACAGAATACAATTAATCCATACTAATATTATAAAGCTGAAGAGTTTGTTTGTTTGTTTGAACGCGCTAATCTCAGGAACTACTGGTACGAATTGAAAAATTATTTATGTGTTAGATAGTCCATTTATCGAGGAAGGCTTTAGGCTATATAACATCATGCTGCGACTAATAGGAGCGAACCATCAGTGAAAAATGTTGCATAAATGGCGGGCAACAGCTAGTATATTATAATTATATAATTAATAATTGTATGGGAGCCCTTCCCAAACAACAAACGTGTTTATTTTGCTGTTTTGTACGGAACCCCTCGTCCGCAAGTCCGACTCACACTTGGCGGATATTTTATATTTTTTTTATCGCTTCCGTTTCCTTTCTTATTCCGTTAGCAGGTATTATAAAATATTATGTTTACCGTCGCGTCTGTTTAACGTTATTCACCATATTTATCACTGAATTCGTCTTCATTTATTACGTTTTAGTGAATTGGCTTTTTAGGCGCTATTTACACGGTGTCTAAAAAACTTTTCAAAATGTGGCATTTTGTCCTACTTTTAAAATAATTATAATATCGCCTCGTTGACCATGTTATCTCTCTCTTTCTTCGTTTAAATGTAAGAGAAGGTATAATATTTAAATAAACGATTAATTTTACACTAATACAGGCATTTAGACCATATAGTAGAAAATATGTATACTTACCATGGACCGATGTTTTATTGGTCCATGGTACTTACGTAAAGGATACCTAGATGTCGTTTTGACGTTACGAAAACCAAGCACCTAATATTATAATTATTTTTCTTAGTATCAAAAATATATAAATAGTAAAGACGGATCTATTTCACAGCTCCTGTAACGTTTTTTTATAAAACTAGTTCTAAACTACGGAACTATAGAAAAAGAAACAAAAAGTTTTTCTGTGTTCCTGGGTCATGGGTGTGTATTAAATATGTGTATAATATAAAAGTATTAAATATATTTCCGTTGTCTGGTAGGTACCTACCCGTGACACAAGATCTTCGTGAACTTACCACGGGACAAGATTGACGTGGTGTGAAGCGTCCATAGATATTATTATTATTATACATAGTACTGTTTTACGCCTTATTACGTATTTTGCACATGAATTGTCTGATATTCGGAAATTCATAAATTTTTTCCCAAGTCCTAAAAATATTATATTTTTTTTATAATAACTTTTTAAATACTATAAAACGTTCTGAACAACTTGCCCGCTCTTGATAGAAAAACAGGCAGGATTCGCCAGTGTCCTTTGATAAGTTTGACATCCCCTTCAAATACTCACAATTTTTCCACACAATCGTGGACACACCATAGGCAAAGAATATATATTACTAACGTCCATAGGCTTATAGTAGTGCATCAATTAATCGGAAGCTATGTAGGTATTTATCTGTTCGTCTTTCTAAGCCTAAGCTCCGAAGGTAAATAAGTATATCCACCTTATATGTGACGAAATCCAATTCAATTGCTATTTTATTTACAGAAAATATATTATTACTTATATACTATTAACTTTCATTTCTCTCACTTTGTTTATGTCCGTAATTTATTTATCACTTCGCTATTTTGTTCCATTTTAAGTTGCAACACTAATATTGAAGTCGACCAATCAGAAAGACGTTAAACGGGTTGTTGGTCGGGCAGGTCGGGTAGAGTGGGAGAGGTAGGGGTTGGCAGGCAGATGCTTCCATGCCAGTAGGACAGTCAGTCTGATGACAGCTTTAGTTGTGAACAGTTGTAGTAGCATAGCAGTGCAATTCAGAACTTGATTAAGCTAAAACATTATAATTAAAGTTAAGTGAAAAAGTTCTATCTGTGTATTATTTTTCAAAAGTTAACAATAATTTGAATATTGTTTAATTAAACTATAAGGTATTTCCTCCTTCCTTAAATTTTTATATGTGTACAAGCCACTTAAATTTTCATATAACTTTGATCAGTGCCTAGTCTCAAAGAACCCTAACAAGGATTTAAGCTGACTAGCCACATTATTGTAATTAATTTGAAGTTCTCAACTCCAACCATTCCGGTACACTAACTCAAACAAACTTTAATAACTAAATGATGTTTATTATACTAAGTTTCCAACTAGTCATATTGATACATGAAGCAAACTCTTTTTTAAGAAAGGATTTACTTGGAGTTTAATATATAAAATGCTTAGAAATCCAACCAAATTGAATGATCTAAGGTAAAATGATATCAATGACTGAAAACGAAATGGCCTATAACGCTTAGGAATCTCTTAATCGGGATTGGCAATATACTTTAATGCACATGTCCCATAGTATAAATCTAAATGTTGTCATGTTAAAAGGTTCCCATGAAATTTTGCCGTAAAAATAAATCTTGCTGGAGTGAAAGAAAAATCAAATGTTTTGAGAAATTGTACAAAGTTTTTTCTTTAATTATTTTTGGCATAATTTGGGGCGTTGAATTAAAACTAATATTTAATTAGCACAATTTATTTGACAGTCCTTACTATACCTACCTAAAATTAGACGTAGGTACATGTTTCTAAAATTAATAAAAATATATATACAACATTAGGTGGAGCTAAGAAAAATAAGTGGATCAGCTCGATATTATTGTTGCATTATTGCAAAGGGCTGTTGCATTAATGGCCTGCTTCACAATCAGATATAAAATTGTAAGTGTCGGATAGCTTATTTGGAAGTTTTGTAGATTTTTACTTTATTTCGAGCGACAGTTATGCTATCTGACACTTAATTTGTTTATGTAACAATTTTTAACTTGACAGATCGTGGAACAGGCTCTAAACAAAATAAATAATTAAATAACAGGCAGTACATACATTGACTATGACTATTTTTTAAAATAAGTCTATATTTAAGTCATACAATTTTAAAGAACGAAATTCTAATGTAGCAAATAGCAATGTTCAAGAACCGATCATCATTAGGTACCTAGTTGAAGCAAATATTATGTTATTCATAGGATTTTTTTTAAATTACTTTTAGTTTTTACGTGTAATTTAGCTTTTTAGGGTTCCGTACGTAAAGGGGAAAAACGGAACCCTATTACTGAGACGTCGCTGTCTTTCTGTCCGTCCGTCTGTCTGTCCAACAGGCTATATCTCCTTGGCCGTGATAGCTAGACAGTTTAAATTTTCATAGATGTATTTCTGTTGCCGCTATGACAACAAATATTTACTCCTCATGTTATATGTGGTCTCAGTAATAATTAAGTTTTTTCGGTTTGTGCTTATGAATACATTTTTAAAACTTCTTTAAGCAGAATGGTCTTCACCAGCTATCGTTCCTTGGCGGTGGCGGAGGCCTGAAAAGAATTGAGCGATTTTAGTTAGCTTAAATATTTCTTATTACGACATTATAGACTTCCACTGACTGGCTGGCTAGCTCAATGATTAGCGCCTCGGAGGAGGTTGCTGCCCGCAAAAAAATTTCATTGTTTCTGGGTCATGGATGTGTATTTTAAATATATTGTGAATAATATAATAAAGATCTTAAACCTATATTTGTATAGTATACAAATTCTTCGGATACTTAGTACGAGTCCAGATTGATATGGTGTGAAAGCGTTCATAGATATTAAATATAATTATCTATTATATTAACACATTCCAAAATTCATATAATATAAATTATATACCCATACTTATTTTTAATCTTGGGCTAAGATGGTACAAAATCTGGGACAATCCAAGATAAGTACGCTGCGTTCTACGAATGTTATAATATTGAATAATATAATAAAATATATTGTTTCAATTGGAGCAGTAGGTATTTCAAAATCAAAAAAATTATATATATTCAAAGTTGGTATTATTATATTCTTTTTGAATGTCAATATACATTATTACTAACACCACCGGCTCGGGAACTAACCCGGCGAAAAGAACCGGCGTAAGAAACTCGCGCGGGGCCATCTTTTACCAAAAAGATGGAAAATTGTTCTTTTAGAATAAGAAAGGTATATATAACAATATTATGACTAAAACTACATAACAAGAGTACATTAATAGTCTAATAGAAGCAGCCTTGCAGGTTGGCCATCCTATTCCCAAGGTGTGCGATCGTCAATAAAATCATTGACCCTCTAATAAGCTTTAGCACACAAACGTTCCTTAACTATTTTTTTTTTTATTAATAGATTAATAGAAAAAATATTAATAAAGATAATTTGGTATTACACGTCAAAGTCTAATTATAATAATTAATCTTTATACCTGGTACCTACTATCGATAACCAAAAATTGTATTAGTCAAGAAAGTTTTACTTTAAATACGTTAGAAAAACACACACATACAATAAAGACTTTGTTTGAATGAGAATGTATCCAGACCCGAATTAGATTTTCTATTTATCACGTAGATACGGAATTTTCAATAAGGCTTTTACGTGGGTGAAAACGGGTTAAGCTTTTTCTATTTTAGTTTTGGATGGGAAAAATCGATTGTAGTTTGGTAGCTTTATTTCACTGGCCACTATGTAAAGAAGTACTAATATAATTTTATTTCTTTTATTCCACTTGTTAACTTTTTACCACAAGACAGAAGTAGGCATTTGATGATGATTACTTTATGTACATAGTTTCGTTATTATTGTGTAGGTATTACTTAAAGTATCTACCTGGGTAACCGAGCTTTGCTCAAAATATACAAAGAAAAAATTATAAAAATATTTATCTGATTCGAAGTCCAATTTTCGAACAAAGCAAAAATTATACATAGGTAACGCATATCAATACAAACTGCCAATCGAACTGATATCATCGAGTCAAAATTATCGATATATTGTTGTACGATGAAAGAAAAACATTTATATAGCTTATAAATGCACAGTTTCCCAGAGATAAGACGTAGCTAGATCGATTTTTCTGAACCAAAACTCCCTGCATACTAAATTTTATCTTAGTACTTGCAGCCGTTTTTTGGAAGCCGATTATAATATATTATACAAGATTGTCTCGATAAAAGTATAAGATTAAGACTATGTCCAGAAACTGCGTATTCTTACGCACGTGAGGTCTACGCACGTAGTCGAGGTACTAGGGCCCCATACATTGCGTCCAGGAGCTACGTGCGTATTATTTTAGCTATGCGCGTATCGTACAAAATTGACCTATTAAACCGCTTTGGTTGATTCAGGCACGGATCCAGCTCTCAAAAGAAGATGTGGCCCGAAAATTTTGATTTTATTATTTCCTTCATAAGATGGTTATTAGAATTTTAAAAAATAATTGTATTAATTTCTTTATAATATTATGTTAATTAAAAGCTAACGCGCGGAGTGAGCGAGAAAGTTTTTCGCTTATTTAGCAAAAAAAATATTTTATGTTTGGTAAAAAAAATAAGCTTTCAATATAGGTACCTTAAACAAATTAACATCAACTAAGATTATAAATTAATTAAATAAAAAATATATGCATATATAGTATAGAAACATACACAAATTATAGATTATATATAACATCGGCAGGAGTAATTCTTATCGGTTCAATCAAAGTATTATTTTTTCTTAAATCTGTTGGTTAGTAAATAAAAAAGGGCTGAAAATTTATGGAGAGGTGATAAATTTTGCGATTTCTTCAATCTACCTGACTAAAGGTCCGCTTAACACTAAATCCACTACTATAAATATGTATTTTAACAATAATGTAAGTATGACCAGCAGGTAAAAAGCACCAGATAAGACTCAAAAGGTTAACAATACCAATACAACAACCCACTGAACCTATTTTGATTATAAATTAATAGACCTTGAAAGTATGCACTCACAAGGCTGTTGGGGTTGTGGGTATGCCCATACTACACGTATAGGTTCTCCGCTCCTGACTCAAATAGGTAAAGCAATTACGCTGTAATACGCAGTTACCTCGAGTACGCGCTAGACACAAAGTGAAAGAAAAATGTTTTTCTCGCTCCGATTGTATGATTCAGAGTGAGACATAAGTATTCAGTTCATTCGTTACACAGCATTCAGATCGGTTGACACTGTTGGCATTTTGCTTTACAGAGTGTTCCGAAATTTTGTGCTGTCAATGTTTTGTCAAAACCAATTATTTCTGAAGACACTTTATATTAAAACCTTCAACACACAATTGATATCGATTTGAAATAGTCAAAAGTGTCATCCCCTGTATTTTGGAGTGCAATGAAAGCGTAGTAAGATCGAGTTGCCAAGTTTCAAAAAATATTTCTCCCTAAAATAAATAGTACGGTTCCCGTGGATTTTACCTAGCATGCGAATACTCTCAAATATAATTATTAAAGTACTTATGCCTCATCGAAACTTCATAAAGTTACATAATACGATAAAATATATAGGTACCGTTAAAAATCAAAAAAGTTACATACCAAATATGTAAGTATTAACTTTTTAGAAAAATATACCTATAAAGATACTTTATACAGTAAAACTACTTTGCTAATATCTTTCGGAAGTCCCACACATGCTTTCCAAAATCCGTCATTTCCGTAGAAAAAAAAACGATCATTGCCGAAGGCATTAGTTAGTTGCACTGTACGCAGCACAGTTAAGAGCTCCGTAGCCTAGTGGGTAGACCGTTTGGTTCGCACTCGAGAGAGTGCAGGTTCGAATCCCAGGTTGTGGCGTGTACTATTGAGACTTTTTCAGATCTCAAGTACATTATACGGACGCTCTAACGGTGAAGGAAAACATCGTGAGGAAACCCGCACATAGTTGGCCCCAGACGTATTGACTAGTTCATTCCTCTGGAATAGGCTGACTATGTTGTGAGAATGCCGTATGTGCTTGGGCAACCATACGACATTTAAAAACCAACTGTCCCAGGCACTACAGTATTTCAAGAGTGGTTACTTCGCTCGAAGAATACTGTATAAATCATCCATTAACGGATGCAAAGGCCTAAGTTTTTTTTTACGTAGCACATTGAATGACGCGGTCGCGTCCTATTCGTGTCATATAAAGTCTATACTTTAGCCTATTCACGTTATGAAGGCAGTGAATCATGCGTATCTACATACTATTGACGACCTCTGTGGCTCAGTTGGTTGAGCATGTTGGTGCTCAAGCCGGAGGTCGCGGGTTCAAATCCCGCCGAAGGAACAAAAAAGTTTTTCTGTGTTCCTGGGTCATGGATGTGTATTAAATATGTGTATAATATAATAAAAATCTTAAATATGTGTATAGTATAAAAGTATTAAATATATTTCCGTTGTCTGGTACCCGTAACACAAGTTCTTCGAGAACTTACCACGGGATCAGATTGACGTAGTGTGAAGCGTCCATATATATTATAATCATTATATTATATGTCAAAATGGCTTACTTTAATAGGTAAATTAATGTAATCACAGCTAATGCGTCAATTTTGACATTTGTATGCATGATTCACTGCTTTTTTTAACACTTACAGACTATAAGTTATTTCGTAGATATCTAGAGGGTAAAAACTGTATGTCTGTCACCAGGCTATGTCTCATGAGATCATAATCCTTGATAGCTAGACAGTTAAAATTTTTAGATAACCTTTACTAAAAATAGTCGATTTCGTAATAAAAATGAACTCTTATAGTTTTGCTCTGCCCCTCTGTCTGTCTGTCTGTCCACGCCTCTAGCTTCTGTAATTATGAATATAAATGGATGAAATTTGGTATAGTTTTTTGTGTATTATATTATCTCGGATTTAGCATCGTAAAATAATAATAATTTTATATTTTGAGGGTGGCTCTCCATGAGAAGTGGGGATGAAAAATATTTTTTCATTGTACCCCGTCTTATTGCATAACGTTGAATAGCGCTTTAAAATAGAGTCAAGATTTCATACATGACATTTTTTCAAAATTTTCGAGTAGTTGTAGAGTAGTTTTCTAAATTATAGGTTAAACTTGTAAGTTTCCATTCTGATATATGTATAATGCTTAAAACTAAGGGAAAATTATTTTGAACCAAACCGGACTGTGACTTTTGAAGTAATTTGAAAAACGTATTACGCGTTGATAGTAACGGAACCCTCCTTAGACACAACAAACGTGATTTTTTTGACGTTTTTGGCGTGATTCTTTAATGGCAAGTTGGCAACAGGTAGACGCTTGCAATAAGAATTTTGGTTTTTTATACAATACATTTTTTATACCAATAAGTGATAGGTCAGCTGTAATTAAATAATAATAGTATATTATATAACTTATCGTCAAGCAAATCAATTGCATATTTAAATAAAACAACCCCCCCCCCCCCTAATAACCCCTTCAGATACCTTTTCTCCCTAAATTTAGGGAAAAGGTCCCAAGTTGGCATCACAGATAGACCGGCAGAAATTTTGTTGTGATAAGATAAGAATCTCTACGTGCGTAGGTTTACGCAGGCTTACGCACTTTCTGGACAGAGTCTTATTGCAAATGCAATTGCTGATGTCAATAATGAAAAACCATGCACGAACTATCCTCAAACAAACTGAGTGATAAATTTACGACCGTTTGTTCGTAATTATGCGTGATGTTCAGCAGTGCCCATTACACAGCCCATTATTATCGGCATGACACGCCTAGTTTTAACGTGTGTAGCCACAACTACTAAATATGGTGATAATTTAAAACCGTACCTAAGTTGCATAGTCATGGATCAACTAACATATTTAAACGACTAACATTGCGTTTATACTAAGTGTTGGTTATGGCAGCAAGGTATTAGACTGATAGATATACACAATTCGCCACTGTCTGGTAGTACCTATATATTATATACTACAAAATACCAAGCCACCCTATCATAGTTAGGCGTAGGTAGACGAAAGTTCGAGATAACTTGTGCTAATAGGCGATCCAGGCCCTTTAGCCAAGATGCCATCGCTAATTACGATGGTAAAGTTAGAAATAAAAAATGTTTGGTATTGACGTATCACGCAGTATGTCACTTAGCGAACATTATGTCAGTTCCATATATTTTCAATTTCAAAGATCGTCATTATTAACGATAACATGTTGGCTAAGCCCTCTGGTTCTGCGCGCTGACTGGCCCATTGCAGGTTTGATCTACAAAAAGGCCATTGAAGCGCTTCTAAGGCTTTTTTGGGTCTGGAGGCATCGCATTGCGTGGATAGTTTGGGGCTAGGGGATCGAAGACCGGTCATATTTTAAAAAACCGGGTTTTTCGGTCCCAGCCATCTTCAAAACCGGGTACCCGGGTTTTTTCGGGTATTTCGGGTTTTTTGTTGATTTTGTAGAATTTTGTTAGGAATGTCCTAAAATTAACTTTTATCAGCTGCTTTCTGTTGTAACAACGTAATACTGGTAAAATGTGATCCCACCATAAACATTTTCATGTATAATAATTTCACAAACTTTACACCTTAGTCAAAATACGTTGCCTGACGAAATGGCTATGCCACATAATTTGACTAAAGTGTAGAGTTTGTAAAGTTAGGCTTGTGGAGTTAAGGCGTGTAGAAACAGAAGTGCCTTGCCAGCCTTTTAGGAGGGAATATGCTGCCTTCTTGAAGGTGTGCAGGTCGTAATGGTCCGGAAATACTGTTGGCGACAGTTGGTGATGAGGATGATAAATATTTTGTCCCTTCGAACGATAAACGATAACGGTAGCGAAAAGTTGCAGCAGGTATAAGTCCGAACAATTCCTCGGAGCACTTCCCGTAATATAACCGATATAATATGATGCAGAGCGATGCTCATCTCTACGTAGCTCTAAGGAGTAAAGCATGTTTGAAATACTATGGCAGTCGATAATTCGAGCGGCCCTTCGTTGGATACGATCCAGAGGGAGAAGCTGGTACTTTGGCGCTCCTGCCCAGAGATGAGAACAATATTCTATGTGAGGCCTAACTTGCGCCTTATAGAGTAGGCGTTGGACCGGACTGAAATACTGCTTTGACCTGTTCAGAACACCAAGCTTCTTGGAGGCTAACTTGGCCTTGCCCTCCAGATGATATCGGAACTAGACCTCGCTCGATATGCTAACACCAAGTATTCCGATGTTGGAGGAGACAGTTATGGGTATGCTTTCAAAACGAGGACATACGACCATCGGTAACTTATTAGCGATGAACGCGCAAACTTGTGTCTTAAAGGTGTTGAATTGGACTAAGTTAAGTCTACCCCATTTAGAGATCTTCTCCAATGAATTCTTAATTTGAGAGACAAGTTCGTTTCGACTCTCAATGACGTTTTGCCGAGAGATGTTCGGGCGACCTAAGGCATCACCCGTATTGTCGTCATCACATAATATTATCATTGATATGCAGTATGAACAGGGCAGGCGATAGCACACCAAAGCTGTCTACCAAGATGCCAGGACTGTGCCATAAGAGCAGATGAGCCGAAAAAGATGCGTTAAGATCGGTGCCAACTCTGGAGCACACATTTTTAACACAATGGGACGGATTCCGTTAGGCCCACTCGATTTTTGGGTATCATGGGAACGGAGAGCAATTCGCACTGAGCGCTGATGGAACCGAATAATAAATTATACCAAGTTATGAAGGTCCAAAAATCGACGAATCGCTTCGAGAAAAGGTAGTCTGGTCCCTTGCGCTTCGCTCACTCGTCCTGGCGGGGCGGGGGCACTGCCGTGCCCCCAAATGTACTACATACAACATGAAAACATTATAACTATTGTTCTAAAATTCTACATTGACAATCACAAGCCACTATAACGTTCGGTTTGTGACTGTAACTATTATAAACTGTTGTAGAATTTCATAATGAAAAAAAGCTCGAAAAAACCGAAAACCGATTTTCAATATTTTGAAAACCGGGTTTTATTGTAGGCCTGAAAACCCGGGAAAACCCGGGTTTTCGGTTTCGGGTAAAACCGGTCTCGATGCCCTATTTGGGGCCGGACAGAAAGTCACACAGACCAAGGACAATTCTCTTAACTATTTATATACGATATTATTCCGTTTCGGTCCACGCGCTGACTAGTCTATACCTGATACCTCGAGCGGGACAGTCTGTAAATCCAAACGGCATTTAACCGATAATATTTTTGGGAATTGCCCCCCAGAAGATCTAGACACGCGGCAGCGTGTCAAGTCAAGTTCAAGTTACAGAACTGGCGAGCAGCACCGTGTATAATACACGAACCATTTGGAGCCACTTTTGACCCCCTCATAACTCAAAAACTATTTTACATAAAGTAACAAGTTTAGAACTTGCGAAGACTATAATATAATTCGTATATGAAAACTAGCCAAGTCGGACCTTAGGCTACCAATATATTATCCTAAGCTATAAAAAGAAATTATATTTTATGTTGTTATAAATAAATTTCAGGACTGACCATTGAACTTGGCATCCATTTAGATCTCACTACTTTTGTCGTTGAAGTCAACAACCAAGCTTCAATATTATGAAATATATCATAATATTGAACTTCGCTCTCATTTCACATTTATGTTTTTGATAGGATAGACATACATACCCGGGCGTGTTCCAGTTGTTATCGCAGGTGGCTGTGGCGGGGGTCCCCGGTTCGCTGTAACATTTATTTCTGCGAATATATTAAATGTCTATGAATTTTCGTAATAATTAACCATTACGCATCAGAGGAATTATATTTCTTTGCTCGAAAACTACTGGTGTAAAAAGTAGTGGTGGTCGAATTAGTACGAGAGCTCGGGTCTTGATCACCAAAAAACAAAATGGCTGCCATTTTACAAACGTACGAGAAAAATAAAATTTGAGGGGCAATTTGTCGATAAAAATGCTATATTTTTTACCACTAAAGGCTCCGATATAGCTGTCGGGACACGCGGTATACGTAGGAAGTAGGACGTACAGAGAAGCAGCTTTCGAAGAACGATTCAAAACAATCCAAATTTGAAAATATTGACCACCCCTTCAATGGTTCATAAATTTTCCATTGTCCGTAGATACATGACACATCGTATGCTTGTAGTGTAGTATCATCAAATCGAAAGCTTACTATGTAGCTGATCCTTTTTTTTTAATCTGTAGTTACAGATCCTCTAAATAGATCAACAAATTTTAATGATAACGTCGGGAAGCACTTTGCTCAAATAATTTCAAAGATGGATAAACTTTCTATATCTCACCCGGCATCAGCGGCCATCGTCAATGCCTCCAACTCATTGATTTGGTTGGTCCTGCGCCCGTAAGCCCGCCAGAGCTTGACGCACAGCGGCGTGAGGAAGGTACACCAGATAAAACCCAGCAGGAATCCGCAAAACCACCAGCCGTGCTGCAATATCAATGAATAAATAAGTAAAATAGAGTAAACTGTAAAGAACATGACATACAATGAGGGTATTTGATATTTTTTCTGCCATTAGGGGGCAGACCCAACGCACACAAAGCTTCATGTGGTGGCGAAAGTGGTATCAAAAACGGTCAATAAGAATTTTCGATTCTTGTTCTATCACCAGGCGGCACTTGACAGAAAAAATCTTCAAACAAGAAAAAGTTACGCCATCTTGGTTTCCGAAGATTTTGCCAATTAAATGCGTACGGTCTACTAATTAAACTGCAGAAAGCAAAAATGTCAAACCTCGACTGCCCCAAAAACCCTAAAAGAAGAGCAGACACTTTGGGGACACTTTTTGCCTCGACATACTTCGTCTATGTTAATAATTTATACCAATTTATTAAACAGGAAAAGTTTGTTTGTTTGTTTGCATCGAATAGGCTCTGAAACTACTGGACCGACTTTGATGTTTCGCATAAATGTAGAGTAGACCACGGGGAAGGATATGTATGGTTCCCGCGAAATTTTATTTTAGCGCGCACGAAGTCGCGCTCAACAACTAGTATTATATAATAAGTAAAGAAGGTTAACCACACGACAGATCGTAGGATATACAGCGTGTCCGGTAATTAATGGATAACCTTGAAATGTATTATAGTAGAACTTATGGCCGTTCAAAAAAAAATCTATCATAATTAGTACCTAAGATAAGTTATTTTTAGAGAAAAGTCAATTTTTTTACCTTATTTTTTAGTTTTTTGAACACTATACCAGAAATTAATGAATTACATCGGTTTTTAATGTTTTCATATTGTAGTATAACTATGCTGATAGATAGAAAATAAATTGTATCACTAGCTATTGATTTATTTTAGAAATAATTGCATAAATTATTTTTTTATCGAATTTTAAACATTATGGGTATAAAAAAAATGTATGAAAATGTATTTAAAAATAACTTATCTTAGGTATTAATTATGATAGACTTTTTTTGTATTTTTTTTTTGAACGGCTATAAGTTCTACTACAATACATTTTAAGGTTATCCATTAATTACCGGACACCCGATATAATGATAACCGTCTACCATACTAAAAGACCATCATTGAGTCGCGTTGCTGCCTCTTAATAAAGATATGCGTTGTTAAACCAACAAGCTAGACCCACGCCTTAAAATCTACTGATTAACTAAGTCGTCCTGAAATCTCAGAAGTGTTTAATAATAGCATGAAAGAATTATATTACTATCAGAAACGGCGAATACTTATTTAATCATTAGACCCGCGCCTTCGTGCGCAAAAAGAGATCCCGCGGGAACCGGAAAATTTTGCCGCGATAAAGTAGGTATCCTAGGTATATCCTTCTCCGTGGTCTACTTTATATCTGTGCTAAATTTCATGATGATCGGTTAAGTAGTTTTTACGTGAAAAGTAACAACAAAAAAAAAAACAATCACTTTCACATCCTACTACTGTTATAAATGTGATGGATGGATGGATGGATGTGTGTTCTTACTCTTGCACGCAAAAACTACTGAATGGATTTTGATGAAATTTGCTCTGGATTAACACAAGCTACTTTTCATCTCGAAAAAATACATTGTTCCCGTGGGATAATGTATTTCCGCAGGCGGAGCCGTGGGCTAAAGCTAGTTTATAACATTAGTCATATTTAATCATTATAATAGCTTTAGGATAAAAATACAAAAATATAAACTATCTAAGTACCTATAATACACATAAGCAAAGTTTGATATGTCAACAAATCACAACGTGAGGGAAGTAATTTTTCATCTCGGGATCTCTCTGAACCCCACTTTACAGTTCCTTAACAACCATCAATCATTTCTCAAGCACTAGGGCAATAAAGTTACACGTTTTATTCGTTCCAGTTTGTGGAAATTAGCTCCGGAGAAATGGCTTTTTAATTTAGACAGAATTCATTTACACGAAATAGAGTGCTTGCTAGAAATGTCCATTTAATTCAGACTTATGTTTAAGACAAATAGAGTAAGTAAGTAAATAAGAATGACTTAAAAATAAGTACAGTAAAACCACGTTTGTAATGGTTCTCAGCAATGACAGTAAGCTACGGCTATAATAAATTACGTTGTGAATTTAAATACTTACGAGTCATCAAATAATTCTTTCACTTACTCGTATTTTGTTTGTTTCATTTTATTCCGAACCACACAGCACAGGCGAGGCGTGTATACAAGCCGGCTTCCCTTGTATATTACTTAAAATGTATGATCCTACTAATATTTTAAATGTGAAAGTTTGTGAGGATGTATGGAAGGATGGATGTATGGATGGATGTTTGTTACTCCTTCACGCAAAAACTACTGAACGGATTTTGATGAAATTTAGTACGGTAGTAGTTTAGGCTCTGGATTAAGACATAGGCTACTTTTTATCCTGAAAAATACAGTGTTCCCGAGGGGGTTTATTGGGGGTTGGTTCGTCACATAGTTTTAGCCCAATTTTCTGGGTGCATTGGATGCAAAATATTGTTAAAGTTTAGGACCGTAATTAAAAAATATATATAATATTATATAATATACATAAGGGAAGCCGGCTTATATGGACGCCTCGCCTGTGGCATTCAATATTACATAAAACACAGTATTACAAATTAACCAGCTTATAAGTTATGCACAACATACCAGCAATATTATATCAACATGTCGACCATGTGAAAAGTGGTCCACAGTGCCCGGGTTTAGACCCCCTATAGTACAGTTATTAAATTGATCAACTGAAGCTTTTAACAAATTACCAGTGGCGATATGTACTGGGTGCAAAAACTTGGGCCTTTTCATCCGTTAATGGATGAAATTACACAGTATTCTCCGAGCGAAGTAACCACTTTTGAAATACTGTAGTGCCTGGGACAGTTGGTTTTTAAATGTCGTAGGTATGGTTGCCCAAGCACATACGACATTCTGACAACATAGTCAGTCTAGTCCAGAGGAATTACTGGTCAATACGTCTGGGGCCAACTATGTGCGGGTTTCCTCACGATGTTTTTCACGATGTTAGAGCGTCTGTATAATGTACTTGAGATCTGAAAAAGTCTCATTGATATACGCCACAACCTGGGATTCGAACCAGCTCTTTGTCGAGTGCAAACCAAACGGTCTACCCACTATGCCACGGAGCTCAGCACAGCACAGCAGCAGCAAGGACTGTATAGCAGCATATTCAGTGAACAGCGGTCCACAGTGCCAGGCAAGTCTTTCTGCAGTAGTCGGTACATGCGTGCTCCAGCCGGCAGCATGGAAGAAGAGAGACGAACACTTACCAGAGGCGATATGTATTGGGTGCACAGCAGGGAGCGTATCGCAGCATATACGGTGAACAGCGGTCCGCAACGTCCGGCCTGTCTCTCTGCTGCAGTCAGGACATGCGTCCTCCAGCCGGCAGCATGGGAGATGAGGCGAGAGATAAACATCGCTACTTTCTGAAAAAAATATGAATTTAATTTATTATTCCCGTCCATACAGTAGAAGATATATTTTTGCACAAAAATCTAGTCCCACAGAAAATAGAAGTCATATTTTTGCACAAAAATCTAGTCCCACAGAAAATAGAAGTCATATTTTTGCACAGAAATCTAGTCGCACAGAAAACCACCGTTTCTATGAAGAATGATCCTAAATTTATGGTGCCTTTAAATTAAAGGTATCATTAATTTGAGACTTCGGAGGCATTTTTCAAGGTCAGCAATGACTTTTGCGGCGTGTCCATATACCTACCATAAATTTCGTAGTAACCAAATATTAATTTAGTGTTACATTTGGAATAAAGATGTGATATTTATCGTTATTTCACAACCAGTACCCCAAGCAGAAACATTTTGTGGTTTCGTTACGTGTAGGGTCAAGGAGGCAACAGTGACTCGGATTTTTTCAGAAGATTGAAAAATGGTGAAATTGTCATAGATTGGGCCTAAAATTTGCACACATTGTAGTTATACTATTGTATTTTAATTTAGCATATATGATTCTTTATTATTTATTACATAAATGAAACTAGGGACCTAAAACAAAAAAATGGGAATTGAGTCACTGTGTACCACTAGGTGTACACACTGACTCACTACTGTAGTACACAGTGACTCTAATAGTACACAGTGACTCAGGAGTATTTAAAATAAAGTAAAATGTCGAAAAACTTTGTTTTATTACAAAGAAAAAAATAAACATAAAAAACATTCTAAAAATATTTAAAACACTTTAATCTAAAAAAATCACCAAATTCCTTGACTTTCATAGCGAAACAATAATAGCAGTCTCTTGATTAACACTTTTAGTTTTTTCAATTTTTATCAGCCTTTAAGACCTTTTGAGAGATTTGATATAATCCGTTACTCTTAGAAAATATTATACAACTACCCTCATTTTGTGCTCATTTAGTTATTGTATAGTACATAAACTTTATTAATCACTTATCTTAATGACACTCTCTGATGCCTTTCTTATGGATTCACCTCTCCTTATTAACCGTAAATCTTCTTTGATTTTTTAATGTGGAGTGTTCCCTATTTTTAGATCCGTCTTCTGTCGCGACATTTTACGAATATAATAATTAAATTCAAATTATTGAGCGTTACACTCCAAAGGTACACAGTGGCTCATGAGCCACTGTGTACCTTTCAAAAATGAGTCACTGTAGACTTCTACACCATTTTAAAAATATTTCATCTCAACAATCGAAATTTAAATCAAATGTGACCAAACATGCATTCAAATTAATTGATAACATGCCTACTATTCAATCAATATAATGGTTATCACCAATTCCAACAAACAAAGACGTGAAAAGAACTGAAACTTATCTCAAAAAGTATTTTTTTGGCGCGAAAAAACTTAACACCACTTCACATTTCAATAGGGGGCACGATCTGCGAGTGGGTTGGTTTGAACGCGTCGGGGTACCAACCGCTTCGAATCACTAAGCGAGACAGCTGTATATTGCCATTCCTTCAGGTCGAAATGAGACTGAGCCACTGTAGTCGACTGAGTCACTGTTACCTACTTGACCCTACGTAAACGTAAATAAATATGAGGAATATTGTATGAAAATTTTAGTAACTTTTACGTCCGCTAGAGGCGCTTTCATGGTTTTCATGCAATATTTCTCGCTTACGTACACGTAACGATACCGCAAAATGTTCCTGCTTGGGGTACTGAATTGCAAATATACGTAGACATCGTAATAAGTACCCAAAACATCGTAATTAAATTAATTTACCCAAATTTCATACGAAAACATACCTACCTACTAGTATATTAAATTGATAAGTAAGGAAACCTTTTCATTGTGACACATAAAATTAGTTAAAAAGTAAGCACCTACTTAAAATAGGTGTCACGTAGGAAGCGAATTACCATATATGGGGAGATATTCAATTATGACTAGTGGTGCCAGATAAAAAATAAGAAATTTCCCTAAAATTACTGTCTGTCACAATTGACGGTTGTGAGCTTATAAGTATTATGTCAAACTCAAACTGTTTCGCGGAAAATAGCGCTTGTTAGCGCTTCGTAGCGCTAAAAATACAGATTGTCGGCCAGGACACGTTTTCTAACTTCAATAATGCTAACATAATCCGTCGTATTGCTTATTTAATATTATGCTAATGGCGACCGCTGCGCCATTTTGCTTACGTTTTTTTTGTTAGCGCTATTTTTTGCGGAATACAGGCATTTAAAATACGTTTATGTATTGAGATATCTTTCATATTTTATAATATGATATTTTAGTATATTTTCAGCTCTCGACTGAAATCTGTATTAATCAGCGATGTATTTTAGTACTTATCGCAATCAGAACGCTCAAATAGCCAACCCTCAAGGTATGTTACATTTCAAGTAATATGAGAGAATTCCAAGAGTATTTTGTTAATTATACCAAAATGAAATCACATTGCTCTTGTAATCCACAAATGATGGGAGAAGTTACAAAACATGGCAACACTCAGTGTAAGTTCCTCGTACGTGACTGAATAAAGAATGCGATATCTTAATTGTTAATTTACCAAATTTTATTGTAAAGGGTTGGAATATATTAAGAGAATAGAATTGCATGCTAATTGTAATTACTAGATATCTTTAATACGAATAATCCAAAGAGCCAATTGTTATTTAATGCCTCAACGTCTTATTTGCTAGCAACACCAAAGAGTAAAAAATATAGAGAAAAAATTAACATCCTTAAATTTTTTTCTCATTAGACTCGTCCGTAGTTCACCCTTATGGTTTCGTCACGTCTCACAGTGTTCAATTTCACTCAAAAAATTTCCCTATGCTGTTTATCACATAAATCGATGAAGAAATGCATTTTAAATGCAAGAGTAAAACACCCACGTGTCTATTTCAAATACTTTTTTTTATAAAAAAATATTTATGTTTCGTGACCTCGACGTAAAAAACAGACTTAATAAATTCTGTAAGCGTGTCTGATCAATATATATTTTTTTGATTAATATGGTTTGATGAAGGACATTTAGGCGCATATTTTCCATGTTTTATTTTTTGAAGATCACTTTTGGTTACCAAGTTATTAATTTTTATTCAGATATTTTTTCTCCCAAAAAACTCAAAAGTGCGACTTGTGACTGACACTGAAAGATTCATCTTAAATGTGTCTATAACTGATAAAAAAATTAAGTTGCACTATGGAAGCGTTTGGGAGTTAGAATAAAGGGTCAAATGATACAATTTAGGGTTATCACTAAAGGTCAAACAATAGGCGATTGGACTTTTTTTATTGTATAAACGAATAGTACTCTTAAATATGAGTAATTTCTCAGAAGAAATAGTTCAACAAAAGTCAATATTTTCAAAGGTACAGCGATTTGTATATTATGTCACCGTAAAATTGTAAATAACTCACGAGGTTGTAAAAAATATGTCTAAAGATTCATTACTATAATCATAATTGTAAATCATATACAATTTTGTAGTTAAAGAAAAAATTGCATTAATTTGAGCAAAAATGAAAGGTCAAGTTGAGTGACACCCCTAACACAATATTTTGAAATTACATTACTCGTAAACGCTTCCATAGTGCAACTTGATTTTTTTATCAGTGATAGACGCATTAAAGGTAAATCTTTCAGTGCCAGTCACAAGTCGCACTTTTGGGGTTTTTTGGGAGAAAAAAAATAAAAACAAAAAACTGAATAAAAATTAATAACTCGGTAGCCAGATCTTCAAAAAATAAAACATGATAAATATGCGCCTAAACGTCCTTCATCAAACCATATTAATCAAAAAAAATATATATTGAACAGACAGAATTGATTATGTCTTTTTTATACGTCGAGGTCACGAAACATAAATATTTTTTTATAAAAAAAGTATTTGAAATAGACACGCGGGTGTTTTACTCTTGCATTTAAAATGTATTTCTTCATCGATTTATGCAATAAACAGCATAGGGAATTTTTTTGAGTGAAATAGTACACTGTGCGTCTGTCTGTCCGTCTTCGGCTTACCGTCCAAATCGTTCGAGCTAGAAAGATGAAACTTCACATGGCTATGTGTGTTTACTACGTCTACCTAAAATAAAATAATGAAAAATAGTTTTTTTTGGGGTCGCCTACACGTATAGTGTGGGATATCATTAGATTCCTAGGTATTTTGAAAACATTTAGAGGTTGCCAAGACGATTTTTAGGGTTCCGTAGCCAAATGGCACAAAACGGAACCCTTATATATTCGTCGTCTGTCTGTCCGTATGTCACAGCCACTTTTTTTTCCGAAATTATAAGAGCTATAAAACTGTTGAAACTTGGGAAGTAGCTATGTGTTCTGTGAACCGTATTAAGATTTTTATACAAAAAAAAAACAGCAATTAATTTTGGGGTTAGAAGTAAAACTCAAATTTTTTTGTCATCAAACCCATACGTTTGGGGTATCTATGGATAGATGTTCAAAAATGATATTGAGGTTTTTAATATCATTTTTTTTCTAAACTGAATACTTTGCGCGAGTGACACTTCTATGACCATTCTATTTAGACTTGATTTAGACACTAAAATGTGCCCCCCACCCCTGTAACTTCTAAAATAAGAGAATCATAAAACTAAAAAAAAATATATGATGTACATTACCATGCAAACTTCCACCAAAAATTGGTTTGAACGAGATCTAGTAGACGTTTTTTTTTAAAACGTCATAAATTCGTAAATATTAAAAAAAATAAGCTTATTACCCCTACTATGACTCGATTGTCGTGATAAGTGAGCTTTTACTTATATACCTACAGGTTTGTACGGAGCCCTCGGTGCGCGAGTCCGACTCGCACTTGGCCGGTTTTTTTTATTTTGGTGTCCATTTACGTGCACTAGTCCGATTCGCTATTGGCCGGTTTTTTATAATTGGACACTGCATGGTTAATTACCTTTTGGGCAATAACATCCCCCTGGTTGTCGATGTAGAATTGCGCGGTGTGAATGTGGCTGAGCGAGATGTTTAATTTTCTTCGGAAAGGAGTCATTTGTAATTCTAGTTCTGTTAATTTAAAAACCAATTCCGTTCTCAACTGCTCCAAAGGCTTGATGCTACTCAAGTGCAGCCTTTGAGTCCTTGTCGCTGTAAGTAAAGTAATTGAAACGTTATATTGCTTACAAAATACTTTAAGAGAAAAAGTAGCCGAAGAATAAGGAATAGAGATAGATGCAAGGTGTTTTCTATTTTAAATCATTTGCACGAAATGTTTAGCGTTATTAAGTCATTTAAATTCATTACTAAATATTATTTAATTGAAAGACGAGTTAAAGTGCAAAGAACGCCTTACAAACTCTACATTTGGAAATATAGAGTATAGAGTCCCAAACAGTTTTTATTTAGATACAAACAAAACAATGTGTAATCTTATAACTTACGAGTTTAAGTACCTTACAAGTACCCTAAGCAAGAGAAGAAACTTTGATACACTAACCTATTAAAAGAACATCTTTATTTATAAACTTCTATAATGTTGTCACATAAAAGAAAAAATGTAATAAAGAGAGAGCCTAAGAGGTCCCGAGTGAGCAGTTATTGTAAAACATGAAATAACATCGAAAACGTTTAGTAACTTCCCGTAATTGTGCAAGGGACGTTCATAAATAAGAAAGACTTAAGCTCTTTAAAGTGTTAGTAGCAAGTTATATTTGAGACATATTTTATTTATTCAGAACAGTATGTTTGTTTATAAGATTATCACAAAACGTTTAAGATTTGCTTTGGAAGCTTTAACTGACGGTGAGTTATGTTTACATTCTGATTGAGCTATTTTAAGTTTGTCCTTTATTGATAACAATCTATCCCGTCACACTATCTCACCACGTTAATCTGGTCCCGTGGCAGGTTCTTGAAGAACTTGTGTTTCGAGTACCAGACATAACATATTTAATACTTTTTGTACTATACTTATATTTAAGATTTTTATGATATTTACACATATTTAATACACATCCATAATCCAGAAACATAATACTTTTTGTTTATTTGGTATGATTGGAACCCGCGACCTCCGGCTTGAGCATCGATACGCACAACCACTAAGCTACAAAGGCCGTGACCAAATGCCAAACTTAATTTACTATGAAATTATTTCACTACGAAAATTCGGGAAATATCAAATAGGTTTTTTGATAGTTCTTTTGGTCCTATATAAATTATTATCACTAAAAGTATGATTTTGGATTAAGATTATCATTCAAATAATCTTAATGAAATACGGTAATTAAAAGAATAATCTACCATAATATTATAGTCTTAAAAATATACTATATAATAATCTGTGAAATTATCGTGTTTTCGCCACCTACAAAGGCGTTACCTTCAATAATAATAATCTTATGAAGCCATAACAATAATAACCGACCGAAAGGACGACCTCTATGCCTCAGTGGTTAACGCGTCGCCGCTTAAGCCGGAGGTTGCGGGTTCGAATTCCGCCGAAGGACAAAAAGATTTTTTTTATGTTCCTGCGTCTTGGTGTGTATTATATATCATATTATGTATTATTATAATAAAAATCTATATATGGGAAAAATATTGGTACCTGTGATACAAGTTCTTCGGATACTTAGTACTTAGTACGGGATCAGATTGACGTACTGTGGAAGAGTCCATAGATGTTGTTATTATTATAATTATGAATGAAGAGGATTACCCAAAGACTCTAATCTGCCAGCCGTCGTTAAGTCAGTCACTTGTATTGCCACGTTCTCCAGCTGATCAACAAAAGAGGGCAAATCCTTCCCCACGACGGGCCCATTGTACTCCATTCTGGGGAAAAGAAAATTTATATCCTCATACATAATGAATGTTGGAAAATCTTATGCTATTTCATATATATGACAAAGAGTTGTTTGAAAGGAGCATTTAACTGAATGTACGTCTATGTTATAATTTGAAAAGTATAAGTATATAATTACGGCTAAATAGGTATACATTGTTTATAAATATAACAATATTTTTTTTCGATTTTTTTTTGCTACTGAATATTGACTAATTGACTTTTTACTCGACTACGGCAAAGCCGAAAGGAAGCGTAATGATTTTGGCGGGATCCCCTTTTTCGCATAATTTTATTTGTCATAATTTCATTTGGCATATCTCACTTGGCATAATATTACTTTCACATAATAGTTTCTTGGCATACTACATCTATACATACATATTTAGACTAATATTTTTTGTCCTAATTTAATGAGGCATAACTCGTAAGGCTTAATTTTTTTTGTCATAATAATACTTTTACATAATTTATTTTTGGCATAAACTCGTTAGGCATATTTTTTTGTCATAATAAATTCAAGGCATTCTGTAACAAGGCACAAATATGCATAAAATGAAAGGACATAATGAAAACACGGTTAAAGTAATTAAACGCATATTTATGAAATATTAAAAGCAGATATTGTATTACACTCTTTATACCTAGTGTAACATGTGTAACAGTAGGTTTAGTTCAATTCAATTCAATTCATTTATTCACATGAAACATGGTACAATATAGTTGTTACTACAAAAAATTTGGTTCCAAAATGTTTCGTCAATTGACATGCAAATATTAGTAAAAAAAAACAAATATGATAGTAGATATTCTAGATTAATGGATGTCAACTCTTGTACATTAAAATAATTCATTTTCTAGCTGAGATAAATCCTTTAGACCATTACATTTAAAATAAGTAAATTGGTTTCAAATATAAAATAAAATTTAAAATTACTAACGAATGCATTAAAATCCATTGTCAATCAATTAAAATAATTAAGATAAGTCATAATATTATATACCAATTGAATATTAATACCAGTTACTTATTAAAAATAAATATGTAAATATATGACAGCTTTTATATATCTACTAACTACGGCTACAATTATACCTAGGTACATGCTAATTACGTCATCAAAATCATAAATCATTACTAATGTCAAAGTCATAATTTAAGATATATTTAAAGTCTCAGTCAATTAAAATAATTCATTACATAGGTACTTAAACATATTTAGCAATATAAAATTAATTATTGGATGTCAAAAGTATAATTGTAGGTATGTCTAGTAAAGCAATTCATTTAAAATAAATAAGTAGGAATATTAATTAAAAGTTACATTAAAATGTTGTGCATTATTATTATGTCAGAGAAATTCATTTATAGAGTAATAACATTTGTTTACTAACCAATTGTAAAGCCTTTTCTTAAAAATTGTAAGTGGGAATTCTTTAATGTCATTGGGTAATTTATTAAAAATCTTAACTGACATATTATAGCAACTCTTGCTAGCGAATGTCGTTTTTGTATGTGGTAAGACTAACCTGTCCGGATACCTTGTGTTTATATTTAGTACCTGACACTTTTTTGTATAGAATTCTGACATATATTTTTTAACAAATATGCTTATCTCATAAATGTATAAACTCGGTAATGTGAGAATTTTTAAATTTCTGAAAAGGGGACGACATGATTCCAATGGATGAGCTCCACAAATAGCCCGGATACACTTTTTCTGTCCAATAAATAAACGCGTAATGTCAACAGAGTTACCCCAAATAATCAGCCCATACCGGAGCGAAGACATTACGAAAGCATGGTAAGCCATTAATGCTGTTTCAGTAGTGGCTGTTTTGTGTAGTCGTCTAAGGACGTAGACATACTGATTAATTTTCTTACAAATTTTCTCAACATGCGGTTGCCACGATAAATTATTGTCCATAGTTATCCCTAAAAAGTTCACTGTCCTAGCCTCTTTTAATACAGAATTGTCATATTGTATGGAGAGGTTTTTTCCCTTACCCTTCTTATTAAAGAACTGCATATATGTTGTTTTTTGTATGTTAACATTTAAATTATTATTATTCAACCATTTGATTACGTCATTCAATACTGTATTTATTTCTAAGTTATATGTCAATTCATTTAAATAATTAATTACAATAGAAATGTCATCAGCAAAAAGTGTAAAGTTGTAGTGGGTAATTCTTGGTAGGTCATTTATATAAATAATAAAAAGTAGAGGGCCTAGAATGCTTCCCTGAGGAACTCCTTTGGTATTGAGTCTACTTTCAGAATTAACATTTACAGTCTCGTACTTATTATTAACTTTAGTTATTTTAACATATTGTGAACGATTTGAGAGGAAGCTTTTTAGCCACTCATTTGCTAGACCTCGGATGCCGTAATGGTCACACTTAATTAAGAGTTTGTCATGATTTACGTGGTCAAAAGCCTTGCTCATGTCAAAAAATAGTGCCGTAACGGGTTTTCTTTTGTCTACACAGTCAACTATTTCTTTTATTAAAGAAAAGCAAGCTTTAGTGGTGGATTTTCCTTTCTGGAAACCATTTTGCTCTTTTGTAATAATGTTATATTTATCAAGAAAGGAAATAAGACGTTTATGCATTACTTTTTCAAAAAATTTTGAGAATATGGGAACAAGTGTTATAGGTCTATAATTATTTATATTTTTTCTATCTACACTTTTAAATATTGGTGTAACTACTGACGTTTTTAGTTTTGTTGGAAAATGGCCCCGTTCAAAAGATAGGTTTATAAGATGCGTTAATATGGGAGCTAATTCGGTTGAACATGTTTTTAATATCTTTGTACTGATCTCATCGTAGCCCGTCGAGTTGGAATTTTTTAACGATTTAATTACAGATGTTATCTCTTTTTCATCAGTGGGTGTTAAAAAAATACTGTTTTCGTTTTGTTGAGTATGATTCAAAATTGTATACTTATTTTTGTTATTTTGAGTTTGATCTAATAAAGATGCATTTATAAAATTATCATTGAATATGTTGGCAATTTTTATAGGATTTGTTATTATTTTGTTATTGTGATTTATTTCTTTTATAAAATTAGGTTTCCCAGTCTGTTTATTACCCTTAATTATTTCCCATGATGCCTTACACTTGTTGTTAGCGTTTATGATGTACCTATTATTGCTTTTTTTTTGAGCCGTTTCAATACATTTTTTTAAAGTCTTTGAATAATATTTAAATTTATTTTTATTCTCTATACTTTTATTTTTATAATATTGAAGTCGTAGTTTCCGCTTAGTTATGCATGATATTTTAATTCCTTTTGTCAACCATTTAATTTTTGATCATATATCATTACTATTATGTCATGGAATTTATTAAAAGCATCATCTAAGTTAGAAGACGCATAAATGGACGACCAAGTTAGATTTTTAATATAGTTTTTAAATTTATTTACATTTTCATTGTTAAAATCTTTTTTAAATATAAAGCTAAACGATGGTGACAAGAACTTATTTTTTATTGGTATTTTTAAGAACTGTGCAGTATCATGGTCAGATAACCCCAAGGGCTCTACCGCACCCACCGCATCTTCTATATTACTTAGGCATAAATCTATACACGAGTTTTGTCTTGTGGCCTTGGTGATATGATTAGAAAAATTATAGTTGTCGAGTAAGTCACAAAATTCTTTTTTGGATTTAGTGTTTTTCGTCGATATTAAAATCACCTACTATTACAATGTTACTTGTGTCCCATGTTCTTAATGTATACAATAGCCTATCAAACCTATCTAGGAATTCCTTAACGTTTGAATTCGGTGTTCTATAGAGACAGATTATTATTAGCTTATAGTACGGTATTTTTAGTCCACAACATTCAAATGAGTGTTCTGTGCTTAGTTTATCAACAGTGTTAAATTTTATGCCTTCTAAGTCACTTCTAAGAAGGATGCAAACACCACCACGTTTTTGTTGAGAACGACAGAAAACAGATATAGTCCTATAACCATTTAGAGCAATATTTGAGACGTCTTCAGCGCTAACAAAGGTCTCTGATAAGCATAGTACATCTACAAAATTATTATTTTCGGACATTTCATTCAGAGTTACGCATAACAGTTCCTTTTTATTTAACATACCAGCAATATTTTGGTGCATTATGTTTATGTAGTTACTAGACTCGAAAAAATGTATCATCAGCTTTTTGGTCATTCTTTTGGATCATATTATTGTCATTATTATTAATTTTTACAGTAGAATTATTATTTGTTTTTGTTTTAGGTATCGGTTTAAAATAATATAATATGTTACGTTCCTTTTTTTGTTTTAATTTATTATTAACAGTACCTTTAAACAATATTTCTTTATTACCGGGTACCAGATATTTTGTTTTGTAATACACTGAATCGATAAGCATATTTATTTTGTAGCAAAAATGACTTATGCATTGTTTTCTTGTTATACAAGTATTTGCTAGGTCTAGGTAGATACAATTTTTATAATTTTGACAAGTGAGTTGCAACATTCTGTTAAGTTTAGTTTCATTTAAATATTTATTATAGAGGACACTAGTTACAATTACGGTTGCTTTACTATGGTACCTCAGGAAAAAGCCAAGTTCCATTAAGATTTTATATGGATTACTATCATGCTCACCTATAAATAAAATTATTTTATCATTAACAGTTAATTTTATGTTATTATACGCTTTTAATAATTCGTCACAAGGTGCATAAGGCTTAACATAGGAAAATATTTCATATTTTTCATATCTGTTATTTAGACGTGAACGAATAAGTGCGGAAGCCAAATTTACACACTGTTGTCCTCCTAGTATCATGATTTTTTTCTTATTTTCTTCCTTAATTTCTTTTTCATTTAAGTTTAGAGTCGGTTCATTTTTAGGTTTTCGGCATTCTTATGGCGTAGGTGTAGGATTTATTAATTTATATTCATTTTGCAACTTTGTATTGTCCAGGGGTGTAGTTTTCGATTCAGGTGGGACAGTTTTATTCTGCGTATTTTGTGTATTTTCGGGAGTCTTGTTTGCCGTGTAACTTAATTCCAATCTTTTTTTGGGTAATTTTGCTAAATTAGACCTGTTTCTGCTTTTTCTCAGTGAGGAATTTAAGGGAGTGCTGTTACTAGGGCTTATGCATACATTTTTTAAGACCTTTATTTGATTATTCTGTTCCATTAACTGTTTTTTAAGAGTATTTATTTCATCTGATAGTGTAATAATTTCTGAGTGGGCACTATCTAATTCTAGCCTTAGTCTCATAATCTCGTCTTGTAACTCGTTCACTTGTTCTTTATTAGCTATTGTGGATATGTCAGGTAGACTTTTCGTGCGTGCGTCGTTTTTCGTTATAAATACATTTCTATGGGCTTTCCCGCCTTGCCGACCGTCGGCAAGCGACGCTTGGGGATATAGCTGTCACTTACCGACCGTCGGCAATCGACGCTTGACAGGTTATGTTAGAATTTAAAGAATCTAGAGACTCATCAAGACAGAATGAAGCATACATCTTATTTTGTTTCTTGGATCTTATTGTGATATTATTTGTTTCCATGTTTTCTTAGTATATAATAAATATTATATATATTTTCTTGCAATGTCAGTTCAAATTAACAGAAATAAAAAATATTCCGGTCAGTGGTTTAGATAATGAAAGTCAATTTTATTCTGTCCGTTTCATACATGTCTTAACATCATGTTTTAATTTAAAAAAGAAAAACAGAAAGTGATGAATAATGTCTTGATTGTAATGAAAATTAAACTTTTTGATTATTATTATTTATTATATGTCAAATTAGTGTTTAATTCTTAATATTATTTCTTATTTCTTGGTATTGTAAGAAAGTCCATATAATTTTTTCATACAGGTGCTGCCATCTATGATTTGTATATGTAATTAGAACAAGATAGTAATAATTATATTTTTACACTGTCTCCAATGTGACAGTAGTCATTTTGTCTATAGTTTTATTTGTCAATTTTGAAGTTTATGATGTCACTTGTCAAATGTCAGTAGTAATTTGTTTCAGTTTTTAGAGTTGCATAGAGATTAGTGTTTTTTCCAGATTAAAACAATAGATAATCCAATCCAAACTATTTGAATTTCGGCAAACGGTTATAATGAAAAATGGTGGAACCAAATGTAAAATGTAAATTGGAAATAATGGCTTATTAGTCCTTGTGTTCGGAGTTCTGAGAATGCTTGTACATGTTTTTCATATAATATAAGGTTTGTTGAGCTATTTTTGCTGTTTTCCAGCTTTATTTCTTGTGTTTATATGAATGAATCTCTGCGATGATGTACGGTTTTAAATTTTTACTCACAACTTAGCTCCCATCGTAGATTTTTAATTGCAAACACTTGTGAACACTTTTGAGGTTATACTGTATTTGTTGTTGAACTTTTTACTAGCATTTAATATATATTTTAATTTTAAATATAAAATTAGCGTAGAGCCCATGTTTATCGTATCTTTGACCTTGTAGTTGCGGCGGAGTGGCCCTTGGGCCACCCGTAAGTCGCTAACATGTTTAAAATAATTAATACGAAAGCTTATTTAATGCAAAAACAAAACTTACTTTATCCTTAAGTGCATTGGGCTCGTGGTTATGGCTCGGCATGTTCTTAGATAGCAGTTCGTGTTGTTTGTCCGAGTTTAATTTCGTAATCAGTCGAAAATTAAATTATAATTGTTATTTCATCTTAACTCGCACACCCAGTAGAATTTATCATTCATTAGTATGTGAAAAAAAATGTTACAAAGAAGTATGCGTAAATATATTTATGCTTTTTAATATTATGCATAAAAATATAATTCTTAATAAATATTATGCGAAAAAAATGTATGCCTTTTAATAAGTATGCCAAACAATTATTATGCTTTTAATAATTATGCGAAAAAATAGTATGCTAAGAAAGTTATGCCAAATGAATATTATGCGAAACTACTATTAGGTCAAATAAAATTATGACAATAATATTATGATTTTATGCGAAAAAATAGGGAACCGATTTTGACAATCTATGTATCTGTGTAAAGTGTGCGTAGTCGAGTTATATAGTTTTTAACTATTAAATATTATATTTAGGGTATATAATTAGGCCCATATGTTACAATTTAGTTTTATTTAATACATTCAGAAATAATGAAATATCATAACTTAATGGTAAAAGTAAATAAAAAAAATGATTTTGTATGTAGTATTAAAATTACGTGCATTTGAAAGTTACAAAAAAGTTTTACTTAAATTTTTATTTATTAATAAATGTAGGTAATTAAAATTATACTTTTACTTAAATAGTGTAAAATACCTACAAAATTAGTTTACTTACTTAAAATACAAAACAATTTTACTATGTTAAGTGTGAACATAAAAGCACAAACTACGGAGATATCAGTAATTTTGGCCATAAATGCATTTCGTAGCAAAGAGGCGTGGGACGGACGTTACCTGTAGGTACGATTTTTGTATGGAGGGTTTTCACAAGACTTACAAAAGTGCTTCAAACAATCCACAGTTTCTTTGAAAATATAGTTTTTTTGTGTTCTATTTCTTTTATAAACTGCCTTATTTTTAGAGCACTTTTGTGTAATAACACATTTGTGTAATAAAAAACTTACAGGCCTATGTACTTCATAGGCTACATACTACTACATACTACCTATGTACTACATATTAGTATGTAGTATAATATACCCTATTGAAATTGTACGCGTCTGATACAAATTTGACGACGTGATGAATACCTACAAAGTTCTTAAAACGTCAAAATTACAAACTTTAAGTCTAGATATGGGAAAGATTTAATACCTATACTGAGTTAAATTGACGTCAGATATAACGTGAATTCTGTTCAGTAATCTATTGAAGTTCGCCGAAATTGTTTTCAGAAATCCCACATCAATGGCCGAAGACAATCTTTTCAAATCACTCTGGAGCTCATCCCATTCGAAATATGAAGTCTCCTTGTTCACGTCCAAAATTTTTTCAAGTTGGAATACGTTGTACGCTGGCTGGTTCCTTTCGCATTCCCTGAAATGAAAAATTCTTCATAAAGGAGCAAGATTGAATGGGGCGCCGAGCAATTGACGGTTGTCCTTTATATTTAGCATTCATGATTATCACTTCGTGTAATTTTAGAATGTAGAACCTAGAATAACCGAAGAAAACCTAGGTTGCCTATTATATGACAAGCTTAAACGTAGTATTTATTGTCGCATATTGGCTAGGGTATGTTGCTCTGATAGCTACAACATTGTGCGTTGAAAAAGAAAGGATTTTGAAGTATCTATTATCTTATACTTATACGAGACAATCTTATACATTCATAATCGGTTTCTTGAAAAACAGCTGCAAGTATTACCATGAAATTCAGTATGGAGGGAGTTTTAGGGGAGAAAAATTGATCTAGCTAGGTCTTATCACTGTGAAACGGCGCATTTGTAAGCTAAATATGTTTTTTATTTCGTCGTGCAATAATTTATCAATAATTTCGACTCAGTTATGTCAGTCTAATTGACAGTTTGGTATGCGTATGTATAAATTTTACTTTGTTCGATAGTCCGGAATGAGGTGGGTTCGAATTCCGCTCTTTGAGTTTTTTTTTATTTAACAAAATTCTGAGCAAAGCTCGGTTACCCAGGTAGATACTTTAAATTCATATACATAATATATAACCTAAGTTTAGTGATCAAGGATGATGATGACCATAATGACGGAAAGAATATAAAATTATACCAATTTATCTAAAATGTTTATCACTAAAGAGACGTTTTCAACAAAAGCAGTACAAAGGGTATAAAGATATTTAAATATTTTATATTTCCCTTAGGAATGGGTAAATATTATACAGAAAAGGCAGTTTTATGAGACGTAAAAGTCGTCTGGAGGGCATAAGTCGTACTACTACACTTTGTACGTTGTAAAGTTATAAACGAGATAATAATATATTTTCGCCATAAAAATTGGGCTCCAACCTTTTTGTTTCGTTTCACCGTTGCCCGGATTTACAAACATATTATTCAAAGATTATATCTTCTTTAGAGCATCTTTATAAAATTTAACTATAATAAAATATATGATATCTTTCTTTCTAGAACAGTTTGATTGCTATAAAAATGTATTTTTTTTCCTTTAATATAGGTACTCTTTTTATATATTTTTTTTACTTTCGAGTTAAGTAATTCTGTACTTGGTAAGGGTCACTTGTCACCGTGAAGGTACGCGACATGACTCTACATTTTAAATATAGTTATTCAAGATTGATCTTTATTCACTTCACAAAAAGATACACGTTTCATGCGCTGTGCAGCCCGATGCAACTTGACATACGAACTTACAATTAAACGTGTATAATTTTCAAATTAAATCCAAATTGAATCCAAAAGTTTGAATTAACGCTAAGTGAGCGTTATTGAAGGTGTAACAGGTGTTGGGGATTTAAAAGGCCGCACTAATTCTTCCGGCGTTTTGGTACCCATGGCTGTCAGTAATCGCCTACTATAAGTCTATATAACAATACCAACACTAACCTCAGAACATCTTTAATCGGCACGTTGATTGTGACATTGTCGAGTTCTTTGAACAGCACGTCGAATATCCCTTCACCATCAGGTATGAGAGCTGACGGCTTGTCCAACAGCGCGGTCAGAGTGCGGTATCGGGGTCTGTCCCATAGCGCCTCACACGCGAACACCTGCAAGCAATAAAGGTAGGTATAACGCGTTTCAAATGAGAATAGGAACGTCAATGACCTTTTTCTGTCAAATATCACTTGAAAAGTGCGATTTTCAGAAAAACTTATGTGCATATAAATATTAATAGTCTTGCATCGAATTTAAATAAAAACGTTAAATAGTAATCAATTAACTAAACATAAATTTAACTATCACAACAGTCTAAATTCGAAACAAGATGGCGCCGACTCGATCCTATTCTCATTTGAATCGCACTATAGACATCTATAAACACATATTACAAGCAATAAAGGTAGGTGGGTGCTACCGTGCTAGGTAGTGTACGTAGGTATCAGTGGCGAAGGCTATCCTTCATAGGGAAGCCCTAGCCTGTATAATAAGACGTATTGATTTGGATGAAGTTCTTCAAAAGGTAAATGGAATGTGAAGCCGATAGTAATGAAGTTATAATTAGGAACTCCACGCCACTGGTAAGTAATATACCGTAAGTTTACACTTAAGTATGTTTTCTGTTCGTCAACTCGCTAACATTTATTTAGAAACCAGAATATATTGTGTCACCTAAACTAAGGGCCTGAGACAAAAATGTTCACATTTATGAATTATATCTATTTTATTGAAATTCATGCATCTACCAACAATTTAACTATCAGTAGGTAATACAGTTGCTTTAGGTAATAAAAAAGTTGCAAATCTATTGCAGTAGGTATTGTAAAACAGATTTTTAAACCATTGTTTAAATATTTAAGCATCAGATTAGCGTATCAAAACTTGCCGAAATCGTCTATAGAACATTGACCGTTGTGAAACTGTAAACTTAGTAAGAACGCAAAGTTCAAAGAATAGCAAACTTTCTAGAACAAAACGTTGCTATTTTAAACGATAAGGCGTTCAATCAATGTCATAGCTTTGGCTTTGTGTTATTTTATTACATTGGAATTTGAACTTTTCTCTAAGCTTTTCGACCTTTTGTATAACTCTTCCGCATTTAACATATATAAAATATAGCTTATTGTATACAATCAGCTATATTTTAGGAAGAACATATTATTATAATATAAAATATAAAATTATAAAGATACAATGGTAGCATGTCATGGGATACTCATCCCAACTTACCTGTCCGGTAGTTGTGGTATAGTATACGGGAACGCGACCCCGGCTTCCCTAGCTATTACTGTCCTATCCCTTGCCTTCCTGGGCGGTAATATCCTACATTTCCTATATCCCACTCTAACTTACCAATCTTCCTTTCCACACCACCTATCCTTCCCTTTTCCTATTCCTATCCTCTCCGCAAATCCGTGGGAACGCAATGGATAATTATAAAAATAATTTAATTATCCAAAATGGCGGCGATGTGGTTCGCCACCCCTCACGTCTCGTTCTCGCGGAGGCGAAAAGTGGCCCATGGAGAGCCGCTTCGCTACGTTGAATGTAAGAGGAGGTATGGATGGTAGGAATGAAAGTGGATGAAGCGAAACAAGTATGTAAGGATCGTAGCAAGTGGAAAGAAGTGGTCTCTGTCTACCCCTACGGGAAAGAGGCGGTCTCTGCCTACCCCTACGGGAAAAAGGCGTGATTATATGTATGTATGTATGTATGCAATGGTAGCACATTTCCGCAATTGCTAATTTATTACGTTATTGTTATTATAAATATTTATAATCTTCCGGTTTAGCATCTAGGAAAAGATTATTTGACCTTTATTCAATATTTTATTTCAATTTAATAATAAGGAAATTAATAATACACCTATGTTATGCATTGTTTTCGTAATGAATGCAGGTAGGTAGGTAGTTACAAAGCTAGAGATGGTCCAGAGTTATTTGACCTCGGAGCTTTTATATGAGAGTGATCCTTATCGTCGGTATAAAGATCCTGTCAGGTAAAATAATGTATTTTTTATGTTTCTGTTTCAACACAACTCAACAAAGATCCTGGTTCAACACAACTCTAATTTTAGTAATATATTTTAATTATAAAAATATGGGTATTTTTAAGTATAGACAAAAAAGATAATTTAATTAAACGAAAATACAAGAAGGCTGCATTGTCTAAAGCTGAACTGAGAAGCACAATTTTGTTGTTTTTCGTTTTGGGGACTCAAAAATACTTACCTCAGCGTGTCCCGCGATAAGAAAAATCATAGACACCGTACACCACAGTATGATGGATATGATACACAGCCAAAACACCGTACTAAAACAAAACGAAAATATGTTTTTATTAAATATGTACATCCGCGATCATTAAGTTTTTAATGAAGATCTGACGAAATCAGGTAAGTAACTTTAATATTATTTACCATAAGTAAGTTTTATATTTATTGGTAAATCATAATAAAAATATTCGCATTAATTGCAGATATTAATTGCATCCCATGGACGGCATTCCAGACATCCATAACTAAAATACTTAACATCAAAGTAAGGAGGTTATTAACATAAAAGTAAGGCTCTCGACCATCTGCCTTCAGAGTGTTCTTAAATACTTCGGACATATTGCCAGGAAAGACAGAGATAATTTGGAAAAGTTAATTGTCACTGGCAAGGACGAAGGTAAAAGACTCCGTGGTCTTAACCCGATGCGTTGGTCTGATCAGATACGCACAACACTAAATAGCACAGTACAGGATGCACTTCGAGTGGCCGAGAACAGGGAGTGGAGAAATATCGTAAGGATAAGGACCATGGAAGGTGGTGGTCACGACCCTCAACGGGAGGAGCACGACTGATGGAGGAGATATACCTACATAGGATGCATTCTGACCGCGTCGGTCAAGTAGGACGCAATATAGACAAAGAACGCAAAACTGACCGCTTGAACGCTTGACCGCGTGACCGCTCTCTGTCTGATAGGTCCCTCAGTACTCACACTTGTAACGTCTTGGATGCGAATGTCTTCGTACTGCCGCAGCCGCAGAGCATCGCCAGCAGAATGAGGAGCATGACCAATGCAACAGCTACAGTACAAGCTGAAAAACACAGGAGGTTATTAATGACGGTGTTTGACATTTTTTCTGCCGTTTGGGGGCAGAACCAACGCACACAAAGCGTCATCTAGTGGCGTAAGTGGTGTTTGGTCGAATAAGTACAAGGAGTTTAGTTGAGAATTTAGAAGATAACAATTTAATGTCAAGTTAAGTGACAAATTGTTTTACAGAAATGTAAATGCTTCCTGGAAGGACCTATAGGGCAAAAATAAACAAGTATATCAACGGTCAATAAGATTATTATTGACCGTTGATATACTTTTCTATCACCAGGCGGCGCTTGGTAGCCCGACGGTCCTTGTCGAGTCAAAAAGCAGTCAGATGTCACGAATTTAAAAACTTTAATTACGTTTTTAAGATTTCGATAGTCGAATAGCTCGAGTTCATTGCGGCGCGCGTGGAAAATGCTTGTTATTTCACTTGACATCTGGGAAAAATGGGATGAATAAAATAGTATTATAAGAGAAGCTTTAGTGCACACATTTATACCGCTTTGTAGAAAAGGGGTCCTCAAATTACGCAAATCGACACCCAGCTCTTGGTGTTTTATGAAAAAATTATGTAAAATTCGATGTTTGGTATTATCTTCTAAAGTAATTTTAATTTTGGAAACATAAATACATACCGACCTAGATAAGTATAATAAAAATCGATATTACGCTAAAATTTAGGTCTACAATGTTGGACTTTAGAGTAAATCACCAACAGCGTTTGTATGAAAAAAAAAAACCGACTAGTGCAGCTTTAACACTAGAGTATTAACCGTCGCTTGGAAAGCCGCACTCGAACAGATTTTTTTTTATTATTTTTTTATTGCACGACTTATTCATTTTCAACCCAGCATTCAACCTGGCACGTTGAATAGCGGTTGCACGTCGCGAGGACTCTTGCCTATTTGAAAGTAGCAGAGCCTCGGATCGCCTTGGAGGCGGTCATTAGTCTTAAAGGAAAGTATGGTCTAAATGAATAATTTGTATGGGATAAAAAATATGCTATGTAAAATTATGTCATAATAATTTATGTAATTAAATAAATAAAAAAACACCTTTTAGGATTTTACCCTTTAGGACATTAATATTAAGAAGAAAAATTCCTTTCTTTAAAAAAATAATAATTAAAAAAATTAAAAAACCCGACTGCGTAAAAAGTGAACCAAACTAAATACATAATGAAAAACTGAAAAGAAAAAAACAAGCACTTAGATGTCCGGTGGTCTAGAATTCTATAATATATAATTAAATGAATACTATTGAAGAAAATAAAATATAATCTAATAATGGAACATAACAACTAAACAGTCGGGATCCATTATTCGACAGCCAATCTTATTTTTCAATGGATCCTGACTGTTTAGTTGTTATGTTCCATTATTAGATTATATTTTATTTTCTTCAATAGTATTCATTTCAGTTTTTCATTATGTATTTAGTTTGGTTCACTTTTTACGCAGTCGGGTTTTTTAATTTTTTTAATTATTATTTTTATTTTATACTTTTTAGTTATGAGTACCTAGCTAGCTATTTGTCAGACTGGATTTCCTATCAGCATCAGTACTACATCACAATTACACTGGAATGTGAGAATGGTTGTTACGCAACTTTAAATCGATATAGATCCTAAACGGTCAGTCGAATCGAAAAATGTTGAGAGATAACTAAAAATGATTTTTAAATAACTATTCAACGATACCCCACTTGATATAGTTTGTTGACTTTCATTTTTTTCATTTTCACAATATGGTGTCCAGTAGTCGCCATATTGAATTTTCACTAATGTCATGTCTTTAGTGACACTCGCCGGACTAAGAGGAATCGATTGACGTGCGAATCATAAAAATCGGCCCAGGCGTTTGGTCTGTATAGTGCTTCAAAGGAACATACATACATACATACATACATACATACATACATACATACATACATACATACATACATACATACATACATAAATAGGCTGATAAACACATTACCACTCCTTTGCGTCGCGCAGTCGGGTAAAAATATCTTATCTTAACTTTTTAACTAATCAAAATAAGTATATAAATATTATGAAATCATTTGACAAAAAAAAAAAAACATACTTAGTGTAAGTGTCCATCTCCAAAATTCGTATTTCTGTAGCCTATGTAACGTGGAGTCTATTTGCTGCGAAAGCCTTCGCAGACCAGTACCAAGATGGCGGACTATGTCACTCAAAACTCTTGAAGAGTTGTTCACTTTCGTTTTATGAGCTTCTATACCGCGTAGGACATCTGAAAAATTGGACCCTATGAAAATATAATATTCTTGAACTATTTTATTAACTTTCACTGTTATCTGTTAGTATGTTTTGTATCCCAATTTTACATAATTAGGGTATGAAAAAATTTTAAAAATTTCTGATTGAAACTTTTCTCAGAATGTCAATAGAATTTGCCAATTGAATTTTTCAAAAAGCTACCACCGATTCAACCCGCCGAGAAAAACCGGCGAAAAAATCGGTATCTTTATACTAATCTTCCGATCCGATTTCCGTGAAAAGATCCGAGCTTCGTACTGAAGCTCGGATCTTTTCACGGAAATCGGATCGGAAGATATTAGCAATTGGTGATTACCCTAACCAACAGCTTATATAATTCTATCTACTAACCATTTCTCACTCTCTCCGTCTGCCTGTATATCGCGGAAGGTAGGGTCCGGAACTCCTTCCTCGCAGCCTGAATCTCCTGTGTCAAGTTCTGCACACCCAACGACCGCAGTTGCAGTAGTTGATCTTCACGAAGTATCTACAATTAAATATATTTGTGTAAAGGATTCTTAATTAACTTCTAAGGACTTGATTGAACTGAAGGCAATAGAAGTCCGTGCTCCAAAATACACATCATATACATAAGGGTCTAATGATACCGAAACGAAACGATACGCGAGAAATGCAGCACCGCTTAGCGTCATTGAGTGAGTCGCCGGTAGCCTTCCGAATTCCGAGATCGACCGCCGCGCCGCAACGCGACCAGGAAACCAATCAGCAGCCAACCAAGCAGCAGCCAATCAGAATCTCAAATCTCGTATTTAAAGTAGACTTTCATTTTTGATTGTATTGTAAGTGAAGCGACATGTTATCGTGAACTGATTTTATGATTGGTTTAACGTTTACGAGAATACCGTTTGACAGTTTTAGCATATCGGGAGTCAGAATTGACTGTAATTGTATTATTGCAGGTCTGCTAAATAAAGCAGAATTGACCTTCAGATTCTCTGGCTACGTTCACCGGTCGCGCATCGCAGGGAATGGGGATTGTTTAGTGCTGAGTAGGTACTCCATATAAATTCATACTAAGCGATGCTTTCGCGACCCTAATTATTCAGTAATTATATTAATTGTATATCATCATCAGCTTGCTCACTTGCTTGAAAATGACAGTAATTACTTTTAAAATTTTAATGACTAAAACTTACAGAATCGAACTTCATCATCAACTGCAGCGAGTTGGTGTTGAGTGTGTCACAGAGCGGCGCGTCTTTGGACACGCAGTGTTTCTTCAGGCTGTCCAACTGTTGAGCCAGGTCCGTGATCCGTTCTGCTGCTGCAGCAGCCAGTAGACCAGCCTTGATACTGTCGTCTCGGAGAGAAGATACTTTGGCTGACAAGTCTTCGCTTTCTGAAAAGATGGAACAACGTTATGATACTTTTTAACACACCCACGCAAAAAGAGGAGTGTTATTAGTTCGACGTGACTGTCTATTTGTCTGTCTGTGGTGTCACAGGCCGTAGCTTCAAAATGAATATACCGAATTTATTTTAGTTTTTTTAGTTAAAAGATGACGTTCGAGAATGATCTTAGCTATAATTTATCAATACTGCTTGACAATGACGGGGAAAGGGGTTAAGTGGTATTATTTTATAATTTAGAGGATAACAAAGTAAAGGAGCTGTTTTTATATAATAAATAAATCGTAATGCTACTTTATATTAATGTTACCTAATGTTTTCATGTAAGCTGTTATTAATGGTACAAAAATAAAAAATTACCTTTTATAATATCGTTCAGTGAATCCAGAACTAAGTCAATTCCACTCTCTGATGCTATCGCTTGCTTTATTGGCTCACCAAGAAGGTTTTCTATATCTGAAAAGTCAATAAGTTGGCGAACCAAGTCAGTTCAAAATAAAATAATTTGTTAACGAAATAGTATTATTATTATATTATTAACTAGCTTTTGCCCGCGACTTCGTCCGCGTGGAGTTCGGTTTCCATACCAAATTTTAACCCCCTTTTCACCCACTTAGAGGACGAATTTTCAAAAATCCTTTCCGCATCAGCATCCGCTAATAAAGGATTTTTGAAACGTCATTACAACTATATGTATTTCAGCAAAATCCGTTCAGTAGTTTTGGCTGTGCGTTGATAGATGAGTCAGTCAGGTTTAACGCCTTTTATATATTTAGATTACAGTAATAACATAATAACAGTAATTATAAAATGTATAAACATATTCTCACTTTGTAAGTCATCTTTATAAGCATACAGAACAACGTCCATGGGTGGCACCAGACTATTGTGGAGCTCCTGCGCGGCGGTGGACAGCCAAGTCGCCAGGTCGGTGCAGGCACAGCTGATCACTGAGTAGCTGTCACCGACAGCCACCCGAGACTGTTCGTTACTTATGAACATTACGGCGATGATGATACTGAAATTAAAGAATAATTATTCAATAACAATATAATATACTAGCTGTTGCCCGCGGCTCCGCCCACGTAAATACAGTATACAACCCAGGCGGTCTAGTATGAAGATGGTCAGTAGACCATCTAAATATCATCATCATCATACCATACCATCTCAATATAAATAGTATACCTACAGTAGTAGGTATACTATTTATATTGTGGTTTCACTCACATGGTCGATAACGACTTCGAAATGTGATACGTGTGAATGTCTATTCATTTTCAATACAAATATACTCCCGACAACGTATGGCAAGATCATGAAATGAATTGTCGAATCTGTGTGACGAAATGTGTTAGTAAGGGGTGAAAGGGGCTAATTTTAATCCAGTTTGAATACAAAAATCATTACTCACCAACACAATATAACGACGAGAAAGGTGAAAATTATCAACATTTTATAGTGGCAGTCCGGTTGGTCTGAATCTGCGAAAAGGGCCCCAGATTCCGTCTCCTCGGTACATTTGGACTTGGCCACTAACGCAAGGATACATAGTATGATCAGGTATACCGGTATTATTATTGCCAGGCAACCGAATGTGATGATGAAGATCAGAAAAGTTGACTCCAATTTGATGGACTGAAAAAAATATGACACATAATAACTGTAGGTTCGTGGTGGAAATTCGTGTTTCTTAACCCCCTTAATAATAAAAATAATTACACAATGGACAAGCCATACAATGTTTTTTTCCTTGTATGTCAAGAGACTTTTCCAACGTATCAGATAATAACAAAATATTGTATAGCTTATACATTGTGCAAATATTTTTAATAGTTAGTGGGTTATGGTATACATACATCACACCAAAAACATTTTCATGTAAAGTGATGCCAAGACGATACCATATGACTGGTACTGTCAAAAAGCAATGAGATCTCATGTAAAACCAAACTCTGACTCTACCGGCCTTAACTCTACAAGCCTAACGTCACAAACTCTACACCTTCGTCAAGTTATGTGGCCTGGCTATTTCGCTACATTGCTTGGGCGTAAGGTAGTTATTGGCGTAAAGTGAAAAATTTACGGACAATAGGAACAAAACGGCCAAGCTACGTAACTTGGACTAAGGTGTAGACTGTAGAGTTTGTGAAGTTAGGCTTGTAGAGTTCATATTTAAGTTATTTAATAACAAGACCGGTTTCGACTAAGACATCGTCAGGGGGCCATCGTCATCGCGTCGTCGTCAGCAGGAACATTTAACAGCGGCTTAAACGTAACGTTATAGAATGAAATTTGTATGGGCATTGTCATGTTTTGACAGATAATGTTAGATTTACGCCGCTGTCAAATATTTCTGCTAGGCCCACAGGTGTAAAAGTATAACAAATATATTGTAAACATTGTATCTACGACGACGATCTCTTTGTCTTTCGGCAATCGTCTTTTTTCGTACATCGTCTACTATTTCCATAGAAAAACGAAGATTACCAGGGACCATTAGCAATATAGTTTTACTGTAGGTACCTACAGATTGACGTTCATATTGGTGGCTTCATATATTTTTTACAATTTTGAGCAAAATTTTTTTTTTTTACTAGTTTAGTTTCTTTTTTTTTCAACTTTTGCGTCATGAATGTTACAAACAAAACATTACCAGAAATCAAATTACATAAGAAATTCCTAATTCATCACAAAAATACATATGTTATGATACACAACACATCAAGAGCAGATATTCAGCTTTAGGGGAGAAACAATTAGGGGATGACCAATGTCGCTAGCGAGAGATTAATAGGCTTTTTGCGAATGAACCAGCCCCATCTCCTTAAGTAGGTACACGCTAAGTGAATGTTTATTATAATCATAAATTAGAATAATTAGAAAACACGACAGGGCATTGGAATTTTCAAACCCATTTCTGGTGAATGTTTAAAGATTTGATTATGATCTTAAAGCCGTGTCTATGAAGTTTTCTTATGTACAAAATTAAAATATTTTTTATTCATACACAGAATCATTATTAATAAAAACTAATCATTACACCTTAACAATCATTATCCTACACGATCACAAATCATCAGAAGTGGTAATTGATTTTGTGTCCATCCGGCCGACTGATGCGATCTTGCCTCAAGGCCAATTTACACACAGACGAATGACGATACGATTTTGCGAATTGATTTGAATTTTGAACGATACGTTCAGTCTGAACTGAAGGGAGACCATAATTAGGCGGAGTTATGATTATAATCTGTTCCGAATTCCGATCCTAATTTAACATTTTCGTAAACAAAAAGTACACTATGAGTACACTAAATGATAAATAACTCAGTCGAATTTGAATCAGAAAAGAATGCCTATCTATAGATAACCTAGTAAAAATAATATTATTTCTTCTGGAATTTGATTATAATAATATTGTCTAAAATAATAGGTAGGTATCTTATAAAAGTTTTGTTCCGGTATGGAATAAATTAATGGTTGATTAAAATATTACAGAATAACTAATAGTACCTAGCGACTAAAGTGTATTTTAGCACGCTGCCGCGGTACCGGATTGTTTGCGATTTCAATTATTTCAAATAAAATATTTTCTGTAAAATAAAAGTAACTTTTTAAAATCCATTAAATGCATAGATTAAATATAAAGCGAAAAACAATTTGGCTATAAAATTTATGTTATTCATTGAAAAACATTCCTACATAATTTTCCATGCAACGTTTCCAAAACTAATCGATTTCCGGATGGTGATGATATTGAAATACATTTAAGTTCAAATTCGAGTTACAGTCATGGTTATTTTTCACTTTTTACGGATTGTACGGTCAGAATAAAAGTTTAGAAATGAAAATAATTCCTTATAAATTGGTCCGTTCATGTTTTGTTTTTACACGACTAAGCTAAGAGAAGCGAAAATAAAGTCTTGAAAAGAAAATTTGGAAGTCTGTGTGTATCTATGTATGTTTGTTCGACTATAGCGCCAGGTTGTAGCGTGTACCAATGAGACTTTTTCAGATCTCAAGTACATTATACGGACGCTCTAACGGTGAAGGAAAACATCGTGAGGAAACCCGCATATAGTTGGCCCCAGACGTATTGACCAGTGCATTCCTCTGGACTAGGCTGACTATGTTGTGAGAATGCCGTATGTGCTTGGGCAACCATACGACATTTAAAAACCAACTGTCCCAGGCACTACAGTATTTCAAGAGTGGTTACTTCGCTCGGAGAATACTGTATAAATCATCCATTAACGGATGTAAAGGCCTAAGTTTTTTTTTACATATTGTAAAATTACAATTGTCAATTTCTTGAATTTAAACTTTCTTTACTGGTTTTAAATTTTTATGCTCTCTGTACAGTATACACAACATGTCAGCGAAACTGGATTAATGTAAAAAGAATTCGCTATAAGTACGAAGGATTTCACGATAATGTGTGAACTATATGTTGACCAGGAAGAGATCCTTTTAAAGTATCAATGGCAGTTAATGGACATTTTAAAAACGTTGGAAATATTTTAAAGTTTAAAATTTTTGGGTCAGAGCTAATACCAGGAAGATTTGACGCACGACTTTGGTCTGATAACTATTGTTATTTTTTCTAAGCCCAGACAGTCTAGAAGGTGCATTATCTAACCATAAAATTATTCATTTTATTAATATTTTATTTTCAGTATACATTTAAACAATGCATTAATATTATGATAATTTTAAAATAAAGATGTGAAACAAAAAATTATAATTAAAAGTCTTATTCCAATTGTAGGTACGCTGGTAAATGCATTTTATATTATCAATTGCTGCATTTTATATTATCATTTAACCATTTAAATTGCACCTACGCAATAACATTTCATTGCTCGCTGCCCTATCATTTTTTTTTGCTTCATTTACGGCCGATTTCAATAAACTATCTATCAATAACTAGGTATTTGTTAGAAACGTCACCTTTGGTAACATTTGACGGTTTTTTGCGTTTATACTTACGAGGAATCTTTGTCTGTGACAGCGAGATCGCTGATAAATTAGACGTTTTTAACGAATAGTTATTAGCAGATAGGTTGTTGGAACGGGCCGTAAGTTTGTAGTTGTTACTTGCGAATGTTGTTGATTAAAACCACAGACATCTACTGATTAGATAACGCAACTCTCATCGTTTGTATAGAAACTACGAGTGCCATTAATTTTATACATGCTGTGACGTCACAAGAGCGATTTAGTGATGATGACTTCCCGTCCGTGAGTAAACAATTCAAAGACCGTCGCCGCCCCGTCGCGTTTTTTTAGTTTTTAGTTTTCGTTTGGAATATTTGAGAGGAAATGGCGCTGAAGGAAGTAACTTTTACTCCACTTTTACACGCGAAGTTACACGCGAAGTATATCTACAACCTACTCCTACAATACAACCTACATCTACTACGTACGCATATGACAAATTATTAGAAGATACTGACTACAGTATTATAAATCAACATTTTCATATATTTTATTTACAGAATTTCGGAAGTCTTGTGAAAACGTTCTAAACAAAAGTCCCTGTAAACTGCAATGTCATTACGTCACGTTTCATAAAGTTTTATCAACTACAATATTAAGGGTTGTAAGAACATATTTACTAATATCTCCAAAAATGTTCTTTCTACGGAAGAAAGAAAATGATAGAATAACAAAAAAAAGCTGTCATTTATTACATATCACCTGTCAGTATGTCTATTCTTGTGAAGACAAAACTTACTTCTACCTTGGTTATCCTAAGCGTGCAAGTAGTAATTGTACCTCAATATTTGGATATTACGAGTATATAAATTAAACTTAATATTTTACATATTGTAGTCATTTAACCTTGCCACACACACACCATATTATTGGCAATAATGCTCATATTGACAATAATATTCCTTGTGTGCGGGCCACATTGCCGATTTTTTGTATGTACACTAGTATTGACAAATTTATTATGTCAATAATATTGCACGTATGCGGCTAGCCATTATACTTGCAGGACATAATTTAAACCCTGGCGGAATTTCATTGTTGTTTTGACGATGAGTATCGTCGCCATTCATGTATAAGGAAGACGCAACATTAATAAAAAAGTCTATATTTAGCAAGTGAATGGTCCTACTCGATTCTTGATTACTATCAGGTGGGACATAAAGTCAACTTTAGTATTTATACTTTAATCGGTGTACTCTACTTGTACCTGCAGTAAGGAGAACTAACAATTATTATGAAGATATATTTTAACATGGACTACAAAATTTTTTGTGACTATAATATTAATGCAGAATGTTTGTGAGTTATATAATTTACATTAATATATTAATTATAATAAAATTAGTGAAGTAAAAACATAGAATAATACTAAAAGCTTAGGTTACCAAAGACAAAAACACGGCTAAGTGCGAGTCGGACTCGCACACCGAGGGTTCCGTACAAACCTGTAATGATTTGTTACAGCTTAAAGGTATTAATATAGACCTGAGTATTTGATATGAATTTCAATTTAATACCTCTACGAGTTCATGAGGAAAGGGGTAGTAAGTTTAAAATTAATAAAAATATTTTTATTATAGTTATTATGTAACTAAAAATTTACGGCTTTCGTAATTTTTCCTATATCTGTGCTATAAGACGTTACTTCGTACCAAATTTCAAGATTCAGAGTTCAAGGGAATTACCCTGTAGATTTTGATTATTTTGCGAGTGTCGAAGATTTTCAGAAATTAGCGGCATAAACGGCTGTATCTTTTGATTGCGTTGGTATAGAAGTTTGATTTTTTCACATCTCCAAGGGACAGTAGATCTGAGTATTTGATCTCCACGCGTCCCTGAGAAAAAGGGTCTTGACAGACAGATGGACGGAAAACAACATTATTATTCTATAAGGGTTCCGTTTTTTGCTTTCGAGGTACGGAATCCTAAAAATCAGAAAAGCATGAGAGAAGAGCTATATGTATTTAAATAACACACAAGAACCGGCCTTCAATAACCTATATAACAAGTAACACTTCCTCGTCGGCGAATACTGAGTGAAAACTTGTGTTTTGGGACGGACAACAGTTAATATGTCAAACATTTATATTATATTTCTGTGCGTAGTTCTGTATATCAGTCATAGCACTGGTAAAGTTGCACGTACGTATTTCATCTTACTAATTACAACGTATTCTTGTGAGAATGTTTGTTACCGATTAGTTATTGAAGGTTTGTCAGGTCGCCAAACCTAATAGCCGGACAGACCAGCCAGTTTGTCCGGACATTTGGGTAAAAATGGCGGATACCCTACATCCTTAAGTATTTTGTCTCATTATTAATAAATACGACAGTTAAATGGTTTCTTAAATCAACAAGCTTTTTGGATTTTCACAAAAAAATTATACATATAAATAAATCGAATGCCTGTCCATTGGTATCGTTTGCGAAATGTAAAAAGCCTAATAAAATCCGGCCGTACACGCAAAGTAAAAACCTAACTATGTCTGGCTTTATCCGGACGCCTGGCAATCCTAATTGAAGGTATGTTTAAAACAATGGAATATGTACACTATACAATACCTACGAAGCGAGCCTCAGGAGAAAAGCCCACCCCACAGTGTACTGGGCTCAAATGTTCCCATGACACTAGCCGTTTTTTTCCTACTTTGTTACCTATATTATATTATGCAAGCTTGCTGAATAGATTTAATTTAAAATAATGTCACTTTGAGCCTGTATCACAACCTTAAAATAAGACGTTTAGTGCTATCGAAATCCTAAGTATTCGCTATTACATTTGGCTTGATATTATAATTTAAGGTTGTTATTTTAGTTGTAATATTTTAATAATAACGAGGTTAAGAATTTATATTGTTAAAAAATTTAACGGCTGTGAAGCAAGAACAAATAATCATTATGTTATGACCATGAACCAAGAAAAGAGCCGGACACCCCATCAGGAACATGAATAGTGTAACAATCAAAGTAAGACGGCCGTATCGTAGCGACACGCACGCACACATTGACAGTCAAAGTAAGACAATCGGCTGCCATTACGCTGCTGCGAGTTGAGTGTGACGCACGTATACGTTATTCGAGAAAAAAATAATAATACCGTCCTGTGTCATTAAATCGTGCCGAAATAATAGTGGAATAATTAAGAAACGTGAGGGAATAACCTTCCATAGGTAAGTCAGTAAATTATTTTGTATTTAATACGTAAACAAACAAATGCAAATCATTAATAATTTGATAGAAAAATATTAGCTGACATTAGAGGTGAGACGTATTTAACGTAACAGGTAAAAAGTAACAGGTATTTGGAAATAACAGTATAACAGTCGATATCCAGTTATTAAAATAACAGTTATTAAATAACATAAAAATAACTATTTGCGTACAGCATACGTGTTATCTACGGCGGGCTTATTACGTATCGACAGTACTGTACAGTACTGCCTCTACCGAACAATCGAGGAACTAAAATTGCAATCAATTGTTCGATTTCTTCACTGCTGTCAAATTTTTCGTATTACGTAAGACTTTTACAGCTAAGCGAAAGCAATCAGCGAGCGATTTGAACTGTCAGTTAGCATTAATAAAAATGGTGATTTTTTCTCGAATGCTTGTTTATCGCGGAGTGGGTAGTGGTACCTATTTAAAGTATAAGTACCTGGGCGACCGAGCTTTGCGCGGTTATTACTATTTATTGTAATGTGGTGGTGGTTAGGTGATAATCTACATAAACTTAAAAAGTAAAATGTGAACTGACAATTATTATTATTTACAATCGATTTTTGTGTAGATGGTTTTTGATCTCAAACATTACCTACATTTTTTTAAACTTGCCTAAAAACAATAAAACCCGTAGCACTCGTTTCTTGCCGTCCGCGTCTTAACCAGCTGGACCAAACGGATAGTGGCCGGTAGGACGAAATTACAACATATACTGCGTGGAAAGAAAAACGCATGAAAACTCGAAAACACGCATTTTCCCAAACATAAAACTAATCTAGATCGATAATTTACCCCCGAAAACCCCCATAATATACCAAATTTCAGTGAAATCGTTACAGCCGTTTCCAAGATCACGATTATAAATATTCAAGAATTGCTCGTTTAAAGGTATAATATTTTATAAGTTTATAATTTTTTATATAGAAGATAAATAAAATTTACGGAATCTATTTCACTACCAACAACAGTACCTACTTACTAGTTACTGTGCGAGATGTAAAATTATTTTGTTCTCGAAACAAGCACAACTAACGCGCACACAGAATATTTTGGTAATATACATGAAAAACGCGAATGTGATAGAATATTTTAAAACAAAATATGTTTCCACGTGAAATTCGGCCCCAAACCATTTTCTTATATCATTTCTTATAAGTTTTTTCATGACCTAAAACAATAGGTAGTAGACTTGACATATCATTAATAATTCCCATGATTGCTACTAGTTAAATTGTTTTGGCGCTAGTTTCGTAGCAAAAATGAAACAAAGTGCATTCAAACATAACAGCGAGCGATTAGCAATCGATCGCATAGGTAATACGATTTTATTTGAAGTTCAGCAATCGATTGCGCGTATATCGCGCGATGACTGCAAGATTTTTGCTAATCGCTATTTTTACGTAATACGGCGGCCGATATACTATAGTTCGATCTTGTCTCTCTGTTACACATACAACGACTCCATAAGCAAAAACGAAATGCACTTATAAGCATCTACAATTTGCTGGAATGAAAAGTACCTAACGAATTCGGTACTTTTCTTTGAAACTTCCCTAATACTAATATTAGGGAAGTTTCGAGGGAAGACGTTTGGCGCAGTCTTAAAAATGTTGTATGGGGGGGGGGGGGGGGGGCGTCTCTCGGGGTCCTCGGGGTATATACCAGATCCCGACAGGAATTTGGGGAATATATTGGAATCAAAATGTAGGGCTCGTTCTCTCGATTCCAATGAACTGTGGTTAAAAACACGTGTAATTTGTTATCCACCGCGCGAAAACCACTGCATCACAAAGACTATTACCTCCATAGTAACCATACTAAGTACTAACATTTGACTGTTACATTTGACAGGTTTTGTATAACAGGTTGGTTTTGGATTCCGAAACAGGTAGTGTATAACAGTAACAGGTATAACAGGTATCGTCTATAACCTGTTATATATAACCCACCTCTAGCCATAGAGTACCTCTAGCTGACATCTCTCTATCGTACCGGTGTTGCCATTTATAGAAATAAAAAATTACCCTAAATTGTGGGAGATTTCAGTATGTGTTATGTATGTACCTGTTAGCTATTTGAATAAAACTTGTAAACAAAATCAAATTATGTATCTATGTATCGATGCTTTAAATGCACATGTAAAAATAAATTGGATATTCTTATACTTAAAAAAATTTAAACATGAATCGTAATTATGTATTCAGTTTTGTTTATAATTTGTTAACAAGCTTTTGCTCGTAACTTCATTTGGGTAGATACAAGTTTTTAACCGACTTCCAAAAAAAGGAGGCGGTTATACGTTCGGCTGTATATATGTGGCTGTATATTCAACGATTACTCCGCCGTCTATGGACCGATTTTCAAATTTTTTTCTGTTATGTATAGGATATAATCCGATATTGGTCCTTTTGGCATTAACGTGGTGACCTGATGATAGGATCCCTGAGGAATCGAGGGTACTCCTCGAAATTTATATGGACATATATGGTGATTTAAACCTTTTTGAAGTAGTCTAAGCATATGCTACCAAAAATACCTATGTACCTATGCTCTAATAAATTTTATTTGACATTTCATGACAACGTATATTTTAATGCCTTAATGTTTTTTTTTCTTCATTCCTTACAATTACGTACTTATAGAAAAAAAACCTGAAAAGTTCGAGTCAGACTCGCGCACGAAGGGTTCTGCACCATTATCCATAGAAAATGGCACAAAACCACGTTTGTTGTATGGAAGCCCCCTTAAATATTTATCTATATATATATATATATATATATATATATATATATATATATATATATATATATATATATATATATATATATATATATATATATAATAGAACGTCGTGTTAGTTACACTATTTATAACTCAAGAACGGCTGAACCGATTTGGCTGAAAATTGGTGGGGAGATATCTTAAAACCAGGAGGACATAAGATACTTTTAATCCCGTTACCAAGGGATTCAAAACTCGAGCTGCTAAAACAACTGGACCGATTTGGCTAATTTTGGTCTTGAAATAATTGTGGAAGTTCAGGGAAGGCTTAAACAAAAAAGACAAAGGTGAAAAATATTGGAAAAGGTGAAGGAGTAGGTTACAGGTGATAGACGGACAGCGAAGTCTCGTGAATAGGGTCCCGTTTTTACCGTTTATACCCTTTACGGAACCCTAACAACATAAATAGGTATAGAAAGGGGAATTGCATATATGTTGTTCATCGCCGTATGGTTCCCGGCAGAGTAGAATACGACCATTCCAAGTCTTTTCGTGGATGTCGTAGGAAGCGACTTAGGAAACACAAGCTAAACAAAGCTTAAAACATCAAAGAGACCTCTCCAACCCATCTCTCGAGAGTGTAGACCAAATCCTCTAAATGCTCTGGCTTATAGTATCTGGTAGTACAGTAGTAGAGTCGTGCTCCAGCAGTGACGACCTAATGATGGATGATGATGATGATAACCTGTAATGACTGTAATTAACGCAGATAACAAAAACAGTTCTTCAGTTCACTCCATCGAAATTACGACGTAACTTTTTGCTTTTGCTATTTTATCAATCTCATTGTCATCACGTCATTTAAACTAATAATTAAGACTTTGTTAGCTGTACTTTTGATATGTGCTTATGTAAAATTATTACCCTTGTATTTTCATGAAAAGAAAATAGTTTCAATGAGCCTTGCTATGAAACAGTTAAGAATATTTGTATTATTTGATTAAAATATGATAAAAAAGTTAGTTTTTTTTTCGGTATTAGCATTTTGTTTAAAATTAAAAGTGACAATAAATACGATTATATACAATAGACAAAACGCATAAATATGAAAAAATAAAACACAAAGTAATTGAAATATATTTTTTTAATTATGGGTAATTTTTCGCATATATGGCAATTATCCGTAAACTCACACAAACATAAGTCGCCGCCATTGTTGGGTTTCACTCAATGCTTAGCTCACCCTCCGTCCGGCCTTTTTATACGTCCATGGTTATGACATTGTTTATACTTCGGAAATTGTAACTTTTGCTTATATTTCTAGTCATTTTGGGAACATTATATTCAGATCCGTTACATGGTCAGCTTTTGTTCATTAATCATGTTCGCTTTTCATCTTTTGTTTTTGTTCTTTTGAAACTAAAGAATAAACGTTAAGGATAGGAGGACCCTGATGCGCAATAAAAATGTTAATAGTAATTCTGAAAATATTAATAACAGACATGTAGAGTAAGTTAATCATAATTTAAAAAGCATCCAAAATTTGTTTTCGTTATAGATAGCTAACTGCACTTTCCTTATTTAGAAAGTGGCAGTTTTTCATTACTTTCTTTCGGGAAGTTCTACAAGCATCATTTGAATCACATTTTTAAAAAGAAAATAGTATTAATGTGTTGTTCTATGAACTTTTGTTCCCAACGACCTATTATTAATAAATATTAAAAAAAAAACTTCCAGCCGACTACATCACACCGTGCCCGAAATCAGATTCGGAATGTTTCAAGAAAACATTACAAGACGTGCTCCCGCTCTTCACACAGGGAATACCAAGTATAGGAGTGGACTCATTGGATCCGATTTTACAAAAATCCGTGAACATAGAGTTGCCGGGAGGACTGAAAATTGTGTTCAAAGATGGAACAATAACGGGATTTAAAAAATGTAAAGTCGATTCAGCGAAGTAAGTAATTGAAAAGGTTTAAGCTTTTTTCAATCAAGACTATCTATATAATATCTAGCAAGACGACTTTCTTGACTTTTTAATTTCCTGTATTTAGATTATTTTCGAGATTTTCACAGACTTGACAGACATTTATAATAATTTTTCACTTTAGCAAGATTTAACTGATTGAGTGTAGGTACTGTTGGTTCTTGTTGGAAATTCATGTTCATAATATGTAATATCACACACCTTTTTTATACACTTTTCCACTTTATTTAGATTTTTACAATCTATATCTATACTAATATTATAAATGCAAAAGTGTGTCTGTCTGTCTGAACCGATTTTTATTGAAATTTGGTATATACTTTGAGTCCCGGGAAAGGATATTTTTTATCCCGAAAAAGTAGTGTTCCCACGGGATAATGTATTTACGCGGGCGGAGCCACGTGCAAAAGCTAGTTCTATATAAAATAATAAATACCTTTTAAAACGAGTTCTAGTAGATAATAATCAAAATTTTTTACAATAATTTATATATAAACACGACCGGTTTCGATTAACTCATTATCAGTTATTTAATTTTTAATTAAACTCTATACAAAATAATAAATACCTTTTAAAACGAGTTCTAGTAGATAACAATCAATTAAATGGCTGTTCTTTGAGATATAAATATCTTGAGCAACTTCGTAATTCATAACACTAATTGGTACTATAATTTCTACAATTAATGTTTCTGATTTTTTGACGCAAAAACTACTAAACGGATTTTGATGGGTTAGGTAGGTAGTAGTATAGGCTCTGCATTCTGAAAAAGGGCAAAAAGCTAGTAGCTATTTAATATAAATTATGGCTCTGGGAAATTATACTACTAGATAAATTTGACTTAACTTTCAGATGTTTTATATATGTCACCGTAAAATTGTAAAAACCGTTAGATTGTAAAATAACTAACGAGAATGTAAATATATGCTGAAAGATTTATTACTATATATATTTATAATCTAACAAAGAATAATGTGTTAAATTATTAGGCAGTATCGCGTTGGAAATCTATAAACATTTTACAATTTCACTCGTTATACAGTGCAACCTCGATATAACAAATCGGAGGGGAACAAGAAAATATTCGTAATATCAAGTAATTCGTTGAACTGAGGTTTGTTATGTTGAGGTTAGATTGGTCTAAAATTCGTTATAAAGAGGTAAAAGAATAGTTTTTAATCTTTTACTGTTTACATTCACACCACTTTCTTCTGAAAACTTATCTTTAAATTTTAAAATTGTAGCCAATGTACTTGTGGGAATCCCGAACTTATTAGCTATGTCTAATTTTTTCGTCATGGGATTTTGGTCAACATAATTAATGATGTTTCGCTTTTCTGCGACCGATAAGGAACACCTTTTACGTTTCTGAGCCATTTTAACTTAAATCTTTAACAATAGTGACGAGCAGAGGTGTTTACATTACTTTCCATCAAAACAACAATGATTACTTTACAAACAAAAGCGTGTCGAAACATGTCGAGACATGAATCACATTATAAGATTAAGAGTTATATTATTGGTGGAAACTTTATATAAAGGTTTTGGGTTGGCAAAATTCGTTAATTAGAGGTATGAATACATTTTCTTGATAGTTGAAAATTCGTTATTAAGAGGTTGTACGCAAAGAATGTTCGCAATGTAAAGGTATATTTTATATTGACTCTTATGGACAATTCAAGGGGATTACGAAGAATTTGTTAAATCGAGGAAGTCGTTATATTGAGGTACGTTATATTAAGGTTGCACTTACAATCTTACGGTTTTTACAATTTTACTGTGACTTAAATTTACAAGGAAATGTAATAATATAATCTATACTTAATATAATAAAGAGGAAAAGTTTGTTTCTTTGTTTGCATCGAATAGGTTCCGAAACTACGGGACAGATTTTGATGAAATTTGGCACAGATATAGAACAGACCACGGGGAAGGACATAGGCTACTTTTAATCGCGGCAAAATGTACGGTTACCGCGGGATTTCCTTTTGTCGTGCACGAAGTCGCGCGCAACATCTAGTATGTAATATTTTTGCAGATACAACGATTTGAATGTCGATATAAATCTGCACTGTGACTTAACAATCAAAGGGAAGTACACGGCCCACGGCAACATCTTGATTGTGTCGATCAATGGAGACGGAGACGCCAAAATAAAACTACGTAAGTAGAGAGATACAACATTGCAATTTTTTTCGAGTGGCAACATTTCGAAGTGATAACTTTTTATGTAAGGGTAAACCCATGGAGGTATAAAGGGTAAAACACTTCGTTCCGTAACGCGTAACGGCGTCAAATAGGATATGAGTAATAGGCAATCGGACTAATTTTTTTTTATTGCATAAATGAATAGTACTTTTAAATATGAGTAATTTCTCAGAAGAAACCGTATATCAAAAGTCAATATTTTCAAAGGTACAGCGATTTGTATAAAAAATTTCGCGAGCCTCCTAAAAACGCTCCATACTAAAGTCGACGAAGTAGTATAATATGAAGTATATGGCCGCCGGAATATATTTGTAAATATCTCCCATATTTGTGCGTTTAAGCTCATACTTACCATAATTAATGTTTTTGTATATGATGTGAGTAAACTAATGATGTAGGTTTTGTTTACCAATTTAACAAAAAAAAATATTTTTTTTTTTTGTACTTTTAAATGTCTTTAATTAGTAAACTACATATAAAATAATATTTTTTTACATTTACCGAGTAGTAATGCCTCAATATTTCTGAATATATTAACGAAACTACATAGTTCAGATGTAGTCCGATCCCCTATTCCGATAACTAATGTCAGATACGCGTAGCGCAGTTACGTAGGCACTTGGGTTTTTGGCCTTCGATCTTGGGTTCGAATTTAGTTTTAGTTTTTCTCTTGCACTATTATTTTGTATTTTTCTACAGAATTTAGAGACGGTCTCTCCTAGCTTTTTGTTTAGATTCGTTTAAGTTATCACTTCGGTCGGGTGTCCCGAGACGCACACGTTTTTATACAAGATATTGGTCATGATCATGGTCATTTAAAACTTTTGCTGATATTATAACGTAGCGGATATTCTCCTAGTTGCTAGGAGGTATAAAACCTACAATACCAGCACACGGGTAACATAGGCATTAGTTAAAATATTTTGTCGAGTGGTGATTTATCTAGATTCTAGACCAACATGTGTGATATAAAATATCATCATAACAACTACCTATTAAAATATATTTCTTCATTACTTAATTGTGTTCTTTATTATTTAAGTTTATTATTTTTGGGTTGAAATATTGTAATAAGCGTAATTTTTTTTATTATTATCATGTTGCAGCAAATCTTGGATTGAAAATAAAGTACCTTTTTGAGGATATAATTAAAAATGGCGTCGTGTACCGAACGCTGAAGGACTCAAAAGTGACGACAAGCTACGACGGACGAGTATCGTTTACGTTCACTAATTTGTTCAAGGGAAATCCGGAATTGAGTGAGTTAAATGCTTCTGCTATTATACCTGACGTCTCTACTCTAGATAAACGCCTATCGGCTTTTGCTTTTCAAACCGAAACTTAAAGAGAAAAAAATGAGTTGTTCAAAAATATATGAGGCGTGGGCCAGCACTATGTACACTATATGTAAATATAGCTACATAATATAGTAACCGTTTCCTATTCTTTATTTTATTTAATTTCACTTCGTTTCCATGTACATTTAAATTAACTTCGTCAAGGCAACACAACGTAAAATAAAGCATTGCGGATCAGATCACAATTATCCAAAGAATATTATTTTGACAATGACATGACTTTTGGCAAAGAAAGACGTATGTCGTTCAAGACGACGTCTTTTCCTCAAACTGTCAAATATCTCAAAAATCCTGTCAAAAAACTGTCATGGCCGCCCTAAAAATAAGGTTCTCGCATTAAAAAACTTTTCAAATAACCATTTTTGTACGTAATGTACCCTTCTTCAAGTTTTTTTTTTTGATTGTATATGAAATTCCCATATTTTTTCCTATTTACTTATGTGGTGTACATAGTGTTGGCACAAAATCAAATATCTTCTTTGTAAACAAAATATTTTCTTTTATAAAATATATGAAAGTGAGTTTGTTCAATGGTTGTTACGGTTTCACAAAATAAACAACTTAACCGATCATCATGAAATTTAGGACAGATATAAAGTAAGACCACGGGAAATAGGCTACTTTTTATGTCAGGAAAATATACGGTTACCGTGGGATACTGCATTTGCGTTTTTGGCAAATTTCATGATGATCGGTTAAGTAGTAACTGATCATCATGAAATTTGCGAAAGACATAAAGGAGACTACGGGGAAGCTACTTTTTATTACGGGAAAATGTACGGTCCCTGTGGGATATAGCGTTTACGCGGGCGAAGCCGAAAAAGCTAGTATTCTTATCAACAAAATAGAGCAGAAATAAGTACAAAAATGCCTTCGCTACCTCTTATAGCTATGGCAATGTATAAATAAAAAAGAGCTACATGTAATGGTATTAATATGTTATGTAATTTGATATTGTGATTAAAAAATATTTAAATATTTTCCACAACAGTTCTGACACAAAATAATTCAATTACTCTATCAGGGTGCACGAATATGAAACCTAACTAGCAATATTTTTTTAACAGGTCAAGCAGTGTTAACATTTTTAAACGATAATTGGAAACAACTCGTGGAAGAGTTCGGGAAACCGATTGAAGATCAAATCATTAAAAGCACTAATAAGATTCTCAAAAAATTCTTCGCATCAGTTCCGCGGGATGAACTTTTTGTTGCATAATTTATAATATTACTCGTATTGTTAAAGTTTGAACTGACTGTACAAAATTTTGTTTGTAAATACCAAATTATTAAACATTAATTTTAGATGTAAGTATATAAAATAAATAATTTCATATTGAGGTTTTTGTTTTTTTTTCCTATACATACAGTAAAACCATGGTGCTAATGGCCCTTGGCAATCTTCGTTTTTGTATAGAAATGACACACGATGCCGAAAACCATCGAACTCGCGGGCATAGTGTAGCATAGATTTGTTCCTTTTTTCATATTTTTAACCCCCGATGAAAACAGATGTGTTAAAATTTTCACGTGTCTGTCTGTATGTGGCATCGTAGGTACCAAATGGATGACCGGATTTTGATCTAGTTTTTTTCTTTCAAAGCTGACACGTTCGAAGGTGTTCTTAGCTATAATTCATCAGCAGATAGCTCCTGCTTCACAATTCAGGGCTATTTAATTTTTAAAAATTTGTTCATTTGAGTTGTAGTTAACGTTTTAACGAGTTTCTTCTAATTGACGCCATAAGCATTAGTCATGGATTTTCTGGAGTTTTAGTAGGTGCTTATTATATTAACTCTATTCGCTTCTCATTTGTACAAATGAACTACTAACAATTGGTGACACTCGCTCACAGTTGAAAGTTATTCCAAGATAAAGTATATTTTTGTAGAATTTCCTGACGCTTCCAAGTTAGTTTCTACGGAAGACAAAAGGGTCAGTTGTTTGTTATAGTTTCGCCTCTACCTTTCCTTTTAATAGCTTGGATAAACTTTGTAACAGGATTGAAACTTCGATTTCCTTTTCTCTAGCGTATGTTGCTAAAGCGATTTAGAGAATTGTTTGATTCAATGTTGTTGGCGTGATGTAGGTATTGTTTTTTTATTGTTAGGTGTTGACGTGATGTATTGGTTTTATACTGTATGGTTTTAAAAAGCACCGTATAAAACTAATTGATTAATTAATTAAACACAAAATAGGAAAGTGAAATAAAATTTACCTGTAAAAACGAATACGGAAAAGAAAATTTTCCTGAAACGATGTCTCTTGCAGGACCTGTAAAATAAAAAGGGGTAAAGATTTTATAAATGTATTTGCTTAAAAATTTAAAAGTTTTTGGGATAGTATAATCTGAGTTTTATTCGATATACCTACCTAGTTAAAAAAATTAGAAACACAATATTATTATCAGTATTAAATTAAAATTTAAAACCGAACAATTATTTGATAAGCATAGATTAATTAGAAACTCACCTATTGGATATTCGAATGGATAAATTATAGAAAAGAATTTGGACATAAATGTAAAAGGATGAAAACCCTCGCCCAACTTGAATTTCGGTATTAGATAGGTTTGAGTTTGCGGCAACCTACTAAATTTTATTTTACTCTTGTCTTTCGGCTCGACCCTATTTTCGTTGATTCCTTTCACGCTATTATCCGTAACCGTATTATCAAAAGACTGATTAAACGACTCAGCTTTTCTTCCAAAAATAATTTCAGTGATTGGAATTACGCGCACTGTGGTCGAGGGATTCATTGTAGATGTGTCTATATCGTTCGTTAACTTTTCATCTTCTTTAGGATGCATATAATTGTTATATTTATCAAGTATAGCATTGATTATTGAATAATCATTTCTAACCGAATCTCTTTTCTTAATTAAACTAGGTACAGTGTTACTCGTAAAAGGCGCTACTTCAGCGTTCGATAAATCGGTATTCTCTTGAGATATCAAATTTTCACTGTATTTTAACACTTTATTGAAACAGTTATCCCAATACAGACTCGACGGATCCGTGACGTATTCGAAAGTTTCTTCATCATGTTCCATGGGGTGATTTCCGTCAGGTGATAGAAGTAATTTTCCGCTTCCATCGTCTTGATTAGACTTCATTTTTTCACCGGCGTTCGTTATTGCAATGAAATGAGTTGGCAAGATTGCACGGAAATTTTCTTTCTGTTCGCCCGTGACGAAGGCGGCGGGAGTAACAGCATTCAGATTGTTTCCGGCTGGGGCCGCAAGCGTCTTTTCCGTCATCTGAATTTGCAAAGGAAAAACGGATTTCGTGTCTGATAAAGTATTTAACTCGCCCGGTCGGTCCGTTTGCGAAGAAACGAAATTTCCTATTAGTAGAACTGTTACTATAAAAGTGACTGGCATTTTTATTATTCAAAGTACAATTACGCGACGTATTATCGGAAATATCGGTCGAGAACTGACTTATAGGTCCGGGGCATTGAACAGAGGATTTGTAGCACTTATTGGTCTGCTCGACTTCATTTACTGGATTATAAGAAGTGTAACACAACACGAACGGCTATTTGCGGTGTACGTTATATTTTTCTATGTTTTTCATGCTACAATTTTCTATAAACCCATTTAACAAGCTTATAAGTTATTTAATATTATTTGAATCAAAATTACAATTTTTTTGTTACCGTGAGATTTATTGCGGAGTTTTGTGTTCTTATATTCTATAAAGCCAGACGCTCTAGCAATATTGGATGTGTTTCGTGCACACAGTACACAGGGATTTTTCTATCGTAAATTGAATTTGTACAAGGTTTAGTAAAAATATCCTATCTTACAGGTGTTAGAGTTGCTAAAATTGAGCAGATTTATATAAAAAGCTTACTATAGGTTATAAGATGTTTCTGTATAAATCAGTTGGTTTATTGGCAATAGTTCAGTTAAAGCGCAGTTCTTTGTTATTCAGATGTTCTTTGTGTTGTCCTGTGAATCACATTTCCAGATAATCAACGTGTTAAATACATAACTTAGTGTGTATAAAAACATTCAACATGATAATTTCTTGATTGCCATGTGTAAACATGTCTGGGGAATAAAATGCTGTGTAACGAGTATAGTGGGCAATTTTTCTCCAGACATAATAATATCTCTGTTGCTTCACTACTCTATACTATATAGTTATCAGTCGAAATTGTCGGTTCTGCGTGGCGGTAAGCGTATTATTCATCGGCCTTCGATGTTCATAAAAGAACTAGATCAAATCGTCTCTAATCACTGCTACTTTTAACTTTACATATGGTTGATTTTTATGGATATTATATTAGTAGCCTGTTCATTCTAAATCATCTTATATCTTACTAATATTATAAATGTGAAAGTTTGTAAGGATGTATGGATGTATGTTTGTTCCTCTTTCACGCAAAAACTACCGAACGGATTTCGATGAAATTTGGTTTGGTAGTAGTTTAGGTTCTGGATTAAAACAAAGGCTACTTTTTATCCCGGAAAAGTACAGTATTCTCGCGGGATACCCGATGCTATATTTGCGCGGGCGGAGCCGCGGGAAACAGCTAGTAATAAAAGGGTCCTAGTAAGTTGTTTCGATTCTATTTGCCAGTAAAATACCAATGTCATCATCATAAAATTCACCATGTCACTCAAAACACACATTATATTATTTAATTAATTTCCTTTTGTTTTAAGAAATAAGTTGATTGTTTAATTACAGAAAAAAAACATCATGGCCTATGGAGAATGAGATAACGATAATTTTACCAAAGCTTTTATTTTCCAAACATTTTTTCCAAACAATATTTTTTTTCCAAACAATACTTGTTCATAATACATTAGTATTAGTAATTCTACTATCAGTGGAAACCTTTTATTGGCTTCATGTTAACTATGCTGTCTATTCTAATGTAACTTAGTTATAAGCTGTTAGTTTACCGAATAAAATAAATAAATAATAATATTATGTTTCTTAAATTTCCTGAAGTGTCTCCGGTTCCTTTTTCGTTTAGAATAACTTATGTAGCCAGTGTTGTGAAAATCACTTACGACTTCTTCAGCTCCTAACGAGGTGCCGAAGATATCAATGGACCCCGTTTCCTCCAGGAAATAATCTCCTTGACAAATAAAATTTCTTTTACATATCGAGTATTACATCCTACCCTAAGTATATGTAGGAAACTTTTTTTTTTCATTTTTTTGTTATATGTTTTTGTTTTAAAGATTTTCTATGACAGTAAAATAAAACTATAGGCACACATTGCAGTTTTCCTGATATTTTTTTGGATGAGGATGGAATAAGAAAGCCATCAAAATCAACCAGACGGGTTGCCTGATGTAAGCATTTACCGCTGCCTTAAACTGGGTGTTCCCACAACACCAGAGAAGCTGCCAAGCTGTAAATCTTTTTACCTTTATTCGTCTTGGATCTTTTCCTAATAGTATGAGTTAGTCATACATACATACATATAATCACACCTTTTTCCCGTAGGGGTAGGCAGAGACCACATCTTTCCACTTGCTACGATCCTTACATACTTGTTTCGCTTCGTTTACTTTCATTCTTACCATCCATTCCTCCTCTTACATTCAACGTAGCGAAGCGGCTCTCCATGGTCCGCTCCATGTGTTAGTCAGGACGCTGTATTCTGAGTAATATAATACTATGATAATAGTAAGCCAATTGATTCTTAGAGTTTGTCTGTCCAAACCATAACACTTGTACTGGTCAAATATGACCTAACAGACCTTTTATGTACATAGCAATAGTGACCTTAAAATCAAACGTTTTGAGGCGTTCAATGTTTATTTTCCCGTGTCATTAGAAACGAGGCCGCGGCCCGTTTAGGTATGTATGTGTGTTAAGTCAACACTGGCTTTTCTTTTGAGGTTCTCTAAGAGTTTTAAGGTAAGTTTAATAGTGAGTTGTGAAGAAGCAGGTCAGCGGGTTTCGATGGCATGTCATGTTCATGTGCCACCAGGGACGTATTTAATTTTTACCATTTTTTTATTTATTTTTGACCCACCCAATGTTAACTATCATTTATCACAATATATTTCCTATAAACAATGTAAAGTTTTTTTAATGTTTAATGAAAGTTGATTCAATTTTGCACTGCTATCCCCTTACTAATAAACGCTGTATACAGTATAACAAAACACTGTATAACTGTTCAAAGCTTATAAGCTTTGAACAGTTATACAGTGTTTTGTTCACATCACACAAGTGACATGTTTAATTCGATAGAAAGAGAAAAAACACTGTGTAACTATTCAAAGCTTATACAGCGTTTATTAGTAAGGGGGATAGTGTTTTGTTCACGTCACAAAAGTGACATTTTTTATTCGAATGAAGAAGACAAAATACTGTGTAACTATTCAAAGCTTATACAGCGTTCATAGTAAGGGGGCTAAAGTTTATATGGAGGAGGAGTAATCTTCAATACTATATTATTTATAAAAGTGCTTTTTTATTCTTGTATTTTAATACAAGAAAAAAAAATACACACTCTACCTCCGACTAATAACTTACACTACCATGCGTTTGATACAATTTTGTCACACGTTTTTGAATCTATCTTTCTTTCATATTCAATAGACAATATTTACATTTTTATTTCATGTCTATAACATACAAAGGAATCCTAATATAGTTTAAATTTAAAAAATATCATATATATTTTAATATTATACTATATCAAAGTATACTTATTATTATGTACCGAGGTAAACGCGCTCCTGTGTATTAATTAGTTACAACATCTAGGGCGCGGATATCTGGTCACTACACTTTAGCTACTTATTTAATATCTTATTTTATATAATCTTTAAGAGCACAGACATCTTATAAACATACTTTAAATTATTAAAGTTATCAAGTCTGTTTTTAAATATTTTTTAATTTTAATGTTTTTCAGCCTGTGGCCCGTATGCAATAATTTGTTCGTGGAATTCTTTTTAGCAAATACTACCTACTGCGGAATAAACTCTATTTTAAATATTCAGGCGTCTTACATATTTTGAATGTTACTAACATTAATTTAAATAAATTTACTTATTGGTTTGTTTGCATTGAATAGGCTACGAAAATACTAAACTGATTTTGATGAAATCTAGCACAGATATAGAGTAGACCATGGGAAAGGACAAAGGCTGTTTCTTATCGCAGCAAAATGTGTGATTCCCGCAGGATTTATTTTGCACAGATGAAATCTATTGAGTCACTCATAAAATTGTATTTACAACAAGTTATTTAATAACTTAAAAAACAATTTATTTTACCTACGTAGGTATTTGTACTTTCTAATGACACTTTTTATGTAGCAGTCTACAATTTCAAACCTTAACACTAATTTTACCTTTGTAGGTAAATTTTACCTAGATATGAACTAATGCCATACTAGTTTCTAATCAATGCTAGCTTTACTCTTGAGTGAGGTAATTAAGTACCCAGATTCATTGTTAAACTTATGAGCTAATCGTTAGAAAATTCATCATATGCTAGCGTGTCGTCGATTTCATTAGTTCCAAAGTCCCTAACTCTAATTGAATTCAACGTAGTCCCAAGTGTTTGACTTCATAATAAGGTTTCCGTACATACTCGAACGTGAGATCGCCTATTAATAACTTTCTTAATGACTAGCCAAAACATTTATGTGTAGAGATTTTCGAATCTATATCTACCTGTATACATAGGTATATAAAAGAAAGTCGTGTTAGTTACAGGTTAGGGAAGGTTTGAACATTGAGAAATATTGGAAAAGTTGTAGGTTGATGAAGTGTAGGACTAGGACGTAGGTTGCATTGTAGGTGTAGTCATTTATTTATTCCAGTTCATATTTAAGACAGGACAACGTGTGTCGGGACAGCAAGTAATGTTATATATATACCTGTTATATATAGGTGGATTCTTTTACTTTATAAAATTAAGTAAAACGGCATTTTGAGGAAGCAAAAAGTTTAATTAGTCAAATAAAATAGCAATAGCTGTGTCTGACAGAAAAACAGATCGCAAAAACTAAAGTCAAATAATTTGTTGACTTCTCTTTTCAAGCTTTATGAAAGCGGCTATAATTTAAGCCAATGGGCATCCCAATTGGCTGGAATTGCGGCCTTATTTCTGTTATCAGTATTCCGACTGCAAGACCTGTCAATAACTGTACAGCCGTACAGCGCACCAGAAATCCGAAGGCTTACATTACTTAATGGCTTCAGAATGAAATTGTGTACAATTTTGCTTTTAAATCTTCAGCTGTAGTTTTACTACATAATAATAATAACTTAAAATAATAATAACTCCCCACACCGATCTCGGTGACGGTGGCCGATTTCATTGAAACCAGGCCAGTTATGCAGGAGTATATAGTGCGCAAGTGTGTGCGCAGTACACAAGAGCACTCTCTCTTCCTTTACTCTCATAAACCAGTGGGACGGATAACTGACACGATTGACGAGAGATAAGGCGCAGGTCCGACTTTTTATCTGTCCATCCTACGCATGGATCATTTTTCTTGTCAGACAATCAGGTGATTAGCCTGCATTGTCCTAACCAAACTTGGAAACAACATTTTCTGTTGTTCCAATGCGGGAATCGAACCCACGACCTCCGAGTTGCGAGCCAATGCTCGAACCACCTAGACCATGGAGGATGTTACTACTTACTACATAATATATCTATTTAATTTTCTATGATTATATTGTACTAGCTTTTGCCCGCAACTTCATCCGCGTGGAGTTCGGTTTCCATACAAAATTTTAACCTCTTATTCACCCCTTTAGGGGGCGAATTTTCAATAATCCATTCTTAGCGGATGCCTACGTCATGACAACTATATGTATGCCAAACATCAGCAAAATCCGTTCAGTAGTTTCGGCTGTGCGTTGATAGATGATTCAGTCAGGTTTGCCTTTTATATATTTAGAAGACCAGATATTTCCCGTGACTTCGTGCGCGCTAAAGGAAACCGTAAGGAACCGTACATTTTGCCGAGTTACAAAACTTTCTCCAGCTTCCCCGTAGTCTAATCTGTAGGCATTTGTGCCAAATTTCATCAAAATAGGTTCAGTAGTTTCGGAGCCTATATTCAATGCAAACAAACAAACAAACATACAAATAAACCATTCTTCCTTATAATATTAGTACCTACAGATAGAAGATATTTTGAGTGGTTTATCAGTGAGCGTAGGTCAGAACCTCAATTCTCGTATTTAAAGTAGACAACTTAAAGAGTCAATTTTACTTTGGATTAAAAGTGTAGCGACATGTTACCGTGATCGGATTTTATGACGTTTCGACCAATCAGAGCGCGTTTCACGTTGGTTTATCGTTCATAAAAACACCATTGTATTAACTCTGGACGAGCTGCAGATTGGTCATAGTTATTTTACCACGGAGTTTCTATGATATTTTTTCCGTGAGTGTCGTCGGCATAAAAGTCCTCTCAGATGTAAAATAACTCTAACTCCTACTACTGTTATTAATGTGAAAGTTGTGAAGATGTATGGATGTATGGCTGAAAGGATTTTGACGAAATTTGGTATGGTAGTATAAGCTCTAAAATAAACAGGCTAGATACATTATATCCGATAAAGTACACTGTTCCCGTGGGATACTGTATTTACGCGGGCGGAGCCGCGGGAAAAAGCTAGTATTTTAATAAAATTATGCTAGAAATATTGAAAAAAGATATAATAACGTACGTGAGTATAATTATTACGGTTACATAATGTAACCGTAATAATTATACTCGTACGTAAAGTGTGATTTTTCTGCCACGTAAGCGACGTAACTAACAATTAAATCTAAAACTATTTTAAGAATACTGAGTAGATTGTTGATTATTACTATCTCAAGAATTATATCAAACTACTGAATGTTTTTCACGAAAATTATCCTGACAAACGTGTACGAAATTTGACACAGTTAAAGTTTATATAGAGGAAGTTGTGCAGAAGGCTTATGTTTTTAACCGACTTCCAAAAAAGGAGGTTGAAGTAGTTCAAGCATATGCTACCAAAAAGTAAGATTTTGCTTCAAGGTATAACCTGGGTCCAAAAGTACAGAACATAACACCTGACTCCTTATAGATACAATATGTTTGGGGATTTTGGCGTTGTTTAAAGAATTGCAAGCATATGCCACCCTGTCAATTAGAGTAAACATCATCATCACCACCACTATCACACCATACATCATCACATTATGATGATATAAAAGGTACTTCTCATAGTATTTTACACTAACACAGAGATCTTTGAACATTTACTCTGCTGTTTATGGACCTACTTGCAAAATTCTTTTGTTGTTGTAAAGGGTTTAATTCGAAATTGGTCCCTTAGTCACTAAAGTGGAAACCTGATGATGCGATACATGAGGAATCGAGGAACTCCTCGAAATTTATATCCACACATATAGTGATTTTGACTTTTACTAAAGTAACACCAGCATATATACTCCCAAAAAAGTAAGATGTTGTACCAAGGTATACCCTAGATCCAAAAACACTGAACAGAACTCGTTAGTCTTTAAATATACGCGTTTGGAAATTTCGGCATTGTTTAAAGAACTGCAAGCATATGCCATTTTGTAACTTACATTAATCCTCATCATCACCATAACAACAATACCTAATGGAAGCTTGGCGTGTATTCAATTAAACGAGTACATTCGATCGTTTATTTTAGACGTTCTTAAGACGTATTAATAATAACTGAACAAAATGCATAACTAAAAAGGGTGAAATTATTATTTTTAAACAAAAAATTAAACCGACTTCCAAAGTAAAAATACACGAAAAAGTATGAAATAAAAGTTATTTTCTATCTAAATAACTTTTATTTCATACTTTTTTGTGTATTTTTACTTTGGAAGTCGGTTTAATTTTTTGTTTAAAAATAATAATTAAAATAAGCTTAGAAATATATAAATTGTTATTTTTCATTGCATTTAAACGCGATTCGATGCGCAAAGCTAAAAATGGCCAAGTGCGAGTCGGAGTCGCACACGAAGGGTTCCGTAGGAAACGGCAATAATATAATTCACCTTTTTTTTATATCTATTTGTTGTTAAAGCGGCAACAAGAATGTTAATTCATCTGTAAAAATTTTAACTCTCTTTTTAACTCACGGTTCGTGAAGATACAGCGGTGACAGACAGACGGACAGACAGTGAAATCTTAGTAATATGGTCCCGTTATTACCCTTTGGGTACACAATCATAATAAACCACACGATAGCGTCATCATACTAATATTTTAAATGTGAAAGTTTGTGAAGATGGATGTATGGATGTGTGGATGGGTGGATGTTTGTTACTCTTTCACGGAAAAACTACTGAACGGATTTTGATGAAATTTCCATCTTAGTAGTTTAGGCTCTGGATAAAAACATAGGCTATTTATCCCGAAAAAATGCAGTGTTACCGAGGGATAATGTATTTACGTTGGCGGAGCCACGGGCAACAGCTAGTCAGAAATAAATACTAGAAATGGAAGTATTTTGAAATACTCATTCTTTTGGAGCATATATTTTCGTGGATCGTTCGAGGGCGTGTCCTCGTTAGAATATAGGAATTCGAGAGTTGAAGAATATTGGAGTGAATATTATACTCGATATTATAATGATGTCAGTGATGTCACACGCCACGAGGCCTTATTACATGAAGCAGCAAGCGAATGCTATCGTCCCGATGGCATTCGCATAGTTCGGACCGCGCGTTGGTCTGCGCTCCAAACCGTTGATGGTTCTAACTTCTATGTCTAATGCTTCAACCAATTAGTAGGCGGGTGCGTTCCGTTTTACAATTTTACGAGTTTCAGTCCGTTATATTATAATATAATGAAAAACAATACGCAAAATTGTAAGCAGAATATTTGAAAATCTGTCTAAATTTTACAATTTCACGAGTTATATTACAATCTAACGGTTTTTACAATTTTACGGTGTCATGTGGGGAGGTAGGTTAGAACCAGGAGACGGACATAGAATACTTTTTGTCCCGTTCCCGAGGGACGTGAAAAAAACGTGGCTGTACCGATTTGTCTAATTTCGGTCTTGAAATAATGGTGAAAGTCCAGGGTAGGCTTAAACGGTGAGAAATATTGTAGGTTTATACATAACACAATACTACGTGTGTTGGGACAGCTAGTTTTTTATAAAAACTAACCCGATTATGTAAATTAAATAACTCTTGTTACCCGGACTACAGAACTAAATAGTTACTGCGTAAGAAATAGTAATAATAATACTGCCATCCTAACGAAGAGTGCAGTAAGTCGAGTTTTTGGGCAAATTGAGTTAAGACCATATTATTATACCATAATATAAGGTCTTAATCCAATTTGCCCAAAAACTCGACTTACTGCACTCTTCGTTAGGACGGCAGAATAGCTGCGGCCACACCGATTTCGGTGACGGTATCCGGTTTCATTGAAAACAGGCCAGCGACGCGGGAGTTATTTTATAGTGCCCAAGTATGTGCGCAGTACACAATATAGCTCTCTCTTCCTTTGCTCTCGTAACCCAGTGGGACGGATGACCGACACTACTGGCGAGAAATTAGGCGCAGGACCGACTTTTTACATGCCCAACCGACGCATGGATCATCTTTCTTGTCAGACAATTAGGCATCTGAAAGACAATTAACTAAAATTGGAAACAATATTTTTTGTTGTTCCAACGCGGGAATCGAACCCACAACCTCCGAGTCCAGAGCCAAGTTTAAAACCACTGGACCACGGAGGCTGTTTACATGGGAACACATAGACAGGAAAAACGATTATCCTTCCTTTTGGCTTCGCCGTAAAAATACGTAATAAACTCTTCATGTTCGTGGCAAGGCTGCAGTGTAGAAGAAGAAAAATAAATTTAACAGAAATTGTGATGCTTTGATACACTACATTTTCTTGATTTAGTTTATGAATTTAATTTTTATACGTGAAAAATGACTTTATAAAGCAGACAGGAAGTAATATTGTAACTTTAGTGTAGTTTATTGTTTTATAAAAATTTCAAGATCAAAGTGCACCTTTATATTTTATACTTAGTTTTATTTATGAACAAGTTTAGTATTTTCAAAGTCACACACGAATTCGGCTTTTGGAGGTCTACCACAAGCTAAAATAATTACACTTCTTACATTCAACGTAGCGAAGCGGCTCTCCATGGTCCGCTTTTCACTTCCGCAAGAAACGAGACGTGATGGGTGGTGAACCACATCGCCGCCATTTTGGATAATTGAATAATTTTTATGATTATCCGTTGCGTTTCCACGGATTGGTGGGGAGGGTAGGAATGTATTATGTAATTATGTAACAGCTATAAAACAACTTTAAATATTAAAAACACGTATTAAAACTAACCGGTAGTTATAGGATATTATCGTGATTATAATTGTCTTTACTTAAAGTAGAGGTATAAATTAGTCTTACATTGTATCCTTCTTATTACATAAGATTTCCTTCCTTCAGTGTGGTCTATACAATAAATCTTGTTCTTACCTACGTAGCGTAAAGTTAAAATCTCATAACCGGATTACAAATTCAAATATTTATAAGAACGTTTGCAAATAAATAATATTCTTTTGACAACCACTACAGGAGTTAGTATCCTCGAAAAAAAACATAGCAGTGTTAAAATAAAATGATTCTAAAAGCATCAATTTTGGTATTTGTTTTGAATATCTGCCATATTGGATATGCTCGATTGGCACGTAAGTATTCTTTAAAATGGGATTTTAGATAACAAAGTTCGTAGCAAAAATATAGGGATTTTTAATAATTCAAAATTCATAAAGTGTTATTGGTTTTATTTGGTTATCTACTTATTGTTAAGTTATCAACATATAAGCCCCTGTATGAGTGTAAATGATGATGAGTATAAACCAAAATAAAGGAGTTTTTGTTGTCTTAGATAATAAATAAATAAAATAAATAAATCTCTGGATTTACATTAATTATGTCTTTTTAATTGTTAATTATGTATTTCTAGTTATTAATTATGTGTTTCCAAAACTGATATTAATAAGATATTACTAGCTGTTTCCCGCGGCTCCGCCCGCGTAAATATAGTATCGGGTATCCCGCGGGAATAATGTAGCCTTTGTTTTAATCCAGAGCCTAAACTACTACCGTACCAAATTTCATCAAAATCCGTACAGTAGTTTTTACGTGAAGGAGTAACAAACATCCATCCATACATCCTCACAAATTTTCACATTTATAATATTAGTAGACTTGTAATACTTAGGCTATTTCGTTCTAGCTAAATATATATTTATATTTTCAGCGGACTTTATCCATCCATGTAAAGATACATCTCGGGAATGCCTAATAAGGGCGACTCAAGAGGCGATCCCTGAGTTTGTCAAAGGCCTCCCTCAGTTCGATATCCCACCACTAGATCCTTTCGTCATCGAAAAACTTCCGATTCAGTTGAACGGAATAACTATCACCTTCCACAAGGGCACCGTGTCGGGCTTCAGGGACTGCATTGTTGATAATGTTGAGTAAGTTTTAAGTATTGTACTTTATTTAATCCTAAATGCTAGTTTAAAATATTACCTACAAAATGCCCGGTTTTTTGAAGTAAAAACTTCTATTGGCGCACCGCATACACATTTTTTCGTAGGCGCTGATCCGTTACGCCACGAAGTATAGATACCAGGAGTCTGAACGTAATGTTAAAATAATGGTCTCAATTTAGGGGACAGATTTTTTGTCGGTAGAGCGCGCAATTTTTCAAGAAATACCAAGCGGGATTCAGGACTGTGCGTTGATTGGTCCGCCACAATAGCATCGGTACGTCCAAAACTCTAGCGCAGTCAGTGGCAGAAAAGAGAACTAAGATCTGGGTTTAATATTATGTACATGAAGACTATGGAAAAGCCTATACCATTCGGTCTCCTGGTATCTATATACTTCGTGCTCTGAGGTGAAAGACTCGATCGGGTGAACTCGGGACCGCCGCGCCGAGTGCATCAGACCGAGAAAGCGGTAAGCGCCTCACACACATTTCTTCGTAGGCTGTGACTGAAGCTGACCAGCTCACGTAACACGTAAATTCATTACGATTGACAATGAAGTCACACACATTCTACTTTTTTATAGGTGGTTTATCTATCTCTTGATTGCAACTTCGCACTTTTGATTAGATAAACTACCGGCAAATGTTTACTGAGATTCAAATCAGAAGTAGATTAAAAGGTTGAAAGTTTGCCCAACACGCTTGTTACGACTACGCTCCGTGGTCAAGTGGTTCGAGCATTGGCTCTCGACTCGGAGGTCGTGGGTTCGATTCCCACATGGGAACAAAAAAAATGTTGTTTCCCAGTTTGGTTAGGACAATGCAGGCTGATCACCTGATTGTCTGACAAGAAAGATGATCCATGCGTCGGATGGGCATGTAAAAAGTCGGTCCTGCGCCTGATCTCTCGCCAGTCGTGTCGGTCATCCGTCCCACTGGGTTACGAGAGTAAAGGGAAGAGAGAGTGCTCTTGTGTACTGCGCACCCACTTGGGCACTATAAAATCACTCCTGCGTAACTGGCCTGGTTTCAATGAAACCGGCCACCGTCACCGAGATCGGTGTGGGAATTTATTATTATTATTATTACGACTACGCTACTCTATAGTTAATTATATTTAATTTTATTTTATTATAGTATCCTGAAACCAGCATCATAGGGTAAGGTTACTTAAGACGTACCCCCTAAGGAAAATTTTAATATTCAGTGAAACCAAATAAAACAATATCTTATGCATTTACTAAATCTTTATATATTATGAAACATTTTATCAAAACAATTACTTATTTCAACGTCTTTTAATATACCTTTGATATGATTGAGGCTCCTAGTCGCCTTATTCGTACCTACCACCTAGCTTATAGCTAGCCTATAGCCATAATCGCTTTAAGCTAATGCTAATATATCATTAACTTTTATAAAAAAGTATTTGTTTACGTTTACTCCCTTGATTAAGTAGCTCATATAGATGCCACTGAATAGCGCAATTTATAAATATGTATTAGACGAGATATTCCCGAAATACGACGTAGGCCTTGGTACGTCTTAATGCAACCTTACCCTACAATATATTATTAATATTGTCTATTATGCTTTGCTCACGTATAGCCAGAAATATTTAGTATCTACCTATAACAACGGAACGGAAAACGTTAGTGATGATAATAGTTATTATTGTAATAACTTAAAGTAATAAGCAACAAAAACTATTAATAGGCACATCTAAATTAAGACCGATTTACTTTTTAGGGTTCCGTACCTCGAAAGGAATAAATGTAACTCTATAGTATCACTTTGTTGTCCATCCATCTGTGAAAAAATCAAACTTCTAAGCCTATGCAATCAAAATATATTTCACTTTATAATACCGTTTATGCCGCAAATTTCCGCAAATTTTTGACACTCGCAAACTCAAAACCTACAGGGAAATAGAAGTACCATTCCAGTTAAGTCAGAATCTTGAAATTTGGCACGAAGCAACGTCATAGCACAGATAAAGGAAAAATTACGAAACCCGGAAATTTTAGTTACATCATACATACATACATACATATAATCACGCCTTTTTCCCGTAGGGGTAGGCAGGACCGCCTCTTTTCCGTAGGGGTAGGCAGAGACCACTTCTTTCCACTTGCTACGATCCTTACATACTTCTTTCGCTTCGTCCACTTTCATTCTGATCCTTACATACTTCTTTCGCTTCGTTCACTTTCATTCTTATCATCCATTCCTCCTCTTACATTCAACGTAGCCAAGCGTCTCTCCATGGTCCGCTTTTCGCCTCCGCGAGAAACGAGACGTGATGGGTGGCGAACCACATCGCCGCCATTTTGGATAATTAAATTATTTTTGATTATCTATTGCGTTTCCACGGATTGGTGGGGAGGGTAGGAATAGGGAAAGGGAAGGATAGGTGGTGTGGAAAGGAAGATTGGTAAGTTAGAGTGGGAAATAGGGAATGTAGGATATTACCGCCCAGGAGGGTAAGGGATAGGACAGTAATAGCTACGGAAGCCGGGGTCGCATACTCGTATACTATACCACAACTACCGGACAGGTAAGTTGGGAAGAGTATCCCATGACATAGTTACATCATATAATAAAAATATTTTTAATAATTTTAAACTTATTACCCAAAGGGGTAATAAGTTTAAAATTATTAAAAATATTTTAAAGCCTCATGAATTGAAAAAATTGTGTTAAATTGAAATTCATATCAAATACTCATGTCTATAATACCTTTAAGCTGTAACAAATTCACTACATGTTTATACGGAATCCTATGTGCGCGAGTCCGACTCGCACTTGGCCGGTTTTTTTGTAAACACAAACGTGTTTACAAAAAAGGATTTAAAACCGAATTTTATGGATTTTGCGGACTTGAACGGAGATTACTAATTAAAGTTTTTTGCTTCTAGTTACTAAAATTAAATGTCAAGGATAGCTTCTAGCTTACAAACATACATTATTTATAAGGAAGACGTTGGAAGTTAAATGCAAATTATTATTATGCTTTTTGTTCTCAGTTCTCACTCGCTGTAATTATAAACTTTATATCGAGTCAGGTTGAAACAGTCATGATATTTTTATACATTAATTCTCAACCTTATAGTTTCGCTCTATCCGTCCATCTGTCTGTCTGTCTGTCCGCGCCTATAGCTTCTGTATTTATGAATATAAATAGATGTTTGGTGTAGTTAATGTAAAAGGTATAGGTAAGTACAGATTTCGGTTTTGGCATCATAAAATAATAATCATTTTACAATTTAGAGGTAATAATATACATAATATAGAGGGATAAAACTATTTTTTCATTATATCCCGTCATGTGGGATATCGTTGAATAGGTCTCTTAAAATAAAGGCAAGGTTTCATACATGACTTTTTAAAAAATGAACCACTTTCAGTAATCAATCTCTAATGTGGTTTAAAAGTTGGTCCCCCCGGCATATCTAAACTATGAGACTTAGAAAATTGATATTTTTCATGCTGATATATTATGCTAAATACTCTTAAGAAAAATTATTTTGACCGAAATGATACGGTAACACTTGAAGTAATTTGAAGAAAAAGAAGCTTTTATAGTTACGGAGCCTTCCTTAGACATATCCTGACATACTCTTGGATATGTTATTTACTTCATTTAATAACTCTAAAAGTAAGCGCCTAAAACTAACCTACTTGTCCTAAACGTCCCATATAGAATTGAAGTACAATGAGCCGGTAGAGTGGTCTCATAATTTATTTGTATTATATTGACGGCATGCAGTCACAATACAATCTTATTATTTTTCACATAATTTACGAACAAATAATGACAACAGTCAACCTGCTTATGCATTAGATTCCCTGATAGTAACCTATTCAGAATAGTATCTACGGTTACCTATATGTATTGTTTTCTTGTTTCTAAATAATAATAATTTACGCTTCACACGGCACACGGGACACGGGCCACACCACGTCTATCTGACCCCGTGCTAAGTATTCGAAGAACTTGTGTTACAGGTACCAGACAACGGGAAGTATATTTAATACTTTTATACTATACATATTATATTTAAGATTTTTATTATATTATACACATATTTAATACACATCCATGACCCAGGAACAGGAAAAACTTTTTGTTCCTTCGGCGGGATTCGAATCCGCGAACCCCCGGCTTGAGCACCAACGTGCTGAACCGCTGAGCCACGGAGGTCGTCAAATATTATAATTGAAAAATATTACCATTAATAATATGAATAACCAATGTACATATTTTCAGGGCTGATATACATAAGAGACATATCGTTGCTGAATTTCATTGCAACGTTACAGTCAAGGGCCAATATGAAGCTAAGGGCAAGCTTCTGTTGTTCCAGATTGATGGATCAGGAGACTCTCAAGTTGACCTAAGTATGTTCATAAACCTTATAATATTATGATAACTTTTATCTTTTTTTGTAACTTTTATCTACCATGCAACTGCTGTAAGGGAAATAGGTTGAGTAACAAATTAACTTCGAGGGTAAATCTACTGTGGGAAAGCCACACTTCAGCATGAATGGGCCGGCTCGACCGGGTAAATACTACGGCCTCACAGAAAACCGGCGTGAAATAACGCTTGCGGTGTTTCGGCGAGTGAGTGAGGTTACCGGAGGCCCATGGGGGGATTGGGGATTTTAAGGACCAGGAACGCAAGTCGCAACACCAGAGGAGTTACAAGTATACTCCTCTGGTGTTGCGAATGTCCATGGGCGGCGGTAATCGCTTACCACCGGTCGATCCGTCTGCTCGTTTCCTGGTTCATTACATAAAATAAAAAAAAAACTGAAATACTTCAATAGCTAAATATTTTGTTTCTTAATAAACCAATGCGGAATGCCTTACAATATTTGTAGAAGCGAGTCCATTTAGAACATTGGCTAGTCTTTTGTTACTTCAGTTATCAGTATCATTTAAATAATGTTTTTTTTTTCAGCTAATATCAGAGTGAAGTTAGACGCAAACACCAAATACTTCAAAGACGAGCATGGCTTGCAACATTTGGCCATCAAAAATTATACATACGACTTTGATTACGGAGACAACGTTCACTTCCAAATTGAAAACTTATTCAGAGAAAGCCAGGAATGGAGTAAGTATTCCTAATATATATCGATTATATTGTACAAAAGTTGGAGTGCTTTATTAAAAACTAGATGTTGCCCGCGTATCGCTCGCATTAATCTCGCGGAAACAGTCAATTTTTCCGCGATAAAGTTTATGTTCTTCGTCGTAGTCTACTCTATATTTGGCTAAATTTCATCTAAATCGGTCCAGTAGTTTCGGAGCCTATTCAATGCAAGCAACCAAACAAACTTTTCCTCTTTATAATATTATGTACTTATAGATAGTATAGAGTACCTATAGACAAAAGTAGATACTTAGGTATTTACTTTTGTCTAAACCAGGGTACCATAACCAGGGTACCGCCGTGGAAATAGATACTTACTCATATTCTTTTGTGTATTCTGCAAAAACTTACTACCTATCTGTCATAATATATATTATATTTCAACAAATTTTCTATAATCTCTAAGGATTTACCTACACGGCTCGCCTTGTCATTTTTATTGGCAAAATTGCCTAGCAGTCTGCTACCAGTGGCGTGGAATTCCTATCGCCTTCACTTTCCACTTACCTTAAACCTTTCGAGGGCCCCTCATCCAAATTCCTACCTATACCCAAGCCGGTGCTTCCCTATAAACGAAAACCAGATTTCGCCTCTGCTAGCTACCTTAGCCGAATGGCCAATAAGACGGTCGAATTTCCCCGTGCGGCTTACCCGTGTAAATCCCATGCAACGAATAATAATCATATAGGCGTTATAATAATCAGCCTCCGTGGTCTAGTAGTTCGAGCATTGGCTCTCGACTCGGGAGGTCGTGGGTTCGATTCCCGCATTGGAACAACAAAAAATGTTGTTTCCAAGTTTGGTTAGGACAATGCAGGCTGATCACCTGATTGTCTGACAAGAAAGATGATCCATGCGTCGGATGGGCATGTAAAAAGTCGGACCTGCGCCTGACCTCTCGCCAGTCGTGTCGGTCATCCGTCCTACTGGGTTATGAGAGTAAAGGAAGAGAGAGTGCTCTTGTGTACTGCGCACACACTTGGGCACTATAAAATTACTCCTGCGTAACTGGCCTGGTTTCAATGAAACCGGCCACCGTCACCGAAATCGGTGTGGGGAGTTATTATTATTATAATAATCATGATTTTTTTCAGGTGAAAGAGTGTTGAAATATTTGAACCAAAACTGGAAGGAAGTGACTGGAGAATTAGGTTCTCCGATCATCGAGTATGCAGTGAATTTAGTTGTGAAGACTGTGATGAAGTTCTTCCACGCCGTGCCATGCCAGGAGCTGATATCAGCTCCGTTACCAGATATACACGATTGGGAACACTAACATTAATGTTTTCTACCGTCTACTATATTACTCTATTCACGAACTAGGTGATTTTTTATTCCGTCAATGTAAAAAGGGTAGTAATGTAAAGTAAAGTACATGAAATAGTGTCATTTGACATACTTAGTTTACTGTTTTGCTTATTTATAACATGGTAAAAATTATTTTAAACATGGCACTACTAATTTAAAATCAGTATATTATCTCATTTAAACCTTTGAAGGTAATATAAAAAAAAATATAGAAAAAACAAATAATTTTTACTAATAGGGAAATAAAAGTCACCCAGTGTACAATATATCCCACATTGTTAGTAATACTTAGAATTAGTTTATATTACATAAATAAATATTTTTTTTCTTTATTTTCTTGTTTATTTTAATAAATTATATATACAACGGAACTTTGTAAGTACATTACAAGTATTGAGATCTTGTTGAAAGTAGGTAAATGATCTCCATATTTTATTTCTTTCAAAGTCTTGCCATGTATTAATTCCAAAAAACAGCCTCCTTGGTCTAGTGGTTAAAGCCTGACTCTCGACTCGGAGGTCATGGGTACGATTCCCGCATTGGAACAACGAAAATGTTGTATCCAAGTTTGGTTAGGACAATGTAGGCTGATCACCATGTCTGACATGAAAGACGATCCATGCGTCAGATGGGCATGTAAAATGTTGGACCCACGCCTAATCTCTCGCCAGTCGTGTCGGTTATCCGACCCAGTGGATTATGAGAGCAAAGAAAGAGAGAGTTCTCTTGTTGCACACATTTGGGCACTATAAAATTACGCCTGGTTTCAATGAAACCGGCCACCATCATCGAAATCGGTGTGGGGGGCTATTTTAATTCCAAATGAAGTATAAATAGCATACTCCAAAATTGCTAAAGGCAATCTAGACAAAAACGTTTAGTACAAAACATGAAAGAACTAAATGAACTCTTGAACTAAATCAATTTGTTCATAATAATAAAATTTAAGCAGTACAAATTTGTGAGAGGCATCTTCAAAGGTGGGTAGAAGGGTATTACGGGATCCTCTCTGCGACACTAAAAGGCAATCGAGTTTTATTATAAAATGCGGTGTGAGGGAGGACAGGCACTTATCGGGCTTCTATAGGATTCATCGATCGAATCTTCGCTCCTGTAGTACTATCACATGCATGATGCATATAATAAGGTTCGTAATAGTATTAAATTCAAGAGCATTGAATGTATATATGTTGGAAATTATATTACTTTATATGTTGCATTTAGTCTAAAAACGGTTTAGACTGAAGCTATCTAAAAGGAAAGGGTTGTAAGTTTAATGCTGGACTAATATAACTACTTACTACCACCTCATTATTTTAAGTAAAGGAAAAACATACATGGTAAATTACTTAATAAAATAATGAATACCTTCATATTATCACCTATTATGGACTTTTGACTTGACTTAACTGTCAAGAATGATTCCACGGGGCCTTAGGCTGAAGCCCAAAAAGCCATATGGTAGATCCGGCCCTGGTAACTTAAGCTTTTACTAAAATAATTCAAGATTATACTTTTTAATTCTGTTTAAGAACTTAACCTATGTAGGTCATATATTTTTCGATATTGACTTTATTTATCCATTCGAAACAGAAATATATAGTTAGTACGTAATATTACTAACATTTCTTCATTCGTTTTCATGAAGCTCATGAAACAGTTCGTGAGTTACAAATACTATCCTTCTATGCTATTTAATATTATAAATGTGAAAGTTTGTGAGGATGGATGGATGTTTGTTACCCTTTCACGCAAAAACTACTAAACGGATTTCAATGAAATTTGGTATGGTAGTAGTTTAGGCTCTGGATTAAAACATAGGCTACTTTTTATATGGAAGAAATATAGTTTTCCCGAGGGATACTACATTTACACGGGTTGAGCGGCGGGCAACGGCTAGTGAATAATAAAACTATAATATTTAAAATAAAATACTATTTAATATTTGTTGAGCATATTCTTATATGAAATTATATTCAATAAATTACAACTTATTCTACGCTTCAACGCCAGGAAGCGGTGAAGGTAATAGCACGTGAAGTAATTCACTGATTGGCGTATTGTGGAAGAACTTGGCGATACACTGGAAGGCCAGCTCCACTGCGTAGTCCATGATTGGCTTGCCGAACTCCTCCGCCACCGTCTTCCAGTTTTCATTCAGGAAAGCTAATACCGTGTTACCTGGAAGAAGACAATATTCATCAGCTTTTTCTTGCAGTAACGAAAATAAATTTCTATGAGTATTATAAGACGGATTTAAAGTATCTATAGTGCTATTCAAATGAGAATAGGATCTAGTCGGTGCCATATTGTTTCGAATTTAGACTGTTATGATAGTTAAATTTATTGTTTAGATAATTGATTACTATATACGTTTTTATTTAAATTCGATGCAAGACTATTATTATTTATATACACATAAGTTTTTCTGAAAATCGCACTTTTCAAGTGATATTTGACAGAAAAAGGTCATTGACGTTCCTATTCTCATTTGAAACGCGTTATATTAACTTATTCTTTACCGAAGAAAACTCTCTTGTTTTAGTGATATGATATTCTTCTTTAAAGAACATCACAGATAGGTACTATAATATTTTATGTTACGATAAAATATTGCACTTTATATGAAGTATCATATACGGCTAAGATACTATATTTTCATGTAACATACTATAATAAGAAATATAACCTGCCATCTTAAGATATTGAAATATTATAATTTATAGTATCCTCACCGTCTGTGATGCCCTTAAGAGTTCTTAATACTTTAAGTTTAATCTAAATTAATTACATTGAATCAAAAGTGATTTAACAATTTATTCAAATCTACGACTGATGTTAGTTAATAGGTTTCCTATTCTCTTTTATTTAAATATCTTTTTTATTTACCTATAACTATGACGAATCATAAAGATTGAAAGATTGTGTCATAATAAGGCACCCACAGACGAGAGGCCGATCGTTTCAGTTAGAACTGACGTCAGTTCGGCCTGAACGGATTCGAGCACACACACGGAAAAAATCGAATCCAACTAAATTTACGTCAGTTCGGCCTGAACGGATTCGTGCCCACACACGGAAAAATCGCATCAGTCCATTCTGGTTTGCCGCGCGCTACGGTCGTGTTTATCAATTTTGTATTTAAACACCGCGAAAACTCAAAAAACGCTTGCACACTATACACGCCCAAGCGATTGGTCCACACATGGTCCGTACAGACCGCCCGTTCAGGCCAGAATTAATGTTGCCAACTTAGTTATTTTACGAAGTTTTACTACTAACTTAAGTATTTTATTCCCTCCTTAGTAGGAATTTCGTTGTTAGTAGTGTTTTAGTAGGAAAGAGCCAGACAGTAATCATATGCAAAATGGCCTAGGTTAAGCACAAAAAAACAAAAAAAAATTACATCTTATCATAATAATACATTCGTCCCTAATTTTATTCAAACTACCCGTTTAATTACTATATACGTAATAATATTTCCTAGAATATTTTAATTTAATGGTAAAATTTATAATCAAATTCAATTAATGAAAAAATTTCACTATAATAAAACCTAAAATGCAATGGTTTTTGGGGGGCTTCAGGAATTCCTAAGTTAAGTAGCTTCTTTTGTAGTTTTTTAGTAGTTTTTAGTAGAAATCGATACGAGTTTAGTAGTTTCACAAAAACAGAGCTGGCAACACTGGAACGAATCGCTTCAGTCCATACGGCCGACTGTTGCGATCTCGAAACTGCACACAGACGATACGATTTTGAATCCGTTCAGGCCGAACTGAAGGCAGACCCTGACCATGTATGGGGCCCCATAACTTTTACGTAACAGGTGCTTGTTGTGTACAATTTGTACAAAGAATACTCACTCAATTCTTTGCTCTCCTTGAATAGGTTTTGCAAATCAAATGTGACTTTGTCACCGTAGTCGAAATTGTATTTGTAGTTTCTGATGCCGAAATAAACTAGGCCTTTGTTGTCCTTAATATATTTTGTGTTCACGTCCACTTTCATACGCATATTTTCTGGAAAAAACGAATAAGACCATGACATAAATGTGAGTGAACGTACAATATTTTGTGCTTCATTCAGGTTAACCTTAATACAGATATAAATAAAAATATTACAAATATGCTTTGTGATTTAAAAATCTTTTTTTTTCTGCTTTTCTGTACATGGCAAAAAATATGAGTTCATAATAATGTTGGTGGAAATAAATCCTACTACTACTATTATAAACGTTTGTGAAGATGAATGATGGATGGATGTATTTTCTCTTTCACGCAAAAAATCACTAAATGGATTTCGATGAAATTAGAAGTAGTAGTTAGTAGTTTAGGCTCTGCATTAAAATATAGGCTACTTTTTATCCCGAAAAGGTATACCATACCCGAATGCTAGTAGTAGGTATAATAGCAATAAGATTTTTTTTGAAAACATGATAAGTACGGTCAAACTATAAGGATCAGTTTCATTGTTTCGTTTTGGTGTGAAATGAAACAATAAGCGACATAGCGATGCATTTTTAACTTCCCGCTAAGAAAATCGGGAAGTTATTGGTTTTACCCCATTTTGCAAAAATCGAATTCTCATCAGATCTCGACGTTCTGAGGTCACAGAAAGCTTCCCTGACTACCCCCGCGAGGGTGTCACTGTGTCTGTATGTATGTATGTGCGTGCGTGCGTGCGTGCGTGCGTGTGTGTGTTTGTGTGTATGTAAGTATGTAAACCTCTTATAACTTTTGAACGGTTTGACCGATTTTATTGCGGCGCCATTCGAAAGGGTTTGGCCAAAATTAGATTTTTAATACAATTTGGACCGATTCGAACGGATAGATTTCAAGAAATCTCAATAAAATTGTAAAAAAAAATTAAAGTATTTTTTGGAATAACTTTAAAACGGCTTTATCGATCAACTCCAAAAACTAATCAGCTCTTAACGTTGCAAAACTACGTTAATCGCCGCTATTTTATAGTGTTTTTTCGGAATTACTCCGAAATTTTTTATCTAAAAAATTTTTGTAGTCGATTTTTTCAAAGGACATAAAAAACTTCGTCGATTGCCGCCAATTGCGTAAAAATCGGTTGATTCATTCCAAAGATATGACAGTTTGGAATTTCAAAAAATAGTGTTTTATTAAACTTTCATCAGACTTTTGAGCTCTCCTAAGTAAGTAGGTAGGATGCTAAGTAATGGAACTCAGTACTTACCTAAATAAATCTTTGCATCCCCATTTCCGTCGATGGGGAACAACAGCAATTTGCCCTTGGCTTCGTACTTGCCCTTAACTGTGATGTTGCAGTGGAAGGCGAAGATGAACTTCCTTTTCTCCAAATTCGAACTGAAAATAAAGAAGTTGTTATTTAAATCTGCCCTCAACTTTTTTGTGTTTTAATGATTCTAAAACTTTCGAAATTCGAAATTCTCAATTTTTAGAAGCTTTCAAAGAACCATGCAAAAAGTATGGGCAGTGTCCCCACCCTCCAAAAGATTTTTTGCATGGTCGAAACATTATTGTTAGCTATGGAAAATTAAGTTGCGTTTGTAAGTAGTAGGTAGTATTGTGTACAGTGTAGTCTCAATTTACACGGATCCGTTTTATGACTATACCACTTTTCTTGGATATGTCACCGTAAAATTGTAAAAACCGTTATATTGTAAAATAACTAACGAGATTATAAAAATAAGTCAAAACATTCATAAGTAATATATTTATAATTTAACGAAAAATAATGTGTTAAATTATAGGCAGCATATTCGCGTCGGAAGTCTATCAACATTTTACAATTTCACTAGTTTTATTACAATCTAACGGTTTTTACAATTTTACGGTGACGGATACATCTAAAATATAATATAGGTAGGTAATGAGATATTACGTTAGCGAAGTTTGCTGAAATAATTTATAATTTTTCAGAAAGTATAGCAGAAAGTTGTTTGGATAACCGGTAATATTGTTTAATTGTCTCATTAACAACAGGACTATATAATATTATTAAATTGAGTATTTGACTTGTCATTGTATGATGTCATACTATTATACTAATATTATAATAATATGCGAAAGTGTCTGTCTGTCTGTCTGTTACCTGTTCACGCTTTAACCGCTGAACCGATTTTTATGAAATTTGGTATCTAGACATACTTTTTATCCCGAAAAATTAGTATTCCCGTGGGATAAGGTATTTACGCGGGCGGAGCCGCGTACAAAAGCTAGTTTATTATAAATGATAATGTATACCACCGTGTACATTTTAACAGCTTTCAGCCTTCCCTAATTATTGTAAAAGTTTTATTTTTATTAAAGTAAAAACATAAACCATTATATTTTACAACAAATGTTTGCTATTTTTGAGTAACAAAGTTCATTTTAATAATCTTCGGGATTGTTCTATCTACCTTGTAATTGCTTTTATTAACACTGTGGGAACTGGTAAACCAGCAAAAAAACTGCAATCACATTAATTTGTAGAGTTTGATAAGATTAATATTTTAGTTTATAAGGTTATGACGTTACCAAAGTTTAATAATATGAAACCATTAATTTACTATTATTAGTTACAATGACTTTTTGTGTTTTGTAAGGTTAATTTAACAGTTTATTATTAAACCATCAATGTCGGGACAAGGTTAACAGGTCCACATTACATGTGTATTAATTTAGTGTCAAAACATCTTTTGCTTGTTATCTTCTACTGTTTTAAGCATCCACTTTAAAAGCTCTAAACGCCTTACTTTACTGACAAAATAAATAAATAAATGTATCTTTATTGTTTGCTATGTAAGTTATATAATCTAATGTGTCACACGAGAATTTCACATCTATGGATATGCCACCTTAAAATTGTAAAAACCGTTAGATTGTAATATAACTAGTGAAATTGCAAAATGTTGATAGACTTCCGACGCGAATATGCTGCCTATAATTTAACACATTATTTTTCGTTAGATTTAAATATATAGTTTGGAATCTTTCGACATATTTTTGCAATCTCGTTAGTTATTTTAGAATCTAACGGTTTTCACAATTTTACGGTGACATATACACTATCAGTCGTACCCCTTTATTGAGTAACTAAACGGAAGCGTAAGAGAAACAAAATAGCATGTTGCTAGTTAACACATAATCGAAGTGAAACCTTCAAAACTCACATGACATTATCAGCGATGCAGGTCTTGAAGCCAGAGACTGCGCCCTTATGGAACGTCACCGTCAGCCCTTGCAGCGGTATCGACAGCTTCTCAATCACGAATGGGTCCAGTGTCTCCAAATCTATTTCTGGGATTCCCTTCACAAATTCGGGAATGGCATCGTTCGTCGCTTTAATCAGGCATTCTGGTTCTAGAGTATTGCACGGATGGATGTAGTCCGCTGAAAAGGAATATAAATGGTAAGCATAAGTTGCTGTTTTTAGGGTTCCGTATTACACAAGGAACCTATGCCCCTACCACAGATGTTCCCAAAGTTATTCCGACTAAAGCCCACTTTGAAAATCAGTTCTTTTGTAGCGCCCCCTCCCCCATCTTTTTTTACCATAAAACCTCAATAACATGTCTTGCCTGGAGAGAATTTTTTATCTCTTCAAAATTAACCAATAACCTACATTGAGAAATAATAATACTGCTTACATCAGCGCCCCCTCAATTTTTTCTGGGCCCCTTACCGCCCTCTAGACTTCCAGCGCCCACAAGGGGGCGTTATCGCCTACTTTGGGAAAGACTGCCCTAGCATTTCTAAACTATAGGAGGCTAAAATTTGTAAGTTTCCATTCTGATAAATAATTCTAAAAACTCTTTAAGAAAATTATTTTAAACGAAGACGACAGTAACTTTTAAAATAATTCCGGAATCCGTCTTAGACTGGATGGCTGGATGGCTAGACATGCTCTTAGGTTTTTTTAATAGAAAGCTAAATTATGAAAACGACTTTTTTAACAAAAAGCCCGATAGCTATTGAAAAATTGTATTGTAGCAAAAAGTTTAAAGTCAAGCTCATAAAAATGACAGAGTTTAATAGCCGTATATTTTTGCTCATTACCTAACCTTGGAGTAAAATATGATGTGAGGTATAATATTGAATCGTGTATTGACTATTGTTATTGAGAGGTTATTTAAATCGGCAGTTAACCTTCTAACTACCATCACAGAGTACATGCGTTTATCAGACTGTCGTAAAAAATATTAGGATTTTTCTATGGAACAATTATTACTATCCAGTATCCACGGCGACCAACGATACAATTATGATAGATGGGTTTTGTATTTTTTTTCTGCTGTCGTAAATGGATATGTGATATTTTAACGAATCATATAGAATAATATTAATCCTATTTATTGATTATCTCCACTTTTGCACTGAATTGAATTAAAATTATTACGGAAGATGAAATGTGACGATGTGATGACATACTTGAGATGGCAAAATTAGAACTATTAACTCTAGTACCTGACTCATTTCATAAATAAAAAAATAGACAAGATAGTATTTTGCACTATTACACATATGTAAGCATAATAGTATCAAATTCAAGTAAGTTACAAATTAAAAAAAAACCCTGACTTTTTGCACATTTATAGGACAATAAATTCATCTTTTATATTGAGGTTACAAGATTTTTTTCATAACTCGTAATTAATCTCCTCATGTGCTTGACATTTTTTTTTTAATCATGAAAGTAATTTATTATGATAAGGTAATTAAAACACAAGAAACATAAAATTAACAATAAAACTAGAGCCAAATAAAATTAAAAATTAATACCTGTGCTTGACATTATATTTTTATATAATACATCTAGTGCAAGATTGACTTTTGATACAAAAGATAACATTTTGACTTAAAAAAAAATTAGGTACAAGGATTTTCCTCGCTATTCGCTATTCATTTATTTAATTCAGTTTCTTATAATTATTTTATATTACCTAGTTGTTTTGATTTTACAACTAAGTAACATAATGGTTGAACTGAATTACATATAATTACTTTAATATTATATATCTTGAGATCTCATAATGCACTGCAGCAACAATTAGATACTTCTTAAGCGGTAAAAAACTCCATAATTATTTATATATACCTACACAAGTTAATAATTTTTATTTATAAGGACTAGGTTGTATTCCTTGAGATTGGTTTCAGTGTAACCTATAAAAATCTATTGATGTAGGATATAAATAAAACCTATTTTTGGGATAAAAATAGGTTTTAATTTATACTCCGCTGTCTGTATTTCTTGCCATTCTGCTAATAGGGGATCGGACTACATCAGAAATATTTAGTTTCATTAATATATTCAGAAATATTGAGGCATTACTACTTGGTAAATGTAAAAAAATATATTATTTTATGTGTAGTTTATTAATTAAATACATTTAAAAAGTACCAAAAAAAATTTTTTTTTTTTGCGAAATTGGTAAACAAAACCTACATCATTAGTTAACTCACATCATATACAAAAACATTCATTATGGTAAGTATGAACTTAAACGCACAAATATGGGAGATATTTACAAATATATTCCGGCGGCCATATACTTCATATACTACTTCATATACTATGACCTACAAATGACGTCATTTGTAGGTCGACTTTAGTATGGAGCGTTTTGAGGAGGCGCGCGAAATTTTTTATACAAATCGCTGTACCTTTGAAAATATTGACTTTTGATATACGGTTTATTCTGAGAAGTTACTCATATTTAAGAGTACTATTCATTTATGCAATAAAAAAAATTAGTCCGATTGCCTATTCTTACAATATTACAATTTGTACAGCAAAAAAATCTCATAAGCGTCAAACCAACGTCAAACGCGTTTTAATTGGTCCAACTGAGATTAAGAATATCAACTGAGGGTACAAACTCTAAAAATCAGTTTATGATATCAAGACGATTAATTTATATTTCATTGAGTCTAAATTAAATACGAGAACTACCCATAATCTCATGAACCGTGATAGATATAATAATAATAATAATATCTATGGACGCTTCACACCACGTCAATCTGATCCCGTGGTAAGTTCTCGAAGAACTTGTGTTACGGGTACCAGACAACGGAAATATATTTAATACTTTTATACTATACACATATTTAAGATTTTTATTATACACATATTTAATACACATCCATGACCCAGGAACACAGAAAACCTTTTTGTTCCTTCGGCGGGATTTGAACCCGCGACCTCCGGCTTGAGCACCAACACACTCAACCAACTGAGCCACAGAGGTCGTCATTAGACGTCACAGGAGATAGAGAGTTCAAATTCACAAATGGTGTAAGGTATTTCTGTTACTTCTTTAACAACAATATATAGAACCAGCTTTCGCGCGCGATATTTTAGGCCGGATCCAGACGCGTGTAACGTGAAATGTAAGATTACGAGTAATTTAGCATCAACAGTGTGGACGTCACACGAACGCAAATCGTGTAACGAATCTTGGTTTCTACTCAGTTGCTACGAACATGTCGAATAGGAAGGCTTTGTGTTCGCGCAAAAACCCGACAGCCGATGGATCAGCCCGAGCGCCGGGGCGTGCGTTACATGTAATGCTCGTAGTGCCGTCCACATACATGATTCGCGTTACATTACTCGTTAGATTATATTACACGTTACACACGTCTGGACCCGAACTTATATCGTGTCGCGTGAGAGTTTAATATCTTATATAATTAATTATACTTATATCAATCTAGAAATTATTTTTTCTTGTCGTTAGGTTTGTCTCTACAAAACATTTTGATACTTTTCCGAGGCATTCGATGGCATTGAGTTAAATTATTATGCACACTGTTCACTATAGAGTGAAAAGTAGAAAATAGCTGTGTTCCGCGGAAAATAACGCTAACAAAAAAACCTCAGCAAAATGACGACCGCTGGTGTTAAATAAGCAAAACGTCGATAATCTGTTTTTTTTTCTTTAGCGCTAGCAAGCGCTAACAAGCGTTTTTTTTCCACGGAACACAATGTGTGCACGCGTACGTGAGACGGAGAGAAATTCTGTTTGAAATGTACTTGCCTACGTACCTACCTAACTTTATTTATGAAGGTGAGAACTAGCGTTTATCCTACTATAAATGTAATCTTAATATAAAATAAAATCTACTATTATAAAATATTATGTTTGTGAAGATGGATATACCTTTTTTTTTTTTGATGTTTGTGACTCGTTCACGGAAAAAATACTGAACGTTTGTTCATTTGATGGAATTTACTATGGTATGCTACATTTATTCTAAAAAGGCATTTTAAGCTATTACAGAACTGGCTAAGCCTGAGCATAATTTTTATCAAAAGGACACAACAACCTATTTAAGCTATGATTTAATTTATAAATACGTCAACCAATGATTTATGTTTGCATACTAATTGGTCTATACCTACCTAAGTGTAAAAACTAACACAAGTATTCATATTTTTAATATTTTATAGCAGGTATTAATTTGTTAGCCAAACTAAAATTGTGTATGTGCAAAATATTATGAAGTAAACAATGCTTACACATATTAGTACCTATTAAGAATTAGACAATGTTTATTACAGAGGAGCTTGAACATTTTATTTTTTCTGTAATGGCAAGTGGCAACGCAGATTTTGCACCGATATAGAGTAAACCATGGGGACAGACATAGGCTATTTTTTATCGTGGCAAGATATACGATCTTCACAGGATTGATCATTGATTGATTGATTGATGGGGAACACCTAGTTATAATATAAAATCAAGAGTGCTTATAGTGATGGCAACGTCTTACCCAGTCCTTTTACCAAGACATCATTAATACGATGGCACATTTGTTAGCTAAGCCCTCTGAATCGTTGCGAAGTATTCTTTGAAACTAATCTCAACTAAAAAGCACGGAGTATAGAGATAAAAAGTATTAAAACAAGGTGGTCTATTGTCTAAGGACGTCTCTAAATATGGCACGCGGTAGTTACGAGAAAACAATTATAAGTATGGCTCTGTCTATACATGTTATATGACTACGTGTGAAATGGCATATCCAAGGTCCATCCTCGACGTGCGTTGAAATTATTTTGGTATTTCTCTTTTTGATTTGACTTCTTAGTTTTTTCATTACGTAGTTTATATTTTGAGGTGTCCTACTGCAAGGGCTGTTTAGAAACTGATCGAGCAGGGCCTTTAGTCAAGATGCATTCGATAATTTCGACGGCGAAGTACGAAAACAAAATGTATGGGATTTGGATAAGGCATCGCAAGCGACGTGTCACTCACTTAAAAATGACTTATGTCAAATCCCATACATTTTTGATCTCGAAGTTCGCCGTCGAATTTATTTAATGCATATTGACTGAAGGCCCAGTTACTCTGTCAATATTGTACACTAACATTTGCCTGCAGCTTAGCCTGCGTGAAATTGGAATTTAAACGATATCTTGGCTTGAATTTTAGAAAACGCTGAAATTCGTAACTCATAATTTTTTCCGTACTTAATGCATACGAAATATCATGCAAATGTCCAAGGAATATTGAAAAATCCTTCCTATGAGAAAGAAATACGTGTACTACAAAATTTCAAAAGGTTTGGCTTATGCGTTGATACATCAGTGCCTACATACGAGTACATCTATACTAATATAATAAAGAGGAAAGGTTTTTTCTTTGTTTGTTTGTTTGCATCGAATAGGCTCCGAAAGTACTGGGTTGATTTTGATGATATTTGGCATAGATATAGAGTAGACCACGGTGAAGGACATAGGTTACTTTTTATAGCGGCAAAATTTACGGTTTCCGCGGGATCTCTTTTTGCGCGCACGAAGTCGCGGGCAACATCGAAATACATTGAGATTATTGCTGTTGTATGCGTACACTATAGCAGTACGCGCTGCACATATCAGCCAACTTCGTCTGTTATCCTGTACGCGGCCGTGGCATCAATGAACGTCACGTATTGATTACAATCAATCATTTGACGACCTCCGGGGCTCAGTGGCTAACCGCTGTTTGCGTTGGCGCTAAAGACGGAGGTCGCGGGTTCGAATCCCGCCAGGGAAATTAGGAGCTTTCAGCTTATGGATTCTTAGCCCTGGCTTGAAAACTTCACGTCCCACTCGAGCCGCGAGTCCCTCGCAACTTCCTCGCAAATCAAGCCTCGAGGTATAAATTCATGAAAAGGTGCACCTTGAGTATTTGCGAGTAAAGTAACGTTATATATTCGACTTTGAGCATAACTACGTAGTATTATTATGTATTCTGTGGCATTACATTACAATACAGCTGCCTCCCTGACTGACGAACATTCGCGTGTAATGTAACGTTTTTCAGCGCCGAGTGGAGGGGATCATTACAAGGTGCGCATTAAAATGCTCGGTAATCCTCCTACACCTATGTAATGTTCGGGAATGTGACGTTACATTACACGCGAATGTTCCAGGTGAGGGAAGCACCTTAAGCAAAGAATTATTATTATTACTAACGTTAACGTCCATTAAATTACGATTCTTTACGTTAGTAACATACTATCTATTTTTTGATTTTAGCCAATGGCCACCATGATTACGATTGGAGGACATATCTTTTTCTATCTATATAAATTTTCGCATAGGAAATATAAACAAAATTAATGATGACCTCTGTGGCTCAGTGGTTAGTGTGATGACACTTAAACTGGAGGTCGCGGGTTTGTATCTCATCAAGGAACTTTTTTTCTTAGCATTTGTTTATATTTTCATGTTAAATATCATATCAATAATCGATATAGATGATAATAATTTTTACTTTTATTATTCATACGGAACCTCTCTTATTTACATTTAAGTTAGTCTTAACTGGATTATTGAATATAACCATCTGATAACGAATCTTAAGATGTTAATTAATTTAAGCTAATTAATTTAAATATATCAAGATGGACACGAGGCTGTATTTTGAATATTTAATATAGGTCAGCCGATTGCAAGACGTGCATTCAAATTAATAAAACATATGATATGAATACTAATCCATACTTATGGATGGGAAAGTGTGTGTGTCTGTCTGTCTGTTTGTCCGTCTTTGACGCCAAAACTACTGAACTGATTTAAACGAAATTTCGTACACAGATAGTCTAGAGCCTAAAAAAGGACATAGGCTACTTTTTATCGTGGTGAAATGTACGGTTCCTATAGGATACTTTATTTATCGTTTCACGTAAAAACTACTAAGCCGATTATCATGAAATTTGGCATAATATAAAGTAGATGATGGGGAAGAACATAGGCTACTTTTTATCGCGGGACATATAAGGTTCCCGTGAGTTACTGTACTTACGCCGCCGCGGGCATCAGCTAGTTGATCAATAAAAACAAAATAATTTCATTATGCCACCATTATTATGACATGTTGTTATTGTCATTATTCATAAAGCTTGGGTAAAGCACACTAGTTATATAATATAATAAGTCAGAACTCTCAAATAAAAGGATCATCAATGGCACCCAAAGCTTAAGTCTAGCTTACTCCCTATTTAGCTTGAGAAGAATTAAGCTGCAGTCGCTAATCTAATGCCTAGGCACAATAACAGGCATAGGCAATCTTCGTAAATGTCAGGGATACTCATCCCAACTTACCTGTCCGGTAGTTGTGGTATAGTATACGGGTATGCGACCCCGGCTCCCTAGCTATTACCGTCCTATCCCGTGCCCTCCTGGGCGATAATATCCTACATTCCTATTTCCCACTCTAACTTACCAATCTTCCTTTCCACACCACCTATCCTTCCATTTCCCTATTCCTACCCTCTCCACCAATCCGTGGGAACGCAATGGATAATCATAAAAATAATTTAATTATCCAAAATGGCGGCGATGCGGTTCGCCACCCATCACGTCTCGTTCTCGCGGAGGCGAAAAGTGGCCCATGGAGAGCCGCTTCGCTACGTTGAATGTAAGAGGATGAATGGATGGTATGAATGAAAGTGGACGAAGCGAAACAAGTATGTAAGGATCGTAGCAAGTGGAAAGAAGTGGTCTCTGCCTACCCCTACGGGAAAGAGGCTGTCTCTGCCTACCCCTATGGGAAAGAGGCGTGATTATATGAATGAATGAATCTTCGTAGCCATGAAAAAGATGTTTTCTTTACCGAATAAAAGTACTTAAGAAAAATATTATGGTACATAACATGCATCGAACCTGCATCTATGAGCGTATCTTAATTTTCTAACCAATAGGTCACTAGATAAAATATTCTTCTCATTCTTGGTATCTTACTTTCCTCAATATATTCTCAAAGACTTCGATTGTCATACAAAATATTTAGTAAAACTAGGTCAATGCTAAAAAGTAAATCTGATTTATTTTATAATTTGGATTTAATCAGGGCCGGATCGTAAGTTAAGGGGCCCTGGGCTAAGACTACTTGGGGGCCCACCTAATTACATTACGACCTCGGCGGCTCAGTGGTTAACGCATCGGCGCCCTAGCCGGAGGTCGCGGGTTCGAACCTCGCCGAAGGAACAAAAATTTTTCTGTGTTCCTGGGTCATGTAGGTGTATTAAATATATCTATCCTACTTATATTATAAAAATGTGAAAGTTTATCGTATATCCTCATACGGATGGATGGATGTTTGTTCCTCTTTCACGCAAAAACTATAGAACGGATTTTAATGAAATTCGGTACGGTAGTAGTTTGGTCCCTGGATTAAAACATAGGTTACTTTATATCCCGAAAAAGTACAGTGTTCCCGAGGGATACTATATTTACGCGGGCGGAACCGCGGGCAACAGCTAGTAATTCAATAAAAATCATTAAACATATTCCCATTGCTTGGAACCCGTAACACAAGTTCTTCGAGATCTTACTACGAGTTTGTGGTGTCGGTGGAGTCACGATTGAAGTGGTGTGAAAGCGTCCATAGATATTAATAATAAAAACAGTTTAAAAGAGACAAGATTAGGTTTGCATGCAATATACCGACGGTTCCTAGTTTCTTCTGATGAGCATAATAAAAACGCCGTTGTCACAATCTATAATAATCATACAATAATAATAATTAATTGCAGATCTATTTAGAATACATTACATGGACCATTAATGTCTTGTTCAACTAGATGTTGCCCGTAACTTCTTGGGCGCAAAAAGAAATGCTGCGAGAACCGTACATTTTGCCGCGATAAAAGTTACCTATGTCCTTCCCTGTGGTCTACTCTATATTTCTACACAATTTCATTAACATCGGTCCAGTAGTTTCGGAGCCTGTTCAATGCAAAAAAACAAATATTTTATCTTTATAATAGTAATATAGTAAAGTTAATATAATCACCGTGTATTGAATTTCAAAGAAGAACAATCAACATAACCGCAAAGCTTGTAAAAACTAAAAATAATTAAAAAACAACCTGAACATTTCAGCGTTTAACTTAAACACAATGAATCCTACAAAGAGTGTTAAAACACCTATATTATTGGATATGTCGTCGTGAAGACGCGTTACTTCGCCTCATCACACTTGCTACGGTCACAGAATTCTTCACAAAAAAAAAATACTTACGTGCAATCTTCGAGTCGCCGAAACTGTTGAAGTTGATCATCAAACAGAAAACAGTACCAATAATACACCGTAAGATCATGTTTCTATTTTACCGACTGGGCCACGGAAAGGAGTACGCTGTATTCCTCTTCAACGGCTGCGTAAAGAATAACAGTTTTGCACACCTACAAGCTCTAGTAATGGACCTTCATATATAAACCAACCGGTTCGTAAATATCCTCAAATAACGCATACAAATCATACAATGTATAGTTTTATAATATAATATTACTTATTTAAAATCTGTTGATTACATAATGCACAACATTGTTCAAGGTTGCATAAAATGATTGTAACAAATTATATGCCTTACCTATATTTATTTATTTTCATTTTGGTTGTTTTCCAATTAGGTATAATCGGTATCATCGTTCTGGAAATCTGAAAATCTGATTTTTTTTTCTGAAAATCTGTGTTTTTAAAGATCTAATTAACCGACTACGGCGAAGCTAAAATGAGGTGTAATGATTTTGGTAGTCTGTGTATCTGTGCAGCCTCCGTGGTCAAGTAGATAGAGCTCGACTCTCGGCTCGGAGGTTGAGGGTTCGATTCCTGCATTGGAACAAAAAAAAATGTTGTTTCCAAGTTTGGTTAGGACAATGCATGCGGATCACCCGATTGTCTGACAAGAAAGATGATCCATGCGTCGGTTGGGTAAGTAAAAAGTCGGTCCTGCGCCTGATCTCGCAGCAGTCGTGTCGGTTATCCGTCCCACTGGGTTATGACGGTAAAGGAAGAGAGAGTGGCAGAGTGCTCTTGTGTATTGCGCACACACTTGGGCACTATAAAATTACTCCTACGTAACTGGCCTGGTTTCAATGAAACCGGCCACCGTCGACGAAATCGGTGTGGGGAGTTCAATCAAAATCAAAATCAAATTTTTTTTATTCAATGTTGGTATTATCATTCTCTTTTTGAACGTCGATATACATGATGCCTACCACCGGTTCGGGAACTAACCCTAAACCCTAAACCCTAGTTATTGGTTATTAGTCTGTGTATGTATGTTTGTTTCACCGTAGCGTATAAAGTAGGTACAGATACGATTTCATAATAAAAGCCCGGGTAGCATTGGCTATTATAATATCATTTCCGAGTTCGGATTATAGTTTTGTATAAAAATAGTTAATTGATTCCAGTTTTAGCTTTTCGACTGTTTCAGGTATTCGTGACAGAAAAATAACCTAAATTATTATTTTATAATAATAATTTTATTCTATACGCGATCTAAAACGCTACCAAATTTAATTTAAATTTGTCATACTTAAGGCTTTGTTACCTATATATTATTATATACAGACAGACAGAGTGAAACTGTAAGTATAGGTACTATAAGTAGACATAATAGGTGGGAGTCATCGCCGTGTCGTTGTCGGGCCGGTAAGTAAAAAAAATATGATATTATATGTTATACTACTGTATAATAATATATAATATATATGGACGCTTTCACACCATGTCAGTCTGGTCCCGTGGTAAGTTCTCGAAGATCTTGTGTTATGGGTGCCAGACAACGGAAATATATTTAATACTTTTATACTATATATATATAAGATTTTATTATATAATACACATATTTAATATATATCCATGACCCAGGAACACAGAAAACATTTTTTGTTCCCTGGCGGGATTTGAACCCGCGACCTCCGGCTTGAACGCCAACGCGCTAACCATTGAGCCACAGAGGTCGTCAAAATATATAATATTATACGTCATGTTATAAGATGCTATATAATATTATTATACATGTAATATTATTATTATATTAATTATTCACACATTTTTGCTCCCCCGGCAGCTCCTGCCACATCATATCATCAGATAGGATAAGATGGTCTAGGCTCTAGAAGGATTCTAGAGTCTAGGGGGGAAGAGAGGGGCCAGTGCTATACAAAGATTACGTTCCTTGGGTCGGGTTATAACGCGGTTCAAATGAGAATAGGAACGTCAATGACCTTTATCTGTCAAATATCACTTCAAAAGTGCGATTTTCAGAAAAACTTATGTTCATATAAATATTATTAAGTCTCGCATCGAATTAAAATAAAAACGTTAAATTCAATTATCTAAACAAAATGTAACTATCATATCAGTCTTTATTCGAAACAATATGGCGCCGACTCCATCCTATTCTCATTTGAACCGCACTGTACCAAAAATAATAGTATAATGTAAGGATATATATTTTAAGGATTATTATATTTTATACTCATTGTTATTTTTACGAAACCAATTAAGATATTTTCTGGATTTGTTTAATGTTTTTGCATTTTAAATTAAGCTGCAACACTAAGGAGTTGGCAATACTGAGAGCGAGGTTGGGAGCGAGGGAAAAACGGAGGTTCACTTTTTGGGGAACGAGCAACGGGGCTGGACGCTCTCAGCATTGGCAGCACCTGGTAGTCAGCAGCAGCATTGGCAGCACGTGGTAGCCAGGAGTTGTAAGGATACTGAGGAATAAAGGAGTCTTTACTGGACGAGGTGGTTTTATTACACTTCAGAAGTGGGATGTGACATCGCCTTTTTAGGCATACTTATATTCGTTTTTAAACACCTTAAAAGTTGTATAAAATTGAGGTACAGTTATAATTAGTGAGGGTACATAAAGAAAAATGTGAACGGGTATTCAGCACGAATTCTCTTTGTTCAATAGATTTAATCTTTAAAATACAAACTTTTAAGTAGAATACAGCTTCCTCGAATATAATTTTTCAATTATTTCGGAGCATTTCATGTCATTTTGCCATATTAAAGAGTGGGTACTTGGAATATATTGTTGGTACTTTGCGGTTGTTTAAAAATTGAGAGATGAAGTTGATAATATTTAATTAAAAGATTAAGTGATATTAACTAAGCAAAGTAATACCTACCTACGCAGTGGTTTTTCGTTTGCAGTACTTTTAATGGTTGCTATAATTGCTTTCCGAGTATCTTGACGGAGTTTTTTTTTTAAAATGGTAAAATAATAGTTTTAATAACAACTTCTTGTTCTAAACTCACATTTATAAACTGAATGACAAGGTTAGTGGATAGTTAGGTACATAGATTTTTGGTTCGAGTTTCAGGTAACATGCAGCGTGAAAAGTCACCTTCGCGTCGCCTGGTGACTCCGGAGCGACCTGAGCATCGTGCGCGCGGCGACAGCATCGTGCTCCGACGCAGCCGCAGCCGCAGCCGCACGTGCCGCGACAGCCACTCCGAGGGACGGCGGAGCCGGGTGCGCGATCGCAGCCGTCGTCGCGGGGACAGCCGACTTGACGAGATTCAACGCGAGATGGAGAGGGAGCATATGAAACTGCGGGATCTCCAACAAAACTTGGATCGCGAGCGGAGCTGCATACGACGTACCGTGAGTGATAAGCAAGACTTTGAAAATCGTAACCGATCTTTAAATGCGCCTAGACATCGCGATAGTAGTTATTGTATGCGTGAACATAGTCCACATGGTAGTAATAAAGTAAACGACAGGCACAGAACTAGGACAGAAAAACTCAATCGTGATCAGCCGTTGGATAGGTGTGCGAGTCCGACTTTTTCTGCTAAAGATGTTTTAAACATTCTAAATTCTCTTAAAAATTTACCGTCACAGCATTCGACGTCGGCTGCCACTCATTCTTCTAATACTAACCATAAAAATATTTTACCTGATTATGACCCTGCTTCTAAAAATCAACGCATTGACATTTGGATAAAGAAAGTGAATGAGTGTGCTACCGTCTACGGCTGGGACGATAAAACTACGATACACTTTGCTATGCAAAAGCTTCAGGGTTTGGCCAAAGTTTGGTATGAGAGCTTACCGTCAATACTTTTTAGCTGGACTGAGTGGCAAGATAAGTTGTTATACGCGTTTCCATGCGAGCAAAACTATGGCCAAGCCCTGGAAGATATGTTAAAGAGAAAGAGTAGGTTTAATGAACCTATCGAAGTGTATTTTTACGAAAAACTGGCGTTATTGAACCAATGCAACATTCAAGGTCGTAATGCAGTAGATTGCATTATACACGGCCTAACAGATAGGACTATGAAGTCAAGCGCTATCACTTTACGTTGTACACAACCTGAACATTTGTTGCAATTTCTAATGAGCAACAAAGAATCTACATTAGTTTTCGATAAACAAAATTACAAATTTAGACCAAAAGGGAATGCCGATATTTCTAATAGCAATTTTATCAGTAAACAGGCGGGCAAACCGTATACTAGTTCGAGTAGTGAAATTCTATGCTATAATTGTCATCAAAAGGGCCATGGGTGAAAACCATTTAAAATGACCATTTTGACATCCTAACTTGTCCATACGCAATATTTAAAAAACTATTATCTTGTCTCAAGCAATGAGAGCTTACTATGGTAAAATGATACATTATCTAAAATAATATTGTGGTTTTATGTACCTTATTAAAAGTATTCAGGAAATGCAATTCTATTTTCAGACTGAAACCGGATTTTGTCCATACAAAATAATTTGTCCTCTTCATGACTAGCGTAACAAAAAACATTTTAAAAAGAATAGTAAATATTATATGGAAACGTGTGATTATTTTTTGTATTTAGATAATATGATTACTTATATTTATTGGGTAAAGCTATCTTAATTTACTTAATTTGTATATAAATACTTGTTTCCAAACAAATGTCCATTATTTTGTTCATTTTTGTTATTCCTTTTTCTCACAAGCTAATTTGGTAATATTTTATATTTATCAAATGGCAACACTCACTCTTTAACGAGCCAATCCGATGCCAGAAGCGATACCTTGTCGGCCATTTTGTTATCGTATGTCAAAGTGAATAAATGCGTGCTTTTGTGACGGCGAAGGAAATTACAACTATAATTCATCATTTTTGTTGTCTACTACACTCTACAGGTAAGAGAATACTTATATTTTTAATTCATTCATAAACACGGATTATTTTCATCATTATTGAAAAGTAAGGTGCTTTAACAATAGTGATAATCTTGTTTGATTTAAAATATTTGAGGTTATGTTCCAAGTGTAGATTTTGATCATTTTTGTTACAATTTCGTCACGTTTTTTGTCACGTCACAAAAATGATATAACAAAAATGAACTAAAGACGCATTCACAGGTCTGGTTTAAATTTTATTAATTATGGGGTATATTAACTTAATACCTCATCTGTCAAGCGCCCAAAATGGGCGTCTTACCCTAAAACTATTCAAAAGTTCTTCTTCTACTTTGCAGACCACCGATTTAGTATTTTGTTTCAAATATATAACTCCATGTGTATTTGCGATAATTATATATATATATATATATATATATATATATATATATATATATACCACCAATACCACGCGCTCACATAGACGTGGGACAGCCATGCTTCGGCACGAATGGGCCGGCTCGACCGGAGAAATACCACGCGCTCACAGAAAACCGGCGTGAAACAGCACTTGCGCTGTGTTTCGCCGAGTGAGTGAGTTTACCGGAGCTCATAAAAAGGCCATTTCAAAAATATAAAAATCATATCATATTTTTAACACAATTGCCAAAAAAGTGTAAAATAAAAAATAAAAAATAAAATAAATAATAAACTTGTACTAAATAAAAATTTGTGGTGTATAATAGTCTTATTTTTCTTTTTAGAATGCCGATGACAGCAGCTGAACGTCAGCGACTGTATAGACAGCGATTAAAGGAACAAAATCCATAAAAATTTGAAAAAATGAGAGTAAAAAATTTAAATAGAATCAAGAAGAACTATGTGAAAGTTTCTAAATTAACAGAAAATCAAAAATTGATTAGAAGGAAGAATTGGAGAAAGCTTAAGAAAAATCAAAACAAGAAACAAGACCCTCATGAGAAAACCAAAAAAAGTTCAAAAGATTATCAACGTTACTACAAACGGCTGAAAAAAGAAAATAAAAAACAAGAAAAAGTAATTAATCAGCAATTAAAAAATTCTGTAAATTTAATAAAAAATAGATAGAAATAATTAACCATTATTGTGTGATTTGTAAACAGACCCTAAGTTTTCATTTTTGTTACTTTTTTGTTACGAATTTCATTTTTGTTACGGTTTCATTTTTGTTTCATTTTTGTCACATAGGTCATTTTAAATGATTTTCACCCCCATCCATTCCTAAAATGTCCCCAGCCCATTGTTAAATGCAGTAAATGTAATAGAATGGGGCATAAAACAGAAAATTGTTTTGTTAATGTCAACAAAAGTTATACCAAGGGTGATGCTGTTTATAAAACAATGTGTATTAGCAATGCTGATCCAAATTCAAAGTTTTTTAAGGAGGTGTGTGTGAATAATATACGAACTAAGTGCTATGTAGATTTTGGCAGTGAGGTCTCATTGATTAAACAAGCACAAGCATTAGAATTGGGGTTGCAAATTAATAAATGTTTGACAGGCCTTAAAGGATTTGGCAATGAAACAGTTCAAACTCTAGGTAGTGTTTTGGTAGATTTGACGATTGATGGGGTCGTTGCTAGTGTTACTTGTCACGTAGTGGAGGATAAATATTTAGAGTTACCGTTACTTGTTGGGCAGACGTTTACTGAACAATCACATGTAGTTGTATACAAAACTGCGGAAGAACTACGTTTTATTAATGTTAGTAAGGAGATGCCGTTCATGGATTCGCATATACATACCGAAACCTCGGTGAAAGTAATATCGGCTGCATACGCGAATGTCTATGGTCTGACATGTGTAAAGGCTGAGGTAAATTTACCTAATGCTAGCGAAATTCTAGTAGAAAGTAAAGTTATCGGTAAACCATTACAGCAACTAGTAGTCTTAGGAGCCTTATACCCTGTCAAAGATGGTTTTGTGAAACTATTCGTGACTCCTGTCGTAACTCGTGGCGAGGTAAAAGAAGGAATGATTCTTAGTCGTGGTCTAGAAGTCAAAAGCGTAAATCAGGTTATCGCATCACAGCAAAATCCTTTAATAAATAAGAAATTTAACGAAAATGATATATGTATAGGCGAATCTATAGAAAATTGTCATAGGCAACAACTTTTGTCAATATTGAATAAATATAGTCACTGTTTTGCAACATCCCTAAAGGAACTGGGTTGCACCAATACCACTGAGATGACTATAGAATTAAATAAAAGTTCTCCTGTTGTCTACCGACCGTACAGGATGTCCTATAAGGAACGTGAGGATGTAAGAGATATGGTGAGTGAAATGTTAGATGCAGGTATAGTAAGAGAGAGTGTGTCTAAGTATGCGAGTCCAATCATATTAGTTAGAAAGAAGAATGGAAAAATGAGAATGTGAGTGGATTACAGAATGTTGAATGCAATTACGGTGAAAGAACGTTATCCTATGCCTAACATCGAAGACGAGATTTCACGGCTCTGTGGACAAGCTTATTTTATTACTCTTGACTTGACATCGGGATATTACCAAGTCCCTATATCTGAGCAGTCTCGGGCTTTAACCTCTTTCGTAACGCCAGACGGCCAATACGAATTTAATCGTATGCCGTTTGGCCTAGCTAATGCTCCTGCTGTCTTTCAGCGGATGATGCATCGTGTATTAGGGCCAGCGCGTTATGATGGTGCAACGTCATATATAGATGATGTTTTGATTTATGGCAGGGATGTTATAGAATGTTTGGCTAGGCTAGAGAATGTCGTAAAGTTGTTAGAGAATGCTAATCTTACTTTAAACATGTCAAAGTGTGAATTCCTCATGAATAAGATAGATTTTTTAGGATATGAGATAAGTTCCGCCGGTATTAGGCCAGGTAATAGAAAAATTCAATGTGTGGTAGAATTTCCTTGTCCCACGGACCAACACACTGTACGGCAATTTTTGGGCCTCGTCGGGTATTTTAGAAAGTTTATAAAAAACTTTGCTACTCTTGCTCACCCTTTGACCAGACTGTTAGCAAAAGACAGAACCTGGTCCTGGTCAAGGGATCAAGAGGAGGCATTTCAAGCTCTTAAAGACAAACTGGTAAATAGACCTGTTCTCGCTATTTACAACTCCGTGGCAGAGACAGAGCTACACACTGATGCCAGCAAATTAGGAATTGGCGGCGTATTGCTGCAAAGGTCTCATAACGACAATGCATTTAAGCCAGTAGCATATTACAGCCGGAAGACGTCCCCCGAAGAAATTAATTTTCATGCATATGAGCTTGAGACCTTGGCAGTAGTATGCTCTTTGAAAAAGTTTCGAGTTTATTTGTTAGGGCAGCAGTTTAAAGTCGTTACAGACTGTAGTGCTCTCAGATCTACATTTTTAAAGCGAGATATTCTTCCGCGAATTGCGCGTTGGTGGCTCCTTTTGCAGGAATTTCAATGTTCAATCGAATATCGCCCGGGCACTAAAATGGCACATGTGGATGCGTTGTCGCGTAACGCAATAGTAGACAACGAAACATCCAAGTATTAGAGCATTATCCGTCGGTTATGAATATTACTAACCATGATTGGTTGCACACGTTACAGTTGGGTGACTCAGAGTTAAATAAGATTCGTAATATATTAGTATCTAATTTAGATATTGACGGTCTTAAATACATTAAAGATAACTTTCTTATAAAAGATAATCGTTTATATCGGTACTTTGACGGTGATCGAAATAATATCCGTTGGGTAGTTCCGATGAAATTGGCCATTTCGGAGTAGAGAAAACATTAGAAAGAATAAAGAAATCTTACTGGTTTTATAAGATGTCTAAATTTGTCAAAAAATATGTTAATGCGTGTATTGAATGTGCTTATAGTAAAAAAAATGGCTCTACCTCGGAAGGTTATTTATATCCGATTGAGAAACAAGGGATACCCTTTCACACATTACATATCGATCACCTTGGACCCTTCGTAAAATCAAAATGCGGAAATTCTTACCTTTTTGTGATCGTTGATAGTTTTACCAAATTTGTGTTCGCTAAGCCAGTCCGTAATACTAAAAGCCAAAGTGCAATCTGTGTCTTAGAAGATATCTTCTATACTTTTCGCATTCCTGATCGTGTCGTTAGTGACAGAGGAACATGCTTCACTTCACATGTCTTTAAAAGATTTTGCCTTGACAAAGGTGTCGAAACATATCCTCAATGCTGTGGCCAGTCCTCGGTCTAACGGACAAGTAGAGAGGTACAATCGCACTATATTAAACTCATTAACGGCTCAGAATCTAAATAGGGATGAGAGGGACTGGGATGATTCGGTACGTAAAGTTCAGTGGGGCTTAAATAATACTCTACAAAAGACCACGGGCAAAACGCCCGCCGAACTAATGTTTGGAACAAATATTAATTGCGAAATAAACCCCATACTTAATGAAATTAGACAGGAAACTCGCGAAAACATTAATCTAACCACTATCAGGGAACAAGCTAAAGTTGCAATAGATACAAAGCAGGTGAAGCAAAAACAGAGATATGATAAAAATAGGAAACCGGCTAGGGTATACGCTGAAGGGGAGTTAGTTAAAATAACCAAAACTGCGTTTGCAAATGATGGAAAGAGTAAAAAACTTCTGCCTGCTTATATAGGACCTTATCGTGTTGTTTTGGTATTAGGTAATGACAGATATAGGGTTGCGGCTATACCAGGTCTAACCGGGACCAAGAATAAAAGGCAGACAACCGTTGCTGCTGACCGAATGTTGCCTTGGGTCAATGTCGCTGCACTGGAAATTAATGAATCTGATGCAGCTGATAGTAATGATACAGAGTCAGAGATTGATAATTAAACAGTATTAATATAAGTAATTACGGTAATTGTATATTAAGTTGGTATACATTTTTGTAATAAAATTATTGGAATTATTGTAATTAAAATTTTGTAAAGGTGAAATATTATGTGAACTAAAATTGTTGTAAGTTAAATAAAAAAGAAGTAACATACTTGTTTGTTAAAAAAGGGGTTATTTATTGTAAGTCATTTAATTTCATTGTATAAAAATTAAAATATTTATGTTCAATGTATTGTACACTTTACTAGCATTTAAAACATACTTACCTACCTAATTAATATAATTTATTATTAATGTAAATGTTATTGGATATAAATGTGTTGGATAAGGGTATTAATATATACTTACATAGATTTATATTGTTAGAATTGGAAAATGTATAATGATCTGTAATATCATGATCGAGTTAATAAAGTATTAATTGTGAAGTTATTTTATTTAGCCTGTGTGGCGCCTTGTCTCTAAGAATAGATGGGTTTACAGACAAGTTATATATTAATTTAGAAGTAATATGTAGAGCATAGATTTCATGTGAGAATGGATGGGTTCACAGTTAGTTGTTTTGCTACCCAGGTTGCGAGAATGGTTGGGTTCGCTCCTCGGTATGTAAAATGCTCTATACATAATTTAATGAGTGTCTCTGATTGTAAGAATGGATTGGGTTTACTCTGAGATTACTCATTAAATTATTAACTGGAAGGATTGTACTAGGCACTTTTGTCAGAGTTGTTTTGCTACCCAGGTTGCGAGAATGGATGGGTTCGTTCCTTGGTTGGCAAAATGCTCTATACAAAGTTTGATGAGTATCTCTGGTGTAAGAATGGATGGGTTTACACTGGGAGCACTCATTAACTAACTGGAAGGGAATACTAAGGTTAGCAGGTGCATGTGGTCATGCACTTTTGTCAGGATGGACGAATGTAAGGATATATATTTTAAGGAAGGATTATATTTTATACTCATTGTTATTTTTACGAAACCAATTAAGATATTTTCTGGATTTGTTTAATGTTTTTACATTTTAAATTAAGCTGCAACACTAAGGAGTTGGCAATACTGAGAGCGAGGTTGGGAGCGAGGGAAAAACGGAGGTTCACTTTTTGGGGAACGAGCAACGGGGCTGGACGCTCTCAGCATGGGCAGCACCTGGTAGTCAGCAGCAGCATTGGCAGCACGTGGTAGCCAGGAGTTGTAAGGATACTGAGGAATAAAGGAGTCTTTACTGGACGAGGTGGTTTTATTACAATACACCACTTGTACTCTCTAAAACAATATAATTCATATTAATCATAAGTTGCAAGGACTTGTTAAAAAAATTTTTGTATAAATATTTATGTTTTTCTAAAAATCATTTAAGTTAGTTTTTAAGAACATACTGTACATAGAAAATAATAACGAGTTTAGACTTTACAATAACCGACACCTTCATCGAATGAGTCATGTATAAATATAATTGTATAATCTGACTATAATAATTAAGCGAATAAAAATAATAGTTCTGCACAAAAAGCGAAGATAAAAACAACTTTTTGGATTCCGAGTTCCACATGGATTAATTTAAAAGGTTACTCGACAATAAAGTCTTGGACATTTTTATTTGACGGTCAAAATTATCACGAACGAATCTAACCTTAATTAAACGGCAAATAATATATTTTTTAGTTTTGTTTAAGAACTTGTAAATTAACTGCGGGAAGGTAGCTAGTTCACAAAATAACCTACTTTATGAAGGACATGAAAAAGTTTTTTTTTTCATAGGATTTATGATAGACTAGTTTTTACATACACATACATACATATAATCACGCCTCTTTCCCGTAGGGGTAGGCAGATACCGCCTCTTTCCCGTAGGGTTATATATATATTAGGTTATATATATTCCAAGTTTTTTGTAACTATGAAATGCTCAGTTACAAAACTACACATAAAAATGCCTCTTTTTAACACGCTTATTTAATATTATACATTCATGTAAAAATGTAATCATTTCTGAATATATAAAGAAACAAATATTCCATATGTAGGCAAATATCCAATTCAAACTCTAATCAAAATTAAGATTCTCCCTATTCACAGGCTGTCGCTGTCTCTGCTAGCCGAAATGATAAGGACAGCATGTGACTTGAGCGTCACTTAATTAAATATCGTTCCAGTATTCGGCCGTTAAATAGTTAATATAATGACACAAAATGAAACAAGAAATGAACAAATTGAAAAGACAGGCTACATTACGTCAAGTAACATAATATTGGATTGTCATTGAAATAGGCTTACCGGATTACGAGGGCTTACCGACTGATACCGTCTTACCTTTGATTCCACCAATACTGGCTCATCACTTATGGCTAATTAACCTATCTACATATATAAAAATGTTATGTTGGTTTGTGTACGCTTCAAAAACTCAAAAAATTCTACACCGATCGAGCTGAATTTTTAGCATGATGTATAATCCGCATCAAGGACTGTTTTTATCTATTTTTTGCATCAGTCACAGATCCGCGACCGCGAAAAAAACTATATTTATGCGGGCGGAGCTGCGGGCAATAGCTAGTCAGTCAATATATCTATAACTAGATATTGTACGTGACTTCGTGCGCGAAAAAGTTAATCTCATAGAAACCGTACATTTTTCCGCGATGAAAAGTAGTGTTATGGCCTTCCCCGCATTCTACTCTATATTTGTGCCAATTTTTATCAAAATCACTGCAGTCGGTTTGGAGCCTATTCAATGTAAACAAAAAAACAAAAATACAAACTTTTCCTTTTTATAATATTAGTATAGATATACACAGACTCCTAGAAAACTGGCGTGAAATACTTGAATTGTAAATAAATAATAATAATAAATAAAAATATTTTTATTTAGAATAAAAAAACAAGGTTTTATATTCCGAACGTCAAACAAGAAAAAAAATTACAATTAGGTACCACCGGTTCGGAACCCTCACCCGGCGAGAAGCGCCACCTTTTAGTAAAAAGGATAGCTAAAATTGTTCTTTAAAAAAAAAACATGTATACAATACATCAACAAAAAACATGTAAACAAAAAATAATTAAATTACAATATATTACAGTACAGAAGTACATTGTATAACTAGTAAACTGAAATCCCACCAAAAACATTCTGTAAAAAACTAGCCAAGTCTCGATGGAGCTGCTTGTTTATCTCTAAAAAGTAATGAAATCTAGACAAAGTCGTGCCAAGTCTAAGGTTCCTTACTGCGATTTCTTTATTATTATAGTTAATATTGTGTGACTTGGCCGTTGAACATTCTTTATACGTTAGTGGGTACAAGTCAATTTTGTTTACACGTAATGTTATATCTGTTGTAACTACCTATGTTTGTTATGCGAGATAATAGCCCATACTTTTATTGGTAATTGAACGCTAGTGTCTCATTTTTGGCTGTTGTTGATTGTACAACACACGTATTGGAGCAATGGTGTCATGAAGCCCCTTTTGTACCATTGTGTACCCTTCAACGGCCAAGTCACACAATATTAACTATAATTATAAAGAAATCGCAGTAAGGAACCTTAGACTTGGCACGACTTTGTCTAGATTTCATTACTTTTTAGAGATAAACAAGCAGCTCGATCGAGACTTGGCTAGTTTTTTACAGAATGTTTTTGGTGGGATTTCAGTTCTTTTTGTAGAAACGTGGGCTTATTGATTTATTTTCCTAGATTTTAGTGTAATTTGTTTATATAATTTGTGTAATGTTCGAGTAGAATAAAGTAAATCGTTCGACTATTTCTTCTTGTAAACTTGTAAGTATAAGTATAAAAGCCAGTCTAGTCTTATCTAGAGTTTTCCTTTAATTTTATTTATATGCGTATTAAAAGCAGAAGGGGAGGCATTCGCCCAGCAGTGGGACGCTACGGGCTAGATTAAATAAGAAGATGTATCCCACTTCGCTGGATTTTTGCAATGATAGATGATTTTTTATGTACCAATAGTAGAAGGGGGCATTACTATATTATCTATAAATCAGCTGAGACCAGCTGAGGGTTCATCAGATACTTCACACCTTCGATTTTTAACATCAAATGAAGTGGCCCACCAAGTTGAATATTTTTTGTAAAGGCGGTATGTCGATCTCTAATAGTTTGGTTGGGCTCTTGTGTTTTCTAATCAGGGTCACCAGGTACTCCAGATCTTCGATTATCCTAGTTTTTTATAGTTTTCCCTTTATGTGGCCATTAAACCCTAACTCTGTTCCAAATTTCAGCTCTCTGAGTTTATAGGAAGTACTAGTTCTATTCTGATGATCATGAGTGAGTGACTGAGTGAGTGAGTGTCATAAATGCGAAACTTTGCTTTCGCTTTACTTCGGAACTAAAGGACCTACAGACTTAAAATTTTGGATTTTAAGTATGTGATTATAGTTCACTGGATGACGAAAATTTTTTCGTTCTCATCTTATCCAGAGGTTCTCAAATAGGGGCCTGAAAATGCGGCGAAATTGTTCCAGTAAAGAATGGTATGGTAGTGTTTGCTTCGCGCTCGACTTGGCGGGGGCACTGCCGTGCCCCCAGATCGACGTTTTGGTCTTATCCAGAGGTTCTCAAATAGGGGCTTGAAAATGCGGCGAAATGTTTCCAGTAAAGAATGGTAAGGCAGTGTTTGCTTCGCGCTCGACTTGGCGGGGGCACTGCCGTGCCCCCAGATCGATTATCCTAGTTTTTATAGTTTTCCCTTTATGTGACCATTAAACCCTAATTCTGTACCAAAATTCAGCTCTCTGAGTCTATGGGAAGTACTAGTTCTATTTTGATGATCATGAGTGAGTGAGTGAGTGAGTGTCATAAATGCGAAACTTTGCTTTCGCTTAACTTCGGAACTAAATGACTTACTGACTTGAAATTTTGGATTTTAAGTATGTGATTATAGCTTACTGGATGACGAAAATTTCTGCGTTCTAGTCTTATCCAGAGGTTCTCAAATAGGGGCCTGAAAATCCGGCGAAATGGTTCCAGTAAAGGATGGTACGGCAGTGTTTGCTTCGCGCTCGACTTGGCGGGGGCACTGCCGTGCCCCCAGATTGCCTCATAGGGTCATCTTATTCCCAGGGTGTGCTGTCCTCAATGAAATCTTTAACTTTATAATAGCCTTTGGCACACAAGTGTCTTTTGACTACTTTTTTAAATTTATTTATTGACAAAAGAGATATTCGATTTTGGGCCAGTTCTATGTACACTACATAGGTAAATAGGAAAAAAATATGGGAATATCATAAATATACGAAAAAAATAATTTGAAGAAGGGTACATGCGTACAAAAATGATTATTTGAAGAGTTTTTTATTGCGAGAAGACTATTTTTAGGGCGGCCATGATAGTTGTTTTGACTTGACTTTTGACGTAGTAGACAGTTTTACGAAGAGACGTCGTCTTGAATCTCATACGTCTTTCTTTGTCAAAAGTCATGTCATTGACAAAATAACATTCTTTAGTTAATTCTGATCTGATCCGCCATGTTTTATTTTACTTTGTGTTGCTCTCCTTGACGAAGTTAATTTAAATGTACATGGAAACCAAGTGAAATTAAACAAAATAAAGAATAGGGAACGGTTACTATATTATGTAGCTATATTTACATATACTGTACTTAGGGCTGGCCCAGGCCTCATACATTTCTTGAACAACTCTTTTTTCACATTTGCTAGGAGTTTATTAAAGAAACGTCACTAACCTTTAAAAGAATTGCTTATTTTACTGAGTTTAGTCACTGGCATAACCAGCTTGCGCTTATAGACGGGTCTGGATAAGTTTTGAGGGTGCAAAAATTCTAAAGTCTTTTATTTTTTGCATATAGTTTCCGGACCTTCTTCTTAGTCTAAAATTTGATTTTGTGCCATTTTGGATGGCTGCGTTTGTAGCAATTTAGGTTTTTGTGTCTTTCATGGATATTGGCCCAAAAGTAAATTATAGCTAAAAATTTTACTTTCACGATATTAAGGAAAGAGTAACCGATGCACATATGCAGTTTGAGTCGTATCCAACCAGGGGTTTCCTGGTATTCGGCTACTATATAAAACATGGCCCCACCAGGCCCACAACTATTCTAATGTCTGACAAATCTTAAAAAACTGTTCAGAGTGTTAATATCTGAGTCTGTAAAAAAGATGTGCCACATTCGGCAATTTCGTATAAAGATATTCCATTTTTTTTCCTCAAACTCGCTATAAAAACTACTAATGAAACTTTTAGTTAGTAGAGTTCATATCTATATGATGATTATGGTGTTACAAAACACTTTCTATAAGTTTAACCATGTTTATCCGCGGGATTTTTTATTAGAATGTAAAAAACCAACTTTTATCATGTATCAATGGCGAATACGGGGTGCGGGCCTCTCGCCACGCGGGGAGGGGCCCAAGTTTCATATTAATACGACAAAATGAATGACAATTTATGTGACAACTTGACAAGTAATAATGTTCTAAATGCGAAATTTATAATTTCAATTTTAAATTTATTTCATGTTTAATGATGCCAAGACGAGACCATAATATTATGACTCGCCAATAAAAAATGTCTTCAGATCTCGTCTAGAACCTTCTGACTCCACTCTACGTTCTCTAACTCTATAAAGATTGAATTTACAAACTCGTAAAGTAGAAAATAGGCTTAAGATAAAAAATATTTTAGTCACTGTTCATAGCTCTTCTGTTAGAGAACACAATGTTCTGGCACAACGACGACGCTCGAATATTGCTAGTGTGGGGTGTGCCTTATACAAAAGCTCATGAAATAATGAAACGCTCAAGCTATGCATTTTGACTCATTAGACGGATCGCGCTAGCTGTTTTTTAGTGGGAAGTGGAAACATTCTAATGTTGCTGATTTTTTTCTGTACCTATATGTAGTTGATAGAGTAGTCCCTAGGGAGTTGATAATTAAGTTTTGTGCCATGTCTGCCTATTGCCTTTTCAGCAATTCGATTATTTGTGGTTAATTTTTCCGTGGCTGCGTAACGCGAGACTTTAAAAAAATAAAAAGTCAAAGAGTGTTCCCAAAAAGGCAAGCAAAGTTTAAAATTGATGTAATTCAAAGGTCAGTTATACAAAAAACAAAATAACTTAAAGATAAAAAAATCATAGCTTCTAATACTACTTACTATACCTACGCGGGCGGAGCTGCGGGCATCAGCTAGTTTTAGCATAAAACTAACAAGCAATAATAAATAAATAGAAAATCAAAAATAAAAAACCTTTTATTTCCAGTTTCACAAATTAATTCTTTTTATAATACTAATTAAAACTTATAATAAAATTACAAATTAAATTAAGACTAACGTTAGGTATTATAAATCAATTATTTTATAAGACTAACATTATTATAAATTAATGCTAAACATAGTAAACATACATCGAAAAGCAGTACAAGGATCGGTCCACATTCGTACGTAGTGCTCTGATGTTTCACTAGGCTCGACTTGGCGGGGCCCTGCCGTGCCCCTAGATATAAAATTGTCAACGGGATGAATAACAATATATACAAATATTATTTTGTTGGTTTGTAAAATGTATTTAATTATATAAATTATTACAATCAATTAATAACGTAAAAAATAAGTCCTTAACCACGAGTATTAGAAACGTGTATTCAGCAACCTACGTATAAAATTCAAGCGTTGAAATAATTTATTTATTTTTTATTAAATAATACTATATATACAATAAATATGATGTAGCTGAAGAGACTATTCGGTTAACGACTAATTTCAAGAACTAAAATTAGGTATTTGAAATTGTAATTTTTTTGGTGTTAGATAACCGAAGTTTCATGTGGAAGCCTATCGGATATCAAATTTTATTGTGCATTTATGTATTGTATAAAATCAGGCAACAATTACATTCAGCTTCGTCATTCGTGCTACGCAAACAAAGTTGCGGGCAAAAGCAAGTTTAAATTTTGTAATCGCTGTAAATTATGCGAAATATATAAAAATTTTGAAATGTAGTCGAATGAATGACATTTTATCACACACATAATTACGTATAATATGTGTAATGTGTATGTTGTAGTGCGAATATTCCACAATACTTCGACCGCATATTATATTATTTTTGCATTTTATTATTTAAACCCTCCATGAAAAAGGCACAAACTTGAAATATAAATTCTTTATGACTTAATAATATTGAATACGTGAACTTTATTTAACGATTTTGTGTTTTTGGAGCGCTTTTAGCTTAGGGAAACTAAAAAACTTAATTTCTCGAATCGCAGTCGCTTAATGTGGCACAAAATTTGGAATTAGGCCTATTTTAGTGGTCTTAAACAGAAAATAGTCGTTTATCACACTTTAGAATTTTTGCCGGTACTGTTTTCAAAAAATGACCCTAAGTCATTTTTTACTGGACGAAAACGACGCAAATTAAGTCTCCATACTCTGGAAGCTGTCCCAGTTATCTTAACATTAATATTTTAAAATTTAAATCAATATTGCCACTTTTATAGCCATATAAAAAAATCAACCACAAATAATGGAATTGCTGAAAACGCAGTGGGCAGAAATGGCACAAAACTTAATGATAAGCTCCCCAGGGACTACTTTATCAACACACAAAAATTCAGCGACTTTAGAATTTTTTCCACTTACCACCTCGAATACGCCTAGCGCGACCCGTCTATTATTCCTAGTATTGATGTTATGTTGGTCACATTTTTTATCAAATTCATTACTATATTTTTCTACATACATAACATTATCAAAAACTACGTGGTAGAGCCATGCTTCGGCACGAATGGGCCGGCTCGACCGGAGAAATACCACGGGCTCACAGAAAACCGGCGTGAAACAGCGTTTGCGCTGTGTTTCGCCGAGTGAGTGAGTTTACCGGAGGCCCAATCCCCTACCCTATTCCCTTCCCTACCCTCCCCTATTACCCTATTCCCTCTTAAAAGGCCGGCAACGCACTTGCAGCTCTTCTGATGCTGCGAGTGTCCATGGGCGACGGAAGTTGCTTTCCATCAGGTGACCCGTTTGCTCGTTTGCCCCCTTATTTCATAAAAAAAAAAAAAAATGTATTGTGAGTGTACAGTCAGTATCCCTATTTCTTTAAATTTTTCTCTTAGGGAGGCGTATGAGGACATCTTAAAAATTGCTCTAATAGCTCGCTTCTGCAGCACAAATATAGAATTATTAATGTCGGCGGCATTGCTCGATAAAAGGATACCACAGGCCATTCTGCTATGGAAATAACTAAAATAAACTAACCGTGCCGATGCTTCGTCAGAAATTTGTCGAATTTTTCTGACTGCAAACGCTGCAGAACTGAGAATATTCGCTAGGTTAGCAATATGTGGACCCCACTGTAATCTAATGTTATACCTAAAAATACAGTTGAGTCCACTGGGTCAAGTTTAACATCATTCAATAGTACGTTGGTTTGTGCATGTCTCATATTTGGTAAACTAAACTTTAAACATTTTGTTTTTGATGCATTGAGAAGGAGATTATTACTACCAAACCAATTTACTATTTCAGAGAGAGCATTATTTATCCTGACTGCTGTCGCTTCACTTTAAAAATAAGTGTAGTATCGTCAGCAAATAACACTATCTCTGGTATATCTTTAACAAGAAAAGGCAAATCGTTTATGTAGATAAGGAAGAGGAAAGGACCTAAAATGGACCCTTGCGGCACTCCTAAATCTATTTTGGCTCCAGATGACATCTTGCCATTCACTTCAACCCTTTGTGTGCTGTTACTTAAATAAGATGTTAACATTTTAAGTGATGTGCCCCTTACGCCATAGTGGTCTAGTTTCCTGATCAACGTTGCATGCTCTACACAATCAAAAGCCTTAGAAAGATCGCAAAATATACCTAGTGCATCCTGCGATCCCTCCCAGGCTTCATATATACTACTAATAAGGCTAATGGCTGTATCAGTGTGTTTAGCCGATTAAGTCTACCGAACACCGTTTTAAGAAATAAATGATAACTAGCTTGTAACTTCTTCGGTGTTAACCTTGTTTGTACCTTGGGCGACGATAATAGCTTTCCATCAGACTATCCGTCTGCTTGTTTGTTGGCCTTATTCAAAATCTTATACCTAACGTTATGATTTTGGAAATAAAATTCTTTAAAAATGTTCGATTTATTCCGTGTTCAACCCTTAATTTTTACCCCTCGTCCTTGGTAACGTTAAAAGCTTTACAACACTTACAGATTTGGTCCAGAGCAGACCACTGATTTGGTTGGCAACTTAGGGATTTCTCCCTAGAATTAGGGGAAAAAATCCTGTAGGGGGAAGCATTTTGTCTTATGAGTAGTTTTTGATTTATCGAAGCTACGTGCAAAAGCTAGTAAAAATATTAGAAAGTTTTTTCACTAATGTGGGATTTACACGGGTAACTAAAGCTTGTAGCAGTACAATCAAATCGAGTATTGTAGTAGTGCAATCAAAGCTTACTATGTAGCTGTTTATCTGTTCCTCTTAAATCTGTATTTTGCGCCGTACGTGCGGATATCGTACGGCTTTAGTCGCCCGTGTAAATCCCATAAAACTCCTCAATTCTGTGTGTTACAAGTTACAGGTAACTTTCAAATATTGAAAAAGTTTTCGGGGTATGTTAAGTCATAACGTAGTAGTACGTTATAGTAATATTTCTTTCTTTTTTTTTTGTACAGGCACTTTGCAAATAATAATTATGTCATATAAAAATATCAATACTTTTGGTTAGTATAAATATTAATAGAATTGGCCAAAAATATTGATGATGGGTAAATGTAGACATAATAGACATTCTACTACGCAATGAACTGTCGATTTGAAGAAAGTTGCCGGGCAGGGGAGGGTATTTCAATGGTATGGCAAATGGCAGTTGGCACTCATTCAGAGTACGATGGCGTGTACGATTATGGTGATTCACCATAAATACTCTAATGAAGCTCAGAAGTAATTATTATTATACTAGCTGTTGCCCGCGGCTCCACCCGCTACAGTTATCCACGGGAACAAATTATATAAAAAATACGCCTATTTCCTTCCTAATGGTCTACTTTATATCTGTGCCAAATTTCATGATGATCGGTTTAGTAATTTTTACGTGAAACCGTAAATAAAGTATCCCATGGAAACCGTACATTTTCCCGCAGTAAAAAGTAGCCTATGTCCTTCCCTGTGATCTACTTTATATCTGTGCTAAATTTCATGATCAGTTCGGTAGTTTTTACGTAAAAGCGTTCAGGACTTTCGTCGTGAACTACAGTAAAAAAGCACACGTGAAAGCGTTCAGGACTTTCGTCGTGAACCACAGTAAAAAAGCACACGTGAATGCGTTCAGGACTTTCGTCGTGAACCACAGTAAAAAAGCACACGTGAAGGCGTTCAGGACTTTCGTCGTGAACCACAGTAAAAAAGCACACGTGAAGGCGTTCAGGACTTTCGTCGTGAACCACAGTAAAAAAGCACACGTGAAAGCGTTCAGGACTTTCGTCGTGAAATACAGTAAAAAAAGGACACACATATTTTTTCCATTATCCTACGGGAACAGTGTAGGTACTTTTTCGGGATCAAAATTATCCTACGGCCTTTTTCAGGACTCAAAGTATGTCTATACCAAATTGAATAAAAATCGGTTCAGCGGTTAAAGCGTGAAGAGGTAACAAACAGACACAGACAAACAGACACACTTTTGCATTTATAATATAAGTTTAGATTAATTTTAGCAAAACCTTGACTATACAGACTTAAAAAATTCGTAATCTTAAAACGAATAATCACTTATAAGAGGATACGTCTGTAACATAAAATATAGATAACATCTCTGGGATATAAAGTAAATACTAAAATATTCAGGTATAATTAGAGGACTAAGAGGACTACCTCTGTGGTTCAGTGGTTAGCGCGTTCGCGCTCCAGCTGGAGGTCGCGGGTTCGAATCCCACCATGGAACAAAAAGTGTTCTATGTTTCCGAGCTATTAAATATGTGAATCAAATCTTAAATATAAGCATAGTATAAAAGTATTTAATACATTTTCTCTGTCTAGTACCTATTCGTAACATAAGTTCTTCGAGAACTTTCCACGGGACCTGTTATTGGTGCTCTTCTCTTACACACACTATCCGGCTCGGCAGCCAGACAATATCGGTGGGCCACTATCTGGCCTAATACAGCACACACCACGTTCCTGGTGCACCGTATATTACGTTCGTGGTTGGACTGTATAATTTCGCTTCGATAGCTCTGGGGTGATTGAAACGACCATTACACGATTGAAACCCGTTCGTTTATTCCCCCATTACATATTTACTATAGCACTTAACACTATACTAGCACTATTTTCACTTATTATTTTCACTATTTTCTTCCTGGGTTTCTTCGGGAGTCTTCTTTCAGACTCGTGACTGCTTCTTCGACACAGTGAAGAACCCGGTTTTTTTTTTTCGAAAGGGTCTATGCTAGCGGTCGGGTTAAGACCGCTCTAGCGTAATCGGACTATAACTAGCCAGGTGGCTAGTTGGTTTGTTTAGAGTTTAATGGGAGGGTTGGCCCTCCCTAACTTCACCCGGGTGAAGTTCAGATCGGTTGTTGGGGACAGCTACGGGTAAGCTATTTTTAGGACGGGAGGGACTCGGGTCCCCCCCACTAAGGGGTCCGACCCCTTCCTCACTCTCTGATGAGTGAGGTTGCTCGCGCGCGGTAGCAAAAACTAGCGGCGGAGTTATCGCCATAGAGAAGCTCGTGTTATTTATGATTTCGGAACTGAGAGGGCCGTCCCTCTCCCCTTCCGCGTACAGTCGGGATGACTCGCGCGCGTAAGTATGTACTAATATCGATGAGGTTCGCGGTATTGGTAGAGCTCTCTATAACAATATCGCGGTCACGGACACTATTTTGTAGTGACACTAAGCTACTGGGATGCGAACTCGAGCTCGGGCTCGGGCTCGGTCCCGTAATTGGGTCGGTCTGTACGTTGGTACGTGTGTCAGTGTTTGATATGGGTCCTCGGGGTAGGCGCCGGCGTCGACCCCGGTGCTTTACTAACAAACCGGGTGCGTGTGATTTGTGTACAGTACGTTACGTATTTTGTGATCGGGTCTATAGGATCGGCTAAGATATGCTTAGGCCGTTTGAAGGGGTATCTAAATGTCATTGCGTCATGTTCGTAGTCCTGGGCCTTCCGAATAAGAGGATTTGGGTGAACTTTGCTTCTATCAAAGAATCTCTCTACGAGTTCTTTGATATACGCTTTAATCGTGACTAATTCGCAGTCTCTATGCAAGTCGATGTTTCGCATGTACCAGAGGGCACCTGTTGCCATGCGCAGAAACCGGTTTTGGACTTTTTGCAATCGGTCCATCTGGTTATCACTTATTTGTGCGAAAGAGACGCATGCATAAGTGAGTATTGTTCTAATGCAAACCTTATACAAAGTAAGCTATGTCTTAGGGACATTTTGCTTCGCGAATTTAGGAGCGGATATAATTTGTGGAGTACAAATTTCGCTTTCCGTAACGTATTGGAGATGTGACTCGTGAAAGTCATCGACTTGTTTAGTACTACGCCTAAATATTTGACTTTATTAGTCTCTGGGATGATATTACCGTGCAGGCTAATAGGACTCATATTTCTACGGGCACCATAATGTATGGTTTGGGACACCTTTCTGTCAAATTGAATGGCGTGACTTTTGTCGGGGTTTACTTCTATTCTCCATTTGGAGAACCACTCACCGAGATCGGTGACTGACTCCTGGAGTTTTTTAGAAGCGTAGGAGGGAACACTATGCGCGAAATAGAGGGCTGTATCGTCCGCGAACATGGCTAGTTGCACCTTAGCGTGTTTTGGGATGTCATAAGTGTACAGGTTGTATAGGGAGGGCGAGAGGACCGAGCCCTGCGGGACTCCCGCCTCCATATATCTTGGCGATGACAATGCGCCTTCCACGCGGAAATGAAATTTACGGTCTTTTAAATAATTACTTATTAACAGTACCAAACTATCGGGTATGCCCATTTGATAAAGTTTGTATAACAGTCCGTTATGCCAAATTTTATCAAAGGCTTTTGCAATATCAAAGAAAACGGCGCATGTCATCTTCCTGTCATTCTTATTAGAGATTATGTACTCCGTTAGGCGGTGTACCTGAGCGGGACAGCTGTGCATTTTGCGGAAGGCAAACTGTTCGTCTGGGAAGAGTTTTTTGTCGGTAATGACGTCATTGAGGCGCCTTAGAATAACTGTTTCATAGACTTTTCCGAGGGAGCTAATTAGACTGATCGGTCTGTAGCTACCAGGTGCCCTCCGGGGTTTCCCCGGTTTATGGATACCTATAACAATAGCTACTTTCCAAAAGTCTGGGAATGAACATCCTACTAAGAGGGCGTTAAAGATGTTCACGAGGAGTTGAATTAGTTCGGACGGTAACATTTTAAGTGTTTTCTTAGAAATACCGTCGAGGCCTGGGGCCTTTCTGGCATTTAAACACTTAATAATGTCTTGGACTTCCTCCGAGTCCACCGGCCTCACCCTGTCGTCATCTGTTGGCCTCGAAAGTCGTCTTTCGACCTCACTATTCACTAAGCTAAGGTGCGTGGGATCAATCGGGAGGGTACTCGGCCGGCACTGCTGTTCTAAGTTATCTGCTAGACATTCAGCCTTGTCGATATCTTCTAGTGCGGGAGGTCGATTTAATCTGTCTAATGGAGGCATATCGCTCTCCGTATTACTTTTGAGGGCCCTCGCGAGCGGCCAGTAGGCCACGTGTGACGGCTCTAAATCACTGAGAAGTCGATCCCAACTCTCGGCTTTGTGTTGTTTTATTTTAAATTTAACTTCCCTTTCGTAATGGCGGAGGGCTTTTCTCCACTCGTCCGACGGGTAGCGATCATAGGTGCATTTGGCCGCATTTCGGAGTCTGATGGACTCCTTTATGTCCTCTGGGAGGGGCCAGCGAACTTTGGGGTTCGTTGACACATCCCTAGATGAGTTTTCTATGATCGCTACCAAGTGTTCGGTCAAGTGGGAGGCGGCCTCTATGGCGACCTCTTTACTATCTGTTATATCGGGAATCTTATCGAGGTGACTCGATTGGAGGACTTTAATGTTCTCCGCCAGGGATTTATAGTCAATGATCCTTCTAGTACTGGAATAATTTGGGTTAAAATTACCAAGTGTAATCATAACCGGTCTATGGTCTGAGTTAAGATCGTGGAGAGTCTCAATAGAGATATTGAGAGAAACGTTTTTTATTAAAGCTATATCTATATTACTAGGATCGCATATGACACCGTTGATGTGTTGGTTTGTGTCATAACGAGTGGGGTCATTGGGGGCTAGAATAGCAAAATTAAAGGAATCGATTAGCCTTTGTAGTATAAGGCCGTTTGTATTGTTATAAACATTTCCCCACTCGCGGTGTTTACAATTTAAGTCGCCGGCAATTAGAACGGCGTTTCCTAAGTCGAAAAGCGATTGTAAATCGCTAGAAAGTAATTTTTTAGTACCTGAAAGGTACGCGCTTAGTAAGACAATGGGCTCGTGGCCCATATGTGACAAATGTACTTATGCCCATATGTACTTATGTGACAAATGGAACACTCCATTGTTTCTAGGGTCGGCACTTCTAAGGGAATACAATGGAGCGAGATATTTTTTATAATAAATAATAGTACCTCCGAGTTGGGATCGAGTTCTATCATTTCTGATAATTTTATAATTGGCTATTTTTGGGCTCCTCATACTAGGTTTTAAGAACGTCTCCTACACTAGAAGAATATCTACATTATGCCTGATGACGAAATCGCGGATTTCGTCAATGTTATTTCGGATGCTGTTCGTATTGAACGACACGACGCGTAATGAGTGCGGCTTTATCCTTCCCGAAGGCTCCATTAGTTACCGGCGGGGGATGCCTTGATCTTTTTGATCAAGTCTGCGTGATCTGACAACGCCATAATGCGGTCTGTTTTTGAGCCTTTAAGCTTCGCAGTAAGAATAGAGAGCTCAACCGGGTCGATTGGCTCCATTTCGCTCAGAAAATCGGTGACGAACGATAGTTCCTCAGCGAATTTCGAAGTCGGAGGGGGCGTGACCTTTGGCGCCTGTGGCGCGGAGGGCGAGGCCTTTTTAGGGAAAGCGGGGAGAGCCGCTTGTGAAGGGGGCTGGGTGGGTTTGGCCCACGCTGATTTAGTGGGTAGAGGAGCAGGGACGAATCTCTGCTTTGGCGGGGCACCTCTAGTTTGAGGTGCAATGCGCCTTTTTACTTTGGGTGCTTTTTTGCACCCTCTGTAATTGGCTGGGTGGCCCTGCGTCTTACAGAGGACACAGCTGGGAGGCTCGACCTCCTCAGCTGGGCTCTTGCGAGTGCCTGAACTGCTGGCAGCGGTGACATTGGGCGGGGCCGCCCTTACCTCGCCAGGCTTCGATTTTGATGCCCGGCATGTTGAGCAGCACGGTGATCTGGTATATGCCGGGCACCAGGTTCGGGGTACGCTTCAGTAACGCGAAGTAGGTGCAGCCAGGTCGGTCTTTCCTGGCCAAAATCCGGGATACGTGCTCCACTTCATATCCCAGATTATTTAAGCCGGCGGCAATTTCCTCCGTCGGGGTGTTCCGAAATGAAGAACCCGGAATTCGGCTCTATATTTATAGCCAGAATCGAAGGGGCACCGCAGGGTTCGCAAATTCATGACCCCCGCGCCGCGGATCATGCTATCCCTCACCGCGAGGTGCGTCTCTTTTCCGCGCACACGTCACGCGTCTCTATTCGCTCGCGGTGACCGAATAAGCCCCTTTGATCCTTATCAATACAAAAAAGTTACCTAGGACCTATCGACTCGATACAATGCAAATTATGTACAATATTTACAAAGTGTATCGAACGTAATCTGTCGATATAACATGAAATAACTTATCCTAGCTTATTCTAATACATTTAAGGGCTATCTAACCTACTTAAAATGTACTATTTACAAACAATAATTATACAAACTAAGCCTATTTACATAGAACTTAATTCTATCCACAACAGGACCAGAGGGGCAATTCTGCTAAATAAAGCCTGCATTAATACAATTACAATCAAGTACCGATACGCTTATACTCCTAATAGGTGTTTTTATGAACGTTAAACCAACGTGAAACGCGCTCTGATTGGTCGAAACGTCATAAAATCCGTTCACGGTAACATGACGCTACACTTTCAATCCAAACAAAGTGTAATTGACTGTTTAAATGAATACTTTAAATACGAGAATTGAGGTTCAGATTAATGCGTGTTTGTGGTGTTATAGCATCCATATCCATATATATAATTATTAAAGTATATAATTTAAACATAGAAAATCAAAATGTTTACGTACCTACAAGTTACGACTAAACTTTTTGTGACTTAAGTATTTTAGTTTTTCTATACTATAATTAAGTCTTATCTATGATGTATAAGAACTTATAAGCACCCAAAAAACTTGTATAAGCGATTAACCAGTTTGTTTGATAATTGCACTGCAAACATTTTCAATATAATATTTTAATATTTTTCAACCAATTTTATGATGGTAACTCATTTGCGTGTCGTGTTTCAAGTGACGCCGCGCCGTAGAATATAGAGTATCTTTCTTCTCGTTGTATATTTTGATGTACTTTCGCCGACAGATCCGGTTTACCACTTTGTACCTTATAACCAAGTTGAATAACGTTAATAATCCTTAATTTATTTCCATTGTCTGGTTTCCGAACGAGTTGTTCGTTTCTTACGTCTGTAACACGCTTCGAATCATCCAATTGAGTGGTGCGAAAAATCATCTGCAAATATTAATAAATGGTACTAGCTTTTGCTCGCAGCTTCGCACGCGTGAAATTGGGTTTGAGTAAAAATATTAAAGTCAGAGGGAAAGCTTGTTCGGAAAAATACCATAGCCTCACGGAAAGCCGAATTTAAAACCGCTCTATTGTTTCCAGTAAGTGAGAATACCATAGTGCAGAGGACTCGTCGTTTCAGCCTGGTGACGTCCACTGCAGGACATAGACCTCCCCCATTTCAGTGCGACCTGTCGCTCGCGGCCTGTATCCACCGACTCCCTGCGACTTTTCTCAGGTCATCTGTCCACCTTGTTGGAGGCCGTCCTACACTTCAGCGTCCAGTTCGTGGTCTCCACTCGAGAACCTTTTGACCCCAGCGGTCGGTATGCCCAGCTCATTGCCACTTTAACTTGCGAATGCGCTGGGCAATGTCAGTAACTTTAGTTCTGCTACGGATTTCCTCGTTTCTGATTCTATCACGTAGAGAGACTCTGAGCAAAGCCCTCTCCGTAGCTCTTTGAGCGACACGAAGCTTCAATTAGCCTAAGAGGGGGAAAGGGCCTGCGAAGATTGAAACTATTTCTTTGGTATTGCGGGTATTTATAAACTAGTAAGACTCTCGCCATCGAAGCGGGATTTGTAAATAAATATTTTCTTTAAATTCTTCTAAATCTTCTATGTACAGACAGCGACCAGTTACGATTTTATTACAGTGTTGGCTGTATTGTTGTGTATAATCTAGATTATACACAACAATACAGCCTTATTTTTAAAATTTAAAATAAAAACCTATATATTAAAGCCCTGCAAGTTTTCTCTACGATCAGCGGTTTAGGCTGTGCGTTGATCCGTCAGTCATTCAGGACAAAGGATTTTTTTTATGTACTGAACCAGGAAACGAGCAGACGGATCGCCTGATGGTAAGCGATTACCGCCGCCCATGGACACTCGCAGCAACAGAGGAGTTACACTTGTAACTCCTCTGGTGCTGCGACTTGCGTTCCTGATCCTTAAAATCCCCAATCCCCCCCATGGGCCTCCGGTAACCTCACTCACTCGGCGAAACACAACGCAAGCGTTATTTCACGCCGGTTTTCTGTGAGGTCGTGATATTTACCCGGTCGAGCCGGCCCATTCATGCCGAAGCGTGGCTCTCCCACAGTTATACATATGTTACATATATGTAGGTATAGATAATAATAGACCATTTTATTGATGAGTGAGAACTCTATTGTGTTATTTTAATGCCTAGCATAATTAAATACCTATTTAAAATACTTAATTGGTATGTCATTGATTGATCTAGGCGTTACTTTTTAATAATCACCTACAAAAAGGAAATTGAAATAATATATAATTTTAAATTGTAAATTGCGAAAAATCGTCTGAAAATCTAATTTTTATGCAATTATATTTAACCTTTTATGTATAGTAATAGACAAACTTATTAATGAGTGATAACTCTATTATGTGTCTTTAATGCCTAGCATAATTAAATATTTAATTAGTAGATAATTGAGTGTTAACTTGATTTAGGCGTTATTTTTTTAATCAACGCCTACAAAAAGTTAATCTCAATAATATAATAATAATAATAACTCCCCACACCGATCTCGGTGACGGTAACCGGTTTCATTGAAACCAGGCCAGTTACGCAGGAGTAATTTTATAGTGCCCAAGTGTGTGCGCAGTACACAAGAGCACTCTCTCTTCCTTTACTCTCATAATCCAGTGGGACGTCCGACACGACTGACGAGAGATCAGGCGCAGGACCGACTTTTCACATGCCCATCCGACGCATAGATCATCTTTCTTGTCAGACAATTAGGTGATCAGCCTGCATTGTTCTAACCAAACTTGGATAGCAACAAACTTCTAATCAAAAAGAAATAACTGAATTAAATACAACAGTTAGAGGTACCTACTTTGTACTATCTTTATTTCCCAGATAAATTTGCAAAGAAATTAGTACAACAACTCAGTTTTTTACAAATTATAGATACTCCTACTTATTGCATGTAGCAATATATTTTAAACTTTTTCATTATTATAATTTTACTTTGATTAAAAATATTTTTACCTGGCAGCGTGTGCTTGTTGACGTCATAGCTGATTTTTGCAGGTTCGCCTCCCACGGAAATTAATTATGGCCGTAATTAATGGCACACGGTTCCTTGTGGGGCGTCTCCGATTTTACACGTAAATATTATTTTATTAATTAAATTTAAGAAAAGTGTTTTGATGGAGACCTTTTGATTGGAGCTGGTGTGAAAGTTGCTATGAATATTTCTTGTTATAAGATCTTACTGTTTTTTTATTTTACCGTTACAAAAATATTAGCAATAATAATAATATTATGTAGATTATAAAACGGAGTTTTAAAATATTTTTGACACTATTTTTGATAAGAAGATTTAGTAGTTTATTAAACAATTTGTAAATTTAATTTTAAATGTTTATTAGTAAGGAAAAACAAATATATTCGTGCATGTTGTGTTCACTTTCTAGAGGAATAAATAAAAAATAATAATTTAAAAAATTTAAAAACCCGACTGCGTAAAAGTGAACCAAACTAAGTACATAATTAAAACTGAAAAGAAAAAAACAAGCACTTAGATATCCGGTGGTCTAGAATTCTATAATATATTATTGAATTAATACTATTGGAACATAACAACTAAACAGTCAGGATCCATTGAAAAATTAGATTGGCTGTCGAATAATGGATCCCGACTGTTCAGTTGTTATGTTCCAATAGTATTAATTCAATAATATATTATAGAATTCTAGACCACCGGATATCTAAGTGCTTGTTTTTTTCTTTTCAGTTTTAATTATGTACTTAGTTTGGTTCACTTTTACGCAGTCGGGTTTTTAAATTTTTTAAATTATTATTTTTTATTTTATACTTTTTAGTTATGAGTACCTAGCTAGCTATTTACCAGACTGGATTTCCTATCAGCATCAGTACTATATCACAATTGCATTGGAATGTGAAAATGGTTGTTACGCAACTTTAAATCGATATAGATCCTAAACGGTCAGTCAAATCGAAAAATGTTGAGAGAAAACTAACAATGATTTTTAAATACCTATTCAACGATACCCCACTTGATATAGTTTGTTGACTTTCATTTTTTTAATTTTCACAATATGGCGTCCAGTAGTCGCCATATTGAATTTTCACCAACGTCATGTCTTTAGTGACACTCGCCGGACTAAGAGGAATCGATTAACGTGTGAATCATAAAAATCGGCCCTGGCGTTTGGTCTGTATAGTGCTTCAAAGGAACATACATACATACATACATACATACATACATACATACATACATAGGCTGATAAACACATTACCACTCCTTTGCGTCGCGCAGTCGGGTAAATATCTAATAATATAGGTACCTACTTTTAGTACATAGTTGACTTATCTGCATTGAATCTCGTTTTGTGAACTTAATAAAAATAGTTTTGCAGTTTACATAGATTTAGGAGTATCATCTATCCATATATATTGTATTGTAAAGGTGGACTAATGTATCAACGTACAAGCCAAACACTTAAGAGGAAACATCAAGGGCTAAAGAAATGAAAAATATGTATTTGTAAAATCTATTGCTGTCCTGCTGCCTGCAGTGTCAGAACGAGCTAGATATCAATGTTCTCACACATTGATATCTAGCTCGTGCGATAGAAACAACTGCAACTTGGACTGAAAATACTAATAATATTAAAATCAACGATTCGTAATTTGTTTTTAGGATGTTTGAATACTGCGGAAAAACGTCATTTTTTTAAGTTTTTGAACGTCCATATCTCTTTTAATAATTAATTTACGAAAAAAAGAAATCATAGGGATTCAATGCAGATAAGTCAACTATGTACTAAAAGTAGGTACCTATATTATCATACATGCTAATAGTATCCATAGATATTCAGGAAAAAGATTGACTCTACCGGGATTATCCAGGCCCAGGGACGAAACAGGGGACTACGTTTGTATGTTTTTCTTAAGGCTAGAAATTTGAAATTTTGCACTTATTCTTCATAGGGCGTAGGTATCCACTAAGCAAGGATTTTTCTAAATTCAACCCCCAAGGGGGTAAAATAGGGGACTAATGCCGCGGGCAATTAATGATAATTAGGAATATTGATCAAGCATGTATTATATTCGGCATTAGGGTCTCGATAGTCATTAAGTAGTAACAACACAATTCAATACTAATTTTATTGATTACATATTAATTACAATATTACATATTTCTAAACCTAAACGTTAAGATAATACTTTGTTGATACCTTATCACATAAGATATATTAAAATAAGGTGAAAAATATACAAAATATTATAATAGATAAACTTAATTACAAAACTATTTAAGTTTTAATTAGGTACAGATTTAGTCAACATTTTTTTACTTTTATTTTTTCCATCTTTTCCAGTTTCCATATTAAATTTTTATGCAAATATGCGGATATAGTAAGGTGTTTTTACCGAAGTCTTTCATAAAAAAAAATACAAACCCGAAATCACAAACTTTTTTAAGCTTAGATACTAACGTGAATGTTCAGTCTATGTTAAAATTTTGGTTCTGAGGCTAAAGAGATTTTTCGCGTACACTTAATATTTTAGACTTAAATCTAGTACTTAGGGATAGGTACATAAAGTAGTTCATCATAGGGCACTGCTGAGAAGAACTTTCTCGCTGTGTCTATTGTGACGTTCATAGCGTAGTCCACTACTGGTTGGCCGAATTCCTCTGTGACTACCCTCCAGTTTTCGTTCAGGAATTGTAAGACGGTCTCACCTGTAAAATAATAATATATTGTTACCTTCTTATTGTTTCTTATTATTATTATTATTATTAAACTAGATGTTGGCCCGCGACATCGTGCGCGCTAAAAGAAATTTCGCGGGAACCATAAATTTTGCCGCAATAAAAATTATTATATTGCGTCAAAATGTATGGCCCCTATGTCCTTTCTCGTGGTCTATTCTATATCTGTGCCAAATTTCATCAAAATCGGTCCAGAAGTTTCGGAGCTTATTCGATGCAAACAAACAAACAAACTTTTCCTCTTTATTATATTAGTATACTAGCTTTTGCCCGCGGCTCCGCCCGCGTAAATATATTATTCCGCGGGAACACTACTTTTTCGGGATTAAAAAAATCCTATGTCCTTTCCCGGGACCCAAAGTATGTCTATACCAAATTTCATAAAAATCGGTTCAGCGGTTAAAGCGTTAAGAGGTAACAGACAGGCAGACAGACAGACAGACAGACACACTTTCGCATTTATAATATTATTAAAGTATAGAAGTATAATATATTAGTATATTAATAGTAGTATATTAGTATAGAAGTAATATATTTTGAATAAAAAGTAGACTACGCGTTTGTCCAAAGAATTAACCACTACCATACCAACTTTCATTCAAATCGGTTCAACCTTTTAGCAGTGAAAAACAGTCAAATATCCACAAAATAATACATTATCCCTCGGGAACACTGTATCTTTTTGGGAAAAAAGTGGACTGCGCGTTTGTCCAAAGCATAAACCACTACCATACCAACTTTCATTCAAATCGGATCAACCTTTTAGCAGTGAAAGACAGATAAATATACACAGAATAATACATTATCCCTCAGAAACACCGTACTTTTTCGGCATAAAAAGTAATAGGATACTTTTTATGCCGAAAAATTACGGTGTCCTTTCCCAGGACTCAAAGTATGTCTATACCAAATTTCATCAAAATCAGTTCAGCGGTTAAAGCGTGAAGAGGTAACAGACAGATAGACAGACACGCTTTCGCATTTATAATATTAGTATAGGTATTGTAAAAACTTTTGCGGTTTGCTGCAGAGTAGGCACACGAATTTGGTACGGATCGTAAAGCGGACCATATCCGCAGACCGAATCCGGTGTCGCTACACACGCACGGATTTGGTATGATGCAGTGGACCGAAAAGCTCGACACTCGTGTGTTCGATTTTCAGTTCTATTGCATTAGCACAGAGTTCCATTTACAGTGCTTTTTTTCGACGACGCGATGATCCCCGAAATTCATTGATAACAGGCAGTGATATCAACTCTCAAAAATATTTCTCCCCAAACTTTACCCGTGATAATTATACCATTGACAGGTCTAAGAGATAATAAGCTAGAAAGAAAGGTTATGTGTTTATAGCTCTACCAGAATCTGATGGCATTTTAAAAAAAATAAAAAATGTGATTTTCATATGGCAATGTCAAGTATGACCCGTCAAATCAAAGTACGTGATCTGTCAACCGCTGCTAAAATTTTGTGATTATGTTCTTGGAATTTGTTGTTTTTGTGAAAATATCCAAAAAGGCAATTCGATCTCAAGCGAGAAATATTGTTTTCTATGTCTATAGTAAAATACAGAAAGAAGAAGGTGTAAATCGAACTCAATCTTATAATTTAAAGTTCGTGGTAGAGTTGACCGGTAAGTTAGAGTGAGTTGTTTTGATACTTTTAGTTTTTTTATATTTTCTTAGGTAATTATTGTGACTTCTTTAAATGTGTTTCCAGTACTACTATAAGGTGTATCGTAGCTGATGGCACATCGAATGATGGTTTGTTTTCCATGCCTGGTAAAAGGAGGAGAGGAGGAAAAAAGAAAATCAACATAAGACAGTTTCGATTTATAGTTGATTAGGAATAAAGTAAACGAGTTCTATACAGTTCGGAAGGAAATTCCAACATTAAATAAACTGTTGCCAATTTAATTGTATGTTATTCGTAATAAATAAGTATATAAAGTAATTCACGATTGATTTATTTTTCATGAAATATCATTATATTACATAGTATAAAACAAAGTCCCTTTTTTGTCTGTCCCTATGTATGCTTAAATCTTTAAAACTACGCAACGGATTTTGATGCGAGTTTTTAAAATAATAGTCTTTAAGTATTTAATAGTCTTTAAGATATTATAAGATTATGGTAAAATTTATATTCAAGTACTTATTATGTAAGTATATTATCAAGTGGTCGCGCATGTCGTATCGAGGTGATAGGGTCCCATTTTTAACAATTTGCATTGGGCAAACCTAAAAACATGTTCAATATTGTATCAGTAGTATATTGCTGTAAGTAGGTAGAGAATTATTCGCCGAAGTAGTTTTTTCTCCAAGAACACTATTCCACGCGGGCGAAGCCGCGGGCAAAAGCTAGTTTTCTATATTATACACCGAACATTCTTCATACAGTCTTATTATAATTCATGTTCAATAATACTAAAGACATAATTAAATATTAACCAGTATCAAGATCGTTTAATCCAATTTCCCCAGTATTGCACACTACAAATTTTTTTTTCCCTATTTGCCATGAGATTCTGGTACACCTATAACATAAAGACTTATGCGTGAATAACATAAAACTAACTGTCTTAATCTGATTTCACTCCCAATATAAAATTTTCATATCCCTGACTTTATACACACATTTAAATATTTTTTACTATTACATACAAATTGATTCATAAGGAGTAAACTCTAAACATCCTGGCCCCTAGTAAACCCCCGTAGATATTTTCCCTAATTTTGGGTGGTAAATCCCTAAGATGGCAACACTGACACCGTTGTACGGCCTAACCGCCGGACTGCTCTACACACGCACGGATTTGGTACGGAGCGGACCAAATCCGATGCGGATAGCTGCGAACTCTTCGCCTTCTTCATATGTTCGCCGAACTGCCCTACACCCGCTCGGATTTGGTACGGAGCGTACCAGATCTGCTGTACGCTCCGTACCAAATTCGTGTGTCTGTAGACACCATTCGTAATAAGATACCTACCAAGCTTCAAGTTCAACCTAATATACAATTACTTAGTACCTATAATATGGTAGGATACTCAAAGATATAACATCAATTTAAAGTTTATTTCACTAAAATTAAAGAAGACGAATGTTATAAAAGTTGAAAATATTTTTCACGGAATAGAATAGTACCTACCTACTTATTTGAAATTATTAAACAGTTATTCTTCTATTCTGCTCAGTCAATATCAATACGGTAAAAAAACTATGGCTGTGTTCCGCTGAAAATAGAGCTTGTTAGCGCTTGCTAGCGCTAAAGAAAAACACAGATTATCCGCCGGGGCACATATTTTGGTAACTTCAATAATGCTAACATAATCCGCCATTTTGCTTATTTTATACCAGCGGTTGCCATTTTGCCTACGTTTTATTTTCCGCAGAACACAGCCTATGTATGCGACTTAATTTTGAATTTCGAACGCAAATATTTCACGCGCCTGAACGAAATAATATCAAGGTACATTTTTACCGGCTAAAAAAAAGTAGGTACCTTATTAAAGACCACCAAATAAGTTCTTAGTTTAAGTAGATCTTGGGTCTACTATTGGGTTACTCCTTCGCTATTTATTAATTGTGTTGAGTAGGATAAAAATAGATTTATTTTTATAATTTTAATTTAATAGTTTTATTTCAAGAGAAAACATGCGATAAATGATGATTTATTTCGGTTTGTGAAGCAAGTTCAAAAATACAGTTTTTTCATGATCCCGTGGGAACCGTTTTGGTTTCCAAGAAAAAAAAATACTGTTAGTTATTTCATGTTCCAATCTACCTTTGTGCCAAGTTTTATTTAAATACGTCGAGTAGATTGCCTGAAATAACGTTAAACAGGTAGGTACAGTTTTTTGAAGATCCCATGGGAACCCTTTAATTTTGCGGGATAAAGAGTATCCTATTTTACCCTTCAGGTCCTAAGCTACCTAAATGCCAAATTTCGTTTTATTCCATCCAGTGGTTTCGGCGTGATGTGATAACAAACACACAGACAGACAGACAGACATTTTTTTCAAAAACGTTATTTTTAGGTTCTGTGGCCTTTATAAACCCCCCATTTTGATTTTCATTTAGATAACTTTAATGTACAGACATGACCCCTCTACAGATTTATTATATGTATAGATTCAAAAACGTTATTTTTAGGTTCTGTGGCCTTTATAAACCCCCCATTTTGATTTTCATTTAGATAACTTTAATGTACAGACATGACCCCTCTACAGATTTATTATATGTATAGATATAGACATAGATTAAAATGTGCAATTCCAATTTCTGGTTAAAACTCGAGTACGGCTGGATCGATTTGGTTAATTTTGGCCTTGAAGTGATTGTGGAAGTTCAGGGAAACCTTCCTAGATTAATTTCAAGACGGTGAGAAATTTTGGAAATTTTTTAATTCACCTACATGGGTGTCATTTTGTAATCCTTCATAGATATTGTTGATTTGTAAATAATTGTTAGACACCTTAAAATATTTAAAGACACAGGAAGGGACTACAACGACTGCAGACATAGTTGAACTATTTATGCTTACATTCAACAGAGATCTTATGCCTGGTGGTCGAGCGGCAACTTTTTCGATAGAACATGTGGAGAAATATTTCAATACGAATTTCACATAAAATCTATAACGCGAAATGACAAATCTAATTTAGGGTAAGTTTTTACTTACTATTTGGAATGCGGAGACCGCGCCCATAAAATTGAATAACACTCGACAGGAAAAGTTGTGTCGCTAACTAGCATCCTTTATTAATGTGTTTTTTATTGCATTACAAAATGTTCAAAGTGTTAAAAGTCTGCTTGTGAAATGAAAATGTCGCACGTTAGCAAAATTTTCCTGCATTTGTTTAAATTGTTTTAATCGCTGTAACTTTTTTAGGGTTCCGTAGTAACCCTTACCTATAGTTTCGCTTTGTCCGTTTGTCCGTCCATCCTCCCCTGCTAACGTCAGTAATTATGAATATAAATAGGGCTTTTGTGATTGCACAGACTTTGTTTTTTGCATCAGAAAATATTAATAAAAAATGATGTAATATTTTATGGATAGTGGATACCTATACAATATGTGAAGTAGGGATGATTTTTTTTTTCATTCAGCCCCGTCGTGTCACGAATCACGTGTGGGACATTTTCGAATAGGTATTTTTAATTTAAGGTGACGCCGCGTTAAAGTAAAAAACCGTGTTTTAGATTGCTTGTTTTCATTTTTTGCTTGTTTTCGTTTACTTCAGTTTATGAGAACAAGCAATGGAACAGCAAGAAATGGAAAGGGCGTAGCGACAAAATGGTTTTTGTCGCGTAATTTAAAAACCATAAATACATTTCATATAAGCTATGGGCAAATTAATGTGTGGCTTGAACCAATCTATGTACAAATTTTGGAAGCTTAAAACACTCTTCTCTGTTGGCAAAATAGGAATCTCTTTTTTTACAGAGGTGTTTTTGATTAATTATTCTGTGTTATAAAAGTTGACCAATGTTGACCAATGTTGACAATGAACTTTTAATTTCTTAGCTTTAGTCATTGCTGAGAAAAATCGATATCGCTACAGCCAAATTATCAATGCGTCGCGTCGCCTTAAGGCGAGGCTATGAAATAAAACTTATTTTATAAATAATTCCCCTTCTAAATTTGGCTATTTCTCTACTTAATCTTCTTAATTTTGAAGTCACTACCAGCCCAAACAATATCCTACAATATTTTATAGAACTCACGTTCATATTTGCTGGTACCGACTTCAAAATTAAGAATATTAAGTAGAGAAATAGCCAAATTTAGAAGGGGAATTATTTATAAAATAAGTTTTATTTCATACTTTTTTGTGTATTTTTACTTTGGAAGTCGGTTTAATTTTTTGTTTAAAAATAATAATTTCACCCTTTTTAGTGATATATCTTGTTAAGTTGGGGAGACCGAGGGGTGTTGACACAATTTTTACATTTTGTCTCATATACCAAACACTATTGCCAGAAATGGTATGATATTAGTACCAAACGTTAGGTCATTCTTTACACTTGCAAATGGCTAACATAAAGAAATTGTTAGTGTTAAATATTGTGGTAAAAAATCGACTTAACCGCAACAAGTCATCTTGTTTCAATTCCCCTCATGCCGAGGTAAGATGAAACAGGGGTCGAGGAGAGTTAAAACATATGATTTCTGTGTAATATTAAGGGATGTTAAATAAAAGTATAATATAATTTAAATGCATGAATTAAAATTTATCTTTTCAAGCACATACTTTGTTGTTTTACGTATATATTCACATTTTGTACTGATATATCGCTTATGTAGATAACCACAGTTCTGATACACAATATGATCAACTCCTAAAGTAGTTAAAAGTATCATAACGTCGTTATTCGTAATAATATTAATTAAAATAACAGTCAGATAAACAAAATATTTTACATTCATTGAAAATCTTTAAAATAAAATATTAATTTTCAATAAATAATTAAATTTCAGCCGTTTCTTTAGAATTACAATCAGTTTTGCTAATTGTTTCTTCAAATATTTATATAACAATAATCTCACAAATATCAAAAATGTAAATAGAAAACAAAAAAATGTCAATCTGGCAAAAATGTGGCAAAGATACTTGATACTATATCTTCTGCTGCAAAATCATATATTTTGCGACTTGCCATACCTCTGTCAGTCTTTATTTTATGAATATATTTTAGGCATGCTGAAACAAAATAAATAAATAAAAAGCATTTATTTAATTGACACAACGTTAATGCTTGTAAATGCTTAAATATTCTGATACAATATTGAAAACGAGGAGATTTGAAACAACCTGTTTCAAATCTCCTCAGTAAGAAAAAACCTCTCAATATTAATTTAACCTGCAATCAAAAATAAAATACACAGAAATCAATTGCACCAAATATACACAATAAATCTCTAGATAATGAGCTTTCGAAACCAATATAAATCAAACTAAAATACAATACCCTTATCAAAATATAGGCATGGTAAAAAAACGTAAATAACTTACTTTTCACGATTTTTGTCACATGGCACGCAAAACTCCATAACCGCGCGACTCATGCCACCGACGCGTATTGACAAGTCAGCGGGTGGAGGGGAGTGGTTGAAATGCAACGTTGCGAACTCGCTAACAGTTTTAAGTTCCATGAAATCGGTACTGTTTCAAATCACCTTTGTGTCAAAACCCCTCGGTCTCCCCTTATTATTAATACGTCTTAAAAACGTCTAAAATAAACAATCGAATGTTTAATTGAATACGCGCCAAGCTTCTATTAGGTATTGTTATTAAGATGATGATGATGATGACTGTAAGTTATAAAGTGGCATATGCTTGCAGTTCTTTAAACAATGCCGAAATTTCCAAACGCATATATTTAAATACTGAGGAGTTCTGTACATTGCTTTTGGATCCAGGGTATACCTTGGTACAATATCTTATTTTTTGGTAACATATGCTTGTGTTACTTCAGTAAAAGTAAAAATCACTATATGTGTGGATATAAATTTCGTGGAGTTCCCTCGATTCCTCATGGATAGCATCATCAGGTTTCCACTTTAGTGACTAAAGGACCAATTTCAAATTAAACCCTTTACAACAACAAAAGAATTTTGCAAATAGGTCCATAAACGGCAGAGTAATGTTCAAAGATCTCCGTGTTAGTGTAAAATACTATGAGAAGTACCTTCTTTATCATCATAATGTGGTGATGTATGCTGTGATAGTGGTGGTAATGATGATGATTACTCTAATTGACAAAGTGGCATATGCTTGCAGTTCTTTAAACAACGCCAAAATCCCCAAACATGTATCTATAAGGAGTCAGGAGTTCTGTTCTGTACTTTTGGATCCAGGGTATACCTTGAAGCAAAATCTTACTTTTTGGTAGCATATGCTTGGACTACTTCAGAAAAAGTCAAAATCAACATATGTGTCCATATAAATTTTGAGGAGTTCCCTCGTTTCCTCATGGATCCCATCATCAGGTCACCAATTTTCTAAAAATGGGACCAATTTCGGATTATACCTTTTACATCAAAAAAAGAATTTTGAAAATCGGCCAACAGACGGCGGAGTTATCCGCGAACATACAAAAAAAAATATATACAGCCGAACGTATAACCGCCTCCTTTTTTTGGAAGTCGGTTAAAAAAGGAATTTTTAATAGCTACGGAAACTTATGTCCTGACTCCTGACATGCTCTAGGTTTGGTTATTTTATTTTAGCTTGCTGTTGTTAGGAGCTAGTATTTTTTGGATTGAGATGGAACAGTTTTTGTACCTAAGTCTACTCGGATCGGTAGAGTATTTTTTGTTAAACATTTTCAGTTTATTTTTTTCCATTATTAATATTTTTATCCTATTATCAATAATATGAATACCTCTATAGCTCAGTGGTCTCAAAGATGGGGGTCGCGGGTTCGAATCACGCTGAAGGAACAAAAAGTTTTTCTGCGTTTGTGGGTCATGGATGTGTATCAAATGTTTAAAATATAATAAAAATCGTAAATATGCATATAATATAAAAGTATTACATATATTTCCGTTGTCTGGTCCTCGTAATACAAGTTCTTCGAGTACTTAACACGGGGCCAGATTATCGTGGTGTGAAAAGCCCATAGATATTTTTTTTATTATATTAAATTATATTTATTTTATATTATAAAGTTTATTATTTAATATTTTATTTACTCTTTATCACATCTATCTATATAATATAATATAAGATGTCCCCACAGACTTACTAACTGACTGACGTATGTATAGACGCTCACACAGCCGTAACACAGTTAATAGTAGAAACGTGGAATTTGGACAGTAATATTAATTCATAACAGACCCACAATGCAACCCACTTCCTAGTCCTACACCTACTCCTGCAACTAAACCTTCCCTGACCTTCTACAATTATTTCAAGACCAAAATTAGCTAAATCGGTCAAGCGCCTCTCGAGTTATAGCGAGACATTGGAATTGGAATCCATTTTTAGGGTTCCGTAATACTTAAGGAACCCTTATAGTTTCGCTCTGTCCGTCTGTATGTCTGTCTGTCTGTCTGTCTGTCCGCGCCTCTAGCTCCTGTAATTATGAATATAAGTTGATGAGATTTGGTGTAGTTATAGATTGTGTATAGATCACGGTTTCGGGATCATAAAAAAATAATAATTTTATATTTTAGGGGTGGCTCTCCATACATGTGAAGCGGGGATGAAAAATATTTTTTCACTCTACCCCATCGTGTGGGGTATCGTAGAATAGGTCTTTTAAAATAAAGGCAAGGTTTCATACGTTACTTTTTTATAAAGTTGACCATTTTCGAGTAATCGGCCTCCAAAGTAGTTTGTAAGTTGCCCCCCCCCCCCTAGCATTTTTAAACTATAGGAGATAGAAACTTGCAAATTTCCATGCTGATAGATCATGCTAAAAACTCTTTAGGAAAACTATTTTTAACAAAATCGCATCGTAATTTCTATTTCTAGAGCAATTATAGAAAAACAAAATTAACATAAAGCAAAATAAGAATAATTATGCATAATGTGAAATGATTATTTAAAATAATGTTTCAAAATTGGTTGCATAATTTAAAAAAAAAACTGAAATTAATAATAAATAAAAAAAACGAATTAATAATAACTAAAACACGCTGTGGGGTTTGAACCTACATTCAAGGACAAACACTGTGATTAACTGAGCTGCAGTAATTATGTAGATTGTTACGAATTTATGTTCCTTTACCAGAATTAGAGCTAAGTTTTGAAACACATGTAAAATTTTAATTAATAATTAATTTTACGAATATGTGCCTCTTTTACCAATTATTACAATAATTTAATAACACTGAAAACACATTAATATGTATTATTAATTACCATAGTATTATTGTTTTTTATTATAATTTAATACCTACCTTTAATATTAAAAGCATCAATTTGCTAGTAACTTTACGAAAACAATATGGCGCTACTCGCTAGTCTGTTTAAATCGTCGATTGTTTTTGAAAAATAATACTAGATGTCGCTGTGTTATTGGATTTAAATTCTGTATCACGCTATCGAAAACCTCACTGATATATTGTATAAGTAATAAGTATCTGCCATCTGGTCGTATTCTTTATACATTGAGATAGGTGATATCGTCTTAGACTTAAATATGTTCAAATATTAATAAAATATTAAGTGAATTAGCTAATATTAGGGATGCTCGATGTTGCAAAAACATCGATGTTGGCATCGATAATGACATCGGTAGCTTATCATCGATGTTCGATGTTTATCGAGCTCTAAACATCGATGTCAGGCAACATCGATGTTTTTTTGCAAACGTCTTCACGGCCGTCCGTCATCAATACATCTATACTACTAATATTATAAATGGGAAGGTGTGTGTGTGTCTATTTGTCCGTCTTTCACGCCAAAACTACTGAACCGATTTAAATGAGGTACAAAGGACATAGGCTAATTTTTATCGCAGGGAAATGTACAGTTCCTGTGGGATACTTTATTTACAGTTTGACGTAAAAACTACTAAGCCGATTATCATGAAATTTGGCACAGATATAAAGTGGACCACGGGATAGGAAATAAGGTACTTACTTTTTATCGCGGGGAAATGTACGGTTCCCATGGGATACTTTATTTACGGTTTCATGTAAAAATTACTAAACCGATTATCATGAAATTTGGCACAGATATAAAGTAGAACATGGGGAAAGACATAAGCTACTTTTTATCGCGGGACATATAAGGTTCCCGTGGGTTACTGTCTCCGATGGCGTTGATATCACATTAGTGGTTAAATATTTTACCGCAAGTTTTTTCATTTGGGTTTCCGATTATGTATGTGTCCGTGACATCGATGTTACGATGTTTTGAATAATGCAATATCGATGTTAAAACATCGATGTTTTATCGTCTAACATCGATGATCATCGAAAATCGATGATCATCGAGCATCCCTAGCTAATATTAAAATTAATAAAAATTAAAAACTCTTAACTCTTTAAAATATTTAATATCATCGAAATCGAATAAAAAATAATCTTAAAGAACATCTGGTAGTATATTCAGTATTCACTATATATTTTGATTATTAATCAACATTCAAAATAATACATAATATTACATAATAATATTATTATTAATTTATCATACGTTTAAAATTTTATAGTGTACTATAGTGTATAGTAAACTTAATAGTTTACGGAACCCTCCTTAGACATGTCCTGACATGCTCTTGGTTAGGTTATTATATTCATAATAGAACGTTTTAATTCACGTCCCTCGGGAAGTGTGCGTGTGGTTTGAGGGACCTAGCTGAATATCCCCAAAATAAGTATAGCAAGTTTTAGTAGAAGTCTAAAAAAAATTGTAGAACAAATCTGGGAATTTGTAAAAAGATAGTTTAAAAGATATAGCCCTCAGAGTGTGGTCCCTCAGTTCACACACCGCTATTTTTCAGATCTCGAAAAGTATGTGGAAAATTATGGTTTTTTCACTACAGAATTTTAGTAGAACTTTTGTAAAAGTTTTTACAAATTTATCAAATACATAGCATTAGAAATAAAAAAGCTACAACCACCGAAGTGTGGTCCCTCAGTTCACACAAAAGTGACATACTCATTTCGCGATATATTACTGACTTTTTTAATTATTTTTCTACGTAGAGTTTTAGTAGAAAATTTGTAGAATTTGTAGACAAAATTTCAGCAAAATCTATCGGCGCATTTGGAAGATATATACCATTATGTTGGGTCCCTCAGTTCACACACTTGTGTTTAAGAAAAACTCAAATAACTAATAAACGAGAAAACTAACAGAAAGTCTACTATACTTAAATTTTAGTAGAAGTTTTTTTCTCTTGGATTAGCACATAAAATATTTAATTTCTTGCTTCCTAGCTGAGATAATGTCAATTTTTTGATTGTATGAAAATGCAGAGTAGGTTACCACACAAGAGGCAAAATGAGGACAAGTCCTAATATTATTGTGTATGTTATACCTTATTAAATTTACGATTGCTCGCGGTTTCGCACCTTTTCACTATTTTAGGGGTTCATAGTACTACAAACAACCCATATACTTACCAATTATTAACTATGTACCTATTTGTGGTTTCGCTCTGCCCGCCCTTTTCTCTGTCCGTTCTTGCTAACTCCTTATATGTAATTACATATGTATTATATGAATAAAAAACTGGCCAAGTGCGAGTCAGGCTCGCGCACAAATGGTTTCGTACAAAACGGCAAAAAAAATCACGTTTGTTGTATCGGAGCCCTCGTCCTCGTCTCGTCGTCGTCTCGCCCCCAGCACCAAAGATTACTCAATGTAATATTATGACTGCACCTAATATTTTTGTTATATTAGCTTTTGCTCGCGGCTTCGCCCGCGTGGAATAGTGTTCTTGGAGAAAAAACTACTTCGGCGAATAACTCTCTAAGTCTCTACTTACAGCAATATACTTCTGATACAATACTGAAAATGTTTTTAGGTTTACCCAATGCAAATGGTTAAAAATTGGACCCTTCCGAGTTTCGCCTCGACACGATATAAGCGACCGCTTGATATATACATAATATTATATTTGTCGCGCTTGAATATACATTCGTTGCGTCATGCTTTCGTTGTTGGACATCTACGAAGTGGTAAAAAATACTAAGACCACTCGTGAACTGTATTTTAAAAGTGGAATGCTATCGTGTGTTGGCGTCCATAAAAAAAAATGCACACAAAAAAAAGCACACACACTTAAGAATAGCATTATGTACACCGTACATCCCACAAATTAACTTTTTCCTTTTCATAAAAGCTTGACATTAATTTGAAGACCTAAGATTTCTATATTTTTTTTATAGAAAATAGGTAGGTATAATAAAAATATGAAATTTCATCAATGAGGGTTCCGTACCCAAAGGGACCCAAAATATTATTAAGACTTCGCTCTCTGTCCGTCCGTCTGTCTGTCAACTGGCTGTATCTCAGGAACCGCGATAGCTAGACAATTGAAATTTTTACAAATTATGTATTTCTGTTGCCGCTATAACAACAAATACTAAAAACAAAATAAAATAAATATTTAACGAGGGCTCCGATACAACAAACGTGATTTTTTTTGCCGTTTTGTACGGAACCGTTTGTGCGCGAGCCTGACTCGCACTTGGCCAGTTTTTTATTCATATAATACATATGTAATTACATATAAGGAGTTAGCAAGAACGGACAGAGAAAAGGGCGGGCAGAGCGAAACCACAAATAGGTACATAGTTAATAATTGGTAAGTATATGGGTTGTTTGTAGTACTATGAACCCCTAAAATAGTGAAAAGGTGCGAAACCGCGAGCAATCGTAAATTTAATAAGGTATAACATACACAATAATATTAGGACTTGTCCTCATTTTGCCTCTTGTGTGGTAACCTACTCTGCATTTTCATACAATCAAAAAATTGACATTATCTCAGCTAGGAAGCAAGAAATTAAATATTTTATGTGCTATTCTAAGAGAAAAAAACTTCTACTAAAATTTAAGTATAGTAGACTTTCTGTTAGTTTTCTCGTTTATTAGTTATTTGAGTTTTTCTTAAACACAAGTGTGTGAACTGAGGGACCTAACATAATGGTATATATCTTCCAAATGCGCCGATAGATATTGCTGAAATTTTGTCTACAAATTCTACAAATTTTCTACTAAAACTCTACGTAGAAAAATAATTAAAAAAGTCAGTAATATATCGCGAAACGAGTATGTCATTTTTGTGTGAACTGAGGGACCACACTTCGGTGGTTGTAGCTTTTTTATTTCTAATGCTATGTATTTGATAAATTTGTAAAAACTTTTACAAAAGTTCTACTAAAATTCTGTAGTGAAAAAACCATAATTTTCCACATACTTTTCGAGATCTGAAAAATAGCGGTGTGTGAACTGAGGGACCACACTCTGAGGGCTATATCTTTTAAACTATCTTTTTACAAATTCCCAGATTTGTTCTACAATTTTTTTTAGACTTCTACTAAAACTTGCTATACTTATTTTGGGGATATTCAGCTAGGTCCCTCAAACCACACGCACACCCTCGGGAACGGGATAAAAAGTATCTTATATCCGTCTCCTGGTTCTAAGCTTCCCCACCAATTTTCAGCCAAACCGGTTCAGGCGTTCTTCAGTTATAAATAGTGTAACTTACACGACTTTCTTTTATAGTAGACTAGCTGATGTCCGCGGCTACTCCCGCGTAAGTACAGTAACCCACGGGAACCGTATATGTCCCGCGATAAAAAGTAGCCTATGTCCTTTGTCAGGCTCTAGACTATCTGTATACCAAATTTCATTCAAATCGGTAGTAGTCAATATGAATAGTATAATCATTACTCTACATTTCAAGGTCACATTCAATTACATACTTTATTATATAAGCGTTAAGAAACACTTTGGGAAGTAGTTAGCGCTTACTCAATTCCGGATTTCCTTTGAACAAGTTGTTGATGGTGTAATGTACTCTATCTCCGTAGTCGAAGCTGTACTTGTAGTTTTTGATACCGAAGTGATCTCTTCCCTCCGAGTCCTTGAAATATTTGGTTTTGATGTTCAGTTTTATGACGGAATTCACTGAAAAAAGAAAAAAACAAAATAAACATAAAATAACGACAATACAAGTTTCTATTTTACCAAATTGTTGCTCACTCAGCAGTCAGTATATTAATATAATAATAATAATAATAATAAACAATAGACGCTTCACACCACGTCAATCTCGCCCCGTGCTAAGTATTTGAAGAACTTGTGTTGCAGCCTTGCAGGTCCCAGAAAACGGGAAGTATATTTAATACTTTTACACTATACATAATATATTTAAGATTTTTATTATATTATACCCATATTTAATACACATCCATGACCCAGGAACACAGAAAAACTTTTTGTTCCTTTGGCAGGATTCGAACCTGCGACCCCCGGCTTGAGCACAAAAGCGCTGAACCACTGAGCCACAGAGGTGTTACGAAATCGCTACACTGATTTTCACTAAGCACCAGAATAATCAAACAAAATTAAAAAATACTATAAAACTAAAGCCGCTAATAGGGAAAGTATTTAATATGACTGTAGTCTGTATATTTATATATGTCACCGTAAAATTGTAAAAACCGTTAGATTGTAAAATAACTAACGAGATTGTAAAAATATGTCGAAAGATTAAAAACTTTATTATATATTTATAATCTAACGAAAAATAATGTGTAAAATTATAGGCAGCATATTCGCGTCGGAAGTCTATCAACATTTTACAATTTCACTAGTTTTATTACAATCTAACGGTTTTTACAATTATACATATTACAATTTTAGACATAATATATAATATTAAATACTCTCCCTATTAGCGGCTTTAGTTTTATCATCGAATATTTATGATCCCCATTACCGGAGCTGGTATAATCTCTTCATTGTATTGATTTTCAATATTTTTATATATATTAGATACAGTTTCCTTTACATAATCTAATAGTTTATAATTATGTTTAACCTAGTAAATTGTAATTTTTTATGCATATTGCTCATCAAATGAGTCAATAGTATGCTCACACGAACTATCATGTACTTAAATTGTGTTAAATTATTATGATTTTCTAATGTTCGTGTATCATGCAATAAAATAGCAATCAACAAGATTGCACATAGGTTATAACCTATAATTTAAATAATACCTACTGAAAGCTACCAATGACTTGACCTCATATTATTTTTTATTTTTTCTTTATTTTAAGGCTTGTGTCGAAATCGACAATGCCAGCCTTAGGGCCAGGCCACACGGTGCGGTACGGCTGCGGCGCGCATATAAAAATGTATGGTATGCCACACGACGCGTCCGGCGCCGCTCCGGCGCCGCACCGCAGGCGCACCGGACAGCGGCGCGAGGCGGGGCGAGACAGATGAGGCGGGGAGGGGTGCACACAGGGCGACGCCGCATTGATCGTGTGGCCGCCAGTGCGGTGCGGAGTATTGCGGTGCGGTGCGGCGCCGCGCCGTGTGGCCCGGCCCTTAGACCTCATCTTCAGTATGATAAAAAAAAATGTAATAAAACATTCTACAATTTACAGTAAAACATAAGTTTCTGAGATATAATCTTCATCATAATCATCACTGACAAGTAAGGGTCTATTCCCACCGAAATGATATGCGACATGACGCTGAATTTTTAAGATATATATTTAAAACTATCTTTTGCCTGCGACTTCATCTGCCTGGAGTTCGGATTCCATACAAAATTTTAACCCCTTTTTCACCCACTTGGGGGGCGAATTTTCAAAAATCCTTTCTTAACGTATGCCTACGTCATTACAACTATCTGTATGCCAAATTTTAGCAAAATCCGTTCAGTAGTTTCGGCTGTGCGTTGATAGATGAGTCAGTCAGGTATGCCTTTTACGAGTATATATTTAAAATTGAACTTTATTCACTACACAAGAAGATACAAGTTTCATTGTAACAGTTCGAATGTCAAGTTACACCGTGCTACACAGCGCATGTGCAGTGTACGACTGATGTCATATGAAACGTATATATCTTGTTGTGTAGTTTAATGGTAATAATCCGTTGGTCCATGCCATCATGGGATACTCTTCCCAACTTACCTGTCCGGTAGTTGTGGTATAGTATACGGGTATGCGACCCCGGCTTCCCTAGCTATTACTGTCCTACCCCTTGCCCTCCTGGGCGGTAATATCCTACATTCCCTATTTCCCACTCTAACTTACCAATCTTCCTTTCCACACCACCTATCCTTCCCTTTCCATATTCCTACCCTCTCCACCAATCCGTGGAAACGCAATGGAAAGTCAAAAATAATTTAACTATCCAAAATGGCGGCGATGTGGTTCGCCACCCATCACGTCTCGTTTCTCGCGGAGGCGAAAAGCGGACCATGGAGAGACGCTTGGCTACGTTGAATGTAAGAGGAGGAATGGATGGTAAGAATGAAAGTGGACGAAGCGAAAGAAGTATGTAAGGATCGTAGCAAGTGGAAAGAAGTGGTCTCTGCCTACCCCTACGGGAAAAAGGCGGTCCTGCCTACCCCTACGGGAAAAAGGCGTGATTATATGTATGTATGTATGTATGTATGTAGTTTATAAAGTCGCGGTGAAAGCTGACCTTAACGTCCTCACTAATAGGGCACGGTCCCTTTATTAATTAGCTGTAGTCCGTGGCTCCGCCCGCGTAAATAAAGTGTCCCTCGGGAACACTGTACTTTGTCGTGATAAAAAGTAGCCTATGTTTTAATCAAGGGCCCAAACTCATACCGAATTTCATAAAAATCCGTTCAATAGTTTTAGCGTGGAAGATGAACAAACATCCATCCATCCATACATCTTCACAAACTTTCACATCTATAATATTAGTAGGATATGATTGAGATGGGATCATAGTTGTTTATCGAGAATAAGGAATCGTATTTCAAGTGTTATTTTCTAGTACCTACCTAAATTAGTATTTAATCATTAATGACCATCTGCTATATCCTTTGAGTATCCATATGGTTGGATACTCAAAGGCTATATCGGATGTTTGCCTTGCGGATATACTACTGAAATCGGCCATTACATGATGCTAGCTTAGCATCCAAAATGCAAATAAATACTGTATTTGTTGAATGTACATTGTACATTAAACATAAAATTTATAGCAAAATCTCCTCTCAAAATGCCAACAAACTTCCCTATATTTATGCATGATTATCTTCCATAATATATTTTAAAATTAGTAACTCAATAAATAAAGAAAGATTCCTTACCAATTTTGATTTTGGAGTCACCTTCTCCATTAATGGGGAACAGCAGTAACCTTCCCACAGCTGTGTATTTTCCTTTGATTGTTATGTTGCATCGGATTTCTAAGATAAATATGTTTTTCTCCAAGTATGCCCTAAAAATAAATCAGCTATTAGTGTAAGACGTGCTTATAAAACTAAAACCAAATATCAAAAGGTCTACCTTTATACTAACTACACACACATAATATACCTAGGTATCATCCGGCCTATTTTTCAATAGGAGTGGTCAGAGACCACCACCTGGTAGGGAAGATTGAGAACACCAGGCCACGAAGGTGTACGAAGGGACAACGTACTTACATTCATTCTTAAGCTTCCATAAATATATTTATGGAATCAGGCAAACAAGCTGACTCTTAGATGGTAAGTGATTATAACCAGGATTTATGAATATCGCAATAACAAAGATGCTACAAGGGCGTCATCAATATTTTTATATTATTCCTTGGGCGTTTATTCCGTCACTCACCCGCCGAAATACAACGCAAGCGTTATTTTACTCTGGTTTTCTATGTGACCGTGGTTCGGTTCGGTTAGGTCGGCATGATCAGAGGTATCTCCGGTCACGCCAATCTAATCGATTTACCAAGATTAGAATAATAAAAGAAACTCACTCAACATTAAGCACTTGACACTTTCTCAGCCCTGTGACCTTTCCGTCCAGAAACGTGACCTTGACTCCTGGCAGCTGGATGGGCAGCTCATCGATCACAAACGGGTCTAGCGCCGGTACTCCGAGGTTGGGGAGACCTTTGGAGAACTCTGGTATCGCATCTTGCGTCGCCTTTATAAGGCATTCTGAATCGGTCGTGTTGCAAGGGTGAATGAAGTCGGCTGAAAAAAAAAACGTAAATTATAGAAACTACACACACAATATTGGTATCACCCTGCCTATTTTCCAATATAGAGTGGTCACAGATCTACCAAGCCTCGTAGGGAAGGTTGAGAACACCTGAGGGGCAATTCTGCTAAACCAAACCTGCATTAATACAATTACAATCAAGTCCCGTCACGCTTATACTCCCAAACGGTGTTTTTATGAACGTTAAACCAACGTGAAACGTGCTCTGATTGGTCGAAACGTCATAAAATCCGTTCACGGTAACATGTCGCTACACTTTCAATCCAAACAAAGTAAAATTGACTCTTTAAATTGTCTACTTTAAATACGAGAATTGAGGTTCAGGCCACGTTGGTGTACGAAGAAACAACGTAGGTACTTTCATTTATTCTTAAGCTAAAGTTTGTGAAAATATTTTTTTAAAGATTTGTTTTTAAAAGTAAGCTTTATTGTAAACCTCGGAAGTTTTGTTGTAAGGTGTCAACGTATATTGTTCTATTGAATATTTTGCCGCTTCCTATGTTGATACGCCAACCCCCATTTTTCAATAGCTATATGAGTCCTGTACTCTACATCTGTACCAAATTTCATCAAAATCGGTCCAGTAGTTTCGGAGCCTATTCAATGCAAAGAAACGAACAAACTTCTCCATTATTATATTAGTGAATTAGTAGAATCTCCAACTATTATATTAGTGAATTTCGCCATTGCTCAAGACTAATGGATAGGTATAAGCTCAATAATTTTCACATCAACATCGTAATTGTCTAATAGAGTATCCAATTCGTCTTCACGCACCAATATGTAGTACATTTGCGGCCGATATAATAACATATACTCGTAATAGGCATTGTACAAAGTAATTGCATCTGCGTCTGTGTTTGATGCCGAATATTCCTTACACAGAATAATATAGTGTTATATAATACAATATTCTGTGTAAGATATATTATTTCTCTTTAATATACTGTGTGCAGCCTCCGTGGTACAGTGTTTTAGAGCTTGGCTCTCTACTCGGAGGTCGTAGGTCGTAGGTAGGTCGATTCCCACGTTGGAACAACAAAAAATGTTGTTTCCAAGTTTGATTAGGACAAAAAACAGGCTGATCACCTGATTGTCTGACACGAAAGATGTGTCGGATGGGTATGTAAAAATTCGGGGCTGCGCCTGATCTCTCGCCAGTCGTGTCGGTCATCGGTCCCACTAGGTTACGACTTACGAGAGTAAAGGAAGAGAGATTGCTCGTGTGTACTGCGCAGACACTTGGGCACTATAAATTAATCCTGCATAGCTGGCCTGGTTTCAATTAAACCGGCTACCGTCACCGAAACTGGCAAAGGGAGTTATTATTAATAGTGTGTACTTTCACATCTTATTAAATTTTTACTTTATTAAAACACCTTTGTAAATAATGTGCTTGTAAAAATAATTGATTATTTTCGAGTACGAGTTTCACCGTGGCACCAGTGCTGCAGAAACGGCTCGAAGGATTAATGATGTGTATGGCGGTGGTGTCGCAAAAACACAGTGCGTTTTTGGTTCCAACGTTTTCATTCTGAAAATTTCGACCTGCAGAACAAGCCCTGTGGACGGCCGGAGACCAAAGTTGATAATGAAGAATTGAAGGCTATTGTGGAAGCGGATCTATCTCAAACCACGTCCGAGTTAGCTGCAGGCTGCGGTGTTAGTGATAAAACTGTTTTAATCCACTTGAAGCACAGAATCCACAAGAATAATGAAAAAGCTTGAAAGGTTTTGAAAAAAGGTTAGAAAAAAAATTGAGTGCAGCAAACCGACAAACGCGCGTCGATGCTAGACTATGGTCTAGCGTTGTCACTGACTCACTGCACAACAGACGGATACCAAATTAGAGGAGCTTCAATTGGAATGTCTAGACATTCACCGTACTCCCCGGACCTTGTTCCAACATTTTTAATTTTTCTCGAAATTTGGATAACTTATTGCAAGGGAAAAATTCAACTCGGATGGGGCAGTCCAAAGCGCCTTCAAAGATTTTATTGATTCTTGTCCGAATGGTTTTTTTAATAAAGGAATCAATGAACTACCTATGGAATGGCAAAAGACAGCAATGGTATGTACTTTGATTAAATACATATTATATTATGTTTAAAAAAAATCGTCTTTATGTTCCTCCTTTGCCAAACGCCGATTTCTTATGTAATGACCTAATATTAAATATGTCTTAAAAATCTTAAATATAAGGTAGTATATTAAAAAAATATTAAATATTATAACTTTCCGTAGTCTGGTCCACGTAACACAAGTTCTTCGGACACTGAGTACGGGGCCAGATTGACGAAGTATGAAGCATCCAAAGATATTAATTAAATATTCTTATAAAAAATAACTTGAATATTAAGATATTGGCTAGCCGCACACGTGAAATATTATTGACAATAAAGCTCGTATTGACAATAATATTCCTTGTGTGTGGGCCATATTGCCGTTTTTTTGTATTCCGTCAATAATATTTCACGGCTAGCCAATAGGCAAGATGGTTTTGGGGATTGACAGTGCCATACAAAAAGTAAAGTAGTACTATAGTACTCACCTGATCTTAAATGAAATAAACAAACGATAAAAAATAAACCTATAATCAAAATTATTGATTCTTCAAAATTCACCCTTCCTACGACATGATGCTGTCAATAGTAAACACATAGGTAAAGATTATTGTAGTTGTTTAGTATGCCGGACGCGCTCAGTTCCGAACTGAGTCTACGTTAGTCCATTGATTACGAATGTTCGAAAATCGAATTGCGGTTCAAAGGGAATTTAGGAAAAAGGAGGTTGGGAATAAAGCCGTCGTCGTAAAAAAGTCAGGTCAAAAAAAATCTAATCTAACTGACGTATAGACGCTCACTCAGCCGTAACCGCTAATGGTAGAAACATGAAATTTGGACAGTATTTTCAATTTAAAATGTAAACGCGAACTTCTTAGTGGAAGTAAAAGGGATTTTGTAAAATTCCACATGTAAAGTTTGTATGATCAATATTTAAATCTGTACTGTTATTTAAATAAGTATTTCGGGGTTTAGTAGAATTCACCCTATGAGGTATAAGAATTGATAGTTGGTATGAATAAACAAAAAATTAAACCGATTTCAAAGTAAAAATACACAAAAATTATGAAATAAAACTTATTTTCTAAATAATTCCGCTTTAAAATTTGGCTAAAATTTTAGCTATATTTCTCTACTCAATCTTCTTAATTTTGAAGTCGCTACCAGCCAAGCAGTATCCTACAGTATTTTATAGAACATACGTTCAAATTTGCTGGCACCGACTTCAAAATTAAGAACATTGAGTAGATAAATTTTATATAATATCTTATATATAAAAATGAATTGCTGTTCGTTAGTCTCGCTAAAACTAGAGAACGGCTGGACCGATTTGGCTAATCTTGATCTTAAAATAATCGTATCAGTTCTGGGAAGGTTTACACGTTGAGAAATTCATAGTTAAGGCAGAACAAGGTTTGTCGGGACAGCTAGTAATTTTATATATCTTATGTACCTATCTTTCTTGTCAGACAATCATGTGATCAGCCTGCATTGTCCTGACCAAACTTGGAAACAACATTTTTTGTTGTTCCAATGCGGGAATAGAACCCACGACCTCCGAGTCGAGAGCCAATGCTCAAACCACTAGACCACGGAGGAGCCATGGCATCGATGCACTCGCGCACGATGGATTCCGTACAAAACGGCAGTAAATCAATTTTTTGTATGGTAACACCAATTAAATATTCATTTTATTATATTAATTTTTAGTACCTTTATTATATATTGTTAAAGCGTCAAGAGGAATATATTATCTGTGTCTTTCAACTGTCTAGCTATCACGGTTCACGAGATACAGCCCTGAGCCTGGTGACGGACAGACAGACAGACGGACAGTGGGGTCTTAGTAATCCCGTTACCGGTCCCGTTTTATACCCCTTGGTTACGGAACTCTGAAAATAGGACGGGAATATAAACTAACAAACTAGTTCTATTAGAATTATTGAATTTGTTCTGTAGAAATTATGAAAGTAGGATGAAAATGTTGAACTAGGTCAAGTAATGGAAATAGGAGTAATGTAGTTTATTATGCAGGCGAGACGGTTGGGTATATCAGAGTAACTCACGATTTATCTTAAGTACATTTTTAAAATAATAATTGTGCAATAAATACCTAATAAATAAATAATATTTATGGACGCTTCACACCGTGACCTCCGACTTGAACGCCAACGTGCTAACCATTGAGCCGCAGATGTCGTTTTTCTTCCGATCTCGTAAGAACAATATATCATGGAAATATCACTAAAATCAAAGCAGAATGTAGGTAAAAACTCTTAAGAGTCAAAGAGAAATCAAATCCATGTCTTTTATTTTTTTAGGGTTCTTAGGGCTTATACTTTCATTTAAATGGACAGTCTGAAATTGCAACTAAAAATCGTTACCGGCTTAGCGCGCTTTATTAACCTGAGGTTGTGAATTGTGATACGCGAGAAAAAATTGATGAGAGTACACTAATGACATAAAGCTAGGTTAAAAAGAGCTCTATAAAGTGGGTTGTTATATTTTTAAAATTTTTCTTTATTACAAGGTTTATTCTTTTCTATTTCATACTATGTCTATGTCTACATCATATTTGGGTAACAAAAAGAGATTTTTTTGAGATTTTATTGATAAAAAATATATCCCTGTGGTTAAACAGCTTTAATGAAATGCAGGTGATAGCTTATTTGCAAGTTTTATTTTACAAGTTAAAAGTAAGCAGTGACAAAACTTCCGGATAAGCTATTCGACACTTACTAGCCGATCGTGAAACAGGACCTTAGAGTTACAAAGAAATGTAGAGTGCGTGCTCTACCTAATGCCCGTGCAAACTGTTTAACTGTCAAAAGTAAATTACTGACTAACGGGCAACGGCCTGTTTCAATAACCTAACCAATAACTATTTATTTAAAAAAAGTCGTCATTCAATTATTTGCCTGTTTTTTGCGAAACAAATTTGATGTTTTTAACTAATAGTACGAGTATATTTGTAGATTAAAACGGTATTTCCTATCTTGTATCTAAAATATTATAGTTTGTCACCTTTTAGGTTAGTAGACTACTAAACTATTTGAAAGGGAAATACCTCAACACAAAAGATGTTATCAGTATTACAATAATTTATTAACTATTCAGCGTAAATAAACTGACGCTAAATTATACAGTTCGAATTGATTTACTGAATGCAATAATTTTAAGTTGTTTTTTATTTAGAATCGGGAAATTATATAAATTACATTTGACCTTATAAGAGCACTAGCTGTTGCCCGCGGCTCCGCCCGCTTAAATACAGTATCCCTCGGGATCACTGTCTTTTTCGGGATAAAAAGTAGCCTACTAAACTACTAGGGCCCACTTGCGCCAATCCGGGTTAAAGTTAATCTTGAGTTAAAATATCATGCTTTCTCTTTCACAAATACGAAAAACGAGAGAGATAACATGATTTTTAACCCAGGGTTAACTTTAACCCGGATTGGCGCAAGTGGACCTAAGTAAACTACTAAGATACCAAATTTCATCAAAATCCGTTCAGTAGCTTTTCCGTGACAGAGTAACAAATATCCATCCATCCATCCATACATTCATCCATCCATACATCCTCACAAACTTTCACGTTTATAATATTAGTAGGATTAATTAGCGAATCGGTAAACGGCCACATCGTCGCGGTGTAAACGGTCAGTCCGCGAAGATACGCGGTGCTGCATTATTAGATACATACATACATACATACATATAATCACGCCTTTTTCCCGTAAAGGGGTAGGCAGAGACCACTTTTTGCCACCTGCTACGATCCTTACATACTCGTTTCGCTTCGTTCACTTTCATTCTTACCATCCATTCCTCCTCTTACATTCAACGTAGCGAAGCGGCTTTCCATGGTCCGCTTTTCACCTCCGCGAGAAACGAGACGTGATGGGTGGTGAACCTTATCGCCGCCATTTTGGATACTTAAATTATTTTTATTATTATCCATTGCGTTTCCACGGATTGGTAGAGAGGGTAGGAATAAGGAAAGGGAAGGATAGGTGGTGTGGAAAGGAAGATTGGTAGGTTAGAGTGGGAAATAGGAAATGTAGGATATTACCGCCCAGGAGGGCAAGGGATAGGACAGTAATAGCTAGGGAAGCCGGGGTCGCGTACCCGTATACTATACCACAACTACCGGACAGGTAAGTTGGGATGAGTACCCCATGACATAGATAGCTATCCAAAATTGAACTTTATTTACTACATAAAAAGATACACGTTTCATTTGACATCTGTGATACACTGTACAATGAGCTGCAACTTTACATTCGAATACAATGAGGGTGTTTGATATTTTTTGCTGCCGCTAGGGGGCAGACCCAACGCACACAAAGCGTCATCTGGTGGCGTAAGTGATACCAAAAACGGTCAATAAGAATTCTTTTCCCGTCACCAGGCGACGCTTGGTAGCCCGACGGTCCTTGTCGTATCAAAAATCAGATGTCACGATTTTTTTTAATTAAATTTGCCAGTGTCAAGTAAAATAAAAAACCGGCCAAGTGCGAGTTAGACTCGCGTACCGAGGGTTCCGTACAAATCTGTAGTGATTTTGTTACAGCTTAAAGGTATTATAGACCTGAGTATTTGATATGAATTTCAATTTAATACCTCTATGCGTTCATGAGGAAAGGGGTAGTAAGTTTAAAATTATTAAAAATATTTTTATTATATGATGTAACTAAAAATTTACGCTTTTCGCAATCTTTCCTTTATCTGTGCTATATGACGTTGCTTCGTACCAAATTTCAAAATTCTGAGTTTACGGGAAGTACCCTGTAGGTTTTGAGTTTTTGAGGAAATTTGCGGCATCACAGCTCCAAGGGACAGTAGACCTGACGAGTTGCTAAAAATAAGGGTCTTGACAGACAGACGGACGGACAAAGTGATCCTTGTCGCGTATCGCTAAGTTTTGGTGTGAATTGACCCTTATACTAATATCTTGTAAGTTACTTTTATATTATTAGTAGGTGATGCCCGCGGCTCTACCCGCGTAAGGACAGTACCCACGGGAACTGTAATTGCCCCGCGATAAAAAGTAAAAAAGTATGTCCTTCCCCATGGTCTACTTTATATCTGTGGCAAATTTCATGATTATCGATTTAGTAGTTTTTACGTGAAACCGTAAATAAAGTATCCAACGGGAACCGTACATTACCCCGCGATAAAAAGTGAAACTGTAAATGAAGTATCCAACGGGAACCCGTACATTACCCCGCGATAAAAAGTAGCTAATGTCCTTCCTCAAGGTCTTTAACTATAGAGGTATCTGTGTCAAATTTCATGACGATCGGTTTAGTGGTTTTTACGTGAAAGCATAAATAAAGTATCCCACGGGAGCCGTACATTTCACCGCAATAAAATGTCCTTTCTCAGGCTCTAGACTATCTGTGTACCAAATTTCATTTAAATCGGTTCAGTACTTTTGGCGTGAAAGCGAGACAGAAAGACTGAGTTACTTTCGCATTTATAATATTAGTATGGATTATATCGTCGCCCTCCTGGCTAAGTGTCGTAACTGGAAAATATTACTTTTGCAGGGCAACTGTTTTTCGGTTGAGTGTTATGTATTTTGCCTTATGGATTTCTTATTTTTAGGTTTATCAACAAACTATTTACTGATTTCAGATCCTTTGGGCTATCTTTATGCTTTAATATGAACCGCAAAGGCTTTAAAAACTTTGGTAGTTAGTTAAGCTCGAACAAAGCAGATACGTCACTTTGTGAGAACTTTGTTTTACATTTCTGTGTGAGCAGTCAGTTACAACGAACATTCTATAGGTGTTATCAAATTAAACTAAGTACATTCTTTGTGAAATTATATATTTTTAACTTAGAAACATTATTATAACAATATTTATAACAATGAAATGAACAGTCTTAATAAAATCAATGAACTACTAGAAACTAAGCACGTCTTGTTTAATTAATTATCACAACCATGAAACGATCAGTCTCGAATTGAAAATATCTCTATTTCTTTAATTAAAGTAACATTTTTAACTTAGAAACATATTAATTATAACAATGAAATTAACAGTCTTAATAAAATCAATGAACTACTAGAAACTTAGCATGTCTTGTTTACTATAATTATCACAGCCATGAAACGATCAGTCTCGAATTGAAAACATCTCTATTTCTTTAATTAAAGTAACATTTTTAACTTAGAAACATATTAATTATAACAATGAAATGAACAGTCTTAATAAAATTAATGAACTACTAGAAACTTAGCACGTCTTGTTTAATATAATTATCACAACCATGAAACGATCAGTCTTGAATTGAAAATATCTCTATTTCTTTAATTGAAGTAATTAGTACAATCACTAATTAATAGTCAGTCGAAATAATAATGTAAGTATTCTTATAATTATTAAATACGACATCATCATCATCATCATCATCATCATCATCAGCATATCGCCGTCCACTGCTGAACGTAGGCCTCCCCCAATGAGCGCCAACCATCCCGATCTTGGGCAGCACTCATCCATCCGCTGCCAGCCACCTTCTTCAAATCGTCGGTCCATCGTGCCGCAGGACGTCCTACACTACGTTTGCCTAAGCGTGGTCTCCACTCTAATACTTGTCTGCTCCATCGATTGTCTGTCCGTCTGCAGACATGGCCGGCCCACTTCCACTTCAGCGTGCTAATTCGTTGAGCAATGTCGGTGACTTTAGTTCTCTGGCGAATAACGTCGTTACGTATTTTATCCACCAGAGATACCCTTAACATTGCTCTTTCCATCGCACGCTGAGCAACCTTAAACTTATGAACCAAGCCTACGGTGAGTGTCCACGTTTCGGCTCCGTATGTCATTACCGGTAGAACGCATTGATCAAAGACCCTGGTCTTAAGGGATTGTGGGATCGACGATTCAAAGATGTCCCGGAGCTTCCCGAATGCAGCCCAGCCCAAGCGTATTCTTCTACTCACCTCCTTCTCAAAGTTGTGCCGCCCGAGTTGAATGGTTTGGCCAAGATATACGTATTCTTGCACAACTTCGAGACTAGCGCCATTTACGACGACTGGTCTCGGGAGAACGTGTTCATTATACATGATTTTAGTTTTGTTCAGGTTCATACCGAGACCCACCCGTCTTGAAGAATCGCTTAGGCTGTTCAGCATCTCTTCCAGGTCCTGCAGAGAGTCTGACATAATAACTATGTCATCTGCGAATCTCAGGTGTGAGATGTACTGGCCGTTTATGTTCAGTCCCCGTCCGTTCCAATCGAGCGTCTTGAAAACGTCCTCCAACGCGTTATTAAACAGTTTTGGAGAGATAACATCCCCCTGTCTTACTCCTCGACGCAGTTGGATTGGTTTTGTACTCTGTTCTTGTACTTGGACGGTCATTGTTGCGGCCTTGTACAGATATCTCAACACCTCGACATATCGGCAGTCGACGAGACATCTCTGCATGGATTCTAGCACAGCCCAGGTCTCGACGGTATCGAAGGCTTTTTCATAGTCCACGCTAGGCAAAGAGGCTGATTATAGTCCTCGATCTTCTGTATAATTTGCCTTAGTGTGTGTATGTGGTCCACAGTGCTGTAGCCTTTGCGAAACCCGGCCTGTTCCGGTGACTGAAAGTCGTCAAACTTCTGGGCAAGACGATTCGATATAACCCTCGAGAACAGCTTATACACGTGGCTCAGGAGCGAAATGGGGCGGTAGTTTTCTAGTCGCGTGTTATCGCCTTTTTTGAAAAACAAAACCGCTATGCTCCTGCTCCATGCTTCCGGGGTAGTGCCAGTGTGGATGACGGAATTGAAGAGCTTGACAAGCTCAGTCAAGACGGGTGTTCCTCCTGCCTTGAGCAGCTCTGTGGTTATTCCGTCATCTCCCGATGCTTTGTTATTATTAAGCTGACTGAGAGCTATTCTAATCTCACCCATGTCGACATCAGGAAGCTCATCTGTAAGGTGGCGCGTGAGTCTGGCCCGGGGGTCATCTGCATGATGGGTTTGGGGTGGGCTTGTTTTTTGGGTGTATAATTCCCCATAGAACCTTTCGACTTCAGCGAGGATCTCCGGCTTCGAGGTGACGGTAGTGCCTTGTGGAGTATTGAGTTTCGTCAAGTGACAACGGGAGTTATTGGGCTTAGCGAATACCTAAAAATAACGACATCAAATCCCTGTATTTTTCCTCTGAAATTGTTGGCCTTGTCGTGTTTAAACACTCAATAACAAGGTTAAATACAAAGATAAAAAAATATTTTCATTTAATAATAATAATTAGTAATCGTAGGTATTAATTAGAATACAAGACGTGTAGATACGTATTATGCATTGGAGACCTTTGGGAACTCTCGCCACAAGATGTCTTCACTCCTCATATCGAAACAGAAATGAACCACAAGTATCTAAATATGTACTTACTTTTTAAGCCGTTAATAAGGCAGTCGTCAATCCCGCTTCAGCACACCTAGACGCGACCTCTTGTGACGAAGTAAATGTGACGACTGAATAGATTTGATTCGCCATCGGCGGTTGGAATGATCACGCGACGCTCACCCGCCCCCACCTCAGTCCACATTCTTTTGGACATTCGATTGTAGTATTTATATGTCAGTCACAATAACATACAAATTAAAATTTTGGCTTGAGTCAATGCGGCGTAACTTTCAACAATGCAAATAAGATGTCTGGCTAACTGTCGAATGTACATACTACAGTTAGCATTACTTTTTTCTCATACTTTGACAGATAAGCGTTTTAAAATAATGTGATATCTCTTAAGGCGCTGTGAGAAGTCAACTATGAAGTATTCGAGGGGGTGAAGGAGATGAGCGGGGGACGTGCCGCCCCCGTTACTGCGGGGGGCTTCATGCGAAATACGTCAAAGTGATGTGTCTATAATGTACAAAAGCGTAATTTCGATAAAGTCTTAATGTGCTTCATAGCCTAGCGGTATTTTGCCCGCCTAAAGCAAAGCGTAGCGTCTAGGTTCAAATCTCATTACAATTTAATATATTTCAAAATGTCTATTTTCTGTCTAGGTCAATTATAAGAAGTCTAATTCCTAATTTTGTGCCAAATTTAGCCATTGCGATTTGAGAAAGTTAAGCTTTTTAGTAAGTAGTTAAAGGGTAAAAAAATCTAAAAAAAAAGCTCAATTAAGTCACTGAACTCCTAAACGACTGGACTGATTTTAATAAAAAAAATTGTGTGTCTTCAGGTTGATTCGAGAATGGTTTAGATTTGCAATTGGACCTGGTAGGTGGCGCTGCTGTCAGTAGTCAGTACGTCAACAAATTTAATTCTATGACGGTACGAAGTTTGCCGGGATAGCTAGTATTATAATAATATTATGCAGTTAAAGTACTGCGGAATACGCACTACAACATGTAACACAACACAATACACATTATGACATTTTACACACATTGACGTTTCTTCCTAGGACGACATTTCAAAATTTTATATATTTCGCATTTTTCAGCGGTTACAAAATCTAAACTTGCTTTTGCCAGCAACTTCGTTCGCGTAGCACAAAACTAAATTTTATCGACTGATTTTATACAATACATAAATACACAATAAAATTCAATATCAAATATTCCCCTTCTACATACATGAAACTTCGGCTATCTGACAGCAAAAAAAAGTACAATTTCAAATACCTAGTTTCTGACATTTGTGGTTTAACCAAATAGTCTCTTCGGCTACATCATTTTAATTGTAAATATTGTTTTATTTAATCTATTATATAATACAGAGAGAAGGTTTATTTGTTTGTATGTTTGTTTGTTTGCATTGAATAGGCTCCGAAACTACTGGAACGATTTTGATGAAATTTAGGACAGATATAGAATAGACAACGGGGAAGCACATAGGCATACTTTTTATTGCCGAAAAATGTACGGTTCCATCGAGATTTCCTTTTGCGCGCACGAAGTCGCGGGCAACACCTAGTCTAAATATATAAAAGGCAAACCTGACTGACTCATCTATCAAAGCACAACCGAAACTACTGAACAGATGTTGCTAAAATTTGGCATACAGATAGTTGTAATGACGTAGGCATCCGCTAAGAATGGATTTTTGAAAATTCGCCCCCTACGGGTGTAACAAAGGGGTTAAAATTTTGTATGGAAACCGAACTTTACGCGGACGAAGTCGCGGGAAAAAGCTAGTAAAAAATAAACGTAGATTACTGAATACATGTTCCTAATATCTGCTCATGGTGATTAGAATTAGAATTGATTATAATAATTGATATAATTATATGTATAAACTTTACAAACCAACAGAATAATATTTAGGTATATATATATTTACTCATTCTGTTGTCAATCAATGTTGTCAATTTTGAATCAAATATGTTTTTTCTTTCGTCGTGTAATAAATTATATCAATAATTTCGGTTATTTTACGTCAGTCTGACTGGCAGCTCGGTTTACGTACCGACGTTTGATTTTTGGTGGTGAGTTCAAATCCCGGTAAGATAAATATTATTTTTGTGATTCTTATAATGTCTTTGTTTTTCTTTAATATTTTTTTATTAATTTTTATCGTTGTACTAAAACTACGACCAAGCTCGGTCTCCCTAGTACCTACTTATAAAGAGTTTTTGTACCTCCATCTTAAAACATTGGACTAAAAATTTGGACATTCATCGAATACAATCTTTTCATATTTTATATAATATAATCTACACTAATATTTACAACAACTTAAAGTAACTAATAATAAAATAAGTACATAATTAACCATATACTTTTATTACTGGAAAAACAAGCATTGCTCGGAGTTTTATAGTGCGACAAAAACAAAGAAAAAAAAATCGTCTGACCGGGATTCGAACCTGAGACGAATTGGTCGCAATAACTCAAAAAGCCAAAAGGCTACCGAGCTTCTTACGTCAAATAGCGAAATTACGCATATTATGTTATAAGTATTACACGACGAAAGAAAAACTAATATTTACCCCCGACTTGACCTTTATGCAGACGACATAAAGGTCAAGTCGGGGGTAAAATAAATTTGAACGGACTTTCAACAATAAATTAGAATAATTTTTGAGCAGAAAAGAGGGGAAAAATTTGACTTACGTCTCATTAGCAAGAGGCCTAAGCCGGTACTGTCTTATTCAATAGATATGAAAGAGAAGGAATGACAGGTCCCCATTTCGCGATGTTTCATTCGACTTGTACGAATTATTTATCATTGAAATAAATTAATACTAACAAATATCACATTCTATACGAAAAATTAAAACAACAATTCCCTTCCTTTTATTATGTTTTACGAAACTGCAAATAATTTTCTAATTTTTGTTCACAAATAATACAGTTACAACTCCAAGAATTTCTATTTTAATGGTTACTTTATCGTTTTTTTTTCTCGAGAATTTTTTCAGATAACGTGTTTTGAAAACAAAGGTCCACTAGCAAATATGATCAAAATTAACATACATTTTTTTGCTGCACTAAAATGTATCCATTCGTCTCAAAAAATTTTTGAAAGAAGCGTATTTCTAGGGTAAGAGCGCCTTAAACGCCTTAGAAGATACGGATACGATTGTTAGAGAGAACTTATGCAAAAAGAAGCTACGATTTCGAAGGTAGTATCAGTGTAGTTACGACAGTTTGTTAGATACTACACTTAGCCAGGAGGGTGACGATATTAGGTCATTACATTGAAATTGGCGTTTCGTAAAGGAGGAATATAAAGTCGATTTTTTAAACATAATGTATTTATTTAAGCCAAAGTATATACCATCTATGCACTTTAGCCATCTCACGGGTAGTTCATCGATTCCTTTATTAAAAAACTATTCGGACAGGAATCAATAAAATCTTTGAAGGCATTTTCGACTGCCCCATCGGAGTAAATTTTTCCTTGCAAGAAGATATAAAAATTTCGAAAAAAATGGTAATCTGTTCTAGCAAGGTCCAAGCAAGCAAGGAGGAGTACAGTGTATGTCTGAGACATTCCAATTGAAGTTTCTCTAATTTGGTAGCCGTCTGTTGTGTAGTGTGTGGTCTAGCGTTGTCATAAAGCAGCAGTAGCCTAAAGTGAAATTACCAACTTCGGCTGTTTAGCAGCTAGTTTTTCCATCATGATTTGCAGTTGCCGGCTATAGATATCTGCCGTATTCGTCTGGTCAGATTTAAGAAAGCTGTAGTGAACGACACCGGCCGGCGGCCCTAGTCCACCAAACGCTCACAAGTAACTTTTTTTGAGTCAATTTTCGCTTGGGGCAGGCTTTGGCTGTTTTGCCAGGGTTCAGCCATTAAGATGAGCACACAGATAATGGTTCGATTTAAAATCCCTTCACTATTGTGCCGGTTGAGTAATGTAATGCAGCAGTCGACTCGCGTTTGTCGGTTTGCTGCACTCAATTCATGAGGTACCCACCTTTCAGGCTTTTTCACCTTCCCAATTTGCTTCAAGTGGATTTAAACAGTTTTATCATTAACACCGCAACCTGCAGCAAATTAATTACGGTTTTCGAAACACAAATGCATAAGTAAGTAGCGGTATAAATTTGAAATTGGAATTCCTAACCAAAGCAGATATATTTGAGATCAAAGTATCCAAGGTACGACAAAACGCATATAGTATTTCATATGTAAGTACCTAATATTATATTAAAATTTAGAATTTAGAATTTATTTATTTATTTCCAAGAAATTTGTTACAAGGTCTTACAATAATTTAGTTTGAATCAAAATTTCTGCCTCTTGGGCGTGGAAATATTATTATTTTAAAATATACTGCATGCTAAATTATGAATTAATATTACATTGTTGAAAATAAATTGCTACATTAATCAGAAGTTCAATTACACATTCAATTAAGTCTCTGGATAATAGTTTGTCAATACAGAACAATTATAATATAAATTCATCATGTCAATAACAAAATAAAACATAAAAAAATCAGTAAAATAATAACATAATTAAAAGTTGAAATAAAATCTTCAGTCAAAACAATATCTTTAGTCAGAAAAATTTAGTTGATTACTTTACTTAGTTCTATAACTACACAATACCTAAAATCATAATTATACATATAAATTCATAATGTCAATAACAATATTAAATAATAAAATAATAACATAAATAAAAGAGAAACTAAGTATCGAAATAAAATATTTAGTCAAAATAATATGTTTAGTCATAGTAATTTAGTTCATTACATTACATACTTAATTCTACAAACACTAAAATAACAATTTTATAAATTCATTTAATGTCACTAATCAATTACATAATACCATTAAATTATAATAACTTGGTTAAAATAGAAGTGTAATGTCAAAAAAAAAAAACATAAATAGATATTTATTATTTTTAAACCAGGTATCCAAATAAATTATTTAGTTAAAACAATATATTTATTCGATGATAATAATAAGTAGGTACCTTTACATGTCAATTAATATTATTAATTCTTATTTAAAAGGAGTCTAGGAATTTGATTTAAGTCAAAAAAAAATAATAATTATAATACAATCTGGATGTCATTTTAAATTATTTTAAACTTATTTGCAACCATTATGTCGCTAAAATATTCATGAACCGTATAGTAACATTTTTGTAATAGCCACTCAGACAGTGCTTTCTTAAATTTATTATATGTATTGTTGTCATTTTTAATGTTATCAGGAAGATTATTGTAAATTTTTATTGTCATGCAATACGCGTTTTTGCTGTTAATAGCTGACTTTTGTGTAGGTATGTTGATTTTATTTTTGATGCGTTTAATTCTGGTGCTTTCTTTATCGCCTTTCATGTCAAACAAAAAATCAAATTTCTTTACAAATAAACACGCTTCTAATATATATAAGCTGGCTAGGGGAAGAATTTTATATTTTTTGAAAAGCGGTTTACAGTGAGTGAGATATTCTACTCCCGCCATAGCTCGAATACATTTTTTTTGAATAATAAATGCTCTATTTACTTCAACCGAGTTTCCCCATAGTACTAGACCATATCTTAAAATTGATGAGACATAACCATGATAGGATAATAAGGCAGCTTCTTTAGATACTATATTTTGTATTCTTCTTAGCGCAAATACGAATCTATTTAGCCTGTTGCAAATGTTGTCAATGTGTTCTTTCCAATTTAGGTTTTTGTCGATGTTGAACCCCAAAAATGTGGTAGATGACACGCATTTAATGGGGCTTATCCTAATTTCTAAATTGTTATCTATATCAGTATATGATTTATGGAATTTTATTATTTTTGTTTTTTCTAAGTTAACCTTTAAATTGTTACTATTTAACCAGTTATTTACCCTTGTTATTTCGTTTTGCACTTCGTCGTTTATTGAATTTTTCAGACATTTTATAAGTAGAGTTGTATCATCTGCGAACATGAAGCTTTCATGTTTTGTCACTTTAGGCAATTCGTTTATATAAATTAGAAATAGGTCGGGACCTAAAATACTACCTTGTGGTACCCCACAATCAATGTTCTTATATTCGGATCTGTAACAGACCTCTTTGCCGCATTCAATATTCCTTATTTCAACACATTGCTTTCTATTTGTAAGATACGATTGAAACCAATTATATGCGTTTCCTCGAATACCACACCTTTCAAGTTTATTCAATAAGCGTTCATGGTTAACAAAATCAAAGGCCTTACTTAAATCGAGAAAAACAGCAGCCACAGATAATCCTTGATCAATCGCTTGCGTTATTTGCTTTACTAACGAAAAACACGCCAGCGTTGTTGAGCTGCCTTTTGTGAACCCATATTGCTGTTTACAGAGTATGTTATTAATATTAAAATAACCAGCAACTTTGGCTTGCATTGCCTTCTCAAAGATTTTTGAGATTATAGGGATAAGTGTTACTGGTCTATAATTAGACATATGTCTTGCATTACCCTTTTTAAAAAGCGGTCTTACTACAGAAATTTTTAATTGTGACGGGAATAGTCCTTGTTCGAAAGACAAGTTCACTAGGTGGCATATGGGGTAGCATATGAATTTCGCAGCTGATTTTATTATTTTTGTGCTTATATAATCATATCCCGTTGATTGAGTGTTTTTTAGTGAAATGATAATTTTATAAATGTCATGAGGAATTAATGGAGATAAATACATTGAATTTAATTGATTATTATTATTATTAATATTATTATAATGTATGTCAGGTGTATTATATTATAATTAATATAATTATAATATAATATTATAATTATATTATAATTAATATAATTATAAAATAATATAATTATAATATAATATTTTGTAAGTAAAAAATCAATTTAACTTCAGATTAATAGAGTTTTAATGGCTACAATAAATAGATTCAATCATTATAATTTTCTGATATGTACGTAATTACAAAGTAATTTTATATGAAAATGGAATATGTCTAGCTAAGTTTTTTGTACGGACATAATACATAGATACGTAATATCATAATAGATAGATAGATAGATAGTAGAGTCATGGACACTAACTTCTTTACTCAGACTGCCTTGGCATCTTATTTCTGAGCAAAAAATAATATAAGGTTGTCCAAATTCAAATACGAAAATTGTGGGCATAATATGATGTAGGTACTGCTTATGTAAAGACGTTTAGGCAGAAAAATAATAATTAATTTATGGTACTTCTACGGTTATTGACTTAGCACATCTGTATTGGTACGTTATAGACAGTCTTTGCTTTCCATTAAATGAGCATAAGCAGTAATCAATATAATTGGGTATTTGACAACATGTGAAAATTTAGTTTTTTTTTAAATAAATTAAGAAATAATTAGGTATTACCATTTGATAACAGTAAAAAGAATAAGGATTTTACGTGTAGTTTTGTAATTATATGCATTTCGATCAAATACAAAAATATTTACTATGGTATGTATCAACATAAACGCGCAAAATTACGAGATAACATACAACGAGTACATTGTCATGTCATATCATGGGATGCTCTTCCCAACTTACATGTCCAGTAGTTGCGGTATAGTATACGGGTATGCGACCCCGGCTTCCCTAGCTATTACTGTCCTATCCCTTGCCCTCCTGGGCGGTAATATCCTACATTCCCTATTTCCCACTCTAACTTACCAATCTTCCTTTCCACTCCACCTTTCCTTCCCTTTCCCTATTCCTACCCTGTCCACCAATCCGTGGAAACGCAATGGATAATCAAAAACAATTTAATTATCCAAAATGGCGGCGATGTGGTTCGCCACCCATCACGTCTCGTTTCTCACGGAGGCGAAAAGCGGACCATGGAAAGACGCTTGGCTACGTTGAATGTAAGAAGAGGAATGGATGTTAAGAATGAAAGTGGACGAAGCGAAAAAAGTATGTAAGGATCGTAGCATGTGGAAAGAAGTGGTCTCTGCCTACCCCTACGGGAAAAAGGCGTGATTATATGTATGTATGTATGAGTACATTTCGTAGCAACTCACTAGCGTATGACGTCACTTACTAGTACGACTTTTATGTGGGACGTTTTCACGAGACTCACAAAAGTGCTTCAAAGTTTCAAACAATCACCAATATCTTTGAAAATTTTGATTTTTAATATACTATTCCTTTTGTTAACTGTCTTATTTTTCAGAGTACTATTAATTTATGTAATAAAAAAAATGTAGTCAAATACCGTATTATAGGTACCCAAAATATACATATGTATTTGGGCGAATCAACTTTTACGAGGCCAATTTCCTTGTCCCCGATAGAAGAAAATTCTACTATATTTTAGTTTTTTTGTTTACCAGGATCATTTTTTATGGATATGACTCGGTGAGTTATAATCGTATTAACTTTCCCCTGTTATAGATATTTAATGTTTAAGCCAAATCCTAACAAAAGAAGAAATATTCGAAAAATACGACTCCCTAAATTACTATAGTAACGCAGGAGACTTGCAAAGTCCAGTTATTACCGAATAATGTGGGTTTTGTTTAGAAAAACCTCTAATAATGAGCTCCTTAATTGCGGAAAATATCTATATCGATTTCAATGGGCTTTCAAATTTTTATTCCTATATTATGATAAAATCTAGACAACGTAACGCAAGAGAATTTCCGAAAAAAATGCAGTCAAATACCGTATTATGCCCAAAATATTTGTATTTGGGCGAATCAACTTTGACGAGGACAATTTCCTTGTCCCCGATAAAAAAAAATCTACTATATTTTAGTTTTTTTGTTTACCAGGATCGTTATTGATGGATATGACTCGGTGAGTTATAATCGTATTAACCTTCCCCTGTTATAGATATTTAATGTTTAAGCCAAATCCTAACAAAAGAAGAAATATTCGAAAAATACGACTCCTTAAATTACTATAGTAACGCAGGGACTTGCAAAGTCCAGTTATTACCGAAATAATGTGGATTTTGTTTAAAAAAACCTCTCAGAATGAGCTCCTTAATTACGGAAAATATCTATATCGATTTCAGTGGGCTTTCTAATTTTTATTCCTATGTTATGATAAAATCTAGACAACTTAACGCAAGAGAATTTCCAACTATGAACAACAAAATGTGGTTAAAACTCACATAATAGCATTCTGACTGTTGATATTAGAATAAATTAATTTAATCAATTATCCGTACGCCACTGTTATTTAATAATCAGTAATTTGACAAAATAATAATTTTTAAAACTTTTTTGAAATTAGCCTCGTAAAAGTTGATTCGCCCATTTAACTATGTGTATAATATTTATCATACTATACACCACTCCCATGCGAACTAAAACAGCTCAAGCAATCACTAGACATCTTCAAGGCCTCAGATACTATTAAACATTACCTTTTCTTAGCAATAACGAATTCTCCCATAGATGCTATTTGCTATTGCATATTTTTGTGTTGAATATTTGTTTCTTTTTCTCTGTGTTATTTTTTTCCTTTTTTCTCTATGTACCTATATTGACGTTTCGAAAAAGGCCATTTTGTTTTATTTATTTATGTTTTATTTTATTTATTATAATATTGTGCTATTCTGCTTACGTAATCCGTCGCGGATACTAAGGTATCCGCGCGGATTTTATAACACACCTACATTTAGGATTTTACTATAATATTATACATATAAATGTTTACTACACATGCATGACCCAGGAGTACAGAAAACTTGAGCGTCAACGTGTTAACCACTAAGCCACATAATAATTGTCAAGGAATGTTAGTAACGTGGTCGTACTGTACCTAGTTTATAAAAAAAAAACTTGATAAAATTAATTAGAATTATTCAAATTAGGCCCTTTTTGTGGTTGTGTAAAAGTATGTGTTACGCTTGAAAAAATACACGCATTTCATGCGCTCGCGTTGTGTAAGGCGTAGGATGTTGCGCGCGCTGCTATTGGGTCAAGGACGAAGGCGAGAAAACTTGACGAATTACTTAATAATATTAAATATTTTAAAAATAAACAAAATATTAGTGAAGTTAAAAAAATCGTAAAGGCAAAAATATTGATTAGAAAGCCCGAAAAACTTAAGCTTAATTTTGTATTACATACTCGTAGATACTTAATAGTTCAAAAAAATAAACAAAATATGTACCTACCTACATATTTAAAAATTATAAAATAATGGAAAAAGTAATAAATTAGAAAGCCTGAAAACTTAGAATATATTATTTCGTATAACGTAGCTATACCTAATCAATAAAAGTTCTAAATTCTAATTCTTAAATTAATAATGAATATATAAATCACCATTTTATAAAATGATGTACAGACCATAACAAAAGTGCTAAAATATTTTTTAACTTATCGCGATCTAGTCACGAAAACGCTGAAACAAATGAAACTCACGTGCAATGCTTCCCGCTGAATTCACGAAGGTCAGCGTAACGGCCAGAAAAGTGAAAACATAAACACGTCGATCACCACCGAGTACATCCATTGTTATTTATTTTAACTTCACCGACTCTAACTCCTTCTCATTTCACAAAATCTGGCGAATGTGCCACAAATCCTGGCGATTTTTCACGCAACACTGGCAAATCCGAGCGGACGCTATGCATGCACTGCGTGCATTAAAACAAGCCTATTCTGATCGAGGCAAATCGCGTTTGCTGGCAATTGGCACATCGCAAGCGTCTAGGGTTGTCACTAAATAAACGGTCAGGCCAGCTACTTTAGCCGGTCTATACATGAGAAAACGAGCAAGGCAGAAGCTGTTTTTTATATAATCGTAATCTAACCACCACAAAACTAATTATTTTTGAAGGAAAATCAACATGACAAAATCAATATGTTAATATAAAAAAAATCGGTCAATTGTATAGCGTCTTATTATCTCCAGGAATATATTCGAGTAGGAATCATTTGTTTGAAAAGTACCCACTACCCAGTGTCACACTCCCATTCGAGACTACAATATTTCAATATGCATACTTCTTTAGTAGTCGGATGAAAAGTGGGGTGGTGTCTGTCTGTATCCGGACAAGTGGTAGCCCTACGTTCGTCCGAATCAAGTAAAGACTCGTTGGTTTGCTCTTGCAAAATGTTGACATTGTACAAACTTACGGTGATTCGACGTTATGATAATTTTAAGGTCCAAGTGTTGCAATTTGTAAGCCAGAGGTCCTAATTAAGATTAAACTTTGTGAAAGATGATGTTTATCAACCGTAATAATATTTTAAACACAATTAACGAAGGTTCTCACTCTTACATTACTATGGGAACCTCTTGAAACAGATATAATACTAGCTGACCCGGCAAACGTTGTTTTGCCATACATAAAAATAGATTACGCCCGATTCTCAGACCTACTGAATATGCAAAAAAAAAAAAAAGAATCGGTCAAGCTCAAGACGTATTGTTTAGGTGCTGAACCAGGATCCAACCAACTTGCTGAGCGCTTGCGGTTATCAAACAGAATCCATTTTTCATCGCAGGTAACAATGCGGTTCAAAATTCCTTCAATTTGTCTGTTGAGCAGTGCAAGGCGCGTCTCGACGTGGGGCACCCATTTGTCAAGCTTTTTTACCTTGTCAATTTGACGCAAATGAACCAATATTGTTTTGACGCTAACGTCGAAAGCTGCTGCTAATTCAGCCGTAGATTGTGTATATCAGCTTCCACAATCGTCCTTTAATTCGTCATTGTCGACCAAAGTCTTCGGACGACCGCGAAGTTCATTTTTCAGGTCGAAATTTCCAGAACGGAAGCGAGCAAACCAATAACAGGTGGTGCGTTGGTTTGTTGTGTTAGCTCCGTAAACGTCGTTGATGTAAGATGTTGCGTGCCGCTTGTGCCGCATTGCTGCCACGACGGTACTCATATTCCACAATTACTCGAATTTTTAACGTAACCATGATGACGAAAAATATTGAAATGCGATGAAAATGCAATACTAATCAATAAACAAATGACTACTTTTGAAAAAAGAATTCCATGTTTTTAAAATAAAATTAATTTGAAATTACTTAGAATTCTTAGCCAAACAAAAATTATTTTGATTTGAAAAATGAAATGGCCAGTAGGTATTGCAGAACGGCAATTTCATAGGTAAAGACCTATTATTAGATAAATTATAAATTATAGTATATTCCCTTAAATTCTTCTAGAAGGTAGAGGCAAGTAGGTACCTAAGTAAAAAATGCAACTTTCGTTGTTAGTCTATGTACCATTTGTATGCAGATTACATTTTCTGTAATCAAATTAATATTATGCCATTGTAATGTTCTATTCATATTTTACTCCGGGCATAAAAATTGCCTACAAAAATGATCCTTATGATTTTTTCTCTCAGTATCACCGTTCCTGAGATATCGTGATTGTAAGTATCGCGTTCTATATAATATGCACATATTTGCTACATATATACATACTAGCTGTCCCGGCGAACTTCGTACCGCCTTAGAATTAAATTTGTTGACGTATTGATAGCAGTGCCACTAAACCATTCTCGAATCCACTTGAACAAACACAAAAAAAAAATCATTAAAATCTGTCCAATATGAATAATTTTTCCCGTTTTGTATTTTAATATAATATAGCTTAAAGCCTTCCTCGACAAATGAGCTATCCAACACAAAAATATTTTTTCAAATCGATCAAGCAGTTCCTTAGATCAGCGCGTTCAAACAAACAACGGAAGCCCTCGAAAATGAATAATTTTTCCCGTTTTTTCCACATTTTCCACTGATTCTTCGCTCCCATTAGTCACAGCGTGATGTTATATAGCCTCAAGCCTTCCCCGATAAATGGAGTATCCAACACAAAAATATTTTTTTAAATCGATGAAGCAGTTCCTGAGATCAGCGCGTTCAAACAAACAACGGAAGACCTCAAAGATTAATTATGTGACGTCATTCTTAATCTAACATAGCGGAACATCCAAGATACCCGACAAGTCATTTTTAATACTCTCCTACAATATGGGTATCAAATGAAAGGGATTGACATACAAAGTTTAGTGCCCCTTTTTACCCCTTAAAATATCAAATTTTAGAATAAGAAAGAAATTGAAAAAGAGTTTTAGTAATTCAAGCCAAAGAGCAACATCACTAAATTCCAAACAGATCTGACCACGAACAAAAAAGTCACATGCAAAAGCTTATCCCCTTTTTACCCCTTTAGGGGGTGAATTTGTTCTTTCGCACCTAATATAGTGTTAAATATTTTCCCCACTTTTTTTCTAAAATTTCTCTTCGCTTAAACCTTCCCTACACTATTTTAAGACCAAATTTAGCCAAATCGGTCCAGCCGTTCTCGAGTTTTAGTGAGTCATTCAAATTGCAATCCATTTTTATATATAACTAGATGTTTCCCGCGACTTCGTGCGCGCAAAAGTTAATTTCGCATACACAGTATATTTTTCCGCAACAAAAAGTACCTAGCCTATGTCCTTCCCCGTGGTCTATTCTACATCTATGCCACATGTCATCAAAATTGATCCAGTAGTTTCTGAGCCTATTCAATGCAAACAAACAACAAACTTTTCCTCTTTATTATTAGTATAAGCTAGATGTCCCGACAAACTTCGTACCGCCTTAGAAGTTAGAAGTTAGAATCAGATTTGTTGACGCACTAACAGCAGCGCCACCTATTGGGTCCAATTGTAAATCTACGACCTCAGAAACCTTCTTTGGCTCATGCACAACAGCATGGTAAATATAATCATATTATGATCAAATGTATAGTTCATATAGACAAATATTCGTTTGTATATAAAACTAACTTTTGCCCGCGGCTCCGCCCGCGTAAATATTTTATCCCGCGGGAACACTACTTTTCGGGACAAAAAATATCCTATGTCCTTTCCCGGGACCCAAATTATGTCTATACCAAATTTCATAAAAATCGGTTCAGCGGTTAAAGCGTGAAGATGTAACAGACAGATAGACACACTTTCAGTGGCTCAGTTGGTTGAGCGTATTGGTGCTCAAGCGGGTCGCGGGTTCAAATCCCGCCGAGGGAACAAAAAGTTTTTCTGTGTTCCTGGGTCATGGGTAGAGATGGCCGTTTAAACGAAAAACGTTTAAAAAAGCGTGCTTTTATAAATAAGTTGAAAAGTCGTTTATAAACGTAAGTGCTTAACACTTAAACTTATCGTTATATCGTTTATAGTCATTAAGCCATAAGTGTGGTATGAGCAAAGAAAAATAGTTCTTATGTCAGCGCAATAAGAGTGAAAATTATTTAATGTAGCTCATCACTTATTTAAAGTTTTAATAATCGGCTTATTTTTTGTACTTATAACTTATATGCTGTTTCATGATTATTCACTTTTTGTTAGTTGCGCTTTGCGGCTTGACGAAAACACGTTATATAACGTTACGCAATAATTCATATTTTAATCGTAATAGTGGTGTGTTAGTGGTTTACCGTGAACTTTTATTGTAAATAATAAATATAATAATGGTCCATATGGACGTAATATAAACTTTTCGTGCAGTGTTTTAGTATTAAGTTTATTAAGCTTTTGTCGTAAGTACTGTTTAATATAAAAATTTATTATTCAGATTTCAGACAGTCCTAAGCCTGCAAAGTACGAAGGAAAGTTCATTGAAATCAGTTTTAGAGATCGAAAAACGTTACGTTTTTCGATCGCAAATAAGTGCAAAAAACATTATAAGTGGCAATAAGTAGATAAGCAGATAAGCAGCTAAGCAGTTAAAGTAAGTTGCTTTTGAATATTCAATAACGGATAAGTTAACTTTTGATTTTAAGCCATTTATCACATCTCTAGTCATGGGTGTGTATTAAATATATGTATAATGTAATAAAAATCTTAAATATGTGTATTGTATAAATTATAAAAGTATTAAATATATTTCCGTTGTCTGGTACCCGTAACACAAGTTCTTCGAGAACTTACCACGGGATCAGATTGACGTGGTGTGAAGCGTCCATATATATTATTATATTATATTATATTTATAATATTAGTATATATAGAAAATAAGAATAAGTAAATTGTATAGGGGTTAGGGCGCATCTGATTCCCTAGTTCAAGTGCCGAAGAGTCCGAAGACGTGATGACAAGAGAGATGTTGTCGTCGTCGACTAATCTATCTCGCACTGATAGTTTTTTTAAAGGATTTAATATAATATAATATAATGCTGTTTCACATCTATTATTAGTAAGTAGGACAGAAATTGTTTTATGTAATTTAGTTTTAAGCTCAAATGTAATACTCCTACAAACTGTTGATGTGTCAATATAAAAAAATATTATTATAATGTTTTGTTGCAATAAGATTTACACTTTAACATAATATAAAAATACATATTCCGCAGGTTATAACGAGATCAAGGCTTACATTTACGACTAAAACTAAAGGCCACATTTCTCAATATCTCGAAATTTACTAATACTTTCCTAATATTATGAATATCATATTTGCTAATAATTACTAATAAAAAATAGTCATAATTGAATCCGTAAAATCTATTTTGCACAATTTTAGTAAAATTCCATAAAAGTCGTTTCTCATCCGTTGATAGAGATCATAAAAATTGCTTATGGTAAAATATGTCATATTATACATACATATAATCACGCCTCCTTCCCGTAGGGGTAGGCAGAGACCACTTCTCTCCACTTGCTACGATCCTTACATACTTGTTTCGCTTCATCCACTTTCATTCTTACCATCCATTCCTCCTCTTACATTCAACGTAGCGAAGCGGCTCTCCATGGGCCACTTTTCGCCTCCGCGCGAACGAGACGTGATGGGTGGCGAACCACATCGCCGCCATTTTGGATAATTAAATTATTATTATAATTATCCATTGCGTTCCCACGGAATGGCGGAGAGGATAGGAATAGGAAAAGGGAAGGATAGGTGGTGTGGAAAGAAAGTTTGGTAAGTTAGGGTGGGAAATAGGAAATGAAGGATATTACCGCCCAGGAGGACAAGGGATAGGACAGTAATAGCTAGGGAAGCCGGGGTCGCGTACCCGTATACTATACCACAACTACCGGACAGGTAAGTTGGGTTACCACTGTACTAACATAGATCAATTCAAGTAGTGGTTATTTATTAATAATTTTAACATTAACAAGTAGGTCATAATAAAAATGTAAACTTATAATATAATGTTTAATTTAAAAAAAAATAAGTCTTTATTAACTTTGGCAAGACTTTGGCACAATTTCTATTGGTTGTTACTTGGTACCCGTGGCTACAATTTCAATGGAAAATATTCATTAAATATTTGCGTATACATTATGATGATATACTGATATTCTAGGCTTGTGTGAACCAAAGTCGGTCAGGGTTCTCTTGGCTAATCTAATTGGGGTCCCCAATTACACGCCATATGACTATGAGTGTCATTTATTAGGGTTCTGTAATATACATGTGAAAAATGCCAAATGAATAATCTGACGGTAATTGTTTAAAGAAAGCTAATACGTACTGCACTGATTTTAACAATAGGTAACCCAAAAACTGCAACAAGTCATCAAATCAGCACTCAAAAGAAATAGTCTCGCTATAACCTATACTAAAACTAGCTGTCCCGACAGACGTTGTTCTGTCTTAAATATGAACTGGAATGAATAAATAACTACACCTGCAATGCAACCTACGTCTTAGTCCTACACATACACCAACTCCTACAACCTACACTTTTTCCAATATTTCTCACCGTTTAAACCTTCCCTGAAATTCCCCAATTATTTCAAGACCAAAAATAGCCAAATCAGTCCAGCCGTTCTCGAGCCAGACATTGGAATTGCCATTTTATATTTATATTATAATAAAGAGGAAACGTTTGTTTGTTTGTTTGCATTAAATAGTCTCCAAAATTTGGCACAGATGAAGAGTAGACCACGGGAAAGGACATAGGCTACTTTTAAGCGCGGATGTACGGTTTCTACAAAATTAACTTTTGCGCGCGCGAAGTCACGACTCGCGGGCAACATCTAGTCTATACTAATATTATAAATGCGAAAGTGTGTGTCTGTCTGTCTGTTACCTCTTCACGCTTTAACCGCTCAACCGATTTTTATGAAATTTGGTATGTCTATACTTTGGTTCCCGGGAAAGCACATAGGATATTTTTTTCTCGAAAAAGTAGTGTTCCCGTGGGATAATGTATTTACGCGGGCGAAGTCGCACGCAAAAGCTAGTAACATTATAAATGGAAAGTTTATGAGGATGGATGGATGGATATTTGTTACTCTTTTAAGCAAAAAGTACAAAACTAATTTTAATGAAATTTTGTATGGTACCTAGTAGATTGTGTTCTGGATTAAAACATAGGCTACATTCTATCCCGAAAAAGTATTCCCGTGGAAGACTGTATTAACGCGGGCGGAGCCACGACTCACGAGCAACAGCTAGTAGAATTATAAACTTTTCACTTACCTACTTATTCAAGTTACTAATAAAACAAAAGTAACATGTTTCTGGAATCTACTGCTGGCAACACCGCACTTGGCGATGCGAAGGACACTTATAAGGGTTGCGAGATGGGAATAGGGAAAGAACCATGTTAACGAGTGTTGGTGTACTACAGTAAGATTTTTTTGGCCTGTTCGATCCTTCTCTACTTGTATTGTACCTAAACTTGTACTGTAATGGCCGCACTCAGAGACATTTAATGCTTACTTAAAGGGTTACTTAGTAGAGGTTTTGACATAAAGCCCATATATTTTCTGTCAAAATCTCTAATTAGTGTCACCTTAAGTAATCATTAAATATCTCTGAGTATGGCGGTAAGACACTTAAACAAACCTTTATATCTCTTCGATGACACCTGAACCTCAATTCTCGTATTTAAAGTAGACTTAATTTTACTTTGTTTGGATTGAAAGTGTAGCGACAATATATTACCATGAACGGATTTTATGACGTTTCGACCAATCAGAGCGCGTTTCACGTTGGTTTAATGTTCATAAAAACAACGTTTGTGAGTTTATGCGTATTGGGACTTGATTGTAATTGTATCAATGCAGGTTTAATTTTGCAGAATTGCCCCTCAGATCGAAAGTGTGTTCGATCGTAAGTTAGTGCAAGTCTTGCACTATAAGTAAGTACTTTATCCTGAAATTTGGAAAAACATGAAAATTGCTGGAGACATTGTGAGAAAAATCGAGACTGGCTAAACAAAACATGAAAGTAAATAAAAAACTTTTTTTTTCTTGAAAAACACCTCATAGTTTCGAGAAAAATGAAGCCAAACTCATTCAACTCAGTCCGCGTACTTACTTCCGCAAATCCGCTCCGCTAGCACTTAATAACAACTAAGTAAATAACAGCCTTCAAAGAAATATGAACAAAATAGTTTTGGATAGCCTCCAAGAAAAGCTTAAAGTATACTGTATTATGTGTTTATACGAGTAACTTTAATTTAGTTGACCTTTTTAAAGTCCGCCCAAATCAAAGGTTCAGTTTTTGAAAAATAACGAGTATTATGTACCTATTGCTAATTGCCACACTAACCCCTTACTAATAATTACTAATTAAAATATTGACAATATTTATACAATGTTTTGCCCTTGACTATCAAGCGACTTTTCCAACGTATCAGACAAGGACAAAACATTGTATTGCTTCTGCTTATCCATTGTGTTAATATAAATAATTTTATTAGTAATATTAACAGCATCCGTGGTTTAGTTATCGTGAGACAGAGATCGTGGGTTCGATTCCCGCATTGGAATAACAAAAAATGTTGTTCCCAAGTTTGGTAAGGACAATGTAGGCTGATCACCTGATTGTCTAAAACTCAAAAACTCAATTTTTTTATTTCCATATTATGTTATAATATACATAACACTTATAGAATTGTCGTACAATGATGCCACCACCTGACAAGAAAGTCGGTCCTGCGCTCAGGCGATTAGTCTCTCGCCAGTCGTGTCGGTCATCCGTCCCCACTGGGTTACGAGAGTAAAGGAAAAGAGAGTGCTCTTGTGCACTGCGTACACACTTGGGCACTATAAAATAACTCCCGCGTCGCTGGCCTGGTTTCACCGTCACCGAAATCGGTTTGGGGAGCTATTTATTATTAATAGAACAAAACAATATAAATAAACGCTTTGAATTTGATATTATGCCGATTACTATTAATAATTCGTTAAACATTCGTGTAGTTGTATTAGGACTATCAGGAGCTACAAAAATATTTGACGTCAAACGTCGCGACAACCGTGTTAGCCTCTAGTGTGCTCCTATTGTAAGGGAAGTGTTTCCCCAAGTTCAAGGTCATAATCAATGATATTTTATTTTTTTATAGTCCCTTTTCACATTGATAGTGCCATTATAGAAAATTTTATTACGTTTGTAGAAAGGGTTGTAATAAGATGGAAAATATTTCATTTTTACCGGTCCCCTAAATTTTATTAGGTACTAAAGTAAATTATTGTGGAGCCGTATACCTACACTCTCTGATATTCAATGTATATGTTACAGTCATTGTGATTAAATAGATATTATACATAATGACTGGTCATTATATAATATAATAACAATATTGTCTAGATAATGTGATAAATTATTCACTTTGTCCGGATATTATTAATAATAGCGGGCCAAAGTTAGCTAAAGTAATAAACACGATTCAACTTAGTGATGCAACAGAACTCTGCTTCTGCTTCCGCTTCCGCGGAAGTTCTGCACGTCTTTTCACTTTCGTTTCCGTTTCTGGTTCCGCAAACTTTATAACAGAACTCTAAACGGAAGTTTACAGTGGGAGGAGAGGTGAAGTGCGACCGGCTATAAAAGTTTCTTTTATTAAAGGTACGCGCACATTATGCCGGGCCGCAGCGTGCCGGGGCGGAGCGCAGTGCAACGCAGCGCAGCGCAAAATGCTAACCTAGCACACTGGTGATGGGCCGATTCGCAGCGCATTGACAGATCTTGAGTACATTGTACTCCCAGAATTTGTGTGCAACTAACGTTAAGGATAGCTCTGACGAAGAACTTTTTTTTTTGACTGCTGTTAGAAGAAGAAGATAATGAACAGCATAGATAATAAGTTCGTCAAAAAAAAAAGAAAATGTAAAATATAGATACATACAATTTGCTCCAAGAGAAAGGTATTCAGCGAATACCTTTCTGTTTTGGGGATATTTTCAGATGACTCCTGATCGATATTTTCAATGAAGAATGTTCACTAATCTTAAATTTTAGCTTAATATATTCTCTGTCAAAAATAAAAAATACATGTGAAAGAATTATTTTGGTTTATATTAATAAAATTTTATATTAATTTCCAAGTTATAGAATTTTAAAGTGAGCTCGCGACGCTGGGCCACGCTCCTGCCGCGTGACGTCATATTGTAACACTCACTTAGTCCGTTCGAGCTCTTCCGTACCGCTGGCCTTATGTTTCCCTAAAAATCATTGGATATGTCCAATCCTAATTCTCGGAAATCCTGTGTTGTGCCAAAATGTACAAGTACTACTATCAAGATGCCGGAAAAGTTGTTTTTCCTAGTTCCAACGGACTTAAAAATACGAAAATGGTTACCTAAATGCCATGAAGAGGTTAGATCCCATTAGTGAAAAAATAATGGTTTATTGTTGTGAAGATCATTTTGACGTAAGTATAGTATACTTTTATGTAGACATAGGTATATTATTATAATCTTTTGTAATTTTCATTTACTTGTTGTATAAATATAAACAAACATAAGTTCAGGTCAGAGGTGCAAAACCTTTGGTATCAGAAACTTTATTTCGCTGTGTTTATACATAGGTACTTACACTTAATTTAACTACTTGTACTTTTATTTATTCTGTGGTTTAACTGACTTTGAAGAGGACATTATTATTAATAAATAATATTATCTTTTTTTTTTTTTTTTTATAAAACAAGGGGGCAAACGAGCAAACGGATCACCTGATGGAAAGCGATTACCGTCGCCCATGGACACCCGCAACATCAGAGAAGTTGCAAGTGCGTTGCCGGCCTTTTAGGAGGGAATACGCTCCCTTCTTGAAGGTTTGCAGGTCGTAGTGGTCCGGAAATACTGCTGGCGACAGTTCATTCCAGAGTTTTACAGTACGCGGCAGAAAGCTTCGGGTAAAGCGCACGGTGGAGGACTGCCACTCATCAAGGTGATGAGGATGATAAATATTTTGTCGCATGGAACGGTGGCGAAAAGTTGCAGCAGGTATAAGTCCGAACAATTCCTCGGAGCACTCCCCGTAATATAACCGATAGAGGATGCAGAGCGATGCTACATCTCTACGTAGCTCTAAGGAGTCAAGCCTGTTTGAAACACTATGGCAGTCGACAATTCGAGCGGCCCTACGTTGAATACGATCCAGAGGGAGAAGCTGGTACTTTGGCGCCCCTGCCCAGAGATGAGAACAGTATTCCATGTGAGGCCGAACCTGCGCCTTATAGAGTTGTAGGCGTTGGATCGGACTGAAATACTGGTTTGACCTGTTCAGAACACCAAGCTTCTTGGAGGCTAACTTGGCCTTGCCCTCCAGATGATATCGGAACTGGACCTCGCTCGATATGTTAACACCTTCTTAATACCGCTCGATATGTTATCTTGGAATCGATAGAGCTATTTTGTATTACCGATTGATTTTTCGGTTCCGTACCCAATGGGTACCCTATTACTAACTTCAGTCAGTCAGCAACTTTGTTATAAATTTGATTAATATTTTAACCAACCTCCAAAAAAAGGAGGCGGTTATACGTTCGGCTGTATAATATATTATATTTTTTTTGTATGTTCAACGATTACTCCGCCGTCTGTAGACCGATTTTCAAAAAATGTTCAGTGATGTATAGGGTATAATCCGAAATTGGTCATTTTGACATCAAAGACCTGATGCTGGGATCTATGAGGAATCGAGGGAACTCCTCGAAATTTATATGGACACATATGGTGATTTTGACTTTTTCTGAAGTAGTAGTATACCCTGGGTCCAAAAGAACTGAACAGAACTCCTCAGTCTTTTAAGATACGCGTTTGGAAATTTCGGCATTGTTTAAAGAACTACAAGCATCTAATACTATGTAACTTACAGTAATCATCATCATCATCTTATTTACAATACCTAATGGAAGCTTGGCGCGTCTTCAATTATACATTCGATCGTTTATTTTAAACGTTCTTAAAATGTATCCAACTAATATTATAAATGTGAAAGTTTGTGAGGATGTATGGATGGATGTTTGTTACCCCTTCACGCAAAAACTACTGAACGGATTTTGTTGAAATTTAGTATGGTAGTAGTTTAGGCTCTGGAATAAAACATAGGTAGTACTTTTTATCCCAAAGAAATACAGTGTTTCCGAGAGACACTATATTGACGGGGGCGGAGCGGCGGGCAACAGCTAGTTACGAATAAATTAACAAATATCACTAAAAAGGGTATAATTATTATTTTTGAACAAAAAATTAAACCGACTTCCAAAGTAAAATACACAAAAAAGTATACAATAAAACTTATTCTCTAAATAATTCTCCTTATAAATTCGGCTAAAGTTTAAACTATTTCTCTACTCAATCTTTTTAATTTTAAAGTCGGTACCAGCAAATATGAACGTGAGTTCTATAAAATATTGTAGGATATTCTTTGGGATATTGTTTACGTAAAGAAAGAATAGTAAACACTGCGCGGGACCTTATACACTGTTACAGCCGGGCGGGGACTGGACGAAGCGTTAAAAAATGACGTCATCGGCTGTTCAGTGACTTCTAGCGGGGCAACAAATTTACGCGAACTTTGAATGATTGTAAAATTTAAACTACTAGGTATTTTTAAATAAAACAAAAACTAGTGTATTTGTATATATAAAAGCTTTACTGTAACGAATTTTCAAGTGATTTTTCATACCTATGAACATACCTCATTACTTGAAATAATAAAGAAGCATCTACATAAAACAAATCCACTTGCTATAGCACACTGTTGACGGGGCGCAGCGGGGCGAGGCGGGTCGTATCGCATGGACGCAAATCAGCTTCGCAATAATGCGATCCGCTGCGGCCCGACACAGTGTGCGATACTTCATACAAATTGTATGAAAGCGATTTAAGCGGATTTTTGCGCTCCGCCCCGTCACGCTGCGGCGCGGCATAATGTGCGCGTACCTTTAAGGATATAAGGTTGGTCCCGTTTTCACTAAAGTGGTGACCTGATGATCATAAAAGCTTTGATCAGAACTCCTCAGTCTTTAAAGATACGCGTTTGAAAATTTCGGTATTATTCAAAGAACTGCAAGCATAATATGCCACTATGTAACTTACAGTAATCATCATCGTCATCTTATTTACAATACTTAATGGAAGCTTGGCGCGTATTCAATAATTATATATTCGATCATTTATTTAAAACGTTTTTAAAATCTTTTTGTAATAATTTAACAAATATCACTAAAACGGGTAAAATTATTATTTAAAAAAACATTATAAAGTTAAATTACTTTATATAGATCACAATAAAATTGTATCTATGGCAATGTTATTATAATCCTTATAAACATTATAATTATTATTAAATAAAGTCAGATTGAAATACAATTTTATAATCTTTACCTGTACCTACTTGTTTTATTACTTTATCCAATTCTTCGAAGATATTATAATTATAAAATATTGAGTAGACATTATAAATAATGGCTGGATAGTATGTATAATATCCGGATTTATTACTTTGGCTGTAACATATATATTTGATTAAATTGTATGAAAAAATACATTTCTCATGTAAAGGGGAAAAATAAAAATGTTTTACCGCCTACGCAAAGAGGCGTATAAGTTGAATATTGTCTGTGCAATGTGCATCATAACTCCTAAATAAAAAACAGAATTATGATTATTATGGTTTTCTTTAGTTGAAAACTAATATGATGAAATTATTTTAGTGTATATGTCATAACTAACGAGATTAAAAAAATATGTTTACATAATTATATTATATTGATAATAATTTAACGAAAAATAATGTGTTATATTATATAGACAGCATTTTCGCGTCGGAAATCTATCAACATTTTACAGTTACAGTACAACCGTTAGATTGTATATTAGTTATATTACAATCTAACGGTTTTACAATTTTACGGTGACATAATATACATATACTGGATACAATTGGAATAAATCAGCCGATTCTTACAAAAGTGTTAAGGTGCTTTCGCAGTTTTATATGAAACAGCTGATTTTTTTTCAAGTAGGAAACTTGACTCCATAATAAAAGTTGCTTAAATTCATTTCTGAACGTTTCCAGACGGTTTCCATGTGCACTCTATCCCAGTGCACAAATCTATCTTGTCATTTAACTGCTTGTTTACTGATCGAAAAACAAAGTTTTTTATTGTGTATTTATACCTTCAGAAAATATTTTAAATTTATGAACCCAATTTTTCTGTCAAATTCATTTTTTTAATGTTAAAAATGCTTGATTGCGATGTTTTTAAGTCCCCGCAGCAAGTAAGCTGAAGATATGAAGTTAATATTTTTTTAGTTTATTAGTTTCTTTTGCATTCGCTTTTTATCCGTCTGCGTAGAAACTTCGTACAAACTTGTTGTTGGCACTTACGTAGAGTATTCTAACGTAGAGAATAATATAATGGTGTCGATGAGATAAACATAAACATGATGACTTTTGTGTAAACTATTTTTTTTTATAAATTTATTATGCACAGTTATAACTATGCTAATAAGAGCAACAATTTTTTGTTAGTTTATTATTATCTTATTAGTAAAGTTTATACCTATATTATGTACTATGTACAAAGTGATTAGTTTTTTTTAGTAGGTTGACAATTACTAATCTTCGACTCGAGAACGGCTAGACCGGTTTTATTTGGCTAATTTTGCTGTGAAAATAATCGTTTCAGCTCAGGGAAGGTGAGAAATTTTATAAAAGTGCTGGAAAAATAATTATTAACACTATATATTTTAAAGGAGCAATAAAACAATGTTCGTCGGGATATTCTTCTACTATTAAATAAATAATTAAATCAGTGAAGTAAAAAATCATAGTTTTAATTATGATTGAAAATCTAAATCCATAACTTATATTATTAACACGCTTATTTTTAACTAGACTTCAGGGTCTCGTTCAAATTAATTAGATGTGGACATTGGTCATATAAATTTTGTGTAAATGCTATGTTACAACAATAACAGCTATTTTATAAGCTGCAAAAAATTCAGAACACGTTTAAAAACGTTACGCATCATAAATATCAACCCTAAGTAGGACCGTGTTTATCTAGGGAGGGAGAACCATTTTTCATCGTGACGTCACATTTCCCTCATGCACCAAAAACACCATGTTTTATGTGACTTTTTTATAATAAATATTTTGGAAAATATCAGCTAATTGCCATTCGCTTTACACCACGTCAGTCTGGCTCCGTGGTAAACTGTATCCGATGAAATTGTGTTACGGGACCAGACAAGGGGAAGTATAGTATACATATGATTAAGATTTTTATTACACATATTTAATACACATCCATGACCCAGGTAAGGTACAGAAAAACTTTTTATTCCTTTGTAGGTATTCAAACCCGTGACCCCCGGCTTGAGCACCAACACGCTCAACCACTGATCTACAGGGGCCGTGAATTTTGAGTTGAAATAAAAATAAAGAAATATATTTACTGATTGTACTTTATTTACCACTTAAACACTTTTCACAATCCAACCATATTTTAGAACAGAGACGCCATTTCCTCACACTCAGTGTTGCCAACTTTTGTCTCAACAGTGTGACCATTTATTTTAATATAATATTATTACATTGTGTTCATTTTAACACCCCCCCTCAATGTAATAATTGTAACATAACACATTTAAACACCTATAAACCCAAGTTACACTCAGAGAAAATATATAAAACAAACTTACATCTTACATTCTATATTAGTAATACAGCATAACTTTACAAACTTTGTTAGAGTGTTATTATTGAGAGATTTAGTGAACATATCAGCAACTTGGTCTGTTGTTGACACATATTTAACACATATTTTCTTCTTTTCAATCAGTTCTCTGATATAGTGATACTTAATATCTATATGTTTCAATCTTTTAGTACTCTGAGTATTAGCAATCATTATAGCAGCTTGATTATCACAGTTGAGAATAGCTGGAGATACATCACTTATATTGAAATCACTAAGCAAATTTAATAACCAGCATGCTTCACTTCCCGCCATGCTCATCGCGACATACTCTGATTCAGCTGATGAGATACTAACAGTATTCTGTTTCTTACTACACCAAGACACTAAACAGTTAGAATAACTAAATCAATATCCTGTGGTACACTTTCTATCACGAAGGTCACCACCCCAATCAGCATCACAGAATCCTACCAAATTAGAATCATTACATTTATAAATTAGTTTGTAATCTAGTGTGTGTTTGATGTATCGCATGACTCTTTTTAAAGCTACTAGAAGCATACTACTAGCACGGTCTTGATAGCGACTCAATATTGAAACAGCTACACAAATGTCTGGCCTTGTTCCAGATGCAGCGTACATCAAGCACCCTATCATTTGTCTACATAGATTTGTTATATTATCATTAGATCTATCGGTTTCCAGTTCTTTAGTATTAAAATTTGAATCCATGGGAGTGCTAATAGGTTTGCAATCATACATATTAAATCTTTTTAATACATTTTCTAGATAACTTTTCTGACATAACTGAGTAACTTTAGTATCTAAATTTTGCTTGACACTTATTCCTACAAAATCTGAAAAAAGACCGAGATCCTTCATTTCAAATTCCTTGTTTAGTAATGACTTTAAGTTAAATATTTGGCCCTCATTAGTTCCAAAAAATAATATATCATCGACATAAATTAAGACATACATTTGTTCCGCACCACAACATTTTGAATATAAACATGAGTCACATTTAGATCTTTTAAAACCCTCCCTAATCATAAAAGAATTAAATTTGTTATTCCAATACTTAGGAGATTTCTTAAGGCCATACAAAGATTTATTTAATTTAACAACTTTTTCCTCGATATTATTATAAGCACCTTCAGGTAAACTAATGTACACATCTTCATCTATATCCCCATATAGGAAAGCTCCTGTTACATCCATTTGGTTAACAGGTAAATTTAACTTTGTAGCTATAGCCAAAAATAATCTACAAGTAGTTAACTTTGCAACAGGTGCATAGATATCATTAAAGTTTAACACATCACTTTGTTCAAATCCTCTAGCTACTAGTCTAGCCTTATAAGTTATCTTACCTTTGTTTTGTTTCATTTTAAACACCCACTTACTGGAAATAACATTTTTATCTTTTGGTAAGTCACAATTACTCCAAGTGTTATTGTCTTTAAGAGTTTTTAATTCCTTATTTATGGCTTCTTGCCATTTACAAGCATCACCACTTTTCATAGCATCACTGTAGGTTTTTGGCTCATGTTCATCTACTTACTTACTACTTACATTGTTACAATTATAGTAAACAGGCCGTTTCCTGGTACGCCTACGTTGAGGGTCTACTACACTTTTAACAATATCACTATAGTCATTATTTAACTCATCACTGTCACTAGGTTCATAGAGGCTGTCATCAGCCTCACTTAGCACTGTGCATTGTGGGTCACTATCAGAGCCACTTTGTTCCTTTTGGGACGTTGGTTCGGGGTTTATAACACCGGAATTATCAGAATTTAGGGTATCCACCTCTTCTGGGACTGGAACCTCAAAACTCTTGTAGATTTCATTACTTGCCTTACGTGTCACAGCTGGTTCTGCAGTATTACTTTTTATAAAAACAACATCTCTTTTGATTTCAACATCATTCTTCTGTGGAAAATATATTCTGTAGCCTTTTGTTGTCTCTCCATAACCCACCATTATGCCTTTTTCTCCTTTTGGGTCCCATTTATGTCGTTTTTCTTTGGGTATGTGAACATAAACATTGGTACCAAATATTTTGAGGTTATTTATGTTATAAGTTTTATTTGTCCACAATTCATATGGAGTTTTTCCTTCCACAGAGCTTTTTCCAGTTCTATTAATTACGTAGGCCGCAGTATTAACGGCTTCAGCCCACAAATGTTTGCTTAAATTCTTGGCGAATAGCATTGATCTAGCCGCTTCCACTAAAGTTCTATTTTCCCGCTCAGCATGTCGGTTTTGTTCAGGAGTATAAGTTACCGAGGTTTGATGAGTAATATCTTTTGTCTGAAACAGTTCTCTGACTGTTTTGTTTACAAATTCTGTTCCGTTATCACTCCGGAATATCTTAATTTTATTTCCTGTTTCATTTTCAGCCTGAGCTATAAATATCTTTATACATGACTTAATTTCTTCTTTTGTTTTTACAATAAACACTTGCCTATAACTTGAGTAATCGTCTTTAAACACTACAAAATATCTGGAGTCTCCAACAGACGGTGTCTCCATTGGGCCACACGTGTCTGCGTGAATCATTTCACATATTTTTGAAGTAGAATTTTTGCTTAAGTTATAAGGCAAGCGATGAATTTTTCCTTTTAGGCAACTTTCACATGCTTCTATATCAGCATTTTTAATCTTAACGCATTTTTTTTAAGAATATCCTTTACATAAGCCATGTTTTGATGGGCCAGTCTTTCATGCCATTCTTGCAAATCTGAGCATACATTTTTAAATCAGGAACATGAAGTACATTGCCTATAGTAGAATTAATCCAATCCTTTCCGTTCCATACTTGCAGTGTCACCTGTCCGCAGCCCTTGACACTTATTTGCGTTCCGTTGCCTACAATTACGGACTTATCTTTTACTTCTGAGTATGAAGTAAATAATTCATATTCATAACACATATGCTCACTTGCACCAGAATCCACTAACCATTGTGTTTTCTTAAAGTGTTTGTCGAATCCACTGCTTACTATGAAAGCATTACTTTGTTTCTCTGTTCTAAAACGACACTGGCTTTTTATGTGTCCAGGTTTATTGCAATAGTAACACTTGATATCTGAACGATTATTTTTATAACTACGAATCTTGTCAGTATTATATTTGCATTCACTTTGAAAGTGTCCCATTTTGTTACATTTAAAACATTTTACGTTTTTCTTATTACTTTTTCTAGCTATAAAGGCTATAGATGATTGAGACGACTCATTTTTCTTAATTCTTTCTTCTTCTATTAACAATCTGGCAACTAGATTTTCATAGGTCTGCTTATCATCTGGAGCAGACTCCCATGCCGAAACAAAATGTTTGTAATCATCAGGCAATGACATCAAAACTTTGGTTATGAGAAACTTATCTGACATATCCTCTCCTAGTTGTTTTAACTGATTCTGTATCTCCTGTATTTTAGATAGAAATACAGACATTTCTGTCCCTTCATCAAATTTAAATTGAAAAAATCTCTGTTGCACTATATGAATGCTTGTTTCTGATTTCTGTTCATAGATACTCAACAATTTACGCCACATCTCCGCTGAAGTGTTACATGAAATAATATGCAGCATCACTTCTTCTGACATTCTCGTAACGATTAATGTCTGAGCTCTTGCATCCTGGCTCTCCCAAAGAGAATGTTCAGCTTTATCTTCTGGTTTTTTTTATTGTCCCGTCCACTATTTTGTACAGACCTTGACCTCGTAATAATACTGTAGTTTGGAATTTCCATATATTCTAATTTCTTGATCCTTCCAATCTCATGACGACTTGACTATTTTGATTGGAATCCATTTTAGATATTCCTTCCTGTAGGCTTTTCCTTTGTTCGAATATTCCTTATCCGAACAATTCCTTCCCGACTTAACCTCAAAGGTGCCGGTTGCCGAACGCACGCCGCGTGCTTTTTCAACTTTCGCACTAGTTTATTTTTAATATTCTTTATATATTTCTTTAGTGAACTGGGCCCATAACCAGTTGAAATAAAAATAAAGAAATATATTTACTGATTGTACTTTATTTACCACTTAAACACTTTTCACAATCCAACCATATTTTAGAACAGAGACGCCATTTCCTCACACTCAGTGTTGCCAACTTTTGTCTCAACAGTGTGACCATTTATTTTAATATAATATTATTACATTGTGTTCATTTTAACATTTTGGTTGGTTATATTAGTTGTGTATCTTCCCAGAATGTACTATTAAGGATTTCTCGTGTATAAAAATGTAGTTTTTTCCATGGAGGCAATATAGGTTCGCTGGTTCGATTCCCGGTGCAAGACGTTTGATAAGTATTACGGTTGTAACCAAAAGGGTCAATTTACACCGAAGCAAAACGAAACGTGACACGGAGCTGGGCCTCTAGCCCGCCGTCGATCGCGTTAATTTTTGGAACATCGTCGGTCGCATGGGGTCTTTCAAAGCCCTATTATATGATAACATTATTTCAAAAATTTACTATGTATGTAACTATATTTTACTTATAGATTTTAAAGATGTTAGGACATAGTATTAATAAAAGTAGTAGTTTTTTAATAATCAGTTTTATATGGCAAAAATTGAAGACTTCAAAAATATATTTGGTATTTGACTTAGCTTTGGCAACGTTTACTAAAAGTTGCAAAAAATAACAAAAAACTTAATATTTTTTTTTAAATTTTCTTAATTATTAAAAATTATTAACGTATTTTGCTATCGCAATGGATAGAAAAGAAAAATAAACGAAAGAATAAAAAAAAAACACTCTTCATTTTGGTCATTAGAACAGATGACGCAAATGGAAGCTGCATGTCTCGGGCATATATTTTACTGACATGAAATGCATGCTGTCGAATATTTTCTGTCGACACTTCGTGGGCAAAATGCGCATCGCTTTCTGGTCATTTGAGCTTGATTTTGGGGTTGTCTGTAGCATATTATTGCCAGTAAAGCGCTTTATATGCTGCCGAAGTGCTCGTGGCAGAGTGTTTATAGTACTCCTGTATTTCAGGTAATCATCACAGAAAGAAAGCGCTAACTTCTTCAGAAATTATTTTCTGGTTATAATCCTGTCTGGTTGAATATATCCCAGCAGTATTTGTGCATTTATCCCTACAATATCCATCAAGCTGAAAAATATTCTCATAGGCCATCTACGGCATGCAACTGCATAATTCTTTTTCAACCTATCTACAACATAACCCACCCCCCTTGGTCATATTGTAAAATTCTATAATCTCGGGTTTCTTTTGAGCTGAGGCTGAATTCACAGCACCATCATGGTGCATGGTAGAGAGCAAGAGAAAAACTTTGTTCTATTTTTGACAGTAGGATACGAGAGTGTTGTGGTTATTTGGTTGATCTACATCGTCACTATCATCTCCTTCTAACCATTTAAGTACTTTTTGTTCTTGATTAGTGTCCATTTTTTCCAATATATAAAATATTAGTCCTTAAAAAAATAGTAACACGATCGGTCGCATGGGGTCTTTAAAAGCCCGAACGCAAAACAAACTATTCCACTCAAGCGCTGTGCGCTAACTGACGCGCGGTGGTTGTGTTGCGTACTTCAGTATATTTTAGGAAGCTACTGAAAGGTTCAAATTGGTATCTTTACGAATTAAAAAGTTACAGCAATTTTTCCACACCTCAGGCTTTTAAAGACCCCATGCGACCGATCGCGGGCTAGTCAAGATGCATTCAATAATTTCGACAGCGAAGTTCGAAAACAAAATGTATGGGATTTGACATAACGCATCGCAAGCGACATGTCATATAATAACGATAACTTATGTCAAATCCCGTACATTTTTGATTTCGAAGTTCGCCGTCCAAATTATCGAATGTATCTTGACTAGAGGCCCAGTATTTTCAAGATAGCCATTGCCTTATTTTTGCAATTCTTTGCATTTATTTTTATTTTTTAAGCAAAATTCTGCCGTGCCATATTATTGTTTAAAGGTAGGTAGGTACTATAAGCGGCAACATAGCAAACGTAAAAATTTATAAGTGATTCAACAAAATATGTTAGACGGTCCGTTAGACACAGAGGCGCGTCCCTAAGTGCAATGTTTATAATTTTAAACAATTCTATTGTTACAATACAAGGGCCTTGTTGGATCAGTTACATTCTAAGACCAGTTTTAGGAAGCAGTGGGGATAAGAATTGTAGAGAAGGCGCTTATCCTTGAAAATGTATACTAATATTGTATGATTTCATAGTTACCAAGCGGCTTAGGATAAAATTACAGTATTTGTGTAATAAATTGTACATACATGCATTTATGCGGTTTTTATTCATAGATTTTTATTAGATATCTCTAAAAAATATATGAATAGAAAAACGCATAAAATGTAGATAGAATATAATATATGTACAAAGATAAGTTGTAGATTAAACAGCCTTTGTGGTCTAATGGTTCGAGCATTGGCTCTCGACTCGTTCGATTCCCGCATTGGAACAACAAAAAAATGTTGTGTCCAAGTTTGGTTAGGACAATGCAGGCTGATCACCTGATTGTCTGACAAGAAAGATAATCGGATGGGCATGTAAAAAGTCGGACCTGCGCCTGATCTCTCGTTAGTCGTGTCGGTTATCCGTCCCACTGGGTTACGAGAGTAAAGGAAGAGAGAGTGCTCTTGTGTACTGCGTACACACTTGGGCACTATAAAACGAGATCGGTATGGGGAGTTATAGATAAGTCTTATTTTAATTAGTTTCTTTTTTTATTTACCTCTATAATATTATTAATGTCACTTATTTACCATACTATTTAAATACTTTTTACGTGTTTAGTGTTCAAAACGAGTAAATATAAAACAAGAATATTTTACCTAGGATGTAGAAAAAATCTAATACTCCAATTAAACAATTTCCTTAAATTTTCACATTTGATTCATACGATCGCAACCGTCCTACTTTCCCCATTTTGCTGTTTCAACACGGACTAGAACTAGTTTGTTAAGTAATAGATAAATTACTAAGGGCTTAGATTTTTAATAGGATCAGCTATTTCTCGCTATTTAGAGTTAACTATGTCAATGTATGGATGCTCGCTTTCGCTATGGGGTTCCGTGGTTAGTAGGTACTACACATAGGTATCTTAAATAATGAACGTAAGAACTTTTACAATACGATAATCAGACCACAGGAGCATATTCCTGGGATTTTAGGAGAATGATAAAATAATTAAAAATTATAATAATAATATCTATGGACGCTTCAAATCACGTCAATCTGGTCCGGTGGTAAGTTGTCGAAGAACTAATGTTACGGGTGCCAGTCAACGCAAATATAATATTTAATACATACCTACTTACTATTATAAATGCGAAAGTAACTCTGTCTGTCTGTCTCGCTTTCACGCCAATACTACTGAACTACTGTACACAGAGATAGTCTAGACCCTGAGAAAGAACATAGGCTACTTTTTATCGCGGGAAAATGGACGGTTCCCGTGGGACACTTTATTTACAGTTTCACGTAAAAACTACTAAACCGATTATAATCATGAAATTTGGCACAGATATAAATTAGACCACGGGGAAGGACATATTATTCTATTTTCTATCGCGGGTAAACGTATAGTTCTCGTGGGATGCTCTATTTACGGTTTCACGTAAAATTACTAAATCGATCATCATGAAATTTGGCACAGATATAAAGTAGACCATGTGGGAGGACATAGGCTACTTTTTATCACGGACATACCTATACGGTCCCCGTAGGTTCCTGTACTTACACGAGCGAAGCGGGCATTACCTAGTACTTTTATATAATATACACAATAATATTAAATAGTAAATATTCTACGGTGTGTATAGCTTCAAAAATGCTTACAGGCGTCTATATTATTTTGATTTTACCTGTATAACTGTAATATACTTAATATAATAAAGAGGGAAAATTTGTTTGTTTGTTTGTATTGAAAAGGCTCCAAAACTACTTGATCGATTATGATGAAATTATCACAAATGTAGAGTAGACATAAGACCACAGGGAAGAACATATTATGTTACTTTTATCTGGGAAAAATCTACGGTTTCTGCGAAATTAGCTTTTGCGCGTACGAAGTAGCGGGCAACATCTAGTATATAAAATAAATTAATAACAAACACCCTGTCTAGACAGCTCTATCCTGTATTTATGGCTAGTAGTTTTAAACTAGCCAAATGAGAACGCAGCTCACGCGATAGTAAGTGATTACAGCTACGGACGCTAAACTTCTAAGTCGAGAGCACGTCACCTCAATTTATCATTTGAGTATCCGAGATAAGTCTCTAATCCTAGTTAAAAACAACCAAAGTAAAGACTTGAGTTTAACAAAGTTTTACGACTCTATAAAATATTATTCAAATTTTATCTTAAGTATTCAATTGAATGTAATACACAATTTTTGTTAAGTTATTATGTTTGATTTTTATGATTTATGTTGGAAAATAAAATTATAAAATATAATATTATTATATAATAATGGATAATATTGTAAAGAAACGCCTACAAGTATTTATAAGCAAAGCTTAACTGTGCGTTCGAGGGAGTTATAATATCAGACTGTTACTCAATAGCTGCTTATTAGGCTAATATGAGTAATTACTGGCCGTGACTTTTAAGAAAGTAAGTCATGGTTGAATCTTGAGTGTATTTATTTTAAGCTTACCGAGAGTTCGTTTTTAAATAACTCTCTATATTAAGTCACTAAACAATCTTCTTCGAATCTTTAGTGGCATATTGTGATTTGTGTTATTTTTTTATTTAATATAAAAATTAGGCTATTTGGTTCTAAATACTAGTTATGAAAAACAAAATAATTCAAATACACATACGGTGATCACAGAAACACAAACTCGGTTTGATTTAAATAATTTCAATTAGGGTAGATCGGAGTATAGTATAGTAGGTACTTACATAATATGTGGAACATTTTCATTACTTTGCAGCATGTTATTATGATAATGACGCATTGATGATATAAATATATTATATACATTACGTTTAAATCCTACTAATATTATAAATGTGAAAGTTTGTGAGGATGTATGAATGGATGGATGTATGTTTGTTTCTCTTTCACGCAAAAAGTACCTAACGGATTTCGATGAAATTTGGTATGGTAGTAGTTTAAGCTCTGGATTAAAACATAGGTTACTTTTTATCCCGAGAAAATACAGTGTTCCCGAGGGATACTATAATTACGCGGGCGGAGCCGCGAGCAACAGCCAGTACCTACATAATATTGCCTTTTTAAACTGAAACTTATGTCATTATTTTTGATACGCTACTGTTGAATCTATTGTTACTGACCGTCAATAATTTATGGAAAACAGCTGAATCACACATCCGACTCAAGTCTACTCTGGCAGTTGTGAAAACATTGTGTCATGATGATTTATCGATTGTTATGTCATGGTGAATTAATGTTACTTGGCAATCAAAATAACCAAATTCTGACGCACAATTTGACGATACATTTTAGAAAACTGTCGTAAAATTAAGCGTTTATAAAAATAAGAGTGATAAAAATATAACTCTATCAGTTCATCCTTATTGGAATTTCTAATAAAATATAAAAAAAAAAATGTTTTTTAAGCTTGCCGTTTTTTATACTTTAATAAAATTTTGAGAAACTTTGTTGCTGACACACTGGATCTAATATTAAATTTTGCACAAAGTTGCTCTACAATCACAATCAGTGTGGCGTGGGTGAGAAGGCTGCGTAGGACGATCTCTCAGTATCGCTTAGTGGACTATCGTATCTATTAAGTATTTATCTACAAATTCATTTGGTACAGAAGAACACTAAAACAATATTATTTTAGTCACTTGTCGGTAATATTTACTTGAGTTTTATATTATGGGTCCCACGGAGCGTCGAAATCCCATACAAACGTAGTTTCGTTTTAATTTTAAAACGGTACAACCAAACTTCACCTAACTTTGTACACATAATTCAATGCATCATAATATCTAGTGTTATAATTATGTTTAATAACAAAATATTAAGCAAGAAAAAATAAGAGCGAATTAAATTTCTGGAGGCTGAAATTAAATTCGATCTTATTTCGTTCTTGGTTAATATTTTCTAACCTGACCTAATTATAAGAGTAGATATGATGCCTTGAATTATGTGTACAAAGTTTGGTGAAGATTGGTTGTACAGTTTTAAAATTAAAACGAAATTACGTTTGTATGGGATGTTGACGCTCCGTGGGTTGTTGCAGATATAGGTTCTATTGATGAAAATCATGTTTTTTTGTAGAATTTCACATAGGCTAATACATATAAGCATTTTCTGACATTGTGGAGAAATGCAGTAAGTAAACAATAATTATTATCAATTTATAAAGTAGTTATGTACCTAACACATATATTTTTTTATAATTTTTCATCAAAAAATCACGTTTTCATCGCAATTATTCCCCATTACGGTTGATTATTTCAATTTTAATTTTATATTGACTGAGATGGACTTTTCATGGATGGATGGTCAGACTTTTTACAAGCCGGATAGTTGCCTTTTTAGGATACTTAAATTGGTTCTGAATTCGCTATGTTAGGAATGTTTTTTTGCGGTAGACTTTGTTTTTAATGCATTAATTCTCTAAAATAATTATTGTTGGTGCACCCGCTTTGTGAGCAAAAATCTTTCAAGGTGAGACTTGGACGGGCGTTACAATTATACTGGCAAGTCAATTCTACTTCATAAATTATTCTTATTAGCGTAACCCTCTACGCTAGTAGTAGTATAATTCCAGTATTGTTTGGTAACTTTGTATGCATTAGGCCCACTTGCGCCAATCCGAGTTAAAGTTAACCCTGGGTTAAAAATCATGTTATCTCTCTCGTTCTTCGTATTTGTGAAAGAGAAAGCATGATATCTTAACACAAGGTTAACTTTAACCCGGATTGGCGCAAGTGGGCCTTAGGGGTTAAGTTACTAAGTTTGTTACTTTCTACTGTTGAAAAACTTTTTCACCTGACTACGGCGAAGTCAAAAGGTAGGGTAATGATTTTGGCAGTCTACGTATGTATGTATGTAGGTCAGCTCATACCTAGACGCGTCACGCGACCCATCTCGGTGTGAACTGACACTTAGATGTCATTAGTGGGTGCGACCACGTCTTTACCTTGACCATTGTTTTACCTATGCATTCGGTATTTTTAGATGCTATTTTACGTAGTCGGTTTATAGTTTTTTTTACTTACTTTCTCTTTAGTTTTGTAAACAGTCAAGGTAAGTATCCGTATCAAAAAGGATAGCCCTTATCTTTTCAGAGAGTAGCCGCCCCTAGAGATGCTCTAGGAGCAACTATCCGCACTTCTTCCTAACTTCCCAACTAACGATTCAGCACTGCAGATACCATGTTATTATAATAGTCATATTTCTGCTGTTACCGGGTTTAATTATAAATCTCACATATTATAAAATTGTCGTGTCACAGTGCTTGTAACAAAACTCCTCCGAAACAACTTGACCGATTTTTATTAAATTTTTGGTAAGTATTCTGTTTTTGCAAATCTATACTAAGATTATAAATAATATTATAAAGCTGAAGAGTTTGTTTGTTTGTTTGAACGCGCTAATCTCAGGAACAACTGGTTCGAATTGAAAAAATATTTTTGTGTTGGATAGTCCATTTATCGAGGAAGGCCATATAACATTATGCTAAGCTCAATACGAGCGGAGCACCAATCAAGAATGTTTCAAAATCGGGGTTTTTTTCCTCTTGAGAGTTGTGCGTATGCTGCGGAAACGGTTAAAGTTTCGGTTAAAATATGTATGAAAGAATCGTTTCTCTTTAAAAGTTCTAAAAAAAGTCTGCGACTGTATATGTCTATCTTTTAAGGTTGGACCTTATAACCTTATAACCTTTTTATAGTACTAACCAAATTTGTTTTAAAATTAAGCATTATTTATAAGGGTGTTTTCATAAAGATGATATTTATCCTTATCCAAGTAAATACGTTATTCATTACAAACATTCAATTTAGACGAAATTTGCCGTTTACATCATTTGATTGCAATGAGTATTTTAGAAGATAACGATAATAAAATAATCAAGTGCGCAATAATATTGTACGGCGCGCGGCGGGCAGTCATGAGGGGGAAGCGCTTCTCCTTCTACGTAAATAAACTCCTTAATTTTCGTTCTCCTTACACAAAACACCATTTTTAATAAGTATACGTACAGTACCTACATACCTACTTATTGCAGCAATAACCTTTAACCCTTAGTCGACAAAAACTTTTTCACACATCGCATGTAGATTATAGGTATAAGAAGTAGATGCAGATAGTAGATGTATAAAGTATGTGTTGGTTTAGGTGTAGTTGTCGTTAGTATGTAACGGATGCAGGACGTACATTCAACATTGTAAATGTTAATAGGTAGTATGTTTTGGTTGTAGGTGTAGGTTGGTGTAGCTTGTATATACAGGTAATATGCGTAGAAACTGTAGGTAGTACTATAGTACTACCTACATCCATACTAATATTATAAATGCGAAAGTGTGTCTGTCTGTCTGTCTGTCTGTCTGTCTGTCTGTCTGTTACCTCTTCACGCCCAAACCGCTGAACCGATTTTGATGAAATTTGGTATAGGGATACTTTGAGACCCGAGAAAGGACATAGGATACTTTTTATCCCGGAAAAATGTACGTTCCGCCGCGATAAACGAATTTTGGCGCAACGGAGTTGCGGGCGTCATCTAGTATAGAATATATTCTAGTTCATGGAATTAAGACAGAACAATGTCTGTCGGGACAACTAGTATGCATATAAAATGTTTATGTACAACTGGTTCTGCGAGCACGGTAATGGAACAAATTAATTACGAGTAGGTATTCTGGAATCATATAGAATATTATTATTATCATAAGTGACGATTGTTAAACCTACAATTAGTAATATGTCATAGGTATCTATACAGATAAATAGAATTGAAGTGTCTGTTTGTAATTTCAAATTAACAGCTTTTCACTTAATGCATGTGAAAGTATATTCGGTACTTACAATAAAATATACATTTTTAAAATTTTTGTCTGTCCGTCCGTTTGTCCGTGTGTCTGTCTGTTTGTTTGTCTGTCTGTTCCGGCTAATCTCTTAAACGGCTGGACTGATTTTCACGGGACTTTCACTGGCAAATAGCTGATGGTATAAGGTCTAACATAAGCTTCTTTTATCTTTGGGTTCCGTTTAAAAAAAACAGGGTTCCGTTTCTATTAAGTAGTTATATGCAAATAAAGTTGCGGGTATCAGCTAGTATGATAATAAAAATTAAAATTATTTGAGACTTACCCGCTATAACATAATAATATGTGGTAAGTGAAATTGTCAAATGAACTTCTAGCACTTAAGAAGACAATAAGTATGTGCTATAATAATTATAGTACCTAGTACCTACCTACATTGGTTAACTTATTCCACAGTTAATATATTGGTCATAATAAAATTTACATTTTGGCTATCCAAGATTCAGATTCTTCAGTCCATAAGAAATGAAAATTGTCAATAGCTGATCCAAGGATCATCTTTACATAAGAATTCTATTGAGCGATAAGCAGCAATCGAAGATCGAATTTAATCTTGAATTGAAAATGCTTTATTAACTTCTGTCGCTACCATTTAGGTACTGTGGAGCAAATATCTGCTCTATGTTAAGTACGTACGTCCTACATAGAAGTAAACGTAACATAAATCTATAATATAAAAATGGATCGCTGAATGTGTTGCTAAGCGCAAATCTCAAGATCCGATTTCGTTAATTATTTTTTGAGAATATTCCTTGAAATACGAGGATGCTTCTTACGGAGAGAAAAATTGAAAAAATTGACCGAAAAAGATACTCCCATACTATACTAGGAGCAGATGTAGGCGTTAAAGTGTAGGAGTAGGTTAAGGAGCAGGTGTAGGCGTAGGTGTAGAAGTGGGTGTAGGAGTATGTGTAGGAGTAGATATATAAGTTGGTGTAGGAGTAGGAGTAGGAATAGGTGTAGGAGTAGGTGTAGTCATTTATTCTTTCCAGTTCAAATTTAAGACAGAACAACGCGGCTGTCCAATATCAAAATATAGCATTGTGTAGTAGAGCAAATTTTACAGGAGAAGCAAAATAAACATTTTCTTTGACCATTTTGAACACTGCATCCTTTTTATAGTATTTTCTTAGTAAAATCAATAAATACGGCTTGCTTTACATGATGAGTTAGTTTAATTCAGTTTAAGTCAAATACAACTACAAGTTTTATGTGCCTTACTAAAGTTTGTTTTGGAAGTTCAACATACGTATAATATGAAATCCAAAAGAAAAACATAGTATGGTAACCTACGTATGGTAATCTTCTAGGTACCTTACATATATAATACCATAATTATATATAATATAATGGTACCTTAATACTTAATGGAAGGCTTGGCGCGTATTCAAGCACACATACGAAATACGAACGCTTATTTTAAACTTTCTTAAAATTTGCTAGTAAAAATATAATAAATATGACTAAAAAGAGAAAAAATATTATTTTTAAACAAAAAAAAAATAATGCGACTTTCAAAGAAAAAATGCACATAAAGTATGAAATAAATCTAATTCATCTTAATCTTATATTAATAGAATTTAAAAGGGGATTTATTTAGAAAATAAGATTTATTTCTTACTTTTTTGTGCATTTTTAATTTGGAAGTCGGTTTAATTTTTTGTTTAAAAATAAAAATTTTGTTAAATTAAATGTTCCTTGAACCAGAAACAAATGTAACTCGAGCCAGAATGAGTTGATTAATTCTTCATTATAATTTTTTCTTGCAGCTTTTTTTCCTTAGGCTACAATTAGGTATTTAATTCTGTAATCTGTACTTTTTGGCTTGAATTAAGTACTGCCACCTTAAAGTCTTCAAAGTCGAACATAACATTATCGCCGTGTCTTTACATATTTCTTTCAAGATTTCCGTAAACCGAATCCGCGATCACGTGTGTGTCCTTTTGATAAGTAACTCAAAGTCACAGTCTACTGGAAGATATTTTGTATTGATAATTATATTTAAAAGCAGTAAGTAGTGTCCTGGTCCAGTTCTTATTTTGAGCTGTACTATAATTATTATCAGCCCAAATATGGAAATGTTTCAAAATTCAAATACCTAGTAAGTATCATTTCCAGAGCCAAAAATATCTGCACTCAATAGTAACAGTTGACCTAAAGGCCATCCGTGCAACTTCCTGCTAAGCGCTTAAATTTTATCTAATGCGTCATTTTTGAGCTTTACGAGCTCAAAAATAAATGCTTCTAAAAATTTTCACTGATAATTTTCTTTCTCGTGACTTTTGAGCTCGGAGAGCTCAAAAGAAGCTTCCTGTGACCTCAGAACGTCGAGATCTGAAGAGAATCCGATTTTTGCAAAACGGGGTAAAACCAATAACTTCCCGATTTTTGAAAATCTTAAATTTTCTTAGCGGGAAGTTAAAAATATACCTACGTTGAACAGTTTAAAAAAATGTATTTCAAAACAAATGTTCCTTGCTAGGTTTTGATTTTGGACAGCCGAACGTCTGTCGGGGTCAGCTAGTAGTACTAAAATATAATAAAGACATAACTATATATGCCAATGTCACACCAAGTGCCAATTTCGTTCAAATACGCCTATCCAGTATTAATTTATATGAAGCCCCGTGAAAATGAATCCAGATGCATTTAAATAATAATAGATACATTTTTATTGTTAACATATTGTATAATGTACCTACTAACTGATGCCCGCGGCTCCGCCCGCGTATATACAGTATTCCACGGGAACCACACATTTCCCAGCGATAAAAAGTAGCCTATAATCCTTCCCCGTGGTTTACTTTATATGTGTGCCAATTTTCATGATAATCGGTTTAGCAGTTATTACGAGGAACTGCAAATAAAGTATCCCAAGGGAACCATAATTTTTTCTGAGATAAAAAGTAGCTTATGTCATTTCTCAGGCTATAGATTATCTGTGTACCAAATTTCATTTCAATCGGTTTAGTAGTTTTACCGTGAAAGGCGGACAAACAGACACACACACTTTCTTATAATATTAATATGGATGGACATAAAATTGAATTTATATATATGGATTTCGAAGCAAAGTTACAATATTTTTTTGACATTGGGTGATATAAACAATATTTTAAAATACAAAAGGCCACACAAAATTAATGGAATTAATTCATAAAATAAAGATTTCTAAAACTTACAAAACAACCGGCATACTATGAGTATATTTACAAAATCAAAGCTGTTTATTAATATTTAGAAAAAAAAACGAATTCATAGAAATAAATAATACGATAGAAGACCTGAAAAAAGTTGTGGACGCAATGGACGTTACCAGGCTGAAACGACGAAATACTATGCTATTATTAAAAGGCATGTATTTAAACTTGCGACAAAACAATTAAATTTTGTGTAAATATCGAATATTGAATACTAAATTACCAAGTTGGCGAAAGAATGTAAGGAACAAAAAATTACAAATCCGGTGATATTATTTTAGCGAACAAATCTTGGCGACAATTTGTGAGTACACATTTAATTTCAGAATAGGCATATATACTTTCCCTAATGTAGGTAACTCAAAAAACATACAAGCAGCAAAACGAGCGCACATAAAAAAACATAAAGGAGCGTGCAAAATTCTCAAATTTAAAAATGGCGGATATTTATTTTTCCTAAAACTAATATGGGTGTCGTTTACCAGGTTTTTGGGAGTGCTGGATACGAAAATGACATTCGTTTTGAAATTACAATATGGCGGACATACTTAATTTTTTTTTAAATATGGGTGTCATTTTGTTGGTTTCTGGGGGTGCTGATAACAAATAAGTCATCCATTTTAAATTTTCTTCTTAGTAACCCCGCAACCTCATATTTTCTTCATGATGGGAGGAAAAGAAATTTGAAAATCTTGAATTTTCCAACATTTCTATAGATTTATATACATCCCTCGTATCTCAATGAGCATTTACATTTATTTATAAAATTGATTGTATCTCGGAAACGGTGCATCCTATTGAAAAAATAATGAAAATTTCCTCCCCATTAGGAACCCCGCAACATCATATTTTCTTAATGATGGGAGAAAAAAATTCGAAAATCCTGAATTTTCCAACATTTCTATTGATTTATACATCCCTCGTATCTCAATGAGCATTTACATTTTTTTATAAAATTGATTTTATCTAGGAAACGGTGCATCCTATTGAAAAAATAATAAAAAATTCCTCCCCCTTAGGAAACCCGCAACATCATGTTTTCTTTATGATGGCAGAAAAAAAAATCGAAAATCCTGAATTTACCAATATTTCTATAGATTTATACATCTCTCGTATCTTAATGTACAGCATTGCCTTTTTTTTTCTATAATCGCTTCTATCTTAGAAACGGTGCATCCTACTGGAAAAATAATGAAAATTTCCTCCCCCTTAATAACTCGGAAATCGCATATTTTCTTCATGAATGGCAGAAAAAAATCATGAATCCTGAATTTTGAAAAATTTTCTATACATATCTGGTTCCTTGAACTACATAACATACCGTAATAATAATCATCAATCCTAATCAGCATCCCCAAGATCTTTTAATTTAGAAGATTGAATATTCTCCATTTTGGAAAATGAAATTAGAAGACAATTTTGTAATCTGCACCCCCAGAAACCTGGAAAAGGACATCCATATTAATTTTAATAACAAAAATATACATTGTGGAATTTCAAAACAGATTTTATTTTCATATTATCCTGCACCCCCAGAAACCATGAAAATGACACACATGCCAAAGAAAAACCTTTTTTTTTTCCGGGGGGGAAAATGCATTACGCATACTACCCAGGCGCAGGGGGCACCCGAGTGGTGATGTGGGACTCCCGTATAGGCTAATGAGACCCACGGTATACCCACTAAAAACCACCCCCCACCTTCCTCCTCGCCGCCCTGTGATGGGGCCACGGGAACGATTAACACATCCGCGGCCCCGCCGGCGGCAGCCGCACACATGCGGCTCCATCCACGGCCCGAATGCCCAGGCGCACCAGATGGTAAGGTGCGCCTCCCTCCTCGGCCTCCACCAGTACTATACTCTGTGGCTGGTAAGTATTACTGGTACTTGGAGGCCACGGATACCAGCCACCATAACCGGTACCCGGTGGCAGATCTGAGCTATGGTTCTGCCACCGACCACACCTCGGCCGCACAGGATAGGGCAAGCGGCGCACCGTAATACCAACTTGCCTCTTCCTCTGCGGCCCCACCAATGCCGTTAACCATACGGAACGGCCCCGCCAGCTCGCAGGTGGGTAGGGAGAGTGGCACAACACCACCACGCCTCTCCCCCTGCGATCCCTCCACGGCCGCAGAAGATAGGGAGTACGGCACACCGTAATACCGGCACTACTCTTCTTCTGCGGTCCCACCTCCTAGCGCGTCCGCAGCGGACGCCCGCTGGGAGCGCCCTCCTCAGGCCAGCCGGCAGCAAACAAGCCGGCCCTGGTTGCCTCTTCGCTTCACCGTGGGTGTCCAGTCCACGGTTACTAAGCCCCACCGCCACGACAAGGCGTGCAACCATCGGGGGGATGCCAAAGAAAAACCTACTCCAACAGTATCCAATAATAGGATTTTCCGTAGCCTGCAAATTGAATTTTTAGCAGCCATAAATTTATCAACCAAATTAGGTTTTACATACATACATACATATAATCACGCCTTTTTCCCGTAGGGGTAGGCAGAGGCCGCCTCTTTCACGTAGGGGTAGGCAGAGACCACTTCTTTCCACTTGCTACGATCCTTACACACTTGTTTCGCTTCATCCACTTTCATTCTTAACCATCCATTCCTTCTCTTACATTCAACGTAGCGAAGCGGCTCTCCATGGGCCACTTTTCGCCTCCGCGAGAACGAGACGTGATGGGTGGCGAGCCACATCGCCGCCATTTTGGATAATTAAATTATTTTTATGATTATCCATTGCGTTCCCACGGATTGGTGGAGAGGGTAGGAATAGGGAAAGGGAAGGATAGGTGGTGTGGAAAGGAAGATTGGTAAGTTAGGTAGGGAATAGGTAATGTAGGATATTACCGCCCAGGAGGGCAAGGGATAGGACAGTAATAGCTAGGGAAGCCGGGGTCGCGTACCCGTATACTTATACCACAACTACCGGACAGGTAAGTTGGGATGAGTATCCCATGAAAATTAGGTTTTGTAGCTGCTTAAATGGTATAATGGTCACCTACTCGGAAATTAAGTCACCAACTTATGAATGTCGGTGCTAATTTGGATTAAATTTCGCCTCTTTTTATCTGTCGACTTTTGAATTTATTGTCACCTAAGTATTTTCGCCAGTTTAGTAATTTAGTCGCCAACATATTAATTAGCTGCCAAATTCACTGATACAGTATGCTCACGTACAGCCGCCAACTTATTTTTTGTTCGCTCGATTAATTATATCCCTTATTAAAATATACTTAAGTAGTTACACTGGTATACCATGGTGTATACCTAAGTATTGTAAAAAAAACTTTAGTCCAAATTCATTCTAAAAGTTTCACAGTTAAAACCTCAATGCCGCCTTCCTTAGACTGATACGCCCTACATGATACAAATCCTTATGTGTGCCGTGCACACGGCGAAGATACTATGATATTTTATCTTAAGATGCCTGGATATATTTCACATTAAAGGTCTCACAGACGTCTAACTCCTATAGATCCTAAATAGTAATCAGAATTACTGTTTAGGATCTATAGAACGATTTAAAACTTAAAAAACCTTTCTATGAGAATCATTCCTAATGTTTAATAACGATTCTCATAGAAAGTCTTTTAGACAGAACTGGTATTGATACGGTGCGAGTTACGACTGACTGCGGATGGTCTTGAGGTATAGGACTTACGACTGTGAAAAAAAATATTAATAAGGTTAAAAACTGAAAAGACAGAAAATCGTAAGCTTCCGTACGATTTTACCAAGATTTTATCAATATTTTTGTTTATGTTTACTTATTACTAGATATTGCATGACTTCGTGAGACTTCGTGCGTGCAAAAGCTATTCTCGCGAAAACCGTACTTTTCTGCGATAAAAAGTAGCCTATGTCTTCCCCGTGGTCTACTCTATATTAGTGCCAAATTGCATCAAAATCAGTCCAGTAGTTTCGGAGCCTATTCAATTCTACAAACAAACTTTTCCTCTTTAGGTATAATATAAGTATAGATATCGTTATTTTTGTATGAAGTTTTCTAAGTAGGCGCATTTTACAAGTATAACATCTAATCTAATAAAGTTATATAAGGCGTAAAAACTTTCCAGGCCAATAAATAACATCAAAATAATACTATGTTTTTCGTTGTTATAATTACCATTGTGGAAAAATTCTATATGGTTACTGATTTTTGCTACGATGTCATCAGTTTTTGTTAAACTTCAAACGATATTTGTTTGTTTGTTACGAGTGGATCTGACGCAACTGAAGCTCATAAAGTATCCTTGTAAGTCAAAGTGCAGATACTGAATGCGTTTATACTTTATCCTTATAAGTTTTCCACCACAAATAAATTTTATGGTAATTAGTTTTGCAATATTACCTAGTCATCGTTTATTACCTTTATAATTTGTTATAAACTAAAGATGTTTGCAACTTTGCTTCCACTGATTTTAGGGAAATTATTCGTAAGGCGAAATAAGTACGTACTGCAGTCCAAACATCATCAAATTTTATATAGGGTATTTGGTAGAACGTCGGTAGTCAATCCGTGAAATATAGATCCGGGGGGTGAAGACAAATCATTTGAACCCTTTTTTTGGCCGATATCTGACTGTTTCTGAGATATTAGCATTTTTTTTAAACCGGGTGCCGAGTTAGTCAGGTTACCGGAGGCCAAGGGGAGGAGATTGGGGATTTTAAGGATCAGGAACGCATGTCGCAAGTCGCAACACCAGAGGAGTTACAAGCATAACTCCTCTGGTGTTGCGAGTGTCCATGAGCAATCGAGTGGTAATCGCTAACCATTGGGCGATCCGTCTGCTCGTTTCCTGGTTCATTTCATGAAAAAAAGAAATGACCCGTTTGGGTTGTAATTAAACATTGAATATTGTTTCGTAAATGTTTTAATTTCCTCGTAATGTCAGTTTTTTTAACAGCCTCCGTGGTCTAGTGGTTAGAGCTTGGCTCTGGACTCGGAAGTGGTGGGTTCGATATTCGCATTGGAACAACAAAAAAAGTTGTTTCCAAGTTTGGTTATAAGTTATAACAATGCAGGCTGATCACGCGATTGTCTGACAAGAAAGATGATCTATGCGTCGGATGGGCATGTAAAAAGTCCTACGCTTGATCTCTCGCCGTTGCGTCGGTTAACCGTCCACTGTGTTCTGAGAGTAAAGGAAGAGAGAGTGCTCTTGTGTACTGCGCACACATTTGGGCACTATAAAATTACTCGTGTGTAACTGGACTGGTTTCAATGAAAACGGCCAGTGTCACCGTAATCAGTGTGGGAAGTTATTATTGTTATAATAATAACCGTTTTAATATCCTCATAATAACAAATCATGTGTGATCAAGTAACCTAAATGCACAATTAAAAAAATTTTTTTTTTACTTTTTATTTACTACTCTGCCGTCCTCAAACTAAAAGGCGGCTTAATGACAAAAAGAGTTTTTGAGGTAGAGCTAAAAAACACGGGATTATTTTGAAATTGATGCTAGTTGTTTTGTATAAACAATTGTTAATATTTTCATAAGACATTCACCACAACATTAACCATTGTTTATAGAAAATAACTAGCATCAATTTCAAAATAATCCCGTGTTTTTAGCTCTACCTCAAAAACTCTTTTTGTCATTTAGCCGCCTTTTAATTTGAGGACAGCAGTACTAGATGTTGCCCATGGTTTCGTGCGCATACAAGTTAATTTCGCAGAAACCGTATATTTTCCGCTATAAAAAGTAGCCCATGTCCTTCCCCGTGGTCTACTCTACATCTGTGCCAAATTTCATCATAATCGGTCCAGTAGTTTCGGAGCCTATTCAATGCAAACAAACAAACAATTTTTTCCTGTTTATTATATTAGTATAGATTAACTTACAAACAAACTGTATCATCTTAATTGTTCTACCAAACAGCCTGTATACTTTACTGCAACAACAAGCAAGTTACTTGTTTATTTAGTGTGGGTATTTCCTCTTTTTTCTACATTAATTGAAGTAAGTCCTTGGGCACTAGGTATTTCAAAATTTGTGGACTTCGTGCGTAATCTGTGACTCCGTGCGTATTGGTAGAATATGCGCGTCGCGTTTTTTTTTATTGGGGTTCACAAAACAAGATACAATCACAATACGTGCAGATAATAATCTTATGTACTAAAAGAATATTGCTAGAGATTGTATCCCTCTAGGAAGCGAACACAACATGCACATGCAATGCACCTTTAATTTAGCGCTCTAAATGTTCCCTCAAAACTCTCACCCCCTTACTAATAAACGCTGTATAAGCTTTGAATAGTTACACAGTGTTTTGTTCCCGTCACACAAGTGACATTTTTAATTCGATAGAAGGAGACAAAACACTGTATTCAAAGCTTATACAGCGATTATTAGTAAGGGGGTCAGAAAATATCTTCGAACCGAACTTGTAGATGCGCGGGGTCGACAGTCCGATCTGACATGTTGATGACATCGCATTTACACAGTTCAAACCGCGCGCTATTACGACGTATGTAGAAGTATTTTGACGCCGGCAGTCCAAGCTGTGTTACATTTTTAGGGTTCCGTAATACTTAAGGAACCCTTATAATTTCGCTCTGTCCGTCTGTCTGTCTGTCTGTCTGTCTGTCCGCGCCTCTAGCTCCTGTAATTATGAATATAAATTGATGAAATTTGGTGCAGTTATAGATTGTGTATAGATCACGGTTTCGGGATCATAAGAAAATAATAATTTTATATTTTAGGGGTGGCTCTCCATACATGTGAAGTGGGGATGAAAAATATTTTTTCACTCTACCCCATCGTGTGGGGTATCGTAGAATAGGCAAGGTTTCATACGTTACTTTTTTATAAAGTTGACCATTTTCGAGTAATCGGCCTCCAAAGTAGTTTGTAAGTTGCCCCCCCCCCCCCCTAGCATTTTTAAACTATAGGAGATAGAAACTTCCAAATTTCCATGCTGATAGATCATGCTAAAAACTCTTTAGGAAAATTATTGTGAACCAAATCGGACAGTAACTTTTGGAGTAATTAAAAAAAAGCATATTACGCGTTTATAGTTACGGAACCTCCTTAGACATGTCCTGACATGCTCTTGGTTAGGTTATTAGTAATAAGCATGAAAGTTGTATCTGCAGTCCAAACTGCACAGATCCTTCCGCGGTTCGGAACGCAGCCTGTTCTAATAGAATATTACTTTTAACCTATAGTGTCTGTCAGATTTTCACTATGTTTGGTTCAAAAAGCATAATAATATAAATGCACTCCTTATGTACTTAAAAATCGAAAATAAACAATTACAGGTAAAACCCAATACTAAAAAAAGCGTGTATCCAAATAGCATAAAGAAAAACTTCCGCGACGTATATATATATATATATATATATGTTTAAACGCTTTTTGTTAAGCCTCACACTTATAAAAGCGTGGTATTGAACAACAGGCTTTACTCCGAGTCTTTTGATACGGCAAAATGTATGTTTTCAATATTTTAATTGCGACTGCAGTTTTCATTTCTGCCAACGCTTTTTCTGGTAAGCTTTAGTTTATGTAACTTTAGTAATGATGTTATAATATGCTGTTTCACAATTTTAGTAATATCAGACAATTTTTGTTTTTTTTATGTCATATTAAAAAAAAAAACTTTTAAAAACCTTTAAAATTTGCTACAACATCAAAAATATGTAAGACACACATTTTTAATATTCAAACTGTATTTCAAATTTTATTAATTACTTAACATGAAAATAAATAATTGATAATGTAACGTCGTTGTCAAAAATATCATGATTATTAATCTTAGTTGATTATTAAGAATACAAATATACGTATTTTTTTATTTTAGTGGATAACATAGAAAAATGCAGTGTAAAGGACGATGAGTGCTTGAAGAGGTCTTTCAAGAATACCTTGAAGAGTATTGGAAAGAATGGTGTGCCTGAGCTGGGTATATCTTCTATAGACCCTGCGGTCGTGAAAGACTTCCACGTGAGAGTGTTAGACTCTCTAGATTTAAATTTCAAGGAAGCAGTAGTGAAGGGAATCAAAAACTGCGAATTCAAAAAATACAGGTAACATAAATCTATATTGCTTTCAAAATTTTCATTTTAATTGGTGTATACTGCACAGCCATGAGAAGCAAGATGGACAATGGATTTCTTATGTTTACGCTAATATTATAGGGGTTGTGCGCTGGATAGAACTGAAGAAAAAAAAATTCTTTGAAACCCTTTTTCCCAGTCATGGTCGTATTAAATCTCAAAAAAATATATGTTAATATGCATTTTATTTAGCTGAGGACTATCTTTTTTTAAATTGATTTTTTATTTAAATATTGATGAAAATATGCCGAGTCCACCCTTTTTTAAAGTTAAAACCTTTTTTCTCTTCTCCTTTAAGTCACACGAGTGTGAAAATTATTTCAGTATATTAAGTAAGACAAGACTCAGGGGAAGGTCCTTTTAGATTTTGCAAATTTTGTATCAAATATTTATAGCGATTTTTTATCCGATTTCAATACTCTCCGGTCGGCAGTACCCTTGTCGCCTACAAAATTAGTATAGGACTTGACGCTCAAGGTCATTGGCGTTATACAGAGCCTTAAATACTTACGTATTGTGTCGCGGTGTACCGTGCACTTTCCTTTTTTCCCGACGTTTCGGCTACTTTCCAGCATCCGTGGTCACGGGAGGACTAATGCGATAGCTTTGTCCTATTTATTGAAGTTGTTCAAACTACCCAAAGATTTCACTGTCACCTCAGTCCTCTCGTGACCATGGCTGCTAAAAAGTAGCCGAAAAAAACCGTTTCGTTTTCCCGACGGGAAAAAGAAAAGTGCACCGCGACACAATAGGTGTTTAATACAATGGACAACGGACATAATAATAATAATAGGTATAGGTTTTCAAATGTCAAATATATTGTTTGTCCTCCGTGGTCTAGTGGTTAGAGCATTGGCTCTCGACTCGGAGGTTGTGGGTTCGATTCCCGCATTGGGACAACAAAAAAATGTTGTTTCCAAGTTTGGTTAGGACAATGCAGGCTGATCACCTGATTGTCTGATAAGAAAGATGATCCATGCGTCGGATGGGCATGTAAAAAGTCGGACCTGCGCCTTATCTCTCATCAGTCGTGTCGGTTATCCGTCCCACTGGGTTACGAGAGTAAAGGAAGAGAGAGTGCTCTTGTGTACTGCGCACACACTCGGGCACTATAAAATTACTCCTGCGTAACTGGTCAGGTTTCAATGAAACCGGCCACCGTCACCGAGATCGGTGGGGAGTTATTATTATTATATTGTTTGTACGATGAGATATAGAGCCATGCTTCGGCACGAATGGGCCAGCTCGGCCGGGTCACTATCAGCCAAAGAGTATTGAAACCTACAATTAAAATATGTACAAATTGTAGAGCACCTAGTTCTATGGGTCAATTTTCTTTTATTGTTTTTATTGTAATTTACCAGATTGAAACGGCATAGTGTCCCTACTTACCCTGAGATTGGGTGATATCAGATGAAAGGGATTCATAGGAATTCCTTCTGCTGACAAGACGAAGATCAATATACCTCATCTGAATGGCTTATTGTGTTGACATTGCCAAGTTGCAGAATCATTAAGAATTTTTTTTTACCCGACTAAGGCGAATTCAAAAGGGAGGGGTAACGATTTTGGCAGTCTATGCGTATATAGGTTTATAAATGTTCCAAAGGAATGGCCGATTTTAATAAATGAGGTGTCAATAGATTCGTAATAATAGTCCGGGTAACATAGGCTATATAATTTATAGGCTCATAGTTTCTTATAGCAGTTGTAGTTATCACGAATATAGATACTTTTTTTATGAGCTCCGTGGCCTAGTGGGTAGACCGTTTGGTTTGCACTCGAGAGAGTGCAGGTTCGAATCCCAGGTTGTGGCGTGTACCAATGAGACTTTTTCAGATCTCAAGTACATTATACGGACGCTCTAACGGTGAAGGAAAATATCGTGAGGAAACCCGCACATGGTTGGCTCCAGACCTATTGACCAGTAATTACTCTAGACTAGGCTGACTGTGTTGTGAGAATGCGTATGTGCTTGGGCAACCATACGACATTTAAAAACCAACTGCAACTGGCACTACAGTATTTCAAGAGTGGTTACTTCGCTCGGAGAATACTGTATAAATCATCCATTAACGTATGAAAAGGCCTAAGTTATTGTTTTATTTTTTAGTATTGACCTTGACAAGAAGATATGCACCACGAAGATCACGTGTGACCTCACCATCAAGGGTCACTTTGATATCGCCGGATCAAGCCCGGCGCTACAGAGCATCATCGGCAAGGACTCCGTTAAAGGAGAAGGCAACGCTAAAGTCAAGCTTGGTATGTGTTTTTTTTATTCATAATAACTCCCCACAGCGATATCGGTGACGGTGGCAGGTTTCATTGAAACCAGGCCAGTTACGCAGGAGTAATTTTATAGTGCTCAAGTGTGTGCGCAGTACACAAGAGCACTCTCTCTTCCTTTACTCTCATAATCCAGTGGGACGGATAACCGACACGACTGTCGAGACATCAGGCGCAGGTTCGACTTTTTACATGCCCATCCGACGTATGGATCATCATTCTTGTCAAACAAGGTGATCAGCCTGCATTGTCCTAACCAAACTTGGAAACAATTTTTTTTTACGACGTATTTTACATTTATGCTGTTTACAAACAAATAATTAAGAAAATACAAATTGTTCGCAAAACATTCTATAAGAATATTGATAGTACGTAATAAAACTTGTTAAAAGTTCAGTAGGTAAACTCGTTTACGTGAGTTTATTAAATTGTTAATATGTGAGTAATAAGAAGGTACTAATAGGTAATACTGCAACGACTTAAGGGCCAGTTCACACGGTGACGATACGCGACGCTGCATTTAAAAGATAGCTGCATAGATTTAAATTTACTTTTATTCACTACTCAAAAATGTACGTTTTCTATGTCATACACTGCACATGCGCAATGCAGTGCGTTGGAAATTGATATGATCTAACGCTTACAATGAAACGTCTATCTTCTTATGTTTTCTTCTTCAAAGTTATTGACCGATGTCGCTCAAAATAACTTTCCTAAAGAGTTTTTAGCATGGATTTTCAATCTCCAATAGCTTATAGTAGAGGATACGAACTAAGGTCGACCTTCACTGATGTGTTAACCAGATGAAAGTGATATTTTATCAAATAAAATAAGTTTCTGAACATATTTAAATTAGGCAACCCCTTAAAAAATGGTCAAGACTATAGTTAATTCAAAGTCTAATTTTTTTAAAAGTAAATATAACGTGTGACATATAAGGTATATCCATTCGAAACCCAGTGAACCCATAAAACTGAACAACTTTTCCCACGGAAGATAGGTCGAAATATGAAAAAAAAAATTTGACCTCCCATATAAACCGCATGGTCAGCTAATCAAATTAGTATGGGTGAACCAAATTTTTTTTTTCATATTTCGACCTGTGTTCCTCGGAGAAAGTTGTTCAGTTTCATGGGTTTCGGATGGATATACCTTATATGTCACACGTTGTATTTACTAAAAAAAATACTTTGAATTAGTTATAGTCTTGACCATTTTTTAAGGGGTTGCCTAATTAAATTATGTTCAGAAACTTATTTTATTTGATAAAATATCACTTTCATCTGGTTACACATCAGTGAAGGTCGACCTTAGTTCGTATCTTAGACCATTAGAAATGCCAGGGGGGGCAACTTATAAACCACTTTGGAGGCCGATTACTCGAAAATAGTTGACTTTGTAAAAAACTGGACCCTTTTACTAAAACTCCGCTGTCCGTCTGTCTATCTGTCTTCAGGCCGTACCTCGTGAACCGTGAATCGTGATAGCTAGATAGTTGAAATATTTCACAGTTTGGTGGCGCTATAGCAACAAATACTAAAAATGGGATAAAATAAATATTTAAGGAGGCTCCCATAGAAAAAAAAAAGTTTTTGTCGTTTTCTGCTCGATATTAATAACGCCAACATTTAGACGATTAAAATATTGAGTAATATAATAATAAATATGAATAAATAATTAATATTAATAAAATTAAAATAATCCCATACAAAATACTTGATTTTTCGCTGTCTTGATTTTTAGCAAAAGACAGCGAAAAATCAAGTATTTTGTATGGGATTATTTTAATACCTATTCTAATATATTCTAATAGTTGTGAATAATACGGAACACTACATGCACGAGTCTCACTCGCACTTGGCCGGTTTTGTAGTTTTCAATTCAAAAGCTTGGCTTTAAAACATTTAGGTATTATAATTATCTACCAAAGTTTCCATTATTATAAAGTTTACCTTGTATCGAATTTCCATTATGTATATTTTATACAAGGCCGAGCACACGGATGTCTATGATATATTAATATTATGGAGATGCAATGAAATGATGACGTCAACTCAATTGATACCACATAATAATAATATGTAACATATTATTATTATAGAATATATTATTCACCTTTAATAATATGCAATTATTAAAGTTACGACTACAATGTATTCTCGATATCTAATGTTCTTTTCATAGAAAACGAAATGAGCGTGGATAAAATAATATGATCGTTAAAGCAACAGAGCTATTTAATTCGAAAAGGTCGGGTAAAATAACAAAGTAAAAAAGTAACCTAAACAACTAAAGATAATTAAGGTTTTAGCAAAAAAAAAGTATAAGATACAAAATACGAAATAAATGTCACAAATAAGTATTTATTAATTGCTCTTACAGATACCATCATCAGTTACTAATAAAATAAAAAACATTACAAGTATTCACTTTACCCGGTACCCTGGGTAAAGCGGATACAGTACTCGGGTAAAGTGAACACCCATAATTTAATTAATTAAAAAAAAATCTTAGCTTGAACATAAATAATTACAAAAATTAGATTACATTGTATATCCTTGAGTACCATCAAAAGCGGAACATTCTTCATGACAATACTGATGACCAACGTCACGAATTAATAGTCGTTTGCATGATATTTTGATCCCACGACCTTTTTATATATTTATATTCACCATACGAAAATAAGAAAAAGATAACTAATAATTATAAAGAGTTCGTTAGTAAAAAATCAGAAATGGCAGGCAAATATACTAGATCCACTTTGCCCTATTCACTTTGCCCGAGTAAGTTTAGCGTAACAAAACATTCCAATTTTTTCGCTAGATATAAAACAAGCAGCGATAAAACCTTCCGTATAAACTCCGATACTTATTATTAGATTGTAAAATAATTTCAACGGCGAAGTTCAAAAATAAACGGCATTGCAAGCGACATGTCACTTAGCGATGACTTTTCGAACTTCGCCGTCGAAATTATCGAATGCATCTTGACCAGAGACTGAACTTCAATATAATAATGATATTATATTAAAAGCATACTAATTATTTTACAGAAAAACTAACGTTAGACTTCACTATCCCACTGAAGCTGGAAAAACACGAGGACGGCAAACTCTACCTACAATACCCAGGCGAAAAAGTCAAGTACAAATATGACGTCGACAAAGTTACATTTGCTGCTGACAAAATCTTCATCGGAAAAGAAGATATCAGTGAGTACTATCGAGTCTATAAAATAACATTCGATATAATACCGACTAAGTTAAAAGAAAGGGGGTTTTGGCAGTCTACGTTTATATGATTGTTCTGCCGTAACGCCTCAACTACTGATCCGATTTTAATAAATGAGGTGCCAATAGATTTGCAATGATAGCCCAAATAACATATTATGCTATTCGTTTTACGTAGTGGGGTTTAATTTTTACGTTTTACGTAGTTTTTTTTACAAAAGCACTATTTAAAGTTATAATTCGAAAACAAACATCTTGTTTATTTCAATTATTTAGATATGTAGGTACACTGTAAAAAATTAGTTGAAACTTTAGTAAAATGTAAATCCCACATGAAATAAAATGAATTACACCTTATTTATTATTGTGATAAAATATGTGTACCTGGTTCGTAATGTTTTATCTCATACAACAAAGGACATCAGTGCTAGTTATTGCTCTCCGTAACCTCACGTTTTACCGTTAAAAAAATTTGCAAGGAAGCTAAAATATTTTAACTAAGATATTATCATTTATTTTCAATTCTATACTTTAGATTTTGAAATAAGAATAAAAATAGTTATTCACCTAGAAATGCCATGCTTTGCTAATAATGGGCCGGGTTTATTAGAGAAAACTTAATTTCTTTTGACTATACGACCTCTGTGGCTCAATGATTAGCGCATCAGCGGAAGCCGGAGATCGCGGGTTCGACTCCCGCTAAGGGAACAAGTTTTCCATGTTCTTGGGTCCTAGATATTAGATGTACATTAAATGTATGTAAAATTCAATAAAAATCTTATATATTTAAATGTATACATTAAATAGTATTAAATATTCCCGTTGTCTTGGTACCTGTAACAGGCCACAAGTTATTCGGATACTTATCATGGTACCAGATTGAACTGGCGTGAAGCGTCCATAAACATTATAATTATTAATAGAGTAACATCACATGTTTTTCCATGACGTCTTAACATTCGTATGAATACGATACATAATCATTTAACGAATATTATACAGGGAAGGTTATAAATTTTAAATTTTGCACACGCATTTCTCATTTGACGTAGGCATCCATTAAGGAAGGATTTTTCAAAATTCAACCCCCAAGGTGGTAAAATAGAGGATGATAGTTTAAAACCGAATTTTCACGCGGGCGAAGTACAATTAATGCTAGTACCTATTATATACCTGGGGTTAAAATAGCATGAATATGGACATTGGTCCGCAATATTTAATAGGTATTGTAATTTGTGTAATATTAATTTTCAGGTAATTTCATAGTTACATACCTGAACCAAAACTGGAAGACGCTGATGAATAACTTTGGTAAAATCTTCATGGACAAAGCCCTGGAATACTACTCAGGTTTTGCCAAGAACTTATTCAACAAAATATCCATCGACCATATCGTCACAGATGACCTGAGCTCTTACGTAAATTAATTGTTTTACGGACGATTTATTTATTTGTCATATTATTTTTATATTAAAAGTTTTGTATGTCGCATCTATATTTTTTATTGGTTTTTCCCACATCATTTGTTAGAATTTAGGACTCCGAGCTTCGATCAATATTACAACACTACGAGATAACAATGGTGATGGCGAATTTTTACATTTTTATATTAAAAGAAAATATGAGTATTATTTTTTTTGCCAGTCCGATGTAATGGGTAACTTCTTTTAGACGGCGAAATCTAAGGTCAACTAATGTAAACAAATATAATCATATTGTAATAGCAAAGTTTCCAAAGTTTTAGTGTAACGCCTGTACTATTAAAAAAGCAATTATGTTATTTTTATTATGATGAGAATAGCAATCCAAGTTCACTATCGTATACAATTGCATATCTCAAAGTCGTAGGAGCAACCTATTAACCAAAATACCTTAAATATTTATGAAACATCCAATTACCTGTAGGTGCCTAAAACGCCTTGGAAATGACGAATTACTTTGAGTTTTAATTTCTATTATTTTTTATAATAATATTATATTAAAAAAGATAATATTAAATATATTATGTATTAAATATAATTCTTTTAATTAGTAACTTTACGTATAAGACATCGATTAATATACCGTGCGTTGCTATGTAAAACAAAGTTTTCATTTTTTACTTTCATAATAATTACCTGTTAAATCAAATAATATTCCGGCCAAATATGAATCAAGCCGTACTAATCACCCATTTATGATTGTATTTCTAATATTTTCAATGTTTACTTATTAATTATTTCGTTACTTATGCACGAAGTTTTCCAAATAAGCTAAGCAAATGATAAATTGATAAGTTAGGGCTCTATAACACCTGAACTTTATCTGCAAAGTTCATCACATAGACATTGACGGACGAACAGACATAAGGAAACTATAAAGGTTCCGAAACGTGAACGTACGGAACCTTAAAAACTATATTTTAAACTTACCTATATTTTGACAAACTTTTTCTGATAAAACTTAAATTACACATTATTGTTCTAATATTTGTAACATATTAATAAGGCGGATGTAATCTATTAAAGTTATAATTTTTTGTCTTTTCTGTGCAGAACACAGTAAAAAAAAACTGTAATATATTATTCTAAATTCAGATTATTTTACAATGTGTTTCTTATATACTTTTTGTATATAATAATACTTTTTATACGTACCTACCATATACGTACAGTCACCGACAGATCTAAGGGGCAATACTGCTAAATAAAACCTGCACTAACATTATATTTAAAATCAAGTCCCGATACGCTAAAACTCTTAAACTTTTTTTTTATAAACGTTAAACCAATGTGAAACGCGCTCTGATTGATCGAAACGTCATAAGATCCGTTCATGGTAACATGTCGTTTCACTTTCAATCCAATCAAAGTAAAATAAAAGTCTACTTGAAATACGGGAATTGAAGTTCTGGTTCTAATCTTTTAAGCCTTATTGCCTTTGCAATAAAGCTCAAAGGATACACTTTTTTTGTTATATGGTGGGACCTACACCAGACCTATCGGCGACCGTACCTATGCAGCAAATGAAATTCTTCTGCGTCATCGCGGCAGTATTCATTTAATTCAGTGAGTAATTAATAAAATATATAATACAAATGATGGGTAAAATAAAAAATATATGATGCGAAATCTTATTCAAGAAAATGACCTTCAAAATAAATTTATGCAAGGTATAACAGTATATAAGAGAAAATTTCAGATTTTCTGCTTATTTGTGTAAGATAGAAATGATGTGCAAAATGTATGTGCTTTTAGTGTTCACAGTTTCCCTGTTAGTTTCGTGTCATGGAGCCTATGGTAAGCTCAGCTCATAAAACTCTGAATTTTAGTTACCAAAATGCTTATACTCGTAGTAGTATTTTATTACCGCACTTACTCTATAATATTTTACTTTATGACATAGAAAGTTGATGGAAATTAGTAAAAAATAAATAATTAAAAAGGACAAAAGTAGATCTATTCTACGGATTCTTTTTTTATCTAAAACTACATTATTATCTATGCCAAAGAAGCCTGTGTAAAAAATATAAGTTTGTCTAATTGAAACTTAGTGTAACATGGTTAAGCAATCTGATAACAATTTATAAACCATATTGTTAAACTCTTCCACATACACATAGGTATCTACATAAAGTATAATTGCTCAATCTCCTTTCTCAATAGGGTTAGGAAGAGACCACCGAGCCTTTGGGCAGGAAGAGACCACAGACCAAATCTCTATAGATTTGGTCTATACCTAAATTCACTTTCACATGATGACTATTTTTAACACGCTTATATTAACTTCACCTGTATGTAAACAAGCGTTTGTTTGCTTGTATGTAACTCTCTCTTGCTGCTGCCTTCCTCGGCTCTGGTAACTTTAAAACACGCTTTTAAAGAATATCGAACTAAAAAGTTGAAAATAAATATAGTAAAAAAAAAACTAAAAAAACACGCTTTTAAAGAATATCGGACTAAAAAGTTGAAAATAATTTTAAAAATAAACTTAAAACAGTAGTATATAAAAAATACTAGTATAATTGAGGGAAAAGCGTGGGGCGCTTTGTGCCATAATTTTCGTATATCGAGCGACCTACGCTTTTTCCTCAATTATACTAGTATTTTTTATATACTACTGTTTTAAGTTTATTTTTAAAATTTTTAAAATTATTTTCAACTTTTTAGTCCGATATTCTTTAAAAGCGTGTTTTTTTTAGTTTTTTTTAAACTATATTTATTTTTAACAATCAAGACGTAATAACTGTATCGTGATCATAGTAATGTGTTTTAGCCACAATACCTGCTCATTATACTAAATATATATTTTAATTAACTGGTGGTCTCCAGCATATTATTTTAATTCATTTTGTGACTTTTATTATACAAAAAATTAATTCGCATTAGGATAATAATCATTTATTTGAATAAATTATTATTATATATTCGTATAACTATAAGATAAGAAAGAAACGCTTGCATCTTTGTAGATGTTATGTAATAAGATGTAATTCAAAAAACTCGTAAAAGTCCATCACTGATTTCAAATTCAAAAAGAAATAATGAAGGAAGTTAATAATGTAGAGTTACAAAAAAGGTAATTATAGAAATAAACTCAATAATTTTCGACGAAAAGATATTTGGGTTTCTTTAATTAATAGCAGATAACTTTAAAATATGAATAACTATACTTCAAAGTATGTATAATGGCACACCTTTAATTAGATGATTATTCTTCAATATATAAATAATAAAATTCAAGTATAAAATAAAAATTATACTTGAAATCACACTATATTACTGATATTTTTGCTTAAAACTACTCCTATGACATTTATTTCAACCATCCTTATTTAAACATTATTTTTTTTTAGTTGACACGATAACAAAATGTAGCATGAAAGACGACAAGTGTTTAAACGCTCTATTCCAAGATCTCCTCAACAAAGTCAGTAAGGATGGCTTACCTGAGATAGGAATACCTCCAGTAGACCCTGTGAAGGTACAGAATGTGTCTGCTGTGGTCCTCGATGACGTCGTGATGTTCATGCCTGAAGCTAGTGTGAAAGGAATAAAGAGTTGCAAGTTCGAGTTTAATCAGTGAGTATTAATCCTCCTCCTCTTCTCCTCCTCCCTTGCCTCCGTCGTCTAGTGGTTAGAGCTCGGCTCTCGACTTGGAGTTCGTGGGTTCCATTCCCGCATTGAAATAACAAAGAATATTGTTTCCAAGTTTGGTTAGGACAATGCAGGCTGATCACCTGATTGTCTGACAAGAAACATGATCCATGCGTCGGATGGGCATGTAAAAGTCGGACCTGCGCCTGATCTCTCGTCAGTCGTGTCGGTTATCCGTCCCACTGGGTTGTGAGAGTAAAGGAAGAGAGAGTGCTCTTGTGTACTGTGCTCACACTTGGGCACTATAAAATTACTCCTGAGTAACTCAGGCCAGTTACGCAGTAATTTTTTTCAATGAAATCGGCCACCAACACCGAAATCGGTGTGTGGGGAGTTATTAATTCCAATCTAGTAGGCTAGTGTGGACTGAAGTCATCTATACGTTTAGGTGAATTTCAAACGTAACTTGATTGATGATAAAGATTGAATTAATGCTGGTCAGTTTAAGATAATGAAAAAAACTTCAACAAAATTTTTACTCCTTGGGGCCTAAGAGAAAAATGAGATAAGTATGCTCCTCTCAATCATCTGACCTAACTGATGTAGATAAAAAAATAATTATATTTTAGTATCGACATGGAAAAGCGTGTTGCCAGACAGAAAATCAACTGCGACATCACAGTCAAAGGCGCCTTCACGTTGTCTGGAAAAAGTTCCCTTTTGCAAGGATTGCTTGGCATGAAAGACGTCACTGGCAGTGGAGTGACTAAAGTGAAACTGGGTAAGTCATAAAGTCCTTAGAAGTTATTATTAAAGGAATAAGAAGTTATAAATTATACGTGAAGCAAAACCTTTCAGTACTTACAGTTTAAGGAGAATTGTGCGAATGGAGGAGTATGAAATTTGTCACTGTTAAAGTTTATGTGGAGGACGGCATGCAGAAAGATATAAACACTTTATTGCTCACATTAAAGTAGGTATAATCAAATTACTATAATTACTTAATCTTATAACCTAAATGTGGGCAAGGGTGGCCTTATCGCGATCTCTTCCATGCAATCCTGCAGAACACGAGAGGTCAATCAAATAGATAAATAGCGGAGAAATAAAAAATCAATAATAAAATAAGAAAGCTAATTTGTTTTTAAATAATGCTTAGAAATATGTACTTTATTTTAATAATTTTTTTATCAATAAAATATAAATAACATTAACACACAACACCTCAGAATATTATTAACACACTACTACGCGATTTATAGATACATTTTTTTTACACGTTGTCTGTCAATATGTCCCAAAAATTACGTTTTTTCTAAGAGGCTAAAGAACGTTTATAAAGTTCAAACTTCAAAATTATACGAGTATGAATTAGTATTAATAGGCGAATTGTGTGGTGCAGTAAATAATAGAAGCTATCGCATAATATTTACATACATACATATAATCACGCCTTCTTCCCGTAGGGGTAGGTATAGGCCGCCTCTTTCCCGTAGGGGTAGGCAGATACCAGTTCAAGCCACTTGCTACGATCCTTACACACTTGTTTCGCTTCGTCCACTTTCATTCTTAACCATCCATTCCTTCTCTTACATTCAACGTAGCGAAGCGGCTCTCCATGGGCCACTTTTCGCCTCCGCGAGAACAAGACGTGATAGGTGGCGAGCCACATCGGATAATTAAATTATTTTTATGATTATCCATTGCGTTCCCACGGAATGGTGGAGAGGGTAGGAATAGGGAAAGGGAAGGATAGGTGGTGTGGAAAGGAAGATCGGTAAGTTAGGTGGGAAATAGGAAAAGTAGGATATTACCGCCCAGGAGGGCAAGGGATAGGACAGTAATAGCTAGGGAAGCCGGGGTCGCGTACCCGTATACTATACCACAACTACCGGACAGGTAAGTTGGGATGAGTATCCCATGACAATATATTTATCATCACGATTTCCTCTAATGATGTTAGTTAATAGCCAGGGCAAAGTAGTTCTGCTAAATGTGTTTATAACTGAAAGTAAAAGAAGTATTTTATTCAAATTTCTAGTATTAGAAAGAAACGCTTGCATTTAAACTCTCCACAATAATCTCGGTGACGGTGGCCGGTTTCATTAAAACCAGGAGTAAATTTTATTAGCTTGCATATCAATGGTACTTGTAATTACTTGTGACTCTGTCTTTGTAATTACTTATGATAATTAAAAGGTACATAACACTAAATTTATATTAAAGTGTTCCCTCACCGGGATCATTCGCGTGTAATGTAACGTTATAGATTCGACTTTGAGCATTACATTACAATACTACCTCCCTGACTGACGAACATTCGCGTGTAATGTAACGTTATAGATTCGACTTTGAGCATTACATTACAATACTACCTCCCTGACTGACGAACATTCGCGTGTAATGTAACGTTATAGATTCGACTTTGAGCATTACATTACAATACTACCTCCCTGACTGACGAACATTCGCGTGTAATGTAACGTTATAGATTCGACTTTGAGCATTACATTACAATACTACCTCCCTGACTGACGAACATTCGCGTGTAATGTAACGTTATAGATTCGACTTTGAGCATTACATTACAATACTACCTCCCTGACTGACGAACATTCGCGTGTAATGTAACGTTATAGATTCGACTTTGAACATTACATTACAATACTACCTCCCTGACTGACGAGCATTCGCGTATAATACAACACTATAGATTCGGCTTTGAGCCCCCGAGCGGACGGAGGATTCTTTGATTTTACAAGTTATATCAAGATATTACACATTATAATGCTTATTCATACTCCTACACTGAAATAATGCTCGAATATGTAATGTTACATTACACGTGAATGCACGCACCTTTAGACGAATAAATTCATAATAGTGTTAAACATTTTCATATGCTACATAATTCACTCGCTTAATAGAGATTCGCTGTCTGTTTTAACCGTAATTGGCACTATACGCGTTCGTACCAGTAATAGATTCTAAAGTAGTTGTAATAAGATTTTGATGATAATATTATAAATGGCTTTTAGATGTAACCAATTACCGTATGTATATAAGTGATGAGTTCCATTATACTACATTAATTGAATCAATAATTAATTCAGCTTAAAATAATGTCTATGAATTCGCTCATATTGTAATACTATTACATTCGTGATAAATTAAACTACTGTTATAGAAATTCAATCACCATTATTTAATTTTTACTTTGACAGGTTGATTTTGTTTAATCAACAAACATAATATCTCGTTTAACTCAGTTAATATAGTTGCAATTTATTGATAACTAGCTTTTGCCCGCGGCTCCGCCCGCGCAAATACATTATCCCGCGGGAACACTACTTTTTCGGGATAATAAATATTCTATATCCATTCCCGGGACCCAAAGTATATCTATACCAAATTTCATAAAAATCGGTTCAGTTGTTAAAGCGTGAAGAGGTAACAGACAGACAGACAAACTATTAGTACAGAATAAAATTAGTGTAGATATCTAAGGAGCTGTGTGTAATTTAGATGTATAATTTCATCGCCGTTGATACTAATTTTTGGTTGGTGGTATAACATCTATCAAAGATCTTTGTCCGATATGCATTTGATCAAAGATATTGGATGATTTCATCTAAATATCTACTACATCATACCTTATAACTTAATACTACGAGTAGTAGCGATGCATCTACAGGAGTCGACATAATCACCTTCCCTTATGAATATGACTTATTAATAATAGTTATTAGCTCACACGGCTTCGTGCTTACCATTCCTTGGAACTCACGCTTTGCCACTGCTTAATTATACCTTTGATTGTTACAGACAATATTCGTCTCAATTTTAACCTACCATTTAACCTAAAGAGAACGAGTGACAGTACAATACACGCACACCTTATACGCGAGAAGGCGACATATGAGTATGAGGTGGAGAACGTGATCTTTGCTGCTGACAAGCTTCTTCTTGGTGGCACCGATATGAGTGAGTATATTTTTTTTTTATAAAAACCTAACCAAGAGCATGCCAGGACATGTCTAAAGAGGGTTCCGTAACTATAAACGCGTATTATGTTTTATTTTTTTCAAATTGCTTCAAAAGTTACTGTCCGATTTAGTTCAAAATAATTTTCCAAAAGAGTTTTTAGTATGATCTATCAGCATAGAAAATTGCAAGTTTCTAAGTCTGTTTAGATATGCCAATGGGGTGACCAACTTACAAAACCACTTTGCAGGCCGATTACTCGAAAATGGTCTTTGTAAAAAAGTGAAGTATAAAATCTTACCTTTATTTTAAAAGACCTATTCAATGATACCCCACATGATGGGGTAGAAAGAAGCAAAATTTTCATCCCCACGTCACATGTATGGAGAGCCACCCCTAGAATATAAAATTATTATTATTTTATGATGCAAAATCTGAGATCTATACACAAATCTATTACTATACCAAATTTCATTACCAAATCCAGAAGCCAGTTAATACCTACTTCAATGGTGAGAATCATTAACCGACTTGTAATAAATGAGGCGGTTATTATCTTTGGTTATTAGGGTCAGTTTTACGATACGCGATATAGCTATTCAAAATTGACCTACACAAAAAATACACGTTTCTTATGACATCAGAAGACATCAGCCATATTAGGCTAGTGCTTTTACCTCTGAAAATGGTCAAAAACAAAATAAATTTATAGTAGGATGAAACCCATTGGGAAAGGAAGAGAATGTAACAAAAATAAAAGGAAAAATAATTTACGGGCGATTTGAGGTCGGGAAGTGAGGGGGGTGAGTTTTTAAGGGTAGAAAACGGTTTATCTCGATTTCCGGAAAAACTACAAGTTCTATGGAAAAAAGTCAAATGGCAAAGTTGTAGAGAATAAAAAGATCTACAACTTTTGTATTTACACTCTTTTCATATAACCTCAAAATTTATGTAAAAAATTCAAATAACCAAGTTTTAGGTTTTTAATTTTTATCTTGTACAAAAACAGAAAAAAAATTCACGAAATTTAGTGAAAACTTACCTTTTTATGTCCTAAATACACTGTAATTTTTGTGATTTAAAATATTTATTTTTTCACCTTAATTTGTCTTAATATCGAAAAATTAACCCTAATTTTCAATTGAAAATTCTCCCGTCAAAATATCAGCTTTTTTCAAAAAGTTGGTGGGCTTCTTGTTTATTGAATTCCATTCTTTCTGATAATGTAAGAAAATATATACATTACCATAGTAAATGTTCTCAGAAAATGCAAACTGTTAATAGAACTCTGTGCTACTGTAATAGATCATAAAATCGAACACGGAGTATCGAGCTTTCCGGTCCACTGCACCGTACCAAATCCGTGCGTGTGTAGCGACACCGGATTCGGTCTGCGGATATGGTCCGCTGTACGCTCCGTACCAAATTCGTGTGTCTGTAGATACCTTTACAACGAAACGTGTAAAATACACGTGTAATGAATAAAGTTCAATTTTGAATATCTATTTGAAAACGTTGCGCCACGTCGCGTATCGTTTCGTGTCGGTGGTAAGTGACTCTTACTCCACTTCAATTTGATACTTTTAATATGATTTACAGGTTGGATAGCCCTTTAGATTTAGTATTGTCTGTGAATAGATAAAAATACGAATTTCATAGAGATATCTCTACAAACTACTCTAATATGGTGATGTATATTTTATTTTGGGGTCTTAAGGTGGAGAGAGACTAACAAACACCCCCCGGTGTTTGTTAGTCTCGATTAAAATTAAAAAATAATAATACGGGAAATTTTTCTGCACTATTTTGCGTCTGAATAAATTAGTAAAGATGTTAAATAGATGTTGTTTTATGTTTAAAACTAACAAATCACTTTAATTGATTGTAATAAGAATTATTCTGGTTTTAATGTAATATAAAATTAATATGAATAGTAATTTATTATCCTATGTAATTGTATATTTTTAAATCCATTATATTTCTTCATTTTCATAATTCAAAATTAAAATAATTTACTATGTAATATCTTTATATGTAATATGTTATAAGAATTGTTCATTATCTGAATTGAGAATTATTGTTATAAACAACATAAAAATGTAGTTTATATTTAAACATGATAGTACCATACCGACAACTTAATGTAATTTACTACTTTTGGAATTTATTTTCAAACATACTTGTAAATAAATAATTAAGTACCTACATTTCTTTGGAAAAATTTGTTTTTATATAAAGGAAATTATACACTTCTTTATAATTTAAAGCGAAATTAACACTGTTATTATAAAGAAAATAATATTAATAACACGTATTTTCCATAATATTATGATTAACATCAACAACTGAAACGACTTGACCGATTATTATGAAATCTTTCAAGCATATTCGGTAGGTATGAGAATAAATTATCCTGACTATTATTGAATTTCGATTTTGAAATAATTGTAGAAATTCAAGGAAGGTTTTAATGGATCTGAAATTCTTATAGAAAATACTAAAAACGACGAGTGAATTTCCCATTCTAACTATTCACTATGATCAATGTAGATGTAGTTACGACAGGTGTAGATTTAGTTAAAGGTGTAGATGTAGGTATAGTTTGTGGATGTTGGTATACCTATACCAATTGTACCTATATTCTAGTTCATAATTCAGACAGAACAAATGTGTTACCAGCTAGTCTCATGTAAAATTATCATGTCACAGTGTATGTAGCAGAACTATTCCGAAACGGCTTAACAGATTTGTATAAAACTTTGCAGCTGTATTCGATAGGTTAGATAATAGGTATAAGAAGGTAGTTATTTATTTATTCCAGCTCATAGTTAAGACAAAGTAATGTAAATACGGTAGACCTAGTTTGTATATTATCTACATAATGATATATTTTTTTAATTTCAGCATAAAATTTTGTTTTGCTCTTCGGCAATGTCATTAGTTTTATGTAAAACATATTTACTAAATATGTTACTTTGGGATCTTAGACCATTACAATAATTAACATTTTGTTAAAAATTCTAGTTAATTCTCCTTTTTTTCAAGGTCGATAGTATTATATTATGATAAAATTCACATCAGATTTTTCAGCAGCAAAATTTTAACAATGTAATTAAATCCCGCACGTTCAATTATCTTCGTTAAATAATAATTATGGTGTTTTAAGATGGGGAATCAAATGTGCCAAAAGTTTTTATAATTAGGAGACTACGTAGGAGATTAATTACATAGGAGATTTAGATTTTTACATCAAAAAATTTTGGGTCATTAAATGAGCAGATGGATCGCCTGATAGCAAGCAACTACCACCGCCCAAAGACACTCGAAACAGCGGACGAGGAAAAGCACAAGAGTTTTACTAAAGCCCCCAATTTCCACTTGGGCCGCACTTTTCACTTTCCACAACGTTTACGCGGATAAAGAAATACCTAGTAATTGATATCCGGCCGAGCTGACCCATTCGTGCCAAATCATGGCTCTCCCACCTAGAAAATGTAACAAATTTAATATTAAAATTATAATTTCTTGCAGCCAAACTTGTTGTGGGCTACTTGAACGAAAATTGGAAGAAAATGCTGGAAAAATCGGGAAAATCGTTAACAGACAAAGCCATTGAATATTATTTGGAGTTCGCCGAAAAGTTCTTTATTGGGGTCCCGACGAATAAATTCCTGCTTGAAGACGCCTCGAAGTACCTATCCTAGGGATAATTTATAATTTAATAATAAAGATATTTTGTTTAGTGTTATATGTTTTTTAATATAAATTTTCGCTCTTGAGACTAAAATATACCTATACTAATTTAATAAAGAGAAAAAGTTAGTTTGTTTGTTTGTTTGCATTGAATAGGCTCCGAAACTACTAGACTGATTTTGATAAAATTTGGTACAGGTATAGATTAGACCACGGGGAAGGACAGATATGCTACTTTTTATCGCGGCAAAATGTACGGTTACTCGGGATTTTTTGCGCGCACGAAGTCGCGTGCAACATCTAGTTTTAATTAATAATGTTATTACTAGTGACCAAATCTCCAATAAAACACGACATCATTATTTTTATATGTTATTTGTATATGTTGTATTATTTGTATATGTTTATTCAAGTCGTTCCAGGTACAAAATCACTACAGGTTTGTACAGAACCCTCGGTGTGCGAGCCCGACTCGCACTTGGCCGGTTTTTTTAATAAACATTTTGTATAAATTAAACAAATAGGTACAATTTAGCTACGCATTTTTAAAATTAAAATAATATACATAATAATAAAATAATTAAATAACTCCCCACCGATCTCGGTTACGGTATCTGGTTTCTTTGAAACGAGGCCAGTTACGCAGGAGTAATTTTATAGTGCCCAAGTGTGTGCGCAGTACACAAGAGCACTCTCTGTTCCTTTACTCTCGTAATCCAGTGGGACGGATAACCGACACGACTGACGAGAGATGAGAGGCGCAGGTCCGACTTTTTACATGCCCATCCGACGCATGGATCATCTTTCTTGTCAGACAATCAGGTGATCAGCCTGCATTGTCCTAACCAAACTTGGAAACAACATTTTTGTTGTTCCAATGCGGGAATCGAACCCACGACCTCCGAGTCGAGAGCCAATGCTCTTACCACTAGACCACGGAGGCTGTTAAAAAAATAAAATAATAATATACATAAGTAATATTATTATTTATTATAGATAATATTCATAAGTGAAGTCGGCTTGTTGGCACACCTCGCCTGTACTAAAATATTATAAGTTTGACTACAACCAAAGCAGAACTGTTCTGCATAGAAATCTATGCAGTAAGCAGAATTACACTACGGCCGCTGTATCTTGACGGGTCTGAACATAGGCTCTGCGAACTTTAGCGCATGTACAACTCGTGAAAAAACTGTTATTGTATTATTTTTATATACCTATGTACTAATAAAATTTCCCTAATACAGTTGACCAATTAGTACAAATAAAATAAATACGAAAACACTTAGAAACAGCTAATGCGCAACCTGCACGAAGTTCAGACTCGCCAAGATACATCGGCCGTATTGTACTATCTAACTATATTATGCGTGCTGCATTTCATACATGTTTTACCTGTCCCGCGGGCAGCACGCACGCGGACTGGAACGTCCTATCACCGGCGTGCGGCCAAGTACGGCCGATACCCGCACGCGTGTGGCAACCCGCGTGACAGTAGACTAGGGCCCTTACTAAGAACGAGACAACAGAAGACGATACTTTGGTTCAAGATGCATGTAGTTGGTTCATCATGATAACTTTCTTTAGAAAAGTAATCAGTAATTATAATAATTTTAATTAGTTAAAGGCAAAATAGAAATAATTCTGCTTTAATTGTAAAAAAAAGTAAAAAAATAACATGATTAAACTCAGTAGGCTAGACGACTGATTTTTTTAAACTGCATAAATGAATAGTACTATTAAATATTAGTAACTTCTCAGAAGAAACAGTATTCAAAAAATCTATATTTTTTTAGGTACACTGATTTGTTTACAAAATATCGCAAGTCTCGTGAAAAGTCGTACCTAACTGCGACGTTAGTATTATGCAAACATGTTTGAAATATAAATCCACAGGAACATAATATATATTTAAATATCTCTGAAATTTGTGCGTTTATGTTAATACTTACCATAATGAATACTTATGTATAAGATGTAAGTAAACAAATGATGTAGGTTTTTTTATTACTAATTTAGCAAAAAAAATTGAAACCTATTTGTATTTTTAGATGTATCTAATTACTAAGCTACACATCACATATAATGTTTTTTATGTTTATCAAGCACCTAGTAATACTTCAATATTTCTAAGTAAGTATTTAAATAAAAATAAATATTTTACATATAGTCGTCTCCCCAGTTCTACTCGTTTCTTATTAAGTTCTACACATTTATAATTTTATTAGTTAATACCCCTTTTATTTATCCATTTTCAACGAACTGAGATTTACAAATGTTACATAACGTGTACAATGTACTCATGACAAATAAACGGTTTGTTAATAGTAATTAAACGTACTAATTACACACCGGTACAAACAACGCATCATTTAAAATCAGTCACAATATTATCATCAGCTTACACGTTGATAATACCTTACAGAACCTAGAAGGTTCTATAAGGTAAATCAATCTATGACAAAGAAAATCCCGCAAAATAACATGAAATAAGTACATTTTTTAAGTGACAGGCATGTTTAAAGTCGATCATAATCATTATAATAATTCTATATAATATATGTTACAGTCAATGTGATTAAATAGCTATTATACATAATGACTGGTCATTATATATAATAACTATATTGTCTAGATAATGTGATAAATTAATCACTTTGTCCGGATATTATTCATAATAGCGGGCCAAAGTTAGCTAAAGTAATAAACACGATTCAACTTAGTGATGCAACAGAACTCAGCTTCTGCTTCCGCTTCCGCGGAAGTTCTGCATGTCTTTTCACTTTCGTTTCCGGAAAACGGGACCAACCTCGAATTATAATCCGAAGTTGGTCCCGTTTTCACTAAAGTGGTGACCTGATGATCACATAAGCTTTGATCAGAACTCCTCAGTCTTTAAATATACGCGTTTGAAAATTTCGGCATTCAAACTCAAACTCAAACTTAAGAACTGAGTTCAAAGAACTGCAAGCATAATATGCCACTATGTAACTTACAGTAATCATCATCATCATCTTATTTTTAAAACTATACAATACCTAATGGAAGCTTGGCGCGTATTCAATAATTATATATTCGATTGTTTATTTAAAACGTTAGTTAATAATTTAACATATATCACTAAAACCTTACCAAGAGCATGTCAGGACATGTGTAAGGAGGGTTCCGTAACTATAAATGCGTAATATGCTTTTTTTTTAATTACTCCAAAAGTTACTGTCCGATTTGGATCACAATAATTTTCCTAAAGAGTTTTTAGCATGATCTATCATCATGAAAATTTGCAAGTTTCTATCTCCTTTAGTTTAAAAATGCTAGGGGGGGGACCAACTTACAAACTAGTTTGGAGGCCGATTACTCGAAAATGGTCAACTTTATAAAAAAGTAACGTATGAAACCTTGGCTTTATTTTTAAAGACCTATTCTACGATACCCCACACGATGGGGTAGAGTAAAAAAATATTTTTCATCCCCACTTCACATGTATGGAGAGCCACCCCTAAAATATAAAATTATTTTTTTTTATGATCCCGAAACTGTGGTCTATACACAATCTATAACTGCACAAAATTTCATCAATTTATATTCATAATTACAGGAGCTAGAGGCGCGGACAGACAGACAGACAGACAGACAGACAGACGGACAGAGCGAAACTATAAGGGTTACTTAAGTATTACGGAACCCTAAAAAGGGTAAAATTATTATAAAAAAAATATTTCATAAAGTTAAATTACTTTATATAGATCACAATAAAATTGTATCTATGGCAATGTTATTATAATAATTATAATAAACATTATAATTATTATTATATAAAGGCAGATTGAAATACAATTTTATAATCTTTACCTGTACCTACTTTTTTATTACTTTATCCAATTCTTTGAAGATATTATATAAAATGGCCAGTCAATGTGATTAATTCTGTGTCATTTATCACTTTGTCTAAATTGAGTAGACATTATAAATAATGGCTGGATAGTATATATTATAATATCCGGATTTATTACTTTGGCTGTAACATATATATTGAAAATAATGTCGTGTTAGTTACACTATTTATAAATAAAGAACGGCTGAATCGATTTGGCTAAAAATTGGTGGGATGGTAGCTTAGATCACGTGGAAAAACATAGGTCGTACGTAACGTACGTTTATCGCGGGAAAATATAATTTTCCCTTGGAATGCTGTATTTACGCTTTTACGTAAAAATAATTAACCGTATAATTACTTAACTACTAAACCGTATAATCATCATGAAATTTGGCACGGACATAGAATAGACTACGGAGATGGACATAGGCTACATTTTATCGTAAGAAAATATGTTGTCGTGGGATACTGTATATATACGCGAGCGTAGCCGCAGGGAAAAGCTAGTATCATTAATATAAGATGGGAAAGCACTTATTTATTTATTAGTACACATGTCACGCAGAGCCCTAATATTTAAAATATTATAATACTACGAGTAGATATTACGTGTTAATCTAGAGTCTAATCTAAACTACTTCTATAGCAAACATCAAGATCCGTTAAGTATTAAAGTATGAAAGGGTAACATAATAATATATCCATACATACAAACTTTCGCGTTTAAAATATTTTTATTTAGTATCAGAGAAAGAAATTTCTGAATATTCAGACTCTAGATATACAGATAAATACATACGTATATTATTATGTATTGTTAATATTTTTATTAACGAAATAAAGGTCGGTTTGTGCTCAAAGAATAGTCACGAATCAAGTAATCCCTCGAATATGAATTGGGTAATAGAAATATCACCACGGTCTCACAGAATACCGGTGTTAGATTGCGTAATGTTTATTAAAACCAAGACGAAAAGGGACAGCTTAAGAATTCCATTCGTCGATTATTATAATATTATATTGGAAGTAAGTATAATGTCTAGTGAAATATTTTATAATTATAGTTGCTAATACAAATTAATAAGTATGGAAACATAGATATATAATATTACTATATGGAGACTGGAGATTGAATTCCAAAATCTTAACTGCAATTACTTTCATTAGCTTATATTAACTTCACCTGTATGTTAAGCTTGTTTGCTTGCGTGTATGTACTCGTAACTCGCTAATGCGCGCCTGCTGCCTTCCTCGGCTCTGGTAGCTTTAAAACACGCTTTTATAGAATACTAGCGACCCGCCCCGGCTTCGCACGGGTACAATACTGATACTAATACTACAGAATGTCTTTAAATCTCGAACAAAACGGGCGAAATTTAGTCAAAACAAACAGAAACAAATGAATATAGGTACCTACTAAAACTCAATGAAATAAGTAGGTGGTATACTTTTATCGTATGAAATACCTATACTCTTCAGGACTAACAATACAACAAACACTAAATAAATAGGTATTCAAGTATCTATCCGTCATAGTTACAGCGAACACCAAACAAAAATTTTACTCATAGATCTAAACTCGCACTCCTTGGTGACGCCCACTTCGCAACGGGCCGTGCAGCAGAAATCGTAATATTTTAATTTCGCCATAACTTCAAAACCAAACATCCAATTTTAATCATTAAAAGACCAAATATTATCTACATAAACTGTACTTAGTGATGAAATAATTTATTTTGATAAGGATTAATAGTATGAGTAAAATAAACGCGTTGAAATGTAGTCAAAAAATAATTCAAGATTTCTAAATAATAAAATGGTTGTTGTGCCTCACTCGACATAGATAGGTATAGTGTGTCGCGGACTTTTTTGTAGATATTTATAAGATCTACAATTAATTAGAACATTTTATGGTTCTATCTTTTATAGTTTAGGCAGCGTATGCAAAATAAGTAACTTTTCTGGTTGATTTTTTACACCTTGTGTCCGAAAAACCCTAATATCTTACGGAACCCTATTTTTTTCCAAAATAAAATTTAGCCTATGTTACTCGTGGATAATGAAGCTTTCGAATAGTGAAAGAATTTTTGAAATCGGTTCAGTACTTTTTGAGCCTATTCATTACAAACAAACAAACAAACAAACAAACAAACAAACATAGTACAAACAAAGTTTTCCTCTTTATAATATTAGTGTAGATAGAACTTAAAAGTTGAGAATAATTTTAAAATTTTACAATTATTACTAGTATTTTTTATATACTACTGTTTTAAGTTTATTTTTAAAAAAAATTAAATTATTTTCAACTTTTTAGTTCGATATTCTTTAAAAGCGTGTTTTTTTTTAGTTTTTTTAAACTATATTTATTTTTTATACATACATACATATAATCACGCCTTTTTCCCGTAAAGGGGTAGGCAGAGACCACTTTTTGCCACTTGCTACGATCCTTACATACTCGTTTCGCTTCGTTCACTTTCATTCTTACCATCCATTCCTCCTCTTACATTCAACGTAGCAAAGCGGCTCTCCATGATCCGCTTTTCACCTCCGCGAGAAACGAGACGTGATGGGTGGTGAACCACATCGCCGCTTTATTTATTTTTTAAAATATGGTTTATACTCGTATTATATATTATTATAGTGTAGGCAACGAGTGCCTTTTTGGTCAACTTTTTGCAGCAGTCTCCGAAAATTATGATTGAGGTTTTTCGATTCATTCGATTCGGAATGGCATCTAGATGATTTTAATAAAAAATGAAGTTCCGCTTGCAAAAATTGCAAAAGTTATTAACAATTAACTAAAAATAAAATTGGGGCTTAGTTTTTTGCAAATTTCTCAAAAACTTATTTTCAAATTTGAAAAAAGATTCAAAAAGAAGAGGATATTTCCTAAAAAAGTTCCGACTCCCGAAATTATAGGGAGGGAATTATATTTTTTCCCAGAGGGTTGAAAATACGCCCGAAAACGGGTACTCCGGCTTTCGCAAGCCACGCCCCCTTCGGACCTTTAATGATATTTATTCATTTAAACTTATTAAATATGCAAATTAAAAATTGAAAAACTTCAGGCACCTACAGAACACATCAATGAACAATAATCCGTGGTCAAAAATTTTTTATCGCGATTTTTCAATACATTATTAATTGTAGCAATTTTTGTAAGCGGAAATTCATTTTTTTCAAAAATCATCTAGGTGCCATTCCGAATCAAATGATACCTCAATCATAATTATCAGAGACTGCTGAAAAAAGTTGACCAAAATGGCACTTGTTGCCTAGACTAATAATATAATATAGGATGTTTTTTTCAGACAGTGGGCAAACTTTAAAGAGTGAATATTTATACTCTTCAAAGTTGAATATAGGCAATTTTTACTATGGAATCAACTTTCCTACTTGAAAAATGAAAAAAAAAACTGCTATTTTCTAAGAGTATATAGAAGTCTTTGGCTGTTTCCTTCAAAAGTGTCATCATATAATTATGATAGTTGAGAGCTGGTGGTAATTAAGTATAATAATAATTATAAACTTTTTTGTTAATACCTACGGAAAACAGCGATCGTTTACATAATTATATCAATTATGTTTTCCATAATTAAATTAATATTCCAATAGGTTAGGAATATAATACACATCTTTATGGATCTAGTACTCTAGATCCATAAAGTTGGTGTATTACCTAAATTTTATTTATGGTAAAGGACCTGATTATTAAACAATAATTAATAATTTCTTACCAAATAACAGCAATTCTAGTATTATAATCTTAAAGTTAGAGTTAAAATATCTGAAAAAAAATGCGATTTTAGTATCGTTATAGTTTTTTGTGGTCTTTTATACACTGAAAAAATTATGATCTATTAACAATATTTTTGTTTCAAAACTTCCAATCAAGCTTAGGTATATATTTCAATCAGTTTTTCTTTATTGTTTTATTTATTTGTTATTAAAAAAGATAACGTGAGATTTTATCGACATGCATAAAATTTTACATTCAGGTAAATATACCTCTACTATATTTATATCTATACTTATTATAATAAAGAGAAATATTTGTTTGTTTGTTTGCATTGAATAAGCTCCAAAACTACTATACCGATTTTGATGAAATTTGACACAGATGTAGAGTAGACCACGCGAAAGGACATAGGCTACTTTTTATCGCAGAAGAATGTACACTTTTAGGCGCACGAAGTCGCGGGCAACATCTAGTTATTGATATTGTAGGCTTCTCTAATATTATTAACAACGTCAGCTGTTTGACGCACATTACTTAGAATATAAAGACGTGCTTCATGAAAATATATTTTTAATTTATCTATTTTATTTATTTATTTGCTAGAAGAAACTCATTTATTTATTCAGTTTAAAAATACGTTCAAGGTTTACTAGATAAAACTGAATGTTAATAAATTGAGATTATTTTGTAATTCCCATAAAACAATGTATTACCTACTTCTATGTATTTTATATTTTAAAGCTTAATAAAAATAAAATTGTATTTATTTTAGATTATTTTAGAATTTCAAACCTTACGTTTTCTTTTTTTTAACTGAACAATTTAACAAATAGAATATACAACTCACATATAACACAAAATAAAAACATTTTTCATGAAAAAAGCTAAATCTGTTCAACTGTTAAACGACTAACATAATATTTCCCTGTAAAAATAAAACGTGAGTGCTTAAAAAACTATCGAGCAAAACGCTATATTTTTTTACTTTTATTTTTTGTGAATGTGCACCCGGCTTTATAACGACTTGTCATTAGTTGGGTGTCACCGTTTGACATACATAATGAGACACTTTGTACAGTAATTTGTATTGCGAAATGTATAAAACAGAAGTGCAAGTTAGTTGTACACAGTAGCTCTCTATACATCAGTTATGCGGTTGATTAGCTTTTTACTCATTTCCTATAATTGGAGTAGTGTGAAACCTTTGGCTTTGCGTAAGATTTTTATAAGATTCTATAAAATTTTCTTTAATTCCAATAAGCAAATGCTACATCAGTGTGAAACGCCGTGGAAACAGTGCGGTGTTTTTTTATTCGATGGTGCTATAAAAATACTTTAATTATTGTGGTGTTTCAATGGCTAGCCGCACACACACCATAATATTATTGGCAATAATGCTCATATTGACAATAATATTCCTTGTGTGCGGGCCATATTGCCCTTTTTATTGTTTGTGTTGACTAGTATTAACAAATTTATTATTTAATATTGCACGTGTGCGGCTAGCCAATAGACAACTTGTTGTCGTATAAGATTGTATAACTTGTTGTTGAACTCTAAAGTCAGCTATAAAAAATGTATAAAAACTCTCATTCCTTTTTAGGAACAAAATATTTTTCATATCGCAGTAATGACCCCGTTAATTTTCAGCTGAGTACATAAGGTCATGCTCCCGTAACGACCCCCACCTTAACGACTGCGCCCTCAAATCTGGAAGGGACTCAATAAATCTCTTCGCCGCGGGGGACCCCAGTAGGGGACTACCGCCGCTGGACCCCCTACACATCCCGGAAATAATAGTCCACATCCCCGATAAGAACGGCCTCAAAATAGTGTTCAAAGACAACAACTTTAAGGGGCTTTCGCATTTGTACCTTTCAAATATAGAGTAAGTTTTCTTTAATACCTACTTCTTAGAAATTACTTGTCACTTAACACACAGATATTACTGCTACTTATACAACTTAGGGTTTAATTTATTTTGAATTAATAAGGATTTATTAACCTTAAATCACTTTTAATTAAAGCTAAGTATTTATTCTTAATTATGCCGGTATAATACACTATTTATTTGCCTTTTTCTTAGTAGCTACTTAATCGTTTTACGAGAATTATGCGAACGGAGGATGATATTTAACATAGTTTACGTTTATGTGGAAAAAGGTGTGCTAAAAGTTAATATTTGTTTAAATAATTAGAAATACATAATATTAAAATTAATAAAAAAAAACAACAACACACACTAACCTCATATTATTATCACACTACCGTGTGTTTGATACTTTTTTATTATACGTTGACGTTTGTCAATCTGTATCTTAAGATTTACTATAATTTTTCTATCTGAGAGGCTAGGAAATATGAAGTTATATTATTATTTATGAAGTTATATTATTATTATATTATGGGCAAATTTCGACCAGGGCGACCTCTAGTTTACCTAAATCGGTTTGCAAGTGTCCGTAACGAAGACCTTTGAATTGCGAGAAAAATTGAAGACTTTATGAGTATTGGAACTCGAACTGCATTCTTGTGTATGCCCGTCTGAACAAGCTAAAGAAGTGTATTCACTTTTATAAAATGATCGATGAAGCACTAAATCGACGTAAAATAGATATAGAAGGTACTCGAATATTTAAGTATATTACAACAATTGGAGGCCCAATCCCCTACCCTATTCCCTTCCCTACCCTCCCGTATTACCCTATTCCCTCTTAAAAGGCCGGCAACGCACTTGCAGCTCTTCTGATGCTGCGAGTGTCCATGGGCGACGGAAGTTGCTTTCCATCAGGTGACCCGTTTGCTCGTTTGCCCCCTTATTTCATAAAAAAAAAAAAAAAATTGAAATTATTGTATCTAATCGTTGACTTAATGGAGCAGCAAAGTCCATTATGACTTTCGACCTTCGGCCCTTAATAAATAATAAAAAAAACATTAATTCGCTTGACATTAACGCTATTACAAATTCCGTAACGCGCTAATTCTTGTCCCAATTGACGTGGCAATATTGTCAACGTTGTCCTTGATAAGCTGCTAATTAAGTTTGCCACTAATGACGCCAGGTTCTGTGATTAAAAGGTCATGAGTAATTAACTTCGGGTCTTTTAATTACGAATATTATGACGCCCAAAGGAAGCGCTCGAATTAAGCAGTGAATTGTTGCTTACAAAGAAATTAATGGAGTGTAAAACCCGTTAGTGAGCGCCACTGAAATGTATAAATATTACCTATTATACTCCAATCCGTTCACTAATGGCTGCCATAATTGCCTGAAGAAAAGATTTTGCTATTTTGTTAGTAAATTTTGTGCGTCACACTTTTGTTTATGTATTTTGTTTCCTATCATAGAATTTCAGAATATTATAATAGAGACTCTACGAGATTACAATCCCGAATCCTATATAAATTAATAAATATCTATGGACGCTTTATACCACATCAGTTTGGACCCGTGCTAAGTGTTGTATTACAGGTACAAGACAACGGGAATGATATTTAATACTTTTATTCTATATATATTTAAGATTTTTACTATATCATACACATATTTAATATACATCCATGACCCAGGAACACAGAAATCTTTTCGTTCCCTCGACGCGCTTAAAAACTAAGGCTTAGAACACACGTTGTATTTTGGCGTAACAGTTAAAGGTATTTTTTCTTTTAGTTTTAACCTGAAAAAGAAAATAATATCAGCGGAGTGTCTAGTGAGTTTGGACGTGAAGAACAAATATGAGCTCAGCGGGAAAATCCTCCTGCTCCCAATATCCTCCCACGGGGACTCCTCGATCAAGTTAAGTAAGTGTCGTTAGTTGTGACCTGATTCACACAAATACAATTATCTATACTTACTTATATCTATACTAATATAATAAAAAGGAAAAGTTTGTCTGTTTGTTTGTTTGTTTGCATTGAATAGGCTACGAAACTACTGGACCGATCTTGATGAAATTTGGCACAGATGTAGAGAAGACCCTGTATGACTGATCTCATTTGAAACGTGTATCTTTTAATGTAATAAAGTTCAATTTTAAATAGCTGCCGCATATCGACGCGGTGTAAATTGACCCATACTTGGAACCCTATGGTTCCAAGTATGAAACAATTCTTGCGGCCGTCCATTAATCACGCGATGCCCAAAGGGTTATAGTTCTTAAGTCGATTATAGTACCTACTGTTTTTCAAGTTGAGGTTTTTCTTTAAAATAACCATGTTGATAAGTATGTACAAAAAATACACGTGATCATAGGTGGGGGAGGGGGGGATACAAAACCATGCATAAAGGATGTCTGTCTGCAAAAATTTGTAGAGCAATAGTTCTTAAAGCAACCACCAGCGGCGCTGATTTACGTAGTTACCAAGTGAAATTAGCTGTGTGTCAGTAGTAGGTACGTAGTTTGTAAAAAACAAATCAGTGAATTTGATAAACCTTTTTTGTTGATAAATGTGTATAAATAAATTATTTTCAAGAAATTATTAAGAAAATGCTAAAATATTGTGCCGTGGAAGGATGCAGTAGCAATCGAGCAGCTGATGAGCATGAGCATAAACTCTTGGGACTTAGCGAGCGCAGCGCTCTCTACACATAGTCTTATTTTTTCGAATTTCCGGGATAACTTTTACTTACAAGGACTCCTTGTCTATAATCTTCATGAAACCGCGTATCACCAGGGGGCGGGGGTCTAATTTGCTTAAAAACATAACGTAATTAATGGTCGACCCCTTGGAGTGGTGTCAATAGGGGATCGGACTATGTCTGAAATATTTAGTTTCATTAATATATTCAGAAATATTGAGGTATTACTACTTGGTAAATGTAAAAATATATATTATTTTATGTGTAGTTTACTAAGTAAATACATTTAAAAAGGTACAAAAAATTTTTTTTGCGAAATTGGTAAACAAAACCATATACAAAAACTCTTTTACTCACATCATATACAAAAACATTCAATATGGTAAATATAAACTTAAACGCACAAATATCGGAGATATTTACAAATATATTCCGGCGGCCATATACTTCATACACCTAGTAACCTACAAGTGACGTCATTTGTAGGTCGACTTTAGTATGGAGCGTTTTTAGGAGATTCGCGAATGTTTTTATACAAATTGCTGTACCTTTGAAAATATTGACTTTTGATATACGGTTTATTCTGAGAATTACTCATTTGAGAGTACTATTCATTTATGCAATAAAAAAAATCAGTCCGATTGCCTATTACTCTTGCTTAAAGATAGGAACTTGTTGTCAGTTCAGTAGACCAGACTCGACTAAAACCTTGCCAGTCGATGTTTATGATCACAGTTTAATATTATGTAATAACTCTAAATTCGCTGTAAAATTACCTAAACTTCATAATCAATTGAAATATGCATCAGTTATCCTTGTGGCGTTCCAAATACACAACGTTTCTTATTATTAGAAATAATCAACAGTTTTCAAATATTTTATCACATAGATTTATTTTCACGTTGCAGAAAATACGACGCTAAATTTCCGCATGTGGTACGAACACGTTACAAAAGACGATGGAAAAATATATTGGAACATAACCAGACACGACGTCAAATTTAGTGTAGAGAAAGCCATATTCCGGCTGGACAACTTACTGGGGGACAAAAACATCGGTAAGTTACTAGATTGAAATGAGCATGGTTAAATAGCAAGGTTTTTATCCATGTCCATTATAAGCTAAACTAGTGAAAAGGAAAATCGGTATATGGATTTTATATGCTTTTTTACTATTTTGATCACTCGTCAGTCGTGTCGGTTATGAGTCCCACTGGGTTATGAGGGTAATGGAAGAGAGTGCTCTTGTGTACTGCGCACACACTTGGGCACTATAAAATTACTATTGCGCAACTGGCCTAGATTCAATTAAACCGGCCACCTTCATCGAAATCGGTGTGGGGGAGTTTTTTATGAATTTATTCACACATCACATGTTACACATCTTGCATATTTATATAATGCCGATCTATGGACGCTTTCACACCACGACAATCTGGCCCCGAGCTAAGTTCTTGAAGAACTTAATTTTTTTCTGTTGTCTGGTGAGTACCAGATATTATAGGTATATTTAACACTTTCATACTACGCACACATTTATGATTTCTATAACTACTATAAATAAATAAATAAATTTAATACTCATCTAAGACCCAGGAATACAGAAAAAAAAATTGTCCCTTCGGCGGGATCCAAACCCGAGACCTCCGACGCGCTAACCATCAGTGGTAGCCACAGACAGTGGTGGTGAACACAATATATTTAATACACATTCATGACCCTCCTATAAATTTTGTTCCATTGGCGGGATTCAAACCAACACGACCGGCCTGAAAACCGATGCGCTAACCACTGAGCCAACAGAGGTCATCGTTTTCTATAATTTTTATACAGTATAATTATGTATTAACTGTTTTTAAATTCATAATTCCAATTGTATGAAAAAAATATAATCTTTATTAAGGCGATCTATTTTAGAAAACTATGTTTGCTTTTAATAAAATTGGCTCCCCTATATTTTTCAGGTGACCAAATAAACATATTGCTTAATCAGATGTCTCAAGAAGTAGTAGCTGATGTAGGTCCGACTTTGTGTGACGAGATTACAAGTGAAGTGGTGAAAAACGTAGATATTTTGTTAAATCAAGTGCCATTTGATGAATTAATGCCTGAATAAATACCTATATGAAAGTCATAAAAACATTATATTACATGACGATTGGATCTTACAAAAATATATATTTTTTTTTTACTTTAAGAAGGACCTAAATATCTAGTTTATCTATCAAATGTACGTCTATGAAGCGATTGTTATGAAATAAATTCAAGCAAAAATAATATTTTCACCAAACATAATATTATTGAAGATACGTGAGGAAAAATGTGTTTAGTATCGTAATACCTAGTGTATAGTAAATTTCATAGGTATTTGTTGTATATTTTATTGTTCACACTTATATACCCATAAGATTAGACAAAAATAATATGCAATTTTTTATACGAATTAATATGCATATTTTAATTAGGAATTTATTAATATTTTACAAGAAAAAACATAAGTAATAAACGAAACAATTATTTTTAATGTTTTGCAGCTCTCATACTGCCGTGAATTCACAGCACAGTACCTACCTATCTACTGAAAATATATATGTATCTGATTTCATATTATTCGGGAATTCATACAAATATGAGACATAATTTTTGAAAATATCTATACAATCGTTTGATAGGTATTAAAGTTTAGATAAGTAATTAAATATTTCAGAATTAATTGTTCCATAATTAAGCTTTCATCCGCTTACAGTGCTCATAGTTTATCCTAAATTAAGTATGTTCCCGTGGGACTTACTAATAGTTACACTGAGGATAAATTAGAGCAATTTACTTTCTATCCTGGTTATTCTAGAGACTAACAGTTATGTAAGACGGATACGTAATATTTATTGTATACTCGTATTATATAAAAGAAAGTCGTGTTAGTTACATTATTTATAACTCCAGAACTCCTGAACTGATTTGGCTGAAAATTGGCGGGGAGTTAGCTTAGACCACGGGAAAGGACATAGGATATTCGGGGCCTTCCCCGGGGCCTTTCTTTCCTTTCTACGTGAACATATTTTCCCGTGGGATACGCGGGTGCAACTGCGTGGAAAAGCTAGTAATATTATAATAATAAGAAAACAGTTCCGTTCTACGGTTATGTTTTTTGCGCGTTATTAGGGTTATCTTTGTTATTAAATACCTTTTTACTAATCTATACTAATATTATAAAGCTGAAAAGTTTGTTTGTTTGTTAGAACGCGCTAATCTCAGGAACTACTGATTCGATCGAAAAATTATTTTTGCGTTGGATAGTCCATTTATCGAGAAAGGCTTTAAGATATATTGTTCACGCTGCGACCAATAGGAGCGAAGAATCAGTGGATAATGTGGAAAAAACGGGGAAAATTATTCATATTGAACAAATTTTAATTATTTTTTTGTGTGTGTTCAAGTGGATTAGAGAATGGTCTAGATTTGAATATAATCAAGCGCGCAATAATAATTACACAGAAAATAAAAACATTACACAGAAAACATAAAACAAAAACATTTGTTTTCATACACACGCTGTCTCCAGCTACAGATACTGTTTTTGATCGAAACAAAACATTTTATGCGGACAAAATCTGCTTACCGATGAGGAAGACGTAAGCACTCGCAGTTTTAGAGATTGCAGATGCAGAATCTAGGAGAAAACAAAACTTAAAGTGGCATTTTCAGAACCCCTGTTTTGAAAATGCCACTTTAGATTTTCATAATGTAATTTTCTCAAGTCATAAAATATATGTGCACCGTTTTACGCATCACAAAAAAAAACAAAAAATCACAGCAAGCAAAACTACGGCCGGAATTATTGGTCATTGCCTAAGAAAGGACTTAAGAATTTCTCGTATAAGTCTGCCTATTTTGAATGAAATTATGCTTAAGATAATGCTTAAGTTACGACTGTGAATCGAAATGTCACCTTAATCATGTCTTTAAGGTGAACTTAGAAATAAGAATCGAACAAGAATACCGCCCTATAACCCTAAAAAACTTGTACCTAGGTGTCATGTGAATGATGTGAACACTTGTTATGAAATGATACATTTCTTCCCCTCTCTACCCGCGCGGGAATGTTTTCCGTCCGTCTCCGAAAAAAAATATATTATTGTGTATTCCTACACAAATGTAACAGTCACGATGTTTCGATGTTTTGTGTAATGTTTCGAAAGATACACGCGCAGGAGACAAGGCTTAAGATTTTTATTATATTATACATATTGTATTTACTATTTACTACACATCTATGACCCAGGAACACAGAAAACTTTTTGTTCCCTGGTGGGATTCGAACCCGCGATCGCCGGCTTGAGCGCAAACCACTGAGCCACAGAGGTCATTATAAGGACGAGGGTTGAAAATCTAGGGGTTGAACTCGGAATAATGCGGTAAATGTGTTTTCTAGCGTAGCAGACCATTTTAACCCAGACATGAAATCCGAATCTGTTTGCCGCAGGCATTGAATCTGTTTCCATCAAATAAAAAAAGATTACTAGGGTAAGTATGAAGATAAAAGTGCAAATTTCGGATTTAACAGATATTTTACACATGTGACTTTTTAATATTATACATCTATGCATGTGACCATATATTCGTATTTCGTAGCTTCGTAGACGTTATACGCTTGATACGTGCCAATATTTATTTTATTGTCAGTTCATTAATATATTAATTATTATTATTATAAAGTAACCATTGTATTATGTAAATGTAACTTCTTTCTTCAAATTAGCGCAAGACACTCAAACATAAAACTCAAACAATTTTATTTCCTAATAGGTTAAATACCATTTGAAGAATTGTCCTACATGATGCCTACCACCCATAGATATATAATATTAATTATTATTTTTAAACAAAAAATTAAACCGATTTCCAAAGTAAAAATACACAAAAAAGTATGAAATAAAACTTATTTTATAAATAATTCCCCTTTTAAATTTGTCTATTTCTCTACTTAATCTTCTAAATTTTGAAGTCGCTACCAGTCCAAACGATATCCTACAGTATTTTATAGAACTCACGTTCATATTCTTTGCTGGTACCGACTTCAAAATTAAGAAGATTAAGTAGAGAAATAGACAAATTTAAAAGGGGAATTATTTATAAAATAAGTTTTATTTCATACTTTTTTGTGTATTTTTACTTTGGAAGTCAGTTTAATTTTTTGTTTAAAAATAATAATTTCACCCTTTTTAGTGATATATCTTGTTAAGTTATTATTAATACGTCTTAAAAACGTCTAAAATAAACGATCGAATGTATAATTGAATACGCGCTAAGCTTCCATTAGGTATTGTTATTAAGATGATGATTGATGATGGTGATTACTGTAAGTTACAAAGTGGCATATGCTTGCAGTTCTTTAAACAATTCCGAAATTTCCTAACGCATATCTTTAAAGTCTGAGGAGTTCTGTTCAGTGCTTTTGGATTCAGGATATACCTTGGTACAGCGTCTTATTCTTTGGTAGCATATGCTTGTGTTACTTCAGTAAAAGTCAAAATCACTATATGTATCGATATAAATTTCGAGGAGTTCCCTCGATTCCTCATGGATCGCATCATCACGTTTCCACTTTAGTGACTAAAGGACCAATTTCGAATTAAACCCTTTACAACAACAAAATAATTTTGCAAATATGTCCATAAACGGCAGAGTAATGTTCAAAGATCTCCGTGTTAGTGTAAAATACTATGAGAAGTACCTTCTTTATCAGCATAATGTGATGATGTATGCTGTGATAGTGGTGGTGATGACGATGATTACTCTAATTGACAAAGTGGCATATGCTTGCAGTTCTTTAAACAACGCCAAAATCCCCAAACATGTATCTATAGGGAGTCAGGAGTTCTGTTCTGTACTATTAGATCCAGGGCATATCTTGGAGCAAAATCTTACTTTTTGGTAGCATATGCTTGGACTACTTCAGAAATGGGACCAACTTTGGATTATACCTGTTACATCAAAAAAATAATTTTGAAAATCGGCCAACAGACGGCGGAGTTATCCGCGAACATACAAAAAAAAAACATATACAGCCGAACGTATAACCGCCTCCTTTTTTTGGAAGTCGGTTAAAAAGAGGCTACCACCGGTTCGAAAACTAGTCCGATGAGAAGAAGCGGTGTAAGAAACTACTACTCGAGAGACAAATTATTAAAATAACAATGGTTTTCGATTTGTAAAGCCACGCGGTGGGAAATTGACAACAATTACTGTTACGATAAAGCCGGCGACAAGGAGCGAATGCCGAAATGTGATTTGCCAGAGATAAAAGGAACAATGTGCTCGAGTCGCTGAGATACGATTACCTAAGATGGAGACGTAATATTGTGTTTGTTCGAGGAATATCTCCTGTTTGAAATGTAAAGGTGACGTTTTTTTAATTGTTAATTTCGGTTCTATGAGTATCATAATTAGTTCGATAACTTAGAAGTCGTTTTTTACCAGCTGATTATATAAAACTGCGTGCGCTATATAAAGGCTAGGCGTTGAAACAATGATTTCAAAACTAAGGATGGGCTATAACGTACATTTGACAGAATAAATCTTCATACTACAAAAAGTTCGCCATCTTGATTTCACCATACCTCAAATGTCAGCCATCTTTATTTCACTATACCTCAAATATCAAAAAGGCAAAGGACCAAAGGAGATGTTTGATTTTGGCCCAACTCTATGTATACCACATAGGTAAATAGAAAAAAAATATGGGAATTTCATAAAAATACCAAAAACATATTTTGAAGAAGGGTACATGCGTACTAAAATGAATATTTGAAAAGTTTTTTAATGCGATAAACCTATTTTTAGAGCGACCATGACAGTTGTTTGGACATGAGTATTGACGTAGTTGACAGTTTTAGAAAGAAACGTCTTCTTGAATGTCATACGTCAAAACCTTGTCAAAGTGACATTCTTTGGTTAATTATGATCTGATCCGTCATGTTTTATTTTACGTTGTGTTGCTCTCCTTGACGAAGCTAATTTAAATGTACATTAAAAAGAAGTGAATCAAACAAAATAAAGAATAGGAAACGGTTCCTATATTATGTAGCTATATTTACATAATATTATAGTGTACATAGTGCTGGCCCACGGCTCATATATTTCTAAAACATATCTTTTGCTTATGTAAAAAATTAATTGAAGACACTATTGTCCTCGACGTGCCTATATATAACATAATATTCGTCTATCCGTTGATAGCATACATTAAATAAGTCGCAAAATTAAGATGCTTTAATGTAAGTTTTAATCAAGTGATAAAGAGAAACAATAATAGCTACTGAGAATAGTCATGAGGGATAAGATGAATAGGAAAACGGATGATTAAAACCCAACAATGTTTTATAAGGCAATTCTAATATAAGATTTACACTCTCGCCTCGCAACTCACTTCGCACTTCGCCTCGTTCCTCACCTCGCACGACGCGCCTACGAGTGGGTGCTTACACTCTCGTAGTGCGTTCAGTTGTCTGTATGCCATTGACAATGAAGGACGTCGAAGTTTTAGCGGCAACAAGTCTAACTTTGTTGATTTTTATGGTTAATATAATTATGCTTTGGGTTCCATATATTATGCAAATTGACCTTGTTTTTATTTAAGTCCTAAACGTTTCATAATTATTTTATTACACAAATAAAAATATATTACATTATTTTGAAACCTAAAATAATAATAATATAATATCTTAGACGCTTTAGACCACGTCAATCTGGTCCCATGGTAAGTTCTCGAAGAACTTGTACTACGGGTACTTTTTTATTATACACATATTTAAGATTTTTATAATATTATACACATAATATGAATTAATATTAATTCACATCCATGACCCAGGAACACGGAAAAACTTTTTGTTCCTTCGGCGGGATTCGAACCCGCGATCCGGACTATAGCACCAACATGCTGAATCACTGATACACAGAGGTCGTCAAAATCTACTTTTTTTTAATACACTTTTTAAAAACAGCCGAACACAATTCGACATGTTGGTTGATAGATTATTTTTATTTACAATCGATTTCTGTGTAGGTCAGGTATTTGATCTCATCATCTCAAGCATTAACATTTTTTTTAAACTTGTCTAAAAACAATGAAAATTAAAAATTATATAAAGTCACCGAGCGGGGTTCGAACCCGTAACGGTCGTTTCTTGCCATCCGCCTCTTAACTCGCTGGACCAAACGGACAGTTGCCGGCAGGACGAAATTAGCGAACATATTCTGCGTAGAAAGAAAAACGCATGAAAACTCGAAAACACTCATTTTCCCAAACATAAGACTATACATACAAGAATTGCTCGTTTAAAGGTATAAGATAATATGTGCTTAATGTGTTTGTATCGTCACATCCTTTCCGGAAGTTACTTCGGTGTTTTTATCAGTAGAAATTAAAAAACAAAAATATTTAATTTATATATCAACTTTATTTATCAATCTTAAGTTTTTAATTTATGATATCGTTAGAATACGTTTTCCTAAGCGAAGTACCTACTAAATGTAATACTCCCTTAATGTATGAAATTAAATATTTTAGTCAAGTAGCCTATATAATATTATTCTTTTTCTTTTTGAAAAAGTTCTAAGAAACGCATTATTTCACGTGCGAGAGAAACAACTGTCGCGCATGAGAACTAGCAACAAACTGAAGCGAACGCGAGAATGTGAACACCCGCTCGTATTCGTCGCGAGGTCCTTTGACTCGTGCGCAAAAAACCGCTCCGGACGCGAGCGTCGTGAGTGGCGAGGTGAATGGCGAGGCGAGGAACGAATGCCCGTTTACACATTCGCCTCGCGACTCACTGCGGGCCTCGCCTCGCCACTCGCGCGAGAATGTAAATCACTTACAAACGTAATATTAAAAAATAGTAACAAACATAATACGGTACTAGCCTGTATTTCTATACTAGTAAATTAAAGAGGAAAAGTTTGTTTGTTTGCATTGAATAGGCTCCGAAACTACTAGACCGATTTTGATGAAATTTGGAACAGATACAGATTAGACTACGGGGAAGGACATAGGCATAGACTTTTTATCGCGGAAAAATGTACGGGTACCACGGGATTTCCTTTTGCGCGCACGAAGTCGCGTGCAACATCTAGATAACATACATGAATAACGCTCTAAACAATAAGACAGTTTAAAAAAGGAACGGTATACTAAAAGTTATTATTTTCAAAGTAATTATCTCCGACGACCTCTGTGGGTCAGTGGTTTAGCGTGTTGGTGTTCTAACCGTTACTGGTTTGAATCCCGCCGAAAACAAAAAGATTTTCTGTGTTCCTTGATCATGGATGTGTATTAAATATGTGTATAAAATAATAAAAAATCTTAAATATGTGTGTAGTATAAAAGTATTAAATATATTTCCGTTGTCTGGTACCCGTAACACAAGTTCTTCGAGAACTTACCACGGGACCAGATTGATGTGGTGTTAAGCATCCATAGATAGATATATTATAACTACGAATTGTTTGAAGCATCTTTTTGTATTTTATGTAAGCAAATAAATTATGTTGGTTTTTACAGTAATGTTGTAAAAATAAACAACTTTTTTGTGACTTTGAAATGCACCTAATTAAAAAATACGCATAAAATTTTAATTATTTTTAACCGACTTCCAAATAAAGGAGGCAGTTATACATTCGACTGAATATTTATTTATATTTCCCCTTTTAAATTCGGCAAAAAATTTAACTATTTCTCTTCTAAATCTTCATAATTTTGAAGACGGTACCAGCCCGAACAACATCCTGATGAAACAATATTTTATAGAACTCACGTTCAAGTTGGCTGGTACCGACTTCAAAGAAATAGTTAAAAATTTGCCGTATTTAAAAGGAAAATTATATAGAAAATGAGTTTTATTTTATACTTTTTGTGTTTTTTTAGAAAATAAGTTTTGTTTCATACTTTTTTATGCATATTCACTTTGGAAGTCAGTTATAATTTTTGGTTTAATTACATTTTAAATCATGTTGTAATACCTAATTATTTCTTAATGTTAAGAGAAAACAAATTATTACATGTACCTAAGTAATTGTATGGGACTGTATTTTTCCACTAGGTTTTTACCGCCGGCTCTGATCAGACTCGAAGATAGCAAGGTTACACCGATTCGGGCAGAACTGGGGCGTATATAATAACACACTGATTTGAGGAGAACACCTGGCTCAGGACAATGCCGTATAGGGAGCACAAATGTACTCTTCTAACTTTCATATTAGCTATCTCTCTCTTATTTCTCTATACGGCTATTTTTCCATAATTTTCCCTAATTTCCCTTTATTTCCCTTGAGCCAGGATAAGTGAAACGCATAACGTGAAATTCTTTATTTACCATAAAACAATACATAATCACACAGTTTACATATATATACTTAGTAATACACAACTTAAAATTACAAGTTTATGAAAACCATATATTTTTCACCATTATAATCTAATTTTCTCTTACTGTTTACCTAAACGTTATTTACTTTAGCCACTAATTTTCCCTATGTACAACACTAATTTTCCAAGCGAAATAAGCTACGGTTAAGAAATTATAACGAAAATAAACTCGTGACTCTAAAACAATTATTTACCACTATTTTAATGAATTTAACACTTATATACAACACTTATATTCACTATTTTCACTCTTAAGAGTTTATGTACTATTTACTCACAGTTTTTAGAAACGTTTTAGAGCACTGATAAGCGTTCATTGTCTTTAAATTCACTTTTGTTGAGGCGAGGCCGCTGTCCTTAACAGTAATTCCGTTACAATCCTCTTTAGTACCTACCGTTACTATAACTTGGCGCTTTACCTACATAAATTCAGTAAATGCGCTATGTGCTACAACTACTCTTACTCTATGAATTTCAGCTCACAATGGAGAGGCCAACATGAAATGGAAGGAAACGTCTGAAACGATCACATTTCACTGGCTCTTCTGTTGTGCTCTCAGAATTAATAATAATTATTCTAAATTATTCCTAGGGTTTTTGTCTGCATTCTATTTTAAGTATAAAATAGAACAAGGAAAGTGGTCACGTTTTACCCAGCTTCGTTTCCTACACGCAAAAACTAATAGCAAGGCTCTCCAGCCTTGCTATCAGTTTTGGCGTGTAGGAAGCGTATCAAAAATTTCGTGGAAATTATTCGCGGAAGTATGTTAGGATCTATATTCATACTAAAACAAAACGATACGCGATATGGCGTTGCTCTAGCTGCTAGTGTATCACTGATCTATATAAATAGCTATATAGATTAATTTAAATAAAATGAAATTATACCCTTTATAATAATATGTTTATACCTAAAATTGCACTTTTATCATGTATTGTAATATTATAAGTATGTACTATTTATTTATCATTTTATTTTATTTAAAATATCAATATACAAACATTTATTCTTTATTCAGTTATGTCTTCATATAATATCTATCTACTAAAGTGTATTTTCTGTGTCTACTGCTAAAAAAAAAACATAGTGGTCCTGAAAATCAGCGTTAGGTCTATTTGACCTAACATAAAGCTGATGACTAGCGTTTTTGTGTAATACGCTTCCTTTATATCTGCTCTTTTAAGCACGCTTATATTAGAGTGGATTTCAACAACTAGCATTTTTTTACTAATTTTGGTGGAAATTTTTGTTTATGATTTTTTTCTATTCAATTTGATTTTAGGTGTTAGAGAGTACTATCTTTTAATTAAATTATCAACAAGAATAAGAATATTCCCTTAAATAATCATGTTATTCCTGACACCAAAATTGACCTCCCACCAAAATTGGTTTTTTGACACCAAAATTGAAAATGATACCACCAAAATTATATTAGGATGGAAAAAACCTTGTACTGCAATAAAAAATAATAATAAAAATTACCTTTTGGTAACAGATCTACTGACTGCCTTGGCCCTTGCCTGCCTGAATAACTTTACCTTAAAATTCATGTCATGTCAAGCTAGCCGGCAGCTATAAAGATGGACATAACATGTACTACTAGCATATAAAGATGAATCCTAATGGCTGTACCTACTTATATATTTTAAAGACTAACCGAATATATAGCATATTTTAACAAAATATCATCTTAATATGATTGTCTAGTTTGAAAGATGATCCCATGACTGGGCAACATATTTTATTAATAAAAAAAATGTACCAATAATAATCTAACATTTTATTATTCGTGATAAAAGTATAAAATAACTTTTTGTGATACTAACCGAATGAAATAATATGTTGGGCATATAATTTGTAATTATCATTTATTATTAATTATTCCCACAAGTTACAACTAATTACAGTCTTTAATTTTCAACAGTCCTTAAGAGCATTGATCGGCGCGCGACTCAGATTTCACGAAAAACGCTACTTTTCAAATGCGTCTATATCTAACAAAAACTGGTTATTCTGATTTTTATATATAAAAAACACTAGAAAATATTGTGTTCTAATTTTTCCCTTATCATTTATTTTTAAATAATTTCAATCTTTTGAATAAAACTGACAAAACTAACCGGAAGTTTTTACAACTTTAGGTACAGGGGCATTTTCAAAACATATAATAGCTAAAACCGCTTCCATTTTTTAAAAAGAAAAAAATCTTTACAAACTTGATGGATCCTCTTCTAGATTCTCTATAACTCAAATTATTTTTATATATGTTTCTATCTCATAAAAATAAAATTTAAAGAATGCGAAATTATCAGGAATTATAGTTATTTAAAATCATGATATTTATGTATTTTACTCGCTCCTTTTGTTTCTTACTTACATAATGTATGAGAAGAACCTTTTATGTATTTAAATTTTTAACTAAATTAGTTTGACGAATTTTATATGAATTTTTAAAACTACTGTATTTATCGAGGCGCACGAGCGTTTCCAAATACTGTTGTAAACGCTCGTGCGTCTCGATTTATTAGGTACAGGGGCATTTTCAAAACATATAAATGTTTTGAAAATGCCCCTGTACCTAAAGTTGTAAAAACTTCTGGTTATTTTTGTCAGTTTTATTCAAAAGTTTGAAATTATTTTAAAATAAATGATAAGGGAAAAATTAGAATACAATATTTTCTAATGTTTTTTACATATAAAATCAGAATAACCAGTTTTTGTTAGATATAGACGCATTTGAAAAGTAGCGTTTTTCGTGAAATCTGAGTCGCGCGCCGATCAATGCTCTTAAGCTCTTTTACAACGGAGTAAGGAGTGTAGTGTAAGTTACTTAAAAAATAATTTCTTTTCTTCTCAGTTCTTCAAGCTTGAGAGGATCTTTTCTGATGTTTTCTTTTCTCTTTCTTTCTGACTCTCTCTTTCTTTGTAACTGCTCTGCTCTATTTTGTTTAGTTTTATTCTTCGGCTTCCTGTAACAGAATACCTTCTTAATTTGAAAATATCTATCTACAGGATAAAAAAATAGTGCTATGTAGGGTCCCTTATAGAGTTTACTGTGAAAGTATCAGCATTTTTTGTGATTTGTATGGGCAAGTCCCTTAGCATTATGAGTTTGATCACATAAAAGTAAAAAAAAAATACTTTTTCAGCGCTGTTATCTCGAATAGGTATAGTTAATAGCCAAAGTAGAAAAGGGACACAATTGTAATACGACCTATGTCCCAATATCTTCCTAAATATTTTTTAATAAAGTATGTACTAAAGAAACCATATAAATATCCAATTTTAGGAGAAAAGAACAAATATCAATGATGATAAATTAACTTCATAAGATACGTGCGAGCGCGCTCAATTAGTTCAAAATTCAATGCAGTTAAAAAATCAATATTATAGACAGGAAAGTAGGTATATAGTAAAATTACGAGGCAAGGGAAAAGAGGGCACAAGGCGGTACATTGTGCTATTATCATAATATTTCGACTCATATTCGATTTTATAGTAATTACATTAATATTTAATTCGATTTATCAATTGATTTTATAATTTTGGTCTCATGAAGCAATGTTGGTGTTAGTAAATAAACATTTTTATTTGAATTTTCTAATTTTGGTGTAAGGAAGCAATTTTGGTGGGTCTAAAAATGCCACCAAAACCACCAAAATTGTCCCACCAAAATTGGAAATTGCGAGAAAAAAATTCTTAAAAAAAACTACGTGTACTAAAATAATAACATATTTACTAAACAATAAACAAACTAAAACTCTACCATTACTCAAAATAACAATAAAATATTACTGCCACAAGTATGATTATTTAAGTACACCAAAATTGCATAAAATCGGGGGTGTTGCAATGAAACGGTTTACTTACATTTTTGTCGGGAAACTGGTACGACACAGCACATAAACACCTCCTAAGCCCGTTAGCGCGTGACTAAATGAAGTGCATGACGTAATTTGTATGCTTTAGGAATCACTGGTGTTTTGTAGAAATATCGTTTTGTAAATGACACCAAAATTGGAAAATTCTCGGCGACAGACCTAAATTGTGCCTGTAAAACTATACTACAGTATTTAATATAATAAAATTGATATATTTTGAATAGTCAACTATTATAAAACGACTACATAAAAATTAAAATCTAATCCTACGTCTAGTTTTTAGTTAATCGATCTTGATATTGAGTGAAATAGGTCGGCGACAAGCCACCAAATTGGGAATCGCCTATATTTGCTTAATTTTATTGGAAAATAATTATTATTTTTAAAATATAATGATAGGGCCATATTATAAACGTTGTGCTTTACGATTAAAACAAAAAATAAAAACAATATCTTGAAAAAATAGCATAGTTTTCAGCCTTGCCGCGTAAAAAAGCGGTTTGGGAAATCCAGTCATTAACTTCACCTGTACGTAAGCTTGTTTGCTTGCTTGTATGTATCTATCAATACAATGCGGTCGCCAAGCAACCGTTTGAAGTTATTCCACGCGTTACACCGCACACGTGCTGTGAGTTGTGGCTTTTGCTCGTGTTGTGCCACACGCCAACTCTCGCCTAATTATAATTAGGCGAGAGTTGGCGTGTATGCTTTATTAAATGGACCTCTATCTTACAACAGTCTAGTATCTACAAAAGTTGAAAATAAATATACTTTAAATAAACTAAAAAAAAACACGCTTTTAAAGAATATCGAACTAAGAAGTTGAAAATAATTTTTAAATTTTTAAAAATTAACTTAAAACAGTAGTATATAAAAAATACTAGTATAATTGAGGGAAAAGCGTGGGTCGCTCGATATATGAAAATTATGGCACAAAGCGCCCCACGCTTTTCCCTCAATTATACTAGTATTTTTATATACTACTTATTGTTTTAAGTTTATTTTTAAAAAAATTAAAATTATTTTCAACTTTTTAGTTCGATAGTTTTTTTTAAATTTATTTTTATCATTTTTTTTTTCATATTTCTGATGTGTTTTTTGTAATTGTAACTTTTGTAAGCAGTGTATTTTCACAAAAAAACTTTTATTTATTTATTTATCTATTGGGAATCGTATATATTTTCATGTTGTGAATAAAGTTCAATTTTGAATAGCTTTCGCTTATTGTCACGTCGTGAACTGACCCTTACGATCTCGCGGCATATAACAATATTTTATTGCTCGAGTAGCTTTAAAGTTATCAGAATACAAATGTGGCTTGAGTGCTATACAATTTGTTGATTAGGAACTGTATTGTGCGTAGTATTATAATTGAATGCAAGTCCTCATTGCGTTGTGAACTACCGAGCAGTATTAAGTGTAGTTGTGTTGTATTGTTGACTAATTATAGAATCATAGACGTGAGAACTGTTTGAAAAACAATCGCATAAAATTCAATAAAATTATTATTGTAAATTAATAATTGAATAAAACTGCGTACTAAATTAAATTATAATATTATCACACATAAAATAATATTATATGATATTATATAAAAGTGGTTATGGCGATTGCGATGCCTTCTTCATTCATTAAAATATATTATGTCGATACCTATACTTTTTTCTACAAAAATCACCGTTTTTACGTACAGCCAAAATACTAGCTAGCGCTCGAGACTGCATAACCATAAGTAAGACACTTTCTCTATCTATGACATGACATAGGATATTTTTCTAAATACAGTCTATTTAGACCAGTAATATTCCCGTCTAATAACGCCAGAAAGTCGCTCAATGTTTGCCAAGGACATGGCTGCAGCGCTTGGGGGCACAAAAACAATTTACTGTTCTAAGCCAGGACTGACGTTGCAAGGGTCCTCACGAGCCAACGTATTTCCTTCTCAAAGGTAAGACCTAAGGCTACAGGATCTTGGTATCACAACTTTTGTATCGACGTACTTGAAGTCCTGACACACGGAAACAGAATGCAATCTTTTTTCCAAAAAAGAAGCAACGTTTTATAGTTCGTTGCTGTTTCCTTATTAAATTTTTAAATAATTATTACTTATTACTTTTATTTACTCGCATGCTATAAAATCAGTTATGCCTAAAGTTTTATAACAGACGACATGATAATAATAAAAAAATATTTATTTGTTACACAGTTACAAAAATAAAAAACGTCACGATTTATGTGGAATAACATGTGCAAAATGAAGGCCTTACAGCTCAAAGCGGTTTCCTTCAGATAATCACACCTAGTTCTGTATCTGTAATTCGCTTATTTTCTGGCAGTCTATTAATAAAATAACTATAATAATTTGATGTGAGTGGCAAATTAGTTTAATTCAGCGCAAGTAATTTAGCACCATAGTAATATTATTAGTTAACTAGGAGTTAACCATAATTCCCTCTTTCAAAATAAATTAAATATTCAACTATAACTTATGAAGAAACTATTTAAAAATCTGAGTTTCAAATATATCAGTGAGAGCGATGTAACTTTAGATGAATATAAAATTACTCATGTTAAAAGGTATTTGCATGGATTTTAAAATGTTACTCGAAACATAATGAGAATTCGAATAATGTTTGAATCTCATTCCATTTAAAAATCACTGACGCGAAAAAAGTTAATGAGTATAATAGAATCTTATTTATGAATTCGCAATTCTGTAACAAAAATACATTGTTGAATCAAAAAGCAATAACGCTAACAATGAGATGGGAAAAACGAAACATTCTATTCTAGTCATGTCCACAAACGGCTTATTATGCATATAATAAACGTTAATCAAATAAAGGAGAAAAAACATGATATTTATGACGTCATAAATATCGAAGTCTCAAACGCAAGGAGGAAAATCTCGCCGCCCACTACCAGCGCCGTAAATCGCCGATTCTGAAGAGCCCTGTAGTTGAAATGTATCCCATTTCACTTCGCCTCACTTTTTCCCGACTAATTGCATGTTTCTTCGCAACATCTGCTGTCTTTTAATTAATGATTCGATACATTTTGTCGCTGGAGAACTAGCTTAGGCTTAATGGCTTAAGTTTCTCTTTGAAATTAATTGTCTCAAATGCTGTCTTTTGACAATCGTCGTTTTTTTCAACCATTAGTAACATCGTTTTACAGTACGTAACACATATACCTACAGTATATACCTAATATATATTTTATATCACCTTGAAAGAAATCGCATTCCTGAATAATATATTAATTAAATTTTCTTCTCGTGTTTGACGAAAATTTTTCAACATTGTGCAAGAATAAAATCAGCATTTTACTTGATAAAATGAAGGAGGTTTTATGTTCTTTGACGCGCCCTCACTTATCTTGCGGACAATAAAAAGAGTTTATCTAAATTCAGTACCTTGTAACTGCGGGTGGAAAATAGTTTATAGTACTTCCGGTAGACTTGACCACATTCTGTCTAACCGTTTTTATGGATAATTCTTTTATTTTGTAATGGTGAGCAATAAAGTGTTTTATTATTATTATTATCATTAGACTTCACATTAAGGAAATCGTAGCATGAAAAGTAGGACGTGTTGGTTGTTGTAGATGTAGGTAGTACTTGTAGTTTGTAGGCGTAGGAGTAGGTTGTAGGTATAGTTATTGATGTAGAAACTTTAGGCGTATGTGGGTAGTTATTTCGTTCTTTCAGTTCATAGTTAAGACAGAAAATGGACTGTCGGGGGTGAGTAATATTATTTACAGTACCTAGTAATTATAATTAATATTAATATTATTATTGAATGAATTTGATAGTAAAATAATTTTGGTAACAGTAGATAATAAAGATTAAGTTAAACCTTAACAAAATAACAAGATTTCCTCAATGGAAGTTTAAAAAGCGATTAATATAGTATTTTCAATAAAAGAAGAAAAGAAAGCTAATGGGCCAGCAATGACAGCTTAACGTACACCGGACGCGGCCATTACTGGCCACGATAAATGACCTAAAGCCACACTCGCTAATGCCCCAGATAATGCCATCTTACACTCGAATCGCAAATAATAGATTGGTTTAATGTTTCTCTTGCACCATTATTGTTATCTCCACCCTAATCTCTATTGAGCAGTTTGTAGAAAGATAATTGTATATAGCTTTAGGGTCTTATTCTTATCAGGTGGGTTATCACTTATCACACGCGTGCGGGTCTCGTCCGTATGCAGGCTGCCCGCAACCTGTTACTATTCGTACATATTTTTCCATTCATGCGTGCGCGAACTGGAATATAATATTTTTTCAGCAGTTATAAATGATGGAGATAGAGTTTAGCAATATGGGGTTCTTTTATTAGAATGAGCCTCGTTAGTGGCGGTTCCTAAACGCAGACCGACTGATAGTGTGAAGGTGTGGTTATCCAACAGAAAATATACATACATACATATAATCACGCCTTTTTCCCGTAGGGGTAGGCAGAGACCGCCTCTTTCCCATAGGGGTAGGCAGAGACCACTTCATTCCACTTGCTACGATCCTTACACACTTGTTTCGCTTCGTCCACTTTCATTCTTACCTTTCATTCCTCCTCTTACATTCAACGTAGCGAAGCGTCTCTCCATGGGCCACTTTTCGCCTCCGCGAGAACGAGACGTGATGGGTGGCGAACCACATCGCCGCCATTTTGGATAATTAAATTATTTTTATGATTATCCATTGCGTTCCCACGGATTTGCGGAGGGAGTAGGAATAGAGAAAGGGAAGGATAGGTGGTGTGGAAAGGAACATTGGTAAGTTAGAGTGGGAAATAGGAAAAGTAGGATATTACCGCCCAGGAGGGGAAGGGATAGGACAGTAATAGCTAGGAAAGCCGGGGTCGCGTACCCGTATACCTACTATACCACAACTACCGGACAGGTAAGTTGGGATGAGTACCCCATGACATCAGAAAAGTAAATAATATTATTTTATTATCAAATGGAATAAAAATTACATTAAAAGGTCAGTGCTTCATCCAGGTTTTGTGTTCATTTTGTTTCCTACATTGGAACGAACACTAGGGAATATTTTCATTCCACACACGAAGCTTTGTAGCTCGGCTCAACTTTTAGTTTATACAGCTTCAGAATCCGTGGGAAATAATAAAGTATACGTTTTGTTTAAAAAGGACATAGTAAACGAATTTCAACATATTTAAATTTTTTTATTTAAATGCATACTTTGTTGGTAAATTTAGCTACTTTTTATCATGAAAACATTTGACATCGTTAGTTTGATTTTAGTAGCCTAAGCAATGGTTAATAAAAGGACAATAATATCACATATACTAAAGCCTAGGTCCTTTTACTACTTGTCCTATGATGTAACATACTTCTATTCATATTATATTCTATTACGAATAGGCAATCGGACTAATTTTTTTATTGCATAAATGAATAGTACTCTTAAATATGAGTAACTTCTCAGAATAAACCGTATATCAAAAGTCAATATTTTCAAAGGTACAGCGATTTGTATAAAAAATTTCGCGAGCCTCCTAAAAACGCTCCATACTCGACATACAAATGACGTCACTTGTAGGTTATAGTATATGAAGTATATGGCCGCAGGAATATATTTGTAAATATCTTCGATATTTGTGCGTTTAAGTTCATACTTACCATAATGAATGTTTTTGTATAAGATGTGAGTAAACTAATGATGTAGATTTTGTTTACCAATTTCGCAAAAAAAAATATTTTTTTTTTGGTATAAAGACTCGCGAAATTTTGTATACAAATCGCTGTACCTTTGAAAATATTGACTTTTGATATACGGTTTCTTCTGAGAAGTTACTCATAATTAAGAGTACTATTCATTAATGCAATAAAAAAAATCAGTCCGCTTGCCTATTAGTCTAGCAGTCTAGCTATTCAAAGGGGGAACGCTGCCAGTATCTTCAGAACCTTGCCTAAAGTACGTTAGTAATATATATATTCTTTGCCTAAAGGGACTCCTTTTAATAATATATTTTAGTTATTATTTATATTATATTTTTTAAGGTTTTTAGGTTTAAGGTTCATTGTTCTATGTTAATAATATGTATATTTTTCTGGTAAAAATAAGATGTTATTTTTTGTGTTTTATACAGTAATAATTATAATAATATGCTTATTATTTAAATAATACGGGTAATTAAAATGTTGTACGTTCTATACCTAGATCTTTCTTTTTTAGGTGCTCTAAAAATTCACGAAGTAAAATGTATGACGATGTATTATAATACACATTGTAATTTTTTCCGACGCATTACATAATTCTGCCTTTTTTCCATTTGTCCTTGGCGATATTACAAGCTTAGTTCTCATGCCAAGATTCTGCCATTAATTAGGTGCACTTAAGTATCAATATAACCTTCGCAGCGCTGCAAAATTCACAAGAGTGTTCGATTCAACTACAAACTTCTTGTAAACTATTCGAATATTTTACACTAGTTGATACCCGCAGAAACATGTCGTGTATAATATACGTAATTACTTAAATGTTATTTAATTACCTATATAGAATCAATTTTGTATTAAAAATATATATAATAGAACAATAATAATATAGTAATAATAACAATAATTTAAATATATATTTATTAAATCCACACCATATTGTATTTAGATAGTATTTTTTTATATTAATTGTAGTAACTTACTTCTTATTTAATAATATTGCAACAAGTTCACACTAACATACAAAATGGTAAATATCCTTACGAAATAATTTGCGTCACACTTGCCCTCACACGTGTCACTATTAATTAAATGATCGTCTCGAAGTGCGAACTAATGGAATTAGGCTTCTCACAATATTTCGCACAATTTTCGCGCAAAATTATGTGAATCACATAGCGCTGTCCGCATTACAGCGTAATTTGAAAATTAGCTTTTCTGGATAGACGCCAAGGGCACTGCGGTTTTGTCACACTATGTTATATAATGACGTGTCAGCTCGTATCTCCGAAATGGAGGCGTAAATATCATCAAGTTTGGTATACTTATGTTGCTGGTTACTTACACAACTTAATATAATTACGGCTTGTATTTTTACCGGAATACAGCAAAACCAAAAGAAGGGGTAAAGATTTTGGCAGTCTATATGTATTATGTATACCTATGTTCCACCGTCGCGCCTATACTTATGGTACGATTTCAATAAATGAGATGTCAATAGATTTATACTACAGCCTTCTTAAATCCGGCCAGACGATTACGGCAGATGTCTATTGCCAGCAACTGCAAATCATGATGGAAAAGCTAGCTGCTAAACAACCGAGGTTAGTCATTCGCTCTAGGCCACTGCTGCTTCAGGACAACGCTAGACCTCACACTGCCCGGCGGAGGGGCTCAATAGTCTGGAGTACAAGTACTCAGGGTGCTTGCAGTTCGGGCTATTGCGAATTTAGGCCGAGAAAGCTCTCTGTATCTCTCTTAACCAGAAGAGAGGACAAGAGATGCAGTTGGAGGAGCAAAACATCTCATCTCGCTGTCGTGGAGAGATTGGAAAATTTAAGTCTCGCCATGGCAGTGAGTTGGATGCTGGAAGTTTTAGCTGCAAAGGCTGGATTTACTCCTTAAATCTTCTTGAGTGTCATACGTCTTTCTTTGTGAAAAGTCATGTCATTGTCAAAATGATATTCTTTGGTTAATTCTGATCTAATCCGCCATGTTTTATTTTACGTTGTGTTGCTCTCCTTGACGAATTTATTTTAAATGTGCATTGAAACGAAGTGAAATAAAATAAAGGATAGAAAACAGTTACCTACTATATTATGTAGCTATATTTACATATAGTGTACATAGGGCTGGCCCACGCCTCATATATTTCTAGAACATCTCTTTTAACGATTTAATAATAGAGTAACACAAGGTACTTAAAAGAGTGAAACTAAACATTTAAGATGAGCTAACGACACAAACTAAAATAAAATAACAAATATGTATTAAAATAATTATGTTCACTCAGTGAGATTTTTGGAATTGTGAACGCTTTTTCACAACTTTATCTAACGGTTACAGGTTTCACGCGGGCCGCAGATAAAGGCCCGGCGGGCCGCATGCGGCCCGCGGGCCGCGGGTTGGGGATAGCGGGGTTACAAGATATTTTTTTACAAAATGCACCCAGGAAAATGATTCAACTGTGCCATGGAAGTAAACAGGAAGACTATTCAGTTTTCGGATTTGTGGGTAAATAAGGATGTGAGTCAGCCGCTAAAGAGCCTCTACTTCAAAACAACTCCGTTCTGTTTATAACAAAGCTTAATATGGGCCGCTATTATAATGCTACCGATTTAAATTTTAGTTTTCAGTACGCACTGTTTATACAAAAGGCAAAACTGATTGACTAATGTAAAAAGGCACAGGCCAAACCTTCAAGGCTAGAAATTTGAAATTTTGCACACGTATTTCTCATAGGACGTAGGTGTGCATCCACTAAGGAAGGATTTTTAAAGATCAACCCCCAAGGGTGTAAAATAGAGGATGAAAGTTTGAAACCTAATTTCAAGCGGGCGAAGCCGCGGGCAGTTAATGCTAATAGAAATATAAGGCGCAATAACACACAAACACATTAATTTGGTCTAATTTCTTTTTTTTTTTCATTTAGGATGTAAAAGTAAAAAAAATGGGTAACCGGGCTTCTGATAAATAAAAAATAAAAAAACACAAAAATATATGTGACCGGAATTCAAACCCACTATATTCCGAAATTTCTTACCAAGAAAAAATTTTATATACGCATACCAAACTGCCAATTAGACTGTATAATATATAGAAAATATAGATAGCTTAAAAGTTTCCTAGGAATAAGACTTAGCTAGATCGATTTTTCTCTTCCAAAATTCAACGCATAGGTACCTACAGACCCTACTAAACATGGTATTGCTTGCAAGTTGCAACCGTTTTCTAGAAACTGATTATAATTATACAAGATTGTCTCGTCGGAACGGAGTGTGGTTCACATAGTATACGTTATACATAACGGAGTTGCATTGAAAATACACAGCTATTAGCGAAACAAAAATAAACAATTCTATAACTGCCAATGTAGTAAAATTGTTCATTTCAAACATGGCGTGATATTCAACAATCCATTAACTAGGATAGTTTTACTAACAACTTGTTTGGAAAAAGGATGAATGTATGGATTTATGTAACACGAGTTGAATAATGTTATCGAAACTAGTTAACATGGCCACAAACTATCGTTCAATAAATAAGTATCGGCTTTGTGTTCGATGAGTTGCAATTTTCTTTTGGATTTTACTAGACATTTGGTTTATAGCGTGTTTGGTTTGGTTAATAGGTAGGGTAGTATACATGTAAAGTATTGAGTTTAATTTATTCATTCAGAATTATCGAGGTAGTACTTAAAAAATATATAACATTTATATTTAGTTTTGTAATCAGTAGGTACAAATTACAAAAAAATATATATATTTTGCTATTTCAGTAAAAAAATCTACACCACTATTTACAATAGGCTACACGAATGAATTTTTTTTATTGGATAAATGAATAGTACTCTTAAATATGAGTAACTTCTTAGAAGAAACCGTATATCAAAAGTCAATATTTTCAAAGGTACAGCGATTTGTTTGCAAAATTTCGCAAGTCCCGTGAAAACGCTCCATACTAAAGTCGTACGTAGCTATGACGTCACGTCCATGTAAAATCGTATGAAGTATACGGCCGCAGGAACATATTTGTAAATATCTCCGATATTTGTGCGTTTAAGTTCATACATACCATATTAAAAGTTTTTGTATATGATGTAAGTAAACTAATTATGTAGGTTTTGTTTACTAATTTAGCAAGAAAAAAAAAATTTTTTTTGTACTTTTTAGATGTATCTAATGACTAAACTATAAATAAAATATTATATTTTTTTACATTTACGAAGTAGTAATGCCTTAAAATTTCTGAATACATTAATGAAACTTAATATTTTAGATGTAGTCGTGTACCCAATTATAGAATAACAATCATTATAGTAAGTACGAACTTAAATGCACCGGAAATAATTATCATTACTAGTAAAACTATCATACAACTTGTGACTTGGTATGGAGCGTTTTTCGAGAATTGCGAAATTCTATAAACAAATCGCTAACTATATGTATATATATATATATATATATATATATATATATTATATATATATATATATATATATATATATATATATATATATATTATATATATATATATATATATATATATATATATATATATATATATATATATATATATATATATATATATATATATAATACGTTTGTATATTGGTTTAGACAAAGAATAAACTCGCGTTGCTCTGAAATAAGAGTTTTATTATAACGCTTTTACATTACAATTAAACATTACAATAAAATATTACTAACTTTAGAAAACATACCTGAAATAAGAGAAACGACAATTAATGTTTATTCCTCACTATTTCAACCATTCACTTAATTTTTATATCTTTCTCTGATTTCAACTTGTAACGATTAAATGCAATTTTCATAGTCATCCTTCGTCTTCTATCTCTGCCATTTTGTAACTTGTACCACAGATAGCCAAATAGTTGTCTACTAACAAATGCGCGCCAAATTTAAATTAAAAAGGAAATACATTTCCTTTATATCTCCCCCCCTAAGCAGAGAAAATTTTACCATGAATTTTCAAATAACAATAATTTTTACTCCAATTCAGGAACTGGAATTAGTTTCGTGATATGAAAAATGTTGGATTCTGTCTTTTTGTGCCCAGTATCTATTCTATATATAGTGCTAGATATTTTTTCCAAAATTTTATATGGTCCAATTCTTAGTTCGTCTAATTTCTTTCTGTTCAGCTTATTTCCATTTTCAACGTATATCAGATCACCTACTTTAAATTCATGAAGTTTTCGGTTTTTGTCAAATATTGTCTTATTATAATCATGTGATTTAATAGTATTCTCAAATGCAATATTTTTGTCTCGAATCCAATCATCCTCAGTTTTATGTTGTTTTAACTCTTTCGGTAAAATAGCAACATCTCTCCCAAATAATAGGTAGCTTGGTGTGTAGCCAGTGACCGTATGTGGAGTATCATTATACTTCTTTATACATTCTTGGGCTATGGTTGTCCAGGCTCTTGTATTTCCTTTTTCGTTAATTTTACATCTAATTTTATTTACTAAGGTCTGATTTAACCTTTCATTCAGACCATTGGAGAAAGGTGCATTAACAGCTGTGAACACAAGAGGTATTTGTTTTTCATCTAAATATTTCTTAAACTCCTTTGAATTTATCCCTGGGTATTGGTCCGAGAGTATCATACCAATATTAAAAGTTTCGGGTATTTTAGACACTAAATTAATGAAGTCACTAGAACTCTGTGTTTTTGAGGTGAGGATAAATGCATGTCTTGTGAAATGGTCAACTAACAAGTGAAGATATCTTTTTGTTGACCTTGAACCTCCAAAACCCCCAATAGTGTCTATGGAAACAATCTCAAATGGTTCCTTAGCTGGTCCTAATTGAGACATCATACCAAATTTATGTTGACCTCTTGATTTATTCTTTAAGCACGTGTCACAGTTTCTACAAATATTCTTAATATTTTCCATTAAATTCTTTGTCACATAATATGGGCTTATAGTATATTGCAATTGTTTCATTCCAATATGGCCCAGCTCGTTATGTATTTTTTTTAAAAACTTTATACTGAATTCTTCTGATATAATAACTTTTTCCTTCTTTCTACTTTTCTTTAAATAAATGTTGTGTTTTTCAATCAATTTACTTCTATTTTTTTGAATATCTTCATTTTTATTTTGGTCTAACATAATATCCTCCAAAGTAATTAAGTTAACAACTTTTAATTTTTCTTCTGTATTTTTATCTGATTCTAGTACCGGATTCCTGCTTAGACAGTCTGCTTCTATGTTTCGTTTCCCAGGTGCATATTTTATTTTAAAATCATACTGTGACAGATAATATGTTAAATCGCCTAAGTCTTCATCTGGTCTGGCTTTTAAATTCAAGTTTTCTAGTGGCTTGTGATCGGAGTACACTGTGAATGATCTTCCTATCAACCAAAATTGCCAGTATCTCACAGCCTCCTTAATGGCCAAACATTCTAGGTATATCGCCTTTTTTTTCTTTTGTGCATTATTAAGTTTTTTCGAGAAATACGCCACTGGTTTTTCTTCTCCGTTTGGTTGTATCTGCTTCAAAATGGCTCCGATACCTTCTAATGAAGCATCAGTGTATATGTTGATAGGTAAATCCTTATCATAAATTTCTAGTATAGGTTTTGAACATAATAATTTTTTTATAGTATCAAATGCTTCTTGACATTTAATAGACCAAACAAATTTTTGATTTTTCCGAAGCAGATTATGCAAAGGGTGCAGTATTATAGCACTGTTTGGTATAAATTCATGATAAAAGTTTATTTTCCCCAAAAACTGACGTATATTTTTTTGAGTTTTCGGAACTGGAAATTCCCTTATTGAAATCATGTTATCATTAATTGGTCGAATAGAATTGTCTTGGATAATATGTCCCAAGTACTTTACAGAGTCCGATGCGAATATGCACTTTGTAAGTTTTAATCTGAAGCCTTCCCTTGTGATAGCTTCCAGTAATTGTGTAAGATGGCTTATGTGATCTTCAAATGTCTTCGAGAATATCAGTATATCATCAATATAATTAACTGCAAAATCATTTAGGTTGTATTTTTTTAAAATTGTACTTAAAATTCTTTGGAAAATAGCCGGTGAAGTTTTGAGTCCAAATGGTAAACAAGTCCACTGGTAATGACCTTCCTGGGTGACAAAAGCTGTTTTTTTCCGGTCTTCGACACGTAGAGGGATTGCCCAAAAAGCAGAATTTATATCTAAGGTAGAGAAATATTTACAGTTTCTAGTTTTTACCATCAGATCGTCAATGAGTGGAAACGGTTGAGCCTGCGGTACCACTATTTTATTCAAATCCCTGAAATCTATACACAGTCTGGACTTTTTATTCTCTTCTTTTTTAAATGCTAGGGTAACGGGTGCAGAAAATGGGCTGTAAGATTCTTCAATAAGTTTATTCTCAAGTAACTTACCTACTTGTGCCTCTATTTCTTTCTTGTCTTCCACTGTGCATCTGTATGGTCTCTTACTACAATACTTATCCATTATTAAATCAATTCTTGACTCATACCCATTAACTGTGCCAACATCATATTTGTCTTTTGCAAAAACTGTTTTATATTTAGAAATTAATTTAATTATTTCATGCTGTTGTTTCTCCTTTAAATGATTTATTTTTATTTCAAAATCCTTATTTATATGTTCATTAAAATTAATCTTATGCTGTATTTGCCTTTTCTTATCATTTTCTATTTTTGTATCTAGTCTCAATGTAGATTTTTCCTCAATTCCTTTTTGTGAAATGATTAAGTTTTCATTTTGAATTAATTTATAATCTTTTATCAGGTCTAAGCCTATTAAAAAATCATAGTTTATTTTTTTCTCATCCATAACATAAATATCAACATTCTTTTCTATTTCAAATATTTTTATTTTTAATGTAACCAAGCCACTTGTCTTTGTAACACCACTAATTGTTTTTAAACTTGTTTCATTCTTGCTGCTCCCTTTTCCTTTTAATTGCAACAATTTTGAATTAATCAATGAAACATTTGATCCGGAATCATACACTCCATATAATTCAAGTTTATCATTTATCAGTAGCTTGACATATATTAATGGCGTTACAATCCGTTTTTTGGCCCAGTCATCAATTCGGCTTCAATTATAGAATTGTTGACATGTTTATAATTTCTATTCTTCGAATTTTCGTTTTCATTGGACCTAAACCAGCACGTGCCTTCGGGGTGGTAACGAGTGCCTTTATTTAATTTTTCACAAATTTTACATGGGTTTTTCTCTTCATTTTTACTCATATATTTCAAATTTGCATATTTTCTTGTAGTCACATAATTTCTTTTATTCATCAAGTGTTCATATTTACCGAGTTCATTAAATAAATCTACTGTGTCTTTTAAAGTCTCTCTGTCAATCTTGTTTAGTATAAATTCTGGTAGACCTGCTGCAATGAGATCTACTAAAGTATTTATGTCTATAGTTTTTCTCATATCCAATAATAGTTTCTCCTTTCTCATGGCGTAATCCACCAATAAGCCCTCTCTATATCTAAAAGATAATGCATAGGTCACTGGGTTCCATCCCTTGTTTATAAACGAATGACAGAATTTATCTTTCCATACAGACCAGTCTGCATTTATTGAAAATTTTATGAGCATTGAATTATACCAGTCAAGACAATTTTTATCCATAAATAATCTGAGTACTTCAATTTTACTTTCATCGGACTTAACATCACAGCGAGTGCACTCTTTTTCAAACATCTCAATCCATTGACTTGCATTTGGATTCTTTGTTGTAAATTTTTCTATTACAAATTTTTCTGCAATATTTTTTAAGTTCTGCTGCTTATTGCTACCAGTTTGTGTATTTTCCATGAATCTCACAAATAACTTTTCTAATCTATCTGTTTCTGTTGGCAATGTACTAACAGTAATGGTTTCCTCCTTACTCAATTCCTCCAGATACTGGTCATTAAATTGAATATTGTTATCTGTATCCAAATAAGCTTCAGACAGTTCTTTTGACATTGTTATCCATATTTTCCGTTTTTGGTACCTTTTCTTTAGACTATTTTTAATTTTCGTATAGGATGCTGTAGTAATTATAGCTTTATGATGGCTAACTCCCTGTAATTCTTCCGGTACGGCATATACTTTGTTGTCCGGGGTACTGATTGAGGTTATGCATAAAATATTAGATTTTCCATCACTGCCAGGTAACAGAGTGAATTCGAATTGAAGTTTTTCCATTATTTCTCGTTTTTTATAAACCAATTGTCGTTTTATAATACGTTTGTATATTGGTTTAGACAAAGAATAAACTCGCGTTGCTCTGAAATAAAAGTTTTATTATAACGCTTTTACATTACAATTAAACATTACAATAAAATATTACTAACTTTAGAAAACATACCTGAAATAAGAGAAACGACAATTAATGTTTATTCCTCACTATATCAACCATTCACTTAATTTTTATATCTTTCTCTGATTTCAACTTGTAACGATTAAATGCAATTTTCATAGTCATCCTTCGTCTTCTATCTCTGCCATTTTGTAACTTGTACCACAGATAGCCAAATAGTTGTCTACTAACAAATGCGCGCCAAATTTAAATTAAAAAGGAAATACATTTCCTTTATATATATATATATATCTATATATATAAAAGAAAGTCGTGTTAGTTACACCATTTATAACTCAAGAACGGCTGAACCGATTTGGCTGAAAATTGGTAGGGAGGTAGCTTAGAACCAGGAAAAGGACATAGGATACTATTTATCGCGGTAAAATGTGCGGTTCCCGTGGAATACTGTATTTACGAAAAGAAAGTCGTGTTAGTTACACCATTTATAACTCAAGAACGGCTGAACCGATTTGGCTGAAAATTGGTAGGGAGGTAGCTTAGAACCAGGAAAAGGACATAGGATACTATTTATCGCGGTAAAATGTGCGGTTCCCGTGGAATACTGTATTTACGCTTTTACGTAAAAACTACTTAACCGATCATCATGAAATTTGGCACGGATATAAAGTAGACTACGAGGAAGAACATAGGTTACTTTTTATTGCATAAAAATGTACGGTTCCCGTGAAATACTGTATTTACGCTTTTACGTAACTACTTACCCGATCATCATGAAATTTTGCACAGATATAAAGTAGAGCACGGAAAAGGACATAGGCTACTTTTTGTTGCAGAAAATGTACGGTTCCCGTGGAATATTGTATTTACGCTTTAACGTAAAAACTACTTAACCGATTATCATGAAATTTTGCACAGATATAAAGTAGAGTACGGGAAAGGACAAAGGCTACTTTTTATTGCAGAAAATGTACGGTTCCCGTGGAATACTGTATTTACGCTTTTACGTAAAAACTACTTAACCGATCATCATAAAATTTTGCACAGATATAAAGTAGAGCACGGGAAAGGACATAGGCTACTTTTTATTGCAGAAAATGTACGGTTCCCGTGGAATACTGTATTTACGCTTTTGCGTAACTACTTACCCGATCATCATGAAATTTTGCACAGTTATAAAGTAGAGCACGGGAAAGGACATAGGCTACTTTTTATTGCAGAAAATGTACGGTTCCCGTGGAATACTGTATTTACGCTTTTACGTAAAAACTACTTAACCGATCATCATGAAATTTGGCGCTGATATAAAGTAGACTACGAGGAAGAACATAGGTTACTCTTTATTGCATAAAAATGTACGGTTCCCGTGGAATACTGTATTTACGCTTTTACGTAACTACTTACCCGATCATCATGAAATTTTGCACAGATATAAAGTAGAGCACGGGAAAGGACATAGGCTACTTTTTATTGCAGAAAATGTACGGTTCCCGTGGAATACTGTATTTACGCTTTTACGTAAAAACTACTTAACCGATCATCATGAAATTTGGTACAGATATAAAGTAGACCACTGGGAAGGACATAGGCTACTTTTTATCGCGGGAAATGTACGGTTCCTGTGGACAACTGTATTTACACTTTTACGTAAAACTACTTAAACGATCATCATGAAAATTGTCACAGACATAGAGTAGACTACGAGGAAGAGCATAGGCTACTATTTATCGCAGAAAAATATGTTTGGGGATTTAGTAAATAGGGGATTTAGGGATTTACAAATAATGTGATTTACGCGACGATACTCAAAGGAAAATTCGAAGGTGAGGAAGTTTTGTAGACAAAATCCATTTTTTTCACCTGGTCAATTATATGTGGCATATTCACGGATCGGAAGACCATCTGCGTTATTTATTCTTGCGCCTGATAATAAAACAAAAAATGTCGTCTATTACAAGATGATTTACTGAAGATTGCAACCCATGCACCAAAATACATGGCCCATTTTAACAATCATTAAAATAATTGATTTCTTTTTATTATATCTACCTATTATCCTAATGGAAAATTGCTCTTAATGAAATCCAAAATCTGCTCATTTATTGCCTCTAAGGTAGAACAAAGTTTGCCGGGTCAGCTAGTATATATATATATATATATATATATATATATATATATATATATATATATATATATATATATATATATATATATATATATATATATATATATATATATATATATATATATATATATATAACGAAGACTCCATTAGGATAAGATATTTATTACAATATTATCGAATAGCTCAAATGCTGAACGATCAGAAACGTGACAAGTTCGATGCCACGTATTCCCGTATTTTATCCTCAGATTTTCTAATCCCGTAATTTCCAAATCCAAGCAAATAATAACCAAGTCCCCATGACAACGATTTCCTATGACATCTCTCAATACTGGCATCGACCTCATCCAAATAGTAAAACTACTTGACGTCTCTAATCAATAATCATAGACAATCTTAGCTTTAACACGCTCCGACACGGCCATTCTGACAATTCGCACGTCCCTGTGCGAAACAAATCCGTTGACACTCCGACAAGATCACCCTGGCGACTCTGAGATCCTTGTGTGAAGAATATTCATGTGCATCAACGTTCCGACACGGCTATTCTGATATGCACACGTCCCCGTGTGAAGCGTCTCACGTCTTCGTTTCAAGCTTCTGAAAAAAACATTTGACAGCACAGTAAAAGGTTCTCACTCGGTCAACCTGACCTCGAAAAATTAATAAGAACTGCTTTAATCAAAGCTTTAATCCATGGACATAACATATAATTTTCTCACATTCTAACACATCAATACCTCCTTCCTGTGTCAATTACACTCTATTAACATCCTTCATCTAACCTTTATCTAGTGTTCTTAGAGTTATGTTTTAATTTACATTTTATACTCTAAGATTAAACACACATGAAGTATACAGATACAACACAATATCAACCATAATCTTGCTACCAAATAAATCATGACATGCTTTACCACACACTTCACACTTTACATGTACCATCTCAATATCAAAAAACGATGCTGCTTTATTCCCATCCGGTAGGCAGCTAAAGAGCCGACTCCATCCGGGCTAACTATATTTAACCACTGCAGCATTGGTACAATACAAGGTCACCTCCATCCGGTGCACCTCACTACAAAAAACCACTGGGTTGCCTCCATCTGGCACCCAGTCACAAGGCCACCTCTATCCGGTGCCTTCTCTCGTCAAGCAATGGCCTGCCTCCATCCGGCACAAAAATACAATCCGTGCTCGCAATCCGCAGTCGCATTCCGCATTCGCAATCTGCAGTTGCAATTAACAGTTGCAAACGAAAATACTCATAGTTTACATCTTTTAACATACAGTTTACAATGTACTTCAAAATCTTAACGTCTTTTGGACCGCTTAGATTATTACCAGATTGAGCGCGCCGAACATCTGGGTGAAGTAACTAAACCTTTAATAGTAATTAAACCAAAAGCTAATATAATTTTACTTTAGTGCTAAACAGAGCGTCGTATTTTCGTCGTCACGTCACGAACTTTTAACAAAATATTTTTGCATTTAACTTTTTTAATAAATATTTCCAGAAGCAGAGACAGGCGAGCATAAGAACATTGACCGAACCGGTAGCACATTTACAAGAAATAAATAAAGATTTAGTGCCTCACATGACTATCGAGCACTTTAAAAATTATTCCACAGAATTGAAAAAAAAAATACTGTCGCAAAAACGTTGGACTATAGGGCAACCCGATCGTCTTTGTTTTCGGCTCAAATTGTAGCTGACTAAATTGTCCAGAGGAAATAATTCGTCGTTTCCAAATTATCGAGCTCCAAAAAATATAAAAAAATCTGAATAAAATTTAATTTTTATTTCACTGTTTCAGCCATAACTTTTATCGTTGTTTTTTATTATTTTCTCGTGAATACGCGTCTTTTGAGCTTTTTTTTTTGAATATCATATTCTTCACAACTTTCCACGATATAAGGGAATCTTAGTTTTTCATGAAATCGGAGCTTGCACTGGAGCGAACGAAAAGAAAGTTACAAGTCAAAAGTATTTCGTATTTTTTCTAGCTATACAAACTGCAATTAATAATGAAGGGTCAGGTGTTTCACAATACTCCCGCCGAATGTAAGCAGTTAACTTGTTACACTAAGTTAACCTAACACGTCATATTAGTACGATTACGCTGAAGATTGATATCAATATAAAACTTTTGAATTTTCAAAGTTTCTGATGGAAATGATACGTTTCTTTCTCATAAATTCAATAATCGTTTGGTCGTAAGCAACTTTGGTGCGTTTATAACGACAAGGGTATCGAGTAAGGTTCATTTTCACGTTTACAGATGAGCAATCGGATTACTGATGGAAAATAACCATAGCCGTCGCTTTTATTACCATACCAAAAGAGTCATAAATGCGTTGCTAGTCGTTAAGATAATCTTAGGTCTCCTGTCGCGCAATTTTTAAGTATTTTTGGTTTTACCTAAGTACCACAATATTCTAGGCAATTTGATTTTAGCATGTGTAACAATATACATTCGAAGCCCACAAAGTAAACCAAAAGGTCGATTCTACTAATCAAATTCCGTAACAATACAGTTACGATCCAGTCTTGATAATATATAAAAACTGTAAAAATGGCACTCTCACAAACGTCTAACCAACGTCAAACCCGTTTTGATTGGGCACAACTCCAAAAATCTGTTCATGACATCAAGACGACTCATCCACAACTCAGCAAAAGCAAACTAAAAGTGTAAGTCAACTACGAGAATTGGGGTTCAGAATAACTGATAGTTGGCACAGAGATGACTGAATATACCAGTAGTGAAAAACCTCCTCCTGACATTTCATAAGCTTACTACATCTGTTACTTTCTGGTCGATATCCTTTAACTTCATTGGAAGTAACTGCAATTTTAAATCCACGGTTTTAATATGCGCAAGGAAATTCAGGCTTCTGAAACTTTTCCATTACTTTCTACTTAAAACATTACCGATCAATAATTGACAATATTTATAAGATCAAATAGCTCATAAATATCAGAAAAAGTAAGATCAGGACAAAGATTGGTGATTTGCTTTGATGTCCGTTTTCGCAAACTAGAGTATGTATGTTGTGTCTTTAAGATGACGTTGCCATAGGTTGACATTTCCGGTTAGATTCAAGTGGTTCATTTTTCTGAAGGTTTGGGGGCCGTTATACCAAATACTCCATAGACCTTAGGAAAACAATAATTATTAGGAAAATCGGATATTAACTTTTTCATTATACCTGCTTTTTCTTAAAACAGGAACCTATGTTCAGAAGATAGATGATTCGTCATTTCGATATATTATAGTAAAAAAAATTAGTCATTCGTATCGTATCGAAATAAGTTGTTATTTCTTTGTTCTAAGTAAACATTTTTTCAATGGCTCGGCTCTGATCACTAACATTCCCAACGCTGGGGCTCGGATCTCTCATCAACTGGAAGTTGCATCAGTCTACTACGTTACCTAATCACAGAACACTTATTACGGAGAAGAATGTCGACCTCATACAAAAAAATTGGGACCAGATAAGCGCCTCTAGTGAGCTGCCTCTTCAAAATTTTAACCGCCTTCCAACAAAGGAGGACTACTTAATTGATTATATTAATATGGTGACAAATTTAAGATACGTAATTATAGTTTAAGATATCGTTAAATTCCTCTTTCGAATATAATTTGACATTCCAACAAAACCGATTAACCATCTCCATAAACAATTCATTAATACTGCAGAACAATATGTTCATTTTTTTTTCTTGCTTTTTTTTCGAATGGGGCTACGTTAATGTCATTTAAGTTGTTTTAACTTCATCGGACTGGTAAGTGGTGACTGCCATTTGGCTAGTCTTTATGGTACAATATATTAATTATTCGTGAGCCTCATATACATAAGTCTAGCGTTTTCGATAGCGCGAGGCAGAAGCGACAAAGTGTAATCTGTTGTGGTTTTAAGTACCTTTTATGTAACGTTAACCCTGTAAGACAGAGCGATATATTGAAATGTCGCCATTCTCGTTGTACCGAACTACCCCCTTGTACCTAATGAACAAAACCAAGAGAGAAAATAATTTATGCAAACAATAATTATCCGTCAAAATAAAATCATCCCAAAGTACATACGTATCATTCCAAATTAATAAACAATTTCACTTGGTTAGATAATAATCTAGCGCCTGACACATGAATTTTCAACTACTATCTTAAAGTATCATGCGAATCCTTATTGCAAAGTTAGATTTTGATAAACGGACAAAACTGTATTTTCAATTTGATCCAAAGGTTGCGAAGTACTATAATTTTATGTTCGTTTTAAATATTCTTTTTACTTGTGTCTCATGAAATAAATTGTAAGTTATTATGTACTCAAATAAAAATGTCATTCGTGAGAACGCGCAAGATCACGCTCCTTCTATATCATAACAAAGATTACTTAAATTTGCAAAATTTTAACAACTATGTCATACATTCTTATAGCACGTATAGCATCATTTGCAAAAAGCAGTACACTGTAAGAAGTAAATTATTACACTCATGCACATCGTCTTAGACTTCAACAGGCTACGCGTCGCTATATAAGTAGGTAGGTACACACATAAGCAGTCGTTCGATACACAAACTAGTATCTAACCTAAAATCTTAGTTTGAGATGCGCTAACTCGGTTAGACCATGAAGCCATTAGCAACAAGAGAAGCAACATCTTATATGATCTTTATTAGCTAGGTAATTTCGCTATGTGTATCAAATGAAAGAGACTTCATAAACAATACTAGATCAATTCTACCAATATTTCAAGAAAAATATCGTAATGGAAGAAATACGCTCACCACAGTTATTGAGTGTCCATGTTGGAATCTTTATGCCCAATATATTATCATTTACCAAGTTAAGAGAGCAAAACTGCATCTGCCACGTAATTTATCGTCAATTCCCTCCAAGTATGTCAATACATAGTGTCCTTGTCTCCCGCTGTAAAATAAAAATAAACAATACATGGCATATCTCAGAATTGCTATTAAACTAGCTTTGATGTTCTGATGCAGCTAAACGTCTTTAACAAAACTTTTCCTCATGCAGGACAATCAATTGACTTGTGTCCCTATTAACCACAAACAAAGCATTTGCGAGCAGTGTGTTGACCACAGGATCTATCTTTAGTTTTGGCTTTCCATCTCTTATGTTTGTTATTATTATATTTTTAGCGATCAATACAATTCAACTTCAACTCAAGAATCTTGTGTATTAAGTCTCCGCTACGGATTAACCCAATATCCTTTGTAATTGGAAAGTGAATGCAGTCTGATTATTTCATCTTGCTTTCACACCATGAAGATTCACCCAATGCATGTAAATACACTCTTCTGACTCTAGTGTCATTCTGATTGGTTTCGATCTATTATTCTATTACTTTCGTCGGACAACTTTTAGTTTTCTCCACGTTTTGGACTCTACGCGATTTGCGATATAAGCAATTTGCTCATCCGATGCGTGTCATTCTCATTCTGCCCTTTGCACGTTATGCTCCGAAGGGTCTTTCTATGTGGGTCGTGAGTTTCATCCCACTTCTGATAACGAAGACTCCATTAGGATAAGATATTTATTACAATATTATCGAATAGCTCAAATGCTGAACGATCAGAAACGTGACAAGTTCGATGCCACGTATTCCCGTATTTTATCCTCAGATTTTCTAATCCCGTAATTTCCAAATCCAAGCAAATAATAACCAAGTCCCCATGACAACGATTTCCTATGACATCTCTCAATACTGGCATCGACCTCATCCAAATAGTAAAACTACTTGACGTCTCTAATCAGTAATCATAGACAATCTTAGCTTTAACACGCTCCGACATATATATATATATATTTTTTTTTTTTATTTATAAAATAAGGGGGCAAACGAGCAAACGGGTCACCTGATGGAAAGCAACTACCGTCGCCCATGGACACTCGCAACATCAGAAGAGCTGCAGGTGCGTTGCCGGCCTTTTAAGAGGGAATACGCTCTCTTCTTGAAGGTTTGTAGGTCGTATATTAAAAATCAATATTTAAAAATATTGATTTTTAATATTATGTTGTTTATTCTGAAAATTTACTCATATTTTAAAGTAGGTACTAACAATAAAAATCAGTCATCAACGTAGTTAATATTTGAATATAAATCACATCACTAGTTTGTTACAGTTTATATAAGGTTTGGTAAAATCAATTACGGAAACTTTGGGTACGTTATATACTGCTTGTGTAAAGACGTTTAGGCAAAAAATAAATATTTGAAACTCGTGGATTTTTTTTTATAACAAAATTAAATTATGTTGTAGGAAATTACATCTTATTGCATTGTATCGACCACGCACGTACAGCTGTTCTGATATGAACTCGAATGACCTTTCCTGGTGTATGCAATATGTATCGCTGTCTCTGTCGTGCTACATCTGCTGTCCTTGTCGCGCGCGGACGCTTTATGCAAAAGATTTAATTTCTTGCAATATTTTAATTTAATAATTTTAGTTTGTATTTTTTTTACAAGGGTTTAATTTTTTTTTTGCCTAAACGTCTTTACACAAGCAGTAGATCACGTGCCCGAAGTATTCGTAATTCATTTTACCAAACCTTATATATTATGTCACCGTAAAATTGAAAAACCGTTAGATTGTAATATTACTAGAGATATTGTAAAAAGTCGACAGATTGTCATATAAACATTTCTCCATACAATTTTACACATTATATTTCGTTATATTGTAATATTTACCATGCCGATTGATTAAACGGCAATTGCCCCGCGCCGCCATATTTGTTTGCTTTTTCATAATAATAATTATATCGAAAAATAACGCGTACAATTGTAAGGAGAAATGTTTATTTGACAATCTGTCGACTTTTTACAATATCTCTAGTAATATTACAATCTATCAGTTTTTACAATTTTACGGTGACATATATATTCTTTTTTTATAATTAATTTTGACACTTGAATATTGCCAGGCATTTTTGTCATAAAAATTCTAAACACCTTCTGCAGTCAGATAATAAATAACATACATAGATAGCCAAAATCTATCCTTCCTGTTGGCTCAGAAACGTAATATTTGGACCGTGGCTTCCTTTTGTGACATGTAAGTTCACTAAGAAGGGATTTTGCGAAATTCACCCCAAAAAGGGGAAAAAGGGGTATCAACATTTATATTAAACTTTTTTGTATGTGGTTACATCTGTTTGGAATTTCGTGAACGGCTTGGAGCTTTGTAAATGTAGTCTTAAGAGAAAATAATTAAGCACATGTTTCATGATTTTTGGATATCCAACCGCTGAATGTCTTTTTTTCAGAGTCAGACTCATACTGACCATTTTACTATATGTGTTTTATATTTTTGGAATGATCTCTAGAAGCTCTTTATTTTGATACCAAACACCTTCTGCAGTCAGGTAATAACAATAATACATGGACAGTCAAAATCATTATTCTTCCTTTAAGCTTCGTCGTAGTCGAGTAAAAATGGTTTCGTTTCCATTTACTAATTCCACGCAAACAAAGTTGCGGGCACCAGCTAGTAAAAAAATCTCCAAACTATGTGATGTGTTAAATTATATTGCACCCAGCTAATAGCCGTTATAGCTTGGGAGCTGCTAGCAATTTAGGTATACTTATATATGATTTCATCGTCGTTGATACTATGACGTAATGTAAGTAGTTTGCAACTATGTGAACTAGAAAAATTAGTGGCGAGCTCAGGTAACTCTCATTTTTTTAATAAATAATTTCAAATCAAATATCACAATAAAAATGTGGATAATTATGTATCGTTTTTGCCATCTGCATCGTTTTTGCCATCAATTATATATATTATTAATTACATTTAAAATTTTACAAATAATATTTAAAAACATAAAAACAATTATTAAAAAGTCGATGGAATGATATTATAACACATTTTATAGCACGGTGTCACCTAAACCCGCACTTTACGCACGCTTCGTGCGTAAAGTGCGGGTTTATGTCACACTTGCTATAAAATAGTATACGATACTTGTGGCCTAAGTTGTCTATTACTGCACGGCGTGAAGTTAGCGCCCGAGCGGAGCGAGGGTGCTAAACGCCTAATAGACAACTTAGGTCACGCGTATCGTAATGTACTATTTTTACATAAATTATTTTTTTTAAAACTCCCACAATCCTGGCTTTAATTTCCGCATCAATAAAATGTATTTAATAAGATATAATTTATAGCAGAAACGATAGTATAATTTTTGGTTTTATTTTATTTCGAAATCATAAAAAAACGGTACCTGAGCTGGCCACTTATTTTCCCTAGTTCCACATAGTTGCAGACTACATTACATCCTAATATCGACGATCAAAATCATATACCCGAATCGCCACTAGCTCCCTAGCTATTATAAAATATTTGCGGAAAACTTTGTTTGTAAATAAATAACATGATGTTTACACGGCGTCAACAAACACTATCTATCAAAGTCAGTTGAGTGATTCTCTGTCAATAGAGGCGGAGAGCACTCAGTGTCAGGTATATTTGCTCAATGCTCTTATATATAAATGAATTTTTTGGCGCAATATCCTTGTTTTGATGAACGTTGTTTGTATGAAGTGTTTGTGGTACGATGGAATGAGATTTACGGTGCAAACGGGCTACCCACGACCGAGATCGGCAGCGGCAGCCGATGCGCGACGTTACTAAATTATTATCGTTCATTTTAAAAGGGCGTATATAATAATAATAATTATTATTATTATTATAAATATAACAGCCTCCGTGGTGTGGTTAGAGCATTGGCTCTCGACTCGGAGGTCGTAGGTTCGATTCTCGCATCGGAACAACAAAAAATTTTTGTTTCCAAGTCTGGTTATGACAATGTAACCTACATTGACATAACCAAACTTGATCACTTGATTGTCTGACAAGAAAGATGATCCATGCGTCGGATGGGCATGTAAAAAGTCGGACCTGCGCCTGATCTCTCGTCAGTCGTGTCGGTTATCCGCCCCACTGGGTTACGAGAGTAAAGGAGGAGAGAGTGCTCTTGTGTACTGCGCACACACTTGGGCACTATAAAATTACTCCCACGTAACTGGCCTGGTTTCAATGAACCAGGCAACCGTCACCGAAATCGGTGTGGGGAGTTTTTATTATTAATAATAATATAGTTATTAATATCTATGGAAAGAATAATAAATCAATATTTAAAAGATAAAGAAATACAGAAAACTAGATGATTCCCGCAAATTCGTACGCACAACTCGATATCGCGTGGGAACCATACATTTCACCGTCTTTAAAAGTAGCATTTTTGTACTTCCCATAGTCCACTTATATTTGCCAAATTACATTAAAATCGGGGTAGTCATTTTGGAACATATTCAATGCAAAGAAACAATGAACAAATATATAATCAAATCCTTCAACTTTAACTTAATATTAGTGTTTGATTTGCGGTATCCAGTCCGTACTGGTTCACATATTGATTTCTTATGTTTACGCGAATATTGTTCATTGTTTTAAACACTTACGGATTTTGTCGCGGTGCACTTTTCATACGCGAGGCTATAGAAATTAAAAAGTACCCTAATTTTAACCGAGAAGATGGCTGGGTGCTGCCATCTAGTTGGGATCCAGTGATAAATAAAATAAAATTCAGGTCAAAAACACCGCGGCTTCAAGATACTGTTAGTATGTTTTGCGTGGATCGGAACACAAATAATAATTGAAGAATCTTCGTGTAGTTTGAACAACTTCAACAAATAGGACAACTGACACCTCAGTCCTCCCGTGACCACGGCTGCTGGAAAGTAGCCGAAACGTCGGGTAAAAGAAAAGTGCACCGCGACAAAATCCGTAAGTGTTTAAAACAATTAATATTAGTGTATAAAATAATACTTTTTATAATATTATTGTATAAAAATTTCTAATAATTCTAAGAAAATCCTAAATAACTACTATGCACTAATTAGTACTAGTTATTACGTCTTAGAAGTTCTCTAATGAATCTTTACTGTAGTCGGTTTAATATGAATTTATTATGTGATCCTGAAAGCATGTTATCATATTATTTAAGACCATTAATACGAGTAAAACAAAGCAGTGCTCTAATGGTTTCCCTGTGCCATCGGTCAATGTCAGCTCTGCCCGCCTTTTTGTGCACTTACGAACACCCCAACACTGTTTATGCTAAATATTTTAAGTATATTTTCGTACTTAGTTGACATTTTTAAGTAAGATTGCCTGGATTGTTTTTTTAATCTATACTAATATTATAAAGATGAAAAGTTTGTTTGTTTGTTTGCATTGAATAGGCTCCGAAAGTACTGGACCGATTTTGATGAAATTTGGCACAGATATAGAATAAGCCACGGGGAAGCGCATAGGTTATTTTTTTATTGCGGCAAAATGTACGGTTCCCGCGAGATCACCCTTTTGCGCGCACGAAGTCGCGGAAAACGTCTAGTTTTTAATATTAATTAACTTTGTCTTATTTTTTATCTTGCCCAATGTATAGGAATTCAATATCTGTGTTTTCCGTCATATTAATAACTTTATTAACTGCTTTTCATGTGCAATCCGCACCCATATTGTGTTGTCTTATACCTTAAACGAGACAATCTTGTATATATATAATCGTAATCATCGGCAACGGTTGCAAGTATTTGTACATTTAATTTTGGGAGAGACAAAACGGGCTAGCTAGGTTTTATCTCTGGGACGCTGAACATTTTTAAATTATACCTATATTATGTTTTTTTCTTTCGTCATGTAACAATTTATCAAAAATTTCGACTCTATAATGTCAGCCCTATTGGCAGTTTGGTTAATTTTTGCGTTGTTCGGAATTCGGAATGTGGTGAGTTCGATTCAAGTTTATGTTTCACAAAAATATGTTTATGATTATTTTTATATATTTTTTTAAACTACTAGAGCTCCGAGGCTACTAGAGCTTGGTTACCTAGGTACTGTTTTGTAAAAGACACCTCAGTTTTGTAAAGTGATTATGTAACAAATATCCGTATGCAGTTATATGCCCATCCAAGGTCTCGCTTGTTGTTTTGCATCGTAAGTAACACGAATAATATTATGTAAATAACTATATTTTTTTATAAAAAACTATAACCTGACTACTTAAATTATATAGCCTATGTTACACGGGCAATTATTACGAATCTATTGACACCTCGCTCATTAAAATCGGATCAGTCGGTCATTTCTGCCAATTAAATATTATACCAACAGATTCTGTATGTTAAAACTGCAAAATGGAATAACATTTTGCTCTTTTAACAATACTCATAAGTCTGAAAACCAACTTTAAATGCGTTGTGATTAAGTCCATACTCCAAAAACCAGTTTTTTATATCATGACGATCCGTTTGATTAAAAGTTAATTCAAATAAGTCTAAATAATAAAAAGTCTAATTCAAATAGGATTGACTAGTTTTCGGGCTACGGTGGAACTTGAAATAAATTTTGTTGATGATGATGAATAAACAATTGATGATAAAATATTTATAGAAAGCCAAAATCCCTTTTGGCTTCGCCGTTGTCGGCTAAAAGTACACAAGTGAGTTGCAAAAATGTATGCGTCATCAATTTTGAAATTAACTACTTTTGCATGATATACGCAAGATAGATTTATCCAATATTCGGAAACTTTTAAACTGTTGGATAAGCTCTTCAATTTTGAGCAGAGCTTAAGCCGATTTTAATTAACAGTATTAATCTGCTTGTCGGGCAAGTGTAGTGCTGACATTGATATATGCATACATCTTATACTTTAAACGAGCAAATCTTTTATAATACAATCGAAATCTTGGAAACAGCTGCAAGTATTACCATGAAAATTAGGTATTCAGGGAGTTTTGGGGAAGGAAAATCGTCCTAGCTAGGTCTTATCCCTGGTAAACGGCAACATTTTTAAGTTTATATTTATTATTTCGTCGCGTAATAAAAATTACAATTTCGATTTTTAAATGACAAATCCAGTCGGCGGCTCGGTTAACGTTGGAATTTTTGCGTTGTTGGTAAATTGAATCCCGGTCAGACAAAGATTTTTCTGATACTTTCTTTTATTTTTCTTTTATATTTTTTTAATTATTTTATAGGTCTACTAAAATTTCGAGCAAAGCTAAGTACTAACACACCTAACTGAGACGAAATACGAAATAAAATATACTTAAGTACGTAAAACTATGAAAGTGATTAAAATTCGAATGGCTAACGCACGTATTCATTATAAATATTATATTATTTTATTAAATTCTCATGCAAATTATATGACGTTTCATTATACGAATACAATTAATTAAAAGGCTCGGAGTGACACGGTGTAGGTATTTAATTATTTTCTTGAAATTGGGAATGACTTTTATTACTTGCTAATGGAAATGTTTGATTGCAATTGCAACATGCCTAGACAAGATAAGAAACAAAGGATTTAATATTTTGTACAAACGATATAACTTGAATACTTTTAAATAATTAATTAATAATGAAATAAAAAATAAAGAAGGGAATAAAATAGTTAATTTAGTAGCAAAACTTTGTAAAATAAATAAGTTGGCAACACTGAAAGGGAGGACTGAACGGAACATGTGTGGACAAATCGTTCTCGCGCGAACCGCGGCCGTTATTGTGTATCCGTGTATCGTGTACAAGCATAGTGAGTTTTCGCGGTGTTTGAATACAAAATTGATAAACACGACCGATAAACCAGAACGAACTGATGCGATTTTTCTGTATGTGGGCTCGAATCCGTTCAGGCCGAGATTACGTCAATTGGGTCGGATGCGATTTTTTTCCGTGTATGTGCTCGAATTTGTTCAGGCCGTACTGACGTCAGTTCTAAATGACACGATCATCCTCTCGTCGGTGGGGGCCTTAAGAGATAGGACTCCTCCAGTTTGGACCACGCATATGTGATTGTCTTCCAAACCGCGGATGGATATGTGCGGTATGTACAACGAAAAAAACATAGGTAACCATGAGCATGAGCAGGAGGGTTCCGTAACTAGGTTAACTAGGTCAACGCGCAATAGGTTTTCTTCAAATTACTTCACAAGTTATTGTTCGATTTCGCTCAAAGTAATTTTCCTAAAGAGTTTTTAGCATGATCTATCAGCATAAAAAGTTTCTATCTCTTAAGGCCCCCACCGACGAGAGGATGATCGTGTCATTTAGAACTGACGTCAGTACGGCCTGAACAAATTCGAGCACATACACGGAAAAAAATCACATCCGACCCAATTGACGTCATTTCGGCCTGAACGGATTCAAACCCACATACGGAAAACTTGCATCAGATTTTTGGAGACCTTATAAAATTATCAACCTGTCCTTTATGGTTTCGTACTTCAAACTGAAGATTTTCTGTGTATGTGTATCTGTGATAACTGATAACTGATAGTATTGCTTTCTATGACTTCAGATAATATATAGCAGTTAAACATAACTTAAGATAGTGTTGAACCACACTAGGTCAGATGCGATAAAACCCCCCGATGGTTGCACGCCTTGTCGTGGCGGTGGGGCTTAGTAACCGTGGACTGGTCACCCACGGTGAAGCTAAGAGGCAACCGGGGCCGGCCTGTTTGCCGCCGGCTGGCCCGAGGAGGGCGCTCCCAGCGGGCTTAACATGCCCGCAGAGGACGCGCGTGGAGGTGGGACCGCAGAAGAAGAGGAGTGCCGGTATTACGGTGCGCCGTTCTCCCTATCTTCTGCGGCCGTGGAGGGATCGCAGGGGGAGAGGCGTGATGGTATTACGGTACGCCACTCTCCCTACCCCCTGCGAGCTGGCGTTCCGTCGAAACGGCGTTGGTGGGGCCGCAGAGGAAGAGGCATGTCGGTATTGCGGTGCGCCGCTTGCCTTATCCTCTGCGACCGAGGTGTGGTCGGTGGCAGAACCACAGACCTGATCTGCCACCGGGTACCAGTTTATCTGGCACCCATGGCCTCATAGTAGCAGACTCAGGGGGAGTCTGCTACAGTACTGGTGGAGGCCGAGGAGGAAGGCGCACCTAATACCATCTGGTGCGCCCATCGTGGAGGGCCTTCGGGCTTTCGGGATGGAGCCGCTTGTAGGCGGCTACCGCCGGCGGGGTCGCGGATGTGTATATCGTTCCCGTGGCCCCGTCAGAGGGCGGCGAGGAGGAAGATGGGGGGGTCTTTAGTGGGTATACCATGAGTCCCACATCACCACTTGGGTGCCCCCTGCGCCTGGGTGGTATGCGTAAAGCATTTTCCCCCCCGGAAAAAAAATGATGCGATAAAAGGAAAATACTTTTTATATTACTAGCTTTTGCCCGCGACTTCGTCCGCGTGGATTTCAGTTTCCATACAAAATTTTAACCCCTTTTTCACCCTCTTAGAGGGCGAATTTTCAAAAACCTTTTCTTAGCGGACGCCTATGTCATTACATTACAACTATCTCTATGCCAAATTTCAGGAAAATCCGTTCAGTAGTTTTGGCTGTGCGTTGATAGATGAGTCAGTCAGGTTTGCGTTTTATATATTTAGACTAGATAGAAGATAGATGCCACTCATGAGTCATGGACGTAGAAAAAAGGATGTCACTAGACTTTCCATTACTGACTTATAATTTAGGGTAGGTTCTACATCATTAGTAAGTATAATATATTACGGTAGGTACCTACTACCTACTAATATGATGACGATGATGACGAATGCGTATAATTCGATTACCGAGCGCGTTCGCAGTGCGGTTATGGAATTGAAGCGGCCCTCGATGCGTAAAATTAACACAGTGCAGCCGAGGTACTCATTAGAAACGTAATTTTAACGTCATTACAACTATCTCTATGCCAAATTTCAGGAAAATCTGTTCAGTAGTTTTGGCTGTGCGTTGCCGTAACCGCTCTTCGCCCCCTGGGGTAAAAAAGAGGAAACCATTCTTGCCTTATTTTTTCACTCGCTCGCTCCCGAACAACTTGCTCTGTGCGTATCGTAGTTATCGACGTCATCGAAGCTGTATTGTAAGGATGAGTGCACAACAGTCACCGCTCGAAGAGAATATTGGTGTATGCAACAGAGGTTGTGGATGTTTATCGGATTTACGTACTTTACAAAAAGAAGATTTGTTTGTTACACAGAGAAAGAGAAAGCAAAACTTTGATGTAGATTTTATTATACAAGAAATGAGCGACCTCCGTACTGAAATGAAGAATTATTTCCAAATTTTCGGCGACAAACTAAATTCGATATCTACAAACTTGTGCCAAGAGATCAAGGAGGTTAAAAACGAATTAAAAAACGTTAAAAATTCAACTGATAAACTGACCTCTGAGCAAAATGCCATAAAAACTGATATCGAAAAATTAAAAAGTCAAAATTATGATTTTCAAGAGCAGATAAGTGTTCTCCAAAATGAATTTTTAACCCAAAACACGAATTTAACTTCTAACACACCTCAACCGCAATACAATTGTGAGTCCATGGCCTTAGAGATACAAGAGCGTGTCAAACGACAACTTAATATCATAATTGTGGGTATGACTGAGTTGAACGATAAAAATGGTGTAAAAAGACAACATTATGATATAAATCAGGCGCATAACTTGATTCAAACAATCTATAAGACTGCCCGTACCCTGTAAAATGTATGCGATTGGGAAAATATAACCCTGACCGAACTCGATACCTAAAGGTTTGTTTTCAACACCAAGACACAGTTTTACGCATCCTACGTAGTGAATCAAAGCTCGCAAACGATAAAATACGCATTTTTGCCGATCAAACGCCTATGCAAATAAAATATATGAAGTCACAACGCGAAGAACTGTTGCGGCGTACTAATGGTGAAATGAATCTCACAATTAAATATATAAATGGTATTCCGAAAATAATAAAAAACGGAGCAAAAACATCACGCAAAACACACCGATCAACACAACTTCGATATCTCAGAATTAAATAACGTCACTTACCAACATGTACATACCTATCAGAATATATATACGTCACCTGCCTCTCTAAGACTGTTTTATGCAAATATCCGTAGTCTGGTAAAGCCGGGTAAACACGATGAATTAAAATGCATGCTAAAAAGTTTTCGCCATACTATACATATTGTGTTATTAACTGAGACCTGGATAAAGTCAACATTTGAAGCTGATATGTTACAAATACCGAGTTATACGCATATATATATAACATACGGAAGGATGGAATTGGAGGTGGCATATCTATGTATATACATAAAAGCATTAAATTCGATGTGAAAGAGGAGCGGTACGAATGTGGGAATAATTTTCTATGGATTAATTTAATAAAACACAATTTAACTATTGGATTAATTTATAAGCCCTCTAGCACTAATCTTAGTGATTTCCTCAACATCTACACAATGCACCTTGAAAAGAAAAAAAGCAAAACAATTGTCTTTGGAGACTTTAACATGAAAAACTACTGACTACATCGATGCCATTGAAGAATCAGGTTACTACATAATAAATAATCTACATGAGGATTACTGCACTCGCCAAACTACGAGCTCAAGAAGTATTATAGACCACGTATGTACAAATATGTTTGACGTAATTATGCATATGGCAATTATTGAATCAACACTCTCCGACCATAAGCAACTGTATTTAGAAATTCAGCAATACAAACAAACTCTAATTAGAAAAACTCAATATTATACAATTAATTATAAAGCACTGTATGAGTATATTTGTAACGATGATTACATAGAAGATAATAGGGAATATGCATAAAATATAAAAATAGCTTAAAATATAATAATATGATACTAGACAGAAAAATTAAGAAAATGGCGAGAAAATTTTCAATATCTGTTGATAAATGAGCAAGATATTAGCGGTCAAAGTTTATAATCTATCTCTTTCTAGCAAAACGAAATTTAGTATGAACTTTGTATGAAAGTCGTGTTATGTGACGTCACGATACACGTCGGATCTCTCTGTCTAATAGACCACTTTAAACGTTCATATCCTCGTTATTTTTAATGATATCGCACCTTTAGAATTAAAGTGGCGTAACTCAAAAATTGAAGAAATCGACTTTTATACATAAAACGACTTAGAAACATATAATCTATCGGTCTAATAGAAATAAACAGCCACTTTCAAGCTAGAAAAGGATAAACGTACAGTTGTGTCTCTTTCATATCGACCGCTTATCACGCGTTTCTTCACTTTTGAAGGGCCCCTTTTAGTATTGAGTCGATAATGCTAAAAGTTGGGTGCGCAGCGGTTACTCCGTAAATGACGTAAACTGTAATTCGTCGTTTTAATTGTAAACGTAAGGTAAGTAATTTGTGTGTTATTTATTTTAGTATAGCCTCTTTTAGGTTTCGGGCGTTTTAAATCTAAATGATAATAATATTTGACGCCATATTTGTATTAGTGTCATTTCATTTCTAAACATTTCATAAAAACATGAGCCTGATTATGTATTATGTCTTTACTTTATAAACCGTTTTTGTGACTACAGTGACGTATACGAAATTATGTCTATTATTTTCTACAGAATGATGTGAATTGGCGACTTCAATTGTGATTGAGTCTTTTTATTTTTATTTCAGTGAAAGTTTGAGGCTAATAATGAAAAGACAAGACCATATTTTGCCACTATTAAAATATAACTGGAATGAAAATACAATACGAGAAAAGATGAGTTCAGCAAAACCTAAACATATAAAAGATATTTAAGGCTTGGGTTTTTCTATAAATATAAAAATATTGGGTGTTTTTGGGCCATCAAGCAAGCTATAGTGCGAAACAAGGGCTCGAAGGTATTTGCTAAACTCAATGACTCACGTTGTCATATTTTGACAAAACTCAGCCGCAACTTGCAAGACACTATTGTCACCACGAAATCGGAAATTCTCGATGAAGTCGAAATGGATTCCCCATACACCTAAAACACGAGCTCACCTCAAACCCATCTTGCAGATAATTCACGAGCCAGACTTATGCGCCACCTTACTGATGAGATTACTGATATTGACATGGGTGAGATTAGAATAGCTCTCAGGCAGTTTCATAATAATAAAGCGCCAGGAGATAACGAAATAACCACACAGCTGCACCAGGAGGAACACTGTCTTGACTGAGCTCTTTAATTCCGTCATCCACACTGACACTACCCCGGAAGCATGCAGCAGGAGCATGGTGGTTTTAATTTTTAAAATAGGTGATAGCACGCGACTTGAAACTATCAAACTACCATCCCATTCCGCTCCTGAGCCACGTATATTAGCTATTATTGAGAGTTATCTGAGAGTCTGAGGATTCCAGAAGTTGAACGACTTTCAGCCAGTGGAGCAGACGTATAATCAGCCTCTCTGCCTAGCGTATGTGGACTATGAGAAAGCCTTCGATATTGTCGAGACCTGGGGGTCTAAAAAGGCCACTTAAGGTGTTTCATATAATGTTTCATATATATTGATAGTTTTCAGAAATGTTCACCGAAAGTGGCCCTTTTTGGACCCCCTGAGGGGCAATTCTGCTAAATAAAACCTGAATTAATACAATTACAATCAAGTCCCGATACGCTAAAACTCTCAAACGGGTATTTTATAAACGTTAAACCAACGTGAAATGCGCTCTGATTGGTTGAAAAGTCATAAAATCCGTTCATGGTAACATGTCGCTTCACTTTCAATCCAATCAAATTAAAATGAAAATGTACTTTAAATACGAGAATTGAGGTTCTGGTCTGTGCTGGAATTCATGCAGAAATGCCTCGTTGACTGCCGATTCGTCTTCGTCAAGGAGTGAGACAGGTAGATGTTATCTCTCCAAAACTGTTTACTAACGCGTCGGAGGACGTTTTCAAGTAGCTTGATTGGATCGGCCGGGGCCTGAGACTGAACATAAACGGCCAGTACATCTCACACTTGCAATTTGCAGATGAAATAATCATTATGTCAGACATATCTGCAGGACCTGGAAGAGATGCTGAACAGCCTAAGCGATTGTTCAAGATGGATGGGTTTCGAAATGAACCTTTTGTTAAGTATTGAACATGTTCTCCCAGGACCTGTCGTCGTAAATGGCACTAGTCTTGAAGTTAAGAATCAAGAATACGTATATCTTGGGCAAACTTTGAATCGTAGATACCACAATCACAGTCACCTTTAGTCAAGATGCATTCGATAATTTCCACGGCGAAATTCGGAAACAAAATGAGGATTTGACATAAGGCATCGAAAGCAACAAGTCACAATGATTACTTATGTCAAATCCGATACATTTTTAATTTCGAAATTCGCTATCGAAATTAGCGAATGTTCTTGACTAAAGGTCCAGGGTTTTTGATCAATGCGTTCTACCGGTAAAGAAACACGGCAGTGAACTCTGCTAATTGACAAGTTCAAAATTGTTCAGCCTGTGATGGAAAGTGCAATGTTGAGGGTATCATCTCTGGTGGATAATAAAACTTGCTACGATGTGATTCGACAGAGAATTAAAGTCACTGACATTGCTCATAGAATTGGCACGCTGAACTGGAAGTGAGCCAGCCAGGTTTTCAGACGGACAGACGGTTGATGGCGCAGACAAGTGTTAGAGTGGAGACCACGCTTAGGCAAACGTAGCGTAGGACGACCTGCGGCACAATGGACGGATTTAAAGTTGGCTGGCAGCAGATGGATGAGGGCTGTCCGAGATCGGGATGGTTGGCGCTCATTTGTGGAGGCCTATGTTAAGCAGTGGGCTATCCATATGTCCGTAGGCTGATGATGATGAAATTTCCCATCGATAAAAATCAATATTGACCTCTGTTATTGAAAGGCTTGTTTAATTATTGCTTATTTAAATTACTTTTCCTTTTCCTGTATAATAAACATTATTTTGATAGGAAGATGCCACGGTAACTTAAATATCTTATATTTTTATGTACACGGTAAATACATAAATATTTAAGGGACCTAATACATACACATTAGGTATAAGTTTAGCTTTATTACGCATAAAATAAAATATTTTTTCAATTTTCTCTATTCTAATTTACCTTTCATTTTAAAAGTCAACCATTAATAAACTAGCATATTCCAAAATTAGTCACCAAAAATACATTTTACATTAGAAATAAATAGCCTATTTTTAAAAAAGTTACGTTTTATTTTTGAACGCTTTAGTAAAAAATAGACACAAAGCTAAATAAGTCAATTAAATTTCAAATATTTTGGAAATAAAGTGACACCTTTTTTTAAATTATTAATTAACAAGGGTTCTAAATAATTAAACTCATATTTTTAATAACAAATAACTAAAACAACTATTCACCTACGGCAAATAACAAAAACTGTAACTACATAAGGCTCACACTTACTATTATAGTCAAAAAACCAAAAAATGGCCTATTCTCCAATTACATTTTAGGCGTTTACCAAAAATCAAGAATTTTGGATTAAGCCACTTCAATTCTAAAGGTGCGATATCAAAAAACTGATTTTACCATACGGTTTACCAAACAAGATAGACTTATATAAATATATAAAAAAAATACGTGCATATTCCCTATTACACTAACTTAGAACAATATATTGTACGCAAAATAAAAGACTCGAAACAAATAAAATACAAAATTTTAAAATTACCACAAAAAGACTGGATTAATAAAACAGTAATTGAATATATTAATGAAAGAAATCAACTATGGTATATACACTTATCAAACCCAGAAACTATTGAACATAAAATAAAATACTTAGCTGCAAAAGCAAGGGTAGAAAAAAAGATTAAAGAAGACAAGAAAAAATACTATTATGACGCCTTTGACAAATATCGTAAAAATCCTAAAAAAATGTGGAAGCTACTAAATACTCTTGCAAGGAATAAAATAATTGATTGCTGCTCTCCTCCTAAACTTGTGATAGATAATAACAAACAAACATCTTACAAAGAATCATGGCCAAATTTGTATAGGAGCTGGACTCGACTTTTATTTTTGATGTCCCAAAATAAACTATAGTTAGATTTGATTGTTCTTATGCTCTAAACATAATTCCGTTTGAGAATTATGTCTAAATAGCCACGATTTTTTATAATAACGTTAACAATTATTTTGAGGTTAGAATTAAGAACTACGTTTTTCCCGACTGCGGTGTAGCCTACAAGTGTATATTCGGCGATCTCGTTTCTAATTATTTTAATTTCTCTAACCTCCTTACTAATAAACGCTGTATAAGCTTTGAATAGTTACACAGTGTTTTATCTTCTTCAATCGAATTACAAACATCACTTGTGTGACGGGAACAAAATACTGTATAACTATTCAAATCTTATACAGCGTTTATTAGTAACGGGGCTAGAGTATTACCCAAAAAAAACTGTCAAACCGCAATAAGAAACTAAAAACACTCGTGAGAGTAAGTCGCTAAACGCCCTCTTAAAATCTACTATTAAGTCGCACTTAAATATATCTTTTATCGCACCAGATTATCTCGGTGGTACAGTGATAGCATAAGCGACTGCAAACCATATGGTCCTGGGATCGATTCCCGGGTCGGGCAAGTGTTATTGGGTTTATCTGTCTGGAAATTCTCAGTAGCAGCACGGAGTCTGGTAATGTGCCCGGTAAACGGCAATAGGCGAGCCCCATTTAAAAACATAGTTGGCGAAGCGTGGGCGTTGTACTCGTAACACACCTTTGCCTACCTCTTTGGGGATACGAGCGTGAGACTATGTATTATAACCAAAAAATGGATTAATTGAAGGTTATAGAAATAAATAATAAATATAAGGTATGTAATATTATAAAAGTAGGATTTATGAGTACATAAATGAAAAATATGCTTGATATAAACTCTTTATTCATAATCCTCTCTTACAACTACAGCATCAAGGAATGCTGCTGGCGCTGATATTGTGGGCTGATGCCTTGCCCACCCGAGATACCACACCAGTGTCATTACATGTGCACAGCACCCAACCGTTCTTCTTCCAACTAAACAATTACAGCAATATTCTACGATAGCTTCCCTTCCAGACACATTATTTTCAATTATTATATAAACATAATATATTTTTCTTGAAATGTGTCTGGATTTAATTTTACCTCTTATTAGAGAATTATTACCACTTCCTCTCAAACCATACTCTAAAACATTTAAGTTTTCTTTTCTCCTCCATGAAGCTGTCAATCAATAACCCGGGTCGATGACAAATGACGTTCCATTGTAAGCATTGAAAAAAAAATTGTACATATTATGATATTTTTTATTTTTAACATAGTTTATTTTTTTTATAAAAATAGGATAATAAGCATTTTATCGCTATTATAATATCAAAATCAAAAATCAAAATCAAAAAAGTTTTATTTCCATATGGGTTACAAACTAACGCTTAAAGAATTGTCCCTACTTGATGCCTACCACCGGTTCGGGAACTAACCCGGCGAGAAGAACCGGCGTAAGAAACTCGCACGGGGCCATCTTTTAGCAAAAAGATGGAAAATTGTTCTTTTTAAAAAAATGAAGTTGTTTACAATTTGAAAACTTAGGTCTAGGTATATAATATTGACAAAAGTCAGATACATATTGTAGTACATAGAAGTAGCCTTGCAGGTGGTCATCCTATTCCCAAGGTGTGCGATCGTCAATAAAATCATTGACCTTATAATAGGCTTTTGCACACAAACGTTCTTTAACTACTTTTTTAAATTTATTAATGGAAAAATTTTGAACGTTTTCTGGGATTCTATTGTATAGGCGTATACATTGACCTTTAAATGATTTGCTTACTTTACTTAGTCTGATCACCGGTATATCTAGCTTGTGCTTACTTCTAGTGTTTCTACAGTGATTGTCGCTTTTAGTTTTAAAATTACTAATATTCTTTCTAACATATAATACATTATCCAAAATGTATTGAGAAGCGACGGTTAGAATACCTATTTCTTTAAACTTTTCTCTCAGAGATTCAAAGGGGGACATTTTGTAAATTGAACGTATTGCTCGCTTCTGCAGCACAAATATCGTATTAATGTCTGCGGCACTTCCCCATAAAAGGATGCCGTAAGACATTCTACTATGAAAGTAACTAAAGTAAACAAGTCGCGCCGTGTCTTCGTCAGAAATTTCTCTAATTTTTCTGACTGCATATGCTGCAGAACTGAGCCTATCTGCAAGATTAGCAATATGAGGACCCCACTGTAATTTACTATCTAGTGTTATACCTAGAAATACAGTGGTGTCCACAAGATTCATTTTCTCATCATTTAATAGTATATTGGTTTGAACTTGCCTAACATTGGGCAATGTAAACTTTAAACATTTTGTTTTTTTGGAATTTAAAAGTAAGTTATTAACATTAAACCAATGTACTATTTTTGAGAGAGCACTATTTACCTCGTCGTAGTCTGACTGCTGTCGCTTCACATTAAAAATTAGTGAAGTGTCATCGGCAAAAAGTACTATCTCGTTATCATTATCTTTAACAAGATAAGGTAAATCATTTATATAGATGAGAAAAAGAAACGGGCCCAAAATAGATCCCTGTGGGACACCTAATTCTATTTTGGTCCCAGTGGACTTTTTACTATTTATCTCCACCCTTTGAGTTCTATTGTTAAGGTAAGAACTCAAAAGTTTGAGTGCAGAGTCCCGAATGCCATAGTGGTGCAATTTTCTGATCAATGTAGCATGCTCAACACAATCAAAGGCCTTGGAGAGATCGCAAAACACACCTAATGCATCCTGTAACCCCTCCCAAGCTTCAAAGATACTACAAAGAAGACCTATACCAGCATCCGTTGTGGATCGACCCTTAGTAAAACCGTATTGATTATTATGTAATAATTTGTTTAAATTAAAATGCACTAATAACTGTCTTAAAATAATTTTTTCAAATATTTTACTAAGAGTCGGTAGAATTGATATAGGCCTGTAGTTTGTCGGATCAGATTTATTTCCTGCTTTGAATAAGGGTATTACCTTGCTATGCTTCATTAAATCAGGGAATACACCACTTTTTATACATTCATTGAATATTGTCGCTAGATAAGGAGCTACGATGTCAATTATTGATTTAATAACTTTTGTAGACATGCCCCAGAGATCAGCAGTATTTTTAATATTCAACAATTTAAATGTGTTAATAATATCTCTGGAGTCAATTTCTTTAAACTTAAAATTGACATCACATTCCTTTACATTATCTCTGAGTAGTTTTTCAGCAGCTGCAGGTGAGGAATTAAAATTTTTTGTAGTTGAGACCGGAATGTCAGCAAAAAACTTTTCAAAGACCGTCGCAACTTCCAAATCAGTAGTAATTTTTTTATTTTCAAAATAAAGTTCAAATTCAGAGCTACGACAGGTGACGTTTCCAGTCTCACCAGCTATTACCTTTCATGTAGTTTTAATTTTATTTTTAGAATATTTAATTTTATTCTTTATATAAAGAGCCTTAGCAGCTTTACATACTTTTTTGAAGGTTTTTGAATAGTTTTTAACATACGTTTTAAATGTTTCATTATTATTAATACTTTTTTCAGCATATAATTCGTATAGTCTTTGCCTGCTAATTTTAATTCCTGCAGTTGCCCATTCAATAAAGTTACTTTTTTCCTTACAATTTCTAACCGTTTTAGTTGTGAATACTGAATTAAATTGGGTTCTTATTACCTTAAACAATTTACTAAAAGCTTCATCTGAGCTATTTGACCCATCCAGATCCATATTATATATACACCCATCCATATTATAGTTTAATATAATTACAAATAATAACTTGACAGAAAACGAAAATAATTTTTGTTTTTTAAAAAGCTAGTCATTTTATACGTGAAATGAATCGTGAATGCAGGGTGCGTTCTGTACCATAGAGTATATTCTGAACAACGTACATACCTACAGAACATATAAAAGACAACAACGAAACTAAAATATATTGATCTTTTTTTGTGACTATTTAAAGACACATTTCTAATGTTTTTCGATGCCTTAAAATATTAGGGAATTTTTCCTACTAATGGCATATTGGGACGCCACCTTTTATCATCTGGTACGATTTGGCCATTGTTCTTTAGAACCTTGCACCGAAGACGAAATAATAAAAATAATTAACAACTTAGATAATAATACCAGTAGTGGAATTGATGAAATCACAACAAAATCTATTAAATGTATTAAAAATCTTATTATCACTAATCTTACTAACTGCATTAACAAATGTCTTGCTTGTGGTGTGTTTCCAGACAGTGCTAAAATTGCGAAAGTTACCCCTATATACAAAGCTGGGGCCAGGACCGATCCTGGGAACTATCGGCCTATTTCTGTACTGCCCGTTATCTCTAAAATTTTTGAAAAGGTTTTATATACTCGTCTATTCAAGCACTTAAATAATATAAATTTTCTTTATACATATCAATACGGATTCCGACCACAATCTAATACACTTACAGCTACATTAGACCTAATAACTAAAATTAAGGATAGTATAGACAAAAAGCGAGTTGTGTTGGGTGTATTTATAGATCTCAAGAAAGCATTTGATACAGTTAGTCATTCTATATTACTACAGAAGCTGAAAATCATAGGTATCACGTCAAATGCTTATAAAATGTTTAAATCTTACCTCACGAACCGGCAGCAAATCGTAAAACTTGGTAACTTTGAAAGTAAACCGGCAAATATATCATGTGGCGTGCCCCAAGGCTCGATCCTGGGTCCATTGCTCTTTCTAATATATATATAAATGACATAGGAGCTGCTGGACTGTCTGGAAACATATCCCTTTATTCCGACGACACATGTCTTTTTTATTTTGATAGTTCCATCACTGACATTACCGCAAAAGCGCAGAATGATCTCAACATATTAAATATGTGGATGAAACAAAATTTGTTGACTATAAATATCAGTAAAACATCTTACATGATTTTTTTAGCAAAGAATAAAAAAAATATAAAATTTCCCAGATCTTACAATAAATAATGAAAAACTGCAACGATCGAATCAAGAAAAGTATTTAGACCTCATTCTAGATTCAAAGCTGACATTCACACCACATATTGAAAATGTGAGATCTAAAATAATACCCCTTATAGGAGCGCTACGGAGCATTGCAAAGTGTGTACCATTTAATATAAGACACACTATCTATAATACGTTGGTCAAACCGCACTTGGAATATTTAATTCAAGTGTGGGGTCAAGCTGCTAAAAGCAATAAATTACGCCTTCAACGAGCTCAAAATAAAATTATTAAAGTCCTTTTTAATTACAAGTATCTAACCCCAACTCAATTAATTTACAAAAATACTAAACTACTAAATCTTCAACAGTTGTATATATATCACACATGCATAATTATCCTCAAAATACTAACATCCTCAATACACTCACAAATATATTTTAAAAAGAAAAGTCACAAATATCACACTCGAGCTAAAGATAATTTAGAAATACCATTTGCTAGGACCTTATATGGTAAGAAAAATATACAGCACGAAGGTGTTATAATATACAACAAATTACCCAAGGAAATTAAAGATTCTTCAAGTCTCACAATATTTAAAAAACGATTGAAAGAACATGTTGTCAATAATTATAACTACTACTCGTATAGCCTAAACGCCTTAAAATAAGATATAAGTTTGTTATTTAGTTAAGTTTCTCCGTAAGTGAACAATGTAATGTTCTTTGAGAAATAAATAAATCTTTGAACAAAAAAAAAAAAGTTATATTCTTACCTATACAGTATTCTCCGAGCAAAATAACCACTCTTGAAATACTGTAGTGCCTGGGACAGTTGGTTTTTAAATATCGTATGGTTGCCCAATCACATAGGGCATTCTCACAACATAGCCTAGTCCAGAGGAATGACTGGCCAACTATGTGGGGTTTCCTCACGAAATTTTCCTTCACCGTTAGAGCGTACGTATAAAGTACTTGAGATCTGAAAAAGTCTCATTGGTGCACGCCACAACCTGGGATTCGAACCTGCACTATCTCGAATGCAAACTAAACGGTCTACCAACTAGGCCACGGAGCTTTAGTTTTAACTAAAACACGATATTAATCAAATCCTAATTATGTATAGTCATTCTGAAAAATGTTATGAGGAAAATATGTCCCCCAAAAATTAATCTCAAACGATCGGCATTGTCTCAAAATATTTTTGCCTTTGAACACCGTCTCTATGGAACTCCCCTCGGCCACGGTTTGGGCTCGCGTCAACAAGATTAATTAGATGTCTTTATTAATTATTATTATTAAACTGTTATCCAAAATATAATTAAATGTTTCACGCTGATGACCCGCTTATGTTGTTTCCTTTACAGACGCTCGAACTTTAGCGGGAACAAATTGTTTTATTTCCAAATATTGTACCTACTTAATATTGAGTAAGTGCCATATTATAGACGTATATATTAGTTAAAGACGAGACATTTTGGGGCTGTCCTTACTTAAATGGCCCCGCTATTGGGGTTGCTTGGGGGCATTTTGATATTTAAGGTTACGTCACACGTTAAGGGGGAGGGAGGGGGTCGACGAATTGTGACATTGTGTGACAAGGGGGTAGGAAGAGTCCTCAATTTTGTGACGACACATTTCAAAATCTATTTTAATGTAAGTGTTAAGTAAAATATGAAACGTTTACCAATTGAAACAACGAATTTTCCTGACATTAACACCCCAAACGAGAACGAAGTGACTGCTGCTGTTTTAATTCAATCATTATTTCTAGATGTAAATTGTAAAATATGTGACGTCACACTAGGGAGGAGGGGGTCTCACAAATGTGACCAGCTGTGACAAGGATGGGGGAGGGGGTCAAAAATCATGAAATTCGTGTGACGTAATTTATGGAGAAATCAAGATGGTTGACATCTGATGTATTATCAAATCAAGATGGCGTAACTTTTTCTTGTCAAATGTTACTCATAGCCTATCTTTAGTTTTGAAATCTTTGGTTATTGTGGTAGATATGGACTCCCATATTTTTTTAAATAGAACTCAGAATTTTGAAGATTTATCAGTACCTTAAATACTAGTCCACAATAATTACCGCAGTTACTCTAGGTTAGGTTCATACTCCTATTCCGTTATAATCCAAATGCACATTAATTACGCTTACATCTTATTGGTAGTAGGTATATCCGTAATAAAATTCCCAATGATCTTTACTGAAATATTTTCCTGTACCTTCATGAAAATCGTGTATTTTTCAATGAAAATATGGATTCCTCTACAAAAATCCACAATTTAATGAATTAGACGATACTAATAAGGTATTGTTAGATGACACATTATAATATAATATTATTAGATAATGCGTAGTAAGTAGGTACCTACGCGACGTCTCTTAACACATCAAAAATAAAGTAAGCATTTCTCACCCCATTGAACCTTATATTATTATGTACCTATATTAAAAGGCCACACGTCGATAGAATGAAATCGTCTTAGCGAATACTGATTTTCAGTTACATATTCTGCCTTGCCGAGCCGTAAAGAGGTAATATAAGAAATCCTCTTAGAATTTGAAATGGCGTAGGGTTTCGTTAGTCTATTGAGACGAGCAAGTGCGTATATTAGGTATGATACCTACGGGTTAGTTTTTAGTTTCTTCAAGACATGCTTAGGTATAGGTATACTAATATTGTAAAGAGAAAAAATTTGATTGTTTGTTTGTATGTTTGTTTGCATTCAATAGCCTCCAAAAGCATTGTACCTTCCTATTTTATTGAAACTTTGCACAGACATAGAATATGCCACACACATAATCTATTTTTGAATCGCAGCAAAATGTAAGATTTCTGTGGGATTTCTTTTTACGAAGACGCGGGTAACATCTATATATAATATAATAAGTACATAACACAGCATCAGCATAATTTATGTATCCACACAACACACAACAGAACATTTTAAATATTATAAAGAATTTCTTTGCAAGAACCAAACTAGTCGCGATTTGCAGAAAACTTAGAGAAAGTACAACTAGCAACATATACTTACTTATTATTAGTCTATTATGAAAATATAAAAAATATTCATACTCATTTCCTTGTGTTACAATTCCTACCTACTAACAAAAAACAGGCGTAGAATAGGTAAAAACCAAAAAATTGTATTAGTTTTGATTTAAAAATAAACAAAGTCAGATGAATAATGAAATACTTTGGCACTACCTACTCGTAGTACCTACTAGTGCAGAAATAGCCTTCAATAGCCCTTTCCAAATCAATTTATGAATATTTTTGCGATTATAAAAGCATCTACTTTCTCATTCTCTTTTTCCAATATCCATCAAGATTTATTGAAACTTTTGTTGCTATTCGCACCACACACAGACGATATAAATTCTTTTAAAATTTCTAAGCGCCTTCAAAAATAAATTGGCAACGTTAAAATTACGTTTCTAATGAGTACCTCGGCTGCACCGTGTTAATTTTACGCATCGAGGGCCGCTTCAATTCCATAACCGCACTGCGAACGCGCTCGGTAATCGAATTATACGCATTCGTCATCATCGTCATCATATTAGTAGGTAGTAGGTACCTACCGTAATATATTATACCTACTATTGATGTAGAACCTACCCTAAATTATAAGTCAGTAATGGAAAGTCTAGTGACATCCTTTTTTCTACGTCCATGACTCATGACAGTCATGAGTGGCATCTATCTTCTATCTAGTCTAAATATATAAAACGCAAACCTGACTGACTCATCTATCAACGCACAGCCAAAACTACTGAACGGATTTTCCTGAAATTTGGCATAAAGATAGGTGTAATGACATAGGCGTCCGCTAAGAAAAGGTTTTTGAAAATTCGCCCTCTAAGAGGGTGAAAAAGGGGTTAAAATTTTGTATGGAAACTGAAATCCACGCGGACGAAGTCGCGGGCAAAAGCTAGTAATATAAAAAGTATTTTCCTTTTATCGCATCTGACCTAGTGTGGTTCAACACTATGTTAAGTTATGTTTAACTGCTATATATTATCTGAAGTCATAGAAAGCAATACTATCAGTTATCAGTTATCACAGATACACATACACAGAAAATCTTCAGTTTGAAGTACGAAACCATAAAGGACAGGTTGATAATTTTATAAGGTCTCCAAAAATCTGATGCAAGTTTTCCGTATGTGGGTTTGAATCCGTTCAGGCCGAAATGACGTCAATTGGGTCGGATGTGATTTTTTTCCGTGTATGTGCTCGAATTTGTTCAGGCCGTACTGACGTCAGTTCTAAATGACACGATCATCCTCTCGTCGGTGGGGGCCTTAAGAGATAGAAACTTTTTATGCTGATAGATCATGCTAAAAACTCTTTAGGAAAATTACTTTGAGCGAAATCGAACAATAACTTGTGAAGTAATTTGAAGAAAACCTATTGCGCGTTGACCTAGTTAACCTAGTTACGGAACCCTCCTGCTCATGCTCATGGTTACCTATGTTTTTTTCGTTGTACATACCGCACATATCCATCCGCGGTTTGGAAGACAATCACATATGCGTGGTCCAAACTGGAGGAGTCCTATCTCTTAAGGCCCCCACCGACGAGAGGATGATCGTGTCAATTAGAACTGACGTCAGTACGGCCTGAACAAATTCGAGCACATACACGGAAAAAAATCGCATCCGACCCAATTGACGTAATCTCGGCCTGAACGGATTCGAACCCACATACAGAAAAATCGCATCAGTTCGTTCTGGTTTATCGGTCGTGTTTATCAATTTTGTATTCAAACACCGCGAAAACTCACTATGCTTGTACACGATACACGGATACACAATAACGGCCGCGGTTCGCGCGAGAACGATTTGTCCACACATGTTCCGTTCAGTCCTCCCTTTCAGTGTTGCCAACTTATTTATTTTACAAAGTTTTACTACTAAATTAACTATTTTATTCCCTTCTTTATTTTTCATTTCATTATTAATTAATTATTTAAAAGTATTCAAGTTATATCGTTTGCACAAAATATTAAATCCTTTGTTTCTTATCTTGTCTAGGCATGTTTTTTTTTTTTTTTTTTTTAATCATAAAGAAAAAAAAGGACTTTATCGTTTTACGATAATGCCGTCCTTATGAGCATACAATTAATATTTTACAAGAAAACAGAATATGTATCAGCAAACTGCGAATTAAAGTATCTACTTAGGTAGTATTCCTTACACACCCGAAGGATGCTTAAGGGATACCTCAACAATTTTGTACAATAATTTAGCATTATCAGAACATGGATCCGTCAATATGGTGTTAAACCAACCTACGTTGCAATTGTTTATACAACCACTAAGACGCGACCTTAAGTCAGCGCCCCGGACACACTCCGACAATATGTGGACAACATCTTCTTCTACATTGCAATTTTCGCACACTGGAGAAGGAGCTTTTCCCATGAGAAAAGCAAACTTCTTTGTCGGGATGTGTCCGGCACGGAGTCTTAACGCCATAGTTAAGTCCTTTCGGCCTAACCCACATTGACCTATCCATGTTCTGTACGTACTTAGTTGTGGTTGAATAGTCGAGTACCAAATCCCTTTTTCTTTTGACCTTTGATTAAAATACTCGTGCCAATCCTTAAAGCATTTTTTCTTAATATACGAAAAGTAGTCGCTATACAATGGTTCCACAACAATCGGTACACCATCCGTGATAGCTTCTTTAGCCAGCCTATCTACTATTTCATTAGCCTCGATATTTATGTGAGATGGAATCCATTGAAAAACAACCTCTTTCATATTACTCTTCAAGTTTAGAATTGCCTCCAATATAGAATAGGCTATCGGTGTTCCTCGTATAGACGAAGTACAACGAGCCAAATGCTGCAAGGAACTTTTGGAATCCGTAAATATTACAAACTTTGTTTGATTTATCGAATTAATGTAAGTCATAGCTTTCGCAATAGCAGTTAACTCAATTGTCATTATAGACAATATATTGGATGCGATTCTGAACTTGAAGCACTGATTCATGTTAACATCAAAAACTGCTGCGCCCGAGCCGTTTGGCCCTTTGGAACCATCCGTGTATATTTTATAATATGCTGAATATTTACTGACTATATATTTATTACACAATTGCTTTAAATTTCCAGCTTCATAACAACTTTTTGCTTTTACAACTCCCGGAATTTCATGATTTACAATACTCGATATATTTATATTACTCGACCAGGTATTCATCGAAAACATCTCAATAGGATCTGAATTATATATACGAAGATTTCTTAGCTCCTTATGTAAATTAATTAACTGCGGCTGTTTTCTTACCGACCAATAAGAAGAACGCCTGCTTGTACTAATCTCTTCTAAAATAGTAAGAGTCCTACTAATACCAATGGATCTCGATTTAAGCCAATATTTTCCAGCTAAATACATCCTTCTTATATTTAACGGTGGTAAGCATAACTCATTTTGCATTATATGTATAGGTGTACTTCTTATATATCCACCAATAATTCTCATTATGTTGTTCTGGATTAGCTCCAACTTTTTCAAATGAATTTCACATGCATTGTCAAACAAAAAGCTAGCATAATCTAGTCTGCTTCGAATAAGAGATATATAAAGATTCCTGAGATGTTTTTGATGAATTCCCCATCCTGTACCTGAAAGTACTTTAAATATATTAACTGTCTTTGCTACTTTACAAATTATTTCGTTTATGTGTTTGTTCCAACGTAACGACCTATCCAACCACAATCCAAGATATTTAACATTTTCTACAACAGGTAACGTATTATTATTTATATTCAAATTAATTTCATTCCTAAATATACCTCTTTTAAATATACAGATTTTGCTTTTATTAGTAGAAATATCTAAACCTAAATCAGTTAACATACAACTAAATCTATTTAAAGCAGGTTGTAGTAATCTCACACCTTCATTAACATTTTGGCATGTAACGTATATAGAAAAATCGTCAGCGTATTGAGAACCATCTGCATCACCCAGACAAGACAGTAATTTATGCGTGGCAACATTGAACAAGAGTGGAGACAACGGGTCACCTTGCGCCAAGCCATGGTTAGTCCATCTGCATACGTTTTTATTCAAATCATGCATTAACAGATTAAGTCTCCTTTCTTTAAGGAAGTTCCACAAATACGTACATATTTTAGAACCTACTCCAGCAGAATCTAAAATTAAACACAAAGAATAAACATCTAGATTGTTGTAGGCACTATTGATATCTAAAAAACAGGCTATAGTAATTTTATTTGTCATGAATCCTAACTGAATTTTTGAAACTAACTTGCTCAAGCTATCCAAACAAGATTTACTTTTACGAAACCCCACTGTATCTATGCTCAGTACTTTGTTCTTTTCTATAAACCATTCTAATCTTTTATTAAGTATATTGTGAAAAATTTTGCATAAACAAGAAATAAGGGAAATAGGCCGTAATGCATCAGCACCACTTGATGATGTTTTAGGTATAGGAATTATGTTAATTGACCTCCACTGAATCGGAACAAAACCGTCAAAAAGACATATATTATATATCCGTACAACAATCTGCTTAGCACAAATTGGAAGATTCTTAATCATTGAATAAGAAATCTCATCAGAGCCTGGTGCAGAATCTTTATGTTTAATAGATTTTTCTAATTCAAATAATGTTATTTGTGTTTCCAGTATGTGATTACTAGATACAAAATTAGGTTGCCTACGATTTACGAAATCCGGAGTCAAATCTTTAAGCAAACTTTCAGCCACATCCAAATTATTAATTTTAGTTTTAGCTTTATATCCTTTAACCCACCTCATTTTCCGCCAAACTTCATTCGAAGACGAACCTGCATCTATAGAAGAGCAAAAATTCTGCCAAGATAATGTTTTAGCATTACGAATCATTCTTTGCGTTAGACGTATTTTTTCTTTGAGGGTATTGTAGTTTAAAGGACATGGATTACGTCTAAACTTTGCCAATGCCAGTCTACGTTCAGCTATCATTTTAGATAATTCTGGAGACCACCAAGGCTTCGGTTTAAAATTGTTATTCAATGAAGTAGGTATAAAATAATGCGGGATATTATTGTCAGCTGCTGTCTGAACAGTTTTTTCAAAAAAGTTATAAAGCTCTTGGGGATCATCAGGAGCTGTTTTTAGTTCAATTATTGTATTAATTTCAGATGAATAGCCTAGCCAATCACTCTTTTTAAAATTTCTTTTCTTAAAGTATTGTTTATTATGTAAAATATTGCATGAAATTTTAATAATTAAATGGTCACTACCAAGCGTTTCATTAGTCACTGTCCAGTTAAAATCCATTGCTATATTTGTTGAAATAAATGAGATATCTGGCGATGACTGCAAGAGACTATTATTATACATTTTGACACGAGTAGCACTGCCATCGTTTAGTGGTACAAAATTATGGTCTATCATGGAGTCAAATATCTGTCTTCCTCTCCGATCAATTTTGTGTGACCAATTTAAATGTTGACCATTAAAATCGCCTAAAACTAAAGTATTGTTTCTTTCAACTAAGAAAACTTCATCCCAATCCCTTTGCGATGTCTGTATACCAGGCGCACAATAAAGTGCAATAATATTCTCAATACGCTGACAATTCATTATTTTAATGTGTAACAACTCAATGCGAGGATTACTGATTCGAGTATTTTTATTTTGAGCATGAATAGAATTATGTACTATAATAGATACACCACCATATCCATCTTCTCTGTCAAGCCTAAACACTGAATAACCCTTTAATAAAAAGTTATCATCATGCCCTAGCCAAGTTTCACTTATCGCTGCAATGTGAATTTTTTCTTGTAGTAGAAATTGTTCTAAGGATAATTTCTTAGGTCTGATGCTTTGAGCATTCCATTGAATTATATTGAGACGTATGTTACTATTATTATTGCAATTATTAAAACTAGCCATTATTACAAAACATTTTAAAAGACCTGCCTACAAACTTATTAACAACTGTATCAAAAAGCCAACTTACTATTATTTCTACCACCTTTTTAATTTTCCTTTCAATAGACTCGTCACTATAAAAAATGTTTTTAAGTCTTGTAAAACTCTTCCAAAAATTTGACTTCTTTTTTCTTTTTCTGTCTGTACTCTCATCAATATTTTCATTTTCAGATAATTGAGTTGTGTTATCGAAATTCGATGATTCAGAAGTGGAATCAGAATCCCAGAAAGATTTTTCTTCGTGTTCTGATTTCTTCTTTTTCTTTCGACTTTTCTGCTTGTTTGCCGTTCCTACTTCTGTTGTATAATTAACTTCATTATTGTGATCTTCACTTATTTTCTTTGCATTATTATTTTTAACAACTTGAGCGAAACTTTGTTGTGTTGATGTCGAGGCCAGATAGTTGTGTGTACTATTTCTTCCCACAGCATTATTAGGTAAGGTTTCACTAATCACCGCTGTATTTTTTCCTATTTGCCTTGGAGAAGTTGAAACGTATATAGTTAGCGCCTTTCTATAAGTGCAATTAAACTCGGCCATCAATTCACGTATTTTTTTCTCCTTTTGGTAAACTCGGCAGGTCCTATAGCGGCAAATGATTTCCGGAGCAGTTAGCACATTTGAAAATACTTATTTCGCAGTTTTCATGGCTTCCCATGCACTTTGGACATACTATGTTTCTAGCCGAGCAAAATTTACGCAAATGTCCAAACTTCCAACATCTGGAACACTGAGTTACGCCAAAAATATATGGTTCAACCTTTACTCTTAATTCATATATAAATATATAAGCAGGAAGAGATGGTCCCTCGAAACTAATACGTATCATCTCACTCGGTAACCACGGCTCACTCGACGCATTATCGCTATTCTCAGGCCTATGTCTTTTCTTAAGTCTCATGGCTGTTTTTATTTTAATATCACTTCTAACATTAGCTAAAAACTCTTCCATCGTTATTTCTTCCTCAATACCTTTAATTATTCCATAAGAAATCTCGACCTCTGAAGTTTTCTGACAATTCCATCCCTTATCTTTAATTATAGAACACGAAATGAAATTTTGTAAGGAGATTTCACTTTCAAATGACAATATAATTTTATGAAAGTTAATATACTTGACTCGGGATATTCCCGTGATATTATATTGTTTCAAATTTTTTGCAAAAGCAAATTGTTTCGGCATTCTCTCTTTACATGTGATTGTTAAGTCAAAAGAATGTAAGTTACTAGCGCGACTTCCATTATTACCAAACCTACGTTGTTTCACTGTCATCCATTCATTTATAGTTCTGTCATCTTCCTCCCTAGTCCTCTTTTTCGGCTTTAATGAGTTATTTAAGTTTTCCGACTCCATATTGTGTATAGTTCTTCTTAACTGCATAGAAACTTCATCTTCCTCCATACATTCATTCAAATATTCTATCTCTTCTCCATTATTCTCACTCCTTTCGTCCATAATAACCGTAAAAACCGGTCAACGCGGTCACAGATGCGAGCTGCGACCGCGCTGATAACAGAGTAGGTAATAGGTACGCTGCGAACTATCGATCGAGCAACGATATGCACACACGTCTAACACTCGATGCGCTTACGTGCGAACTGTCTAGGCATGTTGCAATTGCAATTTTATAAGGTCTCCAAAAATCAATTACGGATACTTCAGGCACATGATCCACTGCTTATGTAAAGACCTTTGGGCAGAAAAATAATTGTCATACTGAAACTAGGAAATCATCACATTTATCTCTCTGACTCTCCGCAAAACGCAAACTTGCCAATATAAGAAAAAAAAATTTTTTCGAGTATGACAATTATGTTTCTGCTTTAAACGTCTTTACATAAGCAGTAGATCATATGATCTAAATCAATAAGTAAAATCAATTACGGATACTTCGGGCATATGCCCGAAGTATCTTATATATTCATTTTTAATACCAGATCCCCAATTCTCGTATTTAATGTAGACTTTAATTTTACTTTGACTGTATTATAAGTGAGAACTTGAGAAGTGACTTGTTATCATTAACTGATTTTGTGACGTTTGGACCAATCGGGAAGCGTTTCACTTTCACGCTGCTTCTACTAGAATACCATTTGGCAGTTGTAGCGTATCGGGTTCGGGACTTGACTGTAATTGTATTAGTGCAGGTTATATTTAGCAGAATTGACACTCAGGGCCTCAAAACTTCTTAACTCAAACTTGAGTTGTTTCGACGAGTGAGTGTCGTAGCCGGATTTCCAAGCTAAGGTTGTGAGTTCGAGGAACGGGAACACACTTGTAACTCCTTCGATGTTGGGTTGTCAATAGGCGGAGGTAATCGCTTACCATCAGGCCCTCCATCTTCTTGTTTCCTGGCCTATTTATAATATAATATGTATGGACGCTTTATACCACGTCGATCTGGTCCCGTGGTAAGTTCTTGAAGAACTTGTGTTAGGTAACGGGTACCAGACTATACATATATTTAAGTTTTTTATTATTTTATTATACACATATTTAATACACATCCATGACCAAGGAAATAGAAATACAGAAAAACTTTTTGTTCCTTCGTCGGGAATCAAACCCGCGACTTCCGGCTTGAGCACCAACACGCTCAACCACTGAGCCACAGAGGTCGTCAATTTTAATTGATTTATAAAATTAATATTTAAAAAAAATATGTAGATATAAAAACAAAACTGAAATTTTCACCTGAATGAAAGTTTATTTAATGGCGATGGAACCCACGATTTTATTTCAATCAAGTCCCGGTGATTGGCAGCCAATTGATTTAACAGTTTAATAGTTTTGGACGCGACCAATAATTGTAAGGGGAGAGTGATTTTAATTGTTTTCGTTTATTTGTATGAAAGGTTTATCATTCAACGTATAATCTTTAATCCATAGAAAGTGGGAAGTATAAACTAACAATACTAATATCTATCGACTCTTCCACACCACCTCAATCTGGTACTGTACTAAGTATCCGAAGTACTTGTATATTCTGGTAATATAATGTAATGTAGCTCCCCACACCGATTTCGGTGACTGGTGGCCGGTTTCACTGAAAAACCAGGCCAGCTACCCAGGAGTTATTTTATAGTGCCCAAGTGTGTGCGCAGTACACAAGACCACTCTCTTTTCCTTTTACTCTCGTAACCCAGTGGGACGGAAGACCGACACGACTGGCGAGAGATCAGGCGCAGGTCAGATTTTTTATATGCCCATCCGACAATCAGACAATCAGGTGATCAGCATGCATTGTCCTAACCAAACTTGGAAACAACATTTTTTTTGTTGTTCCCATGCGGGAATCAAACCCACGACCTCCGCGTCGAGAGCCAAGCTCTAAACCACTAGACCACGGAGACTGTTAACCGGAATCCTGGTACATATGTACCAGACAACGGAAATATATTTAATATATTTATACTATACATATTTAAGATTTTTATTATATAATACACGTATTTAATACACATCCATGACCCAAAAACACAGAAAACTTTTTTGGTCCCTGGCGGGATTCGAACCCGCGACCTCCGGCTTGAGCGCCAACGCGCTAACCACTGAGCCACAGAGTTCATCCAATTGTATGTATGGTTGTCACCAAATACTTCCCTTCTTTATTTTATTAAATCTACAAATTGAAAGGTAACGTTGAAGTTTCAACGAATGGGTTATTGAACCAATGAAGAAATTATCCATTCGCATTCCTTCATTGGTTATTGCTCTGATGGGCGATTGAAAGAAATTTGCTGCTCAATGATCTGTATTTTATAGATTATTTGTTATGAATATTATCTTTCGGATTTCTTAATTTTAATCTTAATTTTCAAGTCAGAATATTATATTGTGTTAATAGTGCTTTAATCTTCTAATATATAAAATTTCCATGTCACAATGTTAGTTACCGTACTCCTCCGAAACGGCTTCACCGATTTTTACCAAATTTTATATGCGTATTCAGTAGGTCTGCGAATCGGCTACTATCTATTTTCCATACTCGTAAGTGATAAGGTTTGTTCACCCTTAATTATTTTTTTTTAATTTTTGGATGATTTTTTTTGTATTTATCTACACTATCTACACTAATATTATAAAGAGGAAAACTTTGTTTGTATGTTTGTTTGTTTGTTTGTTTGTTTGTTTGTTTGTTTGTAATGAATAGGCTCAAAAAGTACTGGACCGATTTCAAAAATTCTTTCACCATTCGAAAGCTACATTATCCACGAGTAACATAGGCTAAATTTTATTTTGGAAAAAAATAGGGTTCCGTAAGATATTTGGGTTTTTCGGACACAAGGTGTAAAAAATCAACCAGAAAAGTTACTTATTTTGCGTACGCTGCTTAAACTATAAAAGATAGAACCATAAAATGTTCTAATTAATTGTATATCTTATAAATATCTACAAAAAAGTCCCCGACACACTATACCTATCTATGTCGAGTGAGGCACAACAACCATTTTTTTATTTAGAAATCTTGAATTTTTTTTGGACTACATTTAAACGCGTTTATTTTACTCATGTTATTAATTCTTATCAAAATAAATTATTTCATCACTAAGTACAGTTTATGTAGATAATATTTGGTCTGTAAATGATTAAAATTGGACGTTTGGTTTTGAAGTTATGGCGAAATTAAAATATTACGATTTCTGCGTTGCGAAGTGGGCGTCACCAAGGCGGGGTGCGCGTGCGGGTTAATGTTTAGTTTAGTTTAGTTTAGTTAAATAGTTTAGTTATTTTATAAACATCAAATTGATAATATCTTAAAATATAATACATAATAATATCTATACATCTATACAGTTAAATACAATTTAAGTGTCTGTTTGTAACTTCAAATTAACAGCTTTTTACATAATGAATCTGAAAGTAAATTCGGTACTTACAATAAAATACTTTTTTTTTTTAATTTTTGTCTGTCCGTCTGTCTGTCTGTGAGTCGGTCTGTCTGTCTGTTTATTCCGACTAATCTCTGAAACGGCTGGACCGATTTTCACGGGACTTTCACTAGCAGATAGCTGATGTTATAGGGTCTAACATAGGCTACTTTTATTTTAGGCTACGTTTAAAAAAATAGGATTCCGCTTTCGTTAGTCATAAATAAAGTCGCGGGTAAATTTCAGCGATATCCCAAAGTATTGTTCCACGCGGACGAAGTCGCGGGCAAAAGCTAGTTTTTTATAATGTGGCATTAAAAATACATACAACCCCTTAATTTTTACTAAAATAATCGTATCAGTTCAGGGAAGGTTTAAACGGTGAGAAATTTCAGTTCATAGTTAAGGCAAAACAACGTAATTCGGGACAGCTAGTGTGTATATAATAAAATTACCCACCTACTGAAACATTGTGACAAACCTAGAAATTGTTCTTAGTAGATAAGGCTGGTTATGGAATTATAATTATATTCGAGAGATCAGGCGCAGGTCAGACTTTTTACATGCCCATCCGACGCATGAATCATCTTTCTTGTCAGACAATCCTGCCTGCATTGTCCTTACCAAACTTTAAAAACAACATTTTTTGTTGTTGCAATGCGGGAATTGAACCCACGACCTCCGAGTCGAGAGCCAATGCTCTAACCACTAGACCACGGAGGCTGTCCCCTATTTATTATACTATACCTTTATCAACATTGCAGGGAAAGTTATAATAACATACCCCTGGTCCCTAGAAGTACATCCCATGAAGCAAATATAGAGTACATCCGCTGTCTATCTGGTCCACTTAGACATGTCACATGCCTTTACAAGTTACACAGACGAAAAATACTCATTTACACAAGTCCTAACAGTTTTGTATAAAATACCAGAAACCAAAATTTTTACATTTAATGTAAAAAGGCATAAAATTAAATACTCGGAAAATTCCAGACCAAACCCTTAAATACGTATGTCGCAACCACTTGACACTCATTATTGTGCGGTTTAGCCGGGGGTTGCGGGGTTGCGGGGTTGCGGGAGGCTTTACGTAAACAATCACATGGCGTGGCTTTTACGGCCAAACGCTTTGCGGTTGCAACGGAAAAAGAAATTTCATACACTTTGTTTAGGAAAAAGATTTTTATTTTAAATGTATTTTTGGGTTGAAAAATATGGTTTGTATTTGATCGCTTTAAAGCTGTTCGTATTGATAATTTGAATTACACCCGATCTTCAAATTACAGAGAGCAGCAATTGGTGTGATTTTTAAGCCCTCACGGAAAAAGAGGGGTGTGTCCATATGTCTGTCTGAATGTCTGTGAGTATGTCTGTGTCATCGTTCCAAACGGATAAACCCATTTGGATCTAGTTTTTTTTTTGTTTGAAAGCTGATATATATGATCAAGAGTATTCTTTGCTATAAATCATTATCATCAGCTTGCTCAAAGCTTCAGTGCTTGACAATTCGGAGGTTACTTAAAATTCTTATCTGTTACTTTTAAAGGTCATCAGAATCGCCGAGAAACTTCGAGAAACTTTAATAAAGCATGAACGTAGGAATCAATGAAGAAAATGTCTCGCCTTCTTCTTCTCAATCTCACGAGAGAAAGGACTACTTCTTACCGTATATCTGGATGCCTTTTATTAAGAATATGGTGAAGCTTCTGTGCTCTACATAATATGTTGGCTATTTCTAAATAAAACCTATTCCTACAAAATTCAATTTCACAATCATAATTAATTGTAGAGGTGGTGTATTCATGAATATGGTTTTTGTAGTATCGCTTTAGATTTTAGAAATAAACTGTAGATTTTGATGTAAACTTTCCACTTTATATAAAATACTTTAATCCCACACTGTATAATACAAAAGATTGAAAAAGCATTGGCTGCAATAAACAAGGTAAAAGTTTTCCCCGAACGCGGGTAGTTTGTGAAAAATTTAACAAATAACCTTCAAACTATCGACGTATTGTTAACAAGCCCGATAAGAACCGAAACCATTGCCAAGTGTAGTTGACAAAAGGTCGGTGATTCTGGCAAAATGCCACACGGCACAATAAGTTGTATACAATATACCAATTTCAGTTGTCACTTATTTCGATACGCCCACTTGTAGATTTCAACTTTGGAGCTAATAAAAGTCAACTTTGTACTAAAGTTTCAACTTTTAAAACATTTTCCTTGATATTTTTCAAATTTATTTAGAAAGTTAGACTAAGACTAGAGAAGAATCCTTTAAAAATGGTAAATAGTGAAAAAAAAAAATAGTCGAATGAAAACCCATCGGAAAAATATAGAAGAGAATATAACAAAGATAAAAGGAAAAATAATTTACCGGTGATTTGAGGTCGGGAAGTGAAGGGGGTGAGTTTTTAGGGGTAAAAAACGGCTTATCTCGATATTCGGCAAAATTACAAGTCCCATGGAAAAAAGTCAAATGAAAAAGTTGTAGATGATAAAAAGATCTACAACTTTTGTATTTACACTTTTTTCACAGAACCTCAAAATTTATGTGAAAAATTCAAATAACCAAGTTTTTTGGTTTTTTATTTTTATCTACAAAAAATATCACGAAATTTGGTGAAAACTTACCTTTTTATAATGTTACAATATTTTTTTGTTAAAAATAAAAATAACAGTAAAGTTGCCTCACCTTTTTTTTTTGTTTCCGTGGGGAAAATGCATTACGCATACCACCCAGGCGCAGGGGGCACCCGAGTGGTGATGTGGGACTCCCGTATAGGCTAATGAGACCCACGGTATACCCACTAAAAACCACCCCCCACCTTCCTCCTAGCCGCCCTGTGACGGGGCCACGGGAACGATAAACTGCGACCCCGCCGACGGCAGCCAAGCGGCTCCATCTAAGGCCCGAAAGCCCCAGGCACACCAGATGGTAAGGTGCGCCTTCCTCCTCGGCCTCCACCATTACTGTAGAAGACTCCCCCCGAGTCTGCTACTAGGAGGCCACGGATACCAGCCTCTACAACCGGTACCCGGTGGCAGATCTGGGCCTATGGTTCTGCCACCGACCACACCTCGGTCGCAGAGGATAGGGCAAGCGGCGCACCGTAATACCAACTTGCCTCTTCCTCTGCGGCCCCAGTCCCCACCAATACCGTTAACCATACGGAACGGCCCCGCCAGCTCGCATGGGGGTAGGGAGAGTGGCACTACACCACCACGCCTCTCCTCCTGCGATCCCTCCACGGCCGCAGAAGATAGGGAGTACGGCGCACCGTAATACCGGCACTCCTCTTCTTCTGCGGTCCCACCTCCAAGCGCGTCCGCAGTGGACTCCTCCAGCCCGCTGGGAGCACCCTCCTCTGGCCAGCCGGCGGCAAACAAGCCGGCCCTGGTTGCCTCTTCGCTTCACCGTGGGTGTCCAGTCCACAGTTACTAAGCCCCACCGCCACAAGGCGGGCAACCATCGGGGGGAAAGGTGCCTCACCTGAACCATTCGCGTGTAATAACGTTACAGATTCGACTTTGAGCATTACATTACAATACCCTGACTGACAAGCATTCGCGTGATTCGACTTTGAGAGCCGAGCGGAGTGCGGACAGGATCATTACAAGGTGCGCATTGTAATGATCGGATATCTTCCTACTATAATGTAATGTTTAGATATGTTACGTTACATTACACGCAGAATATGCACCATAAGATAAAGCCAAGTTTATTATCATAATTAGGGTTGGGAATCGGGAAACCACTTTTCAGTAGCCTGAGTGCCTTTGAAATGTAACCTACATACCAATATTTAAAAACAGATATATCGTTTTTTAATAATAATTATGTACCTACCTACTATCGCGGAATTTAATTCAAGTTTTCATTATTTGTTCGTATTATTATTGTGATAGTAAACTGACATCATCGTAGAAAATATATTAGTTACGTAAACAAAGTGAGAAACGGCTTTCATAGGCTATCCGCACACGTGCAATATTATTGACAGAATAAATTTGTCAATACTAGTCAACACATACAAAAAAATGGCAATAAGGCCCGCACACAGAGAATATTATTGTCAATATGAGCATTATTGACAATAATATGGTGCGTGCGGCTAGCCATAGGACGATCCAAATCAATCCAAATGAAAATTTTGTAGTCTCCTTCCACATAACCGTATGCTTCTAGTAGTGAAATCATATCGAAAGCTAGAACTATGTAGCTGTTTATCTGTTCCTTTTTTTAACCTGTGCTGATAATATTATATCATTGACAATTGTATTGTAAGTTGAGACTGCATGTCGTCACTATAATACAAATTAATTATGAGAACACTCCAACTGCTTATGAATTAGATTCCATAATCCCAGATACCTACTTAGTATCTGGGTAAATCCCGGATACAAAGTACTTGTTATTATTTTATTTTAACGTTTTTTGTGATTAAAAATAATCTTCTAATTTTAACAATGCGTATAAATTTAAAACATTCTCAAAATATTTTTATCATTATTAATATAATATAATGTATTTCTTTCTAAATAATCAAGTAGGTAAATACAAAATATACTAGATAATAAAAAAGTATTGATACAATTTAAAAAATTTGGTAATAGTTGATGTATAAACTTATTACAAGCAAACTAGTAAAAATAATTACACACTCACTAGTTAGTGACCAGTTCTAAGTTATTGAAATGTCACATCACTAACATCGGATAAAAGATAAAAGCCGACTTTACGTAGCAATGAAAGTGCAGAATTGTGTTGAAAACTTCTTATTCTAATGCAGAACGCGGAAATGTAGCTACTATGGAAAAAAAGTGTATTTTTCGGATTCTCATAGTTATAAAACTTAATGACTTATTGAAGAAACTTGGCGCCGTATCATTAGTAGATAGCGGTATTGCACATACCTTACTAAATAGCATAAACCAATGTTAAAAGTAACTAAAAAAATAGGTAAGTATTTAAAAATAAATAATAAATATATTGTAAAAGTAGAGACAGTAAAATCTATGTATAATGCTTTACTTAGGCCTTTTCTTTCGATAATAGATGATTTATACAGTATTCTCCGAGCGAAATAACCACTTGAATACACTTGATACTGTAGTACCTGGGACAGCCGCTTTTTAAATGTCGTATGGTTGCCCAGGCGCATACGGCACTCTCCCGACATAGTCAGCCTAGTCCAGAGGAACGACTGGTCAATACGTCTGGGGCCAACCATGTGCGGGTTTCCTCACGATGTTTTCCTTCACCGTTATAGCGTCCGTCTAATATACTTGAGATCTGAAAAAGTCTCATTGGTACACGCCACAACCTGGGATTGTAACCTGCACTCTCCAAACGATCTACCCACTAGACCGCGGAGCTCAAATCTCTAACCGATTATAATGCTTTAACCGATCCAAAAAGGAGGATAAAAAAAATCTGAGCGTATTTTGTCTGTGCCCGTTACCAAAGAAAATAGGTAATATTATAAAATTACTAATGTTTGTATTACGATAAATACGTTAGTAATAATATGTATTATTATATTATTTTCTTTTGTTTTTAACTGATACAAAAAGAAGGATGAGCATTTTTTGCATCATGTGCCTGTAAACAAAAAAAAAATATACTACTAACGTATGTATCATAAGAGCTCTAAACATTATTAACATAACAGTCAATACGAAAATACTTAATATTGTGGGACTCGCTATCAGTAGTGATCCCTAAAAGGGTGTTTGCATAGGGCTCTATCGCATTTCAATAAATAGGCCAACGTCTTACAATGTCAGTTGCCTTCAGCCAATATCCGTGGATGTGGAAATAGACAACTGCTTTCAATTCAACTTCATTTCCGATGGAAACTTTGTTGATAAACTTTGACATAGTTCTATATAGATGCACCCACGATGCATGCAACTGTATTATACAACTTTTGCGAACTAAGTTTTTTTCAACATAATGCAGGAATAAAATAAGTAATACCATACCACCATTATATAGGATACGTTGTTATAAGTTCCTTCAGTACAAGAATTTATTCTATACTATAATACCTATTATAAAGCTGAAGAGTTTGTTTGTTTGTTTGACGGCGCTAATCTCAGGAACTGCTGGTTCAAATTGAAAAAATATTTTTGTGTTGGATAGTCCATTTATAGAGGAAGACTTTAGGCTATATAACATCACGCTGCGACCAATAGGAGCGAAGAATCAGTGGTAAATGTGGAAAAAACGGGGAAAATTATTCTACTTTGAGGGCTTCCGTTGTTTGTTTGAACGCGCTGATCTTAGGAACTACCTACTAGATTGAATTGAAAAAATAATTTTGTGTTAGATAGTCCATTTGCCGAGGAAGGTTTTAAGCTAGGTATATAACATTACGCTGCGACCAGTGCGCAGACCAGACAAGAGCGAAGCATCAGTGAAAAATGTTGGAAAACGGGGAAAATTATTCATATTGGACAGATTTTAATGAATTTTTTTGAGTTCAAGTGGATTCGAGAATGGTTTAGATTAGCAATTATTGGACCCGGTAGGTGGCGCTGCTGTAAGTACGTCAACAATCTTAATTCTAAGGCGGTACGAAGTTCGCCGGGACAGTAATTTATAAAAATTTGAAAAAGTGAGTAAGACTTCATACTCCGAAATCTGAGGAACCAGAATATCCAGAAGAACTCGGTTCGATTTTCAACTCTATTGTATTAGGCCAGATTTTCGATGCTCTAAATTTTCTTCGACGCACCGGATTCCGGATCACATTCTAGTCCCAACCTTAGTTGTCCATGATGATGACGTTGATGATACTTGTCTTTGTCGGCAATTACGTGATAAAACATAACGTCGATTATGATCCAAATTCTCCAGGCTTTATCTCCTCAAAGAATTCAAACCCTCTTGAATTTCGCAAGACAAAAAGACTAATCGTTCTTTGTATAATCAAAGCTGTTGTGATCTTCCAAGGTTTTCAACATTTTGTGGCTAAGGGTCAACTCACAGGGAAACGATATGATAGCGCTGCATTTTTAAGATTTAAGAAGCTAATCATTATTAATATTTATTCATTGCACAAATAAGATACACGTTTCATTGTACGAATGTCAGGTTGTTTCGCGCTGCAATCCGCACGTGCAATGTATGACTGATGTTATATGAAACGTATTGTTATTGTGAATAAAGACCAATTTTGAATCCCAATTTTGAGACCAATCTTAAAGATGCAATGCCGCGTCGTATCTTCGCGTGTCGATTCGTTTCGGTGGGAATTTTCCCTAACTCGTACTTTCATAAAATTATAATGTTCGATATTAATATCGCAAAACATGATGCTACGAAAGTCCAACGTATATTACTTTATATTATTAATAAACTTAAGTAATTATGACATGAAGTGAAATATACCTACTAGGTGTTGCCCGCGACTTCGTGAGCGCAAAAGGAAATGGTTTGCCGCAATATCTGTGCAAAATTTTATCGAAATCAGGCCAGTATTTTCGAAACCTATTCAATGCAAACAAAGAAACAAATATCTCATATTTCTTCTGAGTAAAATACGTGGTTTTGCTTCGCGTTGAAATGTAGTTATCTTCATTTTTTACCCGACTACGGTGAAACGAAAAGGAAGGGTAATGATTTTGCGAGTCTATGTATTTATATATGTACATACAATATAAATATATATGTTTGTTTATTCCACCATAGTACCAAAACTACTGACTGAAATTTGATGTCATTAGATTCGTATTTCGTAGTAATAACCCGTGTAACATAGGCAATAATATAATTTACATAGTTGGATTATAGTTTTTATAAAAAATTCTTAGTGGTTTCAATCACAAGACGCCTGCTAAGACGCACATAGTTTTATAGCGCGACTCGAACGCAAGCACTAAGCACCCTGTATCTACTAACTCTCTTAACCTTTTAAATAATAATAATACTTTATTCTAGAGTTCTAGACCATGGGTCCATTATTTTGACACAAAAATATATTTTTTATATCTTATTCTATAAGACCCTAGTTTTTGTATAAACTTACTTTTTGTTATGTCATTTAGAAGTGAAACCTTGTAATCAGCTGAATAGATACTAGAATAATCACTATAGAATTAATTTAGCTGTAAGTTTTCCATGTTATTAAATAAATAAATAAATAATTGTGTAAGTAGTGTACAAATTTTCTTATAATTATTTTAGTAATGAAAGTATAATATAAAAATTGTTCCAGTGTCTCCTTATGGGACTTTCTAATTCAATAGCAAGTTCCTTCAAGTATCTGTTGGAACTGTCTCGCACTCTTCGCATCATATACGCGGATCGAAACTGTCGATGTTAGCGGATGTGAACATCGCGGATGCGCTACAGTACCTACCGAGGCACTAGTCAACGTCGTCTCACGTCGGGCCCTTAAAAGGGGCCTTGGGCTGGGCACCACGGTCAGGGACTTTGCCCCTCTACGTGGGGAGATCATTTTGGGGAGAAACGCGTCCAGTACTAGTCTAGTTAGTAGTCCAGGGCGCAAAAGTCTAGTTTTTGGGGAAGACCGCCGGCGAGCGAAAGTTGAGGGAAAAACAAAAAAAAATCGCGAACCAGGCGCGACCTCGACCTGCCAGAGGCCGAGAAACGTGTGTGAGACCACTCCCAGATACGCCGCGTTTACCGGACCGCGGACTTAACCGACCTGGGAAAAAAATGTGGGAGAAGAGCTTCCGAACCCTTTTTTTAGAGCAAGGTGGAAGATACGCCACGGTGACAACGAGGTGGCATAAAGGCTGCCACTCGACAGGTACCGGGCGAGAAAAGAAGAGTTGCACCGGCAGGTTTTTTTTTTGCCGGTGCAGGGAAAGGGTTTAGGGCTGCGATCCAGTGGTGAAAGGACGCACTAGTAGCCCCTAGGCTCCTCCTCTTCGGGGGTCGATTGGGCGCATCATCGCGCGAGGCACTAGTCGCATCAGAAACCTGAAGGTATTGTTATAGGTACTGCACTCTAAGCGCATTGATAGCTCGCTGCGTATGACTGGTCCACAGGCTGCATGTATAATATAATAATATTTAATATCTATGGACGCTTCACTCCACGACAATCTGATCCCATGGTAAGTTCTCGAAGAACTTGTGTTACGGGTACATTTAATACTTTTATATTGTACACATATTTAAGATTTTTATTATATTCTACACATATTTAATATACATCCATAACCTAGGAACACGGATAAACTTTGGTCCTTCGGCGGGATTTGAACCCGTGACCCCCGGCTTGAGCACCACTTAGCCACAGAGGTCGTCAAATGTGTAGAATGCGCAAACATTAATAACGTAAGCTCGAAACATTGTACCTACACTTTAACACCGACAGAAATGATAATCTTTTGAAATCATTTCAATCGAATATTTTCGATGTAGCCTATACTGAATTATCCTTATTCAGCTTTCTGGGTACGAAATGCAGTAAAACTCCATCTGAGGAATCGTAAAGTGAAACCCAATAATACCTAATACCTATTAAGGAGGAAGTACGGGTTTATGGACGTTTTATCTTCATTGGGGATCTTAAAACTATAAAGTATATTATGTTTTGTAACATAAAAATCGCCGACATACATTCACAGAACGAAGTAATCGGAAGTTTTGTACACTGTCTTACTATCTTTGTCTATACTTAACTTAGTCGAGCCAGGTGCTCACTAGCCACTGAATTGAACATTATCCCCCTTACTAATAAACGCTGTATAAGTTTTAATAGTTAGATATCATAGACGTATATTATAGACGAGGCATGTTGAGGCAAAAAGTGTCTCCAAAAAAATGGCCCCAATTTTTAAATTTTGGGGCCATTTTGACAGTTGAGGTTTGGCACTTGTGATCTTACCATTTATACATTTGCTTTATATGCAGTTTATCCAGTCCGCATATAATTCATAAAATGCCGAGTAGTTGCGTAATTAAAGGCTGTAAAAACTATGACAAACGTGTAAAAAAGATAGACGGGATATCTTATCACAGGTAATTATCACAATATTGTTTGTTACAATTAAAATACTTACCTATGGAATTTTAAATAAATATTCAAAAAATGGCGGCCAACTATGAAATATAACACTGGTTATTGTATGCGCAACAGTGAAAAGGTAACTTTGTAGGGACGTCATTTTTATTATTGATTTATTACAGAAATAAGAGATTCAGTTTTTTTTTATTTCAGTACCTAACCAAACCTAACCTTACCCGTCAGTATTCACATTTTTGATGAATTTAAATAAAATGAAACTAAGGCTTACTATTTATTTGATTTTTACATATTATATTAAAAAAAATATTTTCTATCTGGCCTGACAGACGTTGTTCTGTGAATTATGAAATTGAATAAAAAATAACAACACTTGAAGGTTGTAAGCGTAGGTTGCTACACCCATAAGTCATACCCTACACCTACAACCTACATCTAGACCTACTACATACCTATAGTTGGTAGGTATAGGTTGGTAGGTAAACAGTAGTTACCCCTCTAAAAACCTACAAGCTACATCTACTAGATGTAGATCACCTATAACCTGCACCTACTGTCTATTCTACTCCTAAACAACCACCTACAATGTTCAGGGGCCAGCCGATTTAACATTATGCACTTTTGGAGAAAAAAAAGTAATATTTCTGAAATATTACTATGTTACTGGAAGCACCTTTATACCGAGTGATTTTTTAATCCATTTCAAGAGAAACAGTGTATAATAGATTCACAAAATAGAGTACTTTGGCATACTTAGTTTATTATTTTTTTCTTTTGTCTAATTTAGTGAACATTTGTTGTAAACATCGCAGAAATTTATAGTATTTAAATAACAGATTTCCCAATAATCCAGAGCGCAAAGAGATTTGGACTCGCCTTATTCGAGAACAACGAAATGAGCCTAACAAAAAAGTTACTAATTGATCTAAACTCCCCTCCCGCTCGCGCCTTGGTGACACCCACTTCGCAACGGGCCGTGCAGCAGAAATCGTAATATTTTAATTTCGCCATAACTTCAAAACCAAACATCCAATTTGAATAATTCAAAGACCTAATATTATCTACATAAACTGTACTTAGTGGTGAAATAATTTATTTTGATAAGGATTAATAGCATGAGTAAAATAAATGCGTTTAAATATAGTCCAAAAAAAATTCAAGATTTCTAAATAAAAAAATGGTTGTTATGCTTCACTTGACATAGATAGGTATAGTATGTCACGGACTTATTTGTAGATATTTATAAGATCTACAATTAATTACAACATTTTATGGTTCTATCTTTTATAGTTTAGGCAGCGTACGTAAAATAAGTAACTTTTGTGGTTGATTTTTACACCTTGTGTCCGAAAAACCCAAATATCTTACGGAACCCTATTTTTTCCAAAATAAAATTTTGCCTATGTTACTCGTGGATAATGTAGCTTTCGAAAGGTGAAAAAATTTTTGAAATCGGTCCAGTACTTTTTGAGCCTATTCATTACAAACAAACAAACATACAAACAAAGTTTTCCTCTTTATAATATTAGTGTAGATGTAGATTATTATTTTCAAACTGAATTAGAATATGTATAAGTTTTTATAAATTATAATTCAATATTCTTTTTATGTTACTACTAATTAATTATATTAAGTAATAATTAGTTTTGTTTTTAATGAGTCTTATTTTATTTATCTAGGTAATAAAGGAATATTAAGTGCTGTTGCGCTAGGATTTGTATGTACTTTTTGCTGCAGCGCTGGCTGTGAAACGTCACAGCTCCTACGGCTCCGCCCCTTCTGTGGCGCCGCTGGAGCTACGGCACATGTGTAAAAACAAATTTGTTGTCTGGTCTAGGTCCATACGCCGTATAGAAGAAAAAAATTGTAATTCTTGTAAAATCCTTTAAAATATCTTGCTTAGGTTAAAATATCTAGTATGCATACACCATTAGCCATTGCACTAATCTATTACACCGATATAATATCTGTATAATATTCTAGTATGTAATTATCGTCATCTATGGGTACTAATCACCAGAGGAGTTAAAAGTGCGTTCCTGATCTTTGGCATACATTTGACAAATAATGTAGGTATAAGAAAAAGTTACGCCATCTTGATTTCAGAAGATTTTTTCAAATAAATGTGGACTGAAAAATCTGCGGAAAGCAAATGTCGAAATGTCAAGATGACAAAATATGAAACCTCGACTGCCCCAAAAAACCCCAAAAATGGGGCAGTTTAAGTGTGGACACTTTTTGCCTCAACACGCCTCGTCTGTGCTTTATGATAATGAGAGTAATGTAATAAGAAATATGAAATATTTAAATTACATTACGTACCTGTAAAATTTATATTTGTTTGTAAGCCTTATTGATTTATTGTTGCTAATATTTTAGTAATTCCAGTATTAATGCGAGCTAAACTTATATTAAGTACGCCGGACAATTTTATTAACATTTCTTTAGTCAAGATATGTATTTAAAAAAAATGTATGCGTTGTACACCCTTACAAAGTTATATCATACGACTAGCGACTGTTCCATCGGAATGGTAAAATCGTAAAATCAAAGGAACATCGAAGTTCCCTTGATTTTACATAGATGGCGTAATTTTTTCTTGTATGAAATTTTTTTCGGCTAAATGTACGTGATAGCCTATCTTGAGTTGAAATCTTTGTTAGATATACTATACAGTGTTTTGTTCACGTCACACAAGTGACATTTTTAATTCCATTGAAGAAGACAAAACACTATACATAACTATTCAAAGCTTATACAGCGTTTATTAGTAAGGAGGAAAATTAAAATATTATCATTGTTAGATACTTTTTACCGACAATGGTGTCTACTTAATAAGGTTAGTATTACAATCTCGTAAGCGTATCACTATCGTCACTACATAATTATAATATACTTAAAGTTGCTTTTTAGGGTTCCGTAATACATAAGGAACCCTTATAGTTTCGCTCTGTCCGTCTGTCTGTCTGTATGTCTGTCTGTCTGTCTATCTGTCTGTCTGTCTGTCTGTCCGCGCCTCTAGCTCCTGTAATTATGAATATAAATTGATGAAATTTGGTGCAGTTATAGATTGTGTATAGATCACGGTTTCGGGATCATAAAAAATAACAATTTTCCTCTGCATAAACAATGCAATAAACGAAGGCACGACGAATAAAGATAATTGATATAGTTACAAATAATCTATAGACAACTTTATAAAACACCCGACTTATGTGTTGCCTACGCTTACGCACTTCCTAATCGGGCTCATAAAGTTAAGAATATCCTAAGTGGACTTAGGAATGGCCTAAGGTTAGTGCAATAGTATTTTTTGCTAGGAGCAACCTAAACAAGTTAGGAAAGAACTTAGGCGATCCTTAAGTTTAGTGCAAATGGGCATAAGTCTCTGCAGCGCTAAAACTATCAATTTGACACAAAAATGCTCATAAAATAAATTGTAGAAAATTATATATAGTTCATATTAGTGGAATATATGTTTATCGTAAAGTTTGTCTGTAAAGAGATATAGCCAAAATATTGAAAGGTATCGCCATTTTTGTAAGATGGCGGATCGAGTGGTAGCAATATCGGGTAGCAAATTTTAAATTCGGAAAGAATACATACAAATCTATCAAAATCACGCTTCATTAAGTGCAAATTACTCATGATTTACCTATTTGTAAGTATCACAGGAGGTAACTTCATCCTGGTCTGGCTGAGTTTTGGCCAGGTTTGAACATGCCAGACCGACGATTTTCGAAAGAGGATTAGGAGACGAACAGATTGACATATAACTTGACCTTGTTCTCTATGAGCTATTTTTACTCAAAATTCTTACATGTTCAGGGCGGTCTGGCTGGAAACTGGTCAAGAGTAGGACTGCCAGACTTGCATTTTTATCGGTTTCTAGTTGGCGCGCAGCCGTGTATAACAACAGTTTTCTTGTTCCTTATGAGCTTTTTTTACTCAAAAAATCTTCACACATTTTGGTCAATAAAAAAAAATCTGCCAGGTTTAGGACCGCCAGACCGGCGGTTTTATATCAAGCTTTAAGGCCCCTAGCGATCTGCAGTGGTCCAATTCTTGTTCTCGATGAGCTCCTTTTTCGACGGTGGGCGCTAGCTCTATTAAACATGTCCTGACATGCTCTTAGTTAGGTTATTGTAATGCTTAGATCTTTAAAACTAAGCAAGTTTTTAAATTTTGAATTAAGTACCTTTAGTACAATGTGCATTTATTATAGCTCAATGTGGCCCTTTACAGCATGTAATTTAAATGAATATTTTCGAAGATATTACAGAATTAAAATGCAGAGACATGCGGTTTACTAGCTTCCCATGCCCGATTCATATAGACTTATAACATATATTTATTGTATGTTATAATCATATGGTATATATGACATTTTTAAAAGTAATAATGATACATACAGTCTGATCCTTATCAAATTAATATTCACTTTAAGAATAGGAATGTTGCCTAGTGCGGAATATCAAAGTTTTACAAATTAAATTTTAAAATTGTTGATTAAAGATACAATAAATCTGAAATAAATGGATATTTAGAGTGACGCGATTAAAAATATAAGCAAATAAAAAATATTGTCCATTCCTTTCTCGCAAAACGATTCGTGACGTCACAACCTGCTACCGCCAATATTTGTAATGACAAATGTATGGCGGTAGCAGGTTGTGACGTCACAGGCCGATATATCGCTCTCTTTCATATTGTAAATTTCAATGGTTTGTATATACGTTATTTTTTCAGATATACAAAAATGGGTTCTGGATTGTTTATTAACATGTTGTCTAACATCGAATAGACGAAAAAAATTTTTTTCGGCAACAATGCCTATTGTATACACCTTATATTAATATCTTATATTTAGATTAGAAGATATCGTAAAATTTATACTCAAGCGCGAAAAATATATATCAAACGGTCTCACGCGTAACGTCGAGGTCATATTATTAAGGGTCCCGTTTTTACCCATTGGGTACGAAATCCTGACAAACATTTTTAATATTGTATACAGAAGTATATTGCAGTGAGTAGAGTGATTTGCTGAAGAAGTTTTTCCTCCAAGAACACTATTCAACGCGGGCGATGCCGCGGGCAAAAGCTAGTTGAACGTAAAATGTATAATATTACTATTGTTTGATCCTATTTACCGATTTTTTTTGATCTCGCAGGGGAAAGGTCTTTACGGGTTGGGAGACCCGGGGGTATGAGGGACTCCCGACACGACTCGCCGGTTTACCCACTAAAACTGAACCTGCGGATTGCCCTCAGCTGCTTGTCCCCAACAACCGATCTGAACTTCACCCGGGTGAAGTTAACAAGTGAAGGGCCAACCCTCCCATTAAACTCTAATCAAACCAACTAGCCACCAGGCTAGTTATAGCCCGATTAAGCTAGAGCGGTCTTAACCCGACCGCTAGCGTAGACCCTTTCGAAAAAAAAAAAATGCCCTCAGCTGCTATAAGGGGAGTGTCCCGGATCTGCCTAATACAGGACACCCCCCGCGACCGGCCGGTCTACCTCTTATAGGGACCGGACTTACAACACAATTATTTATTATAGTATTTCCACTCCGGCAAACTGGAGCGTCCCCCTCGGCAAAATTTTCAATGAAACCGGCCACCGTCACCGAGATTGGTGTAGGGGGAAGTTATCGACATTATTATATTGTAGACTAACTGAAACTTTTCTTAAGTATATTAAACGTCTAAATTCTCTTATTTTATTATAGTCATAGATATATAATAATAAAAAGAGGTAGATATGTTATAAACGCGTAAAAATGAAGACTCGAATTGGCCCGAGTCGGGCCAATTTTGGTTAGTGTGCTCCGCGAGTAATAGCGTGTTCTGTGTTAGTGTGCAACGTTGACACATTGACACGCGTCCCATGCCAATGTGTGTCGTGGCACAGAAATATTGTCAGTTTTGTAAGGATATAACGTATCTATGTAATAATTAATCAAAGATTATAGTAATGTTTTTGGACACTTCATACCACGTCAATTGGCCCTGTGCTGTACTGAAAGAACTTGTGCGCGGAGACCCAGAACCGTCTCGTAAATCACTTACAACTTCATTTTACTTTTATCTAATTATAAATTAAATTGATCTTGATATTCTAAACTTATTTTCAGAGTTTTGGACCAATAGGATTTGACGCTGATTTGACGTTTCAATGAGAGTTTTAACATAACGGGGTCCAGCCACAGATTAATAAACAGTTACTAGTCCAACTCCCCAATAATACAGAATAATACAGTTATGGCCCACCATAATTGAATTATTGCACATATTTTTTAACTAAGCGGTATTCGATCCCGCGACCTCCGACTTGAGCATCTCTGTGTGACTGTGCCACAGAAATCGTAAATTTATTTTAAATACTAGGTTTCTTATCTTGTCTATTCTATTATATTTTTCTATGAATATAGACAGTAGGTTGTATTATTAAAGAATGTTTCCCTTTTCTTTGTAGTTTTATTAGAAGTATCTCGAACAACGTAATTTATAGCTGAGACTTATGAAATATTATGCTTTTAGAAGAGCTTTCAACGCTCGCGAATATAAAACGCTGCTATTTCTTATAAAAACTTAAGTAGTAATAATAACAGTTTATGTAGAACTCCGTGGCCTAGTGGGTAGACCGTTTGGCTCGAACTCGATAGAGTGCAGGTTCCAATCCCAGGTTGTGGCGTATACCAATGAGACTTTTTCAGATATCAAGTACATTATACGGACGCTCTAACGGTGAAGGAAATCATCGTGAGGAAACCCGCACATAGTTGGCCCCAGACGTATTGACCAGTCATTCCTCTGGACTAGGCTGACTATATTGTGAGAATGCCGTACCTATGTGCTTGGACAACCTTATAAAAACTGTCCCAGGCACTACAGTATTTCAAGAGTGGTTACTTCTCTCGGAGACTGTATAAATTCATCCATTATTATTATCGAATGAAATGGCCTAAGTTTTTTTATGTAGATAATATAATAAAATATACTTTTATAATGTTGACATCGCGAACCGATGAGTCTGCAAAAACCAATCAATGTCTATGTGTCAATCCAGATCTCAAGCTACGACCATACCGAATTTCATCAGAATCCGTTCAGTATTTTTTGCATGAAAGAGTAACAAATATCCATCCATCCATCCTCACAATCTTTGACGTTTATAATGGTATAATGATAATAGTAGGATTGTGTACGTCCCTCACAACCTAAAAATATTCATTTAATCATATATTTTTTAATTTCGCTTTATTTTTTAATACAATATTTAATGTTTCATCTATTATTGTTTTATACTCTCTTATTATATTAAGTACTAGCTGTTGCCCGCGGCTCCGCCCGTGTAAATACAGTATCCCACAAGAACACTGTATTTTTTCGGGATAAAAAGTAGCCTATGTTTTAATCCAGAGCTCAAGCTACTATCACACCAAATTTCTTCAAAATCCGTTCAGTACTCATATAATAACTGTGAAAGTTATAATATTATGAGTACTGTGAAGTAACTATGAAAGTTATAGTATAAGTGTGAGGATGGATGTATGGATGTTCTTTAATATTGTAGAACATACTTTTGTTTTATCATCAATAGTTTCCGCAGGGCATGCGACGAAAGAGGTTTTATGGCTTGTTTTTACCCCTTGGGTTACGTTACTAATGTTTTAGTAAGGATCCCTAATCTTTTTTAGCAATAAATATAGATTAATGTAGCTTTCTAATGGTAAAATAATTTTTAAAATCGGCACAGTAGTTTTTGAGTTTAGTCATTACAAATATACACACACACAAAAATACAAATCTTTCGTCTTTATAAAAGTTTTGTATGAATTTATTATATAATTTGTGTTAAGTTTTTATAAAATAATAAATAACGGTAATATAGCTTTGCTCGGAGCTTTAATAGATAAAAAAAAAGAATTACAAAAATATATTACCAGGGCTTGAACCCACCACATTCCGAATTTTCGAAAAACCGAAAAAATAACCAAACTACCAATTGGACTACAAACTATTTTTTAAAATATAATACATCTTTGGTTACATTATTAGAGTCGAAATCATTGAACGACGAAAGAAAAAATATCTTTAACTTAAAAATGCGCAGGTTTCCAGGGCTAAAACCTAGCTAGATCGATTTTTCTCCCCCGAAACTCCATGTATGAAGCATATTAAATTTCCTGTAAATACTTCCAGTCATTTCCAAGATTACGATTATATACCTATACAAGATTGTCTTGTTTAAAGTATAAGATAATAATAATGACAATGCTTTCCCCTGTCAGTAGACCAGTGGCTACTCTTCAGTGGCCAGCATGTTTCTCCTACTATCGTATCCCACTCTTTATTAGGTACTGGTAGTAGGGACGTCAGTGGGCGATGTAGTGGGATGAAAAGTTTTCATGTAACAATTATTTCTCTTTTAATAATGAATTCCATAGATGTATTATATTAAAAATAGGTAGATATGGTATTGCGCGTAAAAAGTGAAGACTCAAATTGGCCAATCGGGCCAATTTTCGTTAATGTGCTACGCGAGTAATAGTGTTCTGTATTAGCGTGCGTCAGATGAATTCTTACTATTGATTACTGATTGTCATCCGTCGCAACTGGACATACAGATTCTCAACCAGACTAAAAAAAAAGTCATTATTCTATTAGAAAGGTTTGATATTGAAAAATCTGTCTGTCAACTGTTAGTGTCTTGCATTTCAAAATAGGTAACCATCACAGCTTTAACTTCTAGAAAAATCTCTAGCATTTCATTTAAAGATTTAAAATAAATTTCTAAAAGTTCCTTTCCTTTTCATACCTTATTCAGTTACTGTTTACACAGTACAACTGGACTTAACTCGTTATTCACTCTTAGCACGTCCGGTATTCAGTGACCGTCGTTTTATTTCGCTGTGAAATAACAAAATATTTCGCTCAGATACCTATCTTGAATGATGTTTCCTATTCATGACAGACTTCCATTAAATTTTAATTTTATTTAAAGATGGTAAAAAGGCTTAATGCTATTATAATGACTTTGTGTAGATTTTTGTAATATGTAGTACCTAAGTGCTTGCAAGTTGCAACTGCTCCAATGAAATTGGAAGTTAAAAAACCTGCCAACGAGTTGCGCACCGAGGGTTCCGTACAAACCTGTAGTAATTACAGCTAAAATGTATTACAGACCTGAGTATTTGATATGAATTTCAATTAAATACCTCTAAGCGTTCATGAGGAAAGGGGAAGTAAGTTAAAAATTATTAAAAATATTTTTATTATATGATGTAATTAAAATTTTACGGTTTTTGTAATCATTCCTTTATCTGTGCTATATGACGTTGCTTCGTACCAAATTTCAAGATTCTGAGTTCATGGGAAGTACCCTTTAGGTTTTGAGTTTTTGAGGAATTTGCGGCATAAACGGCTGTATGTTTTAATTGCGTTGATTTAGAAGTTTATTTTTTTCACACCTCGAAGGGATAGCAGATCTGAGTATTTGATATAAATTCCAGCTTGATACCTCCACGCGTTCCTGAGAAAAGGGGTCTTGACAGACAGACAGACAGATAGACAGACAGACGGACGGACGGACAACAAAGTGATCCTATAAAGGGTTCCGTTTTTTCCTTTCGATATACCCTAAAAAATTGAAGATCACTTTTTTAAATTTAAATTGGTAATAATAATTAATTAGGTATTTGTTATCACCATACGGTTTCTTTTAGATCTATAAATTCCGTAGCAATACAGGAGATAGTCTCACTCTGTCCGCCCCTGCTAACTTCTGTAGATATGGTTATAAATGGATAAAATCTGGTGTAGTTTAAGATTATTTATAGATTTTACATTTTGCATTAAAAAAAAATACAGTGTAGCAGGGCCTTTTTTTCTCGTTTAACTTCTTCGTGTCGTTTCGTGTCTTCGATTAGGTCTTTTTAAATACCGGTGAGATTTCATACATATAATATTATTTTTCAAAGTTAACCATTTTCGAGATGTTACCAGCAAAATATAATTTCGAGTAATCGGACTCCGCAGTGGTTAACAAGTTGCCTTCCCTCCAACTGTTATAAACGAGATACAAATATTAAATACTCTTGATTATATTAAATACTCTTGATGGAAATTATTTTCAATGAAATTGTACAGTAGCTTTGGAAGAAACTTAAAAAAAAAAACGTATTTTGCTTGATGCGCACGTACGGACTTCCCTGACACGCTCTTGGTTAGGTTATATAGATTTGACTTAGATAGTGGTGTAATTTTTTTTGTTACTGCAATTTAAGTCGAAAGGAGTTAGAGGAAAGTAAGAGTTAGAGGGTCGACGTAGGTAAACCCTGATAAAGCTAACAAAACAAGTTTTATCCTAAGGACAAGTTCACACCGCGCTGATACGCGACTCTACGCGGTGCTGCGTTTTTAAGATAGCTATTCAAAATATAACTTTATTCACTACGTAAAAAGAGACACGTTTCATATGACATCACTTATCAGTCTTACACTGCGCGTGCGCTATGCAGCGCAGTGTAACTCGACATTAGAACTCATTACTCCAAAAGTTACTGTCCGATTTGGTTCACAATAATTTTCCTAAAGAGTTTTTAGCATGATCTATCAGCATGGAAATTTGCAAGTTTCTATCTCGTATAGTTTAAAAATGCTAGGGGGGGACCAACTTACAAATTACTTTGGAGGCCGATTACTCGAAAATGGTAGAATATAAAAAAGTAACTTATGAAACCTTGCCTTTATTTTAAAAGACCTATTCTACGATACCCCACACGATGGGGTAGAGTGAAAAAATATTTTGCATCCCCACTTCACATGTATGGAGAGCCACCCCTAAAATATAAAATTATTATTTTTTTATAATCCGAAAACCGTGATCTATACACAATCTATAATTGCACCAAATTTCATCAATTTATATTCATAATTACAGGAGCTAGAGGCGCGGACAGACAGACAGACAGACAGACTGACAGATGGACAGAGCGAAACTATAAGGATTCCTTAAATATTACGGAACCCTAAAAACGTAAGTAAAATGGCGACCGCTGGCGTTAAATAAGCAAAATGGCGGATTATCTAAGGAGTATTGAAGTTAGCAAACGTGTCCTGGCCGATAATCTGTTTTTATTTCGCTAACAAGCGCTTTTTTCCGCCGATCACAGCCAATAAAACGTGTTTCTTCTGCAGGGGAATAATTAAAGTACAATTTTGAATACTTATCTAAAAATGCAGCGCCGTGTCTCGCATGTTTTTTTTTTCGGTGTGAATAGGCAATCGGACTAAATTTTTTTTATTACATAAATGAATAGTACTCTTAAATATGAGTAACTTCTCAGAAGAAACCGTATATCAAAAGTCAATATTTTCAAAGGTACAGCGATTTTTATAAAAAATTTCGCGAGCCTCCTAAAAACGCTCCATACTAAAGTCGACCTAAAAATGACGTCACTTGTGTGTATAGTAAATGAAGTAGTATATGAAGTATATGGCCGCAGGAATATATTTGTAAATATCTCCGATATTTGTGCGTTTAAGTACATACTTACCATAATGAATGTTTTTGTATATGATGTGAGTAAACTAATGATGTAGGTTTTGTTTACCAATTTCGCAAAAACAAAAATTTTTTTTTTGGTATAAAGACTCGCGAAATTTTGTATACAAATCGCTGTACCTTTGAAAATATTGACTTTTGATATACGGTTTCTTCTGAGAAGTTACTCATATTTAAGAGTACTATTCATTTATGCAATAAAAAAAAATCAGTCCACTTGCCTATTGATCCTAAGATTGTTCTGTTGATTTCTAACCACACATAATATTATGTATACAGCACGTCTTAGTCACATCATGTTTTGCACAATCCATCATTTCATTCATTAATCACTACATTCACATTTATCACTCTCACACACATCTCATGTTACCAGCTAAAAATAATTTCCACCTTTTTGAAGAGGCAATCGTTTTTTTTTTGCTTGGCGCTTATCTATAGATACTAATATTATAAAGCTGAAGAGTTTGTTTGAACGCGCTAATCTCAGGAACTACTGGTACGAATTGAAAAATTATTTTTTCTCTAGATAGTCCACTTATCGAGGAAGGCTTTAGGCTATATAACATCATGCTAAGTTCAATACGAGCGGAGCACCAATCAAGAATGTTACAAAATAGGGGGTTTATTTTCCTTTTGAGAGCTTTCGCTGCGTACGCTGCGGAAACGGTTAAAATTTCGCTAAAATGATGTATGACAGCATTGTTCCCCTTTAAAAGTGCTACAAAAAAGTCCGCGACTGTATAATATGTCTATCTTTTTGGCGCGGGCGGGTAGTCGTGAGGTGGAAGCGCTTCTCCTTCTACGTAAATGAAGTCACGGGTAAATTTTAACGATATCCCAAAGTAACTGTTTCACGCGGACGAAGTCGCGGGCAAAAGCTAGTTGAATTATATTTAATAAAAAATAAGCTTAGTTTATATCATTTTGATAAATCTATATCTATAGGTACTGATATAATAAAGAGGAAATTCAGTTTGCATTGAATAGGCTCCAAAACTACTAGACCGATTTTGATGAAATTTGGCACATATAGTGTCTCCGAAAATCAATTACGGATACTTCGGGCAAATGATCCACTGCTTTTGTAAAGACGTTTAGGCAAAACAATAATACCGAACCTTATATTATATAGAATATACCACGGGGAAGGACATAGGCAATTTTTATTGCGGCAAAATGTACGGTTCCCTCTTTCATTTTGCGCGAATGAAGTCGCGGGCAACGTCTAGTATTGAATAATAGTAGTTGATGATGATGAGCTATGGATGTCATACTAACTTACTTCTGGGTAGATGCTAGATATTTAATATTTATTTACATTTTATAATTTTCCACTTTTTTCCTTATTTATTGAATTCGTAGGTATAAAATCTGCGTAAAACTAGGGTTACACGGTCAGTCTGGCATCAGTCCTGTCCATCAGTCTCAGACAGCCAGAATGATGGCCGGAAAGTACATAATAAAAAAATGATCAGTCCGTCAATCACACGGTTACACGATCATTCTTTCGTCAGTCTGGATCAGGCTGATGGACTGAACTGATGCCAGACTGACCGTGTAACCCTAGTATAACAAAGCTTTGCTCGTGATTCTAGTAGTCATACGGAAAACATCTACGGATTGCACTAAGTACTTATTCATATTTGCTTATCTAGGTTATTTTATAACTTTTGGAGAACAAATTTCTTGATTTCGCGTTTAAAAAAAATTTTGTGAAATTATTTATCTTACTTTTATGATTATTAAAAAGAATAACAAAAACATTCGTCTAACCGGGGATTCGAACCCAAGACACTAATCTGTCAACAACGCAAAAAGAGCGACGTCTATGAAACCACCCACCACCACCAGAATGACATAAGATTGAAAATTTTGTTCAAATCATTGCGCAACGAAAGAAGAAACATAAAAAACAAGCATGCGTGGTTTCCATGGAAAATACCTAGCTAAATCGATTTCTCGCCCGTGAAACCCTCTGCATACTAAATTTCATGGAACTTTTTGAAGCTGTTTTGAGATTCAGATTATATTAAAATACATATTATAATTATAAGTTTTTGACATAAGTATATTAAAGCATAAAATTGTTGACGCAAAGTAAATTAAGGACTGTTAACAACAGCCAATTTTTGTTTGTACGTTATACTTAAAAGATGCTTTTATCAGCAAACAAAAGTCGAAAGAACAATAAAGAATGACTGGAAGACTGCTTGTTAAATTTTATAGCCGTTGATTTTCCTCATAACATCGTTTATAACAATATCCTGCAAATAAAAACCGCAAAAAACTCGCTCCAGACTAAATTGTGACAAATTATTCCGGAGCATTTTAATGGGCTTCCATTTGCACTGATTTTTCATGGAAAAGTGACGGAGGAGCGAGATAAGGTTTCAAATCGCATTTGAATACGGTTGATTTTGCATAAAGTTATAACGGTCATAAATTTTTGTGTTTATGATTGTACAATTTTCAGATCGTGAAATATGTTATTCTCGCTTTCGTCCGCGGCTCTGCGTACGTAAAACAACAACACTGTACTTTTTAGGGGTAAAAAAGCAGCCATTTTGTAAATCCTGAGCTTAAGCTACAACCATACCCAATTTATCAACTCCTTTCAGTAGTTTTTCCGTGAAAGAGCAACCAACATCCACACATCCACTCTCACAAACTTTCACCACAGATTACTAAAACACCTGTACAGATTACTAAATAACTGTACAACCGGCGTGAAATAACGATTACGTTGTGTTTCGCCGAGTAAGTGAGGTTACCGGAGGCCCATGGGGGGGATTGGGGATTTTAAGGATCAGGAACGCAATTCGCAACACAAGAGGAGTTACAAGTGTATCTCCTCTGGTGTTGCGAGTGTCCATGGGCGGCGGTAATCGCTTACCATCAGGCGATCCGTCTGCTCGTTTCCTGGTGCATTACATAAAAAAAAAAACCAATTTCTCGGAAGTAAACGATATTATTATTATTATTTAATTGTTACTACGTGCTTTCACATATATTTTTTTAAATCTTTTAAGTGCTTTCACATTATAGTGGTAAGTTTTATTTTATTTGATACTAGCTGATGCCCGCAACTTCGTTTGCATAGAACTAACGGATACGGAACCCTATTATTTAAACAGAATCTTAAAATAAAAGTAACCTATGTTAGACCTTATAACATCAGCTATCTTCCAGTGAAAATCGGTCCAGCTGTTTCGGAGATTAGCCGGAACAAACAGATAGACAGAGTGACAGGCAGACAGACGGACAGACAAAAATTTGAAAAATTGGTATTTTATTGTAAGTATTTACTTTCATATGCATTAAGTGAAAAGCTGTTAATTTGAAATTACAAACAGATACTTCAATTTTATTTATCTGTATTTTTATCTGATATTCATAATGTATTATTTAATTTATAAAACCGTAACACATTATGAAGAAAATTATTCATCATCTATGTACCGACGAAGAACATTTAACTGTAATAATATTATACTTTATTACATCAAAAGGTTTTGGAAAATGAATGACCAAACCGCACATAAAATACAAAACCAATAAGCCCTTTTAGGACCGGAAGTTTAAAGTGCAGTTAAATAAGATCTACACAAATTTCGCGTGAAATAATAAAGACCGAATGGTTTTCATAAAATCTTAATGATCATACCCCTTGATATAAAACTTCTTATCATAGCACTTAAGAACTTGAACTGAATATTAAATAAGCGCTTAAGACGTTACTAAAGTGCTATATCAGTTCTTTCCATACAGATGGCTATTTTCAGCTGAAAATAAACAAAAAATAAGTGTCACTATCTCTTGACCTGGTTTGAGATGACTTACCTTTTCTTTATCTCGGATTAGGGCCATACTCAGTAGATGCCTGATCACCTATGCCACTAAGAACAAGTGCCTGATGATAGGCATAGACCTATAAGAAGAATAGTTTCCTTATAAAGTGCGGTCGCGGAGCACACTAAATTTCGTACATTGAATTATCGCTACTTGTCTTCTTCACTCGCCCATAAATATATCGCTATCGTGTTTACACATATATTATATAGAGCGCGATAGCAATATATTTGTGCTCGAGTGAAAGAGACAAGAAACGATAAGACTAGAATCGGTTATTACTTATTACTGAGCGTACAGAAAAGAATAGTAGAAATTATAATTTAAAATTCGCTGTTTCGTATATTAGTAGCTTGTTAGTTTTACCATTAAATTTACTGAATTCTACAATAAGCAACTGCAGTTGTCAAACATTTAGGATATTTCTCTCTACATTTTAACTTGACCCACTGCAGATTTACAATTCAATACGATCTCAATTCTATCGATACTTTCATTGCCCTAAAACGCTTTACGATCCTTTCGAGTGTTTGACTCGACGAAATTTGCTCTGAACTAAACATTGAATGCCGAGTGAAATTCGGCCAAAGTAGATTTAGGTTTAGCCTCAAACAAATCCTGCAAAGATTTTTAATGATTTCGAAAGAGGATACTCAATTTGATGAAGGGGTAAAACGATATTCTCTTTCAACAATTTATTTCTACAGCTACCTGTTTAACTTCAACTAAGGGCTTTCCAGAAAAGTTATGATACTTATGTACTGTTAAATTTAAGTGCAGTTCAATTTAATTGCTTACTCTCATTGGCTTTCAGAGTTTTGAAAACATTTCTCTACATATAGGTATTTTATACAAATACCTATTTATACTATTTATACAAATACCTATTTATGTAGGTTCTATAGATATCATACGAAAAGATTTTTAAAAGCATGTAAAATTATATTACTCTACTGTAATATAATTTTACATGCCTCATACTCCAGATAAACATTTTGGAACTTGTACAAAAAATATATTACAGACCTATTTGAAATTGGAATAATGTGAATTTTTAGAAAGGTAGAGAAAGAAAGTACATAGAGCAAAGCCGAGACTGATCTGAAGGATTGGCATTTTTTCATATTTTTTTTTCGTATAGCGTAGGTGCATTACATCTTTTATAATTCTTGAATTTTAAACATTATCTTTAAATAACAGAGTAAACCTTTATATTATGCAGTTGTTAAAATAAAAGAATAAGATTTTTTGAAAAATTTATTTTACATCTTCCATCGACATAATATCAACATTTAGGGACCTAAAATTATTTTCTTCTATTACGTTTAAGAAGAAAGTGTTGTGCGATTTTGTAATCAATTGTCATCTTCATCAACAGTCTTTTATTCAAGTATCATAATATTTTAACTAAAGAAGTAAATCATTTAAAGAAAATAATAATAAAGAAAATTTGAATGAACCAAGCAAATATCATTTTATAAAAACAGTAGGTACACGTAGTGGAAAAGGCTCATCAGGTTTTTAAAATCGGTAATGCCTTTCCTCTTAAACAAAAAGCACTATCGAGTCATGGATAAAATGTTATTTTTTTGTCTGTACATTTTAATAATCCTTAAAAGAGAACAATAACAACATTGACTACTAGGACTTTAAGTCCCATTAGACGAGAATTTCTGATCTGATTTATGCTACTAAACAGATTAGACACTCCATAACAAATATTTAATCTGTATAATAAAATAAGGACAAAATAACCGTTAGCTACCTGCTTTTGTCAGTATTATTGTAATATTTAATTTATTGTGAATCAGCATGTGTAAGAAAAATTACAAAAGTTCAATAACTTATAATTAGTATAACTAATATAAATCTCGGCTAAAACAGTGTCTAATATTTCTTACAACAACATTCTGTACATACACAATTATTAGTAGTAAATCTCTATTAATATTATCTACATTAATTATTATAATTATTAGTATGACTTATAAAATACAGACCCGTAACTACTGGTCCACATTAGTAAATCATATTTTACTATGTTTTCCTAAACATTTAAAATCGTGTTAATTACAATTTATATATAGGGATCGACACCGTAAAAGTGTACAACATTAGCACTGTCGAATGTCACTTTTGGGAGTCATCGAGTTAAAGTCACTTCTGTATCACTTGAACTTCTAGAACTTTCTTTAATGACGTCAAGTTCTCTGTTCGAGAGGGAGGAATTTCTTGAAAATTTGTTAGAACAATATTCACTTTTTTCGTCAAAACACTCACTAGCACTCACTTGGTAGTCTTTGGTTTCATCTGATTCCGATTCTTCAGTTATGTCATTCACTTCGACTTCTAATAAATTATCGTTTCCTTTTAATCCGTACATTCCAAAATTCTTCTCATAACTAAGGCTGCGTATTCTGTCTAGATTATGTTCAATATTATGTACATGTTCATTTTCACACAATGAGTCGTTAAACTTCCACTTTATATTTGAATTAAAATTCTCCATACCGGGATATAACCCTATACTATTGCTTCTGTGTCCGAAAACCGGACAGTTTCGGAACTCTCACAAATCGGGATGTCTCCCGTTACAGATTTTGTTGAAGTTGCCCTCGTCCAAGCTCAAATTGGATCGTGAACGACTAGAATATTCTAGTTCTGGGCCTGGTCTAAAGAGACAGAAGTCAGAATTTTTTAATCGGCACTGTCTAGAACAAGCTTCGATTTGGAATGCCGACCTCTCGAATTGTCTATGATCTGTAGGACCGTAGCCATCATAAAATCTTGTATTATGCTTGCAAGATCCACCGTGGTAGCCTTTGAATGACCCTGAATACCTCAGAGGGTCTCTGTGACAATTTTTTTGTATGGCATGGAGTGATGTCGAAGAAACGGTTCGTTCCAAAATTTCACCCCAAAACTTTTCACCCAGACCTTCGAATTCTCCTTTCGAATGTAAACCATCTGATGTTACTGATGACCCGCAGCAGCCAGCCCCTTTTTCATATGTGGCAAATGATTTTGGCCTCTTACAGCAAATCTAGGAACAAAATATAAATATAATGTTCAAAAATAAGTAGGTATAAGCAAATTAAAAGAAAATTGCACGAAAAGTTACTTACATAGAATTGAACTAACTCATTGCTTATCCTTCTAAAATGACTATTCAAAAGCCAATAAAGGAATGGATTCCAGAAGCTGTTACTCAATGCGAGCCAGGTAACAATAAAATCCAATATTGGTGGAATCTGCAAAGAAACATTGAGTATAAAGGGTGGCAATAGAAAAAAAAATAACGCCATTCGCTTTCATTACCTTACATCCGGTACACGCCGCTACTACTTCCTGAATAGTGGATGGTGTTACCATCACAATAAACCCTAGAGAAATAGCCGCCATTGTCCTCGATGTGCTCATACTGTGTGGTCTAGAAAAGCTGGGAATTTGCTGAAACAATAATGATAAATATAACTAGGCTGTTTTAATACAATATCGGTACCTATTTTATATATTGAGAAAATAAAAATATAATTTCAGTTAGCCCATTAGTCCATTCAATCAAGTAGAATTACCATTTTTTGTCTCCTAAAATTGTTTACAAAATTAATATATTATTATGTGAAACAGTATGAATAAAAACAAGAGCGATTTCCTATTAATTATCCGATCCGATATCGGAATCAGACGCCGATGCCGATATCCAGTAAAATACACAAAATACAGTACAAACATACACATATATTATATTTCACATTACCCGGCCTCGGTTCCGTCATTTGACTGCCTCGATATCGTTTCGGTTTCTGATACCAACATTGGATCAGAAAAGTTGAATACGCTCTAACAGCTGTTGCACTCCAATGTCTAAGTTTTGGTAGCGATGTTGAAGTTTAATTAGATTTATTACAATGTTTAAAGTTTAAATTTTCAAAACGTTAAAATATGAACGAATGTAGGTTATTTGTGTTTTGTTTTTTATGTATTTATGTCTTATTATGATTGTCTTCCTTTTGTAGAATAGTTAAAGTGAGCTTAATGTATATAATGTCTACATAACTCTGTTAAAGGTTATTAGAGGCAGTAATAATGTCAGATTTTATTATACAGATTTATATAAATAAATAAATAAGTTTATGTACATCTCACCAGAGTCTCGATTTCGTTGTGTGCAGATTTACACGGCAGCGGTACACCATTAGACCTCGGTTCGTGATCGCTTTTAGTTTTGGTCTTGCTCACGTGAAACCCCGACCCATAGCAGTACATGAGTGCCATTGTAGTCGGGAAGTAGTAGGCACAACAAGCGAGGATTCTTGAAAGAATAAAGTCATTTCACATTTTTATTTACTATAAAAAGTTAGTCGGTGTTCATCTTACTACTATTATAATAAGCGTGAAAGTTTGTGAGGCTTTCACGCAAAAACTACTGAACGGATTTTGATGAAATTGAGTACAGTGGTAGTTTAGGCTCTGGATTAAAATATAGGCTACATTTTATCCGTGGGATAATGTAGCGCTGGCGAAGCAAGCAAAAGCTATTATATAACATTTAATGCGATAATCGTGAAATCGGAAATAAAATTGGTGCTGTTTTCTTACTTGTGTAAACACAAATCAAATAATAATATTTTTTGCATCGGGTAATGCAGTTTTAATGCTAATTAATTTCCTAACTTCTTACTCAGTTAGAAGTTAAACCCGAGCCTGAGTCACATAGCATCAGGCACTGTATTCAAAGTTAATATAAAATTCAAGTAAATAGATAGACATTTATTTTGTTACCTACATTATTATGATTGACAATATAATTTTATCGCAATAATATACCTAGCTTTGAATCCTTTTACATGATAAAAGATAGAAATTCAACGGTAAAAAGAAAGAAACACATTTAATATTTTTTCTCGTTCCCGTTTTTGGCTTTAGTTAAGACATATTTCACTGGTTTCCTTGAACTAGAACACATGAAGATGACTACGACCTACACTCGCCGTGACATCTAGTACTTCCAAAGCCAAGTATCTTGCATACAAATGGGTCAAATTTATCCATATTAAAATATTCTTTAAAACCCACCATGACAATTTGTGAATAAAAGGAATCTTAAATATTTTTAAATTGATTATAAGACTCTCTTCTTTCCTTAAATCAGGAAGACTAATTTATTGATCAAGCTCTCTTAGCGAAGATTCAAGTTCTAGCTCGTAAGCAATTTGGTTAAAAACAAGAGCTGGTACCAATTTTACGTAATCGGGACCTATCAATAACCAAGACTACATCTTCCTGATTAGCATTTTAGTCTAATCTGATTTTCGTGTCAAATAGAGATACTAGTCCCACAACTATGTATGATACCTCGTTACTCGTTAGATTCGAAATCAAATCGTGCTAGAAGTGCATATTAGCGCATAAATAATTGAAAAAGTTATAAACAATTCAAGATGCCAAAATGAGTGTTTTGGTTTTTTAATGTTTATAAGCTAATAATATTAGAGAAATCCGAAAAATATACCGAATAAGAGCAGGATATTTCCAATAAAAATTCGTTACTACTTAACCTCCATTCTTTAATCATACATACATATTATCACGCCTTTTTCCCGTAGGGGTAGGCAGATACCACTTCATTCCACTTGCTACGAGCTTTACATACTTGTTACGCTTCGTTCACTTTCATTCTTACCATCCATTCCTCCTCTTATATTCAACGTAGCGAAGCTGCTTTCCACGGTCCTCTTTTCGCCTCTGCGAGAAACGAGACGTGATGGGTGATGATGGCATCGCCGTCATTTTGGATAATTAAATTATTTTTATGATTATCCATTGCGTTCCCACGGATTGGCGGAGAGGGTAGGAGTAAGGAAAGGGAAGGATAGGTGGTGTAAAAAGGAATATTTGTGAGTTAGAGTGGGAAATATGACCGCCCAGGAGGGCAAGGGATAGGAAAGTAATATCTGGAGTCACATACCTGTACTATACAACAACTATTGTACAAGTAAGTTGGGATAAGTATCCCATGACAGATAACTTTAAATAACGCTAAAAAAGGTCTCCGCGCGTCATTTTTAGGTCTATTTTACACAAAAATCAGTTTGTCGCCTAGACTATTTCTACAATGGCTATTGTAATATGAACATATTCTCTACACCTAATTTTCTTAATCAACCTAATTGACTTACCTAAAAGCAACTCTACTGTGAAACACGTCGCAGGCCATTAAACCTGTAGAGTTGAAGTAGTATCCAGATCGTGGCAGAACCATCATCGCGAATAGTGACACCGACAAAATCCACGTTATACTTATCACTAGCACACATCCCTGAAAACATACATTCAAGAATATTTCAGAACAATTATTAAGGGTCGATTCACACCGACGCGAAACGATACCTTACATGGCGCTACATTTTTAAGATAGCTATTCAAAATTGAACTTTATTCATTATCTGCTAGCAGCAGGCTTAGCATGCGCATAGAAGAAACACCGAAGAATAGAAAATATGACAGATTGAAGAAACATTAATACCATTCGGAGCAAAATAGGTCTTATTATGAGGTAGCAAGTTCGATGTATCGTCGTTATGAGAAATAACATGTCTTTTCTTCCCGAACATGAGCTCACAAAATGGCCTCTTTTGACAGCTAAAGTAGAAACGTTTTCTTAATTAAAAATCAAAAAGTCCCACAGTAATGTCAACCACTCCACATCATGGCGGTCCTAGACAAAAAGTTTCTTTATGTTGAGTCATATCATATACCTACTTGAATATATTTTGTTCGTTTTTGACAGAAGATTTCCCGGCAACCATTTTAAAAATATGGCTGTTTAGAAATGTTGACTTCTATTGACGACCTTGTTATCATGGATTAAGAACTATTTTGCAACGAACTGTTTTGGATAGAATATTTCTTCTTTAAATGTATTTCTATGGATCGCCATGCTAAGCCTGCTGATGCACTTTTCATTGTAAGAATTCCAATGTAAAGTGTCAGTGCACTGCATAGCATATGTGCAGTGTATGACTGATGTCATAATATGGAACGTGTACCTTTTTATGTCAATATGCAGCGGCGCGTAGCTTTGCATATCGTCACGGTGTGAACTGACCCTTAGAGTGAACAGTTCCATTAAAACTAGTATAACGTTCTAATTACGTTCGTTCTAGAACGTTCTAATGTTCGAATTCTGCCGGATAACGTCATATTTTCGCAATGCAGGATGGCGCTGGCGTATTATTGTCATTAGTGTCAAAGATAGCTCTTAACTTAGCTACGCTTTGATTGGGCCTACTCTAGCTGAGATATTTATGCTCTTGATTTGATCATCAAGTCCCATTGAATTCAATTGATGCTTTATAATTACCGTATTAAAATCTATTTAAATTACCTTTTTACTGGAATGTTTCTGATATGCATTTGGATGTAGCAAATACATGTATCTGTCGATCGCCATACAGACTAAAATGACTGCGCTCTGCTGACTCACAGCGCCCCTTAAGAGTGCCTGAAATTAAAAATCACATTAACAAAAAGACATTGAAACGAAACAAAGAAAACAAAATTTTAGTTGTGATACTCGACCACAAGCAACAAAGGATTTCCGCGCATAATAAAATACCAGTTGACAAAAGAAAGAACTACAGAGCTGAAACTTTGAAGAATTAACAATTCTGCTTGGTCACTAAATGGGTCATTAGCAAGTCATAAAAATTTCATTGGTCACCTATTTGCAAGAAATTGCTCGGACTCTTTAACTCACTTAGTACATTAATATCGTTGGTAACTTTGATATAATATTAAGATCATATTATACGCGCATTTGAAAAATAAAATTAGCGTATTTTTATTTAGTAATCACATAACAAATCTTCTAATATAATAAATATTTGAATTTAATCAACCGCACTTCTAAGCATTTACAAAACATAACTTTGTAACCTTTGAAATATCTTCTTTGCCTCTTCATTTTAATACAAACGTATCGCAATTAAGCCTTTTATAGTTCTTTAAAAAGGTTCTTTCTATCCGTAATTGGATATTGTAAATGTTCTTCCAATACGCTAGTCCGGGCTTAATTGAGCGTGAAACGTTCAGGAAGTGAAACCAAATTTTCGCATCGCTAGAACCTAATATAATTTGTACTATAATTATGCTCTTATTCCTTTTGCTGTTCTCACAATATTTTGCAAAGAACTGCAAAGAAGCAAATATTATATTTTTAGTTTTAATCTCAATAAATAAAACATCCGAAAAATAAATAAAGTATCATCAAATCTACTTTTCTCCCACCGATTTAGATTAAGTTAATTTAATTTGTTATTATTCTCCATTAGATAGTTGCAAGCATAATTTTTGTATCAGTTTATTATTATACTTTTTTGGGTTGCAGTCTAGTCTAATATTTGAGCTTATGTTTAACTTATCATGTAACGACTATAATTTGTTTGTGTACTAAATATAAATAATTAAATAAATATTATTAATCTAAAGACATACTTAAATTCTGTTCATGATTTATCTTAAGTTTTATACAGATAAAGGCTTTAAAGTTCGGCCATAATTAATAAGATAAAATATAATAACACAATATACAATAATCATCTTCACGCAATTTATTATGTTCACAAACTTGTCTTTAAAGAAATACAAAATTTCATCTCGGTCGTTTAAACGGTTTAGAAGCGCTATATAAGAAACAAATATTGACTTTTCTTACAAAGTTGTAATATTCAATTTCAGCTAACCTCGCATCTGCAATCAGGAACTTTTAAATGTAACTTTACTCATTTTCTCATCGTCTTTTGTTTACAGAGTTTACACTCCGGCCAGGTTGTAAGTGGATTTTATAACACTTGTAAAGTTTTCAGTAACAAGTTTCAGGAACGAGTAATAACTACTCCATTATGATATTCAACAATGCTGTAACTTGCATAATATTTTCGTAAGTGTCGCCACATTTAACCCTGCATTAAATTTATTGTTACTTTGCGGAACATAGAGGTAATGTGATTTATCAAGTTTTAAAATGTGTGTGTATTATTCAGAGAAGAAATACTTATGTCCTTACAAAGTGATGAAACCGATGCATATTTGCCAATATTAGAAGTATAAATTGCTTTTACTGATAGAATATGCGAAAATAACAAGAAAATTCGCAATGAATGCTCCTACAAACAGGAAAGCTATTCACAAATATTACAGTTCGAAAACAATTTGGGAAGACGCAAACAAACATTCTATTTTCAAAAGGCCAAGTCCAAAGTATTGAAAAGCAACTGTGTCATCTTTAACATTCAATTGTGAGATAATAATTTGTTTTGGAGAACTTTTTTTAATTTTCTGTAATAACAATCATAAAATTTATAATAAAAAGATTTATCAATTGTATATCAAACGCTACCTTTAGAGTTTACACATCTATGTCTATATTCCAAGTACGCAAAACTAATAGAATGCAATATATCGCCTGCTGACGCAATGCATCAAGCTTAACATGTATAGATGCACTAAAGTACTGAATAAGTAAATTGCGAACTTGGCTGACACGCTGCCTGTTTAGATATTATAAAGATATATAAATAATAATAGTATGTCTGTAATAGTTCTAGAATTTGAAAACCAAATATACGACCCATAAGGCGAAAAATTAGCGCAATAAATGAATTAAAACAAAATAAAATGAAATTGCTAGTAATTAAAACTTATTTCGCAATAATATTGAAAATACGTACCTGGATTTGACAGAATATCTCCCCATACGGCCAGCACTTGTATAAAGCCGGCAATAGCGCTACGGGAGCGATCAAAATGCCGGTAAATAGGTCGTTCAGTGCTAAAGAAGTCAATAGGTATCTGGGCTGAAAAAGAAAAGGAAATGAATATCCGTATCCTCATTTTATTTTAAAATGCCCTGCCTTTGGAACAGCGGATATTCTATACATTGTGCGTCGTTTCGAGGCAAAAAGCTTTAAACAGAAGATAATACGTATAATTTTATGGACAAAACACACTCTCCCCTAAACCCCCAAAGGGTCTTTGTAACCTCTCTTTGTAATCTTGTAATTTTTACAATATAAGTATTGTTATACTTTCAACAGCAGCTGATTGTAGATGGAATAAACTTTTGGTGTGGTGTTTTCCAGATAAATTGCTGGATAGTTCGTGGGGATGAAGGTTGCGACCCCCAAAATGTTTTATCGATCAAATTAGATCTGTTGTTCAAATCTCATTACCTCGAGACGACACACACTTTAAACTGCTCGAATATTATTTAATAGGAAAGATTCTCTATTCGGAAATAACCCAAGATGAAGATACACTCGAAAGGAAGTTTTTTTTTTCAGCAATTAGTTTAGCAGCAAACGCGCCAAATATAATTTTTTGGCGTGATTGCAAATACAAATCTAGCAAAATATGTCTACGTGGCTGGCGCTGAGAATACTCGTAAAGTGAGCCTTCTACCTCTTTCCCTGTATTCCACATTACAACAACGGTTTACGAATCGTTCCGGAACAAAAACTATGTCAATAACAAAATACGCCCACAAATAAATCAAATGACAGTGTGCGAATCTATAGTTTATGGTTACTTTGTATGTAACAAGCCGCACAGCTCTATAAATCATCAATTTCGTTTTGTCTGATATTGGCGTAGTTTCTCTATTAATAATTTATGATTTACAATATCAAATGTCTGTATTGCAATGGTCTGAATCGTGCGAGGATTATCCGACCTGAATAACGTTTGGCTTATACCTATGAGTTATAACTTTTTATTCAGGAACTTATGCTTGTCAAACAAGCGTAAGTTCCCAAATAATAATTATAGTAGTAATGAATAATATAGATATTTTTATTTAAGTAGTTTTTACAAGTTTTATGAATATCGGGAAGCTCCATATATATATTTTGACATTTCTAACTGAATAAAATGGGTTATGTATATGTAATTGGCGGGTGGGTATTTTTAAGTGTTACATCGATCATATTGTGATTATGAGTTATGATATATTTTTAATGAAGAGCTCAACTTCTTTTCCTTAACGCATTTTTGCAATTACTGATAACATATCAAGTATATAATATAGTATATAGTTATTTAAACAAGAAAGACATCATGAAATGCATGTCACGGTAATAATCAACCTCCGTATTTTAGCGTGTCTTAGGCAAAATACCTATTGAATATTCAAAACGTATATCAGCTCGCTGTCTCTTCAGTTATGAATTGCTTTCTTGGTATGAACTAGCTGGGATATGTGAAGCAAGGAGTATTTAATATAAGTATTTTTCAATTTAATAACAAGGCATTTATGCAAATAAATTGGAATGTGTTATTTCTTTTGCAATATAAAATACCTTTTGAAAGTTTTCACAATAATGACATTGAGGCAGCTAATTATTTTGAATTCAAATGTCTGGAAGTTATAAAATCAAAGGAATCAGATAATTCAAATGATACTAGTTCTAGTCTGGGAGCCAGAGTCAGTAACACTGAAAGTACTGTCATGCGGAATTAAAAAATATTTATAAATAAAATAATACTAAAATTATCAAGAGTTTTTGTGTAGTCAAATCAATATTACTATGTAATCAATAGTTTTCTACTCTTTTATGTCGCACTATAATTCGACAAAAAGCATTTACTCCAAAATAAAATTGAACATTTTGGAGTAGATGCAAATATAGTTCTAGCACTTCAAAGTGGTATGCGGGATTTTTCCGGCAGTTTGAGTTCGCATACCAAGATATTTTTAAAAATTATAAAAAAATAAATACAATAAAATAAAAAATAAAGGCTTCCGGCATGATGGATAAATTTTAGCCTGAGGGCTAAATCACACATTTCATATAGGTATGCCAGACCTTCCGGCAAAAAAATGTTGTTTACGTATTTTTTTGTTTCTAAAAGCGTATAAAATTTGCTATCGAATACACTGAAAATAATATCCGCGATGACGGTAAAACATTTTTTATTTTTTAATATATTTTTTACATTGTTTTGGCAATAGGAATCCACGCATACCGAGCTTAATTTATTCCTATACTTATGTTCTATTTATTTATTTTTGATCCCGCTATGACTTTCAGTGTTACCGGCTCCCCGCCTATTCGACTATACATATTTGGATAGCACCATGCTCTCAGCTAATACTTCTGAAGAATACACAGATTTGATAACAGCTTACATACTACAGTATATAGTAAAATTTAATCATATTACCTGATTGTCAATATATTTGATATACCTTCTATTGTTCAACACACAGATCAGCACCAAGTTTCCGAATACTATGCACATAGACATGGCAAATATGAACAAGGCTTTCAATATGTCTGTAGTTGCTGGGAAGGATGAGGGCCAACCTTTGCCGTTGAGCCAACAGGAGCTGTTAGAAAGGGATGGCGCTACTAGCAATGCGCCTTTTGTCGAGTCGAACATAGTTTGCGCATGCAAAACGCAGCGCTCTCTTCTCTTAAATAAGGCATCTAGAGCATTCGTTCGTAGTAGCTTCTAGATTCCTATTGTTTTCTCTTTCATCTCTTCTGGTGATTTCGGGATTTGAGTTTCTCTTGATATTTCTTCATTTTCAAGTTTATCTGTAACAAAGTACACAATTTGTAATGTTTAAATTTTGTTTAGTTTTATTAGCTAAAACTATGTCGTGTATAACGTCAAATTAAGACAAGATTGTTTAATATTTGTTAAAGCCAATAATTAGACTAAATATAAAAATAAGCGTACTTAGGGTCAGCTCACACCGAAACGCGACGCGGATTGCTATTTAAAATTGAACTTTATTCACTACACAAGAAGACACACGTTTCATTGCAGCTCGAAATTCGAACTCTTGCAATTAAACGTGTAACTTAATGTGTAGTGAATAGAGTTCAATTTTTAATCGTTATCTGAAAAATGCAGCGCCGCATCTCGTCATGTGAAGCGACGCTTACTTTAATAATTAATGCAATTGTTGTAGTTGAGAAATTGGCATCATTTACAATGTGAATGAGGGTAAAGAGAATAACTAGTTAACCAACAAACTACAAAGTGAATTATTATACATAGGTACCGAAATTGAATTATCTATATTGTTATAGTCTCAATTCTCAAACCAACAAAAAAAATTAAGAGCTCTGTGAAACATAAACTGTTATTAAATATATTATGTAAGTTGTAAAACCTATAACAAAAAAACCAGACACCGCGACAGCTCGATTTACAAGGTAAGGCGTAGTTTCGTTAAATGTGTGTGCGTAACACTATGTATTTAGACTATATGGCAAGTCGTATTTAGACCAGCCTCGCTGTGTGGTTCACACAATTCAGTCTTAAATTTTTTATTTGGTCTCATCTAGTTATAATGTTATTTAAAAATATTAGCTTTTCCCGCGGCTCCGACCGCGTAAATGTAGTATCGAGTATGCCACGGGGATACTGCACTTCTTCAAGATAAAAAGTAGCATAATATGTTTTAATCCTGACTCCTGAGCCTAAACTACTACTATACCAAATTTCATCTAAATTAGTTTAGAAGGTTTTTGCGTAATTAACGAGTAATAAACATCCATCCATCCATACATACATACATCCATCAATCCAGCCATCTTGAATGAATGAATGAATGAATGAATGAATGAATGAATGAACACTTTATTGCGCACCAAAAAGTAAAATCAACAATACAGTTATTAAGACTAAGCACAAAAGGCGGTCTTATCGCTACAAGCGATTTCTACCAGACAACCTTGTTGAATTTGGGAAAAGATTTGTAAGTAACTTGTTACAAAGGTTTAAATAAACGTTCAGGGAAATAATCTTCACAAACTTTGACGTGAAAGACGAACAAACAGACATATATCACTTTCCCATTTATAATATTAGTATGGATAATAGGTTATCAATAGTTTATGAAATCATGTCCTCAGATATTATGAAACCAATTAGCTATTATTGTTATAGAAATATCGTAATTTCTGTCAAGAGAAAATTAATGGCTGTTTTAATAGATAGTTCGAAGTTGAAAAGTTAGTTTAAAATATCTACATTTTTATCGACTAACTTTAATAGTGAAGAGGTAAAGTTATTAAACTATTCCAGTAGTTATTATCATATTTTTAATAATTATTATTATTGAGGAAGAGCTTAGAGGCATTCGTTTTTTCTAACCTAACACTATTACGTATTCTGTGCTAAAATATTGTTGTTTATCTATTTCGGGATACCATTATTGGAAAGAAAGATAATATGAGAATACTCTATCTGCTTATGAATTAGATTCCCGGATAGTACATGAAATTCAATGTCTAGATTTACTAATAGTAATAGGCTACTTTTTAATCCGAAGAAGTACAGTATCTCTTGATATATTATTTTATTTACGCGTGGCTCCGGTTATAGATTAAGAACCAGTGCAAGTGGTGAGAATATCGCATCTAACAACTATAGAGTTGTTAGATAGGATATTCTATATTTTCTAATAACAAAACTAACGTGATTACTATAGAGTAATCACGTTAGTTTTGTTATTAGAAAGTATAATTGTCGTAGTATTAGTAACCTACCCTTGTTTGTGATTTTAACTTACAAATATATTGCTAATATAATTAATATTATGATATCAATACATTAGAGCATCGTTTCTCAACCGGTGGGTTGCGACTCTTGGGGGATCGAGTTTGATTTTAAAGAGGGTCGCAGTCGGTTGAAAAATAATAAATACAAACCACATATAGGTACAAAAACATCGTTTATCGAACGAAATCATTCAAACATTCGAACCAGTAAAAGCTAATAAAACATACTTATAGCTGATAAAAATAGCGCGCTATGTAGGTTCCTACATATTATAATTTTACAGTGACTGGGTCGCAAGACTTTTTACTTAACTTTTTGGCTTTTGCGTGGATCGCGACATAAAAATGGTTGAGAAACGATGCATAAGTGCTCACTCCTCAAACGCTGAAGATGGGTCATACGACAGCGACACTCAAATATTCGTGGAATCTTTTTTATATTATTTTTTCGTCAACTTCATTATTTTATTTTCGTTGTTATGTCAGACTTGTATCGTATATGTGTACAATGTACATATTATTTATAATCTTATGAATAATTTAATACATGTTATAGTTAAACTTATATTAAGCAAAATAAACTAAACGTTGTCTTAGCTAAAGATATGGTACCCAATAATAATAAATGTCCACTCGACTTTCAAACAATATAATATTGTGATAGAAATTATTGATATTTGTATTCGTGTTATCTGAAAAAGAAATGTATCTCCCTTGAGGTATTAGGTATGTAGGTATTGCTCAGTCTTCTCTCTATATCTTTAGCATGTAATACAACCTATAATATTATTATGTAAATAAGATATTAATTTGTCATTAGTAGTGGGTACGATCTTTGTACTAAGTATTATTGCTTTTTAAGGTTCCGTAATACTCAAGGAATGTCAGACCGCCGCGTTTAGTTTTAAAATAAGGAAAGATCTCAGCTTCGGCATCATAAAATAATAATAATTTTATATATTTTAGGGGTCGCTCTATAGACATCTGAAGTGGGGATGAAAAACATTTTTTCATACTGTGTGTGGGCTATCGTTGAATATGTCTTTAAAAAAATTTTAGGTTTCATACATGATTTTTTTCAAAATCGAGTAATCGGCTTCCAAAGTTGTTATAAGTTCCAGGGAGGGTGTCCTGGTATTTCTAAACTAGAAACAAGTTTCTATCTCCTATAGTATAAGGGACAATCATTTTTAATTAATTAAAAAACTAGCACGTTGATAGTTATGGAACCCTCCTTAGACATGTCCTGATATGTTCTTGGTTAGGTTTATATAATAATATTAGTATCAAATAATATTCTTCCCAGTATTTAACATAGACTTATATAATACATATTATATTACACTAACCCCCTTACCTACTAATAATAGTAGATTATGCACCAAGGGGATAAAGCAGTGTCTTACGTCACGGGCAGCATATTGGACCCTGAGCGTAACGAGGGACTCCAGAGTTAAGTCCCGAGCGTAGCGAGGGAGTTATTCAGTAGAGTCCTGAGTGAAGCGAGGGGTTCAAGCTGCCCAAGACGAAGACAGGCTTTATCCCAGAAGTGCATACTCTACTTTTCATACCTACTGCGAGGCAAGAAAAACCCAGGGCGACATAAATAAAACATTTCTTTTGTTAAAAGTTAATATTGGTATTGTACACATTTGTCCAGTTATGGAGGGAAAGAGTAATATTTTTATTAGGAACATTTATGCAAGTTGTGGTGGAGTTTATTTGAGCAGTACTTAAAGATTCAGGAACTTGTGACAGACGATTTTGACACGTGAGAATGTTAAAATTTAGGAATTTTGGAAAATTTGGAACGTCAAAATTCGTATGAAAACTCCTAATAGATACATATCTATCATAGAGTTTATCAATAATAATATGGTATTGCTAAGAGAGTTTATTCGAAAATCGAACTGGCCACCTATAATTTTAACATTCTCACGTGTCAAAATCGTCAGTCACAAGTTCCTGAATCTTTAAGTACTGCTCAAATAAACTCCACCACAACTTCCATAAATGTTCCTGATAAAAATATTACTCTGTCCCTCCATAACTGGACAAATATGTCCAATATCAATATTAATTTTTAACAAAATAAATGTTTTATTTTTGTAGCCCTGGGTTTTTATTGCCTCGTAGTAGGTATGAAAAGTAGAGTATGCACCTCTGGGATAAAGCCTCGCTTCGCTCGGGAGTTAAGTTTTAACTCTAGAGTCCCTCGTTACGCCCAGGGTCCAATATGCTGCCCGTGACGTAAGGCACTCCTTTATCCTCTTGGTGCATAATCTACTATTATATCTCGCTCTTATATCTCGCTAGTCTCGCTCGCACAGCTGTGACGCGCGGGTGTGTTACAAAATGGAGCTCAATAAGTTAAAGTGTGCTCATTGCAATATAATTATTAGTGAGATTCTGGCTTTTATCCAGAATAAGCATGATGTGATGGATACGGAATCCATACTTCGCGTCTGTATAACAGCTTTTTCAGTGCAGGATATACAAGAAGCTAAGAAGCTGCTTTTTGAATCCGTTACGACTTCTCAACGGCTAAAATCGAGACGAAAGGATGGAAAGAAACAACGAGATCTGGAAGACATTATTTCTCTTATAAAGGAGATAGACCCGGAACGTATACCTATTTTTGTGGCTCGGAATTTACAAAAAATACCGCCTGTATCGTTTGACCATATAGATGTAACGAAACTATTAAAAGACATCGTGCTTCTACGAAGTGATATTGAGAAGATGAAGAGTGAATATGTGAGTGTTAATCAACTACAAGAGGTACGAAACGAAATGACAAACTTAAAGATCACATCTTTATCGGAGTCTACTAAATATGTAAATACGAAAAAAAAGAGGTGCATATTTTGGAAAAAATGTGCCTGTCAGCCCATCTCATTTGCTGAATACCGACATTTTAGATTTAAATGCGAATAGCCAGAGCGATGAAATAAGCGGAAATAGCTGCGAAATAAACTCGTTGGATGAGTTGTCTCGCTCTGGCGCAGGCAATATACCTCCGGCTCCGTTCTTCTCGCACCCATGGAGTACGCACAGCAATGTACTGATAACATTGATGCAACTAGAAGCAATGTAGGTACTAAGCAGCAAAGTATGGCGGACGTTGTAAAGAAAAATAGAAACCTATTTTTGCAGAATAAACGGAAGGATGAAGATTGGAAAATTGTACAAAGAAAGAGATATTATAGAAATAGGTTCGAGAGTAAAAAAGGAAAAGCAGCATGCCAGTCGGGGTCAAACTTTAAGGCAGCGGAAATAAAAATACCGTTATTTATCTCAAATGTGAACAAAAGCACATCTGAAAATGATATTCGTGAATACATCATGGAAAAAACGCAGGAGGCGGTTAGTCTTGAGAAAATAATAACGAAAAAGGAGAGGTTGTACAATTATTTCAAAATTTATGTATCAAAAAATACAATTGATCAATTTTTGAATGACAACCTGTGGCCCGATGGAATTACATTTAGAAAATTTATTTACTTTAGAAAAAAGGGTTCCCTGGAGGTGCCAGGAAATCGTGTATCGTGTACGAATGTGCCAAATATAAATGGATAAAACCAGATTAATATCGTTTAACTGTAAAAACGTCAAGAAAGGCATTGAATGTGTTAGAAAGATATGTAAACAAGCTGACGTGTTGGCCCTGCAGGAAACATGGCTATATTCGCATGATTTATGTTTACTCGGAGATATAAGTGAAAATTTTGGCTTCACGGCGAAATCCTCCATAGACCCAACGGTTGGCATCCATCGGGGAAGGCCCTTCGGTGGAGTCGCACTTATGTGGCGTAAAAGTGTTTTTCCGTGTGTTTCGATCGTGAACTGTGCGAGTGATCGCATCGTAGCGATAAAAGCAATAATAAGTGAAAATCGTGAGATTCTGTTCTTTAGTGTTTATATGCCAACTGACTGTCAGGCAAATCTCCCTGAATTTGGCCACGTTTTGGGTGAGATAAGCGCTGTTATCCAGGACAATAATGCAGAACAGGTATTTATCTTGGGTGATATGAATGCTCACCCTACAGCCTTGTTTGGTAGCGAACTATTGAATTTTTGCTCGGACAATGAGTGGTTTTGTGCTGATATTTTAAAGTTAGGCATCTCTTCGAATACTTATACATTTTTGAGTGAGGCAAATGGTTGTAAAAGCTGGTTAGATCATTGCCTGGTCACTAAGTCAGCATGGCAGGCAGTTGTAAGTGCCAAGGTCCATTATGATGTGTACTGGTCTGATCACTTGCCATTGGAAATAACTTGCAATTTAAATGTAATTCAATCTAAGCTTGAAATAATAAGTCATTCACTGTGTAAAAATGTTGTGTGGGGTATGAGGGAAATAGATGAAATTAATAAATACTATGAAATATGTAATAATGGTTTAAAGGACTTAAATTTTCCTAGTGAACTTAGTGACTGTGCAGATAGGATGTGTAATAACTTGGAACACAGACAGGTAATTGACAAACTATATCATGATACTGTTTATGTTCTAAGTCAAGCATCAGTAGTAAGTTGTAAAAAGTCAGCAAAGCCAGTAAAATTTAAAATCGTACATGGCTGGAATAAACATGTTAGGGAAGCACATAAACAGGCTAGAGTTGATTTTCAATATTATGTTCAGTATGGAAAGCCCAAAAGTGGGCCTATCTTTGAAAAATGTGTAATAGTAGGAAATTATTTAAATCTCGATTAAAATATTGTATTAATAATCAAGAACAAATTAAAATGGATATTCTTGCCTCGCAACATGCAGCAAAAAAGTTTAGTAAGTTTTGGAAAGGTACTAAAAAGCTTAATAGTAAAATAAGACTCCCCGTTAGTGTAGATGGGATTAGTAACCCAAGTGAAATAGCTAATGTTTTTAAAGACAACTGGTACCCGTAACACAAGTTCTTCGTATAATCATCACGGGACCAGATTGATGTAGTGTGAAGCGTCCATAGACATTATTATTATAAAAGAATAGTAAATGTTGTATGAAATCTACTAACTTTCATACGATTATATACATGTCTGAACTTTTACGCGTAAGCCATAAGCTATTAGTATTGCTAAGCCTGAACGACAGATATTTGGCTTAAAAACTTGGCACCATTTTCAGTTAACTTCGACTGTATCCTTGTACCATATACTGGTCTGTCAGGGAAAATTGTATGTACTTTTTCGCAAAACATATTTTTAATTTGTCATGATAAAAAGTATAAACAATTTTAGATTATTTAGATATCAGCCCGTATTGGGTTAGATTTAGAAAGATGGCGATAAAAATTAGCATATTATGTCCTTCCCCATGGTCTAACTAATTAGTCTGAGTTAGGCTAGATTGTAATGTTTATAGAAGTACACAATGAGTATTTTATGCAATAACACAGAATACCTACTTAATAGTACTTAAGTACGCAGTAATTAGAAAAATATTATAATGATTAAGATGAGTAAAATTTTATAACATTTTAGGGAATTCAGAATTAATTTTAACTATTTGATAGGTAACCACGCAATCTCTGGTTTTTGTAAATATTGAACTAGTAAACCGCTGAGCCTAATAGAAATGAAAACTAATATTTCTTTTTCAAAAAATATAAATCTAAAAACAATCAGTCTAAAGTAGTAAATAAAACTAATTTAAATTACCGATTGTAATATCAGTGTAATTATTTGTTTGAGCGTTTTTACAATCCGGTGTCGGTGTTGCTCGCCGATACTAAATTGGGGCAATTTATGTATGAAATACGTACCTACCTATAGATCGCGGCGCGTAAGTTAAACCAAAATGGCGGTCGTTCGCGCAGGTATAACTCATACCGCACTTCGATTGAGACCCGATAATGTGTCACTGCGCATTCAATGACATTGTTCAACTTACGCGCCGCGGTTTGTAGGGTAAATACGCCAAACGGCGGCCCCCCTCCAATCCTCGGCCGTCTGCACATTTTCAGCTTGCATTCATTTAAAAGGTAATTAAGTGGTAATTTTGCCACTGAAATTACAAGCTTAGTTCATACTCTTTAAGTGCAAACCGTTACTATCCGATTACGTCACTTGCTCTTCGCACACTGAGCGTCAGTAGCGATAGCGCCGTTGAAGCATTGAAGTTCGTAGTTAAAGCAGCTTACTTGCTGTGAATACCCACGATTCGGGGATTGATATTACAACGGTAAGACATTTCTTTTTTTTTTATTTTTAGCTTTGCTATCACTAAAAAGGTATTTTTACTATATTTTGAGATAGTTTTTTCAACGTTTTGCGTATTGGTTTTAGGGAAAAATAGGGGGCCGCCATTAGAATACCAGTTTCGACTGAAAATCATAATCTCGACCGGGGCCGACTTAAGGTAAATGCAGTCTGTTTTATAAAGTCCAATACTACGAATTCCATTGTCTTAATAGTAAGATTTGTAATGCTTTTATGTTAATAAATCTATTTTACGTTCAGTCGTCAAATACCGGCCGGGTTGATATTAGCTGAATCTCAAGAAATAAGCTATACGAAACAGGGGCCGACTTTGGAAATATTAAAGATCGTAATGTCGGCCAGCCTAAGAATCGAGTGCTACTGTACAGGCCTATCACTTCTATATCACTTTTATATTTTTCATTGTTTGTGTAGGTACTGGGTAGTCATTTTTCAATTTACTTATCAAACTTGCTGTCTCAAAATTGAATGATGTAATATTATAATTTATTAATATTATAAGAGGTTACACCGGTAAGCCCGGCCGACATTTGGGAAAAACGCGACCGACCATTGGGCCGTGAACGGCCGACTTTAAGGTTTTTCCGTTCTCGACGCATTTAAGCCTTAATACTTTTTCCGTTTAGTAGAAAAGTCAACCATATGCCTATAAATATAAAAAAGATTTATCAACCTGTCTAAAACTGTATAACAAGCTATCCTTTCGTTGCAAACTGATGGATCCGGAGCGATCTAAAGTTAGAAAATCCGTAAGGGGCCGACATTTAGCGTATTTATCCTAATACGTTTATCGTCGAGTTTTATTCGTCTAACACTTTTGTCCAAAATTGTACCTGCGCGGACGACCGCCATTTTGGTTCAACTTACGCGCTTCGTTCTGTACACGCCTTTCACATTGTCCTCTCAGATATCGGATAACGGATCCCAGATATTACTTCATACATTAGCAACCTGCTCTGATATATCGTTAAACAACACCGATATCGTATCGGATAATGTGAACGCTCTAAGCATAGGAAACGCCATTAGAGGAATCGGTATACTCTTTTGTGCTGCATCGTGACAAACGGTGCGATTATGTCACGGAAATGGACTCCGAGTCCAACAGAATTTTATGCTGACTCCATATTGTTATTCAATATAGATAGAATAAACTAGTTTAAGCTCCAATAAAACTTGCAAATTGTAATGGAAATAAACCATTCCCAGATTTGGTCTAACTCAAATTCTATTCATTGATAAACCACCAATTCCTAGCTTTAGAGATCAGCTTGCAAACAAAATAGCAATAATCAGATTTCAAAGGTGTTTCGTGCTTTGCTACAATTACATTGTACGAAGCTAGACTCAGAACATTGCATTGGTAAAGTGAGTTTCAAATTGATATAGGAGGTTAGTACCTTGTTAGCATGGGTTTGTTGTAATCATAACTCTTGTTTGCGACTCCACCGCGTTATGTTTATGGTCAAGCCCATACCGAGACGATAAAAAGATAGCGATATTTTTGAACAGAAAACTTCTATAGCCACGTTGGGCACTTTTTGGTAGGGGAAAAACTTATAAGTTCGCGTCACCGACTTGCTCATGACTGACTTGTTGAAAGTCCGTTCAAAATTATTTTACATAAGGATCCTACTTTTTCGTGTTATTTTTTCGTCGTGTAATAGAAATATGATATCTATATATAAAAAAAATGTTACGTTGATTTGTGTACGCTTCAAAAACTCAAAAAGTTCTGCACCGATCGAGCTGAAATTTTAGCATGATATAATTATAATCCGCATCAAGGATTGTTATTATGTATATTTTGCATCAGTCACATATCCGCGACCGCTAAAAAACTATATTTACGCGGGCGGTGCCGCGGGCAACAGCTAGTTATGAATAAATTCGAGAAGTAATATAAGATACGCGTAGCGCAGTTACATTGGATTTTGCATTGTTGACTAATAAAATTGGTCTCGGATTCGAATCTCGGTCTGATTGTTGTACGTGGTAGAGCCATGCTTCGGCACGAATTGGGCCGGCTCGACCGGAGAAATACCACGGGCTCACAGAAAACCGGCGTGAAACAGCGTTTGCGCTGTGTTTCGCCGAGTGAGTGAGTTTACCGGAGGCCCAATCCCCTACCCTATTCCCTTCCCTACCCTCCCCCATTACCCTATTCCCTCTTAAAAGGCCGGCAACGCACTTGCAGCTCTTCTGATGCTGCGAGTGTCCATGGGCGACGGAAGTTGCTTTCCATCAGGTGACCCGTTTGCTCGTTTGCCCTCTTATTTCAGAAAAAAAAAAATATTTCTTTTTTTTTCAGTTCTATCGGCAGTCCCTAAAACTGCCAAATTTTTTAAGGGTTCGAATTTCGATCTGCACCGCGTTGCATAGCGCAGCGACGCTCATGCAATGAAACGTGTATCTTTTGGTGCAGTGAATAAAGTTTAGTTTTAAATCACTATCTTAATACAATATCTTTGTATGTAATGAATCTGAATGAATAAAATCTTGTCGACAATATCTTTGTATGTTTTTTTTTTTATGAAATATGGGGGCAAACGAGCAAACGGGTCGCCTAATGGAAAGCAACTTCCGTCGCCCATGGACACTCGCAGCATCAGAAGAGCTGCAAGTGCGTTGCCGGCCTTTTAAGAGGGAATAGGGTAATAGGGGAGGGTAGGGAAGGGAATAGGGTAGGGGATTGGGCCTCCGGTAAACTCACTCACTCGGCGAAACACAGCGCAAACGCTGTTTCACGCCGGTTTTCTGTGAGCCCGTAGTATTTCTCCGGTCGAGCCGGCCCATTCGTGCCGAAGCATGGCTCTACCATGTAATGAAGTAACGTTTTGTCCTTATTTTTTTTAACGGATTTTAACTGGTTTTGAGCGTCTCACACGTTAGTGTTAGCCGCGTCGCGTCTTACGGCCTAACATGTGGTTGCTTTGAGGAATACTCTTGCTATATTAGAAACCTAAGGTAAATATCGTGCAGAATTGAGGAGACGAAAAGACGTAATATATTATTTTAATTTATCATTGTTTTAAATCTTACGGATTTTGTCGCGGTGCACATTTTTTCCTGAAGTTTCCGCTACTTTCCAGCAGCCATGGTCACATCCTCCCGTGACCATGGCATTATACGCACAAACATAAGAAATTAATTTATCATACTCAGAAACATTGAGGCGTAAAAAATATAATAATTTTTGTGTAGTTCTGTAATTGTATCTCAAATGTAATCAAATGTATCTCATTTAAAAAATATAAAAAAAATCAAATTTTTGCTAAATTAGTGAAAAAACCGACCTACATCATCATTTTGCGCCTGAGCCATTATAGTTTACTCATATCGTATCATTCATTATGGTAAGTATGAACTTAAATGCACAAATTTCGGATATATTTACAAATATGTTCCTGCGGATTTATATTTCATACACTTACGTTTAGTGACGTCACAGTCACGTACGACGTTTGTATTCGAAAAACTTGCAACATTTTTTTAACAAATCGCTGTACCTTTGAAAATATTGATTTTTAGTATACTTATCTACTGATTTTTTTAAAAAGTTACTCATATTTAAGAGTACTATTTATTTATGCAGTTATTCTGAATACAGAATATCTAAAATATGAATGACGTGGAAAACATCGAGATCCCACATTGTTCTAGCGACGGACGATTCCGGCGGCAGATGATATGGGTCAAGATAATTATGGCCTTTGAGAGTCTGTCCGACGCCACTTGGTGTGAGAAAAATTCTATTACGTCATGTTGCTAGAAGATTAATTGTGTTATAGGAGGATGGGTATCCTGAGGATCAATTCTGCAAAAAAGACCTGCAATAATACAACAATATACAAGCAAGTCCCGATACGCTAAGACTACCAAACCGGTATTCTTGTAAACGTTAAGCCAACGTCAAACGCGCCCTGATTGGTCCAAACGTCACAAAAACAGTTTATGATAACAAGTCGCTTCACTTGTAATATGATAAAAGTATTGCCATCTAAACTAAACATGTGTACAAAATTTCAGCTCAATCGGTTGAAGATATCTACTTTAAAATTGAGCAAGATTCCACCCGAACTAACATACATTGCAAGTTAAATAATAACTTTTAATGAAAGTCTGCTTTAAATACAAGAATTCAGGTTCTGATCTACCTACTCAATACACAATTAGAAATGTTTCTTTTTACACTTAATTTCTTTGTATGACTATAAAAGTGTAATTATTGCGGGTTTTTGTGTAGACGCCAAAAACAAAAATAAAATAGTTTTTATCTAGGTGCCGGAAGGAGGGTTATATTTTTCAAGTGTATGTATGTATGCATATTTTTTGGCATGCTCTAGAGCCTAAACGGCTTGTCGCATTTGAATTTGAGAGGTGCCAAAAGATTAGTCGTGAAAGTGCTTAGTACATCGAAGTGACGCAGTCGGGTTTTCTGTTTTTATTTTTTAACTAGCTTGGCTCCGCCCGCGTAAATACATTATCCTGCGGGAACACTACTTTTTCGTGATAAAAAATAGCCTGTGTGCTTTCCCGGGACCCAAAGTATGTCTTCACCAAATTTCATAAAAATCAGTGCAGCGGTTAAAACGTGAAGACTGAAGAGGTAACAAACAGACAGACAGACACACTTTCGCATTATAATATTAGTATAGATATAGATAGTATAGATTATTATAGATATTAAATAATTTATTATATCCTTCTGTTTCAGCATACGAGTACTTTATAAAATTTTGACTGGGAATCGTGAAAAAGTTTTTTATCATTGTGAGAGAGTCATGACACGAATAGGCTGGTTCGATTTGTAAAATATCACGGCCTTATAGAAAACCGGCGCGATAAAATAGACAAATTTTTGGAAATACTTAAATAAAAGGATCATTTTCATCAACAAGAAATAAAGCACACATAAAATTGTGTTGAGTTCAGGTATGGTATGAAACAACAATGCTTTTGTGAGGTGTACGGGGAATTGAAAATGTATGGGTTTTGTTATTTTTAAATGAACAAGTTTTTTTTTATTTTAAATTCATTGCTGTATTTTATCGATGGTTATGTAATCAAAGAATTTCACAAAATCCTTTTACTTTATTTTATTACGTTTATTCATAAGTATTATACAATATACATATAACCATAAAAATCGCCAAACTGAGAAACAATTTAATTTTTTGGCGATAAGTTCCTGCTCGACCAGTTACTAAATATTTTCCTTTGCACTAGGTCGCCTCAAAATATATAAACAAAAGTTAACTTATCGCATCGATTGCAGACATGTTTTGTGTCACGTGAGTGTGTGCGCACTATGCGATTTTGATCTTATGCCTGGTCGAGCGAAACTTCTTCGATAGTACATATGTTGCTTTAAAGGTGCTTCCTCACCTGGAGCATTCACGTGTAATGTAACATTATAGATACGACTTTGAGTGCCGAGCGGACGGGAGATCCTTGATGTTACAAGTTGTATCAAGATATTATACATTACACCATTACAAGGTATGCATTGTAATGCTCGGTTATCCAACTACACTGAGTAATGCTCGAATATGTAATGTTACATTACACGCGAGAACTCTAGGTGAGGGACCTTTAAAGCAAAAATGTAATATCTCTGAAAACCCGCTAGTGCGTAAGTGTCGAATAACGGACTGTTTACAATGAAACATATTGAAGTTGGAAAAGCTTTATCTGTATGAAATTGAATTGCACCATATAAGAACAAATAAATAATAAATTGAAATATCACACATATAGCCCTCGTTATCATAAGTGATTTTTTCCGTTGATGTTATTAAAGACAACACTAAAAATCTTTGAGTATCCAACTATACTAAAAATAGAACTCTGCTACGTTAGTAATATATATTCTTTGACTCTGCGAAGGAATTTAAAAACGTGCGGCGGCGAGTGTTACTACATAGGTACTTCTCCTTTCTCCTATTTGAGGTTTCACTAGCGGCCATGTAAATGACGCATAAATAAATAAAATAAATAAATAAATGTTTATTTGACACAATGAGATATTACACTACAAATAATACGATGACTTACATAGAGAATTAATACAAAAATGAGACAGAAAAATCAACATAACATGGATAAATTGGAAAAAAAATAACACAAACGACTCAAACATACCATGAGTAGGTACGCAAGTCGTAAGAGCTTACGTGCTCGTTCGCCGATTAGGGCGACAGTATAAATATGGTGGACATTATTCATATTGTGCCTCTGATGACTGTTTTCATTTAAAAACAATCAATTTTGAAACTAATCAACGTTAGTATGTTAGTTCATAGAAGGCTGTGTCAATGTCTTTTGGCAACTCGCAACTCCACGGCCTCCATTATTTAGTGGCTCAAGGTTGGCGTACACCCAGATGTAATTACAGCTGTTCGGTTTATTTACTTTATCTGTAACTAGTTTGCCAAATATCTCGTTAATATCCCAACTTTTTCGATCACACTCATCGATCGATCGAATATTTATAAGCATTCTCGTGTGCGTTTTTTTTTTTCGAAAAATATTAACAGTAGCTATGTCAATTACTAGTATGGAATAGATAAACGGACCACACCGGTCAGTTAAACTTAGTTTATATCTGTCACTTTTTTGACCCGAAACCCGATATCGAACCAATAGCGATAACGAGTAATGATAAAACTACCGACAAATTAACCTCAGAAACCGGCCATTAGACATCTAATTTACTTTCAATGAATTATAAATGAATCATCTTGATATCATTAACTAATTTCGGAGTTTGGGCCAATCAAAACTTATGGAAACCATTTCTATTTATATTATAAGCTCGGTGTAATTTTGTACCAATAACAAAACAATTATTGTCTCTTTTATAATCACAAGCTTGACGCCAGAGAGAGTGACATCATGAGGGATAATTTAATGCAGTGCTACGTCACGTAATGCTATATTCACACACAACACACAAAAAACGTCAATGTATTGCTCATGCCAGCCTTTATATTAAGGTGTTTCCTCACCTAGAGCATTCGCGTGTAATGTTACGTTACATATCCGAACATTACATGAGTGTAGGAGGATTACCGAGCATTACAATTTACGCTTGGCGCTCAAAGTCGAATCTATAACGTTCATATAACACGTGAATGCTTGTTAGTCAGGGAGGAAGTATTGTAATGTAATGCTCAAAGTAGAATCTATAACGTTACATTACACGCCTATGCTCCAGGTGAGGGAGCACCTTTATATCCACCTATAATAATTAATAATACTACAATAAAACAAGGTAATTACGTACGTTCTTTTGGAATTGATCAAGGAATCAAAGTACCATTTATTATTATTATTATAGCCAAATATTAATTTGTTAATATGAAATATCGAAGGAACATCTTTATGCTGATGAAAAGATGTCAGAAAGTATTTTGTGTAAATGGAAATATTAATTATTTAACGACTAAAAGAATAATGTTATATGATATTAGCTTTTGCCCGCGACTCCCCTCGCGAAAATAATTTTACACATAGGCTAGTATTTACATCCAGAGCCGAAACAACTACCATACCAAATTTCATCAAAATGCGTTCAGATTTTTTTACATGAAAGAGTCACAAACATCTAACCATCCATCCATCTATCCATCCATTCATCCTCCCAAACTTTCAGATTTATAATAGTTTTCTATCTTTCACAAGCATTTCAATACTCAAGATAAGCTATAAGTTATGACGTTCACTTGACAGAACAAATCTTCATACAAGAAAAAGTTACATCATCTTGGTTTTCACCATACGTCAAATGTCAGCCATTTTGTTTCCACCGCACTTCAAATGTCAAAATGGCCCCAAAAATCTCAAAAATGGTGGACCCATTTTAACTGGAGACAGATTTTGTCTCAACATACCTCGTCTATAATATATACGTCTATGATCTTCCACATGAAATTAATTTGTCATTAATCATTAATTAGTCAGGGTGTCGACGCACTGGTTTCTATGCGGTCCGGCGCCAATTATTAGCTTTATTAGTTATGTGTATGTAGTACGCGTGAAGCTACGCACTAGCTAGGTAGGTCGACTTAGCTATATTATATTATGTCACCAGTATATTCAATATTCATATTAGGCTCAACCATTTCATCCTAGGTTAAACTAGTTTCCCCTATAGCACTTTGGACGGACCAGTTTGGTCCAGTATGAACCGGTTTAACCGATAGCATATAGGATGAACTTTGACCAAAGCAAAACTAGTTTGGCCTAAAATCTGCTTTGGCCGGTAACATTTTATACATACACAAAGGACAGTTCGGGCTTTGTTGAAGCGCGACAAGTATATTTACGTGCTATAATTATAAAAATACATACTTTTGTCACTAAATATACACTAATATTAAAGTAATTTTAATTTTTCTTCAAACATTTTCATACAGATTAGCAATCTCTAGGAAAAAATTTTAAAGCCTAGGAAGAAATTTTAAAGGTTTCTGCTACAACACTCAAAAACATGAAGAAAAATTCTGAAGTTTCGTATCCGTAATGGCCGACTTTTATTTTATGAAAATGGTATTCTTTTATTTTATACAGAGTGGATAAGGGCTCCAAAATCTCAATAAATTATATTCAATGAAAATCTCATTACTGATAATTATGAAAATGTTTGATGAAAATTTACCTGAAGTTAATAAATTACATTATCATGCTAAAAGATATAAAATCGTAACAAAGTAATACTTACTTATATTGATTTGACCTATATTTATGAATACATAAAGTATGTAATGTCATTTAAAATGCGTTTTATGCGTACCTAAAATTATTCATCAGATCTAGATATACATAATATAGATATTAAAGGTAGGTATTCGATGGTATTAGTATGTCATTAATAAATTAACTAAGTAATAGGTATGCTTTTACTGTCTGCTTTTGCATTAGTAATTCATAGAATTAAGTAATAATATCTATGGATGCTTACACACCGCGTCAATCTAGTCCTGTGGTAAGTTCTCGAGAAACTTGTGTTGTGTTACGACTTACGACATACGAGTACCTGCTAGACAACGGAAATATCCTTAATCCTAATCCTATTATTATAAATATTTTGTAAGGATGGATGGATGGATGTTTTTTCCTGTTTCACGCAAAATCTACCGAACGGATTTCGATGAAATTTGGTATGGTAGTAGTTTAGCCTCTGGATTAAAAAATAGGCTACTTTTTATCCCGGAAAAGTACAGTATTCCCGCGGGATACTCAATAGTATTTTTACGCCGTCGGAACCGCGGGAAATAGCTGGTATTTAATATTTTTAAACTATAGCTACATATTTAATACATATTCATGACCTTGGAACATAGAAAACATTTTGTTCCCTTGGAGGTATTCGAACCTGCGACCTCCGGCTTGGACACTGACGCGCTCAACCACTGAACCACAGAGGTCGTCAAGAAATATTAGATTTTTTAAATTATTTTTTATTTCAATAAAACAAACTACAAGCATTATGCCCATACCCTTTTTAGCCAAATATTACAATTATTATGCTTAGGACATTTATAAATTCCCTACAATTATTTTATATGTATAATAATTGCTTACAAAGGAATATTGTGTTACTTATATGCCTAATATTCCTTTCTTTTTATAAGGTTGTACAACGTCATTAAAATTATTATTGATGAAGACGTAATCTAGCATATCGAAGTACAAAACAAGACTACTCTCAATAATTCTATTAGGGGATAACAATGACCGTTATGCTTTGAAGCAACATTTGACCCGCTTTCAATGGATAGTAGAAATTAATTGAATTACATCTACTTACGCTTCAAGTATCCGTGGCCTAGTGGTAGATAACATGAGCTGCACTCATATGGGTGCAAGTTCGATCCCGGGTGTTGGTGTGCCAACACCTGCTAATAAAACTTTGTTTTCTGAAATAGGTAATATCGACTACAAGATGCAAAACGCTTTCAATATTTTTTAAAAACTCAAATTCTCCCGTCTAATATTTAAGAATTATAACTCACTCCTTTTCACTTTGGTAGCTTCGTTTTTGTGGGTTGTTTTTAAATTATTATTCGTGAGATAATTTTCATGTATTTATTCCTGGTCACTAAATACTATATTAAAGGGCTAAAAGTTTAAGCCTTAGATATTTTATTGATCAACTACATCTACTTAGTAATTATAACGTAAGTGGATGATGCTTGGTCAATCTAAAACTCGAGAACGGCTGGACCGATTTGGCTAATTTTGGTCGTGAAATAACTGTAGAAATTCAGGGAAGGTCTAAACAGTGAGAAATATTGGAAAAGGTGTAGTTTGTAGAAATAGTTTTAGAATTAAGACAGGTTGCATTGTAGGTGTAGTTATTTATTCATTCCTGTTCATATATTTTAAGACAGAACAACTTGTGTCGGGTCAGTTAGTTATTTATAAACGACTTCGTAAGTGCAACAATAAATCCCAGGAAACCGTACACTTTGCTACGATAAAAAGTAAAGTGTAATGCAGAGCCTAAATTACTGCCTTACCAAATTTCCTCAAATCCGGCTTAGTGCCTAATTATTGCGAGAATAAGTTACAAACATCCAGGTTACTTTTGCGTTTATCATATTAGTAGGATACTGTATGTGTTAAAAACATTAAATGTATTTTTTGTGTACCTATGTGGTAAACACTTCTTCACTTATTACAATATTAATTTTCCACCTCGCGTTGTGTCAAAGAAAACGCTATCCTTAATTAAGTTACTATAAGTTATATCTTACTTCTGAACAGCATGTGACATTCCGTTCCTACTTTCTACTTAGTTCTTACTAAGTTTGTTTTATAAGTAACTGGTACCTCTAGGATTCTGCTTTGAGTTATAAAATCTTAAAAATATTTGTTATATTCGAAAAGACACCTACTTTGTAAACAATATTACTTTAAAATTTTATTTACTGAATGTTGTTTACGGGTTTACAAATAATGTAATAGTAATATTATATAAGTATGTATTATCACTGTGGGAGAACTGTGGGAGAGCCACGCTTCGGCATGAATGGGCCGGCTCGACCGGGTAAATACCACGACCTCATAGAAAACCGGCGTGAAATAACGCTTGCGTTGTGTTTCGCCGAGTGAGTGAGGTTACCGGAGGCCCATGGGGGGGATTGGGGATTTTAAGGATCAGGAACGCAAGTCGCAGCACCAGAGGAGTTACAAGTGTAACTCCTCTGGTGTTGCGAGTGTCCATGGGCGGCGGTAATCGCTTACCATCAGGCGATCCGTCTGCTCGTTTCCTGGTTCATTACATAAAAAAAAAAAATATCACAACAATAATGATATCAAAAGAAATAAATGAACAGATAGAATTAATTTACAATAATAAATATTGTTTTAGTTGTCAATGATATAAAATAACAGGAATCACAACACGTTACAAAATAAATAGAGCAAGTAATAAATTAAAGAATTATAGACAATGTCAACAGTTCGGCAATATATTTTATGGCCTACATTTCATTTGTTTTAAATCTATTTTATTTTCGATTGTCATGTTTTACCGCTTTAATAGCCCATGAGGATTTGAATAATTTACATTGGCCTAGTTTAAAGTGATTTATATATTTACGATTTCCACGTCAATTTATTAATATTAAACAGAATTTCAAAGCTTATGCTTTTATTTAGTTAAACATAACATTTTCTTTCTTTTTACAATAGGTATTATGAGCTAATCGAGAGACTGAGTAGTATGCATGTCGGCTGCCACATTGACGGCATAAGTGTAAATAGCATAAGCTATGCAGACGACATGGTGCTTCTCAGTCCCTCGGTAGCTGGACTAAGAAAACTAATAAATATATGTGAGGCGTATGCGGAGGCACACGGCCTTATTTATAACACCAAAAAAAGCCAAATTGTAACTTTTCAAACGCCAAAACAGATCGCTCGCTGTGTGCCTCCAATATGCCTCAAGGGCACTCCGCTGATTATGGTCAGTAGATTTAAATACCTGGGGCACATTTTAACTAGTGACCTCAGAGATGATGAAGATATTGAGAGGCTGTGAGGGGCAATATGATAGCTCGCAGGTTCTCTCGATGTACCACAGATGTAAAGGTGACACTATTCAAGGCGTTCTGTCAGTCGTTTTACTCGAGTGGCCTGTGGGTGACATATTGGCGACGAACATACAGCATCCTGCGCGTCCAATACAACAATGTCTTCCGAATGCTGTTGGGACTGCCGTGGCGCTGCAGCGCGTCTAAAATGTTTGCTGAATCTCGCGTAGACGGCTTTCATGCAATTATGCGCAAAAAAGCAGCATCACTACTGCAGAGACTACGAGACAGTGACAACAGCATTCTGAAGGTTATAGCCTCTAGAGCAGATTGTCCCATTCAAAGGCATTGGGTAGAGATAGGCATTGGCATAACAAAATAAAATTTTTGTACGTTTACTAACATAGGTTTAAGCTAATAGTTACTAACAAAGCTATGGACAAAACTAGTCTGAAATAAAGATTTATTTATTTATTTATTATGTAATTTTGTGCAAGAATGTGCGTAACTTGACAGTCATGTGAGTGGTGGTAAAGTTGGTAGTTTTGTGTTTTATAATGCCTGGGAGACCGAGTTTTTCTCTGAGTTTTAGTAGAACGATAAAATAAATAAATTACTATAAAAAGAATCACAAAAATAATCATCTGACCGGGATTTGTACTCAAGACGTCGCATCTCGGTGTAAGCTGTCTCTAAGAATCGAGTCACAGAGATAATATATTTCCGTATCTATGAGGAAAATGACGATGACAGGAATCTAACCCCAAATAAATTTTATCCTGCAAAAGGTCAAGTTATATCCGAGGATAAATCAATCTGCATGGCTTATTTTCTTAGTTAGGGAGCCCATGATGCTAAATATGTACTTACATGAGCGTTATACATACCTAGTAGGTTTTGTAGGTCAGGTAATAGGAAGAAAAAAGTTTACGACAGTTTTTATTCTAATCGATGAGCGGGTATAGCCTTTTCAAGTTAGAAAAAAGAAAATGTCAAAAAGAGCAGATTAATCAGGTTTTATACAAGAAATCCAATATAAAATATCTAAGAAGCTTAAATAGTTAAATACGGTGCCATATTTTATTATTTAAAATAAAAAAGTCCATACGGTCTACCTAAGTTGGAGCTTCTTTGATGTTAAGTAGATATCAATCCTCCACATTAATCTGACGCGCCCGATTATATTTGATGTTTTTCTAACCGACTTCCGAAAAAGTGGTAGTTATAAATTCGGCTGTATATACAATGTGTCCTGACAACTATGTCGGAGCCTTTAGTGGCAAAAAATATGGCATTTTTATCGAAAAATTGCACCTTAAATATTTTTTTTCTCTCACGTTTGTAAAATTGCAGCCTTTTTTGTTTCTTGGTAACCAATCTCTCGTAGTAATTCGACCACCACTACTCATGTAAATGTCATAGGAACATAAAAAAGGTCTCATTTGATAGCTAAACGTGTGGACAATAATTCACAACCACTTGAAAGAAACAATGTCCTCTCTAACTGACTTTTGGACACACGAACAGCTGTAGGCTGCTAACGGTTAAAATTTAAAAGTTACACAATACTTTTAATTTAGAATATAAGATTTTAAAACAAATTCTACCCTGACAGGGCTAAAAACGGTTGAAAGTTTGTATGAAAAATCTTTAAATCTGCAAATATAAGATGAAATTTAAGATTCATCCTTATAAATGCATTTCAATATGTACATGTTTCAGGTTTAACCCGCTAAAGGTGTAAAATAAGGGTAATAATAAGTTCGTAAAGATTTTTTTCGTTTATTCCACATGGGGGTACAATGTCGACGGGTCCACTCAAATGAATTGAAAAAAAGCTAAAATCTACCTAAACTAAACTCGAACCATTTTAAAAAAGGTTCTTTGGATATTGGAGAGAATGGAGAGCTTATATGGAATTCTATTTAGAAGGAACTTTTTCATTGACATTCCTATGCTTTTGTACCTTTTTTATTTGATAATTCCATTCGATATTAATTTGATATTATAAATTCTTTTATAAAAACTTACCAAGAATTTGCTTAGCGTAGAATTTAGACATTCTTTAATCGAATATCTAATAGACTACATTACATCTTATTTTAAAATTATAAAAAGTTTGGCATTTCAACCAGTAGCTTTGCCCTGATGTATAATTATATTTTATGCTCGTTACTATTACCTACACTACACTACATTCGCGTCATCAGTGCAAAACAATAATATGTCAAAATTCACCTATGATGCTTAAACCGTGTATACCACTCGAACAGGCCATTTTGACATTTGCACTGATGGTTTATTACATTCTTAACAGGAATTTAGTAACTATGGACTATTAGTATACTCGTAGCAACTGCATTCGTTCGCACATTGAATCAGCGCCATAACTATTTATTATTTTTCCTTCTCAATCTTTTCTATTTAGGGTTCTGTAACACTCAAGTAACCCTTATAGTATTGCTGTATCCATCCGTCTGTTTCTTTATCTGTATGTCTGTCTGTCCGACCTTCTAGTTTCTGTAACTATGATTATAAATGTATGAAATTTGTAGAGTTAGCTGTACAATCTAGACTTATGCTCAGTTTTTGAAACTCCAATCAGCGATGTAGATACAGGACTTATTGTCTTCTAAATGATCTACATGTGCAATGTGCATCAATGTCCAGTTCTAACGCTAACGTCTCGAATCACGGTGACGTCAATACAAAATATTATATTTTTTTACACAATAAAGACACTTTGGAAGCTTAAACATAATTTCATATGACTTAGAAATTAGCTTTAAAGTCATCTCCATCTCATAAAAACTTAGGCCTTTTCATCCATTAATGGATGATTTATACAGTATTCTCCGAGCGAAGTAACCACTCTTAAAATACTGTAGTGCCTGGGGCAGTTGGTTTTTTTAATGTCGTATGATTGCCCAAGCACATACGGCATTCTCACAACATATTCAACCTAGTCCAGAGGAATGACTGGTCAACACGTCTGGGGCCAACCACGGGGGGGGTTTCCTCACGATGTTTTCCTTCACCGTTAGAGCGTCCGCAAAACGTACTTGAGATATGAAAAAGACTCATTGATACACGCCACAACTTGGGATTCGAACCTGCACTCTCTCGAGTGCGAACCAAACGGTCTACCCACTAGGCTATGGAGCTCCATTTCATAACCTAATAATTAACCATTAATTGTATATTATTTGTAATTAACCTAAAATAATAAGCTTAAACTAGAATATTCTATAGTAGATTATTTAAGCATTGTTTGAACGGAACCATTAGTTGTGAATGATTGAGTGAACGATATTAATTATCCTTCTCAAATTCCCATTCACACAATTTGATTGATCAACGATTGTGTTACAGTTACTACAGGTTTTGTACTGAACGTTACAATCATCATCATCATAATATTATTTTGATGAATAAATAAAGCATAAACTTTATACTTCGTTTTACGACAATTATGCAAACGGAGGAGTAGGTATAAGATTTGGGACTGTTAAAATTTATATGGAGGAGAAGTGAGCTGCAGTATTTTTTTAAATTAAATGATTAAAAATGACGTTACATAGACTACCTCAGACTTATAACTCATACTAATATGTCTTTGATTTTATCGTTTGTCAATCTGTCCAAAATTATTATTTTATCTATCTAAAAGAATTTAGTAAGTTTAAATTAATTTATAATCTTTCGACTGTTAATCCTCTTTTGACTACTTAAAAATATTTTTAACAAGCTTTAAGTTCAAGTTGGTATGTCATGGAAACTAAAAAAGAAAATTTCTTGAAATTTTAACTTTGAAGTCGACGGGAAAAATTTCTAATACATAGGTACAAAAGTTATAATATTTATTACTAGCTGTTGCCCGCGACTTCGTCCGCGTCAACTGTTAGCGCAATAATGCATTAATTTCGACCAAATCTGATTACCATAAAAAGGTTATAGTGAGTCAATCTTAAAAGATTTTTTTACATCATTTAAAGAGGAATAATTCTTTCATACATATTTTTTGGGTATAACTTGAGCCGTTTACGCAGCGCACGCAACGGAAGCCCTCAAATTTATAGCTCAAGCCTCGAATATGAGCGAATTTTCCCCGTTTTTGCAACATTTTCACTGATGCCTCGCTCCTATTAGTCGCAACGTAATGTTATATAGCTTAAAGCCTTCCTCAACAAATGGACTATCCAACACAAAAATGTTATTTCAATTCGATTTAGCAGTTCCTGAGATCAGTGCGTTCAAACAAACAACGTAAGCCCTCAGAAATGAATAATTTTCCCCATTTTTCCACATTTTCCACTGATTCTTCACTCCTATTTGTCGCAGCGTGATGCTGTATAGCCTAAATCCTTTTTTAAATTCGAACCAGTAGTTCCTGAGATAAGTGCGTTCAAACAAAAAAACTCTTCAGCTTTATAATATTAGTATAGATAGCTGATGCCCGCGGCTCCACCCGCGTAAGAACCATATATGTCCCGCGATAAAAAGTAGCCTATGTTCTTCCTCGTGGTCTATTTTATATTTGTGCCAAATTTCATGATGATAGGTTTAGTAGTTTTGACGTGAAAGTGTAAATAAAGTTTTCCACGGGAACCGTATATTTCTCCGCGATAAAAAGTAGCTTATGTCCTTCCTTGTGGTCTACTTTATATCTGTGCCAAATTTCATGATAATCGGTTTAGTAGTTTTTACGTGAAACTGTAAATAAAGTATCCCACAGGAACCGTACATTTCCCTGCGATAAAACGTAGCCTATTTCCTTTCTCAGGCTATACTCTCTGTATCTGTGTACCAAATTTCATTTCAATCGGTTCAGTAGTTTTGGCGTGGAAGACGGACAAATAGACACACACTTTCCTATTTATAATATTAGTATGGATGTATTTTGAATATAATATTAAATGCAGCATTCGCAAATATTTAAGTGCCTACTTTTTCAAGAGTAAGATTTTCATCAAAAGATATGTTTGATTTTGGGCCAGTTCTATGTACACTACATAGGTAAATAGGAAAAAAATATGGGAATATCATAAAAATACGAAAAAATTATTTTGTAGAAGGGTACATGCGTACAAAAATGATTATTTGAAGAGTTTTTTATTGCGAGAACACTATTTTTAGGGCGGCCATGACAGTTGTTTTGACTTGACTTTTGACGTAGTAGACAGTTTTACGAAGAGACGACGTCTTGAATGCCATACGTCTTTCTTTGTCAAAAGTCATGTCATTGACAAAATGACATTATTTAGTTAATTTTGATCTGATCCGCCATGTTTTATTTTACTTTGTGTTGCTCTCCTTTACGAAGTTAATTTAAATGTACATGGAAACGAAGTGAAATTAAACAAAATCTATATATATAAAAGAAAGTCGTGTTAGTTACACCATTTATAACTCAAGAACGGCTGAACCGATTTGGCTGAAAATTTGTAGGGAGGTATCTTAGAACCAGGAAAAGGACATAGGATACTATTTATCGCGGGAAAATGTACGGTTCCCGTGGAATACTGTATTTACGCTTTTACGTAAAAACTACTTAACCGATCATCATGAAATTTGGCACAGATATAAAGTAGACTACGAGGAAGAACATAGGTTACTCTTTATTGCATAAAAATGTACGGTTCCCGTGGAATACAGTATTATGCTTTTACGTAAAAACTACTTAACCGATCATCATGAAATTTGGCACAGATATAAAAAAGACTACGAGGAAGAACATAGGTAACTCTTTATTGCATAAAAATGTACGGTTCCCGTGGAATACTGTATTTACGCTTTTACGTAAAAACTACTTAACCGATCATCATGAAATTTGGCACAGATATAAAGTAGACTACGAGGAAGAACATAGGTTACTCTTTATTGCATAAAAATGTACGGTTCCCGTGGAATACAGTATTTACGCTTTTACGTAAAAACTACTTAACCGATCATCATGAAATCTGGCACAGATATAAAAAAGACTACGAGGAAGAACATAGGTAACTCTTTATTGCATAAAAATGTACGGTTCCCGTGGAATACTGTATTTACGCTTTTACGTAAAAACTACTTAACCGATCATCATGAAATTTGGCACAGATATAAACGTAGACCACTGGGAAGGACACAGGCTACTTTTTATCGAAATTGGTAGGGAGGTAGCTTAGAACCAGGAGAAGGACATAGGATACTATTTATCGCGGGATATACTGTATTTACGCTTTTACGTAAAAACTACTTAACCGATCATCATGAAATTTGGCATAGATATAAAGTAGACTACGAGGAAGAACATAGGTTACTCTTTATTGCATAAAAATGTACGGTTCCCGTGGAATACTGTATTTACGCTTTTACGTAACTTTTACCCGATCATCATGAAATTTGTTATAGATACAAAGTAGACCACGATATGTGGCATATTCACGGATCGGAAGACCATCTGCGTTATTTATTCTTGCACCTGATAATAAAACGAAAAATGTCGTCTATTACAAGATGCTTTACTGAAGATTGTAACCCATGCACCAAAATACATGGTCCATTTTAACAATCATTAAAATAATTGATTTCTTTTTAAATATGTCTATTATCCTAATGAGAAATTACACTTAATGAAATCTAAAATCTGCTTATTTATTGCCTCTAAGGCAGAACAAAGTTTGCCGGGTCAGCTAGTAAAGAATAGAAAACGGTTACTATAATATTATGTAGCTATATTTACATATACTGTACGTAGGGCTGGCCCAGGCCTCATACATTTCTTGAACATCGCTTTTAACTTTCGAATTCTTGTCAGATTTATTTTTCAACATGATGACAGTTTAATATGTCAAAATAAAAATAAAGCTCCCCACTCACGGGCTATCGATTGCTTCGATCAAATTGAAAATTAATTCGTATTTGAAGGTAAATTGATAACGATAAACTATTACACAAAATGATTAGTGTAAGACCTACTAGCTAGTTTTTTGCGGTAGGCGCCAAAAGTAAGAACAAAATTTACGCGTATAATATATTATACGAGTTTCATACAAAAAGTGTAGTAAGGCGGACCAAGGATCTCAAGCTATATTAAATTTTTATCTAAACCGATTTACTTGCAACTACCAATCCAGTAAATGTTTAAATTGTAAAGACTAAATCGATCGATCGCTTGTGAGTGGGAGCTTTAAATCAAAAGCACTAAGGAGTATTAATATCAACTTTAAAGCAAATCGGTCCCAAACAACTTTCTTTCCCTTTTTTAACCCCGTTAGGGGACGAATTTCAATAAACTATGATATACGAATTTCATCAATTCTGTTAAATAATGTTTGTGCAAAATATGAAGTAGATTGGACCAAGGAATCACGTTGCCCCATACAAACTTTTTCCCGCTTTTTCACCCCCTTAGGAGTCGAATTCCGAAAAATCCCTTCTTATCGGATGCCTAGGCATTACAAAGAGCAAGCCCTGCAAGTTTCAGGTCTCTACGATCAGCGGTTTAGGCTGTGCGTTGATCCGTCAGTCATTCAGGACAAAGGATTTTATATGTATAGATTTATAGATCTTTGCAAACTGATATGAAGGGTAAACTTAGCTTATTTTTTAAATAGTTGAGTATCGCGAATAAAATAAACGCGTAGCTGCGGGCAGTCGTATCAAATAAGTAACAATAGTGACAACAAGCTTAATTAAACTACAATAAACCTTACGGAATGATGACAAAGCTCAAATTCATTCGACAGCAACAAACCTAGATTCCGTTTTCCACAATTCACAAATACTTGACCGTCTTTTGTTTCTCGAGACAACCTCTCGAGGTTTAAGTTTAAGGATTCTTTGTTATCTTTTTTAGGAAAGCCCCGGGCTTCAGAAATTTATCACGGGGAAAAAGCGATTGCCTTATCAAAATCAATTTTGGTTTGAGTGAGCCTTTTAAGCTTAAAATGTGTTAACCTACATACATTAATTGTTGCATTTACAAATTTTTTTTACGATATTATGTGGCTTTATTTGGGTATACCAGTAGCAGACTTCATCTAAATATACCAGTAGCAGACTTCATCTAAATAAAAGGCAAACCTGATTGACTCATCTATCAAACGCACAGTCGAAACTACTGAACGGATTTTACTGAAATTAGTAGTTGTAATGAAGTAGGCATCCGCTAAGAATGGATTTTTGAAAATCCAAAACGCGGATGAAGTCGCGGGCGAAGGCTAGTCATAATATATATTAATACGTAAAGCAAAAACTTTCAGTACAGCTTTACAAGAATTGTGCGAACGGAGGATTTGGCACAGTAAACTTTATGTGGAAGAATATTTAGAAAGCTAATATTTTTTAATTATTTAAAAAACATTTCATCACGAAAAAGTACAGTAGGTACTCTCATTTGTTACTCTATTTACGGAGCAGAGCCGCGGGTTAAAAGCAAGTGTAAAATAACTTTACAGCAAAATGGTACTTATTTTTAAACAAAACTTCTTCCTTTTTTTATATAATTTATTTAAGGTCGCTTGGAACAGCTGAGGTTATCTTTGTTATTTAACATTTTAAAGTTTTTATAAAATCATCTATTGTTTCAAACACTGGAATATAAAGAAATAAATACTATTTTGACAAAAAATACATATTTAACTCGCTTTAATCTTAAAATATTATGCAAAAAGTAAAATATTATTATTTTCTAGGCTTTTAGCCATGTCCTTGTGAAAAAACCTTATTAGTGAGCACATACAAAAACGTTTACCTTTGTGAGCTTAAGAGCCTTTTAGGCTCCATTTTATAAATTTGACCGCAACGCCAATGTACAAAGCAGTCAGGTGCGAGTCGTACGATAAAAAGGATTCCGTACTTGGTTTATTCTACGACAAAAGAATGAGTATGAGTAAGAATGAGTTTTGAAAAACAGACAAACACACAAACAGCGGAAAACTAGCGAAGTTCTGTACCTCAATAGTATAAAATCGGTCACATTGTTGTCCGTCCGTCCATCTGTCCGTATGTCCGTCCGTCTTTCTGCCAAGGACCTCTATTTCAGGAACACGTGGAGGTATCGAGTTGAAACCGCACACACAAACCCACTACGGTCCCTTGAAATTGTGGAAAAGCAGACTAATTGTAAGTTAACTTAAAAAGTTAATAAAGTAAAGTAACAATATAAAAATATTAAGCTCGTCGATCAGTTTTATTAAAAAGACTTAGAAAATAGTTTTACATTTAATCTTGAATATTTAGAAGAAATCAGTAGTTATCTAGGGTTAACTATGAGAAGGTTAAAAAAGTTCTTGTAGTTGTGCCAGTTACCCGCGGCTGTTCCTGGTGAAGTTACTTCACAATATTAATTACCATGAGTAAACTAATCGTTAACGTCTTTGACTAATTACAAAGTTTTCTTAGAGAATTAGTATTACAAACAGAGTTTTGTAGGTTTCCATCTAAGTCCCGATTTCACCAAACTTCTTTTAAAAACGTGCTTAAGCTAAACACGGATTCGATATGTCGCCTTCAATGTTACTTGAATGAGACGAAGATCGAAAACCGCTGCTCAACATTTCCGTTTAAATAATTGGTGAAATTGGGGTCTAAGTCAAGGACAACTATTAATTCTATAAGAGGGAATTTATCAAAAAAATTCAATACTACCCATTTTCCAATAGGTAGGTAAATAGATTTTTGTACAAATATGAGTTGCTTATAATTTAAAATATAATACGTACACAATTTAAATACAATTAATAGTTAATATTGAGCCAACTGTTAGAAATTAGAATTACTTATATTCTTTACATATAATATTGTTATTAATTGTTAAGACTTGGATTATGTAAGAAAAAATAAATAAATAATTAGTCTATGCTCAGAGTAAAATAGCAACACCAAAAACACATTGGTCTGTTATTTTTTTTTTTTTATGAAATAAGGGGGCAAACGAGCAAACGGGTCACCTGATGGAAATTACTTCCGTCGCCCATGGACACTCGCAGCATCAGAAGAGCTGCAAGTGCGTTGCCAGCCTTTTAAGAGGGAATAGGGTAATGGGAGAGGGTAGGGAAGGGAATAGGGTAGGGGATTGGGCCTCCGGTAAACTCACTCACTCGGCGAAACACAGCGCAAACGCTGTTTCACGCCGGTTTTCTGTGATGTTATCTGTTATCGATGGACAAGGGTATAAATAGCTGGTACAAGCCGGAGTCGCTCTCTTTTTTCCTACGAAAATTACTATTATACGAGGAGGCTCTGTCCATCTATAATTTCTATACTTACCTAGGTATTTTAAATTTAACTGGTAATAATTGAGTTGGTTCTAAATTATAAAAATTGTAACTAATACCCAGTGTCGACCAGTGTACAAATTAAGTATCAATAAACTAGATAACTTAAATAAAGCGTGTATTCCATTATCTCACCCTGATTTCCAATATCAGAAGTGGATAATATGGACTCGCGGCGTAGAAAAAGGGCTCATCGCAACGTCACGAGCTCGGATGCCTCCGACACCGAGGCTTCGTCAAATGCATCATCTAAGCGGGCGCGTCGGGGAAAACGGCGTCATCGCAGCCGCAAGCGCAAGCCACACCACAAGCGGAGCTCCAGAGGTAGACGAGCTCGCACACCGGCACCGTTATTCCTGGCAAGTGTCCTATAAGTTAAGTAATTTATTAATAATTAACTTAAATGGTTATTTTGGCCACTTTTGCGCGGTAGATTTTTTTCCCTTTATTATAAGTATCAATAAACTAGGTAACTTAAATAAAGCGTGTATTCCATTATCTCACCCTGATTTCCAATACAACGAAATCAAGTTAATAATAGGTTTTTGGTCTGAAATATTACCATAACTACACCACTCCTAGAAGTGAGATTTACTCCAAAATTTATTAACAATATTATGTTTTACTTAGAAAATGTTAACTTGCCAATAAAGTTCGGCTTTAAGTCGATATTGCGGCACTTTGAAGTAGCTAATCTAATTCCCTCGACAACGTTCACAAGATGGACACTGAAGGAACTTGTTAGGAGATTTTGTGATAAGTAATAACGAGAGTAACTCAGTTTAGTTAGAACGAGTCTAATCCTTCGGTTACACTCACGTTAACGTGCATTTTTATGCCGTTATCAGTAGAAACAGGAAGCTCTATTTCGACTAGTTACAATTTTCACACCATATTATTGGCGTAGTACGAATATTAACCGTATTGATACGCCAAATCTACAAAATATCTAGTTGGCAAGACGTGTGATGTTTGTCAGCTTTTTCCACCTCAACGACGCGACGTATTGATCAGTATGTTTAGAGATTCAACACTTCTAGACAACAACACTTCTATATTTTAATAAATGCTGAGGGTTCCGTACAAATATTACCTGCTCAGTTTGGATTTAGAAAGTATAATTAAAGCGGTAAAAACAAAACAGATTCAAATGACAGATCCATTTCGATGGGCGTCCCAGCTTGCTGCCAGGCAGCAAGCGGCGCTTGAGGGTCGAGCTGTCACTTGCTGCCGGGCAGCAAGCGGCGCTTGAGAGGTTAGAGCAGAATTAACCTTCGGTCGACTGTTGTCATAATTTGTCCGTATTGTATGTTTTTTTTTTTAATTATTTACGGCGTCGGCTTATAACCATTTGCCAGTGTCAAGTTAAAAGGCGGAACATAGAATATTGGTTCAAAATTTCATCACCGTATAGTCCAAATTCAAAATCCAATAAGTAGTCAGGGTAGTCAATCAGTCAAGTCAGTCGATTCAATAAAGTGGTAAACGCTAGGGAGATTTTGCGGGAAAACCAAAAAAGAATGTATTTTGTAGTTGTATCACTTGCCCAAACTTGTGTATGTCAACGAATATCTAATGAATGGATAATATTCTACCAATATAACACATTAAAAACCGAAATAATACAAGTTTTAAGAGAATTTGAAAACAACTAACATCAAATCAACATCACTGTTTGACATCCCCGGCAAAACTCTCGTATTTTATGTTATTAAAATGATATCAAACTGAAATGACATTGACAATGGACTAGATGACAGATGTTTTATAGTACTCTTATATATGAATAACTTCTCAAAAGAACTAACTGAAGGAGAGTCACGCTTCGGAACTAATGGGCCAGCTCGACCGGATAAATACCAGGACGTCACAGAAAACCGGCGTGAAATAACGCTTGCGCTGTGTTTCGCCGAGTGAATGAGGTTACCGGAGGCCCAATGGGGGTTTAGGGTTTTTTAAGGACCAGGAACGCAAGTCGCAACACCAGAGGAGTTACAAGTATAACTACTTTGATGTAGCGAGTGTCCATGGGCGGCGGTAATTGTAAATAATAAATAATAAGGCGATCCGTCTGCTCGTTTCCTGGTTCATTACATTAAAAAAAAACTCTAATACATAAGCAGTAATGTATTAGATTCCCTGATAGTACGCAAGTTAAGCCCTACGCCTGTTGACGCTACTCGACACGAGTCTCATTAAAATATCATTCATCATGGGTCGTAAATCAAACAATAACATGATCAATAATGAACCTATATACTAATTCAACCTGAACGTTTAGTTGTGGTTGTAAATAACAATTCTCAGTACGTCTATGTATATTTTAATTGAAAACAGTAAATAATGTAAATCAATAAGTCGGAAAATAATTATTGTGACCTTATATTTACTTTTAAAATTTTAAAGGTTATGTTTATTTAATAGCGTTAAGTCTAAATTACCTAAGGTTCCTGATAACTGTTTTATTCCTAACGCAGTGTTAAAAAAACTATAGCTAGCTTTTTAATGCCACTTAGAGTTTTATAAGGTTTGGTAAAATCAATTACGGAAACTTTGGGTACGTCATGTATTGCTTCTGTAAAAATATATTTGAAACTCATGGAATTTTTTTATACAAAATTAAATTATGTTGCAGGAAATTACATCTATTGAATTATATCGACCACGCGCGAACAGATGTTCAGATATGAACTCGAATGACCTTTCCTGGTGTATGCAATATGTATCGCTGTCTCTGTCGTGCTACATCTGCTGTCCTCGTCGCGCGCGGACGCTTTATGAAAAAGATTTAATTTCTTGCAATATTTTAATTTAATAATTTTAGTTTCTATTTTTTTTTACACGGGTTTAATTTTTTTTTGCCTAAACGTCTTTACACAAGCAGTATATGACGTACCCAAAGTTTCCGTAATTGAATTTACCAAACCTTATATAATGTGGAAGTAAATCCTATTATACATCCTGTAATGATTTAAAGGTGGTTTCTGACGCTTGCAGTATCTAGCTCTATAATACCTATAGTCATCACTTCTTTAACTTCTATAGCTCTATAATACATATAGTTATCACTTCTTTCACTTCTCTAGCTCTATAATATGTATAGTTATCACTACTATAACTTTTTTCAAGCTCTTAGGGCTCCATGGAACTCGTTAGGTGGTACAAGGTAAATGACTAACTCCATTTAAGAACTTTAACCGTTTGTTAGTATTAGCATACACCTTACAATTATTGGTTCTAGTGTTTTACGTTTCCTGAAGATTTAAGAGTAAGTTATACAAAAGTTCTGATAAACTACAAGCTATCACCTTAAGTTATATATTTTTCCTTTATTTCTATTATGCCTCTTGAAACTTTAATTATTTATTCCTAACGCCGCAGTAGAGTCTAAAGCTATTGTCGGAGCTCTTATATGTCGTTTATAATACTTTAAGTGTCAAAAAAGGTTTCCCTTAGCGCCAAAATGTTAGTTGGGCGTGGTCGGTCCACCTTGTTTTTTTGGCCCATTCCCTACTCGCCTATAATATGATATTGCACAGCAGGCCGGTAGTCATTTATAATGTGGTTGCATGAAAGAACCTAGGTAATCGATATTTGCTCGGAGTTGTAATAAATAAAAAAAATAAGATTATACTATTGTATAATCTTTCTATAATCTAATTGGGGTATTCCCCAAAAGGGCCATACTGATCATCCAGCCTGCAAGCTCGAGGCCGCGGATTTGTAGGAAAAAAATTTAAATGATTGACACTATTGACACTAATGACGGTATATTAGTACCGGTGCTGGATAGCCTTGGATTGCTGGCTGGATGGTGCGTATGGTCCTAAAGACTTGCAATCCCCGTACCAAACTGCCAATCGGACTGACATAATAGAGTCAAAATTATTGATATTATATCGTTACACGACGATAAAAATAACATAATATCTAATATAGAAATCTGCAATTTCACAGAGATTCTCCTAGCTAGATCGAGCTTTCTTCCCCTCTCCCCCTCTGCACACTAAATTTCATGGTAATGCTTGCAGCCGTTTTCGAGAAACCAATTATACACAAGATCGTCTAGTTCAAAGTATAAGATGACCTGATATTAATCCCTGTAAATAAGTATTCCATTCATACAAGATTTGAAATTATAAAGCTTACTGCGAAAAAAAAATACTCAAAATTTTCCTAAAGGACATTGGATTTAACTATGGAACAATTACCCATGGTGACCAAAGATGAAATTAATACATTGAATTACAACAATTTATTCATTGCCTTCATTATCCCATAGATCTAAATTAAAATAATTACAGAAAATGGAATGTGAATGAAACTTATATATTAATAGTTTTTTGGTTTAAGGTGGCTTTTTTAAAATCGAGTAAACACGCCCAACATCTTTAGTTATATTCATTATTAATTGCAAAACTGTAATTAATATTTGTTGTTATGCCGGAAAATAGTTGTGAAAAGATAAAGGACACTTGAGCTATTATTCTTTGTATACCAAGCAATCGAGACTATCTCACTAAACAAGAGTTTCTAAACATAGATCTAAGTGGCGAATCTAGCTGACGTCAGCTTCCACGTTCCGGGACAGACGTCACGTGTGTAGAAAAATGAACATTAAGCTTCAGACAACGGCTACACCTAGTCTACAGGCGTGGCTGCATAAGAGAAAGCATCAACTTAACAAAAAAATACCACAAACTTGAAGTCTTAAATAGAATTGTATTTTTTTACAGACGATTAAAATAGTAGTCTCTTTCACTACATTGCTACGAGATTTACTACGATGTAAATAGGCGTTACGTCGTGACACGACGCATAAACGCGTAGCAGTGAAAATAATAGGTTCGGGGAAAAAGTCTTTTCGCATTATAGTATGTATGAACTTGTCATAAAATATCTTGGGCTATACCAATTGTATCTGGCTGATTTTGGTATCATTAAAAAGTTTTAATTTTACAGAAGACAATTCCAAATTCAAATTAGGTAAATTTGAGATTTTCATTTGTTTTTCTTATTGTTAAAATGAGTGATTCTTATGAAGAATTTCGATACATTTTAAAATTTTATTACAAAAAAGGTAAAAATACAACACAAGCCGCGAAAAAAATTTGTGATGTTTATGAACCTAATGCAGTATCTGTGAGAGTAGCGCAAATTTGGTTTAAAAAAGGTTTCCGGATTGAAAACTCAATCCGGAAATTTTGATATCAAAGATGCACGTCGCTCTGGTCGCCCTGTTACGGACAAAACTGTTGCCATTTTTGAAAAGTGGAGCAAGATCGGCATATTAGTAGTTATGATGTAGCTGAAGAACTGGGGATTGACCACAAAACGGTTTTGGCGCATTTGAAAAAAGCTGGGTACACACTCGATATTTGGGTGCCTCATGAGCTCACTGAAAGAAACCTAATGAACCGTGTACTCATTTGGGATTCTTTATTACGACGTAATGAAACCGAACCATTTTTGAAGAAGCTGATAACTGGTGATGAAAAGTGGATCACGTACGACAAGAACGTGCGAAAAAGATCGTGGTCAAAGGCCGGTCAGGCTTCACAGACTGTGGCGAAACCCGGGTTAACTCGCAACAAGGTGATGCTGTGTGTGTGGTGGGATTGGAAGGGCATTATTCATTATAAGCTGTTACCGCCAGGCAGGACCATCAATTCTGAACTGTACTGCGAACAACTGATGAGATTAAAGCAAGAAGTTGAGAGAAAGCGGCCGGAATTAATCAACAGAAGGGGTGTGGTTTTTCACCATGATAACGCTAGACCTCACACATCTTTAGCCACTCAGAAAAAATTACGGGAGTTTGGCTGGGAGGTGTTAATGCATCCGCCGTATAGTCCTTGCACCTTCAGATTTCTACCTGTTTCGGTCGCTGCAGAATTCCTCAGGCAGTGTCAGGTTGACATCACAAGAGGACTGCCAAAACCACTTGTCGCAGTTTTTTCATCAGAAGCCCCAAAAATTTTATAGCAATGGGATCATGTACCTACCAACAAGATGGCAAAAAGTTATCGAACAAAATGGCACCTATATACTTTAGTCACTTGTAAATAAACTTTATAAAAAAACCTTTTGAATTTTTATATAAAATGCGAAGAAACTTTTTCCCCAACCTAATATGTAACGTCGCTACGAGATTTGCTACGCAGTGTATGTACGCGTAGCAACAAAAAGACATAAACGGTCTGTATTGCTACGAGCCTGCTACGCATAGCATGCGCTTGCTACGTTTAAGTCCAGCGACGTTTCAAATACTGTAAGGTATTGTTTAATATTAAAGTCCTAGCTACTGCTACTAATAATACAATTTAATAATATTGTAACGCCATATCAAATGTAACGCCACTTAATTAAATGCTAAACCTAATTAGGGGTTAATTAAAAACATGTCCATACGACATAAAAAATTAGCACACAACATGACTTTCTTTTGAGTGAAAGGGATTGAAGCCGTAGAGTAAAGGTACACACTAACTTACACTTGTTTTTTAATTAGCTGTACGACAAGCTCAGAGTTGCGCTGAAGTGTTGTTGCCGAGGTATTATGGGGCACTGAACCGATGTTTTATGATCATCAATCTTCCAGGTATTTAAGGATTAAAATTTCATTAAAAATTTACGAAACTCAACCATATTTTATGTGAAACTAGGGTTGTAAAGATTTATCGAGGTATTGGCTATTATTATTATTGATACATTATTTAATTCAATTTAATTAATATAATAAATAAATGTATTGATTCGTTATCGAATATCGATATTAATAACGATGTTATCATCGTTGTCGATAAAATTAATAAAATAATGAATCAATAATAATTGTACGAGTATCATCGAGCATATTAAGCTCATAAGCTCATAGGTACTTAAATACTAACATTAGCGTTGTAAACATTTACACATGCAGCAAATAACAATTTTGATAACAGATATTTTGTAACAAATACTTTCAATCATAATAATTATTTTATAAACCTACATGTCTGTAGTATTTCTTTTTTATTATTTTACCGTAGATAATCGTACTCAACGTAAGAAACAAAAACTTTAACCAATCGAAATTATAGTGATGAAAATATCGACATGAAAATTTTGGTATAAAGTATCGTCTCGTTAATTTCTGAAATCCTCTTATCTCAAATCTTTCCCTTGTTACACGTTGTCGGGTATTTGGTTCATTTAATATTTATCGTAATCTCTTTCGCCTCAGTGTGCTAAAAAAGCTAAGTGCATTCCTATTTTTATCATTAATCGAGATCAGTCCTTCCGCTGGGTTAGCTTAACCCGTTGAAACAAAGCAAGCTTTTATTCGGATATATTACCAAAACGAACTGAGCCAAAGTTTTATTGCGATATAAAGTAACAAAACTTAATGTTTGAATGTAGGTAAGGTAACTTTGTCATATTTTATATGTTCTGGGACGTAAAATTTCATAACGATAACTAGTTTTTATACGTTGAAATATATAGGAATAAGGATGTGAAGAGCAGATAGCATATTTCTTAAACAAGTACCTTTAATATCGCAGCTAGCAATTTTATTGTTCTTTATATTTTTGTTAAATATAATAATATACTTTATTTGTTAAGTAATATTATAATATGTAACAAGACTTTGATCATTAAAACAGCTAGTCAATATAATATGACTATATAAGGTTTGGTAAAATCAACTACGGATATTTTGGGCATATGATTATACAGAAGTAGATCATATTATGCCCAAAATATCCGTAGTCTTGTCTTATAAGTAATAGTAGGTCAATAAGTATGACAATTATTTTTCTTCTAAAATGTCTTTATATAAGCATATATAAAGACATTTTAGAAGAATAAATATAGTTTAAAAAAAAAACTAAAAAAACACGCTTTCAAAGAATATCGAACTAAAAAGTTGAAATTTTATTTCGATGCTGCATCTGAGAGACTTCATAATAACCATGTAGTCCGTTTTACGACCTACAACATCGCCACACGATTTTTAGATAAGTATTTAAAAAGATCTAAAAAGTACATGTTCATTCACTCACGGCTCGACCGCTCCCGAACTCCCGCTCGGCTTCATTCGTTTTTCGTGTGCGACATCGTCAACACGCATAATTAATTTTACAGTGATATAGTGTAATTAACAGTTTTGATCGCTGGATAATATGGGAAAAAGGAAGAATAAGGATGACAACGAACATATTCGTCGCAAAATAAGGCGATTGGAAAATAAACTCCGCCGCAACAAAGGAAAAGGTATCAAACTACCCACATATATTTTCTTTTCGAATATTCGTGTTTTTTCCTTTGTTCTCAGTTAAGGTGTAGTCTCTGTATGTTATAAAAACGACTATCTTAACGTGTTAATACGTGATATTACCCAGATAGTCATTTATTTGTACCTTAACGTGGTAATACGTGATATTACCCTGGTTACAAAAATAAGTTCTTTCTTAACGTGATGGCACGTGATGCCATCCTGAAAGTAACTTCGTGCTTTTGTTTTCTCAGACCGAAACAGAAGATCTGAGTCATCAGCTTCCTCCTCATGGGAAAGCCGCCTTGATTACGAGCGTTCACCTGATGTCAATAGGCGTGATGAAGGAATCGACGTGCAGGGGGTCGAATCTCGATACGCTATGTCTATGATCGACGTTGTAGACGTCGATTACGTCGAGCCGCCCGCACTGGCGCCAACGTCGCCGCAGACCGCTTCGCCGACATCAGTACCGGTTAGTCAACCAGATGTCCCTGTGTCGGTAGATTCCAATAAAGAAACTACCCCCACATTGCCACCTGAAATCTTAAATATTCTTGGAGAGGCAAATGAACCAGAAAAATCACTAGGTGGAGACATACCTACTGAACTCTCTGAACGTTGGAGTAAAATCCTTGTGGATGGCTTGGCAAACGAGCAAAAGAAGTCTCTTGTAGCGAATATACTTATACCAAATAACTTTTTACTAGCACAAGCGCCTAAACTTAACCAGGAGGTGGCCGCGGTTCTACAAGAAGCGGCAAAAAACCGGGACAAACGGTTAGAGAACGCTCAGAATCACCTAGGTCTAGGAATAGCTAGCCTCGCTAATCTAACAAAAGAACTCATTAAAGGAGATCTTCCGAAACTAGAAATAATTAAACACATTTCTGAAACAGCTCAGATTCTACTAGATTTACATTTTGAAGAATCAGTTAACAGAAAGAAGCTAATATTGCCTTATTTAGATAAAAAATTTTGGAATACAATTCAAGGTGTAAAAAGGGACGCATACCTGTTCGGTGAAAGGCTTGGTGAGAATATAAAAAATACCAAGGATATAGAAAGATCCGGTCTTCAAATAAAGAAACCTTTAACTCAACAAGCTTTCTCGCAGCGCAAGCAGCAGGCAACTCCGGGAAACTCCCGAGTTCCTCCTCGTCAACAGTACGTGAGGCCAGCGCCAGCAGCGCCGGTCCGCTCGTACGAGCCGCAGCCACCCACGTCGGCGAGGAGGACACTGCAGCACCAGCGCCGCGGCCGCCCCTACACGAGCACCAGAGCCAACAACGAGAGGAGACGTCGTTACTAGAGGTACCTCATGCAGGGCGCATTCAATTCTTTTTAAATAATTGGTTTTTAATTACTTCTGATAGTACTGTGCTGTCGTATGTTAAAGGATATGAAATACCTTTTTGTAAACCAACTTATCAACATATGGAACCAAATAATCCACCGTTTTCAGAACGCGAAATGTGCAAAGCTATAAGTAAACTTAAAAAATTAGGTGCTATTTCAATATGCAATAAAAATCTGCCTGGTCAATTTATCTCATCTATTTTTCTAACACCGAAAAGTAACGGTGGATTTAGGTTTATATTGAATTTAAAATTTCTTAATAAATTTGTTCATAATCAGCATTTTAAAATGGAAGACATTCGTACCGCTACAAAATTAGTTTCTACAGGTGCCTTTATGGCCTCAATTGATCTCAAGGAAGCATACTTCTTAGTACCTATTTATACACCACATAAAAAATATTTGAGATTTAGATTTAATAATAATCTTTATGAATTTAACTGTCTTCCGTACGGCTTAAGTTCTGCTCCATTTGTATTTACAAAGCTCCTTAAGCCTCTTCTCACATGGCTAAGAAAGCAGGGTCATATAATAGTTGCATATCTCGACGACATACTATGTATTGGTAAAGATTATGCTACATGTAAAAATACTATTAATGTACTAAGGGTAAAACTTGAACAGCTAGGTTTTGTTGTCAACTTTGATAAAAGTAACATGGTGCCTTCACAAGTTTGTAAATTCCTTGGCTTTGTGATAGATACTAAGCTAATGCAGTTACAATTACCTTCTGAAAAACTTGTAAAAATTTCTAAATTAGCCAACGAAATCCGTAATAAAATTCAAATTAGTATACGTGATTTTGCGAAATTTATTGGCACTTTAACTTCAGCATGCCCAGGAGTAGCATACAGCAGACAGCTGGCCACGTACTAAATATTTTGAGAGAGAAAAGTTTTTAGCTTTGCAAAAATATAATAATAATTTTGATTCGATTATGTCACTAAAGCCTTATTTATACGATGATTTGAGTTGGTGGTGTGATATTGAATCCAAAGCTTTTAATAGTATAAATAGAAGTTTGTATGAGTTGGAAATCTTCACAGATTCTTCACTTACGGGCTGGGGAGCCTCATGCAACGGGGTCATAGCTAGAGGTTATTGGTCAGCGGATGAGGCTCAGAATCATATTAATTACCTCGAATTATTAGCTGCATTTTTGGGTTTGAAATCGTTCTGTAAAGATTATTTTGATATAAATGTATTACTTAGAGTAGATAATACTACTGCTATATCTTATATAAATAGAATGGGAGGAATTCAATACCCCCACCTAAATGAAATCACCAGAGATATATGGCAGTGGTGCGAAAGACAACGTATTTACATTTTTGCTTCATATATTAAATCACGCGATAACACAGACGCTGACCAAGCTTCTAGGTACACTAATATCGATACGGAATGGGAATTAAACGAAATTAACTTTCAACAGATAATACTTGATTTCGGTCAACCTAATATAGATTTATTCGCTTCGCGTTTAAATAATAAATGTCGAAAATATGTTTCATGGAAACAAGACCCAGGTGCCTTTGAGATTGACGCTTTTACTATTTCATGGCGCGATTACTTTTTCTACGCTTTCCCGCCATTTGCACTCATTCTTAAGAGCCTTAGAAAAATTGTTGAGGAGGAAGCGACCGGTATAGTGGTCGTCCCGTACTGGCCGTCACGGCCGTGGTACCCACTGTTTCGGTCGCTACTCAAATCTGACGTCATTTATTTTAAACCTAATAGAAATCTTCTACTATCCCCTTCCAGAAAGTGCCACCCGCTGTGGCCCAGTCTTACCCTGGCGTGTGCGGTATTGTGCGGCAAGCCTACTTGAAGCGCGGAATACCGAAGGAGTCCATTGAAATAATGTTAAAATCGTTATCGAAAGGTACAATTAATCAGTATAATGTAGGATTAAAACAATGGTTTAATTTTTGCCAAATTAATAATATCGATTTATACGATGGATCAGTAGCCGATATACTACGGTTTCTGACTGAAAAATTTAATGAGAATGCAAGTTATGGCACGTTAAATTGTTACAGGTCTAGTTTGTCTCTAATCATTGGCAAATCACGTTGCAATGATGATTGTGTACTAAGATTCTTTAAGGGAGTTTTTAGGAGTAAGCCTAGTTTTCCTAAATATTCTTCTATATGGAATCCTAATTTAGTCTTGGAATATTTGTCTAAATTTTATCCGTATGATTCAATCACAACAGAAATTTTATCAAAAAAGATGGTAACTCTCATGGCGTTGTCCACGGGACAACGGGTGCAGACGTTGTCACTAATTAAAATATCAGACGTCAATTCTGATGATTCGCGCATTGATATTGTTATTAATGATTTAATTAAGACTTCAGTGCCAAATAGGCATAATCCAAGACTAATTATTCCGTTTTTTAAAGACAAGCCCTCTATTTGTCCTGCACTCGCTGTGCTATCATACTTAGAAAGAACTAGTGATTTCCGAAATCTTAAAAACACAGATAAATTAATTCTTACCTTCAAGAAGCCGGTCCACAGCGCGAGTTCCCAGACCATAAGCCGCTGGATTAAGCAAACTCTGAGCAGTAGCGGCGTGGACGTGAACGTATTCACGGCGCACAGCACGCGCCACGCCGCTACCTCCTCCGCCGGCAGGGCCGGCGTGTCATTAGATTTGATTAAGAAAACGGCAGGCTGGTCAGGAAACTCGCTTTGTTTTGCGCGCTTTTATAATCAACCCCTAATTAATACAGAAGATGATAACGCTTTTGCTCAATCTGTATTAGACAATAATTAGAAGACTGATTATGTAATATTATAATAATAATAATCTCAAATTGTATTCATTACTTTCTTAGAAATGTTTCATTTACAGTATATATTAAATACATAAATGATAAGATTGTAATGACTGTTTTATTCTGCAACAAACGCTGAACATCTACATGGTTATTATGAAGTCTCTCAGATGCAGCATCGAAATAAAATTTATGGTTAAACGAACTTACCTGAAGTGAAGTTCTACCAAAATTTTGTGAGATGCTGCATCTGAGAGACTTCACTCCCTCCCAAACCCTAGCACGCAGCAAGCAGGTGACGCATGCTGAGCAAGGACCCCAAGGTGCAGAATAAAAGCCTCGACTAATCCTCTAAATTGAATGAAGCCGAGCGGGAGTTCGGGAGCGGTCGAGCCGTGAGTGAATGAACATGTACTTTTTAGATCTTTTTAAATACTTATCTAAAAATCGTGTGGCGATGTTGTAGGTCGTAAAACGGACTACATGGTTATTATGAAGTCTCTCAGATGCAGCATCTCACAAAATTTTGGTAGAACTTCACTTCAGGTAAGTTCGTTTAACCATATTTTTTTTTTTTTAAATAAACTTAAAACAGTAGTATATGGAAAATACTAGTATAATTGAAGGAAAAGCGTGGGTCGCTCGATATACGAAAATTATGGCACAAAGTGCCCCACGCTTTTCCCTCAATTATACTAGTATTTTTTATATACTACTGTTTTAAGTTTATTTAAAAAAAAAACTTTTTCAACTTTTTAGTTCGATATTCTTTAAAAGCGTGTTTTTTTAGTTTTTTTAAACTATATTTATTTTCAACTTTTTAGTTATTTTATACATTCATCATTGATGTAAAAGGCAATTTAGGTGTAGATACTAGACTGTTGTAAGATAGAGGTCCATTTAATAAAGCATATAATTAGGAGAGAGTTGGCGTGTGGCACAACACGAGCACAAGTCACAACTCACAGCACGTGTGCGGTGTAAAGGGTGGAATAACTTCAAACGGTTGCTTGGCGACCGCATTGTATTGATAGTTACATACAAGCAAGCAAACAAGTGTTAAAAATAGTTGTCATACCAAATTTTTTTTTCTTTATATGGGCGAGTTTACGTTTTGCGGAGAGTCACCCATACATTAGAGGATTTTTTACTTTGAGTAAGACAATTTTTTTTTGCCTAAACGTCTTTATATAAGCAGTGATACACGTGTACGAAGTATCCGTAATTGATTTTCGAAGACGTTATATATTATATTGAATAGCTGTTTTGATGATCAAAGTTTAACAAAATTTTGTGTGTAAATAGAAGTATACTTTCATATTAGATTGTACATATTATTATATCAAATAACACAGCTACATTGAATAGCGAATTTTTTTCGCAATATGCCAAGAATATTTATTTCCCATAGACATGGAATGTAGCGATATATTCAGTAGCTTTTACTTTCGATTTTTTATCACTACTATATTCACAGTATGTTTTGTTTGTTTCATAGTAATAGCAATTCTATTCGTACGCTTTATTATCATTTTAGTTTTGCTTTGTCACTTATTATATTACGGCGAAGCGAAAAGGAAGGGTAGTGATGAGGGCAGACTACCAGTACATATTATATGCCACAGTATTTGTATTTTTTAAATCCTTTTCTCCATTTAATGACAAGAGTCTCTTGCATGGTATTTGGTCTTGGAACATGCTAATAATGTATTCATTTTGTAAAATTGACATTCAAAAGTGCCATTATATATCGTCTAATTACTATAATATTTATAACAATATACATAATATTTAGTAACAATAATAACTGCCTACTTTAAATTATTTACAGATTAAAGAAAGAAAGAAAAACTTAAAAAGACCAGAAAACGTAAAACTTTTTTTGACGTTTTCTGGTCTAATTGAATATATACGTTTGAGTTTGTCCGTAGCGCCTAAACTACTGATCTGATTTTAATAAATTATGTGCCAATAGTATGCTAGGTTTATTATAACTATTTTCTGATATAATTGCGTAATACTCAATACTTTTTATATAATATTAGGTGCAAATGTAAAATATTATTTTTATTATTTTAATGAAGTTCACATTTAAATTTTGTAATAATGATGTACTTTGTTTAGATCCAATTGAAAAAAACAATAAATCATTATAATATTGTTATCAATTTAAATGACACCGATTAACCGTGCCATAACTAAATATTATAATTGTACGTTAATTTAATGTTTTGTTAACAAAAAAAAAATAGATCTGAAGAGTATACAAGAGATCTTGTGCTGCACCGAACTCAAACAAATGCCAGATTGCATGTTGATCTTCCAGGCAAATGTCACGAAAAACTCTTGGCCAAGTGCGAATTTGACTCGCGCATGAAAAAAAGTGGCAAAAAAATACAAGTTTGTTGCATGGGAGCCCTCTATAATATTTATTTTATTCTGTTTTTAGTACCTACTAGCTGTCCCGACACACGTTGTTACGTCTTAAATATAAATTTTGTGTCCCTCGGGAACGGAATAAAAAGTATCCTATGTCCTTCTCCTGATTCTCAGCTATCTCCCTACCAATTTTTAGCCAAATCGGTTCAGCCGTTCTTGAGTTATAAATAGTGTAACTAACACGACTTTCTTTTATATATATAGATTTGTTTTTATAGCGACAACAAATATACATTATATGTAAAAATTTCAAGTCTAGCTATCACAGTTAAGGAGATACAGCCTGGTGACAGAAAGACAGACGGACGGACTGCGTAGCAATAGAGTTTTACCCTTCGGGCACCGAAAAAAATAACAATTTAGACACACTACTGTTTTAACAAATACTATTTACCCTGACGATTATAATATGTACCTAATAGGGTAACTATAAGTATTAGGCACTAGTTAATACCTATTACATTTTTGTTGGGTATCTATTGCTAATACTTATCTAGTAGCTAAAAGCTATCTCCCACCTGTAGCACATCTGGTCCATAAAACTCATAAACGAAGTTATAGTCTATCCTTGTTTTACTTTAGATATAAAAGATAAGACGTTAAAATATAAGATTGAACGTATCGCCAACTTATATGCCTCTAATATTGGAAAAGTACTCAAACTTTTATAACATGGCCAGTTCTTATAAAATTGAACTAAAAAGTTATGCTTGAGTTCCCTTAGATCTTATTAAAAATTTTAATTAATAACTTAAGTAACTAGATTTTTTTTTACAATTTTATAGAATGAAGACGTTTGAACTTAAGGTAGAATTAAGAAAACATCTGCGACTCTGCGTAGCAACATTTCTTAGACAGTAACATAAACCTGAGGGGCAATTCTGCTGAATAAAACCTGCATTAATACAATTACAATCAAGTCCAGATACGCTTATACTCCCAAACGGTGTTTTTATGAACGTTAAACTAACGTGAAACGCGCTCTGATTGGTCGAAACGTCATAAAATCCGTTCACGGTAACATGTCGCTACACTTTAATCCAAACAAAGTAAAACTGACTCTTTAAATTGTCTACTTTAAATACGAGAATTGAGGTTCTGACATTCGATATCTTACAATAAAATGTGTATCTTCTTGTGTAACAAATAAAGTTCAATTTTCAATAGCTATTCTATAATTTCGCTTCGGTGTGAATTGATCTTAAGTTGGTAAGTACATCTATTCTATATTTTTAGGAACTATTAGACGTAGTAAAAGTAGATGATAGTTTCTAAGAAATATACGTGTATGAAGCTGATGCCTGATGTACACCTAGACCTAGGCAGTGGCGTAGCGTAGTAGGGGCGGGGGCGGGGGCGGGGGCGGGGGGGGGGGGGGGGTTGTCGCCCTCCCTGGCGGCACTTTTAAGGGGGCGGCAAAACCTAAGTAAGGGGGCGGCAAAACCTAAGTAAGAGGGCGGCAAAACCTTAGTAAGGGGGCGGCAAAATTGACGTCCGCCCCGGGCGGCAGACAACCACGCTACGCCACTGGACCTAGGAGTATCGACCTCTAACAATTGAGTTTCTTCGAAGGCGCATCTGAAATCAAATCACGTCAACTTGATTTCGTGTATTGGAGAGCAAAATATTATATTATTGTCAAATAATATTTTTTGAAAGAAAATATTTATATACAAAAACATTAATTACGTTAAGTATGATGTAACGCACAAATATTGGAGATATTATATTCATACACTTTGACCTAGATGTGACGTCACAGCTAGGTACGAATTTAATATGGGGCATTTTCACGAAACTTGCGAAGTTTTGTAAACAAATCGCTGTACCTACCTTTGGAAATATTGACGTTTGATACTTATGCAATAAAAAAATCAATCATCTAGCCTTTTATCTAGTTAACTAGCTTTTGCCCGCGACTTCGTCCGCGTGAAACATTTAGGTACTTTGGGATATCGCAAAAATTTACCCGCGACTTCATTTACTTAGAAGGAGAAACGCTTCCACCTTACGACTGCCCGCCCGCGCCGCGCGCCGTACATAATTGCGCGCTGGACTATTTTATTACTGCGATATCTTCTAAAATACTCATTGAAATCAAATGATGTAACTGCAAGTTTCTTCTAGATTAAATGCTTGTAATGAATAACGTATTTACTTGGATAAGGATTAATATCATCTTTATGAAAACACCCTTCACAAATAATGCTTAATTTTAGAACAAAGTTGATTAGCATAAAAAGGTTATTGTGAGCCAACCTTAAAAGATAGACATATACCGTCGCGGACTTTTTTTTAGAACTTTTAAAGGGGAACAATTCTGTCATACATCATTTTAGCGAAACTTTAACCGTTTCCGCAGCGTACGCAGCGAAAGCTCTCAAAAGGGGGAAAAAAACCCCGATTTTGAAACATTCTTGATTGGTGCTCCGCTCGTATTGAACTTAGCATGATGCTATATAGCCTAAAGCCTTCCTCGATAAATGGACTATCTAACACAAAAAGAATTTTTCAATTCGAACCAGTAGTTCCTGAGATTAGCGCGTTCAAACAAACAAACAAACAAACAAACAAACAAACTCTTCAGCTTTATAATATTAGTATAGATAACACAGCCTTAAAGGGTGTAAAGCAATTACTACAATAATACCCATTGTGTATTAGATTGAATGAGCTCCGTGAAGGTAACAAATAACTATATAATGCTTACTTAGTGTTTCGCTCGGCGCTTAACGTCCCATGACCGAAAATGTTTACGTTTCTTCGGCCCGTGATTTGTAACCTCGTTTTTACTGTCCTTTATTTTCCTTCCCGATATTTTCAGATATTATATTACTCATACCCCTGTATGCGTTTTGCTGAATAACAGGAACTCTATCTAATTGTAAATCAAAACAGCTTAATACGATAGTACTAACTTCATACCCTATTTTAGCAAAAAATATTTTCCTTAATAACATGTAAAATTGCAAAAAGGATTTAAGCTACTTGAACTGGCGAGCATACTTTAAGCTTTTGCCGCCATAAATGTCCAAAAAACACAAGCTCAAAATGTAAGCTTTTGAAAGTTTGCAAAGCTTTCGACCGACACTGTAAGCTCGGGGTGTGATCTGTCCGCAGTGACAAAACAACATATATTTCAGTGTAAAATTGTAAGAACAAAACGGATGCAATAAAATCGTGTATATTTTAACATTTTAGCTGTGCGAGAAGTTTCTTGTTTTTACCTGACTTTTGTTAGTTACTTCATTCATGCCCAGTTTCTGAGGATGTTGTCTGTAGTTTATCTCTATTTCAATAGCGCTTTTTATTGGAAGACAAACACTTTAAGCGATCAACTACCTAAAGTAGTAAAAGAAGCCTCCAGACCCGAGGCGTAAATTATCCTAAAGCCCAATTCTCGTAACTATTTGTGAATTGTGATCATAATCCTGTTTCCGTCCGCATGGTGTCTATGTGTCATTCACACACACGTCTATACAGTGAGACAACGCACGGACAGATACATGATTAAAAACTTAGGCCTTTACATCGGTTATTGGATGATTTATACAGTATTCTCCGCGCGAAGTAAGCACTCTTGAAATACTGTAGTACCTGGGACAGTTGGTTTTTAAATGTCGTATGGTTGCCCAAGCACATACGACATTCTCACAACATAGTCAGCCTAGTCCAGAGGAATGAACTGGTCAATACCTGTTTTCCTTCACCGTTAGAGCCTCCGTATAATGTACTTGAGATCTGAAAAAGTCTCATTGGTACATTCCACAACCTGGGATTCGAACCTGCACTCTCTCGAGTGCGAACCAAACGGTCTACCCACTAGGCCACGGGGCTCCACGGGGATACATGATTATGATCACAATTAATTACTTGAATTTGCCTTCTGTTTCTAATAGATATACAAAGGTATCAAACTCATATTTGCCTGCATAATATCTATACTAATATAATAAAGAGTAAATGTTTGTTTGTTTACATTGAATAGGCTCCGAAACTACTGACCGATTTTGATGAAATTTGGCACATATGTAGAGTAGACTACGGGGAAGGACATAGGCTACTTTTTATGGCGGAAAATTTACGGTTTTTGCGAAATAAACTTTTGCGCGTACGAAGTCGCGGAAAACATCTAGTGATATATACACGTGCTCATTGTTAACGCCTATTTCCCAATTATTATATTATTATCAATAATATTATGTATTCTCACGAAACATTTCCGGAATTATCATAAATTGACCAGCCTTCCGAAACGGCTTGACCGTTATTTATGAAATTTTTCACGTGTATTCGGTAGGTATGTAAATATGGTGGAAGTTATTTTTCATACCCATAAGTGTCAAGTGCGACCCCCGTCTTGAGCACCAAAGCGCTGAACCACTGAGCCACAGAGGTCGTCAAAGGTAATGTTAATAATGGACTGAGATCGCAGCCCTACCAGACTCATTATATAATTACTGATAAAATGTATGTCATATTGTAGTATTAGTGTATATTATGATGAACAAATGCATACCCGTCAGATTGTGCCGTGAGCCATTTCTTAGGTACAGGGTGCCAGAGTTGAGAAACATCATACAGTTTCTAACAAAATGTAACAATTATTAACATTTGTTAGTAAATGTGTTGAAAAATGTTTGTAAACGTTTTCTAATGACATTGCTCTTATGTGTGATTCTATCATTATATTCTTTCACACATCGCCTGTTTAAGGCGTATAGGTAGGAGGAATAGGTAGTAGAATGTAGGTGTAGGTAGTTATTTTCTTATTCCACTTCGTAGTTTTTTTTTATTCTGTTAGGTCTGCTAGAAGAAGAATAAAACTATACTATTACTAGCTGACCCGGCAAACGTTGTTTTGCCTTATAAATTAGGTATGGAAAATAGATAGTAGCCGATTCTCAGACCTACTGAACACGCGTATAAAATTTGGTAAAAATCGGTAAAGCCGTTTCTGAGGAGTACGGTAACTATCATTGTGACAAGGAAATTTTATATATTAGATAAGGAATCATTCTGTATACCATTTAAATAAAGGGTCAGATGGCAGTAAAATGATTAACAGAAAGTAGAATGAATAAGAAATTAACATTTTCATTCAACTTTCGTTTTAATTTACATCTCTCATTTAATTTTACTCTCAGCGTGAATATTTATTTATATACTTTACCATTATTTAGGAGTACCATTTAATAATCTGCAAATGTTAGTAATAATCATTTTATTTTATGCGAATTAATAATAATTTACATTTTGACTAGATTGTCCAGATGAGTGTTTCTCAAATTTTTTAAATAATTTTTCGAAAATATCGAACACCAAAATCAAAAATTCGAAAAAACTAAATTTCTTTATCACAATTTCAGTTATAAATTTTTATTAGAAGCTCTCGTGAGTAGGTACACATCTTTTGAGCCTTTTTTTAATATCAAAACTCTACAAAAGATAATTACGCTTTGTTCACCGCCACCGTCAACGAGAAGTATAGTTGGATACTCAAAGACGAGACGTCAACGAGAAAAGCATGACGGTACTGAAGTAGCGATACTGTACATTTAGGTACTATAGCTGTCTGTCCACTGCACGCCCGTCCCGTCAATCTAATCTCGACCAAATAATCTCGTTCGCGTTGACGTCCCGTTGACGGTGGCGATGGACGAATACCCCCTTAGGATCGCACTTTTTTGTGGAATCGGGGCCTATACTGGAGCCAAGAAGAATATTGACAAGGAGCCCAACAGCTTTCCTTGAGGCTATGGTATTTTCCTGATAGCTTTCCCTCTAATTTAAACCAGTTTTATCAAAACCTAATTTCACGCGGGCGAAGCCGCGGGCAACGCTAGTATAGTTATAAAATCGTTAGTAGTTATAATTATAATTGTAACTAAACTGTTTATAATTTAAAATTAAATACAAATACATTTTAAAGCTAAGACTGTCATTAGCTTGGTTGAAGTGTACTTTTTACTTTACGTTCATATTATTATATTTTGTAGTATCAAAGGTACGCCATGGGCATTTTGCACCCTCAGAAGTCTTTTTGATGGTAAAATTCACAGAAAATAAAAGCTTTTTTCCTTATTTCTTGAGATTTTGGCGGTAACTTTGCCAATTTTCTATATTGTACTTTTGTTGACAAAATCTCAAGGTAACATTATGAAACAAATCCTCATAGAAAACTTGGTGAATTGGTTGTGACAAACTAACATAATTTCAATCCAAGAGGATTTAATATAATACAATATAGCACAGGAAAAAGATTCAATAATATACATCTATGATTACAATGTTATGTTTTTTGTTTTACCCACTTTTATAAAAAAGGAAGAAATCTTTTGAATAAAAATAATTAAATTTGTAAGCAAAACGAATTTCGAGTGTTTAGAAAACATTTCTGTAATTACATTACAAAGGGTGTAAAGTAAATTAATATTCAAAACAGACGTTTTTAATTTTAACCATTTAGGTACTTTACCACCACTTTTAGGAAAGTCACAATACATTTATCATTTTGGTTTACTTGGTAAGCTTGCCCATATAAATATATTTATTTTTCTTAACATAAGCATATTAAATATCTGTAATAGATTTTACCGGACCTTATATATATAAGGTTCGGTAAAATCTATTACAGATATTTAATATACTTATTTAAAGATGTTTAAGCAGAAAAATAATTGTCGTATTAGACATACATGAGATAATTTTTTGGTTCCCTATTTTTTCCCATAAAATCATATGTCATAATTTTACTTGGCATAATTTCATTTGACCTAATAGTAGTTTCGCATAATATTCATTTGTCATAACTTTCTTAGCATAATTTTTTTTCGCATAATTACTAAAAGCATAATAATTGTTAGGCATACTTATTGTAAGGCATATATTTTTTTACGCATAATATTCATTAAGAATAATATTTTTATGCATAATATTAAAAAGCATAAATATATTTACGCATAATGATATTTAGGCATACTATTATATTTACGCATACATCTTTGTAGCATTTTTTTTCACATTAGTATGTTCATTAGTATGAAGTGATAAATTCTACTGGGTGTGCGAGTTAAGACGAAATAACAATTATAATTGTAATTTTCGACTGATTACGAAATTAAACTCGGATAAAAAACAAGAACTGATATCTAAGAACATGCCGAGCTAATTATTTTAAACATGTTAGCGGCTTACGGGTGGCCCAAGGGCCACCCCGCCGCTACTTAACCTACTGTTACACATGTTACACTAGGTATATTAGTGTAATACCTGCTTTTAATGTTTTATAAATATGCGTTTAATTACCATAACCGTGTTTTCATTATGTCGTTCCATTTATGCATATTTGTGGCTTGTGACAGAATACCTTGAATTTATTATGACAAAAAAATATGCCTAACGAGTTTATGCCGAAAAACAATTATCCCAAAGTATTATTATGACAAGAAAAATTATGCCTTACGAGTTATGCCTCATTAAATTAGGATAAACAATATTAGTCTAAATGATATTTATGTCTAGTGATGTAGTATGCCAAGAAACCATTATGCCAAAGTATTATTATGCGTAGTAAAATTATGCCAAGTGAGGTATGCCAAATGAAATTATGACAAATAAAATTATGCGAAAGAAGAGGATCCCTAATTTTTTACTATGAGTATGGCAATTATTTTTTTACCTAAACGTCTTTACATAAGCGGTAGATCATGTGCCCGAAGTACCTAACCGTCATCGATTTTCGGAGACATTTTAAACAGTCGAATGTATAAACGCCACCTTTTTTGGAAGTCGGTTAAAAAGATATAACATATATAAGAAATAAACTCTTCATAAGTCACTCATTCGCCACTCAATACAAGTGCCGTGGGTTTGCTTGCTGCGTATAGCTGAGCTGAGGTAAATTTTTGGCATCGCACAGCATTTAAAATATAGATAATTATGTGCCTAATTTTGGTTTACTCTCCTGAGTTTCATTTTTTGTGTGTTGCGTAAACGTATTCTTATTCAATGCAAAATTTGATCCAATGAGGCAGTTGCAAAAAGTGTAAAATAAAGTATACTCCATTTATCCTATTTAACCTGATGCTATTTAAATTATGAATATATTTACAAACTACACACAAAGTTAATACATCAACTAGATTCAAACTAAACTAACGATAGTTCGACAGAGAATAAAAATAAAATAGTAGAGAATTTTCTAGAAGCTTGAGTGACTCTTATATATCCGACCTATATTTTCCAATCGAGGAGATGCCTAATGGTCTAGAAACACCAAAAAGAAGCAAAATTTATTATTGTTATGTAAGGTAAAACACCGTGTACTTGGCATCGCTCCAGTGTAATACTTACTTTTAAGTTTAAAATTTCGATACCTACACTATTAATAGCAACTTTATGACATAAAACCCTTCAAGTAAATATGTTATATTTAGTTTATTATTCGATATAATATACGAAAAGAATTTAAACCAGCGTGATATTTTGTTAATTGTAAATTAAGTATTTAACTACTCGTGCTCTTGTTACATAAGTATGAAGTTAGGTGGATGAGTTATTTCTTTGTTAGTGGTATGGGTAACAAAGTTCTAGATCAGTTTTTTATTTGCATTTATGTTAAATAAATATTTTATTATTTTATGGGTGTTAGTATAATATTATTATTATGCAGGATACATAATTATTAATTATTTATATTAGAAGTTATATTTAGTTTTTAACTTAACTTTTTCCTAACGTTTTTTTATCACGTAATAATAAATAACTTAGAAATAATAATAAATGGAAATATAAAAATGCTTAATATATTATGATCCTTATGAGCTTAAGAAATACGCATAACAGCATATGTTCAAAGAAAATTAAAAAGTAGCTCATGCCGTTAAAACACAAAATTCAAAAGCTCGGAAAAATATTTTCTTTTCAAAAGCTTATACCATAATACCTACCACCTACCACCTACCTTACGACAATTTAAATTTCCATAAAATATTACGATTTAACTCTTACAACTGAAAGCTCTAAAGGAAAAGCTCTTAAGGTTTGCTTATTCATTAATAACTCGAACAATAATGATTATTCTTTAAACTGTTATGTTGATTACAGTTAGAAGCCAAATATTTACTTAAATGTATTACTTACCAAAACAAATCCTTTAATCACATATTAACTATCACTATGTCTATTCTTGTCAAAGTTTATTAATCTAAAAAGAACTGAAGTCGTACGATTTAAGTCTGAAAATATTTCATACTTTAAAACTAATTTTATTTGAAAGTTTATATATTAGTTTATTATTTGATTATCATGTATTTATCGATGTGCACTATGGTAGTAGTTACACGTCTCACCACGTCCGCACCCGAAGCGAGACTGCGGCTCTGAAGTTACGAACTTACTGAAAACAGCGCGCCGATTTGCGATTTAAAATATTCTGTCGTAATTATTGGGTATAAAAATAAAGATGTAAGGGGCAAAATACATTAATAATTTAACAATATATTATCTATCTGTATCAATATTGTTTATCTGGGTTAAGAAAAACAAACTTTTCATTCCTGAGATTTATTTCAGGAATATTATATTTTGTTACATGAATTACAAAATAAACTGAAAATTCAGAAAAATGAATATTTCATAATATAGCATCTCTAGTCTCTTTTTTTTATCGAAAGATTTTCTTTATCGAAAGATCACTTTTGGTGTGATCTTAATTACGAGTCCGGGACATAGAAAAGGCGTGAACGTCTCTTGTTCGTAAGCCGCAAGGTTTTTTGAAACTCTACAAGCTCCTTCCAAGCTTCCTTCCTTCCTCCTTTTTTACTTTACACTTAATAAATCACCCCTTACAGTTACCCCAGTTTTTTGACGTACAGATGACTTACTTAACTATATCTATACTTAAAATAATAATGAGGAAAGATTTGTTTGTTTGCATTGAATAGGCTCTGAAACTACTGGACTGATCTTGATTAAATTTGGTACAGATATAGAAAAGACACGGTAAAGGACACTTTTTAGTTAAGATGTACGGTTTCCTCAAGGTTTCCTCAAGATTTCCTGTTGAGCGCACGAAGTCGCGGGTAACATGTAACCTTATAAAATAGTAATAGTCTTTGAAATGTGAAGAGAACTGTAGTTTTTATTTAATAATAATAATTATTATGAGTTATTTCATAGCACGTCCGCAATCGAAATGGATGTTCGAATGCAAACAGGAATTAATTCGGATTGCATGCACCAAAGCATTTTTATAAAAAAAAATGAAGTAGGTATTAAAACTATGTCTGTTATGTTTAAAGTCTACTTACACCTATTAAATTAGGGACGTGGACATTCTGCAAAATAAAAGGTTCAAAAATAGATATTGTTAGATGGGGTAATATGGTCTATGGACTATGAGTTCGATCTCTCTTACGCCATTTGTATCAATGTATTAAGAATTTTATTGTCTGTATTTTTATTAGCAATATGTAGAGAAAAATATGAAGGTACCAGTTATTTCCGTTTTAAATATTTATCGGGCAAAAAGTTATGTTCTATTCATTTAGTTATACCTAAAAGAAAAATCTGCGATCAAAAATGACACTGCGGGAGCTTAATAATATATAAACTCGTGTGAAACTCTATGTAAGTGAAATCGACACTTGTAAAGTTACTAGAGTTTTCACACTGTTTTTTTTTTTTGGTAGATATTTTTACTATATGAAAACATCATAATAATGATCCTCTGAGCTATCTCAATTAATAAAAAGCTAAGCTAGGTGCAATACGGTTTTACAATAATTTGTATTCTCCCTAAATTTATTCAAATTACTCTCAAAACAAACGCGCGCGGATCCGAATTTTCCAGATAAATTTTTTGTGGTTTTAAACATGGTACTGTCGTGAATAATGTGTAAAGTTAGACATGAGTTTTAGATTGTTTTTAATTAATTATTAACGTTTATTGTTTTCTATATTGTACAAAAGTTTAATTGGGCCAAATATACCTAATATAGTAACTGTTTTCTAAGAGCTCTGTACTGCTGAGAGCTCCGTGGCCCAGTGGGTAGAGCATAGACCGTTTGATTCATACTCGAGAGGGTGCAGGTTCGAATCCCAGGTTGTGACGTGTACCAATGAGACTTTTTCAGATCTCAAGTACATTATACGGACGCTCTAACGGTGAAGGAAAACATCGTGAGGAAACCCGCACATGGTTGGCCCCAGACGTATTGACCAGTCATTCCTCTGGACTAGGCTGACTATGTTGTGAGAATGCCGTATGTGCTTGGGCAACCATACGACATTTAAAAACCGACTGTCCCAGGCACTACAGTATTTCAAGAGTGGTTACTTCGCTCGGAGAATACTGTTTCTACGCTCCCAGCTAGCTGCGAACTGGGGAAGCGGGCGGTAAACATTCCGCGGTTAGTAACAGTAAGCTACTGAGAACGGTGAGGTGCGCAATTCAAATTTGAAGGAACTACAACGGACCACGCGTTGGTGTGGGTCTGACAGACCCATCAGGCATGCCAAGGGTTAAGTCCACGGATACGTTAAATTGTTTTTGTCATTATTGCAATAATAATTATTACTTTTTTTGTCTTTAGAAGTCAAATTATTTGATTATTATTATTTATTATTCATAGTCTAAATATATTTTAATACTATTTAAACACTTTTGTTAGTCTGTAGTGTTTGTACACCTACACGATCATCTTTAATTCTTATTGTCCATCTCATCAACAAAAGGTTGACTGGTAGAGATTGCTTAGTAGCAAAAGTTCGCCTTATGTACATCGTTTATTAGTATTAGCGATATTGTTGTATATTTTTGGTGTTTAATAAAGTGGTTTTGTATTGTATTGTACTTTGTTTTTCTCACTTTCACGTGACACGTTTTAAGAGTACCGTACTTTTTATATAATAATAATATAATATCAGCTATGGACGCTTCACAGCACATCAATGTGGCTCCATGCTAGGTACTGGTAGAACTTGTTTTACGGGGACCAGATAACGGGAAGATATAATACTTTTATATTATCCATATTATCATTACATATGAAATTGGTGTTTTGTAAAGGAGGAACATCAAGTCGATTTTTTTAAATATAATATATTTATTTAATCAAAGTATGTGGCTCAGTGATTCAGCACGTTGGTGCTCTAGCCGGGGGTCGCGGGTTCGAATCTCGCCGAAGGAACAAAAAGTTTTTTGGGTTCCTGGGTCATGGTTGTGTATTAAATATATTGTGTATAATAAAATAAAAATATATGTATAGTATAAAATTATTAAAATATATACTTCCCGTTTTCTGGTACCTGTAACACAAGTTCTTCGGATACATAGCACAGAGCCAGATTGACGTGGTGTGAAGCGTCCATAGATATTTTTATTATTATTATTATATACCTTTTCTGCATGCACTTTTGCCTTCTTATAGGTAGTTCATTAATTCCTTTACTAAAAAAAACATTCGAACAGGAATCAATAAAATCTTTGAAGGCACTTTGGACTAGCGTGTGGTCTAGCGTTGTCCTGAAGTAGCAGTAGCCTAGAGCGAATGACCAATCTCGGTTGCTTAGCAGCTAGCTTTTCCGTCATGATTTGCAGTTGCTGGCAATAGACATCTGCCGTAATCGTCTGGCCAGATTTAAGAAAGCTGTAGCGGTGAACGTCACCGGCACAGTCCACCAAATGCTCACAAGTAACTTTTTTTAAGTCAATTTTCGCTTGAGGCAAGCTTTGGCTGGTTTGCCAGGGTTCAGCAATTGCGATGAGCATTTCCGATTATCGTTCAGGATCCACTTTTTATTACAGGTAATGATTCGATTTTAAATCCCTTCATTATTGTGCCGGTTGAGTAATGTAACGCAGTAGTCGACGCGCGTTTGTCGGTTTGCTGCACTCAATTTATGATGTTTCAAGCTTTTCCCCTCTCCAATTCAAGTGGATTAAAATAGTTTTATCACTAACACCGCATACTGCAGCTAATTCGGACGTGGTTTGCGAGCCTTCAATTCTTCATTATCAACTTTGGTCTCCGGCCGTCCACGGGGCTTGTTCTGCAGGTCGAAATTTCCAGAACGAACCAAAAACGCACTGTGTTTTCTTTTGCGACACCGCCGCCATACACATCATTATTAATCTTTCGAGCCGTTTCTGCAGCACGTGCCACGGTGGGACTCGTAGGTACTCGGAAATAATACGATACTATTTTGTTTTCCATTTTATAAACAGAGTGATGCAAAGAAAAAACCAAAAGAGGAAAAAACAAATGCATAACGTTTTGGAAACACAAATGCATGAGTAAATAGCGGTATAAATTAGAAATTGGAATTTCTTACTAAAGAAGATATATTTGAGATCAAAGTGGCCAGTACGACAAAACGCCAATTTCATATGTAAGAACCTAATATAAGATACTAACAAATTATGACAACGGTCAACACGCTTATGAATAATTTTCCCCGTTAGTGCTTACGTAATATGTAGCTGGTCTCCAGCCAGACGAAATTAATTGTTTATGCAAATAACATAATATGAGATGAGAATTAAGAACTCCCACAGGAAACTTCAAGCCCTTGATGAAGGCAACATCTAATGCTGTCTGATAAGTTCAATGACCTCAAGATATGATAATATTTATTAGCTTTTGCGCACGACTTCGTCCGCTTTGTATCCCCATTTTCATGCTAAAATTCAGTATTTTCAGTTGTTGATAATCAACTATACTACCTTTGAACCCCAATTCAAGAGGGTAAATTCTTATTAAGCCTGAAACACGTATTTAATTAAATATATATTTGACCATGAATCCCAATTTTCAACAAAATCGGTGCTAATTTAAAGTATTTCCAATACAACTTTATACCCCTCATGGGTGTAGCCAGGGGGGGGGGGGGGTTAGGGGGTTCAAACCCCCCTGAAATGGGCCGGCTGGTATAAAGAGATCTGACCTATAATTAGTGTTGCCCAAATCAGTCTTGGTCTTGGTCTTGCAGCAAGAGTCTCGCAAGAGTTTCGCAAGTCTCGCAATTACCTATTAGCCTATTGCTATTTATTAAACGTTATTTTAGATCTCAGAACAACGTTATAGAGTAGGTATTACGTTACGTTGTTATATTTAGTTGTTCTAATATCTAAAGACTCTTGCTGCAAGACCAAGACCAAGACTGATTTGGGCAACACTACCTATAATACAGAGGCGTATTTAGAAAGAAGTATTTAGAAAAATTAACATATTTTGCCGCCCTATCTGAAAGATGATTTTTTAAGGTAATTTAAAAAAAATCAACAGCCTAAAACAGAATTTTGTTACTAATTTCTACTATATGTATGTGTTTATGTTAAATATTTTTTAACGAGCAAATGTTTTTTACTCCTTTGCGTGTAAAATCTTTTTAAACTTTAAGCCCTGAAAGACTGTTGTTCTAAAAAAACAATAAAATCAATAGCCTAAACAGGAATCGTGAACCTATGGCACGCGTGCCATCGAATCCTCGAACCTATACACAATATTTTGACATAATTTGGGCACATCACTGATCACAAAATTTTGTAATTATGTACGACGAAAAAAGTATGAAATAAGTATTATATGACAAACCTAACTTAATTTTGTCATCTATAAATTACGTAAATTTTACTTAAATTGAAATTACAAAATCACCCTATTTTCACAGTCTTAGGGTTTAAAGTTTGAACAAATTTAATCTATTAACTAGGAAAAAAATTTGCTCGCTCGCTTTGCTCGCTCGCGTTTCATATGAAAAATATATTAAATTATTGAGAAGCGATGTTCTGTTTTAACTGGTTGATTGTATGGTATTTTTCAAAATTTCACCGTTATTTAGTGTTTTAGCTTAACGTTTGAACAGATTTTAACCTGTAAAATGGAAAAAAATTTCTCGCTCGCTTCGCTCGCTCGTTATTATAAAATTCAGTACCGACATTCAGCTTTAGGCTATTGATATTTGTATTTTTTCGCATTACACATTCTTTTTCAGGGTTTAAAGCTGAAAGGGGTAAAAACGAAAGAAAATGAGGGCCCATTAGCTAATGAGCCCATTGCTTTTAATAGGTTAAAGACTAGTATTTAATGTACTTTTAGTTTTTCTTTCTGTCTATGGACGCTTCACACCACGTCAGTCTGGCCCCGTGGTAAGTATCCGAAGAACTTGTGTTACGGGTACCAGACAACGGAAATATATTTAATACTTTTTATACTTTACTTTAATATAAGATTTTTATTATACACACATTTAATACACATCCATGACCCAGGAACACAGAAAACTTTTTTGTTCCCTGGCGGTATTCGAACCCGCGACCTCCGGTTAAAGCGCCACTGCGCTCACCTCTGAGCCACGGAGGTCGTATGTAAATTATTTAGATTGTAGGTATGTAGGTACCATGGACGAATAAAAAGTATAGACTGACAGATCCCATACATTAAAACATACACAAAAGAAAGGTCCGGATTCAGCTTAGCTCTAGATGGCGTTAGTTACTAGCACGAAAATCAATAAATTGCACAAATTAGCGAAGTAAATCAATTAAGTTCTCTTTTAAACAAGAAAAAATATTTTTCCGTCTCTTTCCAGTGTGATTTTAAAGTTCATAGGCGGATATTTGATAATTGTCTCTAAATCCAAAAAATGACCTCAGTAGCTTGTTTTTAGACAATTATGGTAGATGGCGCAGTATTAGGGTACCACATGTGATCACGAGATGGCGCGCAAAAGCATCGAATAAAAGTAGGTACCTACTTATATAAACAGGTACAATACAATGTTGTATAATGTAGATATTGATCATAATAATTATTGTAGCTTGGTGATGTCCGCGACTTCGTTCGCGTGAATATGGGTTATCGCGGTTGGATAAAAAGACAACCTTAATTATTATGAAAACAAAACTAAATATGTACCTACCTACCTATCATAAAAAATAATACAACTCTTTAAAATACCAAGAAATCGTATTTTGCTTAAAATACCTACCTATTTAAATAGAAAACTACACGAAATCAAAGTGTAACTTAATTAGAATATTGAATTAAACGATAAGTAACCACAATGAAAATCAAAAATGTTTGAAATTACGATTGACAAGTCATTTTGCAGTCGCGGACAGATCAGGTGAACTTTATTTTGAACCTTATTGCTAAGATATAAGGTTAAAAATGATACACCGTATCTGTCCGCACGCTCTATGCTTTGGCATAAGAGTGTTTTAAGTTTTTCCAAAGTTTTTCCTCGTACTAGCAGGCTTAGCATGACGCGGCGACGCGAGCCGAAGAAATAAATTTAAAGAAGAAATATTCTATATATAAAGACTGAAACTAATTGTCTAGGAGCGCCATGATGTGGAGTAGTTGACATTATTGTAAGACTAGATGTTGCACGCGACTTCGTACGCGCAAAAGGAAATCCCGCGGTAACCGTACATTTTGCCGCGATAAAAAGGAGCCTATGTCCTTCCCCGTGGTCTCATCTATATTTGCACCAAATTTCATCAAAATCGGTCCAGTAGTTTCGGAGCCATATTCAATGCAAATAAACAAACATACAAACAAACAAACAAACTTTTCCTCTTTATTATATTAGTATAGAGTATTTGACGTTAAATTAAGAAAAAGTTTCTACTTTAGTTGTCAAAAGAGGACATTTTTGGACCTCATGCTCGGGAAGAAAAGAAATATTTTTTCTCATAACGACGAAGCATCAACCGTGCTGCCTTACAATAAGACCTATTCTGAATTCCGAATGGTATTAACGTTTCTTCAATCTCTCATTTTGTCGATTCTTCGGTATTTCTTGCAGGCTTAGCATGCATGCACATCCAATGTGTATGCTAAGCCTGCTGGTAGTCTGTGTAACAAAAGAGATGAAAAAGGATTTCGTGTGTCATATTATATGACTAATGACACTGACATTTGACTCGACACTCATGTGTTCGATTTTCAACTCTATTGTATTAGCACAGAGTTCTATTTTTAATTAATTAATTCTCTGAATTTTAATCCGCTGTTTCGGATTCTGGAGCATATTATTAAAAAAAAAAAAAATTAAAGCGACTTCCAAAGTAAAAATACACAAAAAAGTATGAAATAAAACTTAATCTCTAAATAATTCCCCTTTCAAATTCGGCTAAAATTTTTACTATTTCTCTACTCAATCTTCTTAATTTTGAAATCGGTACCAGCCCAAACAATATTCTACAATATTTTATAGAACTTACGTTCATATTTGCTGGTACCGACTTTTTTTTTTTTTATTGAAATAAGGGGGCAAACGAGCAAACGGGTCACCTGATGGAAAGCAACTTCCGTCGCCCATGGACACTCGCAGCATCAGAAGAGCTGCAAGTGCGTTGCCGGCCTTTTAAGAGGGAATAGGGTAATGGGGGAGGGTAGGGAAGGGAATAGGGTAGGGGATTGGGCCTCCGGTAAACTCACTCACTCGGCGAAACACAGCGCAAACGCTGTTTCACGCCGGTTTTCTGTGAGCCCGTGGTATTTCTCCAGTCGAGCCGGCCCAATTCGAAGCATGGCTCTACCACGTACAACTTTACGTGTACGTACACGACTTCAAAATTAATAAGATTGAGTAGAGAAATAGTTAAAGTTTTAGCCCAATTTAAAAGGGAAATAATTTAGAAAGTAAGTTTTATTTCATTTTTTTTGTGTATTTTTACTTTGGAAGTCGGTTTAATTTTTTGTTTAAAAATAATAATTTCATACTTTTTTGTGATATATTTTGTTAAGTTATTATTAATACATCTTAAGAACGTCCAAAATAAACGATCGAATGTATAACTGAATACGCGCTAAGTTTTCACTAATTTGTTAATAAGATGATGATGATTACTGTAAGATACAAACTGGCATATTATGCTTGCAGTTCTTTAAACAATACCGAAATTTCCAAACACATATCTTTAAAGACTGAGGAGTTTTGTTCACTGCTTTTGGATCCAGGTTATACAAAAGATCCAAAAGCACCAAGGTGCAACATGTTATTATTTGGTAGCATATGCTGATGTTACTTCAGTAAAAGTCAAAATCACTATGTGTCGATATAAATTTAGAGGAGTTCCCAAAAGCACCAAGGTGCAACATCCTATTTTTTGGTAGCATATGCCTTGTGTTACTTGAGTAAAAGTCAAAATCTCTATATGTACCGATATAAATTTCGAGGAGTTCCCTCGATTCCTCATGGATCGCATCATCAGGTTTCCACTTTAGTGACTAAAGGACCAATTTCGAATTAAACCATTTACAACAAAATAACTTTGCAAATAGGTCCATAAACGGCAGAGTTATGTTCAAAGATCTCCGAGTTAGTGTAAAATACTATGAGAAGAGCCTTTTATATCATAATAATGTGATGATGTATTAAATTACTCTAATAGGGATGTTGCCTAGTGTGGAATTTCACAGTTATACAAATTAAATTTTAAAATTGTTGATTAAAGATACATAAATCTGAAAGAAATAGGTATTTAGAGTGACGGGATTAAAAATATAAGCAAATAAAAATTATTGTCCATCTCTTTCTCGCAAAACGATTCGTGACGTCACAACCTGCTACCGCCATAAATTTTGTTATGACTTATGAGAAATGTATAGCTGTAGCAGGCTGTGACGTCACAGGCCAATATATCGCTCTCTTTCATATTGTAAATTTCAATGGTTTGTATCTAAGTTATTTTTTCAGATATACAAAAATGGGTTCTGGATTGTTTATTAACATGTTGTCTAAAAAAAATTTTTTTCGGCAACATGCCTATTGACATGGTGGCATATGCTTGCAGTTCTTTAAACAACGCCGAAATCCCCAAACATGTATCTATAAGGAGTCAGGAGTTCTGTTCTGTACCTTTGGGTCCAGGGTATACATTGGAGCAAAATCTTACTTTTTGGTAGCACATGCTTAGACTTGTTCAGAAAAAGTCAAAATCACCATATGTGTCCATATAAATTTCGAGGAGTTCCCTCAATTCCTCATGGATTCCAACATCAGGTCACCACTTTTTTGACAACCGGACTAATTTGGTATTATACCCTTTACATCACAAAAAAAAATTGAAAATCGGTTCTTAACGACGAAGTTATCTGCGAACAAACATAATATTGAATTTTTAGGTCATCTGGAACTGGGTTAAAGTTTTGATCTATAGGTTAGTCAGTGATCAAAATGACGATTTTTGGACGTTAATATCTAAATAACCGTTTGGGCTCCAAATGATTCGTGTAATATTACACACGGTGCCGCTCGCCAGTTCTGTTACTTGAACTTGGCTTGACACACTACCGCGTGTCTAGATTTGTTTTTTATATACAATTTGTCGAGTAAATTAGACTATTGCACAATATATAATTTTATTGCACACAATATTGTATAAACAACGAATGGATATCTTCGATTTTTATAGGAAAATCAATTAAAAACGACTCATATCGACTTTGCGAAAATTATCAAGACCACGTAGTTCTTTGATTCTTCCTAGATGTCGCTTTTACGTTTATAGTTAACTAAACTATTATCTAAAACATGTAGATGGTAGGTTATGCTGGTTCGTATGCCATTTCTATTTCATTAATACCTATTTGTTTTATAAATACATTTTGACGAGTAAGTTTATTGCACAATACGCAATTTTATTTTTTGACCACGTAGTTCTTTGAGGGCTTCATAGATGTCGCATTTTCGCCCATACGTATATTGCAGTTCATAAAATGACCAATAGATGTCAGAAAATCATGAATCGAAAGCCAGTTTACTTTTAAACTGACATGGCTAGGTTAAATGTTCCAACTAAATTACATGGCCTTTTTTTCCCCAACTCCTTATACATTATACTAACTGTATATCAATATTTCAAAGCGCCTCAAACATGTATTTTTGGCATTAAAAAATGTACTTTTCAAAAATTTGTAACTTGGCTAAGTTCCGCTTCTGACCAGCCAGGCCTGCATTCTCGTGTTGAGGTACAATAGGAGAAGTACAGGACAAGGTTTCATCGTGCCTCAAATACCTACTCTAAATTTCTCAGTAGCTCTTGGGCTATAACGGTCAATAAGAAAATTAAAAAACGTCGTACGTTTTAATGTATGGGATCTGTAGGTCTATAGTTTTATTCGTCCATGGTAGGTACATATTTATTAAAAAAAAAACCTTTTAAATTTCAATCGTCCATTCGTCCATCTTGCTCGGAGGTTGCCCAGCTACTAAATATATTTTTGTAGCGCCGCTGCAGTTGCAGTGCGACTTACCAAAACGTGTCGCGCAGTTCCGCTGAAGTTCAGTTCCGCCTAGTGCGTCCGGACCTTAATGGCTTTCCGTCCACACGTTGGCACATACTTAGTTCATCACGAGCTCCGACTGTGAGCGCACGCTTACATTTTTTTGTTTTCACTGTCGAAACTTTCGTAATTTAATATTTAGTAATAAAATTTTTTAGTTTAACAATTACTTAGTAATTAATAATTAATCTATGTTAACAATTATGAACGTGGAAACGTTCAGATTTATAGAATTATATCAAACATAAAATCCGAAAAATCAAAATCACAAAAAACTATTGGGTGTGTTTTTTGGAAAAAAAAATTTTGCACATGCGCTGTGGCCTGTGTACATGCATATAATTTTTCGAATGTCAAAAATTTCGTCGGTGCATTTTCCCGCGATAAAAATTAGCCTAGGGAATATATAATCTGTGCCAAATTTTATGATGATCGGTTGAGTAGTTTTTACGTAAAAGCGTAAATATCCCACATGAACCATACATTATCGCTATAAAAAGTACCCTTAGTAACTCAACATCCATTTTCATAAATACGTCCGAACCTTGGCCCGAACTGAAGCATACTCATACTGAACAACCTTCCAACGTGTGGATGCCTACACAATCTGTTGGCCAACTTCCCCCACCCCTGCTTAAATTTTGTGGCCATCTAGATAGCCAACGTGAAGAGCCGGCATGAATAATGTCCTTTCGCATTAAGAAGTCAGTGAATAAGACGTGTTCACGGTCAATTCTGCTAAATAGAGACTACAATAATACAATTACAATCAAGTTCCGATACACTAAAACTACCAAACGGTATCCTCGTAAACTTTAAACCAACATGAAATAAGTTCTGATTGGTCGAAACCTCACAAAATCAGTTTATGATAGCATGTCGCTTCACTTTTAATACGAGTACAATCAAAGTAAAAAAAAGAGTTTACTTTAAATACGAGAATTGGGGCGTTTTGGACATGTAATTAGGTACGTAATGCATGATTCACTAACTAATGACTAAGTTATTTTAAAATATAACATTTTATAAAGCTTATAATAAGCGATAAAACATCAAATAAAATTTTGTACACAGAGGCAGCTAAGCTGTATAATTTACGAATCAATATTATTATATTATGTTTGATTATACTAACTTACTGTCATGGGGTACTCTTCCCAACTTACCTGTCCGGTAGTTGTGGTATAGTATACGGGTATGCGACCCCGGCTTCCCTAGCTATTACTGTCCTATCCCTTGCCCTCCTGGGCGGTAATATCCTACATTTTTTTTAATGTAATGAACCAGGAAACAAGCAGACGGATCGCCTGATGGTAAGCGATTACCGACGCCCATGGACACTCGCAACACCAGAGGAGTTACACTTGTAACTCCTCTGGTGCTGCGACTTGCGTTCCTGATCCTTAAAATCCCCAATCCCCCCAAGGGCCTCCGGTACATTCCCTATTTCCCACTCTAACTTACCAATCTTCCTTTCCACACCACCTATCCTTCCCTTTCCCTATTCCTACCCTCTCCACCAATCCGTAGAAATGCAATGGATAATCAAATAGTAGATTATGCACCAAGGGGATAAAGCAGTGTCTTACGTCACGGGCAGCATATTGGACCCTGAGCGTAACGAGGGACTCTAGAGTTAACTCCCGAGCGTAGCGAGGGAGTTAAAACTTAACTCCCGAGCGAAGCGAGGGAGTTATGTAGAGTCCTGAGTGAAGCGAGGGGTTCAAGCTGCCCAAGACGAAGACAGGCTTTATCCCAGAGGTGCATACTCTACTTTTCATACCTACTGCGAGGCAATAAAAACCCAGGGCTACAAAAATAAAACATTTATTTTGTTAAAAATAAATATTGATATTGGACACATTTGTCCAGTTACGGAGGGACAGAGTAATATTTTTATTAGGAACATTTATGGAAGTTGTGGTGGAATTTATTTGAGCAGTATTTAAAGATTCAGGAACTTGTGACTGACGATTTTGACACGTGAGAATGTTAAAATTATAGGTGGCCAGTTCGATTTTAAAATAAACTCTCAGCAATACCATATTATTATTGAAAATCTCTATGATAGATACGTATCTATTAGGAGTTTTCATACGAATTTTAACGTTCCAAATTCAAATCACTTTAATCCCTTGGGAGTTTCATACAACATTATCTCCCTTGGGAGTCAATGACTTGCTTTACGTTGAGATTGCGTGATATATTATAATCGGACATTGTCGAGCAGGTGGTATGAAAAATAATTTAATTATCCAAAATGGCGGCGATGTGGTTCGCCACCCATCACGTCTCGTTTCTCGCGGAGGCGAAAAGCGGACCATGGAGAGACGCTTGGCTACGTTGAATGTAAGAGGAGGAATGGATGATAAGAATGAAAGTGGACGAAGCGAAAGAAGTATGTAAGGATCGTAGCAAGTGGAAAGAAGTGGTCTCTGCCTACCCCTACGGGAAAGAGGCGGTCCTGCCTACCCCTACGGGAAAAAGGCGTGATTATATTATGTATGTATGTATACTAACTTACTTACCTTAACTAAGTTACTATTATATTTATTTATAATAATAATAATATTATATTCTATAGTTACTGGTATTTAGTTCATCACGCTAAACGAATTATAAATTTCAAAAAAAAAAAAAAGTTATGGAGATCACTTTTATCCTCCAGATAATTTTAAACGCAATAGATAAATATATAAGGGATCTTACAATTAACTAGACAATTGATCGTGTAATACGGGTCTCGCTTTGTTATCGGGAACTTTTGTTTCCTTAACGACAGCATAAAGGAAACAAGATAATTCTAGAACATAAAACAGATTAGATTTAAAAAAGGTTTTCTTTTTTGGTAATGTTGACTTCTTGTCGATTCTTGATTGTATTTGTTACTTTGTAACAGTATTACTATTATAAATACTTGAACATTGTAGGAGTAAAGTTCACATAGGCTCTATTTTAGATTCAATGATCTATTTTAAATATGTTTTAAAAGCATCACTTAATAATAGAATGTTAAGACTAAGATCAGGGCCATTTGTTAAGATGCATTCGATAATTTCGACGGCAAAGTTCGAAAACAAAATGTATGGGATTTAACATAACGCATCGCAAGCGACATTTCACTTAGCGATGACTTGTGCCAAATCCCATACATTATTGTTTATTCAGTACGCCGTCGAAATTATCGAACGCATCTTAACTAAAGGCCCTGCTCTTTTATTGACTTTTTCATTCCTCAACATCCAATCAGTAAATTGCACAGTTTGCGACCGAAACTCATTTTGCTATTAGCACATTTTGCTTCAAAAGGAACAGGGCCTCAATTCTCGTACCTCGAATCTCGATTCGATTCTCGTGCTGACTTATTCACACAAGCCTCAAATCATGCGTGTGCGAGCAGGACAGACTGACAATCGAAACGATATTCGAAGCACGAGAATCGGGGCCTAGAAATACTAGTTTTCTTCTCAATAAGAGAGCTAAGCAATAGTCCACAACTTAGGCCTACTGTGAGGTGTTAAACGTCATGTGCCTTCGAATTATACCTACTCTTCTTACGACCGAACTCTCACAATAAAGTTAGTGACCCCTAGATCACAATATGGTGTCACTATATATGCTTGGCTGAATAACAAAAAGAGCATGCGTTTTGAGAACTTCTTAATTTTTTTTATATGTAAAAAACTTACATCTATACATATAACGATATCGTTACAAGATAGAGACAAAAAGCCTTTAAAACGTTTTTACATATTTAAGTAGAGTTTAATTCGGTAGATAAATCTGCAAGTTATTATTATATTATTTTCATTATATGTTTATCTCTGTGAGTAGATGTTGTCTTAGTTTAATTTTTAAATTATGTAAGTACATAAAGAATAAATAAATAAATAAATTATCTGATCAAATCAAAAAAAAACAATGTTTGCCATTGGTTATTACGCCCTTGACCTTAACTATAATTCTCAGAATTCTGAAATATTCATTTCAGAATAACATTAATGAGAAAGTTATCCACTTGATGGAGTCCGCGGATTATCCCGGATTATCCGTATGGTCTGATAATCCGAAATATAATGGCGCACTTGATGGAGAAACTTACAAATAATAATATTGTTTTTGAGGTTCCGTCAAACTGTAAGAACTCTTACTAGTTCTGCAATAAGTTTTTGGTGTTTTTTATGAAAGAAAACCGGCAAAAATGGAGACATCGCCAATGGATTTAACTGTGAGAGAGCTACGATTCGGCATCTGGCTCGACCGGATAAATACCACGACCTCACAGAAAACCAGCGTGAAATAACGCTTGCGTTGTGTTTCGCCGAGTGAGTGAGGTTACCGGAGGCCCATGGGGGGATTAGGGATTTTAAGGACCAGGAACGCAAGTCGCAGCACCAGAGGAGTTACACGTTACAAGTGTAACTCTAACTAATACCAGAGTGTTGCGGTAATCGCTTACCATCAGGCGATCAGTCTGCTCGTGTCGTTTTTTTATCAACTATCATTAAAAAATGGCAAGCCTAGGTACAATACTCATTGACACCAATCCTTCTTTGGGTCGTCAGTATTCTCACTCCACGACGTTATTTCAAAACAGTTTCTGCAAGTGAATTCTTAGTTATCCCCGGTCCAACCAGCCCATTCGTGCCAAAGTATCTCACGTTAAAATTATGAGAAGGCTACAATTTAAAACACTTGAAATAAACAAGACTTCTAAAAAGTTTGAACTTGTATAACTAATATACATTTTTGATCAACGCTAATTAAATTAAGGGTTTGCTTGTTATTTCAAGTTTATTACATCAATATTCAATATTGCTTTAAACAAGTGAATAAATCAAAAATTATTCATTCAAATAACTTTTCTCGTTCGTATTTATCTTACAGTTGTTCGGTTTGAACTGTGGTTAGTTAATCATTTTAATATACAGAAAATGCTCTATTAGAAAATTAATATAGAAATCTTAGCAGAGTCCTTCTCTACTTAGTAGATACCTAACTTTTCCTAAAATATTTTTAAATTTAAAAAATATAATATTCCATACTTACTACATCTATATACTAATATAATAAAGAGGAAAAGTATTTTTGTTTGTATGCATTGAATAGGCTCCGAAACTACTAGACCGATTTTGATGAAATTTGGCACAGATGTCGAGTAGACCACGGGGAAGGACATAGGCTACTTTTTATCGCGGAAAAATGTACGGTTTCTGCGAAATTAACTTTTGCGCGCACGAAGTCGCGGGAACATCTAGTATATTATAAAGCTGTAAAGTTTGTTTCGGATCGTTATTCGGATCGTATCGGAGTTAAAACACAAACAAAAAATGTTTTCGACGAACACAACCTACTAACTACCACTAACAATGAGCTGATATATTATTATAATACCTATTATTACGTAATTTGGTACTAGAGTAAAGTTTAAGATCTAGATAATACCCGCAATAAAATTAGATACAGCAGAATAATGTCTTTTATATTCACGTAACAAAAACATATTTTTATGTTTAAAAAAAATAAAATCGTTGGGTGTTGTTTATTGCTCATAGTGTCAACTAAAACATAAAATAATATTATGATATCATTTTTATTTCAAACATGCACACTTATACCCCTATACTAGTAACAGTAATGTCAAAGGCTACAATCATTATTATTCAGTTGCAGTATACGAAACGGCCAAAGCGTTATTATTTGTACTAAGCTCGTTAACAGGGAAAATTATAGCATGCAGTAAATTTGGATACGCATAGATTTGCACGAGATATAAGATAAATTAATGTTATCTTAGGATAATTACGGGCTGATGTTAACTGGGGCAGCCCTATTAATCAATGTCCATTGGCATTCGGAATGGGACAACCCTATGTACGGGAATTACATTTAAAGGACTGATAGTTTACCAGTACTTGCCATGTTGAAATTGATAATAATATAACACAACTTTTTATACACACTTTTCCACTTTATTTAGATTTTTACAATAATTAAATATAAACACGACCGGTTTCGATTAACTCATCATCAGGTGTATAAAAAGTGGAAAAGTGTGTATAAAAAGTTGTGTTATATTATTATGAACATGAATTTCCACCAAGAACCAACAGTACATTCAATCAGTTATATGTTGAAATTGATTTTATCTCTGCCCCAAAGGAAGGCTAATCTTATACTTTAAACGAGCTAATTTTGTATATTTATAAATAGAATCGGAAACGGCTGTATCTCCAATAAGCAGGGAGTTTTTGTGCAGAAAAATGTATCTAGCTAGGTCTTATCTTTGGGAAAATCTCATTTTTTTTCGATATGCGAGCGTCTGTACTTCAGTCAGTCAGTCAGCGGAGATATCTCCTTTTATATATATAGATACATGAAGAGAAAACTTCTTACTACTATTTACGAAAATTGTGCAAAAAATATATTTTTAAACAGCTAACGGTAGAAACGTGAAATTCAGACAGTAGTTTTAATTTTAATTTACAATGTAGACGCGAATTACGCGAATGCGTAATGCTACGCATTAGACGCGTATAAGGCATTTTGCAAATACGAGGTGAAATAGGGGTTAAAAGTTTGTATAAGAAATCTTTAATTCTGCACCGATTTAATACATTTAACACATTTAATTAAATACGTATTTCAGGGTTTGTTAGAATTCACCCTCTGAGGGTTGAAAGATTATAATATGAAAAAAATATTTAAAATATGTCTCGATTTCCATAAAATTTTGATATCCGAGCTAATAAATAAAAATTATAGAGTACATATTATTTTATAGTTTTTTTAATTCGTCCCCTAAAGGTGTAAAGTGAGGGTTCAAAGTTTGTATAGTGAAAGGTCGAAAACTAGTCGGATTGCGTTAAATTTTTGGGACGCAGATAGATAGTTACAAAACGTTTTTTAATATTTTTGTACAATTAGCTGAATCTTAATTCTCGTACTTAAAGTAGACTTTCATTTTACTTTGATTGTATTGTAAGTGAAGCGACATGTTATTATAAATTGATTTTATGAAGTTTCAACCAATCAGAGCGCGTTTCGCGTTGATTTAACATTTTAGGAAAATACCGTTTGACTTTCGGGTCTCCGTCGACTCCTCGACCGTCTCGGGACTTGATTATAATCAGTGGTGGATTTTCACTAGGGGCAGTCGAGGCTAGTACCCAGGGCGGCAAATTTTGTAGGGCGGCAAAATTTGGAACGTAAATGGAAAGTGAAAGAAATAATTTCTAGGAAACTACATTATTTTTTACAATTATCAACACTGCACAATATATTAATAATTCATTCTTAAAACGGTAACGTTAAACCCCACTCCTGATGATAGTCGACATAGTAAATAATTATTATCAGCGTGGTAAGAGCTATTAACTGAGATAGGTTTGAAATCTGTTGATGGATGGCTGCGCATACAATTTTTTGCATGGTCCTTTTTAATTCTTAGAACTGAAACAAATAGTTTCTATATTATTAAAGTACCTATGTAGAATATATAATAAAATCAATCATACTCATGGGGGGTTTAGGGGGTTCTACCCCCCCCCCCCCCCACGAAATGGGCCGGCTGGTCCATGTGGATGACCCATATACAGAGGCGTATTTAGAAATTTTGCGCCCCAGGCCAATTAACATATTTTGCCGCTCTATTACTGAAGGATGATTTTTTAAAGTTATTTAAGAAAAAAAAATCAACAGCCTTAAACAGAACTTTAATCAGTATTAAACAAGTTAGTACTTGTTCTATATATTGTACGTGTTTATGTTAAATGCGTTCAAACTGACAAAGCGACTGAATGTTTTTTACGCTTTAACCTGTTAAAATATTATTATACTTTAAGCACTGAAAGAATATTGTACTTTAGAAAAAAACAATAAAATCAATAGCCTAAAACAGGGATCGCGAACCTATGGCACGCGTGTCATCGAATCCTCGAACGTATACCTAGCATGCGACACAATATTTTGGACACGTCACTCATCACAAAATTTTGTAATTATGTACTACGAAAAAAGTGTGAAATAGGTATTATATGACAAACCTAACATATTAAGTTATTTGTCATCTATTTTACAACATCAGAAATTATACTAATTTTACTTTAATTTAAATTACAAAGTGATCCTATTTTCACAGTCTTTTAGAGTTTAAAATTTGAGCAGATTTAACCTATTAAATAGGAAAAAAAATATATTATTTAGTAGCGATGTTCTGTTTTAGCCGGTTCATTTTATGATATTTTTCCGAGGTTCACCGTTATTCAGTGTTTAAGGGGAAACCCTGAAAGACTGCTTTAAAGCATAAACAGGTATATATTTCCGAAGTTCACCGTTATTCAGTGTTTAGGTTTAACGATTGAATAGATTTTAATATAATGGAAAAAAATTTTTGCTCGCTCGCTTCGCTCACTCGTGTTTGGCTTACAGAACATATTACCATAAAATTTAGTATCGACGTTCAGTTTTAGGATTTTGATATTTGTATTTTTCGAATTACACGGTTTTTAGGGTAACAGTCTTTTAGGGTTTAAAATTTGAGCAGATTTCACCTATTAAATAGGAAAAAAAATATATTATTTAGTAGCGATGTTCTGTTTTAGCCGGTTCATTTTATGATATTTTTCCGAGGTTCACCGTTATTCAGTGTTTAAGGGGAAACCCTGAAAGACTGCTTTAAAGCATAAACAGGTAAAAAGGAAAAAAATGGACGCCCATTATTCTAATGTATATTATAAAATGATCATATTTCCATAGTATTTTAGGGTTTAAAGTTTGAACAGATTTAGCCCATTAAATAGGAAAAATATTTTGCTCGCTTGCTTTGCTCGCTCGCATTTAACATAAATAACATTACATAATTTAGTACCGATGTTCTGTTGTAGCTGGTATATTTTATGGTATTTTTTCGAAGTTTATAATATATTTTAGTATAATGTTTGAACAGAATTTAACTTTTGAACCTGTAAAATAGGAAAAAAAATTCGCTCGCTCGTTTTTAGCTTCAAGAACGTAAAATTTTGTACTGACGTTTAGTTTTAGACTATAGATATTTGTATTTTTCCGAATTACAGTTTTTCAGTGTTTAAAGCTTAAACAGGTCAAACAAAAAAAAAATTCTAATGTGCCCAGGGCCTCTAATAGGTTAAAGACGGCCCTGGTTATTTAATGTACTTGTGGTCGTTTTATTTTCTTGACCCCCCCCCCCTCCCCCTGAAGCTAAAACCTGGCTACGCCCATGATCATACTGTTAGAATAATTATAGTTGCTTGCAGATGTATTTATGAATTCGTAAGAAATAAGACAAAAACTACAATTTTAAGGAAAATTACACTGATAGGGCGGCATTTCCTTCAGTGCCCAGGGCGGCACTGATATTAAATCCGGCCCTGATTATAATTGTATTAATGCAGGTTTATTTAACAGAATTGACCTTCTGGTAACGTAGCATAAAAAATCCACGCAGGCTTGTACAATATGCTATACATCTACGTCATTGGTCTAATAAAACAATTTTTATAATAATAATTATAACAACAGAAAAAAAGAACATTACTCTAATAGATCATTCAATTCAATTCAATTCAATTCATTGAAGGCCGGCAAGTGGTGGAATGTAACTGCAAACAACTAAGTAAATCTACCTCTGTAAAATACTTAGGAGTCATAGTGGATGACAAACTTGATTTCAAGGAACTTCTTGTCACTACTGGTAATAGGATTCGAAAACTTATTTATGTCTTTAAAAACTTACGTTCATCTGCCACTCTAATCTAACTAAAAACCGTTTATATATCTATATGCCAGTCCGTCATAGCATATTGCATATCAATATGGGGAGGAGCCGCCACTATGAACATGATAATCCTGGAGAGAGCACAACGTTCAGTACTCAAAGTCATTTTAAAAAAACCTATCTGGTATTCTACAGCGTGCCTATACAAAGAAATTGATTTACTCACAGTTCGTGGTATTTTTATACTCCGAGTAATGATCAAAGAACACCGGGCCCTCCTCAAATCTCCTGATTATATGAAAACATGCGCAATAAAAGAATTTTAAATTTACCTCTACCACAAATACACACAAGTTTTGCAAGCAGATTTGGCCCATTCTTACACCCATTCATTTACAATAAAATAAGCTGCAAATTTTGTATCAAGGACTACACAATAAATGAAGTTAAAGAAAAAGTGACTAACTGGCTTACATCTCTAGATTATGAAGAGATTGAAAAAATTTTGAGAGAGATAGGTTGACACACATTCATCACTTACACAAACACACACCCAAACACACACACACACACACATATATCGCGCAATATTATTTTTCATTTAACAATTGTCTGTTTTAAATAGTTGCAGAAATATGTTGGCGATCTGCAGGACAGGCTTAGCCTAGTGCAGGCGCCAACGTTAAACAATTAATGAGTGTATAAAATATTATGTTGATTTGATATATAATTACTGTATTACTCATGTATGGATGTAAAATTTCGCAAATAAAATTATTATTATTATTATTCTTAATGACGCTAATTTAAGAAGTGTGTCTTTAATTTAAATTTAATATTATTTGAATTAATTTTGTCGTGTACATGATTAGTAGGTAGTTCATTAATAAGCCGAGGAACTCGGGCCTTTAGTCAAGATGCATTCGATAATTTTGACGGCGAAGTTCGAAAACAAAATGTATGGGATTTGCCATAAGGCAACTTGTCACTTAGTAACGCTATATTATGTTAAATCCCATACATTTTTGATATCGAACTTCGCCGTCGAAGCTTTCAAATGCATCTTGACTAAAGGCGCAGATAGTTACAAGTTTTCTTCTTATTAATACATTTGTTAATTTAATGCCTATTATTAGAATGAGTACCTATTCCTATTCCGCTTTTCAGGTTGATATGAGGCATTTTATTCTTAACATAATTATTGTACTAACTTTAAATGAATTTGAAACATTTTCAATACTTCACGACACAAGAAGTTGTGAAAGCGGAAAGCTTACTTCCAGAGTTGGATAGTAGTTTTCAATGGAGATAGGTCCTCTCATGAGAATTCTCGGAGATGATACAGAAAAAAATATTAGTCCCATGGCTGTTAAACAATATTGAGAAGATATTGACTGCAAGAAGCTTTAGGGAAATCTGTGATACCTACCTAATAATAACCTACCTTACCTACTGTAACTGTACACGGTACCCTAAAAATAAAAATATATCAACTAAAAATAAATCACACTTTTATCTAATTTATGAGGGTAAGTTATTGGCGTTTTGTATTTTGATTTTGAGTGGAAAAGAAATAAACTAACACATCTGCAGATCGTAAAGTTAAACGTTCTTAGAAACTCTAACAACAATAGAAAAAAACCATCTAAAAAGGAGCTTGGAGGCGGAGCTAAGGGATGACGAAGCAGACGGACGCTTGGTAGTAGGGGCATTCGGTTTGAGACCAGGAAACGGGGCGGAAGGGTTTTCAAAACTCGGGTAAAGTTTGACGCGTCGCGAGAGTTTAGGTGTAAGGGAATAAGATCGCGTGGGCCGACGAAGCAGAGATCGCAGGAGGTTGCCGCGCCGGAGCAGTTTTGTTGGTAAATAAATCTGAAGAGATACAAGTAAGTCCTATTATTAATTAGCATTCTAATTTGTTATATTTTAGATTTTCGGTGGCTAGGCCCAGTAATGGACAAATAATACTTATTACTTATTTATTTTTCTCCTCTTTTGGTCCCAGATTCCTCCCGTATAAATTGACTGAATATATGTAGTTAATATTTTATGGAATAACTTACTGAATAACTTGAAGATACAGTTAAAGGAATCCTCTCGTCCTTCGATATTCCCGTACAAATTACAGACAGAGTAATGTTCTACCAGGGAAAGATGACCTTGTACTCATCCACACTCATACGCTCACCTTTTACTACTATAATTAATTACTTATTTTACTTATATTTTTACTGGAATCGACGACGTGAGTAACATGATATGTGACTGGGATGGTCCGTTGAGACCTTTTACTTGTAATACGTTCCACCGTCTAAGAATACGCGCTTACGGCGGACTACGAGGGGGCTAAGTGCTTCAAGGCCATTATTTGACCTATCCCACTATGGGTACACGGGCATCGACCTTTGGTCGGACTTACTGACATTGACAACCTCTCTTTTCCCCTCAATATGGTCAGCATCAGCGCTGGCTATATTGACAGGCAGGAGGGATTAATAGGCGTTCGACGGATGAAATCCCACTAGATCACGCGGACTGATGGCTCTGGGTTTAACCTAGACCTAGGAGGGGCGTGACCTTCCCGTAGAAATAAATAATATTTTTACGGGAGCCAAAATCTCAAAATTTGTACTATTTTAATAAAGTTATTCCGTTCATTGAATTAAATACTATTAAATTACTTACTCTCTTTAGAGAGTAAGTAAATTGAATTTATTCAACAGTGGATAGATTGAAATGATGATTCAATAGTTTAATTTTATAATACGTATTTTTCTATTATTTTAATTTTCTGTTATTTCCAAAATGTAGTACTTGATTTAACATTTAATTTACCGTTATTCGATTTTTATTAGCCTGGGTATGAGTTGGGACACTCACACTACGGTACCTAAGCACCATTATTTGTTAACTAGCTTTTGCCCGCGGCTCCGCCCGTGTAAATACAGTAAGTATCCCGCGGGAACACTGTACTTTTTCGGGATAAAAAGTAGCCTATATGTTAATCCAGAGCTCAAACTTCTACAATGCCAAATTTCTTCAAAATCTGTTCAGTAGTTTCTGAGTGAAAGAGCAACAAACATCCATACATCCATCCATTCATCCATCCATCGTCATAAACTTTTACATTTATAATAGTATAGTAGGATATGAGTAGGGTGTCATAATTTTATAATTCCAAAAAAAAAGAAAACCTAAAGGTCACCAAGTCGGGACAACCTTCGAAGAAACCGAAAAGACGTCATGAATTTGCTTTCTCTTTGACTCGTAATGGTTTTTCCATTGATACAATCTTAAATTCCAATTTCAGAAAGTCTTTTTAGTATTTTTAATGCAATTGTTTTAAGGAAACATTGTGCTCGTAATTCAAATAAAATTGTTTTAGCTTAGAAAATAATTTAGTTTTGCGTTAGAGAATCCTCGTTAGCTAAGCGTACCGTCGGTAAATTAAATTATTATAGTTTTAATTTATTAAAAACAAAATAAATTAAAGAATAGATAATCGTATTCCAAGATCTACACATCTGTTATTATTTCTTATATCTTAAAATAATACACTAAAAATGATATGTGTGGACACTTTCACGGCGTCCCGTGGTAAGTCATCGAAGAACTTGTTACCTGACTATAATGTATATTATAGGTACCTATGTAAGAATTTTATTAGGTATATAATAACACACCACTAGGGAATGTTATTATTCGACAAATTTTACTATTCGAATAATTCGAATAATGGCTAAACACTATTCGAATAAATTCGAATAATTCGAATAATACGAATATTGGTAATAAACTTTAAATACAAGTAATATAATGCGTTTATATATACCTCCATATTAAATAATATAAAAATGTGAAGTGTTTCACAAATTACTCTAAAAAAATCAACGTTTTTTTAATAAAAAAAGCTTATTTTAAGTTTCAAACTTAAAATGCTAAATTGCAATAACTTTTTAAAACTATTAACACATGAACGGTTTAGGTCTCGAGCAGACCTAAACCGTTCATGTTGTTTTAGAGGTTCGTATTTTCTGGTTTTTAATTGAGTCAAACTATTGATCGATTCAACATAGACAATCGATTTAAGTCAGTTAAACTAAGCTTTTGCTAGTATAATTTAATGTACCTATAAAGAACACAAATATTACAGAACATATTTTTTATTATTTATATTATATCAGTTTGTTTAAGATTGGAGAGAAATATATTTGCAGAGTTGGAACATTGCACTGTAAATAATGCTCTGTTCTAATATAATGCAGCTGAAAACTCTAAACACACAGGTATCGTACTGTCATAAGGGTCTGCTCCAGTTCGGTAGTAATAATAAGTAAACAAGATAAACCGTCAAAATAAAAAGCACTGAATAAAATATTTTAATGTTATGTTAACATAACAAAAAACTTCATAGTTGGTAAAAAGTGGGTGGAAAATCTTTAAAACAAAAATAAACTTTTTTCTATTTTCAAGTTACCCATATTTTTGGTCTCTTTATGTTTTCAATTTTTTCTTGAACGATGAGTCTTATTACAAAAAGGAAGTTAGGTTAGCCAGAAAGCATCAGTGCAGAAGTAGGCATCAGGCGTTGTACTATAAGAACGCAGTGTGTCATGTTACGAACCGTTTAGAAGATGAAGCGACGGTACAAAGAGACTGAAAAACATTTGACAAGGCCGTGCAAGACTTTAATGGCAGACTCAGCGCTCGGCAAAAAATCGGCTCGGTTAAATTGTTTCCACTTGCTGAAAATCAACACTTAGGGGCCGTGCATTAATCACGTGATGTTTTTAACAACTTTTTAGACCCCTCCCCTCCCCCTGGTGATACGTGGTGAGGTTTTATACTACCCCCCCTCCCCCACCTAAGATCACGTGTATTTTTTTACATAGTAAGCAGGTCATGTTTGAAGAAAAACTTTAACTTAAAAAACATTTTAATCGAATAATTTAAGCAATTAAAAACTATACGAGTCATTTGTCTTGTAAGTATTTAAACAACACTACGAATTTACAACCGATAATAATTTCGGTATGCAAAGACTAGATTCGAAAATTAATACACGTGATGTCTCCTTATACCCCCTCCTCCCCTTGGTGATACTTGGTGATTGCCCCCAAAGAGGCTATGTTACTGACAACACAGTTTACTTGCATACGTAAATCAGAAAAAATCTGAAACCCTAAAGACTGAGGCGAGGGCGAGTGGTCTCACCTAGAGACCAAACTCGGGAGCCCTAGGTATCGAGTAGCAACACTATGATAATATGTCCGTGAACACATACAAAAAGATTAACGAGAATGGTCCAGAATTTTGGTCACAGATGAGTGGATTTACTCTGAACTTCTGAAGGGAGACTAAGTAAACGTGACCTAGTAGGTGATATCTTCAAGCCTACTTTTCATATAGAGTCCAGTATGCTCAGGCAGAGTACATGTACAATGGGCTGGCATACCTTCAGGAATCCGCACTGAGTATGTGATAACAATTGGACCTCTACGTGGATAAAGATATGGTCAAGAAATTCTTAAAGATTGTCTTTAATGTCCTCACCTCAACCCGATTAAGTATACCCTGAGAAGAGCTTAGAAAGCTAGTCAGAAGCCGCACCTACATTTAGTACCCTCACAGCACTAAAACACGCCCCTATTATAAGAATGGGAGAGAATATTGCACAATTCGGCTCCAAAACCTCGTTTTCAGTAAGACAAACCGCCTCCAAGCTGTTGTCAGGCCTCGAGGAGTTATTCAAAACCGCAATTTTATATACAACGTAAATTTAGTCTTTAAGATTAAAATTAAAATGCTGGTAGATCATGGTAAATTCTCTTTAGGAAAGTTATTTTAAATGAAATCGAACAGTAAGATTAAGATACTAAAAATCGTATTACGCTTTAAAGTAACAAAACCCTCCTTAGATACGTCCTAACACGCTCTTGTTAGGTTATTTTGACAAGCGTGTGATTATGGATTTCTTTCGCTGAGGCCTGTAGGAAGTATTCACTTTAAATATTTTTTTTATTTAAAAACAGTTTTATATTCTTTCACAAACAGTGTAGTAAAATCTGTTTTAGGATATTATTGACGACAATATTAATAAATAATAAAAATAATGTATTAAATAACGATACTTTTCCGGTTTATATACAAGTTTATTACTACTATTAACATATTTTTGAAAAATAAATAAAATATTTTTATTATTCGTTTTATTCGAAATATTCGAATATTGAACCCAGTCATATTCGAATAATAAAATCGTCGAATATTCAAATAAAACGAATATTCGATTATTCGAATAATATTCCCTACACACCACTATTTAATACACATCCATGACCCAAAAAAAACTTTTTTCCTTTGGCGGGATTCGAACCCACAACCTTGGCATGAGCATCGTCGCAGTTAATCACTGAGCCATAGAGATCGTCTTATGGTGGTAGAAAAAAAAGCCAAGTGCGAGTCGGACTAGCGCACGAATTCGTACCATTATACACATACTAGCTTTTGCCCGCGACTTCGTCCGCGTGGAGCAGTTACTTTGGGATATCGCTAAAATTTACCCGCGACTTCATTTACGTAGAAGGAGAAGCGCTTCCACCTCACGACTGCCCGCCCGCTTTACCTTATTATTGAGCGATGATTATTTTATTACTGCGATATCTTCTAAAATACTCATTGAAATCAAATGATGTAAACGGCAAATTTCCTCTAGATCAATGCTTGTAATGAATAACGTATTTACTTCGATAAGGATTAATATCATCTTTATGAAAACACTTTCACAAATAATGCTTACTTTTAGAACAAATTTGGTTAGCAGAAAAGGTTATAGTGAACTTAAAAGATAGACATATACAGTCGCGGACTTTTTTTATAACTTTTAAAGGGGAACAATTCTCTCATATATCATTTTAGCGAAACTTTAACCGTTTCCGTACCGTACGCAGTGAAAGCTCTTAAAAAGAAAAATTTTTGTAACATTCTTGATTGGTGCTCCGCTCGTATTGAGCTTAGCATCATGTTATAAAGCCTAAAGCCTTCCTCGATTAATTCCACGCGCCTGTGCAAAAAAGGTAACATTAATAATAATTATACTTATCATAAGTCACACGCAGGCGCTGCGTATAGTAAATAGTTACCATCATAATATTATTATATGTAAACTTTCAGTATATAAACGTACAGTTTTTCGAGAATTGTGTGAACGGAGGAGTATGATATTTGGCAAAGTTAAAGTCTATGTGGAGGAAGGTGTGCAGAAAGCATTTTTTAATAACGCTTAGTGATACATAAATAAATAAATAAAAATAACAACAACACACACTTGGTATTCAGATTATTAACACACACTCGTGCAAATGATAATCATGTACAATTATTTTGATTATTTTGTTACATGTTGACGTTTATCAATCTGTCACAAGCTTTGGTCACAAGTCACAATATTTTTGTTTTTTTCTATAGCTAAGAGGCAAAAAGAACCCTAATAAAGTTCAAACGTAAAAATTGTATAAATTATTACGGACAAATTGCGACCACAAGGCGACCTCTACTTAACCAAGAGACAATAGAAAGTGTGCTTATTACGATGTAATAATTTATTTATTTTAATAATCAAATAGAAGATCATCTACAGGTGTGGTACGGAAGAAATTCTGCAACGCCTCAAAAATCTTGTCGTTGAAAAGATTGAAGAAGTTTCTGCCGTACTGTTGCCATAATTTCTGGAATCTTATGTTTGAATGTTCTCGAGCTCGATAAGCTGAAAATAATAGTATGTTTTATTAATGGAGAACATGCATAGTTTTTTATTTTATTTTCGAAAGTACATAATAAGCCAGGAAATGATGTCTTTGCAATGGCGTATACACGATCAACCGTTGACGAAATACAGTCATTACAAAAGTGAGATCGTTGGAGAGCATCAAAAGGGCCCATACAAAAAATGTAGCAGGAGTGATGTCACAGCTATTGTGTCATAACGAAAGTGTATAAAGATAACAAAATTGATTCTATAAACTTAAATAATGCATTTGTGTATATATCATTATAGTAACAAAAAATGTCACAAATAACATAAGGATTTGAACAGTATATTTCGTTTTGCGATCAAAGCAAAAAAAATCGTCGTTTTTTTTACTTTTTAATTTAGCACTAATTACTACTTTTTGCGATCACGAAACTTAAATCAGAAAAGAGCCCGGAACCTGACGGCTTGACAAACGAATGTATTAAAACTGCAAAGACTCTACTAATAACACCTATCACTATACTATGTAATAAAATACTCGACGAAGAAGCCGTGCCACTTCTATGGACCGAGTTAGACATCATTTTATTATATCTAAAAGGCGACCCGGCAGATATAGCAAACTATCGCCCTATAAGCCCCATGCCGTGTCTATACAAACTATTTGCTTCCTGTCTCTTGGAAATAATAACTCCAGATATTGAAGAACTGGATTTGGTTTGGCTGGATTCAGAAGCGGTTTTAGCACTGTAGATCATATACAGTTGATCTAGTAGTAGAGAAATATCAAGAGTTCCGGAGACCATTATATGTAGCGTTTATTGACTACAAAAAGGCGTTTGACTCTATCACACACGATAGCATCAGGGAAGCACTACGTAGCCAAAATATAAATGAAAAATACATAAACATCTTGAAAAACATCTATACAAAAAGCTCAAGTATAGTCAGGCTAGATAGAGCAGGCACAAAAATTCACATAAAACGAGGTGTGAGACAGGGTGACCCGATCTCTCCTAAATTGTTCATATCAGTTCTACAACATGTAATGAAAAACTTACCGTGGTCAGAAAAAGGTATTAATATGAATGGGTTCTTTTTAAGCCACCTAAGGTTCGCAGACGATATTATCTTATTCTCGGAAACTCCCAAACAGCTGAATGACATGATCAATGACTTGCACCAAGCCAGCGTAAAAGTAGGTTTAGAAATTAACCTTAATAAAACCAAAGTTATGACCAATGCACAGAAGATACCTATTCTAGTAAATAACATTCCGTTTGAATTTGTACAGAAATATGTATACCTAGGCAAACAGATCTCGTTTGGTAAAGAAAGAAACACAGATGAAGTAGATAGAAGGATAGCGATCACTTGGAACAAATACTGGGCTCATAAAGAAATTTTTAAATCACAGCTACCGCTAACTACGAAAAAAACTGTTATGGACACCGAAATACTACCATGCAACCTACGCTTGCCAAACATGGACGTTTGACTCCAAAACTAGAAACAAAATATTGACCACCTAAATGCGGATGGAGAGAAGCATTTTGGGTATAAAATTAAAAGATAAGGTAAGGAATAGTTACATCCGCAATGAAACAAAAATTAATGACGCTTTATCATTTTCACTAAGACAAAAATTTTGATGGGCAGGTCACGTTGCAAGGTATAAGGATGATAGATGGACCAAAAGAGCAGTAGAGTTGACTGGACCTCGAGGCAATAGAGCGAGAGGACGCCCATGTGCCAGATGGGCAGACGAGATAGTCGCTACGGCGGGACCACGATGGTTAATCACAGCCACAAATAGTGGCATTCTTTGGAGGAGGCTTTTACCCGACGGGGGTCCATACAAACTTAAACACAATACTTTATTATACAAATGTCAGAATGAATTAATTATGTAATTATTGTATCATTGATTCGCTTTCTATTATCTCAATTGTATTATTATTTCACTTTTTATTATGTAATGATATTATTAGTTAAGTTTTTTTTTTAATATTTGTTCATTACAATATTTGTATGGAATTAAATAAAGCACTATTATTATTATTATACTACTTTTTGCATTTTTCGGTCCATATTTATGTTGCTTTTCGGAAAATATAAGAATTTTGCTGATTTCAAACAAATGCATAATTTCTCTTAGCACATTCTCTATTCATACAATTAACATTTTCACAGACGATGTACCTACTTCTATTGCAGCTATAACAACATACTAAAACCTACTAAAAATTTTAAAACCCTACTAAAAATCATAGATATATTATATTAATTAATCAAAGGCGTTTATGAAACAGGCCTTTAGTGTTGTTTTTCAATTATTATAACTAAGTAAGATTATTGTGGTAACTCTTATATTAGTTATTATATTATTTTGTTAATAAAGACTAAGTAAGTAAATTGTTCATTTCTTTCACCTTTCAAAACGTCGTCTTTATTAATTCCTTCAAAATCAATGCTACTATTCGGTGTTTCGAACCAATAGGAATAACTTTCCAAATCCAAGTAATTCTTTTCATCTTTTCCCGTAAAAACATTATATTTAACGATTAATTCATCCACGAAGTCATCTGAAAAATAATAATATTATAGTTAGTTATAATAGCTCACTAATAGATACACATATATGTATTTTTACATAGGTATTTTATTGCCTTACATATATTTTTTTTAGAATTATTTACATTAAAATTTAAGGTACATGCAACCATGCTTTTGAAATCAAATCTTGTGCAAAGGTCACAAAAACTGCAACAAATTTGCCGCTGGATGTTTCTCAATAAACAGTCGTTTAGTCAGATTATAAAACAGTAAGTTATTGTATAAACTGAGGTCTTTTATATTCCATATCCTCAGGCTCCATGAAAACTTCATTCTGTATAAGCACAATGGGATGAGACTTTTGTTTAAACTTAATTTCACACGTGGATTACCTTAATCTCTATACCGAGCGGAGTAATTTCGAAAGTAAACATTGTACTTACTGTGTACGGCTAAAACTTTTCCTTTTCCGAAGTATGGAACGTCCTCTATGTAGCCAGCCGATGTGTAGTTACCTATCATGGTTAGGCAAGGCACACGATTCCTCATGCGAAAAGTTCGGTCCTTTGTATTAAATCTAAAATAAATAAGATTAAAATTCATAAGTAGCACTCGAAAATTAACAAGCTGTGAAAGAGGTGGTGATGATGTATTATAGCTCATAAGAACATTCTCGATCACGTCAGCTTTAAAAAAAAACTAGATTAAAAACAGGTCAACCGTTTGGGATACCACGTACAGACATACAGACAGACAGACACGTTAAACTTATAATACCCCGCTTTTTGACTAAGTACGCGCGTATCGTACTAGACTAGCTGCCATATATTGTGGACACAATGTATGGCAGGCAGTCAAAAATAGATCAAAGCTATTGCTTTGGTTGATTCAGGCGCGGATCCAGCTCTCAAAAGAAAGAGGCTGTGGCGCGAAAATTTTGATTGTATTACTTCCTTTACAATATTATGTAAATTAAAATAAAAATAAATGTTATTTCCTTAATAACATATTAATGTTAATTAAAAGCCAGCGCGAAAGTTTTTCGCTTATTTCACAATTAAAATTGATTTCATGCTGTGTAAAAACTGAAAGCTTTCAAAATACACGTAGCAAGTAAGAAGCACCAGATAAAACTTAATAAGGCTTATAATATATTATTTTTAGAACGTACTGTACTATTTCAACGATAGTGTCCCGGAGTCCCACTATTTTGGTATCAGTCCAGTTACACTTTAAGATGCCATCGTCAACTTGTACAGGCGCGAGGAACATGGGGTCCAAAGGTGGAGTTTCCGAGGCTATTCCATTCCGTATGATCTGAGTCCCGTACTTCTGGCCCAGACTTGTCACACACGGAGTGTCCCAGACGCTACATTTTGATATTATACCTGGAATAAAACGTTACAAAGGTACATCCGATGCCTTCAATTGTCGCTCTTTTTAGGGCTTCCGTAGTGACAACGAAGAACCCTTTATAGTTTCGCTCTGTCTGTCCGTCCGTCCGCCCGTCTGTCCTCCCTTAATAGCCATGAATAATTACGAATATAAATAGAGAATATTTTATAAAGTTATATATTGCATATAGACTTTATTTTTGGCAACATAATATTCATCATCGTTATAATATTAATACGAGAAGCAAAAATTTAAGTACGGTTTTACGAGAATTGTGCAATGGATCAGTGTGAAATTTGGCACATTTAAAGTTAAGCCTGCCAGAAGCTAATATTTTTAAAAATAATGCTTAGAAATACAGTAAATTTATAATAAAATAATAACACACATTACTTCACCCATATAAGTATGTTTGTAATTGCAGTTAGTTTGACACAAATGTCAATAAGTGTAAATCTTCCTTTCAGATTCCTTAATTATTTATGGAATCTGAAAGATTTACATATTTTTATTGCGCATCTAAGAGGCGAAAGAAACCAAAAAAAATTAAACTTTTAAATTAAAACATGAATTGGCGACCTCTAGTACATACTAGAGGTCGCCAATTCATGTTTTAATTTTAATAATTTTGTATTTTAGAGGTAGCTCCCCATACGTCATGTGAAGTGGGGATGATTTTATTTTTTTTCAACCCATCATCGTCGAATAGGTGTTTTTAAATAAAACGTTTTTTATAATTAGACCATTTATGAGTAATCGACCTTCAATGTGGTTTACAAGTTTGGTCGCCGCCCCCCTAGGATTTCTAAACTATCACGGCAATTTCCATGCTGATGCTAAATACTTTTTAGGAAAATTATTTTAAATTAAATCGAACACAAACTTTTGAAGTAGGTAATTTGAAAATAACCTATTACGATTCGACAGTTAAGGAACCCGCATTAGACTATTGGTTAGGTTATTAAAGAATAAGGTTGGCTAGCAGTGGCAAAGGCTGGTTCTCCTTCATAGGGAAGCCGTAGCCTGTATAATTATATGTAGGGATTTGGATAAGGGTCGTCAAAACGTAAGCGGTAAGGGAAGCCGATAGGAATAAAGTTATAGGAACCCCTCGCCACTGTTGGCTAGCCTTTTTTTTTTTTTTTTTTTTTTGTTTCTGAGGGGAAAATGCATTACGCATACCACCCAGGCGCAGGGGGCACCCGAGTGGTGATGTGGGACTCCCGTATAGGCTAATGATACTGTTGCCTAGCCTGCCTGGCCATACACAACATCATAAAAGTTTCAAGTTCGTTATTGGTCTTTAACCCCCCTTTAACTCCTTGGTTAAATCAGTATACACGCGCACGCGTTATTCCCCGCCGGTTTTCTACGAAACTCTGGTGGAGTTGTTAGAGCTTTCAAATTTCTTATCTATACAGCCTATCTCAAATTACAATATAATCACTACTCAGTACTTACTTGCCAACTGTACATAAAATACTGGACTAAAGCCCATTTTGATAAAACAAAATGTCCTTCTTGATTTCTGTTAACTTTCTGATGAATAAGTCAAGTTATTCGCTTTTTATATAAGCCCCGTGGTGTTAAGAAAAAAACAACATTTTTAAAAAGTCTTCCTGTCTTTATCACAAGTAGGGATTGCAATCCCGCATCGTGTTGAATCCCGCGGGATTGATTTGCTGAATTTGTTAATTCCGCGTGGCGCACTCTTTTGAACTATATTTTAAATTTTATTAAACTACAACTTATGCGCCAGTTAAATTATCTTTATTAAAAATAATTTCTTTTTTTTAAAACAGTTCATTTTTTTATTTTTAACAAAGATACATCCATTTAGGCCTTTCCATCCGTTAATGTATGATTTATACAGTATTCTCCGAGCAAAATAACCACTCTTGAAATACTGTAGTGCCTGGGACAGTTGGTTTTAAAATGACGATGGTTGCCCAAGCACATACGGCATTCTCACAACATAGTCAGCCTAGTCCAGAGGAATGAACTGGTCAATACGTCTGGAGCCAAACATGTGCGGATTTCCTCACGATGTTTTCCTTCACCGTAAGAGCGTCCGTATAATGTACTTGAGATCTGGAAAAGTCTCATTGGTACACGCCTCAACTTGGGATTCGAACCTGCAATCTCTCGAGTGCGAACCAAACGGTCTACCCACTAGGCTATGGAGCTCACATCCACTACCACTCATACAAATCTTAGTGCAAAACTAACAGGATCTGCGCACAAAACGGCAACATCGCGTAAATCACATTGCCACACCGCAACACAACACACATTGCGCGTTGCGCGCACAGCGCACTCGGTGAGCAAACTACCGCTAACTTTCAAATTGCGTGGGATCCGCGGATCCAGCAGGAAAATTGACGCGGGATCCCGCAATGCGGGATTGCAATCCCTAATCACAAGGTATGTTATTTCTTTAAATTCAATTATTACTAGCTTTTGCCGCGGCTCCACGTAAGTATCCCACGGCATTTATGATTTATTAAAAAAATAACGTTTTTTTATTATCCGTTTCTTTACGATTTAAATGGAAAAAATATACTTTTTTAATATTTTTTTTCAAAATTTGTATTTTTAATTTATTTGTTTTTATAGTATTTATATAGCTAATGAGCTGTATACTTATTAATTAAGCTAACGACGAAAAATAAGTCTTTTTTAGTTTTTAGTACTATCTGAAATAATGTATTTTTTCTGAAAAAAAAATTTCATCATTCATTCTGCTGTTATTTTTTAATTTTCAATCTTCTAATTCTACTTAGTTTTTGAAGTTAGTGGCTTTAATTGTATTATTAAATATTATAAGTATATTAAAATTATTAAACTACATGGTATAAACTGATCAAACTACAAGGTAGGTACAACTGATTAATTTTAACCCCCGACGCAAAAAGAGGGGTGTTATAAGTTTGACGTGTAAGTCTGTCTGTCTGTCTGTGGCATCATAGCTTCCGAACGGATGAAGCGATTTTAATTTAGTTTTTTTTTTTGTATTAAAGGTGACATACGTCGAGAGTTCTTAGATATGTTTGATGAAAATCGGTTGAGCCGTTTAAAAGTTGTGTGGGTGAAAGTGGGGTAGAATAACCGAATGTCTGCAAATATACTCGAGTGGGGTCTCAAATGAAAGCGCACTAAAAGAGAATATTGACGACTTAATCGAGAGTGTTCGAAGCTTCGTTTGATGAGAAAATTGGTGGTGGAAAGATCAGCCGTTTGAAGATCATCAGCTCTTTTCGAGTTGATGAGGGGATCTGTTTAACTTTCCAATGTCCGATCGATTCGAAATTTGGTACCTTGGTACTTTAACGATATTTAAAGAACATGGTAAGGTAACCTCATGGTTACCTGATAATAATCAAACGGCTTATCAGGTCATCCTGATAAGCCGTTTGATTATTATCAGTTCTTTAATAGTTGATGAGGGGATCTGATTATCTTTCATATGTCCCATCGATTCGAAATTTAGTACCGTGTTACTTTAATGATATTGAAAGTATATGGTAAAGTTGGTTATATTATATACCTACTTTTAAAAGGATAAAATAAAAATTAAATTAAAAATTTAAAAAACCCCCCGACTGTAACTGTAAAAACTAATAAATAATATTTTAAACCTATTATAATTATTATCGTCACATATAACATTATTATGTAAGTTGAAACATTTTTATTTTCCAATCGTCGTCTCGTCGGGGGACCGCTAGTGAGAAAAACAGGTGTAGTCACAGATTGCAACAAAAGAATTTACTCCGAAAAAAATTCGGTCATACCTAAATGTAATTCGTAATAATTAATTAGCTGTTGTTGGAAAAATTCTTTATAAACTTTAGCAGTCTATAGAGTTAATTTTTGTGTCGGGGGGTTTTTAAATTCTTAATTTTATTTGCTCATATTATTACTTACCTCATATGTTTTTGTTAGAAAAAGTTTCGTAAAATAAGACGAATTGACGAATGAAAAAATCACAAAAAAATTAAATTCGTCTTTTCGTCCTATATTACGAAACTTTATAGGACGAACAGAAGAACAACTCTTAATTTTCCATTAATAACTGTGGTAGATATAGGGTGGTCTTAACTTAATTGTATCTTTAAAACTTCAATTATTCTATCCAGCGCGGGGGTAGCTACCTTGAAAGTTTGTGAGGATAGATAGATGGATGTTTGTTACTCTTTCACGTAAAAACTTCTGAACGGATTTCGATGAAATTTGGTATGGTAGTAGGTAATGTTCTGGATTTAAAACATAGGCTACTTTTTATCCCGAACAATAACAGAATTCACGTCGGATACCCAATACCTACTAGTTTATTTAAACGGGCGGAGCCGCGGGAAAAGGCTAGTATTTACTATTTTACAGAGTGTCCCTAAATTCGGATATAATTATATCAGGCTGACACTAAAGGTATCCCAGCTTCAGTTGCTTCGACATTTGAATATATCGAATGACCCCAGAACCTCAATTCTCGTATTTAAATACGATATGGGCAAATCTGCTAAATAAAACCTGCATTAATACAATTACAATCAAGTCCCGATACGCTTACACTCTCAAACGGTGTTTTATGTACGTTAAACCAACATGAAACGCGCTCTGATTGGTTGAAACGTCATAAAATCCGTTCATGGTAACATGTGGCTACACTTTCAATCTAAATAAATTTTGAACACTAAACATATATAAATAAATTTTACTTCATTTAGATTGAAAGTGTAGCCACATGTTACCATGAACGGATTTTATGACGTTTCAACCAATCAGAGCGCATTTCATTGGTTTAACGTTCATAAAAACACCGTTTGATAGTGTAAGCGTATCGAGACTTGATTGTAATTGTATTATTGCAGGTTTTATTTAGCAGAATTGCCCATGAGGAAAAATTTGCATGGTTTTACAAATAGGGTTTTTTGTAATTGGCGCGGTTATTAATCAGTTGCAAATTTCCAGATTCTCAGTGCATTGTACACCAACTTTTTAATAAAATAAATGCGGATGTTATATTGTATTCTCTGTATTATTATGATGTAAACAAATCGCCGACTTTGTGTATTAAACCTTTTGTGAATGTCAAGGCTGGAACTACTTTCAAGTTTTTCGATAGTCATTTAACTATATAGGATACTAAGTTCGTTACGATTCTTAGCCGTAATCATCGTAGTATTTATTGACGACCATAAGGTGTAAACCATACCATATTGCCTATCGACCAATTGATAATACGACATGTCAGGTTAGAAATGACTGTGAAAAATGGGCGTCGATATTTAGCATGAAAGTATGTATAATATAATATAATTCTAATAATAATTCTTTTGTGGTGAGAGTTCCGGCCGATTGGAGTCGCCTACAGAGGACGACAGCTCCCGAACACTTCGCGCCCACGTCGCAGGCTATACGTCGTGTTAGTGTTAGTTCATATATTATAGTATTATAGTTATATATCCGTAATATGTATCCGTAGTAATCAGTCTATTAAGGCATTTATAATATGCAGCCCGAAATAAATGGTATTTAATTTAATTTAATAACATCTATGGACGTTTTACCTGTGTGTTACATAACAGTATAATTAGGGTTGCCATCTCTTACATATGACTCCCCGGACAAGACGCATGAAAACCCCGGATTTTGGAGTACGAAACCCGGACATAGAACAGTTTTTACCCGACTACGGCAATGTCAAAAAGAAAGGAAGATTTATTATTGCTGCAAATCAAAAAAAAAAACTTAGGCCTTCCTAATTCTGCCTACAAAAACCCGGATAACAAATAAAATCCGGCCCGGACGCTCCCCGGACGCCCATTAAACAAGGACAAATCCGGGGAAACCCGGACGGATGGCAGCCCTAAGTATAATCCTATTTAGGCACTATTAATATGCTTAATACTTATGAGTTACTAGCGACCCGCCCCGGCTTCGCACGGGTACAATGATTATATCTGTATAATCTATGGATACCCCAAGTAACATTTTGGTAATAACGACATAGTAGAACATTTTATGGTTCTATCTTTTATAGTTTAGGCAGCGTACGCAAAATAAGTAACTTTTCTGGTTGATTTTTTACACCTTGTGTCCGAAAACCCCAAATATCTTACGGAACCCCATTTTTTCCAAAATAAAATTTAGACTATGTTACTCGTAGCTACATTATAGCTTTCGAATGGTGAAAGAATTTTTGAAATCGGTCCAGTACTTTTTGAGCCTATTCATTACAACCAAACAAACAAACATACAAACAAAGTTTTCCTCTTTATAATATTAGTGTAGATGAAAATTAGATATACCTACTACAATAATAATTATAATATTGTATTTTTTTCTTTATAGGTAGGTATACCGATGGACTCTGTGGCTCAGTGGATAGCGTGTAGGCTCAAGGCGGAGGTCGCGGGTTAAAATCCCGTCGAGAGAACCAAACGGTTTCAATGTTCCTGAGTCATGGATGTGTATTAAGAGAGTTTATTCGAAAATCGAACTGGCCACCTATAACAAAAGAAAAACGCGATTGAAAAAATTCAAAACAAAAGCCAGTGATTGGTGCTATTTTCAGAAAGTAAAATACCTACTACGTTAATTTAACAGTTCCGTATTTTAACATTCTCACGTATCAAAATGTCGTCGAGCGATAGTGATTTGACTCCGGAGCTTATTAAATTAGACGCTTTAGGGATTATTATGCTTTATTTATGTAGCCCTGGGTTTTTATTGCCTCGCAGTAGGTATGAAAAGTAGAGTATGCACCTCTGGGATAAAGCCTGTCTTCGTCTTGGGCAGCTTGAACCTCTCGCTTCACTCAGGACTCTACATAACTCCCTCGCTTCGCTCGGGAGTTAACTCTAGAGTCCCTCGTTACGCTCAGGGTCCAATATGCTGCCCGTGACGTAAGACACTGATTTATCTCCTTGGTGCATAATCTACTATTATAATATTATGCACATATTTTCATATATTTCTGTTGAAGTAGATGGATGGATCCATATTTCATAACATATGGATCCATCCATCTGCTTCAGCAGGGAGATCCTGCACGCTTCGTTCGCTACCATCTCTCCTCCGGATGGCATGTTCGCGCTCTGGCCGAGCCTCTCTTACAGCAGCTGCTTGCCCATACAAATCTCTTCACTGGTGAAGGTTGACTAGTAGATCTGCATGAAGCTGACCTCATCCATGGCGTACTGGATGAACGCAAGTAACTCGTTGGACACCAGCGCCAAGTTTGACGTGCAGCGGCAAATCAGCCACGCGACTTCACAAAAAATAAATTTTCTTTCGCGAGTGCACCGGAGCGCGGAGCGTGACCATACTATAGCGCATCAAAATCATTAATTGAAAGAGTAACAGACATCCATCCATCGATCCATACATTCTTCCATCCATCCATTCTCACAAACTTTCACATGTATAATATTAGTATTTAGTAGTTTTATGCTAACAAAATTTGTTCTATAATTAAGCATTATTTGTGAGGGTGTTTTCATAAGGATGATATTAATCCATAAACAAGTAAAAACGTTATTCATTATAAGCATTTAATTTAGAAGAAATTTGCCGTTTACATCATTTGATTTCAATGAGTATTTTAGAAGATATCTCAGTAATAAAATAATCAAACGCGCAATAATGTACGGCGCGCGGCGGGCAGTCGTGAGGTGGAAGCGCTTCTCCTTCTACGTAAATGAAGTCGCGGGTAAATTTTAGTGATATCCCAAAGTAACTGTTCCGCGCGGACGAAGTCGCGGGTTAAAGCTAGTTGTTATATAAGAACACATTTGTCACTTCTAAACTTTCTAAAGTCTATATAACTGTTTTGCTGATTTTTGTCTAATCTGAATAAAGCTGCTCTAAATGCACTCTTTTCCAAACAGCCAATTAGTAGTTAAGTTTCCCATATTCCCACGTTAGGAAGATGGCGAAATTTTATCTCTGAATCAAATAATCCGGATATTTGTAATGATCGTAGGATTTTCCAATTATTCTTAGACATACGTATACGACATAATGTATAAGGTTTGGTAAAATAAATCACGGAATTGATATTTTGGGCATACGAACTAAGCGTTTACACTCTCGCGCGAGTGGCGAGGCGAGGCCCGAAGTGAGTCGCGAGGCGAGTGTCTAAACGTTGTAAATTTACGTTTACACACTCGCCTCGCAACTCACTTCGGGCCTCGCCTCGCCACTCGCGCGAGAGTGTAAATCTAGTATTTCCTCAGTCACGCGCATGAACTCCATTGAAAATTTGAGAAGTAAATTTATTTTATACCGTATGAAATTCATACCTACATCTAAATCATCAGCTGTATTTTTGACGGGGCTAAGACCGTCATTCAACGTGATAAACATTTTGCGCGCTCAACAATGCGTTGCATAATAGTCTCTTTGGAAAATAAACTGACGATCTTTACACCCACAAGCAATCAGCTGACGAAGATTTTTAGTTTTATTAATATTCAAACTATTTTAAATACATTTAATTCAATAACAATTTAATTTAAATAACACCACATTAGACATATTTATTAATTTTGTGTCGGTTTTAAATTATATACAGAAAAATACAGAAACATTATTAAAAAAAAATGTAATTAAAATAATAATTTAATACATTTTTGCACAGTATAAAAAACATAAGAGCAGTTTTTTTTTTTCAATGACTTTTTCATACTGTCTCCTTTAGCTCCACAGCTATCGAAGCAGCTGACGTTCGGAGCTATTATGTGTCAGAGGAAATCTATTATTGTCATGATTTTCAGCCAGTATAATATTACTAGCTCATATTTTTACGAATTGGGGGTACGATGCATAGATATATTATATTAAAAAGAGGCACTGGTACGATGTAAAAATTTAAACCAATTTTTGAGATAGGTAGCTGGATGGAGAGGAAGGAAGAAACAAGATGTTGTATAAGGCATGAGAGGATGTGATGTGACTATGACGACGGGACCGGATCGGAATCCAGCGAAGTTTCTTCCGGAATTCTGAAACGTGGTCAAATTTCCCCAGGACGTAGATAAATCTGATGCAAATTTGCAGTCTCTCTAGTTTACCAGTAGTTCTTCCGTAATATCAATATAACAAACATCAGCGTAGTCTAGTATTAGTAAAAGAATTGTATGATCCAGTCCAATCTTCGTGGAAATTGGAAGAAAACCAAAACTACAAATAGATGCAATTGCTCGAAAAATTTTGCTACTACTATCAAAATTAACACCCAGATTATTGACACTGACAATAAAAGGGATCGGAGAGCCATACTCAATAACCTTTGAGTTTGAAAAGTCAAACAATCTGTATTTAAATAAAAAAAAATATTTTTAATTTATATTTTATATTCTGTAGATATTAGTCATTAGTTTGTAATTATAGAACTAAAATATACTATAGTTAATTAGCGTTAAGTTTTAAATTATTCATCAGTACAAATGTCGAAATTCACCAATGCTGCATGTGCCGTCATATGTTGTCATTCACCAATTGACATTTGCACTAATTATTCACTGCAACCTGAACGCGAATTTACTAATGACGAAATCATTTACATTTTATCTAATATTGACCGGTCTAATAATACGTCTCTACTCATGTTATCAATTAATCATAGTCAGACAGAATGTGTTCGGCTGGTAGGATGAGCAGCACCTTCCTGATAGTCTCTACAATCCTCTCGACGACTCTGTCCAGCAGACGCCTGCCGTATTTCTGCCACAGAATTTTGTACTCGCGCTTTAAAACCTCTTGCGCTTCGGATGCTGAAAGAAAATAAAAGATGATCTCAACGATGATGGCTCAATGAAGAAGTAACACTCAAAGGAAATCGAAGTGTTTCGTAATAATTAAAATTCAGAACAATATTGCCATATACATAATATCATCATAAGATATAATATTTTTTATGTCCAGCGCCGTCGACAAAGCTATAGCTGACGCCGGTAGATTTGTTTAGCATGTGGGAAGGTACTGTTTGAATTACGTAAAGCTACAAAATTTATTTGTAGGTAGAGAGCAGAGGTACCATTTACAACCTTTTCTACATACCCAGTCCATGTGGAATTTCGAAGCAAGCGTCAGTACTCAGTAGCGTCAACACAATAGAAATGTATAATAAATATAATCTATACTTATATATAAAAGAAAGTCGTGTTAGTTACACTATTTATAACTCAAGAACCGCTGAACCGATTTGGCTGAAAATTGGTGGGGGGTAGCTTTTTATCCCGTACACTTTTCGTGTATTTTTACTTTGGAAGTCGGTTAAATTTTTTGTTTAAAAATAATTATAATTTTTATATTTTTTAGTGATATTTGTCAAATTATTATTAATACATCATAAGAACGTCTAAAATAAACGATCTAATGTTTAATTGAATACGCACAATTAGGTATTGTTAATAAGATGATGATGATGATTACTGTAAGGTACAAAGTGGCATATGCTTGCAGTTCTTTAAACAATGTTGAAATTTCCAAACGCGTTACATATTTAATGACTGAGGAGATCTGTTCAGTGATTTTGTATCCAGGGTATACCTTGGTGCAAAATCTTACTTTTTGGTAGCATATTATGCTTGGACTACTTCAGAAAAAGTAGAAATTACCATATGTGTCCATGAGAATTTCCAGGAAATCCTTCAATTTTGTCTTGGATCCCATCATCAGGTCACCATTTTTTTGAAAACGGGACCAACTTGGGATCCTTTACATCAATAAAATCATTTTGAAAATCAGTCCACAGACGGCGGAATTATCAGCCGAATGTATAACTGCCTCCTTTTTTTGGAAGTCGGTTAAAAATTGCAATTCAACAAGAACGGCTGGACCGATTTGGACAATTTTGGTCTTGGAAATATAATCGTGGAAGTTCAGGGAAGGTTTAAACGGTGAGAAATATTGGAAAAGGTGTAGGTTGTAGGAGTAGATGTAGTTGTAGGACTAGGACGTAGGTTACATTGTAGGTGTAGTTATTTATTCATTCCAGTTCATATTTAAGACAGAACAACGGTATCGGGACAGTTAGTATAATATAATAAAAATATTTAATATACCTATCTGTACTTAATTTTTATTTTCACAGTATTAAGAGTCCCCGAAAACTCAGGTGCCTCATCCCTGACAAGCAAGGTAAAGCGCAATATAGATAGCCCTTGCCCCGAGCCAAGTGAGAGATCATACAGGCGGCCCCTTGATCTGATAAAGAGGGTAGAGTCCAAAGCACATGAAGGTGATTTGGCAGGCGCGGCGCGTCTCCTCGTCTCCGATTGCAAAATTGCGCCGACCAATGAAAGTACACTCGCCTCTCTCATCGAAAAACATCCGGCACCCTCTCGGCCAACAGGTATAGCCCCACCTGTCCGCGGAGGACAGCGAATTTTCCCTAGTGTTGTCCTCCGAAGATATAGCTAGTGCCATACAGTCTTTTCACAGCTCATCAGCTTCTGGCCCTGATGGTCTACGCCCCCTTCATTTTAAAGAACTGACGTCACTTTCTGCCGGCAGCAACGGTCCGCGTCTCTTAAAATCCCTACCGCGATTATGTAACTTTTTACTGAAAGGCTCGCTAAACACCGAAGTAATACCTTATTTGTACGGTGCGACCTTATGTGCTCTCGTAAAAAAGGACGGAGGAATAAGACCCATAGCCATAAGTTCGACATTCCGTCGCCTCGTTGCGAAGTGTGCCTGCCGAGCTGTCAGGGAACGCATGGCGGCCCACCTCCAACAAACCCAGCTCGGCTTCGGCACCACCTTAGGTTGCGAGGCATCGATACATGCGACGCGAGCTTTTGTATGTAACCCGAAAAACGCCGATTGTGTCATCGTCAAGGTAGACTTAAAAAACGCATTTAACGCTGTAGAGAGGGATACTATCTTAACGGAGGTCAAGGAATATATTCCGTCGTTGTATCCCTTTCTCCATCAATGTTACGCAACGCCTAGCCACTTGACCTACGACCACTATAAAATCCCGTCCCAAGTCGGAGCCCAACAAGGCGACCCCTTAGGTCCCCTGATTTTCAGCCTAGCCATACACAAGTCCATTGCATCCATAAAGTCTGCCCTAAATGTTTGGTACCTTGACGATGGTACAATCGGTAGTTACCCAGAGACAGTAGCGGAAGATATACAAACCCTTTGCAGAAACCTTTCATCAATAGGACTTCAGTTAAACCCCCACAAATGTGAGATTTTTCCTTGCGGTGTTTCAGCCATACAGAAAATTAGAATGTTCGATACTCTGCTTCCAGGAATGAAAACCGTCAATGAATCGACGTTTTCACTACTCGGCGCCCCTATCTTTCCCAGTGCCGTCCCCGCATCCCTAGAAGCAAAAGGTAGGATGCTTACGCAAGCCCGGGAGCTTCTTGGGCAACTATCGTCCCACGTGGCCCTAACCCTATTCCGTAGTTGTTTTTCGCTGCCAAAACTCACCTACCTGATACGGACGGCTCCAACTTGGCTGTTCCCTAGTGAGGTTTCCGACCTTGACACTACCATCCGATCAACTTTGGAAGATATCCTTAATGTCACTCTAGATGATCACCAGTGGCAACAAGCTGTGTTACCGGTTAGACACGGTGGTCTTGGTATCAGGAGTATTCACTCTGTCGGTTTGCCGGCTTTCCTGGCATCGTCGAATGGGGTTGCTGATCTTGTCTCTAACATCTTCAAAATCCAAGGTGCAAGATGCAGCGTCCCCTTTCAGCACGATGCTGAGATAGCCTGGTGTGCGATGTTTCCCGGTACCAACCCTCCAGAGAATATCGACTCCCAGCGGGCCTGGGATGACCTTAGTTCCAGATGCGCCCTGATAAAATTGACCGCTTCGCTTTCGGGGACATCCCTAGCGAGAATAAAGGCTTCTTCTTGCTCGGAATCGGGTGCTTGGCTTCAGGCATTGCCTTCGCCTCAGCTTGGCACTCTCCTTGATAATGATACCCTACGGGTAGCGGCGGCACTGAGACTGGGATGTAAAGTGTGCGAGCCCCACCTCTGCCCCTGCGGTACCGAGACTGACTCCTACGGCTACCACGGGCTCAGCTGCATTAAGGCTGCCGGACGTTTCGCCAGACACCATGCCCTAAACGATATCCTTCGTCGAGCATTGGTGTCGGCGAACGTACCATGTGCGCTTGAGCCTCCTGGTTTGAGCTGAAGTGACGGCAAGCGCCCAGATGGTCTCACTTTGGTTCCGTGGAGGAAAGGCCGCTGTCTCCTTTGGGACGCCACGTGTGTGAGCACCTTCGCCGCCTCACACACTCCCGGCACCATACGCACAGCTGGCTCTGCTGCAGAGTCTGCGGCCAGGCATAAGCGCTTTAAGTACGCGGAACTGGAGCGGCAGTACCTGTTCGTGCCTTTCGCAGTCGAAACAGGTGGTCCTTGGTGCGACGAAGCGAAGGGTCTGATCCGTGAGCTGGGCCGACGGCTGCGGGACTGTGGCAACGACCCCCGCTCCGGGGCGTACCTGGTTCAGCATGTTTCCCTGGCCATTCAGCGCGGCAATGCGGCTAGCGTCATGGGAACATTTGCGCCCGGTACGCTGCGGGGTGGGCTTTTCTCCTGAGGCTAACTTCGTAGGTACTAGTAGGTAGGTATAGACTATAGTGTATTATTCCATTGTTTTATTTTATTAAATCCACACCATATTGTATTTAGATAGTAAGTTTTTATATTAATTGTATTTACCTAACTATTTATATTTACTATGTATTAATAATGTATTTGTATATATTCTATAACTGTAATATATTTAATAAAGAGTAGTTATGTACTACCTCTGTACTTCTATACTAATATTATAAATGCGAAAGTGTACCGATTAACTTAACCGATTTTTATGAAATTTGGTATAGACATACTTTGTTATAGACATAATGTGTTTACGCGGGCGGAGCCGCGCGCAAAAGCTAGTTTGGTATAAACATACTTCGAGTCCCGGGAAAGGACATAGGATATTTTTTATCCCGAAAAAGTACAGTGTTCCCGCGGGATAATGTATTTACGCGGGCGGAGCTGCAAGCAACAGCTAGTAATAATATATTTCTATTGTGACGTCAGTGACGACGCGTTAGTGACGCAACTGGCACTTGCTTCGAAAGTCCACCTTTAATTTTTAACTATGGATGGGCGGTCTCACAGGCCGCTCTCCTTGCAAGAATCGTATGTATCCCACTTCCCGGCACCCTCCGCTTCTACGGCGCTCAGTAGCTTCAGTTTTGGAGGCGAAATGTCCTCAAAGGCTGAAGGTGGCGTTGCCGGCTGCTTATTTGGTGAGTTATTTCATTTTTAACTTGGACCGCGGTCTGTGAGACTGCTCGTCCATGATTCCCATAAAAAATCTGATTGCAATTGTTTCTTTTTTTTTTTGGTAGTATGCAATCAAGATGTCAAAAAATATTGAAATTACTTCTGCTTTTACTTTATAGCAAAATTTTTAATCGCGCAACATACAGTCCTACAAGGATCTTTTGGCACTTGGATGACATTGACATGGGGGCGTGAGTGTCGCATCTAATGGTGTCTACAGACACACGAATTTGGTACGGAGCGTACAGCGGATCTGGTACGCTCCGTACCAGATCCGAGCGTGTATAGGGCAGTCCGGCGAACATAAGAAGAAGGCGAAGAGTTCGCCGTTGTCCGCATCGGATCTGGTCCGCTCCGTACCAAATTCGTGCGTGTGTAGAGCAGTCCGGCGGTTTGGCCGTACAACGGTATCAGTGTTGCCAACTTAGGGATGTACCCCCCAAAATTAGGGAAAATATCTACAGGGGTTTACTAGGGGACAGGATGTTTAGAGTTTTCTCCTTATGAATCAATTTGTATGTAATAATAAAAATTATTTTAATCTGTGTATATAGCCAGGTATATGAAAATGTATTAGGAGTGAAATCAGATTAAGACAAGTTAGTTTTATGTTATTCACGTGTAAGTCTTTATGTTAAATACATAACCTTTCTTTCTAACTTATTATCTCTTAGACCTGTCAATGGTTTAAGTAATCAGGGGTAAAATTTGGGGAGAAATATTTTTTAAAGTGTTGGTATCACTACCCGTTATCAATGAATTGCGGGAATCATCGTCGTCGTTTAAAAACAGCACTGTAAATAGAACTCTGTGCTATTGTAATAGAGCATAAAATCGAATACACGAGTGTCGAGCTTCACGATCCACTGCACCGTACCAAATCCGTGCGTGTGTAGCGACACCAAATTCGGTCTCCGGATATGGTTCGCTATACGCTCCGTACCAAATTCGTGTGTCTGTAGATAGCATAAGAACAGTACGTAATACTAAAAGTAATATTTTGCAAGATGGCGGCATTAGTTCTGATTTTGGCCACGCGCCAAAAGATCCTTGTAGGACTCTATTATGAAAAGACGCGTAATTATGTCAAATTTGCCAAAGAAATTGAATATGGCACTGAAGCTTGTTTTCGGAGCAGATTTGCCTCTAGAAGAGCCTCCTACTTTAAAAAAGGAAACTTCGAAGCAAAAGACCTTTCGAATCTGTCCACCTAACTAAAAAGGAAGACTAACTACCTTGTATCAATTGCGGTCAAGCTATAATGTCTTCAGTGCTTTAAACAGTTGTGCGACTGCCAACAATTTTATTCATATTCGATCTGTCAGAATGTTTATGTTTTAAGTTCAGAAGTTTTTTTTTTTATTTTATTTTTTAATGTTTGGTATAGTTTAAACTTACAGATAATTACTTAAAAAAATGTTAGATTTATTTATTATTTTAAGTTGAATATTCTTTTTCGAACTCAAGCAGATTGCAGACATAAAGAGTCATGGTGCTATTTGCTTAGATATAATTATAAGAAATTAAATAATTATTAGCTAATTGCTTATAATATATTCTTTGAATTTATTGTCCCTTGCGTAGGTATATTAAAACAAAAATAATATTATTAAAAATCTGAAAGTTACCATAAAAATATCTTAAAATGATAGCGGTCCGTGAGACTCGCGAGGTCCATGAATATGTTACAATATTTTGATATCCACAGTTAAAGGTTAAAGTTGATATTCCTCATAGTCAAAACAAGTAGTTAAACAGTAAATAATAGAACTTACCCTTAATGGGATCTTCCTTGTTAACATTATCGATGAAAGATTCTGCGTATCGCATATCGTACCAATATGCGAAATCCTTCAAATATTTAATATGATCTTTACCGTCCTTGCCCTTAACAAGATCATAGTTCAACGTTATTTCGAACTCGGTATCAACTGAAAAGTTATTATCAATAAAGTAAAGAAATTCTTACTACTTTTAAAATAGCACCCAACACAATCTTGCTTCTTACGAAGTGCAAAAGTTACTGAAATTGAATGAAGGGTATCGAATGTAATTAGATAAGATATCTGCTTAAGTATAATCCTAGTTATGTACGGTTACCATTGGATCTTATTTATATAATATCTAATAATGAAAATCTTACACAGCTCGAAAATAAATTTTCCATCTCCGATAAACGGCACGTCCCGTATAATGTAGCCCTTAGCAGTATAGTTAGAGAATATGGTCAAGGTCGGTATGCGCAGCTTGAAGTAGGACTTCCTCTGGTCTTTGTTGAATCTGTAAAGAACTTCCACCATAAAATATCATGGGGTTTTGGAACCAAATCCAAATTGGAACTAGCCAAATGAAACGATTAATACGTACATTATATACCATGTACGTGGAAACTTACTGCAAATATTTAAATCTCTTCAGGTTTTAGCAAAACCATCGCAGGTAAAGACTATAGAAACTGCTATGTACCCAATTTAACCATAGTTCATCTAAAGATACTTACTGCACTTTATCAACCAGCGTATGCTTAAATCCCCCTATCTCTATATCAGACAGCTCAAAAATCAGTCCATCTTGATCCCCACTAATGGTGTCCAGCATCATAGGATCCAGGGACTCTATGCCGTACCCCGTCCCACCTGGAATGACTGTGGTCGCGTAAATCTGAGTCAGACTGGAGAGGCAGGGACTATCGTAGATGCTGCATTTGGATATGAGAGCTGAAACAATAATTTTAGAATGAAATCTATAAGAGGAATGTTTTTACACCGTTAAAAATTCATACAGAAAATTGTGACTATCATAGATATATAATATTTCACTGGTGACTATGTCATGTCGCTCACATTTTCTATTGTTTAGTTGCGATGACTGTCAATTTCATTACTTAAAAGTCCTTAATATCTAATTATTATTATTATCCTTATTGTACGGGAGTAGACTAATTCCTACGGAAGACCTTCCTTTTGAAGTCAATGACCTCAATAAAATAATAAATTGGTAAAAGAGATGTTCAAGAAATGTATGAGGCCTGGGCCAGCCCTATGTACAGTATATGTAAATATAGCTATATAATATAGTAACCGTTTCATAGGAAACGGTTACTATATTATATAGCTATATAGCTATAATAGGAAAAAAATATGGGAATACCTACCATAAAAATACGAATAAATTAATTTGAAGAAGGGTACATGCGTACAAAAATCATTATTTGAAGAGTTTTTTATTGCTAGAACAGACAGTTGTTTTGACTTGACTTTTGACGTAGTAGACAGTTTTACGAAGAGACGTCGTCTTGAATGTCATACGTCTTTCTTTGTCAAAAGTCATGACAGTGACAAAATGACATTCTTTAGTTAATTCTGATCTGATCCCTCATGTTTTATTTTACTTTGTGTTGCTCTCCTTGACGAAGTTAATTTAAATGTACATGGAAACGAAGTGAAATTAAACAAAATAAAGAATAGTCTTTATTTTGTTTAATTTCAAGACGACGTATGACATTCAAGACGACGTCTCTTCGTAAAACTGTCTACTACGTCAAAAGTCAAGTCAAAACAACTGTCTGTTCTAGCAATAAAAAACTCTTCAAATAATGATTTTTGTACGCATGTACCCTTCTTCAAATTAATTTATTCGTATTTTTATGGTAGGTATTCCCATATTTTTTTCCTATTTACCTAAGCTATGTAGTGTACATAGAACTGGCCCAAAATCGAACATTTATTTTATATAAATACAAAAAAAAAATCACTCACCATTCAAATGTGTAATCAAAAACAGAGCATTTAAGGAAGACATCCTGCGGTTATAGTCTGTTCTGCACTACCGATTTTCTTTTGAAGATGTTATTATAATTTTCGCTTTATATATTATTTCAGGTCAGAAGTTTAATATTTATGATATTATTATACCTATTTTGCTAATTTTAGGGGTCTTTGTGAAAATAGAAGTTACGACAATGTTTTGTTCCTACTTAATGACATTTTTTTATTATTAAATAAAAACAAACTACAGGCCGTAAATGTCCGTACCCTTTTTACCTAGATATGACAATTATTATGCTTAGGACATTTATACATTTCCTACGTTTATTTTATAATAGTACCTAATATACATTTATTTTAGTAATAATAGTAAAGATTATTGTTTACGAAGTCCATTACGATTTTGGTAAACTAAAATCAATATGGCTGGTCACTTTCGACCCTTGCCCATTTAATAGATAATGTTGTTTATTATTGGTTTTTGCCCGTCTCGTACGGCCATTCTAACGTTATGGTCAAATACTTCTTCGACTGACGCTTCCATCGTTCGCCTGGTGATCATAGCAATGGCGTCCTCAGAGTAGGTACTTAGTTGGTATAGTAATTACATTCTCTTTGTATCTTTGTACCCTGAGATATAGAAAGAATCATGACCTACTTTTGATTTAATCAAAGGAACCAAACGTCACTTCAACCTATTGATAATTTTAATGAGTGTCCTATGTAGTCAAAGGGTTGTTTCATCTTTACGAGATCTTTATCTACATTACATTCAACAAGTGAATAATCTGGAATGTTCATGGTGGGTACAGATTTCGCAACTATTGAATAGAAACCCCATCCCCAGTATGGTATCGTTAGAGGCAGGTGATGATGAGGAGCATCTTTATAACGTTGATATTTTACAATTTGAAGTTCTAGTCTAGTTACCAACACGAATGTACTTCTCAAACCGAATTATTAATGACGGTGCGCTCTTGGCTAGATTTTTCTACCTACCTAACTATTAAATTTACATAATGTTAACCCGGCGTGAGGTCGAGTATGTCATACCTGAGTAAAACTTAAATATTGTGTATTTTTTTAAATGATGGCAAGTGGCAATCCTAGTTTGCTCAATAGCTGGAGATAGGGGCATCCTAGAGAGGTACCTAAGTGGCGTGATCTAAGAGTGGCACGGAAGTCGGGACACAAACCAAGATAATCGAGTGCAAACCCATTTCGGGTATATCATACCCGATTTCATAGCAAACGTAGCATTTTGGCTAATTATCATAAAGCTGGGTATCCACTTGCGCAGCCTCGTTACGAGCTGCCTCATCCTGAAGGTGCCGCGGGAAGTTCAGTAGAATATAAGAAAAGAGATGTTTGATTTTGGGCCAGTTCTATGTACACTACATAGGTAAATAGGAAAAAAATAAGGGAATATCATAAAAATACGAAAAAAATAATTTGAAGAAGGGTACATGCGTACAAAAATGATTAATTGAAGAGTTTTTTATTGCGAGAACACTATTTTTAGGGCGGCCATGACAGTTGTTTTGACTTGACTTTTGACGTAGTAGACAGTTTTACGAAGAGACGTCGTCTTGAATGTCATACGTCTTTCTTTGTCAAAAGTCATGTCATTGATAAAATGACATTATTTAGTTAATTTTGATCTGATTCGCCATGTTTTATTTTACTTTGTGTTGCTCTCCTTGACGAAGTTAATTTAAATGTACATGGAAACAAAGTGAAATTAAACAAAATAAAGAATAGGAAACGGTTACTATAATATTATGTAGCTATATTTACATATACTGTACGTAGGGCTGGCCCAGGCCTCATACATTTCTTGAACATCTCTTTTCGCATAATTTATTTTTTAATTATGTCACTAAATATTCCCCCAGATCATAGATGCGGGGCTGCTCATAATATGTTTGGAGCATGCAAAATATTTTAGCGAAAATTGTGCACAGTAGTGATTAGTCATATTTTCAATTAAAAGTAATAATATCATATAATTTTCAAACAGGAAAGGTCTCAACATATTTTAGTTTTTAATTGAGTTACATTCCAAAGAACGATAATTTCGTTAAATTTTAAATAGTTTGTTAACCTTGAAACTTTTGGAGCTATAATTACATAGTGAAAGAAACCCTTAAATAAATAATATTAATGTTATAATTGAGAATTTTTTCATTTATTTCTATTAATTTATTAAATATTGTGCAAAACTTAATCAACAAAATATCAATTATAATAATATTATAAATATTATGGCACTTTGAATTTTGGGTATGTCATACCCCACCTCATAGTTGTTGCAACCTTTTTGCACCTCATTCACGCCGGGTTTACCTAACCTAGCGTTCCACTAGCACGGTCAGAACGAATATTTCGTTATTTTCATTCACATTCTGTTTCTTTAGCGCCACTATGATCGTTCGTAACTGTTTTCACCCCTGTTCCACACGCAACTGTCATCTGTCAAAAACTGTTAAAAACGCTAAGAATGATCACAACATTTCGCTAATTTTTACCCAGCTCCCTACTTGGGTTAAAATTAGCACTTTTTGACGTTTTCAACATCAGCTGTGATCAGCTGTCAGTTGTTCCACTAGTCACAAAAAATGCTAAAAACGACATTTTCGAAATTTTCAATATTATCGTTATTTCGCTAAAGAAACACCATTTTGTGGTAGAAATTATCGTAGCGTTTTGGGCAAAATAAGTGCCGTGTGGAACACGCTATAAATAGCAAAATATAAACTGTGCCTACCTCTGCTTTAGATAATATTAAAATATTAATTATTATTGTAGGTATAAAGTTTTATTATACCTAGTTGTGTATTTCTATTTGTCAGCTCAGTAACATGTTTTTTATTACATATTCCGTAGTTGAGGGGCTGTACAAATAAAGCCTTTGACATAACATAAAAGTGTTAAACGAATTACAATTCTCTTTACATTTTAGTGACCAGTAACGGAGTAACAGTTTTAAATTGTAATTTCTGTATTCTATAGGAAAGTTTTCCGGTATTTCATTTGTTTTTTATTTACTTATTTTATTTATCACATTTATTCTGCTCTTTTATGGATTTCTGGGATGAAGGAAAGTAGCTGTAGTCTAGAATTAGATATCCTAATTCAGGATCCTAGTAAGTACAACCCTTTTTGACTTGGGAGAGCCATGATTCGGCGAGAATGGGACGTCTCGACTGGATAAATACCACGGCCTTACCGAAAACCGGCGTGAAATAACGCTAGTGTTGTATTTCACCGTGTGATTAAGGTTACCGAAGGCCTTAAGCCTAAAGAATTTTGAAGCCGTAACGCAAATACGCAATACTAGAGGAGTTATACCAACTTAAGTTACATGTGTAGGTACCTAAGTTATAACTCCAGTGTTGAGTGTCCATGGGCAGCGGTAATCGCTTACCATCAAGCGAACATTCTGCTCGTTTCCTGCTCTATAATCCATTTCATAAAAAAGCCTAGGTACTAGACCTAAAATCAAATTAGTACCAGCCTAATTTTCGAACACCTGACCTTTTTAAGTGTCTATAAAAAGGCAATTGAAATAAAAAGCCAGACAGCTGAATACAGAAACGTATAACCGTTCATATTAATATAAAACTGAGAACCAGACCTCACGGAGATATTAAAAACCTTTTTCATATAAAATAAAATTCAGAAAAATAATTACTTTTAGTCCGACTTTATGGTCATTACTTTCTTTGTCCAATAAGTAACATCGGGTTGAAAATTAAATTACTTTTGAAAGATTTGGCGCAATTTTTCCGATTGTGGAATTTTGCGATCCGCTTTTGACGTTTGCCACATCTCGTTTCGATGCAAATTCACGGACTTTCGGACAAATTACATGACTGATCGCATTTTTAAGGCTCCCACAGACGAGAGGCCGATCGTTTCAGTTAGTACTGACGTCAGTTCGGCCTAACCGGATTCGAGCACACACACGGAAAAAATAGCATCCGACCAAACTAGGGTCGCCACCCGTACTTTATTATAAAGTATAGGCAAGCGGACTGATTTTTTATTATTTCATAAATGAATAGTACCTACTCTTAACCCGTGAGAAGGCGCGCCCTAAAAAGTTACACGAGTAGGCGCACGTATAGCAAAATGCTCACGTCCTTCAAATTACTTTTTCGTGGGGAAAAAAAGTAATTATATTACAACTTTTGCCATTATAATAAATTAAAAGTCTTATTTTATTGAAATAGAATGTTTTATTAAATAACTAATATTAAACTAAAAATGTTATAAACTTTGGCCTCAACTTTTGGTTAGTCTTTAGAAAACAGACAAAAATAAAATAATTACAACAAAAATTGGAATGTCTAATTATTCCATGAGATCTTGGGATATGTGTCTCTCATAACATATACGGCACATAAACATCAAATGCTCGGTGTAGAGTAATTTACTGCACAAAGTGCATCCATTTTGAACGCCTATTTTTTCATTCTCTATTTCATCATTTTTTCTTTTTCATCGGAAGACTGTTCAGTATCGGTTTCGTGCGGGCTGTGAATGACTGAACAGTCGCTTTCTACGTCATCTACTTGATTCTAGACTGTATTTTCAGGAATTGTCGACTTCTTCAGAATCGGGCTCTTCTAGTCAAGCACAAATTTTAGAGGTTTGTCGGTCATCCATTTTAGACTTTGTATGCTAAAAATAGCTAACAGAATATTAAAACAATAAATCCAATAAATTTGTTAATATTTATATACAAAAAATGAGATTAGTATAAAAATATTTTTCATTTACTAAAAATACTTACGCGAGTAGGCGCGCAATGAGCAAAATGCCGCGCTTCACGATGCATTGCGCTCGGACGTGGACGCAGCGGCACTGAACGGCACCGGAGTAACGTCAGGGCCCAGGGGGGAGAGGGTGAATAGTTAGGAAGGTACTGTGAAGATTATAGTGCCCCGTACTAATCAAAATAAACTGCAAAAAATTTTTGCTAGCGCGCCTTCTCACGGGTTAAATATGAGTAACTTCTCAGAAGAAACCGTATATCAAAAGGTACAGCGATTTGTATACAAAATTTCGCGAGTCTCGTAAAAACGCTCCATACTAAACTTAACCTACAAGTGACGTCACTTGTAGGTTAAGGTGTATGAAGTATACGGCCGCAGGAATATATTTGTAAATATCTCCGATATTTGTGCGTTTAAGTTCATACTTACCATAATGAATGTTTTTGTATATGATGTAAGTAAACTAATGATGTAGGTTTTGTTTACCAATTTCGCAAAAAAGATTTAAAAAAAATTGGTACTTTTTAAATGTATTTAATTAGTAAACTACACATAAAATAATATTTTTTTTAGATTTACCAAGTAGTAATGCCATAATATTTCTGAATATATTAATGAAACTAAATATTTCAGATGTAGCCCGATCCCCTATTGTACGTTATTTCAGGTAATTGTACTCTATACTTCATGAGAATACTAAAGAACACGAAAATACTTTATTTTCACGATTTGGTATCTTTAGGATTTTGAAAACTTTAGTCATAATATTATGATTTTTTTCGTACATATAGCGAAATACATCGATTGCTCAATCGATGTCGATTGCATGTTAAGATAATTGAAAATATAAATCTGCAAAAACTTAATGTAGATATGGATGATCTATATAAAAAAAATATACAAATAATATTGTTTTTTTCTTTCGAAACGTTATAAAATAAGAGTGATTTCAATTGCTTGGCGACTTGGAACTTTCTTCAGGCCCGTCGGACTTTTTGCAAAATCATGTCTTGGGTTCGAATCCCGGTCAGACAAATATTTTCGTGACAGTATAAGTATTTTAACCAACGAAAAAATCGGAGGAGGTTCTCAATGCAATGCGTATATTTAATTTATGTATGATTATACTGTCTTATCGTATTTACTAGTTAGGTACTAATAAAACTCCGAGCAAACCTCGATTCCCGGGTCTTTGAAACGAGGTTGACCGTCGAAATTTTGAAGTTGAAGTTGCCTACAGCTATATGATCGAATAAGACCGGCAACCGAGTGAGTCGTCTGATGATAAGCGATCATCTCACAGTGCCTACTAGACCCGCAACACTAGAGGAGTTGCAAGTCAGCCTAAGGGTGAATTCACACCGAAACAAAACGATATGCGACGTGGCGCTACATTTTTAAGATAGCTATTCAAAATTGAGCTTTATTCATTACACAAGCTATACAAACATTGTAACAATTCAAATGTCAGGTTGTACCGCACTGCACAGCGCACGTTCACACAGTGTTCAATCTCGATCAAAAATCGGACATCGTCTTTTTATCGGTTAATTCGAAAGAGTACTTAAGTATAAATATCCGAGTAAAACACCCATGAAGCTCGCTTGCATAGTTTTAAAATTATCTCGAAGTGAAAATTCGTATCCCGCATTGATAAAAAAGTGAAAAAACGTTTTAATTAAAAATTCTTAAGCAATAGCCAAAAATATGTTATACATTATTTAAAGAACATACAAAAAGCTACATTTTGAACCCTTTTCAAGTCGGCTGTGACTTATGGGGGCCATAAAAACAAAGAAAATCGAATTTTAGTTTTTATTTTTTCCTGACTAATTTTCGCAAAAGTTGCACCTAGAATTTACATTAAAAGGAAGCTAGTAGTCATCACTACCACTGGTAAAATAATCAAATTCTAAAGAGGTGGAGAATCGTAGAAAAATGGTTTTGAAAAAATGCGGGATGCGCGGGATTCATCTTTAGAAAATTATATACTTTTTCGATACAGAAACTTCTTTTGGACTGTTCAGAACTTGAATAAGAACAATAAAAATGGATAATATAGATAAAATGTCACATTTAAACCCTTTTTAGCGTATAAAATAAAAACTGGTTATACAATTTTAGTAATTATTTTTTTCTGAGCAAGTTCCGCTGAAGTAGCAGATTTAACTAACATTTATCTAAAGCTAATACACGCTACTACTATGCTAAGTTCGTTAAATTGGAGCAAGTGAGCTAACAAGTTGCCGTAATATCTTAAAATACTACCATTGCCTTAGTATATTTTTAAAATGTGTGTTTTTGTATATAAAAATATAGATCGTTTCTTTACTAAAAATTGTAGCTTAGCTATTAAAAGCAGCAGAGATGAACATAAGCTAGTTATTCCTTACCAAAGAATTAACATCTTTAGCAGAAATGCGTACTGTATGCATGGACCTAGGAATAACAACAGGACCGAGTACTGTGAGCAAAAAAACGAGCCGAGCAAGAGGTTGGAAGAGAGGCCGTGTGTCTCTTTCTAGGAGGGTGACAATAATATTTTCTGCTGTGTGGACAAACTGCAAAGCTGTGTGAGACAAATTGTGAAATGAATGACATACAGCTGAGGCTTTTAAAAGTCTATGAAATTGAATAGTGTAAAATCATGAAGGTTTGAAGTGACGGCTGCATTAATATGTAACATTTTTTTATGTAATTCTCTGCCTTACTTAAACACTATTGAGCCATTTTAGTCGCATTTCTTCATTGTTGAGAAATCTATAAAAACTGTATAAAATTATCATTAAAGGCCTTACTCGACTTCACACGTTTTTTTTCTCAGTACTTACTACGATCCTAGGCGAGTCGCTACTGACTAGTTTATAAACTAGTCAGTAGCGACTGACGTTATTAAGAGTTATAACTTTTGTTATAACAAAAGTTATAACTCTTAATAACGTCAGTTGCTTTAATGTAAACACTTTTATACTAGAACTAGCTGTCCCGACAAAGTTGTTCTGCCTTAACTATGAACTGAAATTTCTCACCGTTTAAACCTTCCCTGAACTGATATGATTATTTTAAGATCAAAATTAGCCAAATCGGTCAAGCCGTTCTCGAGTTTTAGCAAGACTAACGAACAGCTCGCTCGGCTCGGATTTGCCTCTATGAGACGTGCATTGTGAAATACACTCTATTACCAAGGTAATACAGTTCTTTTTAACAATTACAAAATTCGGAGTCTTACTAGATGCATTACTGTATGGCAGTTCGCATCTATAACAAACTATCTAACTATTTTAAAGGACTAACAACACAAAGATATAAAAGTGAACTAAACACCTGGCTCCTCATCAAAATGTATTATTCAATTATAGACGGGTCGCGCTAGGCGTATTCGAGGTGGTAAGTGGAAAAAATTCTAAAGTCGCTGAATTTTTGTGTGTTGATAAAGTAGTCCCTGGGGAGCTTATCATTAAGTTTTGTGCCATTTCTGCCCACTGCGTTTTCAGCAATTCCATTATTTGTGGTTGATTTTTTTATATGGCGATAAAAGTGGCAATATTGATTTAAAGTTTAAAATATTAATGGTATCTTAACTGGGACAGCTTCTAGAGTATGGAGACTTAATTTGCGTCGTTTTCGTCCAGTAAAAAATGACTTAGGGTCATTTTTTGAAAACAGTACCGGCAAAAATTCTAAAGTGTGATAAACGGCTATTTTCTGTTTAAGACCACTAAAATAGGCCTAATTCCAAATTTTGTGCCACATTAAGCGACTGCGATTCGAGAAATTAAGTTTTTTAGTTTCCATAAGCTAAAAGCGCTCCAAAAACACATAATCGTTACATAAAGTTCACGTATTCAATATTATTAAGTCATAAAAAATCTATATTCCAAGTTTGTGCCTTTTTCATGGAGGGTTTAAATAATAAAATGCAAAAATAATATTATTATAATATGCGGTCGAAGTATTGTGGAATATTCGCATTACAACTAACACATTACACATATAATACGTAAATGTGTGTGATAAAAAGTCATTCATTCGACTACATTTAAAAAAATTTATATTTCGCATTTTACAGCGATTACAAAATTTAAACATGCTTTTGCCCGCAACTTTGTTTGCGTAGCACGAATGACGAAGATGAATGTAATTGTCGCCTGATTTTATACAATACATAAATGCACAATAAAATTTGATATCCGATAGGCTTCCACATGAAACTTCGGTTATCTAACACCAAAAAAATTACAATTTCAAATACCTAATTTTAGTTCTTGAAATTAGTCGTTTAACCGAATAGTCTCTTCAGCTACATCATATTTATTGTATATATAGTATTATTTAATAAAAAATAAATAAATTATTTCAACGCTTGAATTTTATACGTAGGTTAGGAATACATGTTTCTAATACTCGTGGTTAAGGACTTATTTATTAGGTTATTAATTGATTGTAATAATTTATATAATTAAATACATTTTACAAACCAACAAAATAATATTTGTATATATTGTTATTCATCCCGCTGACAATTTTATATCTAGGGGCACGGCAGAGCCCCGCCAAGTCGAGCCTAGTGAAACATCAGAGCACTACGTACGAATGTGGACCGATCCTTGTACTGCTTTTCGATATATGTTTACTATGTCTAGCATTAATTTATAATAATGTTAGTCTTATAAAATAATTGATTTATAATACCTAACGTTAGTCTTAATTTAATTTGTAATTTTATTATAATTTTTAATTAGTATTATAAAAAGCATTAATTTGTGAAACTGGAAATAAAAGGTTTTTTATTTTTGAATTTTTATTTATTTATTATTGCTTGTTAGTTTTATGTTAAAACTAGCTGGTGCCCGCAGCTCCGCCCGCGTAGGTACAGTAAGTAGTATTAGAAGCTATGATTTTTTTATCTTTAAGTTATTTTGTTTTTTGTATAACTGACCTTTGAATTACATCAATTTTAAACTTTGCTTGCCTTTTTGGGAACACTCCTTGACTTTTTATTTTTTTAAAGTCTCACGTTACGCAGCCACGGAAAAATTAACTACAAATAATCGAATTGCTGAAAAGGCAATAGGCAGACATGGCACAAAACTTAATTATTAACTCCCTAGGGACTACTCTATCAACTACATATAGGTACAGAAAAAATTCAATAACATTAGAATTTTTCCACTTCCCACTAATAAACAGCTAGCGCGATCCGTCTAATGAGTCAAAATGCATAGCTTGAGCGTTTCGTTACTTCATGAGCTTTTGCATAAGGCACACCCCACACTAGCAATATTCAAGCGTCGTCGTTGTGCCAGAACATTGTGTCCGCTAACAGAAAAGCTATGAACAGTGACTAAAATATTTTTTATCTTAAGCCTATTTTCTACTTTACGAGTTTGTAAATTCAAGCTTTATAGAGTTAGAGAACGTAGAGTGGAGTCAGAAGGTTCTAGACGAGATCTGAAGACATTTTTTATTGGCGAGTCATAATATTATGGTCTCGTCTTGGCATCATTAAACATGAAATAAATATTAAATTGAAATTATAAATTTTGCATTTAGAACATTATTACTTGTCAAGTTGTCACATAAATTGTCATTTCATTTTGTCGTATTAATATGAAACTTGGGCCCCTCCCCGCGTGGCGAGAGGCCCGCACCCCGTATTCGCCATTGATACATGATAAAAGTTGGTTTTTTACATTCTAATAAAAAATCCCGCGGATAAACATGATTAAACTTATAGAAAGTGTTTTGTAACACCATAATCATCATATAGATATGAACTCTACTAACTAAAAGTTTCATTAGTAGTTTTTATAGCGAGTTTGAGGAAAAATAATGGAATATCTTTATACGAAATTGCCGAATGTGGCACAACTTTCTTACAGACTCAGATATTACACACTCTGAACAGTTTTTTAAGATTAGTCAGACATTAGAATAGTTGTGGGCCTGGTGGGACCATGTTTTATATAGTAGCCGAATACCAGAAAAACCCTGGTTGGATACGACTCAAACTGCATATGTGCATCGGTTACTCTTTCCTTAATATCGTGAAAGTAAAATTTTTAGCTATAATTTACTTTTGGGCCAATATCCATGAAAGACACAAAAACCTAAATTGCTACAAACGCAGCCATCCAAAATGGCACAAAATCAAATTTTAGACTAAGAAGAAGGTCCGGAAACTATATGCAAAAAATAAAAGACTTTAGAATTTTTGCACCCTCAAAACTTATCCAGACCCGTCTATTAATGAATTCTTCGACGACAAAAATATTGAATTATAAACAATGTAATTTTTCCATTGATAATAATCATATCACTTGTACCTAAATATTGTATATTAAAAGTAATGTGACATTGTAATTATTCTGTTTTGATTTTTACATTTATTAGCATTTATTTACTAGGAAAATGGTACAATAAGGCATTTTACATTTCCACATATTCTACTACATGCATAGTGTGCAAATAGGTAAATGTTAGTTATTTTAATTAGTCATGAATTTTAAGTGATTACCTTTTATTATAAAATTATCAAGAAAATAAAAATAAGTAACAAAATATGTCAGTACATAACGATTACAATTCAATAATTAATACATTACAAACAGTGGATACAAAAAATTGGATAATAATCAGAAACAAAATAGAATCAATGCATTTAAGTCAGGAAAATAATACGCTTTATATAATTACCAAATCAAATTTCAAAACAGAATAATTACAATGTCACATTACTTTTAATATACAATAGTTAGGTACAAGTGATATGATTATTGTCAATGGAAAAATTACATTGTTTATAATTACAATATTATTGTCGTCGAAGAATTCAATAATTGAATAATACATTTTGATGAGGAGCCAGGTGTTTAGTTCACTTTTATATCTTTGTGTTGTTAGTCCTTTAAAATAGTTAGGTAGTTTGTTATAGATGCAAACTACCATACAGTACGCATTTCTGCTAAAGATGTTAATTCTTTGGTAAGGAATAACTAGCTTATGTTCATCTCTGCTGCTTTTAATAGCTAAGCTACAAATTTTAGTAAAGAAACGATCTATATTTTTATATACAAAAACACACATTTTAAAAATATACTAAGGCAATGGTAGTATTTTAAGATATTACGGCAACTTGTTAGCTCACTTGCTCCAATTTAACGAACTTAGCATAGTAGTGGCGTGTATTAGCTTTATATAAATGTTAGTTAAATCTGCTACTTCAGCGGAACTTGCTCAGAAAAAAATAATTACTAAAATTTTATAACCAGTTTTTATTTTATACGCTAAAAAGGGTTTAAATGTGACATTTTATCTATATTATCCATTTTTATTCTTCTTATTCAAGTTCTGAACAGTCCAAAAGAAGTTTCTGTATCGAAAAAGTATATAATTTTCTAAACATGAATCCCGCGCATCCCGCATTTTTTCAAAACCATTTTTCTACGATTCTCCACCTCTTTAGAATTTGATTATTTTACCAGTGGTAGTGGTGACTACTAGCTTCCTTTTAATGTAAATTCTAGGTGCAACTTTTGCGAAAATTAGTCAGGAAAAAATAAAAACTAAAATTCGATTTTCTTTGTTTTTATGGCCCCCATAAGTCACAGCCGACTTGGAAAGGGTTCAAAATGTAGCTTTTTGTATGTTCTTTAAATAATGTATTAACATATTTTTGGCTATTCCTTAAGAGTTTTTAATTGAAACGTTTTTTCACTTTTTTATCAATGCGGGATACGAATTTTCACTTTGAGATAATTTTAAAACTATGCAAGCGAGCTTCATGGGTGTTTTACTCGGGTATTTATAATTAAGTACTCTTTCGAATTAACCGATAAAAAGACTATGTCCGATTTTTGATCGAGATTGCACACTGTGGTTCAGTGTATGACTGATATGTCATATGAAACGTGTACGGTCATTCAGGGTAACTTTGAATCACGAGGGTAACCTTGACAGTTTGTTCACAAAATTCTTTTCTATTGTTTTATGTGGGAAACAATTGGCGCTTAAAATTTAATAACAATTCGTGTAGGTACGTAACATACTTCGTAAACGAAATCTAAAAAAAAAGCAGCTGTCAAGAGAAGATAATACCAAAAACTTTTGTTTTGGGTAATGGGTAAAAATCAGTGCAAAACTTTGTTTAAAAATCTCGTTAACTTTGCTGCTATCAAGGTATATAAAAACATATTTAAATGTAATAACTTTATGGTTTTTTTGACTTGTCTATGACCCCACTGCATCAATATTTAATAAAAACATAAATTATTGTCACTCTGAAGCTGTAAATTAATTAAAAGTTAGTTTGTGTCAAAGTTACCCAAGTTAGGTGGTAACTTTGACACACGACAAAATTGCCAGTTTTTAATATAATTAGTCATTTTTAAAGACGTTTTATAACTTTATAGCATGAAAACCAACCTGAGAGCACAGATTAACTAAACTCTTTTGACTAATTCTTAACATAGTAAAAGTTTAGTAGTTTTAAAAAATATGTCGATGATGATTCAAAGTTACCCTGATTGACTGTATCTTTTTGTGTAGTACCCTTTGATTAATTATTACATAGATACGTTATATCCTTACAAAACTGACAATATTTCTGTGTCAGACACACATTGAGAAGGGACGCGTGTCAATGTGTCAACGTCGCATAGTAATACAAAACACGCTATTACTCGCGGAGCACACTAACCAATATTAGCCCGACTCGGGCCAATTCGAGTCTTCATTTTTACGCGTTTATAACATATCTACCTCTTTTTAATATTATATATCTATGGTAGTACCTAAATAAAGTTCAAGTCGCGATGTGAACTAACCCTTATACTCACTCGGCGAAACATAAATCAAGTGCCAATTTTACATGCCGCTCCAGAATAGAATAGAATAGAATAGAATAGAATAGAATAGAATAGAAATCTTTATTTGCAAAAATATGGTACAGTAAGATGGTACAGTATTGATTGTCACACATATTCTGTCGCATTTATCTCGACGTGCAAATGTTCAATTCATGAAATTAAAATTAAACCAGAGTTATCATTTAAAAACAAATTATTATACAATTAATATTAAATTAATCAGATATTTAAAACATTAACAAGCTTATTTATTTAAAATAGTATAAAGTCATTATCCGTCATACATATCTACATAATTTTTATGTCAATAGTATTCATTTCATAATTAAATAATTAAAAAACACAATAACATTAATTGGACATCAGGTACATAATATTAGCTCATTTTATTTGAATGTCAATTTCATTAAATTATTATATTGTCAGATAAGTAATCATTCACGTCATAATACATTTTGGATAATAACAATTTAAACAGTTCAATTTTAAATTTTTTTAACGTAAAGTCCTTAAGTCTTGTTGGTAGTTTATTATAAATTTTTATAGCGAAGCAATAAGCATTTTTACTACAGATATTTATTCTTTGTTCAGGTATACAAATTTTGTTACGGTGCCTGCAGCTTTTGGTAGCTGTGTCGGTTTTCCTAGAATAGAAGTCATTACAGTATTTATGGACAAAGATGCAGATTTCTAGTATATAGAGGCACGGTAAGGGAAGTATGCAATATTTTTTAAATAATGGTTTACAGCTATCTAGGACATTAACTCCACAGGCGGAACGAATACATTTTTTTTGTGCCCGAAATGCGCGTATAAAGTCAGTAGAATTACCCCATATTATCAGGCCATACCGTAAGACAGACGCAACGTAACCATGGTATGCTAACAATGCAGCTTTCTCAGACACAGATTGTCTGACATTTCTTAGCACGTAAATAAATTTTTCTAATTTGAGGCATATTTTGTCAATATGCTCTTTCCAAGTGCAATGACGATCGACAAATAAGCAGTGACAAATAACCAGTTGAGCCGTCCCATCCGTACTTAGGGTTACCATGGGTTGAAATTGAATAGCCGTTTGCAAGTGTAAACAAAATGCTGATTTCTGTTAAAAAGTCCGGTCTTTGGTCGAAGATAAAACTAAATAGATTAAAACTACGTTTGAGTATCGTTTATTTGCACATAATAATTAATTCTCACACAATATGATTTCTCAAACATCTGACTTATGGACTCCCGTAAAATTGTAACAACCGTTAGATTGTAAAATAACTAACGAGATTGTAAAAATATCTGTCTCATCAAGATCTCAGTAGTAAATACTTGTCATCTATTCTAGAAGATATTCGATAAGACTTGAAATTGATGTGATCCGTTCAATAAACCTTTGTGAGAATTTTTTCATTTATTAAAAACTAAAATATTTTGGCGTATATTATAGATTCTAACACTATTATAGATTTCAATTTGTCGAAGGAAATTAATTTATCAGTGATAGATTAAAACATGTTGGTAAAATAGATTAAATATGCTGGCAAAGGAAATGAAACTTGATTGCAAAGGAAATTGAATTGCAAGTCCATCTACGAGTATGAACACGAATTAATAAAATATGCAATTTAAATTAGACGGCCGTTAATTACAATTATTACATCCATGTATGTATATTTGACGACCTCTGTGCTCAGTGGTTAGCGGGTTGTCACTCCAGCCGGAGGTTCGAACCCGCCGGAGAACAAAAAGTTATGTGTTCTTGGGTCACGGATACGTATTTGGTATTTTTTTTTTTATGAAATATGGGGGCAAACGAGCAAACGGGTCACCTGATGGAGAGCAACTTCCGTCGCCCATGGACACTCGCAGCATCAGAAGAGCTGCAAGTGCGTTGCCGGCCTTTTAAGAGGGAATAGGGTAATAGGGGAGGGTAGGGAAGGGAATAGGGTAGGGGATTGGGCCTCCGGTAAACTCACTCACTCGGCGAAACACAGCGCAAACGCTGTTTCACGCCGGTTTTCTGTAAGCCCGTGGTATTTCTCCGGTCGAGCCGGCCCATTCGTGCCGAAGCATGGCTCTACCACGTAAAAACTTATATACTTATATACTTACTTATATACTTACTTATATACTTACTTATATATACGTATACAAATAAAAACTTAAATACATGTATATTATAAAAGTATTCAATATATTTCCGTTGTCTGGTAGTTGGTACCTACTCTTAACACAAGTTCTTCGAGAACTTACCACAGGGCCAGATTGACGTGGTGTGAAACGTCCATAGATATTATATTGTACAGTAAGGGAAAATAAACGTTTAGTAGTTGATCTTTCTTGTTAGTTGTTCTATATCTACACTAATATTATAAAGAGGAAAACTTTGTTTGTATGTTTGTTTGTTTGTTTGTTTGTTTGTAATGAATAGGCTCAAAAAGTACTGGACCAATTTCAAAAATTCTTTCACCATTCGAAAGCTACATTATCCACGAGTAACATAGGCTAAATTTTATTTTGGATAAAAATAGGGTTCCGTAAGATATTTGGATTTTTCGGACACAAGGTGTAAAAAATCAACCAGAAAAGTTACTTATTTTGCGTACGCTGCCTAAACTATAAAAGATAGAACCATAAAATGTTCTAATTAATTGTAGATCTTATAAATATCTACAAAAAAGTCCGCGACACACTATACCTATCTATGTCGAGTGAGGCACAACAACCATTTTTTTATTTAGAAATCTTGAATTTTTTTTGGACTACATTTAAATGCGTTTATTTTACTCATGTTATTAATCCTTATCAAAATAAATTATTTCATCACTAAGTACAGTTTATGTAGATAATATTTGGTCTTTGAATGATTAAAATTGGACGTTTGGTTTTGAAGTTATGGTGAAATTAAAATATTACGATTTCTGCTGCACGGCCCGTTGCGAAGTGGGTGACATACTGTAGTATTAGTATCAGTATTGTACCCGTGCGAAGCCGGGGCGGGTCGCTAGTCTATTATATTTTGTGAATAAGCTCCGTTACTCAAAATGAAAAACGGAAACCTTTTAACTTGCACTTCTGACTTTTCTGAGAACTTAGGGTCTGAAAAAATAAAAAACAAGTGTCTGATCAATGATTTATTGTAAATATATGAATTATTTTGATATTAAAAGATCTAACCCTTTTGCCTTAATTGGTCGTTTTGATCACAAATACAAAATATATCGTTTCAATAGTCCAATACATAAACTGAGTAACATTTTAATTTTTAAGGCCTCCCCCACATTACGCGTGCGCGTTCCTCGGGTGTGTCAGCGTGCGGGCGTTGCTCGCGCCACTCACACGCCCGAGAAACGCACACGCCTTATGTGGGGTCAGCCTAAGGTAAGTTCACACTTGAGCACAACGTGATAAAAAGCATCACCCAACATAATTCGCTGCGACAAACACGGTAGAGAAGAGTATATTAACAGTAGGTGTTGGATAGAGTCGAGACGGTGTCAAAGCACGACACAGTTCTTAATGTGCATTGTGCATGTCGCTTTTTGCCACCTTATCACAAAGGGAAAGGTGTCTTTACATACGACATAAAATATCTGGGTCAGTACTCAGTAGTGTCGCCAAGTGTGTAAGCACCTTAACAATTTTTCAAAAATTTGCAGTAAGATTTTTTAAGAATTAAACAAAAGTTATCGGTATGGCCAGGTATATGCTAGGTACAGTCATCTATGCAACCACATTTCGACCTTATCCCCATGTCAATAAGGTTCAAAATGGTACGCTAATGGCCCTCTACTGTACCATCGTGAAAGTAGGCAAAGATTTGCTCGCTAATTGCTAAATTTCAAATTCGACTAATATCACACAATTAAACCAGCTGAATATGTTAAGTTTGGATCGCATTGTATGGTTGTTATTAGAATAGCAAACGAAAACATTTATATCAAAGAGGATTCACAAATTTGTGATATTTGACAGCTGGCACGACAGTTTGGCACGACAGATCCGACCTTAATACGTCGCGTCGCCTGGTGACAGAAATAACAGCTTCAATAACACTTCCGCCACCAGATGACGCTTTGTGCGAGTCGGGTCGCCCCCTATCGGCAGAAAAAATATCAAATACCCTCATTTCAATAATTGCAAAATAAGAATTTCCAGTTTTTTTTGCATCAATTAGGTCGCTGCCTCGAGTTTCGCGGTGAGCGGCGCAGCGTCGGGCAGTGACAGCAGCGGCGACGGAGTTTTGCCGGGAACGTCAATCAGCAATGTTCTGTTTTTTTTCTACATTTGTGTTATTTCGGTTTTTTAATGTGTAATATTGGTAGAATATTAACCGTTACTTTTTCGTTGACTTGCAAAAGTGTGGGCAAGTGATACAACTACAAAATGCGTGCTAAATTGGGTTTCCTGCCAAAATTGCCTACAAACTTTCAATAAGCGTCTACCACTCTACTAAATCGACTGACTTGACTCATTGAATACCCCGACTATTTATTTGGACTTTGACTAGACTTTAGACTTGACGATTTAGAAATACGGTGATGAAAATTTGAACGAATATTCTATTTCGTCTTTTTTACTTAACACTGGCAAATGGTTATAAGCCGACGCCAAATATAAACTAAAAAAAAGGTAGTGACTATGGCGCCCGCATGCGCGCATTGCCGCTGCTGTCACTGCCCGCCGCCGCGCGAAATCGAGGCAGCGGCCTTATAGCAAATAACCGATGATCATGATTTCGTGCACAAGTATCGTTAAAATATTAATCGATTGATGAAATGTTTCACATTTAAGTACGTCTCAAAATTATTTAATACATTGTTCACATATCTAAAACTCCACACATCCAAAACCAAACGTGTAACGTCACTAAAAACAATTGATAAGTTCATTAGATAAGATCACACAAACAAACACACCTAATAGTCTAAGATCCGGCTGCAGAATTAGTATGTAAATAGTTAAAATAAAATAGTTAGCCCAATCCCCTATCCTATTCCCTTCCCTACCCTCCCCCATTACCCTATTCCCTCTTAAAAGGCCGGCAACGCACTTGCAGCTCTTCTGATGCTGCGAGTGTCCATGGGCGACGGAAGTTGCTTTCCATCAGGTGACCCGTTTGCTCGTTTGCCCCCTTATTTCATAAAAAAAAAAAAAAAGTTAAAAGTGAAATAGTTAAAAGTGTTCATTCCTAAGAGATGACAGTAGCCTTTATGCAGATCGCCAATAAAAATGTGCCAGCTACTTGATCTCATAAAAATTATAATAACAAAATGCAAGCTGTAAAAGTAAATGTACCGCTCATAATAATATTATTACCCCCTTACTAATAAACGCCGTGTAAGCTTTGAATAGTTATACAGTGTTTTGTCTCCTTCTATCGAATTCAAAATGTCACTTGTGTGATGTGAACAAAACACTGTATAACTATTCAAAGCTTAAGGAGGTTAGTATTTAAAAAAAAATGTTATCAATTTACTACCTGATAATATTACTAATCCTTCACCGAATCCCATACTATAAAATCTATTGCTAAAGTAGTAAATAGTGCCTTCTTAGTGCCAGAATATTGAATTAATTTTAGTCTAATGTTATGATTGTGAATAAGTAAATACTAGCCACGACGTAGAATGGACCAAAATGTATTTGACTAATAACAATATTCCCTAGATAATTTTACAAAATGTTTGCCTGTCGTCCCCATGAGTTTTTTTTTTTTTTTTTGTGGTCGCGACAGGAAAAACTGCACTGTAAAAATAGCTTTACGCTTATACACTAGATCTAAAAATCGTGTAGAGTTGTCGCGACCACAAAAAATCTCTCGTGGGTGTAAGCTTTCTTTGATGTAAGAAAAAAAAGGGTATAGAATTATGCTCCAATTATAGACTGTTATATTACATACCGTGTGCAATGTCGGTTATTACATATTTGTCATTAGTATATAATTTGTCAAAATCATTAAAATTTTAGTATGTCGTAGATATTAGTTATATAGTTTAAAAATACCACTTAAAGTTTAGGTAAATCAATGAATTTTGTTTAGTTTAATTCTCTGCATGCAAAATTATAATTAGGTATTTACTGTTTTTGCTAAACAGTCATTGCTTTTAGCAATACTTGTTATTGTTGAAAACAAGCTACACATTATAATAGTAATTATTTTAAGATAAATTGGTACCTATATTTAAAAATTAAAGTATTTTTTACATAAAAATAAATGTAATGTGTTCAAAAATATTTATACTTAAGTAATAATTATTATTCGCCGATTAATTACCTCATCAATGTGTGTTAAAACAAGATTTACTATGTAGGAAAATGATACGTACCTAGCATTATTTATTTAATATATAGTTATAATTAGTCGCTAATTCACAAAATAGGTGTATAATTCTTCAAAATTAAAATAACGAGTATTTCGGTTTGCAGTACATACAATTAAATAAACATAAGGACGCTGCCTCAAAAGAGATGTTTGATTTTGGGCCAGTTCTATGTACACTACATAGGTAAATAGGAAAAAATATGGGAATATCATAAAAATACGAAAAAAAATATTTGAACAAGGGTACATGCGTACAAAAATGATTATTTGAAGAGTTTTTTATTGCGAGAACACTATTTTTAGGGCGGCCATGACAGTTGTTTTGACTTGACTTTTGACGTAGTAGACAGTTTTACGAAGAGACGTCGTCTTGAATGTCATACGTCTTTCTTTGTCAAAAGCCATGTCATTGACAAAATGACATTCTTTAGTTAATTCTGATCTGATCCGCCATGTTTTATTTTACTTTGTGTTGCTCTCCTTGACGAAGTTAATTTAAATGTACATGGAAACGAAGTGAAATTAAGCAAAATGAAGAATAGGAAACGGTTACTATATTATGTAGCTATATTTACATATACTGTACGTAGGGCTGGCCCAGGCCTCATACATTTCTTGAACATCTCTTTTCGCGGTGAGCGACCGCGCCATAGTCACAGATTAAAGACGAACAGATATACAGCTATATAGCTTCTGCGCTTGACATGGGCGCATTTCTGAGACGCTGTGATTATGGCGCTCGCTTGCGCGCGTCGCCGCTGCTGTCACTTCCCGCCGCCGCACCGCTTACCGCGGAATTCGAGGTAGTGGCCTTAGATTTAGTACCCGGCTAAAAGAAATGCACACCTTTAGAAAGAGATTTTCGGCTAGTTTCGGCTTTGTAGAGAATCGTAGAGGACACAAATCGAAGGAACACTAATGTTGTCAAAATTCAATAGGTTTTTGTATTTTGGTTCTAATGTTAATACGACGTACCACGTATGAATTACGACTTTATTGCAATGTAAATGACATCATATTAAATTGATTGTAATAAAAATTTCATTTGTATCCGGAAAGAATCTAGGAAAAATAAACATGGAAGGACCCTTTGATTAATTATTACATAGATATGTTATATCCTTACAAAACTGACAATATTTCTGTGCCACGACACACATTGACATGGGACGCTGTCAATATGTCAACGTCGCATAGTAACATAAAACACGCTATTACTCGCGGAGCACACTAACCAAAATTGGCCCGACTCGAATTCGAGTCTTCATTTTTACGCGTTTATAACATATCTACCTCTTTTTAATATTATATATCTATGGAAGGACCACTAAAACCGAAGCCGTAAGCCTGTCTTACAAAACATCAATAACAAAACCCAAAACAGTGAAAGAGAAAGCAAATCCATGTCCTTTCGTTTTTTTTTTAAGGTTGCCCCAACGTTGGTGAACTTTTGGTTTCATTTTTGTTTGACGTTGGAATTACGATTTACGACGAAATATACGTGTTAGCATGTGGGATAAGGAAATATATATGTTTCTTCTCTTACTAATAGCCGGGTATCTATACTATAGTTATCAGTGGCGAAGGCGGCTTCTCCTTCATAGGGAAGCCGGAGCCTGTATAATAGGTAGGGATTTCTATGGAGGTTTGCAAAAGGTAAGTGACAAGGGAAGCCGATAGGAATGGAGTTATAGGAACCCTACGCCACTGATAGTTATAAATCTGAGATTCAACAAAAATAAACCAAGAAAAATTTGGCATGTGACTAACTTTTAGACATCTCTTTCTTCCCCATTAGCATCTGTCGTAAGGAGAATAAGGAACGATATATGTCTCCTCCTCCTGCTTAAAGCCGGGTGTCTATGCTATTTAGCCCGGCCACAGACGTTCTTAATTTGACATTCTTTAAGAACGTCAAATTCAGGTCGAAGGCAAAGTTTCCATACAAAACACGCATAGCCCACACATTAAGTGCTTAATCTTTTAGATTCTTAAATTTCAGTTCGAACTTTAAGAGTCAAATTAAGAACGTCTGTGGCTCAGCGTGTGTGTGACACGGTGTCTGAATATTGTCTATGGATTAAGACTCTTATACTCAGGAAGGAATTCAGCACGTCTGTGGCCGCCAGGCTTATAGTTATTAATCTGAGAGGCGTGTGCATCATCTCTGCCAACGTGACGTTTGTCGCTGACGCTTTGATCAGATTTATTTCACCTCTGACAAGTCACAGGACCTTTATGCCGACTACGTAAGGATCACTTTCATAGACAACTGTGACTTCAAATACCTCTGAACGAACTTTAAGCGAGATATCACTAGTTTGCGCGTAAGGGAAAATGTTCTACAAAGTCGAAACTAGCCGAATATTTCTACATCGATTATATGTATCGATGAACCAGATTCCCGCAAGTCGGATCCCTTGTAAAACATCATAAATTCGGGCTTTCCCTGGGTGTTTGTTGTCAGATTATTTTTGTACATAGGAGACAATAATACATCTAGTATTACTTAATAGAAATGCTACTATTATAATAATTTGGCATTTTAATATTATGGTAATGTTTTAAGTTTTTGTGCAAAATCTACCTTTTCATTTACATTTTTTTTGCTTTATAGAAACAACCTACCTACATAATAAATGTTAAGAACTCTTTTAGAGTGATCCTAATTTTGTTGAATAAATAATCACAATTTACGCCTAAATCTGGGAATACACGTAATTAATTTGACTGACATTCTTTAAGGCGTCCGAAGGCCAAGGTTCCGTACAAAACACGCATATCCCACACACGTGCTGTATTGTTCATATTCTGAATCTTTCAAATCGATCTGACTTTTCTGATCTGAATTTTCACTTTAAATGTCAAATTAAGTACGTGTTCCAGACTTATGGTCGCACTCAGAGACATTTGATGGCTGTGTTCCGCGCAAAATACCCCTAACAAAAAAACGTAAGCAAAATGGCGACCGCTGGCGTTAAATAAGCAAAGCGGATTATGTTAGGAGTATTAAAGTTAGCAAACGTATCCTGGCCGATCTGTTTCTTTTTTTTTCTTTAACGCTAGCAAGCGTAGCGGTTTTGACATAAAGTCCACGTATTTTCTGAAAAAAAGTGACATAAGAATTAAATGTCTCTAAGTGCGGCCGTTAGTATTCAAAACTAATTGAAAATTACAGTATTCCCATAGAAATAACAAAACTTGCATTACAAACATTACTCGAAACAATTATTATCAAGGTGTAAAAAAACTAAATTCAACTAAACATTTGATGTTACGTTTAGATGATTTTAGTATAATATGTTCTCACATGGGAAAAAAACAGGCAGCTACATACACACCTGAATAATAAACCCATTAATTTTGCTCTATTACGAATAGGTATGTACAAAAACTAAATAAACGAATATTTTTGATTAATACAATATACAAATTAAGAACATTTAAAGGTGTTTTTCGTAATTGTATAAACATTAGGTGCACACTTTTTGTGCGACCGAGTCTGCGGCGGCGAGTCAAGTCGACATGGCGCGCACAAAGTCGTTCGCGGATTTTTCACAGACTCAAAGCGCACGACGCACATCTTGATCATTCTGTCGGCAGAACATTAGGGACGTTCACGTTATGGAAATCGCGCAGATATCGAGATGTATTATTTTATACTTGAAGTACAGAAAAAGAAGAAAAAATAAAGAATTTTGGTCACATCCTACTGAGACGATTACTGAAAGGACAGTTCCATATTAAACATACTAACATAATTCTGTAACAATATCCGGATATTTTTTTTAAATTTTATAAAATTTCGGTTTCTACATTTTATGAGCTGCTATTGCTTGTCTGTTTTGTATTTCTTGTATTAACATCGTTACATCGATCTCTGGTGCCATGGTATTATATCGCATACGTTACGTCCATCCTTAACAAATTGCAGAGTTGCAGACTAAAATGTGCGTCGTATGCGTCAGCGCACGTTGAAGCAAACGTTTTATTTTTTTTCGCACACTTTTTGTGCGGCGCGGCGCGACGCAGTCTGTCCGAATTACAAGGATTTTTTGTGCGCCAGACTTTTTGCGCGTCGTATGCGTACTGCATATTATAATTTCATAGGTTCTATTTTCACAGACTAAAAAGAGCGTCACAGACAGTCTGTCATCTGCGCTGCCCCTTATACGAGTATTACGTTCGTATTTTAAAATCCTTTTCCATATTTTATTGCAGTAAAAATACTTAAAAACAAGTTCTTTGCCGCCACTAAAATACTAATCTCATTCATCTTATTAATGTCTTTCAGAAGTTACCATTTAAATTATATTACAAAAATGAATGAATTACTTAAACCGACTGGTTCAAATAAACGCATGAATTAGTTTCTAATTAAACCTAAATGTTAATTTATTCGTCATTACTAAAAATAGAATAGGCACATGATTCATGTAACTTTAGTGTTTTTTTTCTACTCATCTTAACAATTTTAAGCCTATATATTAATATATTGCCATTTGAGGGTTTATTTTTTCATAGAATACCTACATTTTCACAATTCACAAACTATAAATAGTAAAATATTTTAATGCTGCCTATACTGCCAATACAATCTAAAATGATTGTCAATTTTTAAAATGTATACTTAATTCATAAAATTATTTATTTAATAGATACAATATGATATTACAAGTAAATTTTAAATGAAATTATGATCAAGTTTAAATCTAATTGAATGTGGAGCTGATAACCATAAAAGGAATAAAGAATGATGATTTATATTATAAATCATCATTCTTTATTTTGCAGGTTTTATTTAAATATTTGTTACTTTTTGTTTGGGTCCTGACTCCGAAAATAGTAAAAATATAGTTCCTTTATTTAAGTACATAAAATTATAGTTACTTATATTGTAATGAGTGCAGTAAGTGCTTTTAAAGTACCTAATAATACCTAAATTATTATTTTTAAACATAAAGTACAAAGTTTTCTAAAAGTTTGAAAAGTACGAAAATAGCACTTTCCAAAAATAATGACTAGGTCTTCATAACTGTCAAACATCAAACAACACACAACAAAATAGGACACCACAATCAAACGTTAAAAATAATACTGAATTTCTAAAATGGAAGGATTTTTGCGCCAAAATATATTTAATTTGTAGCTACTACATTTTTTTTGACAACCCAAAATTATTTTAGTACCTACCTATTAAATAATGTCTCATATAAAATACTTTTCCAAAATACTGTTTCAATCTAAAGAGACGACGAATGAAGGAAAGAGACCGCTATATTACGTTTCTTGTTGCACAAGAGCAGCTTGGGACAGTGAGATTTGCTGTGTCCTTGGTAGAGGCCGTATAAGCAACACTTTGATACCAGGGGCCAATAAATAAATGACCACGGCTACTGCTATGATTGATATGGCACAGAGAATCCATTGAGCCGCCCTGATAGACTCTGCTACGTCGGGCACAGGTTTTGTGAGTTGGCAGAGGTTTGTTAATGATGATGTAATGTTGAACGGTCCAGTTATTTTTGTTTTTGAGCCACAATCGGATGGACGCCAGCCGATCCAACCTCCGGAACGGTTGAATAGCACCTGAAAATGTTAATTATCGAAGATGGTTTACAAACTAATGAAGTTACTTAACTCGCTTACATTATCATAATATGTAATAATTATTATGTGAAGCAAAACCTTTCAGTACAGTTTTACCAGAATAGAGTTAGAATATCACATTTTTACAAATTAAATTTTAGAATTGTTGAATAATAGCGATACATATTAAATCTTAAATACGTTATTTAGGTTGACGTGATTAAATATTATAAGCAAATAAAAAATGTTGCCCATCTCTTAAAACGATTTGTGACTAGAGGTGAAAATTCCGGAAAGTTTCCGAAATTTTGGACATTTTCGGGAAAGTTTCAGGAAGTTTACTTGAAAACTTCCTGAATATTTCCCCATGAGGAAGTTTTCAAAACTGATCATTTATCTATTAAAAATTGTTGTTTTAAATGTAAATTACACTAATATTAGATAGTTTTTATAGTTTAGATTCAATTGAACACAATAAGCACGAACCTTGACTCAACGCCATCTATTGACACCAACACGTAGGTATTTGGTTATGTTTTATAAGGTCGTATTAAGTCTATGTTTTCTTTTTATTTAAAATTTAACTTATTGATCGTATAGTTCAGTGTACCTACCGTGCCTATGTCTCGCAGCGATTCAGTACGCGATTTCAATTTTTAAATACCTACACTATCGCTTTATCTTCTTATTATCTTCTATTATACGAGTATAAAGTAACAACGCCTGACTGATTCATTAACGCCGAAGCAAAACTACTGAAGCTAGAAACGTAAATTTTTGACCGTGGCTTCCTTTTGTGACGTGTAGGTCCACTCAGAAGGAATTTTGCGAATTCATCCCTTAAAGGGGTAAAAAAGGGTATCAACGTTTGTATGTAACTTTTTTGTTTGTAATCAGATCTGTTTGGAATTTCGTGATGTTGTTCTTTGGCATGATTTACTAAAACTGTAATTAAATATTTTCGAAAATTCGATCTTTTAAGGGGTAAAAAGGGGTACTAAACTTTGTATGGGGAAAAAATATTAAATGAGCGTTTAGGCTTGGAACTTTGTAAATGGAGTCCTGAAAGTACATAAACATGTGTTTAATTATTTTTCGATATTCAACCCCTAAAAGGATGAACGGGGGTATGAATATCTTTTATTTTCATCAACGCCGAGGCAAAACTACTGAAGCTAGAAACGTAATAATCGGACCGTAGCTTCCTTTTGAGACGCATAGGTCCATTAAGAAGGGATTTTGCGAAATTCACCCCCTAAAGGGGTAAAAACTGGTATCAACAATTGTATGTAACTTTTTTTATGGTCAGATCTGTTTTAAATTTCGTGATGTTGCCCTTTGGCATGATTTGCTAAAACTCTAATTCAATATTTTCTAAAATTTGATCTCTTAAGGGGTAAAAAGGGGTACTAAACTTTGTATGGGAAAATTTTATTAAATGAGCATTTCGGGTTGGAAGTTTGTAAATGTAGTCCTAACATAAAAAATAAGCGCATGTTTCATGATTTTTCGATATTCAACCCCTAAAAAGATGAACGGGGATATGAATGTCTTTTTTTTTCAGAGTCAAACTTATGCTTGACCATTTTCCATATACATCTGTTGTATGTTTTTGGAATGGTCCTTTCAAGCTCTTTATTTTGATAACAAACACCCTCTGCAGTCAGGTAATAATATGCACAGATAGCCAAAATCATTATCCTTTCTTTTGACTTCGCCGTAGTCGGGTATAAAGGTTTTCGTTTCCATTTACTATTTCCACGCAAACAAAGTTGCGGGTACCAGCTAGTATTATATAAAGTAACAACGCCTGACTGATTCATCAACGCCGAGGTAAAACTATTGAAGCTAGAAACGTAAAATTTGGACCGTGGCTTCCTTTTGTGACGTATAGATCCCCTAAGAAGGGATTTTGCGAAATTCATCCCCTAAAGGGGTATAAACGTTTAGAGTTATTATTATATCACTTTTTTGATGCGGCTGCTCTAACACGGCTACGTAGTTCTTCCAAAGACCGTATAGGCTTACGGTACACCTCTTCTTTGAGGCCGCCCCAATAAAAAAATCCAATGGATTTAGATCCGGTGAACGCGGAGGCTACAAAATTGGCCCTACACGCCCGATCCATCTGTTTAGGTACGTATTATTGAAATATGCACGAACGGGTACAGCATAGTGCGCAGGACAGCCAGCCAAGTCATTTTGTAACCAATAAGAGTCCCTCAGCTCCTCAGGCACTTCTTCTAATAAAGTGGGGAGGGATAAATCTTTTCTTTTCACGCTTAAAAGTAACAATCTTAAACATATTGCATTAGTATTACATTAAACATTTCTTTAGCAATTTTTTCTACTTTACTACATTAATAGCAATAATTCACTATTTATGGTAGATACAATGATGAATTGTACCATTATAAAATCTACTTAAAACCAGCATTATTTAAAAATTATTGGTCACTCACACCTTCATACATTTTTTTTATACCCATAAAGTTTAAACTTCGATGAAAAAATAAATTATTCAATTTTTTATAAAATAAATCAACTTGCATTCATTTTTTTTAAAAGTGCAATAGCTAGTGATACAATTTATTTTCTATCTATCAGCATAGTTATACTACAATATGAAAACATTAAAAAACCGATGTAATTCATTCATTTCTGGTCATAGTGTTCAAAAAACTAAAAAATAAGCTAAAAAATAGACTTTTCTATAAAAATAACTTATCTTAGATACTAATTATGATAGATTTTTTTTTTGTATTTTTTTTTTTTTTTTGAACGGGCATAAGTTCTACTATAAGACATTTTAAGGTTATCCATTAATTACCGGACACCCGATATAATATTATTCATAAATATTCTAAAAGTCATATATTTTGAAAACTTCCAAATTTGGAAATTTTTAGGAAGTTTTCAGGAAGTATTCCTTAGAAAAGGAAACTTTCCGGGGAATTTTCATCTCTATTTGTGACGTCACAATCTGCTACCGCCATACATTAAAGTTTAAACAAATGACAAATGTATGGCGGTAGCCATTTAAATTTTTTAATAAAGTTGTGGGCTGTGGCCCATTGAATTCTTTAAATCATACATGGAATTCTTTAAAATGAAAACAAATATAAAAATAACGCGTATAACTTCCTTATGGTGTGATGTTTTAGGTGTCTTACAACGGCTTATAGTTTTTTAACGTAACATTATTTCGTTTTTAGAGTTCCGTACCTCGAAAGGAAAAAACGGAACCCTTATAGGATTACTTTGTTGTCCATCCTGTCTGTCTGTCAAGACCCTTTTTCTCAGGAACGCGTGGAGGTTTCAAACTTGAATTTATATAAAATATTCAGGTCTATTGTCCCTTGAAGCTGTGCAAAATCAAAGTAAGTCAACGCAATCAAACCGTGTACCGCACTCGAGGAGTTCCCGGCCTAAAAATCCTAACCTACCCTCGGGTAACCTGCCTCACTCGGCGAAACAACGCAAGCGGTATTTCACGCCGGCTTTCTGTGAGGCTGTGGTATTTATCCGGTCTAGCCGGCCAGTGCCTCTCCCTCATGTAAATCTATACTAATATAATTAAGAGGAAAAGTTTGTTCGCATTGAATAGGCTCCGAAACTACTGGACCAATTTTGATGAAAGGCGCAGATGTAGAATGAATGCAGGTTAGGACATAGGCTACTTTTTATCGCGGAAAAATGTACGGTTTCTGCAAAATTAACTTATGCGCGAACGAAGTCGCGGGCAACATCTAGTTTAATTATATTTTTCGAGTAGCGAATTTCGACTCACTTTAAGCCCCTCCATAGCAGTGTATCCCAGTACTGTTTCCTTGCCACCCGCCTCAAGTCCCAGTTTGTAACAGAACTCCGAAACACTACCGCTGCCACGGCTGTTGTTGTGCGCCGACACTACACGCATGAAGTTCTAGAAACAAACGAAAATATCTAATCCATAAACAAAATAGTCGATATGTCACCATAAAATCGTAAAAACCGTTAGATTGATTATTACTAGAGATATTATAAAATATCGATAGGTTGTCCAATAAACATTTCTTCTTACAATTTTACACATTATTTTCCGTTGTTAATGTTACAATATAACGAAAACTAATGTGTAAAATTGTAAGAAGAAAGAAATGTTTATTTGACCTATGAGTGCTCCACGTCGTTTTTACCAACATTTACAAGTTTCTGGAGACTCAAAGGTTTAGGGGCATATCAGGCGATCGGAGTGCTTGCTACCCGGCCTGTTTCATTAATAATATTACGTTTGAGTAGGTATTTTTCTTTATGTAATAAACCATGAAACGAGCAGACGGATCGCCTGATGGTTAGAGATTACCACCGCCCGTGGACACTCGCAACATCAGAGAAGTTATACTTCTAACTCCCCTGGTGTTGCGACTTGCGTTCCTGATCCTTAAAATCCCCAATCCTTTATTCTAATTCTAATCCTTGGGCCTCCGGTAACCTCACTCACTCGGCGAAACACAACGCAAGTGTTATTTCCCGCCGGTTTTCTGTGAGGTCGTGGTATTTATACGGTCGAGGTAGCCCATTTAGGCCGAAGCGTGAGTCTCCCACAGGTATAACGCGTTTCAAATATCACTTGAAAAGTGCGATTTTCAGAAAAACTTATGTGCATATAAATATTAATATTCTTGCATCGAATTTAAATAAAAACGTTAAATAGTAATCAATTATGTAAACATAAATTTAACTATCTTAACAGTCTAAATACGAAACAATATGGCGCCGACTCGGTCCTATTCTCATTTGAATCGCACTATATCGACCTTATTCTAGGTCGATATTGACTGTCGCGATGTGATCACCATGCTAGTTGGGGTTTGATAAACTACTCTTGTCAAGAAAGTACCGGGAAAAGATCAATAATACACAAAATGTTTGTTATTCATCCAAATTTATTTTATCACCTTCAAAGTATGCTCCTTCAGAAACTGTATCGTTTCTGAAGGAGCATACTTTGAAGGTGATAAAATAAATTTGGATGAATTTACACTTACACCAATGAATGATCCAATTATCAAAATAGCAGCGTTTTACCTCACAATAAAACGCTTATTAAACTACTTACCTTATTCAAAGCTTACTATAGAGATAGGCACATCCATTTCCCGTCTACTTTTAATGATTTTACCGCCTTGTGACGTCACATCCGGTTGAAATCAGGTTCTCCCGCCATTACCAGGTGCTTTTGGAGCGAAGAATTTTCGCCATCTTAAATCATTGCGTCGAAAATCACCAGGCAGCAATAAAAAGTTAAGCTTTGAATAAGGTAAATAGTTTAATAAGCGTTTTATTGTGAGGTAAAACGCTGCTATTAAACCACATGACCGTTATTCAAAGCTTACTATAGAGACGTGTTTGTTATCGCCTGGTGATGGCGGTGGATCCCAAAAACGCCAATGTGATACTCTAAAATGGGTATAAAACAAAATGTTTAAATATGGCACTAAAATCATTTATTCTAATTTTACAATATAATTGAACAGATGTTGTGTTTGCACAACAAAAATAGAAATATAATAGCATGTTAATTATGATTTCAATTAATACTAATTAACAGGTTGAAATAAATTCGTAATGCTAGATCTAGAATTACTACTCTTATTATAGATTTCACGACGATAGTAATTTTTAAAAGTATTAGCAGATTTCCAATTCCCTCGCGCTAATAATTCATCGAAATCAACGTTGTCGACCTAATTTCTGGACGCCACAGCTGATCTGATGCTACCCGGAGATGCTGATATGTCAGCCTGTCGAAAAATAGACTTTATCCAACCGGCTATTACTGCGCGAGAGGCTGGTTTTGGTTGACCTCGAAGTGTTATAAATAAGTGAGACAAATTGCCTTCATTTCGACGACATTGAAACAAAGATTTGGTTCTTTTAACACAGAAAACAGGATCTAATTTTTGACAATTAGAATTCGGTAATAGTCTCCAGCCTGACTGTCTATAAGAACTGCAATCTGTTTTTGACCCGAACTTAGGCCATAAAACTATACTACTATTTACAGAAAGATAATGATTGGAATCTACACATAGTAACGTGAGGTCGTGTATGCGTCTACCTGAGCACAATAATAATAATAACGCAGTATGTCTAGCCATTTGAAACAAATTATCAAAATCGACCGACATGTTATTCAAAAATACTAATAATTCATTTACATCCCATACTGGAGGCTTAGATATTTTAGGTTTTTTAAGTGAAATAGCTTTTAATATGTGTTTGATTAGAACGTGTGAACTTAACTGGCTTGAAAAACTGGCACTACTTAATGTTGAAACAACAGATTTATGTAAAAGTATAGTGTTGTAAGAAAAATTGTGCTTTAGATAAAGGTCGGCTAAAAATCTTGCCAAAGTGGATGCACTACATCCTATTTCGCTAATATTTTGATTTCTACACCATTCTTTCCAGCGATTCCATGCCACCTCATATGTTTTAAGAGTAGATGGACGCCAAGATGATTTTAATAAATTAAGCTGTTCTGTATTCCAAAATCTTACCTCCTCAGACCACCCCCACATTTCCAAACCTCCAGGCGAATTTGGTCGATTTTCGGAGGCGGCTCTCCCGTGGAGATGTCTATTAGACAACGATTGAGGTTCCGCAACTCGAACGGAGGCGCCAGCGCCCGAGATTTCACGTCGGCTCGCCAATAAACCTTCTCCCACCTCGGGACTACCAGGAGGTAGACCCCGGACGACCGATTCAGATGAGTTAGGACCTTGGGAATTAGAAAGGGTGGTGGAAAGACCCACGCTAGGGTAAAGTGCCATGGAATGCTGAAAGAATCGTGTATCATTGCCTGGTGATCGGCTAGATCCAATGTTGCATAATTCGACACTACGTGAGCTCGGGCTGACGCAAAGAGGTCCACTACTGGTGTCCCCCATTTTTGAAATACTTTTTCTACGCAACTGGGCCTTAGATGCCACTCGGGTGGTTGCCGATGTCGCGAAAGATGATCGGCATGATTGTTCAGCCTGCCAGGGATGTAATGAATTCGGAAATGAATACCGTATCTGTCTACTATTTGTAAAACCTGAAAAGTCAAATCGTTCAGTGGGGATGACCGAGTGCCTCCTTCGTTCCGTAGATAAGCTACGACAGTTTTGTTGTCGCACTGTATCAGTATGGAGCTGTTGCGTAGTTCTGCAGCTTTGGCTTGGAAGACTCTTAGGATAGCCAGCATTTCCTTCCGATTGCAGTGAAGGTTCTGTTCGGACACTAGCCACGACCCCGTTAATGACTGGTTGTCGAGTTGGGCACCCCAAGCTATGTCTGAAGCATCGGTGGTCAGGAAGTGATTCGCTGGGGGGGCATGCAAAATTGTACTGGCATGACAATTCTCTATCCACCAAAGAATTTCGTTCTTGACATTTGCAGGCAACCAATGCAGTATTTTTGGATCTTCTGTAAGAGAGTTCAGAAAATTCAACAGAAAACGGTGATTTAACCTGCCGCGAGGAACTGCAAAGCTGGCAAAATTTAGGAGTCCCACCATGCTCTGTACCTGTTTGAAGGTAACGTACCTTTTCTCCAAGATCATAGTTAGACTCTGAATGATCTTGTTGCACTTGTCTTTTGGCAGTGCTATTCTGTTTTCCCAAGGAAACCACTGAATTCCCAAGAACACCAAGCTCTTTTGAGGAATTAGTGTGGATTTCTCGAAATTGATATGCCATCCGAGATGTGTTAAGAGAGCTATCAGCATGTTTACGTGATTGCGCAGGGTGGATTGGTTTTGATGCGCTAATAAATAGTCGTCCAAGTAGACTACAATCCTTACACCTTGATTGCGGAGTACTTGAGCTATCCAGTTGGATATTGTAGCAAATGCTTTTGGAGCTGTGCTCAGTCCAAAAGGAAGACATGTCATTTGCAACAACTCGTTTTTGTAAATGACCCGCAGAAAGCGTCTGTGACATTTCGCAACCGGAAGATGGAAATATGCCTGTGAAATGTCTATTTTGCATAGCCAGTCGTACTCCTGTAGAAAGTCCGGTATTCGGTGCATGTTTATTAATCGAAACTTGTCTGGCTGGATGTACCGATTGAGGTTTTTCAGATTGAAAATGGGCCTCATTGTTCCATCGCTTTTTGGTACCAAAAATATCGAGGATACGAAACTTGGAGAGATTTTGGCTCGTTCTAGGATACCTTGGGATTTCATTTTTCGTATTATACAAGTCATCTCTCTCGATTCGCTCGTATTGGCCAATCGTTTCCGCAGGGTTGGTAAGGCAAGTGGAGGTTTTTTTACAAAGGGTACCCGATACCCCTGAATCATCTCTAAAACTACATTTGGTGCGCCGATCGCTTGCCACCTGGCGAGAAATTTTTGTAGCCGACCGGCCTGAAAATGTCTCGAGTCATTGTCTCGATCTTTTAGAATTTCCTCTACTGGCAGAGGGAGAATAATGCCGCTTACGACCACCTCGCTGGGCAACATAGGGTCTTGAACCGGGTCTTGTGCCTCTGCCACGAAAGGAATCGTAATGTCCTTTTGTATGTTTAGGGCCATTAAAGTGATGTGGCTCCTGTTGATTGGGCTCTCCCGAAGAGCCAGGATTATGTGAACCACTCCCCGAGAGTGGACAACAATGATGCCTACGATCGGCAGGCATATCATACGATCTATAGTTACCACGAGATGGAGTCCTATAAGAACCTGGTCCCCCCGAGGGACGATTCGATCGTTTACTAGTTCCAGGTTGTGAAGAGCGGGCAAAACCTGTATTATTAGGCCAAAATGTTTTGCGGACACCACCAGCGTTTTCTAAAGCACTAGTAAAAGCGTCAGCACTAAATAAATGACTACAAGAGGGTGGAATCTTGTTCAAGGTCGATTTCATTAAAGGATCGCGAACATGTGCAAGAATGGCATCACGACGCATTTCAATACTTTCCGACCTATGACCACATGCTAATTGTAATAGGTCACTAGAAACTTTATGGAATTCACCTTTAACAAATAACTCCTCAAGCTTAGTACTTAATACTTCAGAATTAAAGCCGTTTGAATCAGCCCAAGTAATCAAATCACGCAAATTATTTTGGATAATCTCGCGTTGTTTTAATACACAGAAGGTTAATGCTGCGTATGATTTATCGGAATGAGACATATGACGGTTTGAATCATACGCCTTTACCTCCTCGTTTATTTCCAGTTCGCAGTAACCTGGCATGTGGTTGTACAATTTTTGCGTATCCGCATAGCGGACTTCGTTCCAACTTGAACTATCGAATCTTTGTATTTCAAGTAAATATTTTAAGTAACTATCTGGTGTTTTAGGAATAGAAGGTTCCTTTAATTTAGTTTCAATGTTAAAAGTGAATTCCGAAGAAGCATGCTCATTAAATGTGTCATTATAAAGATCACGGCTGACTTCAGAAGTTAAAGAAATATTATCATAGCTATTACTATCATTTTCACTGTGCTTGTTATTATAAGACACATATTTTCGTAACTCGCCAATTTCCTTTGTTAATTTTTCAAGCTTTCGGTCGGTATTCCGACGGTGCTTACTTTTATTGCGACGTCCGCGGCGGCGGTGCGAATGCTTACGCTTCCCTGACGATGAGCTCGATGACGAACTCGAACTATCATCGCTAGAGCTACTTGTTTGCCTTCGCGTCACAGTTTTTTGCTTAGCGCTTTTATTCTGGTTCAAATCGTCACTAGGACCACTGAAAATTATATAAGCTTAAACACTACACTAAATAACGCATTTGATACTTACGTATCAGCTTTAAAAGTTAAAGCAAAAAAATTAAAACGAAACAAAATTATTACGAACGGAAACTCCGTTAAAAATAAGATAAAAGGAAAAACTTACGCATCCATGATGAAATACTTAATAAAATACTTATTAAAAACTTCTATGCTCACTGTAAAACCATGAACTTATTTGCGAATGTTCAACAAAATGGCGGACTTTGTTAAATTATAACACTTTATAGACGCGTGTTCACTCGACGGGAATCGAAACGCCAATGATTTAAGATGGCGAAAATTCTTCGCTCCAAAAGCACCTGGTAATGGCGGGAGAACCTGATTTCAACCGGATGTGACGTCACAAGGCGGTAAAATCATTAAAAGTAGACGGGAAATGGATGTGCCTATCTCTATAGTAAGCTTTGAATAACGGTCATGTGGTTTAACAGTTTTTTAAACGCTGTTTCCGGAAATGAGTTCAGTTCTTGCCGCAAATTCTCCTTATGTCTTCTAGGTACTGATTGAAAACGGGTGCCACGAAGTAGCAATTTGAGTTTAGGAAAAAGAATTCCCGATACTTTTTTTGACTGAATGTATACCTTGCCCCGTAAGATCACCAAGATCTTGATTATAAAATATAGCAAATATTGTATGTAGATACTCGAAAAGATTTTCTAGTTTCTTACAAAACGATACACACAATTATTGTAGATCATTGTTAATACAATCTTAATAAAATTATGTGACGACCTCTGTGGATCAGTGGTGAGTACATCGGCGCTTAATCCGGAGTTTACGGGTTCGAATCCCGCCGAAGAGAAAAAAATTTCTGTGTTCCTGGGTCATGGATGTGTATTAAATATATTATGTATAGTATAATACAAATCTTAAATATGTTTATAGTATAAAAGTATTAAATATATTTCTGTTGTCTGGTATCTGTGATACAAGTTCTTCGGATATTTAGTACAGGACCAGATCGACGCGGTGTGGAAGCGTCCATAGATAATATTACCTGTGCTGGTATTTCCAATGTAAAATATGAGTTATCTGCTTCAGTGCTTAGTAGATCAATTGCTACAGATGGCAGGGACCATTCTTGGGGTTCAGGCCAGCATCCAGCCTAAAAAAATATAAAAATCTTAAGTACATTACAAAACTTGCCAAAATTAATTTTAACTTTGTTTACTAAACTGTTGCAACTAAAGTGTGGTCGTGATGCACGTAGAATTTCGTTAATTGACTAATCGCTACTTGCCTCGTTCACTCGCGCACTAATATATTGCTATCGCGCTCCTATCGCGTACCTGTGAAAACGTGATAGCAATAATATTCGTGCGCGAGCGAAAGAGTCATGTAGCAATAAGTCAAAGTTCGAAATAGGCTAGATGATAATTTCTTTTTATTGCATAAACGAAAGGTACTCTTAAAATATGAGTAGCTTCTCAGAAGAAACAGTATCTCAAAAGTCAATATTTTCAAAGGTACAGCGATTTGTATACAAAAATGCTCTATACTAAAGTCGTACCTAGATGTGACGTCACGCCTAGGTACATGAAGCATACGACCGCAGGAACTTATTTGTGAATATCTCCGATGTTTGTGAGTTAAAGTTCATACTAACCAACCTACCATAATGAATGTTTTTTTTTAATATGTGAGTAAACTATAATTATGTAGGCTTTGTTTACTAATTTAGCAAAAAAAAAAAACTTTTTTGTACTTTTTAGACAACATATTATTACTATAAACTACACATAAAATATTATACTCTTTTTTACATTTACCAAGTGTTTAAACCACCAGTAGTGTGTGGTAGGCATCATGTAGGACAATTCTATAAGCGTTATTTCATAACCTACATGGAAATAAAAAAATTGAGTTTGAGTTTGCCTCAATATTAAGGAAACTAAATATTTTAGATGTAGTCACTATCCCTATTCTACGTGCTCCGCGACCGCAATATTGGTTGTAACATACCTCTCCATGATACCAAAATTCGTCTAAAATTAAATTGTTTGATGCTTGTGCCGAGTGCCTGAGTTGGTCAACAACCTGAAATTAAAAATAACAAATTAAACTAGATTTCAAACAATAGGTAATTTGTTAACTCATAAAATACCTACGAGTAAAAATAGTATGGACTACATGTTTTCGTAATCAGTAATAACTGAATTATATCTTGATTTTTAAATCTTAGTCAGTGAAAAAACATTTAAATAAACTTTTTTTTTTCAAGCTTTTTAGAAGTTTCAATTTTTTTCTTTGACAAATAATAGAGACAGAATGTTTTGCCATCACTTTACAGATGGAGACAAAATTTTGATTTGATAATAATAATAATATATAGATATTATCCATAGGGATGCTTCACACCACATCAATCCGGTCCCGTAGTAAGTTCTCGAAGAACTTGTGTTACGTGTTTTTACTTTATAATTCTTGTCCGACAACTGACAAGAATTTAAAGTGAATTGCCAAAACCGGCCTTTTTAGCCCTGCAGCTGCCCTAACATCAACTAACAAGTGGGAATGGGCTTCATTTTGACGTTGAACTTTTTAAAACACAATTTAAAAAGATATTATGTCAAAATTTTGACATTTTAACTGCAAGAGTTACTGTAGAACCATCGCAAACTGGGCGACTTGTTGCCGCGTATTGACAGTCTATTTTGTGATGAATTAATTGTGATTGCCATTATTACCCTCTCCGGTAGCTTGTTCCACATAGAAAACATTCTATTTGGTAAGAAGTGCTTTAATAGATTGCTTTAAGGGGTATTCTCCATAGATTAAGAAACATACACAATAAACGTACCTGTCTAAATACCGAGTCTGGTAACCTTATATTGGTTGTACCGCTATCCACTATGCTCTTTTCTTCATTTAACTTTATACAATTATCCTTATTTATATCACTAGAGCTATTGCTGCTACTGTTTAAGTTCTCAGATGAGTTCAGCACTCTTACTGACAATACACCTACTTCATACCATCTCTTTTGTAATATTGGAGTTTTGAAAATTTTTTTATCATCAGGCAAGGAATCTGCAAAGAAAAATAATATTTTTTTAACAAAAAAAAAAATTAATTGACATTTCTGCCGTCCTAACGAAGAGTGCAGTAAGTCGAGTTTTTGGGCAAATTGAGTTAAGATCATATTATACCATGATTTAAGGTCTTAATCCAATTGGTCCAAAAACTCGACTTACTGCACTCTTCGTTAGGATGGCAGATTTCTTATTGTTCAATTTAGTCCTAGAGTAAGTTACAAACAAAATACCCTTCAATATTACAAACACTTTAATTATTATGTACTGAAATAAAATAATAAAAATTTTACTGTTATAATAATTACTCATTAGAATATTATTATTGATAATATGTTCTTCATAATTTATGATGTGTGTCTTAAGGTAGCATAACAATCTTAACAACAGCAATTGATTCTACTATTTAAGCAAAGGGTTGCTGCATTCTGATATTAGCAATGGCGCTCTGCAATTGCGACTGGGTCGCTGTAGTATGAATTTACATGGAGCGTCAAATCCCGCGACAATAGAGCGTCGTGATCACTATTTAATAAATGTTAGTAGTGGGTAGTCTTTAAAGTCTACTTACCGAGCATTTTAAAAGTTCCATAGTGTGTTGAATTTGCCTGACTCAATGTTCCACATAACTTCAGTTCAAACGAAACTGGTTTTTCTAAGTACTTTTCCAGAGAGTCCAGCCAAGAGCCAACTATCACATTTTCACCCCAAGCCCCAACAGGCAGGTAAGCTAAGCCAAGAAGACCCTGAAAATGTTAAAAGTACGAGATAGTAATCTTTAGTATTTCCTAGTGCCTAAGGTTTGATTCACACCAAAGTAGCAGCGGCCGGCAGCAACGCGACTAGCACTTTCAGGGTGAAATAATTTTAAACAAAAATAAAAGTTTGGAAAGGCAGTGCGGCTGATAGCATAATCTTTTCTAATGATACTAAGTCTTATAAGTATATAGTAAAAAATCTTTTAACATATTTTTACAATCTCGTTAGTTATATTATAATCTAACTGTTTTTACAATTTTACGGTGACATATTATATAAGAGTAAATTTGCTATGTTACGTTTTCAGAATTTCAATTCACTGCACTTGACTGTGCTAGTATGAATTGACCTTTAGCAATATAGATATTAAAATATATTATAGTCGAGTTAAAATAAAAAAGTAGTTTGAATTTTTATTCAAACTAGCATTGGTAATCCAATAATCTAAAATAATAATTGGTATCATGCAATAAATAGAAACATGTGAGGATTATACTCACTTGCCATCCAGAGCCATTCATAAAAAACTTGTGACTTTTGGTTATTAGAGCAATGTCTGTCCTTACTTCTGGTATCGCAGGTAATGAGGGAAACTGCACAAAATCCGACACTAATTGCCCAACCCATGTCCCTTGAGAATATTTAGCTTGAACCTGTAAAATAATCAACATATTTTATATTTCACATGCCTATAACTATCACATATTTTTTATGGTATAACCCAACAAGCAGACTGATAGTGGTAAATTACATGGTGACACACATAAGATGTTTATATTATTATAATTTCACAAACACACACTTTTTTAAGTTAAAGGAATAACAATGAGAAATGCTTTAAGTTTTAGTTGAATATTTCACCTCTTTGCCTTTGTGGTAAACACTGGTTGAATTGTCAGAATGAAAGTAAATATTGCTCTCCTTGCGAGGATATGAAGCTATAGCTAATGTTGTACTTCCAGTATCCACTAAGACACTCAGCTGAAAAGAAAAAAGTTACAGTAGTCTCATTCATACTGCCAATCATCCAATTGGGATTTGACGCGTTATTAACATAAAGAGTATTAAACTGTTTGCAATATTGCGCCCATACACGTTTTCTCACTGATCCTATCGGTCAGGCTGATTTGTATAGCTAGTAGGTTTACAAATTCGGCGTAATTCAGATTAGGTTGTTTAGTAAAAGGTTGTTACTTACCGTTTGTGGAGGATGTCCAATATTAATTTTTAGAGCGTAAGCTTGACCGGCATCACCTGATAAATTAAACTCGTCGCAGACCACTTCAAAAATAACACAAAACATAAAAACGAAGATAGAACTTAGAAATAGCATTGCTCCTATTTGGTATGATTAATTCTTAGTTATGTATCCGACCGAAAAAGCTTTTAATACATAATGGTTTTTGTATTTTTATCACAATTTTATACGTAATTAATCTAGAGTAAATTATTTTGTTTTGCTACAATTTTTAGGGATTCAAATTATCGACTTTGACACTTGTCTGGCTTCAATATTTTTTTACAAACTTTTCAGCAAAGATCTGAGTTGAATGTTCAATGTGGTGTTGCCGTGTATAATTTATCCCGTACTTCAAAGCAATCTAATAGAGATGGCCGTTTAAACGTAAAGCGTTTAAAAAAGACGTGAATTGGAACAGTAATTTATGGAACTACTTTGAAAGAAATGAGGTGGAAAAAGTGGCGATGTTTGTTATCCTATAAATCAACTATTACTAATGATAAGCAACATTTATAATTAATGCATATTATCAACATGTAAAAACATTTTTATGAGTTCATATTATTATATTAATAATTATTCAGATTTCAGACAGTCCTAAGCCTGCAAAGTACGAAGGAAAGTTAATTTAAATCAGTTTAAGCGATCGAAAAACGTAACATAAACGCAATAAACAGTATTACTTATAAGTGGCAATAAGTAGATAAGCAAATAAGCAACTAAAAACTAAGCAGTTAAAAAAAGTTGCTTTTGAATATTTAATAACGGATAAGTGAACTTTTAATTTTAAGCCGTTTATCACATCTCTACAATCTAATGATAAAATATCATTAGTTAAGATACCTAATCATTATTAATTTATCTTCATTTATTGCCGGTATCGGGTATCCATATTCAATTATAATAATATAGCGTAGAAACTCTACTGTAATAAATGAATAAAAATGTGAGAGGTTTTTGTTTTGCTTTTGCCTCAGATGAAGTACCTATAGATCCGCAGCTCTTGTAACCACTAGAGTGCATCTCACTCACCCACTATGTGTTGCCATGTACAAACATAGCCTTCAATTGTAGTATTTTTGTCTTGATCTTAGGATGCACACAAAGACTGATGCACACGTAAGTTTTTTTCGTCGTAGTCAGTAATAAATAAGAATCGTAGAACGAGTTTTTCCTTGCACCACTCGTTATTAAAATAAGTAAATTTCAATATTTTAATACTGGCGATTAAATTGTTCTAGTTATTTTTTATGAGTCAGAGGTTATAAGAAAACATGCGATTAAAATACGATCGTACCTGGATTCTCAGTCTCGATCGAGACCTATTAATAAGTTAACTCTAGGCCAAGACCGAGAGTAATAGTTAAATTAACAAAATATTTTGAACGTGGTAAAAATATTTATAACTCAAGAACGGCTGAACCGATTTGGCTGAAAATTGGTGGGCTATCTTGAAACCAGGAGAAGGACATAGGATACTTTTTATCCCGTTCACGAGGGACTCAAAACTCGAGAACGGCTGGATCGATTTGGCTCATTTTGATTTTAAAATAATTGTGGAAGTTCAGGGAAGGCTTACGCAGTGAGAAATAATGAAAAAGGTGTAGGTTGTAGGTGTAGGACTAGGACGTAGGATGCATTATAGGTAAAGTCATTCATTCCAGTTCATGTTTATGACAGGACGTGTGTCGAGACAGCTAGCTATATTATATATTCCTAGCTGACCCCGACAGACGTTGTTCTGTCTTAAATATGAACTGGAATGAATAAATGACTACACCTGCTCCTACACCTACTCCTACATCTGTTCCTACTCCTACTCTTACTCCAACACCTACTCGTACATTAACTCATACACCTACTCCTACCCATACTCCTACACCTGCTCCTACACCTACTCCTACACATTCTCCTACACCTACTCCTACAACATACACCTTTTCCAATATTTAAAAAAAAAGGTCCAGCCCGCGCCAATTACGCCCGCGTAAGTACAGTAATCCACGGGTATATATCCCATGATACAAAATAGCCTATGTCCTTCCCCATGGTCTACTCCAATTCCACTCTGTGCCAAATTTCATCATAATCGGTTTAGTAATATTTACGTGAAAGCGAAAATAAAGTATCCTACAGGAACCGTACATTTTTTCGCGATAAAAAGTAGCCTACGTCCTTCCCCGTGGTCTAATTTATATCTGGGCCAAATTTCATGATAATCAGTTCAGTAGTTTTAACGTGAAAGCGTTCAGGTTTATTTTTTATTTTTCTATAACTTCTTAAATTCCTAATATCTATTGAATGGAATAGCCGATTTGAACAATTCTAAAAGTAATCTACATGAATTTAAACAGTCTTGAAAACAATATGATTTAATTGGATAATGATTTAACAGAAGTATGAATAACATGGTCGAATTTTGATCGGTATTTCTATCAACTTTTAAAATGTAAAAAGTGGTTATTGTGACATAACGATAATAGTTGGACATAATATAGTATCGCGAAGTGTTTTGTAGCTATTGATATGTTCTTTAATATTGCAGAACATACTTTTATTCTATCATCAATAGTTTCCGCAGCGCATGCTACGAAAGATGTTTTATTAATCTTTTTTTTACACCTTGGGTTACGTTACTTAAGTTTTAGTAAGGATCCCTAATCTTTTCTATCAATAAATATAGCCTATGTTACTCAGGGTGAATGTAGATTTCTAATGGTGAAAGAATTTTTGAAATCGGCATAGTTGTTTTTGAGTTTATTCATTACAAACGTACAAAAATACAAATCTTTCCTCTTTATAATATTAGTATAGATTAGGGGTTATAATAAGAAAAACAAAAAAAGGCCTTTACCATAGTTACTGAGCCTCTCATACAATTTGTATGGTTTAATGGCTTCAAATACCTAGTAATTTTGTATGACACAATACGATTTGGTATTTATTTTCGACCGACTTCCAAAAAAAGGAGGCGGTTATACGTTCGGCTGTTTATATTACCCCTATATATAATGTACTCTGTGGTTTATATACATATTTTTTGTATGTTCAACGATAATTCCGCCGTCTGTGGACCAATTTTCAAAATTCTTTCTTTTTTATGTAAAGGGTAAAATCCCAAGTTGGCCCCGTTTTCATTCAAAAAAGTGGTGACCTGATGATGAGATCTATGAGGAATCGAGGGAACTCCTCGCAATTTATATGGATACATATGGTGATTTTGACTTTTTCTGAAGTAGTCCAAGCATAAGCTACCAAAAACTCTTACTATTAATACTGTTAGGTAGGGTAGGTATTTCTCTTAATATAAAAATTAAACAATGTCAAAAAATAGTTTTTTATTTAAGTAGATGTTTCAAACATTCTTCATTCACTTCAACACATTTAAAATATTAAACAGTTAAAATACATAATTATATCAATAACAAACTGGCCCGTCGAGAAGAACCGGCGTAAGAAACTCGAACGGGGCCACTTTTTAGCAAAAAGATGGAAAATTTGTTCTTTAATTGATTACAATTTATGTTTAGTGAGGTTTGCGGTTAGGGTTAGCTGTCACCCTATTACTCCCAACCACTCAACTATGTTTACCACTCCAAATTACAACTAAACTAATCGTTTAGTTTATAACCCCAAAACTTCAACCACTAATATCTAAGTAACTGTGGGTTTCCTGATGAGGGGAGTGGGGGTTCAACCCTCCCCCTCCCCTTCCCTCTTAACTCCCTCCTCCCCAAATCGTGGAATCGTGGGATATTATACTAAATTTTTACCGAAAGAACTTTAGTCAGTATATTTTGGTACTAAATTAAATAGCAACACTAAGACAAATATATTTTTAGAATATGTTACGAATTATGTAAAAAATACAGATTTCATCTCACTTTCTATGGAAAATATGACTGTATTTACATCCATATAATTATCATCATTCTTATGTTATATGCAATCACAAACTAAAAAAACACGAGCTATAGCTAATTACGAGTGAAAAGTTACGGCAGCACATTTTCCTTCGCTGCGACTTTTGCACCTCAAAATACTGCATCCACCCATTGTTAAAATACTTAAAAATACACGGAGTCTCTATCTCAAAAGAGTATATAACATAAAACACACCAAAAAACAAAAGATTTCAATAATTCGAAACCTCACTCTTCACAGCTGTTATTTGTTTGGCACAGGAATGTCAAATTTGACAGCTCTGTGCCAAAAACCCGGTTACAGCGAAAGGGACAAAACATAAAAATTTTGTCTCGTTTCTTCACAAGTATTGACCAATTTACGTTCTATTTCTAACAAGCTGTGACGTCAGGAGCTATCCTGCCCCATGGATATAGTACCTATGGATAGAAGACTCCGAATTTTGCAATTGCTAAAAAGAACTGTATTACATTGGTAATAGAGTGTATTTCACAATGCACGTATCATAGAGGCAAATCCGAGCCGAGCGAGATAGCCAGAAGGGAGGCTGTGTGTCTCGTTCCTGCATGTTGCCAACCAGAAAAATGTTGGTATTTATAAAAAATAACTTGAAAAATCTTAGATAAAACGAGTGTACTTTATTATTATTTTAACAAATGTTTTTATCTATATCATATTCTAATTAAAAAAGTTAGTTATAGTCATATAACACTAAATAAAAATGCAGTTTACATTAAATCCATTTCCTTCTTTTTTATTAGATGGTATCATTCGCAAGACAATAGATACGCCATTACACATATTTTATGCTGAACACCGGATAATATTAAAATTGAAAATAGTTTTTATTTCTTACTTCATGTATCTCCGTAACTATGTTTTTATTATTTATTTGATGATTTAACAGTCAAAATGGTGAAAAAATGTTGTGTATATTCTTGTCGAAGTGAAAGTTATGCTGGTTGCAATATTTCGTTTATTAGTAACATTAGTAATTAGTTAATTGTTAATGTTAATCTAGTTATTCTAGTATAAAAGTGTTAACATTAAAGCAACTGACGTTATTAAGAGTTATAATTGTACTACGTTTTGTTATAAACTAGTCAGTAGCGAATCGCCTAGAATCGTAATAAGTACTGAGAAAAAAACATGTGAAGTGAAGTAAGGCCTTTAATGATAATATAATACAGCTTTTATAGATTTCCCAACAATGAAGAAATACGACAAAAATGGCTCAATAGTGTTTAAGTAAGGCAGAGAATTACATAAAAATCTGTTACATATTAATGCAGCCGTCACTCCAAACCTTCTTGATTTTACACTATTCATTGCTAGTTGACTTTTAAAGCCTCAGCTGTATCTCATTTAGTGTTTCACAATTTGTTTCACACAGATTTGCAGTTTTCCACAGCAGAAAATATTATTGTCACCCTACTAGAAAGGGACACACGGCCTCTCTTCCAACCTCTCGCTCGGCTCGTTTTTTTTTGCTCACAGTACTCGGTCCTGTTGTGATACTAGGTCCATTTCCTGCCCTGGCTTTTTTTTTTTTTTTTTTTTTTATTTATGGCGTCGGCTTATCACCATTTGCCAATGTCAAGTATATTATTTTCATCAACGTAGGTACTGTATTTCTAAATCGTCAAGTCCAAAGTCTAGTCAAAGTCCAAATAAATAGTCACGGTAGTCAATCAGTCAAGTCAGTCGATTCAGTAAAGTGGTAGACGCTTTACTGAAACTTCCTAGGGAGTTTTGGCGGGAAACCCAATTTAGCACGCATTTTGTAGAATGTATCACTTTTCCACACTAATGCACCTCAACGAATAATTAATGGTTAATATTCCACCACTATAACACATTAAAAACCGAATTAACACGAATTTAGAAAAATAATACAGAAACACAACATTGCTGATTGACTTTCCCGGCAAAACTCTGCCCTGGCTTTTGCGAATAAGACAATTTTTTTTTTATTCGCCCCGAAATGGAACAGGCTAAGGTCTTAGACCATACTGCCTCTTCTGTCGTTTGTATGAAAGTCCTTATCCATGTCTTGTTACTTCAACGTCTTCAGTGAATTTTATTAGTTTATTGTCTTTGGTATTTTCCTCTTCAGTACATTTGCTTTGTTTAACGTCTTTAGTAGGTAGATATTTTTTTAGTCTTTTCGTCGTCTTTATTGAATTTCTCATCAAGTTTAGTGAATAGTGCTCATTTCCATAACCAAGTATTGTGTCATATCAAAGTTATAGTGCGATTCAAATGAGAATAGGATCGAGTCGGCGCCATATTGTTTTGATTTTAGGCTGTTATGATAGTTAAATTTATGTTTTGATCATTGATTACTACTTAAGGTTTTTATTTAAATTCGATACAAGACTATTTATATATTTATATGCACATAAGTTTTTCTGAAAATCGCACTTTTCAAGTGACATTTGACAGAAAAAGGTCATTGACGTTCCTATTCTCATTTTAAACGCGTTATATAAGCGTCAATCCTTATTTTTTACGATCGTACAGCTCTTAGTCGACACTGGCAATAGTTTTACGCGAATAAGACAAATAAAAAAAACGTCAAATTTCGCGCGTTTTGTTCTGTCAACTGACAAATTGTCAAATGTCAAAGTCACGAAGTTACCGGTAGAATTTGTTTACCTATTTTATTTTGTTTATTTAATTATATTTTAGGGCTTAGAAATATATTGTATTAAAATAAAAATGAGTCTCTGGGTCGACAAACATCGTCCAAAAGATCTAATGAAGCTTGATTATCATAAAGAACAGGCAGGACGACTCAAAAGCCTTGTACAACAGAGTGACTTTCCACATCTCCTAGTTTACGGACCTTCGGGAGCGGGAAAGAAGACTCGAATTATGTGCTTGCTTCGTGAACTGTACGGTTCTGGTGCGGAAAGGTTAAGACAAGAGACAATGCACTTTACAACGCCCTCGAATAAAAAGATTGAGATTATGACAGTGAGTAGCAATTATCACATAGAGGTTAACCCTACAGACGTTGGAATACACGATCGAGTTGTTATCATGGATTTGGTGAAAAATGTAGCTCAAACGCATCAAATAGATTCTTCTGGACAGCGTGAATTTAAAGTTGTCATACTAAATGAAGTAGATGACCTGACAAAGGACGCGCAGCATGCGTTACGTCGCACCATGGAGAAGTATGTGAGTACTTGTCGTCTTATACTAATAGCTAATTCAATATCACGGGTCATACCAGCTATTAGGTCCCGTTGTTTGACCATTAGAGTACCTGCTCCTACGGAAAATGAAATAGCTTCTGTACTCCATAATGTGTGTAAGAAGGAAGGGTTGACATTGCCATCAGAATTAGCACTGCGCATAGCTACATGTTCCGACAGGAATCTTCGTCGGGCATTACTTATGTGCGAAGCTTGTAGAGTTCAAAAATATCCATTCACACCAGATCAGAAAGTTACCGAACCCGATTGGCAAGTATTTATAAGGGAGACAGCATCAATGATTCTATCCGAACAGAGTCCTAAAAAATTGGGGGAAGTCCGGCAGAAATTGTATGAGCTTATAATTCATGGAATACCTCCTGATATGATATTTGCTGGTTTATTAAAAGAACTTGTTCGGAATTGTGATATGGCAATGAAATGCCAAGTTGCTAGTTATGCGGCCGAATTTGAACATAGAATGAGACAAGGAAATAAAGCGATTTTCCATTTAGAGGCCTTTGTTGCTAAGTTTATGGCTATTTATAAGAAATTTATGGAAGAATCACTTGGAGATGCTTTTTAGAAATTAATAAATGTTTGTATTATTATTAAATTTGTATTATTATTTAATAGGGTTAATGTTGTTACGTGTTAGGGCCGCCAATTGCAGTTAAAGCCTCTAAGTCCTACCCTATTAAGTACAAAAATAACACTACTAAAACAAGCACGCACATCTTATTAAATACCCATGTAAAATGTAAGGGATATTAAAACTTAGTACTTAATAATAATAATTATTATTTAATACCAACATTTTGGATTTTATGAATGTAAAGATGTTATTAATTTTGAATAACCAACAAAAATACAAACTGTACTGACAACTAAGATCTGTGGGAACAAAAAATCTGCGAATGCTTTAGGAATAGATAGTGCAGCCACTTAAAAACTTGACGATACTGCTGCAGTGCTATTATATAAGATACACTGAAAACTATTAAGTACAAAAATAAAACTCAATTGTGTCCAGGAAATTTTATAATTTATTTGTTTATTTGTTGCTCTCGCAGATTAATTCACAACTGTATATTATATTCACATTATGTTCAGTTCATAGAATTCCTTTGCCGGCACTTGTCTTGTAAAGTATCTGAAGTTTTCCACAATAGTCTGCATGATGGCCATTGTTATTTCATTGGATATGTGCTCCAAGATTGATGGTTTAATATTAATTGCTTCATTTATTGCAATGGTGTCAGCTGATTCTGAAAGCAAACAAGATTTTATACCTATAGAGAGTTAATTGTTAATTTGTAGCTACAATCTACATAATAATTAATTATTATCGAGGAGCTCTATTTATAGACTGGGGGTATGTTCCTCTCGCCAGTATTACTGGCTAGTCCGATTTGACGTCACATCTGGTCACCTTTGTACTGTTGTAATTTTGTACCATAGTTAGTGTTGCCATTGTAATACGTTTTTTTTTTTAACTTTTTTTAACCAAGTTTTACAACTAAATTTGGTAGTTTTTTTTACCTTTGTTAATCTGGAAGGCCGGAGAAAAATCTAATTAGGGTCCATCCACATATTACGTCACACCTGATGGGGGAGGGGGGGTCATACTAAGTGTGACAGTACATGTTAAATAAAGGTACAGGGATACAAAAAAGCGTGATATGGGGGGGGGAGGGGGAGTCGAAATTTTGCGTGACGTAATATGTGGATGGCCCCTTATAGATACATAAAATAAAATTCTGCGCTGATACAATAGAGCTGAAAATCGTCGAACATACATGTGTCAAGTCAATGTCATATAGTATGCCAGCTCGACACTTCGCCGCCGGTTCGATTCCCAGGTTGAGGCGTGTACCAATGAGACTTTTTCAGATCACAAGTACATTATACGGACGCTCTAACGGTGAAGGAAAACATCATGAGGAAACCCGCACATGGTAGGCCCCAGACGTATTGACCAGTCATTCCTCTGGACTAGGCTATGTTGTGAGAATGCCGTATGTGCTTGGACAACCATATACGAAATTTTTAAAAACCACATTCTGTCCCAGGCACTACAGTATTTCAAGACTTCGCTCGGAGAATCTATACTATTTATACTATTTTATACTAATAATATAAATACGAAAGTGTGTCTGTTTGTCTGTCTGTGTCTGTTTTTTACCTCTTCACGCTTTAACCGCTGAACCGATTTTTATGAAATTTGGTATTAATGTCGCCGTAAAATTGTATAAACTGTTAGATTGTAAAAAAACTAACGAGATTGTAAAAATATGTCGAAAGATTAAAAACTATATACTTATACCTATTTATAATCTAACGAAAACGAAAAATAATGTGTTTAGGCAGCATATTCGCGTCTAGCGCGCGGAAGTCTATCAACATTTTACAATTTCACTAGTTTTATTACAATCTAACGGTTTTTACAATTTTACGGTGACATAGACATACTTTGGGTCCCAGGAAAGGACATAGGATATTTTTTATCTCGAAAAAGTAGTGTTCCGTGGGATAATGTATTTACGCGGGCGGAGCCGCGCGCAAAAGCTAGTACTGTATAAATCGGACCATTAACGGATAGAAAGGCCTAAGTTGTATTAGGACAGAATTCTATTTTCAGTGCTTTGAATTATCCCGGGCCCGTCGGATTCCGGACCATATAGTCCAAGCCTTGTAGGCATTTGGTTTACGGTAGTTATTTTTATGTAGGAAAAAGCCTCCGAATCCGTTTTATCCGAATCATATTAAAAATACCCAACATTAGGCCAAATTGGCTGTGTTCCGCGGAGAGCCATGCTTCGGCACGAATGGGCCGGCTCGACCGGAGAAATACCACGGGCTCACAGAAAACCGGCGTGAAACAGCGTTTGCGCTGTGTTTCGCCGAGTGAGTGAGTTTACCGGAGGCCCAATCCCCTACCCTATTCCCTTCCCTACCCTCCCCTATTACCCTATTCCCTCTTAAAAGGCCGGCAACGCACTTGCAGCTCTTCTGATGCTGCGAGTGTCCATGGGCGACGGAAGTTGCTTTCCATCAGGTGACCCGTTTGCTCGTTTGCCCCCATATTTCATAAAAAAAAATAAAAAAAATAGCGCTAACAAAAAAACGTTAGCAAAATGGCGACCGCTGGCATTAAATAAGCAAAATGGCGGATTATGTTAGCAGTATTGAAGTTAGCAAACGTGTCCTGGCCAATAATCTGTTTTTCTCCTTAGCGCTGGCAAGCGCTAACAAGCGCTATTTTCCGCGAAACAGCCAATATTTCGCATCATCATGCTCCTTGAATACCTATATTATACTTTTTTTTGTAACCCGACTACGGCGAAGCCAAAAGGAAGGGAGGATTTTGACATTTTATGTAGGTATGTGTGTGTTCCACCGTAGTAGGTACCTATAAACTACTGGTACGATTTTAACAAATTAGGTGTCAATAGATTAGAGAAATAATAGCCCAAGTAACTATTATAATTAATAAAAAATAAGCAGGAACACTGTACTTTTCTAGTATAAAAAGTAAAATAGCCTATGTTTTAGTCCAGAGCCTAAACTACTACCATACTAAATTTCATCATAATCCGTTCAGTAGTTTTTGCGTGAAAGAGGAACAATTAACATCCATCCATCCATACATCCTCACAAACTTTCACATTTATAATATTATTAGTATATTAGTAATATAGTAAGACGTAGTCGGGACTTGGGTTATAGATTTTATGAAAAATCATAGTTACCTACTTATTTGGGAACAGGTTGTGTAGTTTATAAAATTATGTGATCGAGTTTGGCAACATAATTACTGTATACGGATTTGGACTTTGGTGTGCACGCTATAGTTTATTTAATCTGAGGTGTCCACAATCAGGTTCTAAAAACGCATTTTACTATGATGATTTAATCGTTTCCTTTAAGCTTCTTGAGCTTTATAGTTTCGAAAGCCATATAAAATATGTAATCTGAAAACCTACAAACAACCTACTTTAAACCCCTTCTCGTTTTAGCGCGGGAATATTACGAGTATCGTGTACGGTGTAACTAAAGTCCTTTATTATATATCTTTTTTAATATACTCGTAGCATCTTCGTAACCTTCTGTTACTCTGCAAGTCATATATCTACACTAATATTATAAAGAGGAAAACTTTGTTTGTATGTATGTTTGTTTGTTTGTTTGTTTGTTTGTTTGTTTGTAATGAATAGGCTCAAAAAGTACTGGACCGATTTCAAAAATTCTTTCACCATTCGAAAGCTACATTATCCACGAGTAACATAGGCTAAATTTTATTTTGGAAAAAAATAGGGTTCCGTAAGATATTTGAGGTTTTCGGACACAAGGTGTAAAAATTCAACCAGAAAAGTTACTTATTTTGCTTACGCTGCCTAAACTATGAAAGATAGAACCATAAAATGTTCTAATTAATTGTAGATCTTATAAATATCTACAAAAACGTCCGCGACACACTATACCTATCTATGTCGAGTGAGGCACAACAACCATTTTTTTATTTAGAAATCTTGATTTTTTTTTTGGACTACATTTAAACGCGTTTATTTTACTCATGCTATTAATCCTTATCAAAATAAATTATTTCATCGCTAAGTACAGTTTATGTAAATAAAATTTGGTCTTTGAATGATTAAAATTGGACGTTTGGTTTTGAAGTTATGGCGAAATTAAAATATTACGATTTCTGCTGCATGGCCCGTTGCGAAGTGGGCGATATTCTGTAGTATTAAACCCGTGCGAAGCCGGGGCGGGTCGCTAGTTGTTTATAAAAACATGTACCACCTGCTGTTTTCCTATAAATTTCATATGTAACTATAAAATGTAAAAAAATATGTACCTAAGGGTTTCTTGTGAAAATAGGTGTATAGGTACCCAACTTATCTAACCCAAAAATGTCTGGATATTCTACAAAAATATACTAATCTAGATACGCATTCATCCGTTCTTCCTAAGGTTCTTCCTATCAGTGACAGAACCAAATGATAAATGATATTACAGGATCCCTTTGACGAGAACGGAAAAAGGTTTTTTGACTTAACATGAAAATTACTGGAAATAAATTTAACTTTGAACTGTTTTTGACATCTACAAGTCTCCTTCGTATGAAGCCTATCCATCACTTCGTAATTTGATAATTCAGTACCTACCCGAAGTAATAAAAGACCCGTTAAGCTTATCTGAAAGGCCCATCTTACGAGTTAGGGCACATAGCGTCATCATTAATCCTACTGCTATTATAAATGTGAAAGTTTGTGAGGATGAATGGAAGTATGGATGCATGTTTGTTACTCTCAAGCAAAATCTACTGAACTGATTTCGATGAAATTTGGAATGGTAGCATGGGCGTAGCCAGGGGGGGGGTTTAGGGGGTTCAAACCCCCGCCGAAATGGGCCGGCTGGTCCATGTGGATGACCCATATACAGAGGCGTATTTAGAAATTTTGCGCCCCAGGCCAATTAACATATTTTGCCGCCCAATTAACCCTATCTGAAAGATGATTTTTTAAAGTTATTTTAGAAAAATAAAAATCAACAGTCCAAAACAGAACTTTAATACTAACTTGTTCTATATGTATGTGTTTATTTTAAATGCGTTCAAACTGAGAAAGCGAGCGAATGTTTTTTACGCTTTAACCTGTTAAAATCTTTTTATACTTTAAGCCCTGAATGAATATTGTACTAAAGCACGGATGCCATCGAATCCTCGAACGTATAGCATGCGACACAATATTTTGGGCACATCACTAATCACAAAATTTTGTAATTATGTACGACGAAAAAAGTGTGAAATATGTATTATTTAACAAATCTAACATTATAAGTTATTTGTCATTTATTTTGCAACATCAGAAATCACACTAATTTTACTTTAATTTAAATTCCAAAATTATCCTATTTTCACAGTCTTTAGGGTTTAAAATTTGAGCAGATTTAACCTATTAAATAGAAAAAAAAAATTTGCTCACTCGCTTCGCTCGCTCGCGTTTCACGTACAGAACATGTTATATTGTTTAGTAGCGATGTTCTGTTTTAGCCGGTTTATTTTATGATATTTTTCCAAAGTTCACCGTTATTCAGTGTTTAACGATTGAATAGATTTTAACCTATAGAATGGGGAAAAAAATTTTGCTCGCTCGCTTCGTGAGTAAGCGAAATACGAGTCATGTTTGGCTTACAGAACATATTACATACTATAAAATTTAGTACCGACGTTCAGTTTTAGGCTTTTGATATTTGTATTTTTCGACACACAGTTTTTCGGCGTAACATTATTTTAGGGTTTAAAATTTGAGCAGATATAACCTATTAAATAGTAAAAAAAATTTGCTCGCACGCTTCGCTCGCTCGCGTTAACATATTTAGTAGCGATGTTCTGTTTTAGCTGGTTCATTATATGATATTTTTCCGAAGTTTACCATTATTCAGTGTTTAAGGGGAAACCCTGAAAGACTGTCCTTTAAAGCTTAAACAGGTAAAAAGTAAAAAAAATGGACGCCCAATGTAAATATATTATAAAATGATCCTATTTCTACAGTCTTTTACGGCTTAAAGTTTGAACAGATTTAACCTATTAAATAGGAAAAAATTTGCTCGCTCGCTTCGCTCGCTCGCGGTTAACGTGAAGGACATTACATTATTTATTGCTGATGTTCTGTTTTATCCGGTTGATTTTATGGTATGTACTAACATTTAGTTTTAGACTAACATTCCGAATTACACAGTCTTTCAGAGTTTAAAGCATAAACATGTAAAAACGAAAAAAAAAAATCTCATGTGCCCAGGGCCTCTAATAGGTTAAAGACGGCCCTGGTTATTTAATGTAGGTACTAATTGTAGGTAGTTGTTTTATTTTCTTGAACCCCCCCCGAAACTAAAACCTGGCTACGCCCATGAATGGTAGTAGTTTAGGTTCTGGATTAAATATACAAGAAAGTCGTGTTAGTTACACTATTTATAACTCAAGAACGGCTGAACCGATTTGGCTGAAAATTGTGGGGAGATAGCTTAGAACCAGGAAACGGACATAGGATATTTTTATCCCGTTCCCGATGGACCTAATGTCTCGCTAAAACCCGAGAACGGCTGGACCAATTTGGCTAATTCTGGTCCTGAAATTCACGGAAGGCTTAAACGGTGAGAAATATTGGAAAATATGTAGATTGTAGGAGTAGGTGTAGGTTGTAGGAGTATGTGTAGGCGTAGGACAAGGATGTAGATTGACAAGACAGAACAACGTGGAAGGAAGGGTTTCTAATGGTTTTGGTATTTCATCGTAGCGCCTAAACTACTGGTCCGATTTAAATATGTATTATGTTATATAAGTTACGTAGTAGAGTTATAGTTTTTTATAAAATTGTAGCTTATTTGTCATTATTATATTTTATAGCAAGACTAGATGTTGCCCGCGACTTCGTGCGCGCAAAAGTTGATTTCGCAAAAACCGTACATTTTTCCGCGATAAAAAGTAGCATATGTCCTTCCCCGTGGTCTACTCTACATCCGTCCAAATTTCATCAAAATCGGTCCAGTAGTTTCGGAGCGTATTCAATGAAAACAAACAAACTTTTCCTGTTTATTATAATTAGTATAGATTAAAATAAGTTTGTTAACATAATTATTAAATGTTTTACCTAACTAATTTAGAAATGCAGACGTACGAAGTTGCATGTTTACCTTTAAATTCAGCTGAAAATTTTTAGGAGCTCTCCAGTCTTTTAAACACCGTAACGGACTACCGTAGTAACAATTTTTGGACCTAATCTAAGTTAATCTCTTACTTAAAAACACTTTCGAAAGTTTCATTAAAAATAATAATTACTTATAACTAGGTATATACTCGTACATACTAAATTGTTTCGCAATAATTCAAATGCACCCTAAATTAGAGTCAACATTATTACGATTCTACAGTGGACTTCAAACTAAGTAGGTACCTACTATAGAAAGTCTCTGTTTTTATTAAAAAACAAGTATAAACTTTTTTAACAATAAAACCATATCTAACCCAATTCAAGATTAAAAATATCACAGTGAAAGAACGTAGAGAAATAAACTCTAGTATGATACAATATTTACTTACCTGGTTCTAAAAAGAATGTCGGTGTTCGGGAGTTTCTCACCACGATTCTGTCCCTTCCAATAAGAATGTAAGCTTGTTCGTCTATACCAAGTTCACCTGCCCAGGCATACGTTATATTGGTTTCTACGTCACCTACAAATAAAAAAATAAAGGATTCATACCTCTTTAATCTGGAATTTTAGCAGTAACAAATCCTTTAGACCCACAGGAATAATGAGAGAAGAAAAAACAAAAAAAACTCCAGAAAGGAAAAATTAGGAAACAGCACTTGAACTGCCAAGCGCAAGCCCACTGATTATTATTATCAAATAAAATGTGAAAGTCGTAAGGTAGGTATCTATTATAAATTTATAATATTATCATTGATGTGGTCTTACAGTATTATAAGGGATCCTTTTCTTTCGCATAATTTTATTTGTCATAATTTCATTTGGCATACCTCACTTGGCATAATTTTACTACGCATAATAATACTTTGGCATAACGGTTTCTTGGTATACTACATCATTAGGCATAAATGTCATTTAGACTAATATTGACTAATTTAATGAGGCATAACTCGTAAGGCATAATTTTTCTTGTCATAATAATACTTTCGCATAATTGTTTTTCGGCATAAACTCGTTAGGCATATTTCTTGTCATAATAAATTCAAGGCATTCTGTCACAAGGCACAAATATGCATAAAATTCCATTTTATACTAATGACATAATGAAAACACGGTTAAGGTAATTAAACGCATATTTATGAAACATTAAAAGCAGGTATTACACTCATATACCTAGTGTAGCATGTGTAACAGTAGGTTAAGTTGCGTCGGGGTGGCCCTTGGGCCACCCGTAAGCCGCTTACATGTTTAAAATAATTAGCTCGGCATGTTCTTAGATAGCAGTTCGTGTTTTTTGATCGTATTTAATTTCGTAATCAGTCGAAAATTACAATTATAATTGTTATTTCGTCTTAACTCGCACGCCCAGTAGAATTTATCATTTATTAGTATGTGAAAAAAAAATGCTACAAAGATGTATGCGGAAATATAATAGTATGCTTAAATATCATTATGCGTAAATATATTTATGCTTTTTAATATTGTGTATAAAAATATTATTCTTAGTGAATATTATGCGTGAAAAAATATATGCCTTACAATTATTATGCTTTTAGTAATTATGCGAAAAAAAATTATGTTAAGAAAGTTATGACAAATAAATATTATGCGAAACTACTATTAGGTCAAATAAAATTATGCCAAGTAAAATTATGACATATGATTTTATGCGAAAAAATAGGGAACATATTATAAAGGTTCTTTACCGAGAGACTCACGAGGCGACAGGCATAAGAAATCTAAGATGATGAAACTAAAAAGAAGTTATACTTAAAATGTTCTCTCACCTAAGGGCCCAGTCAAGAAGCATTCGATAATTTCGAAGGAGAACTTCGAAATCAAAATTGTATGGGATTTGACATAAGTCATCGTTATGTGATATGTCGCTTGCGAGTTGCGATGCCTTACGCCAAATCCCATACATTTTGTTTTCGAACTTCGCCGTCGAAATTATCGAATGCATCTTAACTAGGCCCTCTGGAGCATTTGCGTGTGATGTAACGTTATAGATTCGACTTTGAGCGCCGAGCGGACGGGATCATTACAAGGTATTGTAATGCTCGGTATCCTACACTGATGTAATGTTCGGATATGTAACGTTACATTTCACGCGAATGCTCCAGGTGAGGGAGCACCTTTAGAGTAAATAAGACATGTGCATTTACGTTCGTAAGTAGGTACATGTTTCTTGAGAAACCAGTTTCAATAGCTGGAGGCAATTTCTTTACTTTGTTGTCATTAAATGACATGCTATGATAACAAAACTAAATGTATCGTCGTATATACCTACGTCCTATTTTAGTCCTTATCTTTTTTTATAACATTATATCCCGTTTTACTAGCTGATATTTAGTAAATAATCTGATAAATATCAACTTTCATCAATGGAACTTTCCTACATTTAGGTAGGTATTAGTTGACCATGTTTTACGATTGTCGACTTAGGTAAGCCTTAGTTGTGGTAAGTAATCGAAAACCAAGATAACCACAGTCAGCAAAGCTACTTACAATGTCGCTTTATTTGCCAGTTTACAACTTTACAAGAAACCGTAAAACTACATTGTGATGTTGACTTGCACACTGAGATTTGCCGATTTTACTTAAGCTTTCAACTACTAAGTAGGTAGTAAGTACTAAGTAGCACTTCTGGTCTGCTTACCTGAACTTTCAACACCTACAAAATATAAACAATTTGGGTTTAAATGATAGCCGTAATACAATTAAAAATAGGTACCCAATGGAAATCAAGGATGGTTTTCAAGTACTTAACAGATTAATTAACGGTTTCAGACGATACAAATTTTACTTTAAGCTTCATACTTTAATCGTTGAGCCAAACTAATTTTAAGCTACTTAAAATAAACAAGACAACTTGGGCTCATCGCTAGTTTTAGCCTTTGTAAATTGTGAGGCAGCTGCAAAGTGAATAAAGGGGTTATCAAATGCGCTTTTGTGGAAGCTGTCGTAAAATTTCTCCGTCCATGCACAAGCGTTACTAAAGAATATAACTTGGGTTTATAATTTTGAAACTGCTGAGTTATTTATAAGCGAAGCAGATAGCGAGGTTGAGGAATAAATAAACTGAAACGGAGCATATAAAATATACAATGAAAGAAGCATACAAATTTCTAAAACTCTGTTACGTTATAGAGGTACAATCACATTTCCAATAGACATTCTGATATTATTAACCTAATGAGACGACATTGTTTTGCTTTCCGTTTCTTTGGCATCTTTCCATAAGACGAAAACAATAAGTGTAATTTAACATATTCAAAAGAAATCCTATAATGACGAAAACAAGAAGTACGGGCAGTGAAAAACACCTTAATATTTGAAGTAAAACCATATCTTACCGATATCCATAGTCAAGCGAGCAACATAGGGGTCGGCTCGCTCCGCTAAATTCATACTTAAATCTCCCGTCGCGTGTAAGTCGCTGAAAAATCTAACGCTACTTCTTCCAGGTGCATCAAATCTGTAAATAAATAATGATTAGATAAAACTAAAAACACGCTTAGAGTATTTGGTGGGATGTTAATTATCAGTTCCTTAAATCAGTGTTTTTCAACCTGTAGGTCGCGACCCCCTGGGGGGTCGTGTAGCTTCTGTAGGGGGGTCACCGGAGGTCGAGAGAACTTTAGTAAAAAAACAATAAAGATTAAAAAGATTGATTTATTAAGTCTCTTACTTAATAAAAAAATATTTTTAATCTTTTATCTATCTATTTTCTCTTTTTTAACAAAAGGATATACTCATAAATCGATCATCGATATCATCGATGTATGTAATTGTAAAATAACGTGTTTGACGTACTAAATTATGTACTTATATCCGAATCCTAATTATGGAGACGCATAAAAACGTCGTATGGAATGAATATTTGTGACACTGTAACATACACATACATACATGATAATAAAAAATAATAATTAAAAAAATTTAAAAACCCGACTGCGTAAAAAGTGAACCAAACTAAGTAGGTACATAGTTAAAACTGAAAAGAAAAAAACAAGCACTTAGATATCCGGTGGTCTAGAATTCTATAATATATTATTGAATTAATACTATTAGAACATAACAACTGAACAGTCGGGATCCATTATTCGACAGCCAATCTAATTTTTCAATGGATCCTGACTGTTTAGTTGTTATGTTCTAATAGTATTAATTCAATAATATATTATAGAATTCTAGACCACCGGATGGAGTGGTTCACTTTTTACGCAGTCGGGTTTTTAAATTTTTTAAATTATTATTTTTTATTTTATACTTTTTAGTTATGAGTACCTAGCTAGCTATTTACCAGACTGGATTTCCTATCAGCATCAGTACTACATCACAATTGCACTGGAATGTGAGAATGGTTGTTACGCAACTTTAAATCGATATAGATCCTAAACGGTCAGTCGAATCGAAAAATGTTGAGAGAAAACTAACAATGATTTTTAAATACCTATTCAACGATACCCCACTTGATATAGTTTGTTGACTTTCATTTTTTTCATTTTCACAATATGGCGTCCAGTAGTCGCCATATTGAATTTTCACTAACGTCATGTCTTTAGTGACACTCGCCGGACTAAGAGGAATCGACTGACGTGTGAATCATAAAAATCGGCCCAGGCGTTTGGTCTGTATAGTGCTTCAAAGGAACATACATACATACATACATACATAGGCTGATAAACACATTACCACTCCTTTGCGTCGCGCAGTCGGGTAAAAAAGCGAAGGGTCGGGGGGGTCGCGAAATATTTTTTCATACAAAGGGGGTCGCATCATGAAAAAGGTTGAAAAACACTGCCTTAAATCATTATAATATGCTCGAAGATAGCCACAGATGGTGTAGTGGTTAGAGCATTGGCTCTCTACTCGGAGGTAGTGGGTTCGATTCCAGAATTGGAACAACAAAAAATGTTGTTTCCAAGTTTGGTTAGGACAATGCAGGCTGATCACCTGATTGTCTGACAAGAAAGGTGATCCATGCGTCGGATGGGCATGTAAAAAGTCGGACCTGCGCCTCATCTCTCGTCAGTCGTGTCGGTTATCCGTCCCACTGGATTACGAGAGTAAAAGGACGAGAGAGTGTTCTTGTGTACTGCGCACACACTTGGGCACTATAAAATTACTCTTGCATAACTATCCTGGTTTCAATGAAAGCAGCCACCGTCACCGAGATCGGCGGAGATTTATTATAATAATACAATTCGCTCGTTTAGAATTGAAGTGACCTAATTAAAAAATTTGAGTTTTTGAGTTAAAGTCATAGAATGACTTAAAATTGGTATTTCCATAGACCCACATTAAAAGACTGGCTAATTTTGGGGTAAAAAGGACAAAACAGTATACTTCGGTCTCTTTCGTATTATCCTCCCGCGCGCGTATTTTCAGTGGATAAGAGACACAACTCGTAATGCATCACGCAAGTTGTCGCTTATTTGTTAAGGAAGAGACCTAAAGCGCATTGTATCGCTACAATGCTAAAACATAGGTGACTGTGTTTGTACGAAGTTTAATAATGTTGGGACACTTTTTCGTATTAAGTCTATTTAATTCTGAGTTTTGTAATTGAAACAGTGAACTAATCGGAATTGAGTCAGTATTAAACTAAAAACAAATAATGATTTGAGGTCACTTTATTAAATCGGCCTCTCTAGAAATGAAATTAATGTAAATGTGTCGAAGTTTATGATTAATAAGTCTTTCATTTAATAAAGAATCTGAAATCTAGTTGACTGTTTAGAAGATGTTTAAAGATATAAAATATTAGGAGACATATTAATATTTACCTACAGTGTGTAACAGGTCTATTCTAATTTTTAACCGACTTCCCAAAAAAGGAGGCGGTTATACGTTCGGCTGTATATATTTTTTTATTTTTATTTTTTTTGTATGTTCAACGATTACTCCGCCGCCTGTGGACCGATTTTCAAAATTTTTTCTGTGATGTATAGGGTGTAATCCCAAATTGGTCCTTTTGATATCAAAGTGGTGACCTGATGATGGGATCCATGAGGAATCGAGGGAACTCCTCGAAATTTATATGGACACATATGGTAATTTTGACTTTTTCTGAAGTAGTTCAAGCATATGCTACCAAAAAGTAAGATTTTGCTCCAAGATATACCCTGGATCCAAAAGTACAGAATAGAACTCCTGACTCCTTATAGATACATGTTTGAGAATTTCGGCGTTGTTTAAAGACCTGCAAGCATATGCCACCTTGTCAGTTATAGTACGAGATCCGACTGCGGGATTAGTGCGTTCATCGGTTTTTTGCTGAAAACCGAATTTTTATGTGTATTTATGATTAGGAGAATATATATTTATCAGGTTGCCTATCAAAATTTGGCCGCCAGTATTTTTAATTAAATTATTTTTAATTGATTTTTGGGAAAAAATATCGTTCACTTGTTTTTTAAATAAAATAACGTCTACATCACGGCAATTTATATGAAGATTCAAAGAAATCACGGTTGCCGTTGCGCACTTGGCCGCACCTCTTCGCAGCCAGGTGTAAACAGGTATGATTTCGATACATTTATACGTTCATAACGTTTATTTATTAATTATACAGGGCGACCGGTAATAGGTCTGTTTCCTTTTAACATGTAAAAATACATCACTTTTGCAGCCTAAAAAGCTATATCATACCCTGCCCAAAAGCTAACGGTTTTTGAGATATTCAAGATTTTGTATTTTTTTCAAAAACACCCGATTTTAAAGGAAAACTTGAAATAAACAAAAATCTACCTATTAATTTCTTAATCTTTAACATAATTTTACTTCTTAGGTAGATAAACTACAAATAAAAAAGTTATTTATCCATCTAAACAGGAAACAAAAATTAGCAGAGTGTTTCAAAAGTCTTAACAAAAAAATTGAAAATGATTTTCCCTCGTTTCACCCCTTATTGTTTAAAAAAATCAATAAGACATTAGTCGTACAAATTACTTAATTAAATTCCTTATTTATTAAGCTATCCGAAAAGGTATAATTTGTGTGCAAAAAATTCACAAACATCTGGTAAGGTAAGTTAATAACTCTCAGCACCATTTTTTTGCCTTACAATTTGTTCAGGATTAGGTAGTCAGGTAGTCAAATTCTTTTGTTATCGGAGGAAGAAGCGCTCTATTATTGGTCGGTTTAAAAAAATCCGGTTTCTTCGTAACTGTTCGCGTCGGTTCGTAACAGTTCGGGTCCGTCTAAAGAGCATTATGTAGAGTTTTTGTTTAGTTAACGCTTCTCGTCCTGAGCGCGCTGACGTGTTATTTGCGATTCCTTCTGATCAAGTTAATTTATCAAAAATGGCATCTTTTAGCAACGAAGAGTATGCTGACATACTGTACTGCTACGGTTTTTGTGATGGCAACGCAGCCGCTGCACGGGAAGAGTACCGGCGTCGTTTTCCCCGTCGAAATAATGTACCAAGTGCTGGAGTTTTTTCCGCGGCGTACCAACGCGTGCGGGAAAGTGGCTCTGTTCATCAAAGGCGACGTGATGCAGGAAGATCTCCTCGCTATGTTGTAGAAGACGAAGAGAGAATATTGGAACGTTTTGCAAGAGATCCGACCACCTCTACAAGAATTGTAGCGAAGCAACTGGGTTTAACGCAGTGGAAAGTGTGGTTCACCGTACATAGCGCTCGGTTATACCCTTTTCACTACACACCAGTACAAGCATTAGAAGAAGGAGACCCTGCAAGGAGGCTCGATTTCTGCCGCTTTATGCTGCACTCCGATGAAAACGACTATAACTTCTTAAAAAAGATTTTATGGACCGACGAGTCGAAGTTTGAGCGTGACGGCATAACCAACTACCACAACATACACTTTTGGGCTCCCAAGGGTGAAAACCCCCACTTGGCAAAAGAAGGTGCTCATCAAAGGAGGTTTTCCCTGAATGTATGGATGGGAATTTTGCATAATCATTGCATTGGGCCGTTTTTTCTACCGGACAATTTAAACGGGGAGACGTATGAAAATTTCCTGAGAAATAATCTTCACGAGCTCATGCAAGATGTACCAATTGAAACCCGAAGAGGTATGATATACCAACATGATGGATGCCCGGCACACTACAGAGTGACAGTTAGGCAATGGCTGGATCAAAATTTCCCGCAGCGTTGGATTGGCCGCGGCGCGGGCGGTCCAATACCTTGGCCCGCAAGGTCTCCAGATTTGACTCCTTGCGATTATTATTTATGGGGCCACATGAAGTCTTTGGTTTACACAACACCTATTAGCGATGTACATGAACTGAGGAGAAGAATAATTAATGCAGCAAACGAAATCCGAGAAACTTTAACAAGTAGAGTAACGCGATCTAATTTTCGCTTAAGATTACGCAAGTGCATCAGAAATCGAGGACGACAATTCGAACAGGATTTACCGTAATTATCAACTTATTATGTAAATAAAATATTAATTTTTATTCAAAGACTTTTATTTAACTTAATCTGACGTAGCAAAGGTTTATTTAGACTTTTCCAATTTGCTAATTAGAATTTTACTACCTGCTAGTTCAGGTAGTTAGATGGTTTTTCATTAGGACAAATCGGCAAATTTAGCTTTTTGCATTACAAATTATACCTTTTTGGATAGCTTAATAAATAAGGAATTTAATTAAGTAATTTGTACGACTAATGTCTTATTGATTTTTTTAAACAATAAGGGGTGAAACGAGGGAAAATCATTTTCAATTTTTTTGTTAAGACTTTTGAAACACTCTGCTAATTTTTGTTTCCTGTTTAGATGGATAAATAACTTTTGTATTTGTAGTTTATCTACCTAAGAAGTAAAATTATGATAAAGATTTAGAAATTAAAAGGTAGATTTTTGTTTATTTCAAGTTTTCCTTTAAAATCGGGTGTTTTTGAAAAAAATACAAAATCTTGAATATCTCAAAAACCGTTAGCTTTTGGACAGGGTATGATATAGCTTTTTAGGCTGCAAAAGTGATGTATTTTTACATGTTAAAAGGAAACAGACCTATTACCGGTCGCCCTGTATATCAAATTAAAACTTATTTTTTTCTATTTATTATCGTATATGGTTTCCTAAATAAATTTACCCGCGAATAAGGGTTGCTGGCTTTTAAAAATTATAAATATTTAAGGTAGAGTGAAAGAGAGTTAGCGAGTAACATCATTTGTCAGACGAAGGGACGCTGTGCGACGCTTTTAAGCCATTGCGCATGCGTCGAATGCTAGTGTTCTCAACCACCGAGGAGTAATAGAGACGACTTAATAAATACTCCAAAAAATATGTCTTCCTTTTCAAAATGACAAATTTAAAAATTACAAAAAAAAAAAATATTGATTGAATGTATTTAATATTGATTTAATATAATTTATATTGATTTAAAAAATACAAAAATAAAACCAAGGTGACTTAGGTAAAAGAAAATTTTATTGTGAAAGTACTATTTGAAAATTTTAGTACATTTTATTCAAGTATTAAATCGTCTGTTACATGTTAATTAAACATTTAAGCAAATTGATTTTTTTTAAATATATCTTATATTCCCGTAACTCTTATTTAATAATCTGTATCATCGGAGCTTTCATTTACACTATCATCGGAGCTATCACTTTCATCGCTACAAATATCAGAATTGTCGTCATTATCGGAAGATTTATCCATGGAATCACATAGCACACTCTTAACTTGCGTTGAAGTTGTGTCTCCCAGGAACCATGTTGGTTTTAGAAAACCATCGAATAGCAGCCAGCCAGAAATTAGTAGATTGTACTACGTTACCGCGTTATTCCATAAAAATAAACATTAATATATTTTTTAAATTTATTATTTTTATTTAATCATTATTTTTTTTAAATTAATCAATTATTTTTTTTAATTATGCATTAGGTAATTTTTTTAAGTTATTGGTATTAATTAATTAATTAAAAAAAAAGAAAAAACAATAAATTTTTAAATGATTAATAAAAAAAATGGTTTACTAATTGTATTTTGAAAAAAGGGCATTAATTTTTTTTTTAATTAATAATTATTTAAAAAATGTATTAATTAAAATCGTTAATTGTTGATTTTTTGAGAAATGCATTTTTTGAGAAATCATTTTTATAATAATAAAAAATTTTAAAAAATATATTTTTAACAACAAAACCTCAAAGTTTGCACTGTGTCATTTATTTTGTAACTATAACCTATATTATTCTTAAGTTCAATTGAAATTTTACTTACGGTTTGTGTTTTGCAAAACTCTTCAAATTCTTCTTTATCTTTTTGCTTTAGAACTGTAATTTTTTTGAGACACTCTGTATGATATCCAAAATCATTAGTAGATTCAATTGTTAATAAAGTGTTATGATATTTATATTCTTTTTTTAAGACGAAACAATAACATTAGCGAGCACTTTTTGAATGATGCATAAAATCAAGTACGTTGATTTTTTCGTTACACAGAAAACACGACTTCATCTTTATCAATTTTATTTTACGTTAATTAATTTAATAATTTTTAGATGGAAAGTAATGTAAATATAAAACGTTGTGCATGACGAACTCCAAAACAGCGTGGTTTTTATGTAAGAATAAAAATACCGCAGCTGTTATGTTGAGAACACTAACATTCGACGCATGTTAGTGTTCTCAACATAACAGCATAAAAAATTAGCTTTAATTTGGTATATAATTAATAAATAAACGTTATGAACGTATACATATATCGAAATCATATCTCTTTACACCTGGCTGCGAAGAGGTGCGGCCAAGTGCGCAACGGCAACCGTGTTTTTTTTAAATCTTCATATAAATTGCCGTGATGTAAACGTTATTTTATTTAAAAAACAAGTGAACGATATTTTTTCCCAAAAATCAATTAAAAATTATTTAATTAAAAATACTGGCGGCCAAATTTTGATAGGCAACCTGATAAATATATATTCTCCTAATTATAAATACACATAAAAATTCGGTTTTCAGCAAAAAACCGATGAACGCACTAATCCTGCAGCCGGATCTTAGACTATTAGAGTAATCATCATCATCATCACCACTATCACACCATACGTCATCAGATTATGATGATATAAAAGGTATTTCTCATAGTATTTTACACTAACACGGAGATCATTGAACATTACTCTGCCATTTATGGACCTATTTGCAAAATTATTTTGTTGTTGTAAAGGGTTTAATTCGAAATTAGTCCTTTAGTCACTAAAGTGGAAACCTGATGATGCGAGCCATGAGGAATCGAGGGAACTCCTCAAAATTTATATCCACACATATAGTGATTTTGACTTTTACTGAAGTAACACAAGCATATACTACCAAAAAAATAAGATATTGTACCAAGGTATACCCTGGATCTAAAAGCACTGTACAGAACTCCTCAGTCTTTAAAGATATGCGTTTGGAAATTTCGGCATTGTTTAAAGAACTGCAAGCATATGCCACTTTATAACTTACAGTAATCATCATCATCATCTTAATAGCAATACCTAATGGAAGCTTGGCGAGTATTTAATTATACATTCGATCGTTTAGTTTAGACGTTCTTAAGACGTATTAATAATAACTTAACAAAATATATCACTAAAAAGGGTGAAATTATTATTTTTAAACAAAAAATTAAACCGACTTCCAAAGTAAAAATACACAAAAAAGTATGAAATAAAACTTAATCTCTAAATAATTCCCCTTTCAAATTCGGCTAAAATTTTTACTATTTATCTACTCAATCTTATTAATTTTGAAGTCGGTACCAGCAAATATGAACGTAAGTTGTATAAAATATTGTAGAATATTGTTTGGGCTGGTGCCGAATTCAAAATTAAGAAGATTGAGTAGAGAAATAGTAAAAATTTTAGCCGAATTTGAAAGGGGAATTATTTAGAGATTAAGTTTTATTTCATACTTTTTTGTGTATTTTTACTTTGGAAGTCGGTTTAATTTTTTGTTTAAAAATAATTGCTAGCTGCATTTTTATTTTTTAAACAGAGTTTAAGCCCAGTTACCAAAAAATAAATAAGGAGAAGCGCAAATCCTAATTATTTTAGAAACTATAACATAAATTAAAATAAAAACAAGTCAGTTTAATAACGTAATATATTTTGTTTTTACTTATAGTTACATACCTACCCATCTATTCATTGTTTTTGTTGTGAAGGAATTGACAGAAAATAGAAAAATCTCTTGGTATCAACCCAAATTTAGTATGCCCCTTTTTTTTATTAATTTTAGGGACCTACTTATAAATTGTATGATGATAGTTTTTAAAGATAATATTATGTAGAATGGCTAAAGAATATTCAGCCACCTACTCAAGAAAGCTTTGATGAATCTAGTGTACACTAATAGGACCCTGATGTGGTGCGTACAATTCAATAGCTCAAATATTTACTTTTCACACTATCAATAAAATATGATTTCAGTTTACAGTTATCTAAATGTTTTTATATAGTACGCACATCTAGCAATGATGAAAATATATCAGCATATTTTGTCAGGCATCAGATATAGAAAACTTTTTACTCTTCAGATACATGCATGCCATTTTATGATCCAAAAATTCTTAGTTCATATAAGGCAAGTTAGTATTTTATTATAATCTTTATTAATAAAATGTGGCGATTAAATAAAAATATTAATATGATAATTTAATTCTGAAACATTATTTTGTTTTAGGCATAAAATGTAAATGGAATAAATAAGAGCATACAAGAGATGGTAGCTCCTTCTCAAAAATCACTGAACTCAGGAATAATAGAAGAAAGTATAAACGATTTCAATAAATCACAAGACTCTTCGTCCAGTAGTTCATCTAGTTCGTCTTCTAGCTCCAGCTCTAGCAGCAAGTCTAATACTAACGTAGACGTCCGACGACGACGACGTTACATCCTACATTTACTGTGGGTGAACAATGTAAGCTTAGTATGAGTAATGCCTGTTCATTGAAAATGTATTTTGTTACAAAACTTCGTACACAGAGAAAGAATCCACTATGATCGATATGGAAATAAGAAAAAAAAATGCCTAAACCTCAGGTTTGACTAGTAAAAATCTTTGGAAAAATAATTTTTCCAAAGATTTTTTATGTGACTATAAAAAGAAAGATCTACAGTTTTTAAATTGATTAATTTCCAACTAATATAGAGATTTAAAAAAATATGTTATAAAATTATAAAACCCTACTACCACTCATTAAAAAATATGACTATATTATATAAGGTTTGGTAAAATCAATTACAGATACTTCAGGCATATTATGATCTACTGCTTAAGTAAAGATGTTTATGCAGAAAAATAACTGTCATACTCGAAAAAAAAATATGAATATGAGCGAGTTTTGCGTTTTGCGGAGAGTCATACATGAGATAATTTTTCGAGTTTGAGTATGACAATTATTAGTATAAGTTGTTAAACCAAACCTTCATCGATATTAATAGACATATATTATTATTTAAAAAGACTAACTATCCCGACACGTTGTTCTGTCTAATGTCTGTGTTAACAATGAACTAGATTAAATAAATTATAGTTATAGGTATAACTACACCTATAACTACATTTATATCTACGACTACACATACACCTACACTACACCTACACTACACATACACCTACAGCTTCCGCTACAACTTCCCCTACAACTACACCTACATTTACACCTTCAACTGCACATACATCTACACATACACCTACCAACCTACTAACCTGAGGCAGGCCAATTATTCTGAAGAATTAAACCAAACAAATAAACTGAACGCACCTATATTTGATAGTCAAGTGACAAATTGAACACAATGAACACGAGAAAATTTAATTTTCATTTTTAGTATTTTCTCCGCCCTCTTTATCAAAATTTCTCACCGGCTGGTTTAAAAAAATAACGTTCAGAGAAGGCTTTTCTCTGAACGTTATTTTTTTAAACCAGCCGTTCTCAAATTATAGCTTGACTAGACGATATAGGGGTTTCATTTTTATAAAGATAGATGAGTTTATAAGTTTTTTTAAATGTTTGATGTTATGTACTTGTGTGTACTTCATACTTGTGTGATATAAAGTTCCTATATATTTAATTTTTAGCTATAAAAATGGAAAATAAGACTGATATATATGTAAATTTAAACTCGGGCAGTCAGAAATGGAAAAAAATATTTTACTTTGCCTACTACCTCAAATTTTGTGATAATTGATAGGTTGGGTTAATGATTCTTTGTAAGTGTGTATTTAAGGTGATATAACACTTAAAAGATAATTATTATATAAATATAAAAATATATTTTTAGTTAATAGAATATTTTGTCTTTAGAATGAATGAAACAGTTCATTAAAGAATATATTTTGTTCACCAAATAATATATAAATATCATAACTTTTTTATATGTAAGAAGAGCTTAATTTAATTAAAAGCTGTTTTTTAAAGTATCTAAACCATGAAAATTCTTTTTTTTATTAAAAATGTTTAATATAAAGTTAATTTTGTTTTTTTTTCTTTCATAAAGTTACAAAATATGCCAAGTAAATAATCTAAATTTCACTATTAAAAAGACTGTTTTAGAAATAATACGAAACAAATGAAGAATATTTAGACGTAATCAATAAAAAGTCTTGTTGGAAAAAAGAATTTCATTAAAGTATAGACCTAAAAAAACACATTCTAAAAAACATTAATTACTAAAACTAATAACTCTTAAGTTGATTTTTTTTCTTATGAAAATATAAAGTTAATAAATTAATCTTACGATTAAAATCATAATTTACATTATTTACAAAGCAGACCCCCAAAAAAATTTGACTCAATTGTAAAATTGCGAATATTGCAAACTTTAAGTGGCGTTTTCTCGAAACTCGTTTTTTTGGATTAGGTCACTTCAATTCTAAACGAGCGGACATAATATCACCATTCTAAACGCCGTTCCATCGCGGGTAAAAAATTAAAAGTTATGTTAGATGTGGAGAAGAGCTACAATATTCTGAATATTAAATACTACATCAATAAATCCTATACCTAAGTCAAAAATAATAATTTTAAGACATCCTAAAAAGTTTGTTAGTTCAATTTCAGAAATCATTTATTCATTACTCTGAGTGCGACAGGGGCTGGTAGACAGGACAAAGGCGATATTTATATTTACCTTATTATTGGCTTCAAAATTCATATGCGGGTTTATTTACACAAGGTTTTACAGCGTGGTCGATGTATAAATATGTGTACAACGAGATATTTTCTTAGGTTTACACCACCAATGACTAGCTGAGTAGCTTTTGCCCGCGACTTCGTCCCCGTGGAATTTGGTTTCCGTACAAAATTTAAACCCCTTTTTCACCTCCTTAAGGGACGAATTTTCAAAAATCTGTTCTTAGCGGATGCCTTCGTTATTACAACTATCTGTAGCCAAATTTCAGCAAAATCCGTTCAGTAGTTTCGACTGTGCATTGATAGATGAGTCAGTCAAGTTTGCCTTTTATATATTTAGAAGATAATATGTAATTAATTTTAGATAGAGAATTTGGGAAGTGGTGATTTTTTTCGGCAGAGAATTTTTGACTTGTTCCAAGGTAATAAGTCAACCGAAGTCTATAAAAAATATTGAAACTATATAAATATATAGCTCAATCTCAAACTACAAGACTTTGTTAAAGGTAGCCTCGGTATTGATATCTCATAATATTATTACAATCTTGTAAAGATTCTGGGTCAATCATTTTCATAATGACTCTCATTTTGGAAATGCTATTTTAAGTAGGTATTTTGAGATAATTTAATATCGATCTTGAACTTGAACTTGGTAGTCATATCTCGGTTTAAATATAGCTATGTTCTATGATTAAACGTGGCCTTCACTCCATCTAATATTAGTCAGGCCGTTCGTTGCCCTTTAAGTCCTGAATGCTCTCATCCCACAACAATTTTTCCTTTTTTCGCTATTAACAAAAATATCTACAGTTTCAAAATATAATTTTAGCTACCATTTTGTGTCAGTTTTATTTCTTTTTGGTTTAAGTTTTTTGTCTCAGTTAAAAATAAATCTACGATTTCTCTGCAGTAAAGAAACTTGGCTAGAAAAAATAATTAATGCTTTCTTCTTGGCTTTCTAAGAGCTATTGTGGTTTTAAGTTTTTGTATCAACCTCGAATTATTTTATTTTTACCTCAGAATCTTTGTCTTTTGTTCCACTATTTTCAACCATTATTTTGCAGCTATAGATAGATATTAGATCCTAATTTTGTATATAAGTAAGGTTTTTTAAAACTTAATAGTTACTGGAAAAATAGAGATGCTTGAAGACTGCAGTGGAATAGACGTGTGACCTATTTTAAGATAAGACATTTACGTTTAATAAATTGGGCTTGTGCAGCGATTCTTTGGTAATTATTATTCTGACGATACTGTCTCTTAAGTGGGGTAATATACTTAATGTTCCTCTTCTGGTAATTTCTCTTACTATAATATGACCCACATATTTATGACTGCGCTAACTATTATTATTAGACGCTCGCCATAACCGCTAATAATAGAAACCTAAAGGGACAAAAGTTTTAATTTACAACGTCGACGTGCGCTAAGATGGGATATTGAAAAATTCCACCCTTGAAAGCTAAGGGGTGAAAATAGGAGTTGAAAGTTTGTATGGAGAATCTTTAAGTCCGCACCGGTTTCGATGAAAAGTAGTATTCATGTTCTTAAATACATTTCGCGAGATATATGTTTCAGGATTTAATTTATTTAAATCCTAATATATAAAGTGTAAAATGAGGTTTAAAGTGTAGGTATATCGGACAATTTTAAAATCTTTATTTCCATGAAATTTGATATCTGTGCTAATAAATAAAAATCATTGAACATGTGTTATAGTTTTTTGAAAGTCATTCCGTAAAGGGCGAAAGGGATGTCCAAAGTTTGCAAATATGAACAACTGGAAGTTATTAGGTATGACGTAGACATTTTGATAAAAGGACGCAAAAGCTAGTATATTATAGACGAGGCATGACGATGCAAAAAGTATCCACACTTAAACTGCCCTACTTTTAGGATTGTCTGGGGCAGTCAAGGTTTGACATTTGTCATTTTGACATATTGGCTTTCCGCAGTTTAATCAGTCCGCATTTAATATACAAAATCTTCTGAAACCAAGAACACAGTAAAACTTTTTGTTCCTTCGGGATTTGAACCCGCGACCCCCGGCTTGAACGCGCTTATGCAACATGCTTAACCAATGAGCCACAGAGGTCGTTAATTGCAGTAATAACAGTAAAGGTTTGTTTAAAACTCTTTTTACTAAGCATTGTCATATTATTTAATAACAACACAGGGGACATAATTTTCACCATTGAACAGGACGGTGTGCGTAAAACTCCAGGAAGAATCTATACTAATATTATAAAGCTGAAGAGTTTGTTTGTTTGTTTGAACGCGTTAATCTCAGGAACTACTGGTACGAATTGAAAAATTATTTTTGTGTTGGATAGTCCATTTATCGAGGAAGGCTTTAGGCTATATAACATCATGCTACGCTGAATAGGAGCGGAGCACCAATCAAGAATGTTACAAAATCGGGGTTTTTATTTTCCTTTTGAGAGCTTTCGTTGCGTACGCTGCGGAAACGGTTAAAGTTTCGCTAAAATTGTGTGTGACAAAATTGTCCCCCTTTAAAAGTTCTAAAAAAAAGTCCGCGACCGTACCTTATAAAAAAAATACCTATCTTATAAGGTTGGCTCACTATAACCTTTTTATGATAACCAAATTTGTTCTAAAAGTAAGCATTATTTGTGAAGGTGTTTTCATATTATACATGATAATATTAATCCTTATCCAAGTCAATACGTTATTCATTAAAAGGATTTAATCTAGAAGAAATTTGCCGTTTACATCATTTGATTTCAATGAGTATTCTAGAAGATATCGCAGTAATAAAATTATCAAGCGCGAAATAATAATATGTACGGCGCGCGACGGGCAGTCGTGAGAAGGAACGCTTCTCTTTCTACCTAAATGAAGTCTCGTGTAAATTTTAGCGATATCCGTTCTACGCGGACGAAGTCGCGGGCAAAGCTAGTTAAAAAAATAATTGGCATTATCTCTGTAGCAATATGGCAGAAATTATGTTTGATTTTGTTGCGTTGCGTTGCTAATTACTTTCCCGTAATTCCCAAAGGGAAATTCCCGGCGTGTGGTTTGGTTTACATTTTAATTTTTTCTTCTCGAAAGAAGTTCCTGGGTGGTTTTTTGTTTTTAATTTCTGCAAAACTTAATGAGTTTGCCTCGTCGCGTCGTCGTCGGTGCCGTTGAAAATATGGGTTGGTAAAGTTTTTAATTTCCTTGTTACACTAAATTACCTAGTATGGGCCCTAGACATAATTAATGTTTGGATCGTAATTTGGCTTATTAATACATAATATAACTAGCTGATGCCCGCGGCTCCGCCTGCGTAAATACAGTATCCCTCGGGAACACTGTATTTTTTAGGGATAAAAAGTAGCCTATGTTTTAATCCAGAGCCTAAACTACAAAGATACCAAATTTCATCGAAATCCGTTCAGTAGTTTTTGCGTGATAGAGTAACAAACATCCATACATCCTTACAGGATTAGTAGGATATATTATGTAAGTGCGATATGTATCTATTATTATATTTTGTTGTGTAGATAGGTAACTATGTATCTATCATAATATTATCTATACTAATATAATAAAGAGGAAAGGTTTGTTTGTTTGCATCGAATATGCTCCGAAACTATTGGACCGGATATTTTTATGAAATTTGGCACAGATATAGAGTAGATCACGGGGAAGGACATAGGCTTTTTTATTGCGAAACATGTAGGTATGGTTCCCGCGAGATTTCCTTTAGCGCGCACGAAGTCGCGGGAAATATCTTGTAATGTCTTATAGAAACCTGCTTATTCTATAATAAATGCATTTCGATAAAATGCTCAATAATTACTGAATAATATGGAACCATCAATTTTTCCTGAAGTATAGATTAGTATTTTATTTTTATATTAGTTGCCTAGTTAGCGTCCATATGTGGGTTTTTGACTTTTAGAAGTTAAGTTTGAAGTTCCTTTAGTTGAAAAATACCGTAACAAGAACTATTTAGGTATTATTTTATGCCCTAGCTTTTCTAATTCAGTAACTTAGATATACAACTACTAAGTAGGTATGCGAACAAAAAATCTTTCAATATTGGAGGTGCTGGGATTTGAACCCAGGACTTTCAGCATGCGAAGCAGACACTCTACCACTGAGTTACACCCCCTCTTGAAACGCTAAGCAAAACATTACACGTATTTTCCCCGAGGAATGGTCTTTTGTTTTTTCAGTCGGGCTGAATAATGGGCGCAATTTTTAACCCCCGACGCAAAAAGAGGGGTGTTATAAGTTTGACGTGTCTGTCTGTCTGTCTGTGGGTGTGTCTGTCTGTCTGTCTGTCTGTCTGTGGCATCATAGCTCCCGAACGGATGAAGCGATTTCAATTTAGTTTCTTTTATATTAAAGGTGACTTACATGCGAGTGTTCTTAGACATGTTTGATGAAAATCGGTTGAGCCGTTTAAAAGTTGTGGGGGGTGAAAGCGGGGAAGAAAATCCGAATGTGCAAATATACTCGAGTAAGGTCTCAAATGAAAGCGCACTGAAAGATAATATTGATGACTTAATCGACAGTGTTCGTAGCTTCATTTGATGAGAAAATTGGTGGTGGGAAGATCAGCCGTTTGAAGATGATCAGCTCTTTTCTAGTTGATGAGGGGATCTGACTAACTTTCTTATGTCCGATCGATTCGAAATTTGGTACCGTGTTGTTTCAACGATATTTAGCCGTTTGAAGATCATCTTTTCTTTATTAGTTGATGAGGGATCGTCCTCATGTCCTATCGATTCGAAATTTGGTACCATGTTACTTCAATGACGTTGAAAGTAAAAAATAATAATGAAAAAAAAATACTTTAAAAAGGATAAAATAAAAGTAAAATTAAAAATTTTAAAAACCCCCGACACAAAAAATAAACTCTAAAAAATAATAAATAATATTTTAAACCTATTATAATTATATTATCACATATAATATTAAGTAAGTTGAAATAATTTTATTTTCCAATCGTCGTCTCGTCGGGGGACCGCTATGTGAAAAAAACACGTGTAGTCGCAGAATGAACAAAAGAATTTACTCCGAAAAAAATTTGCTCATACCTACTTAAATGTAATTCGTAATAATTAATTAGCTGTTGTTGTAAAAATACTTTATAAACTGTAGCGGTCCCCCGACGAGGCGACGATTGGAAAATAAAATTATTTCAACTTACTTAATATTATATGTGATAATATAATTATAATAGGTTTAAAATATTATTTATTATTTTTTAGAGTTTATTTTTTGTGTCGGGGGTTTTTAAAATTTTTAATCTCCCGATGGTATGTGATTATTATCAAACGCGAACCGACTTAGTTTTGTAATGCTCTAAGCACATATATAGATAATAATATTATGTATATTGTAATATTCTTCTTTTCTTTTAAATAAAAAATGGATTGCAATATTTCAATGACTCGCTAAAATTCGAGAACGGCTGGAGCAATTTGGTTAATTAGAGTCTAATTGGGGGAGGAAATAATTGTGAAATATCAGAGGTTTAAACGGTGAGACATATTGGAAAAATTGCGGAGAAAATAATAAAACGACGATTGAATTTTTCTATACTTTCTCTGTGTTCAATTTGTCACTTGACTGTCAAATATAACAATTTTACCGAGATGTTAAAGAACATGAAGAAATGATAAAGACGGGTCGTTCTGGGTTCAATTCACACCGAAACGAAACAACATGCGACATAGCGCTGCATTTTATTATAGCTATTGTAAGCTTATAGTTGAAGGTTTCATAAAATACTTCTAATTAATAATATGTAAACATACAATGAATGGTTTAAATGTGCATTAAGATATAATTATTATTATTTGGTTATGAGATGAAATGATTTTATAGTTTATTTCTTAGGCATAAGAAATAATATTCAGTGTCATGTTCAATTTGTATAAAAAATGTAAGATCAGTATCGTCGTTTGTTTTGTATGGACGCCGGGTTTGGCATTATTACCGAGAGACGGCCATGGAGGCACATGTTATGTTAATTTATGGAGAATAAATCCTGTATATTTATTATTTGAAGTTTTAATCACTGGATATGAGTAATGATTTCAGAGAGGACTTTTCACTATTCAAAATTTCAATTTATTAAATGCACAAAAAGATACACGTTTCATTGTAAGAGTTCGAATGTCAAGTTGCACCGCGCTGCACTGCGTATGGCTTATGTTGGGCTTATGTCATATCGTCGGTCTAGATGTGATAGCTCGTAAATGCAAACTACCCAACTTTAGGGGAGAGACAAAACATATTTTAATAATTAGAATAAATAGAATACGGGTTAACCCGTAAATACTGAGAGCGTTAGTGACATACATACATATAATCACGCCTCTTTCCCGTAGGGGTAGGCAGAGATCGCCTCTTTCCCGTAGGGGTAGGCAGAGACCACTTCTTTCCACTTGCTACGATCCTTACATACTTGTTTCGCTTCATCCACTTTCATTCTTACCATCCATTCCTCCTCTTACATTCAACGTAGCGAAGCGGCTCTCCATGGGCCACTTTTCGCCTCCGCGAGAACGAGACGTGATGGGTGGCGAACCACATCGCCGCCATATTGGATAATTAAATTATTTTTATAATTATCCATTGCATTCCCACGGATTTGCGGAGAGGATAGGAATAGGAAAAGGGAAGGATAGGTGGTGTGGAAAGGAAGATTGGTAAGTTAGAGTGGGAAATAGGAAATGTAGGATATTACCGCCCAGGAGGGTAAGGGATAGGACAGTAATAGCTAGGGAAGCCGGGGTCGCGTACCCGTATACTATACCACAACTACCGGACAGGCAAGTTGAGATGAGTATCCCATGACATAGTGACATTCTATTAATTATTACTTAATTGCAAGTAAGCAAATATTATTTGAATTGTTCTGCATCAAAATCTCATTTTACTAAAAATTGTTAAAAGTTAGTTACGAGCTATCACATCTAGACCGACGATATAAAACGTGGTACATATTTTTGTGTAGTGAATAAAGTTAAATTTTCTGTAACTATCTTAAAAATGCATTGCCGCGTAGCGTTGCGTATCGTCGCGGCCTGAACTGACCCTAGTCCCTAAGTGACTTTTTACCCGACTGCGCGACGCAAAGGAGTGGTTATGTGTTTATCAGCCTATGTATGTATGTATGTATGTATGTATGTATGTATGTATGTATGTTCCTTTGAAGCACTATACAGACCAAACGCCTGGGCCGATTTTTATGATTCATACGTCAATCGATTCCTCTTAGTCCGGCGAGTGTCACTAAAGACATGGCGTTAGTGAAAATTCAATATGGCGACTACTGGACGCCATATTGTGAAAATGAAAAAAATGAAAGTCAACAAACTATATCAAGTGGGGTATCGTTGAATAGGTATTTAAAAATCATTGTTAGTTTTCTCTCAACATTTTTCGATTCGCCTGCCGTTTAGGATCTATATCGATTTAAAGTTGCGTAACAACCATTCTCACATTCCAGCGCAATTGTGATGTAGGACTGATGCTGATAGGAAATCCAGTCTGGTAAATAGCTAGCTAGGTACTCACAACTAAAAAGTATAAAATAAAAAATAATTATTTAAAAAATTTAAAAACCCGACTGCGTAAAAAGTGAACCAAACTAAGTAGGTACATAATTAAAACTGAAAAGAAAAAAACAAGCACTTAGATATCCGGTGGTCTCGAATTCTATAATATATTATTGAATTAATACTATTGGAACATAACAACTGAACAGTCGGGATCCATTATTCGACAGCCAATCTAATTTTTCAATTTAAATTATTAAACCAAAGTAAGTATTAAGAAGCTTAGTAATGTACAAAATTTTGGCCAGACTTGCTATTGGTGAATTTTGGGCTTTGCTCAAAAACATTATTACGGTATTTTTCCTTTAGCACAGAATAGATATTAGTTACCAGTTGCCTTTAGCCTAAAATTTGTTGGTTTTTTAACACAAACGTTTACCTTCTGTCAATTAATTAGGGAAAAATAAAGGGAAACATTTACCTTCTGTCAATTAATTTAGTCCACTGTGCTCCACTCACGTTGACTCTTCTCAGCAAGAATCCCATTCGCTCCTCGGGTAGAGATATGGATATGCTATTCAATATCATCGGGTCGATCTGCTTCATGCCCAAGTACCCGGAGTTCATGAGGAAGAAGAATGTCCTTAAACCACGTCGCAGGCATTCCAGGTCGTCCGCTCTGCAGGTCGGGAATGGGAGCGGCTTCATGGCTGAAATGTTTATGCATTACTGTTAGAAGTCCTGACTTATGCGTTTTTTAGTTTTAAATTCTAAACAAAATAAATAAAAATATTGTACACTTGGTTTGTAGAATTATATTTTTTGAACGAAGATTTAAATGGGTAAATCAAAAATTAAGAATTTACTTTTCCCAATCAAAGAGCTATAAATTACACCGGGTAAGTAGTAGATAAGTACTATCAAAGCGGATAGCATGACCATCGACAACTAGAAATGCGTTGAAATGGGTTTCTACACAAGAAGCATACTGTCAGATAATATAACCAAAATTACAGTTTTCCTTTGTCAATCTGTCATTTTGTCTATTCTTCGGTAGAAAAAAACCATTGCTACGGTGGTTATCCGTCACTATAATACAAATAAATTAAGGCGAGGTCATAGCATAGAGTTCAATTACGAAGTGGAAAAAAATATGGGATAAAGTACCTACACAATCCTTGATAGGTTCTGAACCGTAGTCCGTACACATTTTGAAAAAAATAGGTATATTACTTATAGTTCCTTAGTTAAAAACTAATAAAATCACACAATCTCCTAAAACGTAACATTTTGTGCCGCACCATACATTTTTTTGCTAAATAATTAATATATACTTATTATATTTTACTTTAAACCGAACACTTTTGTGATTTTTATAATATTTCAAAAGATGGTTAAAAAATACATTGTAAACACCGTCTTATAGGTACATGAATATAGAAAATAATGCAAAGCAAAAAATAATCTCATTACAATGTGCATACGAGTATCTAGTGTAATTTGTAAATCATTTTGTTTTTGAGCTTGGTCCTTCCCTTAAGATAACACTCTACCTGCTTAAGAATTAGATCCTCAATACATTACAATTTACAACGTAAAGATCTTCACGAATTCAATATTGGATTTTTCAAAAATAAAGTACAAACTGCAAAGTAAATGATACCAAATCGAATTCCCAACAAGATAGCGATACATAAAACTTTCTTGCACTCAATCCTCACATGAAACTAACGAAGTTTGTATTTGAGATTTTACTTAGCTGCTAGTTGCTACCTACTGCTCTTGTTCCCTTTTTTAAACTACAAGCAGTCGAACAGAAGTTTGCGCAGAAATGGATAAACTTACTCTGGCGTAACCTCAGATCAGGATTTAAATTTAAGATGTGTGACGTCACAGATGAGGAAACTTAGCGAGATTAAAATACTTATAACTTTCGGTATGAATGTTGCATATAAACCGTACCCACCTAATTTTGTTTGTCTATGCAAAGCTTAGTAATAATATTAATATTTTACATTTCTTTATTAAGTAAAAAACTCTATATGTTCGTCTACACCAAAAAAAAGATCGAATTAATGTTCTTTACTTAGCACTTCATTTGTAAAAGTCTTAAACTGATAGCGGTCCTATATTAATTACGTGATAAGTAATAACTGAGACATTTTTGTTTTCTGTTGCGAAAGTACTTAGAATATAACAAGGATAAAATTTAAAAATATAATCCCACCAAAAACATTCTGTAAAAAACTAGCCAAGTCTCGATGGAGCTGCTTGTTTATCTCTAAAAAGTAATGAAATCTAGACAAAATCGTGCCAAGTCTAAGGTTCCTTACTGCGATTTCTTTATTATTATAGTTAATGTTGAGTGACTTGGCCGTTGAACATTCTTTATACTTTAGTGGGTACAAGTCAATTTTGTTTACATTTGTAACTACCTATGTTTGTTAAGCGAGATAATAGCCCATACTGGTATTGGTAATTGGACGCTAGTGTCTCATTTTAGGCTGTTGTTGATTGTACAACACACGTATTGGAGCAATGGTGTCATGGAGCCCCTTTTGTACCCTTGTGTGCCCTTCAACGGCCAAGTCACACAACATTAACTATAATAATAAAGAAACCGCAGTAAGGAACCTTAGACTTGGCACGATTTTGTCTAGATTTCATTACTTTTTAGAGATAAACAAGCAGCTCCATCGAGACTTGGCTAGTTTTTTACAGAATGTTTTTGGTGGGATTTCACTTCTTTTTGTAGAAACGTGGGCATATTGATTGATTTTCCTAGATTTTAGTGTAATTTGTTTATTTAATTTGTGTAATGTTCGAGTAGAATAAAGTTCGAGTAGAATAAAGGGGCCTGAAAATGCGGCAAAATGGTTCTAGTAAAGAATGGTACGGCAGTGTTTGCTTCGCGCTCGACTTGGCGGGGGCACTGCCGTGCCCCCAGATCGACGTTCTGGTCTTATCTAGAGGTTCTCAAATAGGGGCCTGAAAATGCGGCGAAATGGTTCAGTAAAGAATGATACGGCAGTGTTTGCTTGGCGCTCGACTTAGCGGGGGCACTGCCGTGCCCCCAGATCGACGTTCTGGTCTTATCTAGAGGTTCTCAAATAGGGGCCTGAAAATGCGGCGAAATGGTTCCAGTAAAGAATGGTACGGCAGTGTTTGCTTCGCGCTCGACTTGGCAGGGGCACTGCCGTGCCCCCAGATCGATTATCCTAGTTTTTATAGTTTTCCCTTTATGTGGCCATTTAACCCCAACTCTGTACCAAATTTCAGCTCTCTAAGTTTATGGGAAGTACTAGTTCTATTTTGATGATCATGAGTGAGTGAGTGAGTGAGTGAGTGTCGAAAATGCGAAACTTTGCTTTCGCTTAACTTCGGAACTAAATGACCTACAGACTTGAAATTTTGGATTTTAAGTACGTGATTATAGCTTATTGGATGACGAAAATTTCTGCGTTCTGGTCTTATCCAGAGGTTCTCAAATAGGGGCCTGAAAATGCGGCGAAATGATTCCAGTAAAGGATGGTACGGCAGTGTTTGCTTCGCGCTCGACTTGGCGGGGGCAATGCCGTGCCCCCAGATACATCTATGTAGGTAACCTTAGAAATGATGTAAATAAATCATAAAGAATGTGTACAGTTCCGGTTAACATTTGGACTAAATGTATCCTTCTATATTTTATAAGGTTTTATCCTTATAAATAAAATAGCGGACATGTTCTACTTTTTTCAAAGCTATAACCTTATTGTTAATTATGTAATAAACAGATACTTGTGATACGAATTCCAAATGCGACAACATTTGATATATAAGCCACTAGCGTTGTTTCGCGGCTCCGCCCGCGTTTATATTGTATCGGGTATCCTACATGAATACTATATTTTTTCGGGATAAAAGTAACCTATGTTGTAATCCAGAACCTAAACTACTACCATACCAAATTTCATCGAAATCTGTTCAGTAGTTTTAGCGTGAAAGAGTAACAAACATCTATCCTACTAATATTATAAATGTGAAAGTTTGTGAGGATGGATGGATGGATGGATAACAACAAAACTAACAAAAAACAGTGTTCACGTGGGATACTGTACAAACTACTAACGTGGGCGGAGCCGTGGGGAAAAGCTAGTACTATAACATACCTACATCGTGTACAGCAAACGTAGCTCAGAACCTCAATTCTCGTATTTAAAGAAGACTTTAATTTTACTTTAAATTGTATTATAAGTGAAGCGATATGTTAACGTAAGTTGATTTTGTAAAGTTTGGACCAATGAGAACGCGTTTCACGTTGGTTTAACGTTTATGAGAATACTGGTTTGGCAGTTCTAGCGCATCGGGATTTCATTGTAATTGTATTATTGCAGGTTTTATTAAGCAGAATTGACCCTCATGCCTGAATCGCATGTCACCTAAGCCTGAATAAATCAGGGTGTAAACCAACCCCCCGATGGTTGCACGCCTTGACGTGGCGGTGGGGCTTAGTAACCGTGGACTGGACACCCACGGTGAAGCGAAGAGGCAACCAGGGCCGGCTTGTTTGCCAACGGCTGGCCCGAGGAGGGCGCTCCCAGCGGACTGGAGGAGTCCGCTGCGGACGCGCTAGGAGGTGGGACCGCAGAAGAAGAGGAGTGCCGGTATTACGGTGCGCCGTACTCCCTATCTTCTGCGGCCGTGGAGGTATCGCAGGGGGAGAGGCGTGGTGGTGTTGTGCCACTCTCCCTACCCCCCTGCGAGCTGGCGGAGCCGTTCCGTAGGTTAACGGCATTGGAGGGGCCGCAGAGGAAGAGGCAAGTTGGTATTACGGTGCGCCGCTTGCCCTATCCTCTGCGGCCGAGGTGTGGTCGGTGGCAGAACCATAGCTCAGATCTGCCACCGGGTACCGGTTATGGAGGCTGGTATCCGTGGCCTCCTAGTAGCAGACTCGGGGGGAGTCTGCTACAGTACTGGTGGAGGCCGAGGAGGGAGGCGCACCTTACCATCTGGTGCGCCTGGGGCCTTCGGGCCCTGGATGGAGCCGCCGGCGAGGTCGCGGATGTGTTTATCGTTCCCGTGGCCCCGTCACAGGGCGGCGAGGAGGAAGGTGGGGGGTGGTTTTTAGTGGGTATACCGTGGGTCTCATTAGCCTATACGGGAGTCCCACGTCACCACTCGGGTGCCCCCTGCGCCTGGGTGGTATGCGTAATGCATTTTCCTCCCCGGAAGAAAAAAAAAAAAAAAAAAAGGGTGTAAACCAAGCCAATCGCACAGTCGCCTCAATACTCAATAGCCAACACAAATTGCTCAAAAGGCATTCATTCACACACAACGTGAACGTAGCCTAGCCTACATACTATAGTTTATTGGCTTTGCTACTATGTGTCTAGTATCTGACGAGGCGATCCTGATAATACCTATTACTTCCATCCAGCAGCTACATAGCATCCACACCGATTTCGGTGACTGGTGGCCGGTTTTATTGAAACCAGGCCAGCTACGCAGGAGTTATTTTATAGTGCCCAAGTGTGTGCGCGGTACACAAGAGCACTCTCTCTTCCTTTACTCTCTTATTGCAGTGGGACGGATTACTAACACAACTGGCGAGAGATAAGGCGCGGGACCGACTTTTTACATGTCCATCTGACGCATGGATCATCTTTCTTGTCAGACAATCAGGTGATCAGCCTGCATTGTCCTAACCAAACTTGGAAACAACATTTTTTGTTGTTCCAATGCGGGAATCGACCCCCGAGTCGAGAGCCAATGCTCTAACCACTAGACCACGGAGCAGCTAAATAAGTATGTACTGCCTAGAAACTAGGTACTTTTCTAATGAATTTGGAAGGGCTACAAAAATATTTTGTTCTTTTTCTGGAAATTGTAGAGGATTCCTAGAATATATTTGTCTTTAGGAATCCTATAGGTACAACAGATTCTAATTTCTTTACATGTTGTATGTATGTAATTAATGCAAGCCTACATTAGCTGCGATTGGCCAACATTCTGCCGCATTCTTGATATATCTAGCGAATGTTTGGTAAACCGGGATAGGCTCGTGGTGAATTGTGATCAGAGCCTCTAGTCAAGATGCATTCGATCATTTCGACGGCGAAGTTCGAAAACTAAATGTATTTGACATAAGGCAACGCAAGCGAAATGTCACATAACGATGACTTTGGTCAAATTCCGTACATTTTTGATTTCGAAGTTGTTTCTTGACTAGAGGCCCTGAACCTCATTTCTCGTACCTATTTAAAGTAGACTTTCATTTTACTTTGACTGTATTATAAGTGAAGTGACATGTTATCATGAACTGATTTTGTGAAGTTTAGACCAATCAGAGCGCGTTTCACGTTGGTTTAACGTTTACGAGAATACCATTTGACAGTTTTAGCGTATCGGGACTTGATTGTAATTGTATTAATGCCGGTTTTATTAAGCAGAAATGAGCCTCAGGTCAACGACCAAAGTATGAGCCATACATACATGTATAGGTCAAACAAGGAAACAACACATTACAACCTGTCTGGTCAATTTTTTACCGACAAAATTGGTTATGACTATACCGAAAACCCTCATCATTTTAGCCGACTTCCAAAAAGGAGGTAGAGGATTAAACGAAAAGTTATAAACTTCACCTTCCATACAATAGGTTAATCAGTCTAAGGGTCAATTCACACCGAAACAAAACGATACGCGACATGACGCAGCATTATTAAGATAGATATTTAAAATTTAACTTAATAGAGAATATGTATTTTTTATTGGCTTTTCGAAAAGTGCTTACATAATAATAAGCCAGGAAATATTCTGATTGCAATGCCATATCTACGATCAACCATTGACGATATTTCGTCGATCTCACTTTTGTGATGACTGTATTGAGACACAAAAGTGAGATCGTTGAGAGCATCAAAAACGCTGTATACCTACATGTAGCAGGAGTGACGTCACAGCTGTTGTGTCACAACTCACAACGAAAATTTATGAAGATAAATACAAAATTGATTTTAGTAACTTAAACACTGCGTTTATGTATATCATTGTAGTAACAGAAAATGACACAGATAACATAAGGATTTGAACAGTAATTTCCGTTTTGAGATCAAAGCAAAAAAAAATCGTCGTTTTTTTTAAATCCTGTAACTTTTTAATTTAGCACTAATTACTGTACTTTTTGCATTTCCGAAAATATTTTCGAATTTTGCTGATTTAAAACAAATGCATTTTCTCTATTCGTTTCACAAGATAAACGTTTCATTGTAAGAGTTCAAAAGACTACAGGCATGTGCAGTGTATATTTTTGTGACTACACAAAGCAATTCACTAGAATCAACTTCAATTTTGAATAGCTATCTTATAAATAACATATTTGTTACGTTGCGATCTAGATCAAAAATTTGTATCAACATTTTGTGATTTTTGAAGATTGTAATGTGTTGTGCATTAAAAAATTTACAGCGCCGCGTCGCGAATCGTCGCAGTATGAACTGACTCTAATACAATAACCTTTATCCTTATATTATAGTATTTCAACACAACGAAGTCTGGTTCGGTTCAGTCGTTTGACAAATTCGCGAGCCACTGAATAATCAATAAAGCAAAATTTTGTTGGTTTTTGGTTACGAGATTTGGGCACGTGAGCCTGTTAAAGGATTTAATGCCTACGTCCTAATTTTATATTGATAAAAAGCATTAAAAATTGTGTATTCTTTCAACCATGCAGTCCGTTTAGAGTTATGCATGTATTTTACCTCGGGTGTCTATGAGACTGATCTTTATCTTGTATATTATAATCGTAATCTCGGCAACAGCTGCAATTATTAACTTGAAATTTTAGTATGCATCCTGCAGGGAGTTTGAGGGGAGAAAAATCAGTCTAGCTACATTTTATCCGTATCCGTTATAATTTCGACTCTATAATTATGTCAGTCCGATTGGCAGTTTCATTAATTTTTGCGTTGTTCGCAAATTCGGAATGTGGTTCGAACCACTGTAAAATATTTTGTGATTCTATTTTTTATCTTCTAGAGCTCCTAGCAAAGCTTGATTACCCAGGTACAGACTGTCTCTATTATGCGTCAAGGTCTTGTGAGTTGTGACTTGTTAGAGATAAAAAGAACTCATTTGTTTCATGACAGGCGTCAGAACGCATCAGGCAACTAGGATAGGTAGGAGATCTTTTAAAATTGTTTTGTTGACCTTCAAAACTTATCATAAATATACTAGAATAATTTGATTTTAAACAACGTAGGTATTTGTAAGTAATAGTAGAGGAGGGGAAGAGGGGATTTCGGGAGTAGCTCGAGTGTGTTAGATTAAGCTTGTATAGGCTTCCGACATGTGTCTAGTTATCACGGTATAGAAATCAAATTTCTAACGTGGTGGGTTACAAACATATTTTTTTTGAGTATTAAAATGTCATCCAATCTGTCAGATTAAGAGAGGGGCTGTTTAGTATACCCCAAAGGAGCGTCCATAAAAAGCACTGACGATTCGAAGGTTAGGTAAGCCTGTAGGGACATTTTAAAATATAAAAATATAAAGCTTCATATTTTCTAACTAAGCTTTGCAGATATTTTATTTTGCACTAAACTAAATGATTTAGTCCTTGTTGTCTAAAATATAATAATAACTGACCGAAATAAGCAATTTTCTCATTATATTTTCTTTTCCAAAACTTTAAAACGGCCGCAGTTTCTGAACCCACCGCTAAAATACAAAACGCTCTTATTATTTTTTTATCAGTTTTACCTAATGTAAAAAACCTACTAGGTCTCCATGACGCTCGAGTGACTACAAAATTAGCACCTTCCCCTCCCCTACTATAATACACGGAATAATAAACACAAGTATACATTCCGTAGTTCAGCAGTGTAATTTACAGTCGCAATATTTTTTTAAATACACAAAAAATGGTCATAAAGTTCAGTCATAAAAACAACACTCATATTTTTGGATACTTAGAATAGGTAATTGGTTATATAAAGATATGTAGTAGGTAACGGCAAAATACTGGAACAATAATGAAAATTAAGAGCTCTCCTATTCACGGGCTGTCGCTCTCTCTCTCTCTCTCTGCTAGCTGAAATGACAAGGACAGCATGTGACTTAAACACTTAATTTAACTATCGTTCCAGTATTTGGCCGATAGTTTATCAAACTTGTTTGGAATAACATTGTTACGCGTTGAACTTAGGTAGGTAATTCAACTTACTGGTTACTGCATCTCTAAAGCTCAAAAACTGTCCGCAACTGTTTAACGCACTAAAAAGCACTAAAGATGTTCCCAAAAGGTACTTTGCGCATGTTAGCAACATGTTTCCTACAGCAAAGTATACAAAGAAGTGCACGAGATAGTGGTCAGACGTAGTTTATGTTCGCATTTATTCTAAAAACGAAATAAAATCAAAATTTCCTGTTTGTAAGATCGGCATTCTGACATTTTTTAATTCGTTAAGACGTATGATTTTGTGTAGGTAGGACGTAGATATGATGATATCATTATGATTTGTGTTCAGACATTTGTTATGATATTACCATAGATGTAATAGACAATCGGACTAATTTTTTTTATTGCATAAATGAATAGTACTCTTAAATATGAGTAACTTCTCAGAAGAAACCTTTTATCAAAAGTCAATATTTTCAAAGGTACAGCGATTTGTATAAAAAATTTCGCGAGCCTCCTAAAAACGCTCCATACTAAAGTCGACCTAAAAATGACGTCACTTGTATATGAAGTAGTATGAAGTAGTATATGAAGTATATGGCCGTAGGAATATATTTGTAAATATCTCCGATATTTGTGCGTTTAAGTTCATACTTACCATAATGAATGTTTTTGTATATGATGTGAGTAAACTAATGATGTAGGTTTTGTTTACCAATTTCGCAAAAAAAAAAATAATTTTGGTATAAAGTCTCGCGAAATTTTGTATACAAATCGCTGTACCTTTGAAAATATTGACTTTTGATGTACGGTTTCTTCTGAGAAGTTACTCATATTTAAGAGTACTATTCATTTATGCAATAAAAAAAAATCAGTCCGCTTGCCTATTACGTTTGATACAGTCATTGCGAAATAATGTGCAGGTTTGTAGCTCTCCGAGCTCAAAAGTCTGATGAAAGAAAATGATCAATGAACATTTTTAGAAGCACTTTTATTTTTGAGCTCGATAAGCTCGAAAATGACGCATTAGATAAAATTTAAGCGCTTAGCGGGAAGTTGTACGAATGGCCTTTAGGCAGGGCTTGATTAACGTTATTAAATTGTTAACGTTACCTGTATTTCACAGAATAACGTTAGGAATAAATATTAACGTTAGGAAAAATAAATTTATTTTTATCGGTACGTACATGAAAGTAACGTTAAGAAAAAGTATTGTTATTAATTAACGTTATTTTATATAACGTTACGTATTTCCCTGCCTGCGCCCCGCCTCGAAGTGACAGAACGAACATGCACTGAATCGTCGCGTGGGCTATTTAACCCTTAGTCGCTGTTTTTATATTGTTATATTCTTAAATATTATTGTACCTACCTACCAACCTCAAACATGGATAAAACCGCTGCGCTACCGACGCTCCCTATATTATAACGTTATAGATACCATAAATACTGTTATTTACAAAATAAAACAACGTTAGTATATAACGTTAAAAATATTGTTACTATCAAATAACGTTAAAATTAATATCGTTACCAAAGTATTTTTATAAAATTACCGTTAATTAACGTAATTTTTTGGTGTTATTTGGTAACGTTAACAAGCCCTGCCTTTAGGTCAACTGTTTTCCTATTTTTTTTTTGAAAATCGATCCACAGACGTCGGATTAATCGTTGATCATACAAAAAAATTTAGCCGAACGTATAACCGCCTAGTCTCGTTTTTGGAAGTCGTTTAAAGAGGTTTGGATCGCCCAAGAATGTCATTCGGGATAGCCCAAGCCCCATGGAAAAAAAATGGAAATTCCTGTTGTTAAAAACATAATCATGTTACGGCGTAACCTTTTATTATCCTTATAAAAGTGTACGTAGGTACCTATGGGGCTAGTAGGTACCTGTTAACGGATTTTGATAGAAAAATTACTAACTTTTTTACAACCGACAATTTTACCTATCTTTATATAACATGTCACCGTAAAATTGTAAAAACCGTTAGATTGTAATATAACAAGTAAAATTGTAAAATTTTGATAGACTTCGGATGCGAATATTCTGCCTATGTCCTATAATTTCATAAATTATTTTTTGCTAGATTATAAATATATAGTTATGAATCTTTCGACATATTTTTACAATCTCCTTAGTTATTTTACAATCTAATGGTTTTTACAATTTTACGGTGACATATATTAAATATTCTGTGCATATGTTTGTAATTGAACTACTTCTGATGATAACGGCTGTACAGATTTTGATGAACTGAAAATTTCTACTTGGTAGCGCAAGTTCACTTTAACCCTAGATTCATAAACTATATTTAGAGTTACAATTCTCATAAACATATGTCTGTCATACACCTTATTTCATGTGCGTATAATTTGTTAACTATGGGGGATATAAATTAAAAATAGATCATATATTAAAGTAAAGAATGTTTATTTAAGATTAACACGTAACAAAAAAAATCAAATTTAATTATTCTGAGCACAAACTTCACATTCTAAGCACAAACTACCGCGATGTTCCATGCACATGTGACGTTTGCAAGAGGTGCAGATAAATCTAGTCACACGTTTTTTTTTTGGAATCACAGAAGTTGCAAAGCTTCCGAGTTTGAATTGCAGAGCCTGTTGGTGCATCAGGCAAAGTACCGCCTAAAATAGCATCGATATTGCGTTTTAGGCATCTCCTCAAAGTTGGTTTTTCACGCCGACGCCGTAACCAAGACTCAATCAACATGTTTGATACTTCTTTGACAAAAGCTCGTCTTGACAGTGGTTTTTTTTTATTAAAACTATTGTTGTGCACGTGAATAACAAAGGAATTAACAATTGACATATTTAATATACCATAAAAGTAGCAAAGAGGCCATCTTTGTGTTTTTCTGCTGCACGAAATATTATGACACATTTGGTCAAACGTATTGCAACGGCACCTTTAGTCAAGTTATAAAACTCTACAATATCTGGCTTTCCAGATGGTGCTAAAGTACCTTTTCCATGCGTAGTGGAAAGAATAAAAGACAATTTTTATTTTTCTTTGGCTTGTAAGACAATTTCCGTCATAGCAAAACATTGAAGATTTTGTTGGTCTTGGTTGTAAAAGCTGCGAAGGAATTTCAGGTAAATTTGTTGTTCACTCAATGAAGCCATGCTGAAAATGATTAACATAAAATAAGTACCATTACAATAAATAAAGACAAGGATTTCTAATTAATAACAAGAATAATATTTTATTTATAAAAATAACAAAAACCAAAGTAAATAAAAAACTTTCGTATCAATAATTATTAACACAGTATATAAACATAATAAAAACATACCTTTTCTTAAAAATCTCTCGATGCTTCTTCGTTTTTTTAAGTAATTAAAAAAAATTGTAACTTTACAAAATTGTTACACTATTCATAAACATACGAATCTCTGACACCTCAGGCGTAGTATCTTCGCAACTATACATCAACACGTTAAGATTCCTAGCGCCAGACCACAAAACACTATTACTGCGCGGAGCGCCAGACTGAGCTCTAATAATCGTATCGCGAAGGTACTGACTACTGAGACGCGTGTATCGTCATCTCTTTCGTGCCGTGATTTGTGCGATTTTTACGATTTCAGGGTGTATGAGAGACGTATGTTTATGAATCTAGGGTTAAGTAAAATAGCAGAGCTGAAGTAATTTTGGTTGCTTGTCGTTCTGCTAAGAGGCACCACCAAATTACACAAAAAAACCATTTTAAACCATACATTATTTGCCGACATCAGGAATTGCTTCAAACATAAAATACATTAAGTGCCATTGCCACACGTCCCGGTTGCCGGGTAGCCGGTGCCGGGTAGCCGGTGCCGGGTAGTCGGTCGCGAAGTGTATGGCCATGTTCGATAGCTTTCACACGTACTGGTACATGGCCATACATTTCGAGACCGACTACCCAGCACCGGCTACCGGGCAACAGGGACGCAACGGCACTATGGGTAAATTCACAACAAAGCGTTACGCAATAGAGCGATGTATTATTAAGATCGTTATTCAAAATTGAACTTCACAAATTACACAGAAGATAACGAAGAGTTCGAATGTCATGTGGCACTGCGCTACACAGAGCATGTGTAGTGTATGACTCATATACTTAGTGTATATCATAATATTATTATATTGAAACAAGTATCTTTTAGTGTATTTTAATAGTTATCTTAAAAACGCATAGCGTCGCGTATCTAAAAACTGTATTTTACCTTTAACAAAGATGTTTCGTTTTTGTATCCAAACTAACTTGTGTTCAATTTAGGACATGTTAGCATTAATATAAAAATGATTCAATTTTCCTCTCTCATCCGCTTACCGCTTACCGAATTCTACATGATATCAAGCAAGGCACCTAATACCTGCCGGACCAACAGAAAAACTTACGAAACGGCGTCGCCTTGTCGGCTTATCAGCTTTATTCCAGCTGCGCAGAAATGTAAACTTTCTAAGGGTATCTTTAACACACGTACAGACCACGGATTTTATTGCCAACTAAGGAGTTTCTCTCTAAAATTTGGGAAAAAAATCCTCGAGAGGAGGAGAGGATTATTAGGGTATTTTTTTTTTTGTATTTTCTTGTTTTAATTAAATTAATTTATTGAACTTTTATAATTATCAGCAAGTGATTTGAAAAGTCAACCTGTAGAAAATAAACTTTGGAAGTATATTTTAATGTAAAAGGACAGAATAATATCACAAAACATAATGTTTTTATAATCTCTTTATTTATTTAAGTTTGGGGAGAAATATTTTTGATAGTTGGAACACTGCACAAAAATCAGAATGCACTGTAAATAGGACTATGTTCTAATTAGGTTCTAATACAATATAGCTCTGAGCATGCTCGGAGTCTCTCTACGTGATAGAATCAGAAATGAGGAAATCCGTAGCAGAACTAAAGTTACCGACATAGCCCAGCGCATTAGCAAGTGGCAATGGGCTGGACATATAGCCCGTAGAACCGATGCCCGCTGGGGCCGAAAGGTTCTTAAGTGGAGACCACGAACGACGACGTCGAAGCGTAGGACAGCCTTCCGCCAGGTGGACAGATGACCTGAGAAAAGTAGCAGGGAGTCGGTGGATACAGGCCGCGAGCGACCGGTCGCACTGGAAATTTATGGGGGAGGCCTATGTCCTGCAGTGGACGTTACGCTGAAACGACGAAACGACGACAATAGAGCTTAAAATCATTTACACGAGTGTCGTGTTGTCATAATAGTCTCCCCCAGACCAAATCGGTACGTGTGTAAGCATTATTTTTTATCTTAACTCTACATATTTACTTGACATACAATCGTTCGTAAATAAAACAGATCGTTCGGAAGAACCATTTCGATCCCGGGTGTTGGCGTGTAATAACACTCTTCTCAAGTAGGTAGTATATTATAAAGATGCTAAAAAGGCTAAGAAAATCATCATGAGGAAAGGCTTGCATATTATGTTGTTGCTCCACAAATTGAGGATAGTCATGAGCCCTAGCAATGAGGAATGGGGATAAGTGGTTGCTGATGATGATGATAAGCCTAAAGTGCATAACTCATAACATAAGATATTATGTAACATACGTTTCAAACCCGCACCAAATGGATAACATTATACATTGTTGATTTTGGTACGATAAAATTCAATTATGTAGATATATTAAATTTAATCTACCTCTAACCTTCTTACTCTCCTGTTGCTCGTTAGTAAGGATGTAAAAGATAAAGTGCCTCACCAGAATACTTATGAAGAGAATTAGTAATTGAGATGAATATTCGAAAGGCAAATATGACGTGAGCTCATGAATAAAATAGGTATATTGTTTAGGTGGTAATTTGAAGAGTACGAAATATTTCACTTTTAACGTGAACTACATTTAGGGGCGTCACAGATGGCTATGTGCACTGTGCAGGGGTCTTAAAATTATAATATTATAGTATCTTCGCCGTTTGTGGACTGTGACGCCCTTTATCGATTTACCAACGATATTATAGTAAGGTCCTGTTTTACAATCTACGAGTATGTATACGTGTCAGCAGTGGCATAACTACAGAGTGGTTGGGCTGGCAAAATGCCACGGGCCCCCGACCCGAGAGGGGACACGAGCTCAGAATTAACGTAACATATAAAAATTACATATTCTTTTAAGTACTTAAATCAATCAATGTGAGGTATAAATAAATACCATGTACGAATTAAAAAATAAACATTATTTCAACACATTGAAAACAAAAAGATGATTTTCGGAAGGCATCCATTAGTGGCATCCAAAGAAATTGCCACGGGCCTCAAATGGTATTGTTACGCCACGCCACTGCGTGTCAGATCTGCTAGCTACCTAGCTTATGTGTCTGTCGCTATACCTATATAAAAAAATAACCAGTGACAAAACTTCCTAATAAGCCAACCGACACTTATTAGAAGATTGTGAAAGGCCTGCGAAGAATTAATTATCTACATAGATTTTCGTACATACCAAATATACTATTTGGTTCTGGACATCCTTTAAATTCCATTCATAATCTTGTATTTTAATTCGGAATACGGCACTGTCCTATTATTATTAATAAGTTAATAGCTAAGGAGTATTAATCTCAGGCACACAACTGCTCTAAGCTTAGAAGTTATATTTTATGCACCATTTGCGCCAAATGTTTGCGAGTAAAATAAATAATCTACGTGTACTCCTTAACTGCGTCTTCTAAAATGTAGTTAAACTTATCACTGGTTCATATTCTGACATTTAAAAGTCAAGGTAGGTAGTATTTTGACATTATTCGATACATTATTACTTATGTAGGCTCTATAGATACAAGTAAATTAAATGGTTCCACATGTTTTCCAATTAGGTCCATTTAATTTGAAACGACGTAAATGAAATGGTCCCACTGTAGTAGTAGATACTATATAAGTTGATTGCTTACTCCCATGGGAAGTAGTAGTAGTAGTGAACGAGGTTCAAATAAAACCGGCTAAGTGCGAGTCGGACTTGCGCACCTAGGGTTCCGTACAAACTTGTAAAAATAATCGTTCTCGGTTTAAGCATAAGGTTTATGTTTATGAATATTTTTTTTTAAATATTTGAGTTGATTGAATGAAAGGTATATTGCGGTTTAACATTTATTACGTATTAAGAAAAAACTACTAACTAGATATCGTTCAAACCAATTTTCGGTGGAAGTTTGCATGGTAATGTCAATAATAAATCATATATTATATATTTTTTTAATTTATCATTCTCTTATTTTAGAAGTTACAGGGGGACACACATTTTACCACTTTGGAAGTGTCTCTCGCGCAAACTATTCAATTTAGAAAAAAAAAATGATATTTGAAACCTCAATATAATTTTTAAAGACCCTATCCATAGATACCCCCACTCGTATGGGCTTGATGAAAAGAACATTTTTGAGTTTCAGTTGTAAGTATGGGGAAACCCCATAATTTATTGTTTTTTTTTCTGTTTTGTGTGAAATATTGAAAATTTTAATGCGGTTCACATAATACACCTAGGTACTTACCAAGTTTCAACAGTATAGCTCTTATAGTTTCGGAAAAAAGTGGCTGTGACATACGGACGGACATGACGAATCCATAAGGGTTCCGTTTTTTGCCATTTGGCTACGGATCCCTAAAAAAAGTTGCAACAACTATGAGGTGGGGTATGACATAGTACTCAAAAAAAATTCAAAGTCCCATAATATTGATAATATTATGGCACTTTGAATTTTAATAATGTGTCCCGTGCCACTCTTAGATCACGCCACTTACCTCTCCAGGATGCCCCTACCTCCAGCTATTGAGCAAACTAGGGTTGCCAGGCGATCATTTAAAAAAATACATATTTTTTTAATTTTACTTAATACCAAAATTACAATTACCTAGGTTCATTTCTTTAAAAAAACTGCAATGTAAATACTTACGTTACGCAGATGTTACGCCATCGCAGTATTTTCTCAGATACTCGCTGCCACATACGAACGCGTAACGCGTGTAGGTACCTACACGTACCTACCTAAGCTACGTACTTAGGGTGTTATTGTATACAAGGATGTAAATAAAAAAGCGGAAACCAGGATTCTTTCCCAAGTCTTCCTGTAGGTTTTGTACTACTATTTATCATATCAAAGTATATTGTTGACTTTGAACTTTGTCTTCAGTCAAATCACGTAGTTGGGTTTAATAGATTTTCTTTATAAAAGTTTATCAATTCCCTGAAAGATATTATTAAAGTGTGTTATTTGTATATATTTTTAATACGAATGCTTGACTGACTTCAATAAGTCCCTACTTAATCGCAACAGAAAATGTTTGCATTTTCTGTTGCGATTAAGTAGGGACTTAATCGCAACAGAAAATGCTTTTTAATGCATATTTTGCTAATGGACGGCTGTCTGGATCAAACTTGTTTTTCTATGTTTTTGTTTATCCAATTATTTATCGAACGCCTTCAGAATAACCTATCATACAACTACTGGAGTTCGTTGACTTTACTTGTTGTACAGAATCATAAAACTACTCCTTTGAGACTATCTCGTGTTATTGGCTTATCATGAGTACCGTATTGTCTAGCTCTTGTCTATTTATGTACATATTATTTTCCTTTGTTTTTTTGTAGTTTTCATGATAAATCAATTTTGTGTTTGAACCTTTATTTTTGTTACTTTAAAATATATTATTATTATACTCTTTTTTGGTAGGTAGGTAGTCCGCGATCAGGGTTAAGACAAAGTAACGATAAAAAACGACAAAGTTAAATAAATGCCTCCTTTTTTGGAAGTCAGTTAAAAAAAGAATCTGGGGGCACGGCAGTGCCCCCGCCAAGTCGAGCGCGAAGCAAACACTGCCGTACCATCCTTTACTGGAACCATTTCGCCGCATTTTCAGGCCCCTATTTGAGAACCTCTGGATAAGACCAGAACGCAGAAATTTTCGTCATCCAGTAAGCTATAATCACATACTTAAAAATCCAAAATTTCAAGTCTGTAGGTCATTTAGTTCCGAAGTTAAGCGAAAGCAAAGTTTCGCATTTATGACACTCACTCACTCACTCACTCACTTATACACTCACTCATGATCATCAAAATAGAACTAGTACTTCCCATAAACTCAGAGAGCTGAAATTTGGTACAGAGTTAGGGTTTAATGGCCACATAAAGGGAAAACTATAAAAACTAGGATAATCGATCTGGGGGCACGGCAGTGCCCCCGCCAAGTCGAGCGCGAAGCAAACACTGCCGTACCATTCTTTACTGGAACCATTTCGCCGCATTTTCAGGCCCCTATTTGAGAACCTCTGGATAAGACCAGAACGTCGATCTGGGGGCACGGGAGTGCCCCCGCCAAGTCGAGCGCGAAGCAAACACTGCCGAACCATTCTTTACTGGAACCATTTCGCCGCATTTTCAGGCCCCTATTTGAGAACCTCTGGATAAGACCAGAACGCCGATCTGGGGGCACTGCAGTGCCCCCGCCAAGTCGAGCGCGAAGCAAACACTGCCGTACCATTCTTTACTGGAACCATTTCGCCGCATTTTCAGGCCCCTATTTGAGAACCTCTGGATAAGACCAGAACGTCGATCTGGGGGCACTGCAGTGCCCCCGCCAAGTCGAGCGCGAAGCAAACACTGCCGTACCATTCTTTACTGGAACCATTTCGCCGCATTTTCAGGCCCCTATTTGAGAACCTCTGGATAAGACCAGAACGTCGATCTGGGGGCACGGTAGTGCCCCCGCCAAGTCGAGCGCGAAGCAAACACTGCCGTACCATTATTTACTGGAACCATTTCGCCGCATTTTCAGGCCCCTATTTGAGAACCTCTGGATAAGACCAGAACGTCGATCTGGGGGCACGGCAGTGCCCCCGCCAAGTCAAGCGCGAAGCAAACACTGTCGTACCATTCTTTACTGGAACCATTTCGCCGCATTTTCAGGCCCCTATTTGAGAACCTCTGGATAAGACCAGAACGTTGATCTGGGTCCAAGTCGAGCGCGAAGCAAACACTGTCGTACCATTATTTACCGGAACCATTTCGCCGCATTTCAGGCCCCTATTTGAGAACCTCTGGATAAGACCAGAACGTCGATCTGGGGGCACGGCAGTGCCCTCGTCAAGTCGAGCGCGAAGCAAACACTGTCGTACCATTCTTTACTGGAACCATTTCGCCGCATTTTCAGGCCCCTATTTGAGGAGCTCTGGATAAGACCAGAACGCAGAAATTTTCGTCATCTAGTAAGCTATAATCGCATACTTAAAATCCAAAATTTTAAGTCTGTACGTCATTTAGTTCCGAAGTTAAGCGAAAGCAAAGTTTTGAATTTATGACACTCACTCACTCAGTCACTCACTCATGATCATCAGAATAGAACTAGTACTTCTCATGAACTCAGAGAGCTGAAATTTGGTACAGAGTTAGGGTTTAATGGCCACATAAAAGGAAAACTATAAAAACTAGGATAATCGAACATCTGGAGTACCTGGTGACCCTGATTAGAAAACACAAGAGCCCAACCAAACTATTAGAGATCGACATACCGCCTTTACAAAAAATATTCAACATGGTGGTGGGCCGCTTCATTTGATGTCAAAAATCGAAGGTCTGAAGTATCTGATGAAGAATCCTCAGCTGGTTTCAGCTGATTAGAGATATGGTAATGCCCCCTTCTACTATTGGTACATAAAAAAATCGACTGTCATTTCAAAAACCTAGCGAAGTGGGACACATCTTCTAATTTAATCTAGTCCGTAGCATTCCACTGCTGGGCGAATGCCTCCCTTTCTGCTTTTGATACGCATATAAATAAAATTAAAGGAAAACTCTGGATAAGACTAGACTGGCTTTTATACTTATATTTACAAGTTTACAAGAAGAAATAGTCGAACGATTAACTTTATTGTACTCGATCATTACACAAATTAAATAAACAAATTACACTGAAATCTAGTAAAATAAATCAATATGCCCACGTTTCTACAAAAAGAAGTGAAATCCCACCAAAAACATTCTGTAAAAAACTAGCCAAGTCTCGATAGAGCTGCTTGTTTATCTCTAAAAAGTAGTGAAATCTAGACAAAGTCGTGCCAAGTCTAAGGTTCCTTACTGCGATTTCTTTATTATTATAGTTAATGTTGTGTGACTTGGCCGTTGAACATTCTTTATACGTTACAAGTGGGTACAAGTCAATTTTGTTTACACGTAATGTATATCTGTTGTAACTACCTATGTTTGTTAAGCGAGATAATAGCCCATACTGGTATTGGTAATTGGACGCTAGTGAGTAGTAGTCTCATTTTAGGCTGTTGTTGATTGTAGAACACATGTATTGGAGCAATGGTGTCATGGAGCCCCTTTTGTACCATTGTGTACCCTTCAACGGCCAAGTCACACAACATTAACTATAATAATAAAGAAATCGCAGTAAGGAACCTTAGACTTGGCACGACTTTATCTAGATTTCACTACTTTTTAGAGATAAACAAGCAGCTCTATCGAGACTTGGCTAGTTTTTTACAGAATGTTTTTGGTGGGATAATGTTGACAAATTTCGTTGCTCGTGATCGCGCGTGGTTCCTCCCATACATTTTATTGTTTTATAAAGTTTAAATCGTTTAGATATTGTACCTACTTTGTTCAATGGCTCAGATCTTTTCAGACTCAACTGAGTTAACTGGATTTAATAAAATTGGTAGTGTCCACATTTACTTAATCACACTCAGTTATCTATTTCTGTCTAGAAGTTAGGAACGTTAATTATCACTGACGCGAAATGCTTGTCAAATAGACACAGCTACTGTGAAACATCGCTTACAACCCCTATTTAACTTCTGCATATCTTTCTAGTAGTAATAGTTAATACTGTGCCTCAATAAGTGACCAGCAAGCGGGCTTACTGCCAACTATTAGCAGCTAAGTCGCTAACACCAAATAATTAATGCTGGAGGCGATTGTAATACTAAATGCGGTCGATAGTTTGACCTATATTAGAGTGAAATGTCCAATTATTGACGCTCGTTTCAATCCTTACTGGTGTTTAGATCCTATCTTATCTTTACTATAATATACTCTTAATGACTGATCTTTAGATCTTTTTATATTATGTGTATTATAATATGGTAGAGCTCATTGTACTTTCACTTATCATAGATGATTATAAATGACTAGCTTTTGCGCGAAACTTCGTCGTCGTCGAACTTTCGTCGTTATGATTGCATACCCGTGGGGGATAAATTTTGAAAAATCTTTTAAAATAACGGATGTCTACGCCTAGCGACCAAAATGCGTGACAAAATTCAAATCAATACGTCTAGTTGATATTTCACTGTAGGTACTATTATGTATTCTGTGACTGTGTAAACTTTTGGACTCCCATTTCACCCTTTAGGTGCCATTATTTTAAAAAACTATAAAATTCTTATTAAATGATTTTAATTAACTAGCACATAATATATTAAATTTTATCAGAAATCGGGGCAAATGCAAACTTTCCAACCCTATTATTGAAAAATTCCATCCCTAAAGGGAATGGAATTTTTCAAAACCCCTTCTTCATGGATCATGAACATCTACTTTATGAATTAATATATCTAAATAACAAGTTTCTACCATTAGCGTTCCTACCGTCACGGCTGTGCGTGCGTCTTTAATATATCAGCGTATCAGTGGGGATATCTTCTTTTAAATAGGGTTGCGTCACCTAAATGGGGTTTTGTTTTTATGATTATCTGTTGTTAAAATCTTTATACTTAACCTCGAGACGACTACAATAAAGTAGGTGCCTATATCGTTTGATACAATGTTCAAATTATATGCCTGTAGTTCTTAGGATCTACGTAATCTACGTAAGATTATATTGGGTAAGTCGAGAAATTTAGGCGTTCGGAACAAATAATATATTTGTTTTATTTACAACTAATTATTTCTATAATATTAAAAGGCTCATCCAGACTTTCTCCAAGAGACGTCAAGAATGCTGAATACTGAATAAGGATAGTCGCTTCTCCTACACCTTCACCCTTGGAAAAGCTAGAATCCAAAAACTGCTTCTGAGATTATTTCTCCTTCTAATTATTTGGCCAAGGACTTTTTTGCTGGCTTGGGTTAGGTTATTCCAAAAAACCTATGTAATAAAATAAATTTAATTATTCTCGTATTCCTTTGTTAAATATCATAACTCAAATAGTGTAGAATTTAACAAAAGTCAATATTAGAGCTAAAATGAAATTTATGTTTTATTTGTTTGCCGAACTCGAGCCGAATGTGGCTAGAGTTTGTTACGTCGCGTGGGTATTTGAGTTTTTGTTTTTGATGCCTTAAATTCAACAATAGCTGATAGCTTAGCTGGTTATTTACTAATTTTTAATTTCGAATATGTGCTAGTTATTTGCTGTCTGAAACGAAAAAAAAAATGTTTCCGATAGGTATCAAGAACACAATAACCCCATTTTTTTACGCCCAACATAGTAAGGTGGGTGCAGTTATAAGTCTGATGTGTTTTTGTGTCCTGTCTATAGCATCCATATACGATCGTAACTCCTAAGACCAGATTTTGATGCAGTTGTAAGCTGATGTGATCGAGGTAGCAATAGGTAAAAGTGTGTTGACGGTCTTTTAAATAGATAATAATACCAAAGTTATTTAGAATAAGATATATTTTATTGTAGTTTTCCTATTTCGCTGAGTCACTATTTCTCATGTTATGTTATAATGTTGTATCATTTTTTAAGCGTTTTTTAAGCTTTTTCAGTTCACGATCCCCTATAAAATCAAGCAAAATTTTAAGGAAATTAATAAAAAAACATCAAAAATTTACGGACCATTTACTTTTTCTCTTCAGTCAGTTGTCCGAGACATCGCCCGCTGGCGCACTTTCACTGTGTACGTAACGATTACAAGACTTGGTTATTGGTGCAATTTGTTTATTTGCATTTTTCCATATATGAAACTGCAGGCCCCCATACCCTATACTTGGGGCAGGTTAAGAAACAATGATATAACGCATTTGTATGATACATCAGATCAAAGTGTAAGACCTTCTGAACCGATGAATACATAATATATTACTATCTAAAGAGAGATAACATTCCTAATCTGTTACCATTTGATATTACTTATAGAAATTGTTCGTCCATGTCTTTGTACGCATATATTATATTATAGAAAATATAAGAATAAGAAAGTATATCTCTTTCTACGGAAATCTATCTATGGAATTAGAGGTAGGTGCCATTACTCATATTATCATTATTTTTTAATAGCCTGGGCTAGCAAAATATGAATTATAACTATAATAACATCGTTTCATATTTGTGCTCATCAGAAATTTAAGCACAAATTTTTATCTCCGACTGTCTCCAATGAATATGATACAAAAAAATAAATAATCGGGATACACTCCGGAGTGCCGGAAAAGTGGAAACTTGAACATTAAATTGGAAAAAAAAATTAAAATAGTTTCTCACAGTAATCTCACGTAAGGGAACTAAGACAGCAAAAATTCGTAAGATGCAACTTGCAACTAGCAAGTTGCATCTTACGAATTTTCGATCAGAAATTCGTAACGAATTTGACACCTCACTGCAGATTCAGCTGTCGAGATATTATGAAAATGTTCTTAGAGAATAGCACGGCAGGTAACGTGTCCTGACACGAGTTTAAATTTTTTTACCCATCTCAAGAAAAGTGCACAACGCCGCTAAAGATCACTTCAAAAAATATTAGTAAGGTTTAGTAAATTCGATTAAAAAGGCTGACGCTCAGCATTTCCACTGGTTTTTGGTTAATATTATACATGATCATTATTAAAGCAACGTAATATTGATCATGTGGATGTGATAGGTAAGCTGACGATGATTATAACAGTAATATTATTATTACTACGCATGCGCTGTTGTTAGGGTTCCGTAGGACTCAAAGAAAAGGGTTCTAACAACCCTAATAATAATAGTTTAGCTCTGTCCATCCGTCTGTCTATTTGTCTGTCCGACTTTCTATTTTTTATAATTATACAAAATAGATGAAATTGGGTATAGTTATAGATTTTTTATAGATTTCAGTGGATAGTATGGGATTACCCAGATCAATGGGAGAAATTAATAAAATTGAGAAATCATTTTTTTTACTTCAATACGAATCAGTGACGAAGGCTGGTTCTCCTTCATAGGGAAGCCGTAGCCTGTATAATAGGTAGGGATTTGGATCAGGGTCTTCAAAAGGTAAGCGGTAAGGGAAGCCGATAGGAATGGAGTTATAGGAATCCCTCGCCACTGATACGAATACGTTTAAAAAATACTTTCAATTCGAAGCTTATATCTAATGGTTCATATCAATACAAATTACATTTTCAATATTCCAAGCCTTAACATTTTAGTGTAAGATCTTGAATCACTGCCTACCAATTTACATTGATCAGTGTTAATAAGGAAAGGTTATTTTTATTGACACTAAAATGTTAGCAATTTTCTCAAATGGAATAGCAATTATTGGCAATAAATTTAAAATATTGGCACATAGTGTCTGGGAATAAAAATTTCAAGTACATATAACGTTGCAGGAACGGACGCTCAAGCGGTGGAAGAAAACGACGTGAGGAAATCTCATTTAAAGTCCTGCTTCACAATCTACAGATTAAGTGTCAGATTACAGCTATCTGTAATAATCTGACGATCCGAATAAGCTATCCGACAATTATTAGAAGATTGTGAACAACAATAACAGGCCATATAGCCGAGACTATATAGTCCGAAAAGGCCGAAGAAGAGCTACGACCCTTCACAAATCTTTCTCTCGATATTCCTATTCACCACACCAATTACTTTCACTCCTCCTACTCCGTACAATCTGTCCTAATATGGAACTCTCGTACCCGAATCAGACAATGTAAAACATTAAATACTTTTAAATCCGTCCTTAAAGATTACTACCTCAGTATGTGTCGAAAGTAGTTAATAAGTATGTTACATTTTATATCCATGATATTATGTAGTTATTGTGTAGTTATATATTTATCGTATAATATTGTAAATTCTAATTAGCTATAACATTAATTTGTATATATGTATTATTATTTAATTTTTATTTATGTATTTTATTTTAATGTGTACTCTGTTTATAATTTTTAGATATACTTTAAGCACAGTACCCTTCTCCAGCAATTTAATCCTTTCTTTCACAGGTTGTCTGGAAGAAATTGCTGTTTAGTAATAAGACCGCATTTGTGTACTTTCGTCTTGTTCTGTGTATAGTTTATATTGTATATGTGTGTGAAACTGCTGGTTGTGCACTATAAAGTATATAATATTTTCATTTCATTTCATTTTATATGTTGTCAAAATAAACATAACCTAACGAAGAGCATGTCACAACATGTCTAAGGAGGGTTTCGTAATACTATTAACCATGGGCGTAACCAGCTTTTAGTTTCGGGGGGGGGGGGGGGGGGGGGGGTTCAAGAAAATAAAACGACTACAAGTACATTAAATAACCAGGGTCGTCTTTAACCTATTAGAGGCCCTGGGCACATTAAAATATATTTTTTTGTTTCGTTTTTACCTGTTTAAGCCTTAGACACTGAAAGACTGTGTAATTCGGAAAAATGCAAATATCTATAGTCTAAAACAAAACGTCAGTACTAAATTTTATAATACGTTTTTTAAGCCATAAACGAGCGAGCGTAGCGAGCGAGTAAATTTTTTTCTTATTTTAAAGGTTCAAACCTTCAAATCTGTTCAAACTAAAATAAACACTGAATAACTGTGAACTTCGGAAAAATACCATAAAATCAACCGGCTAAAACAGAACATCGGTAATAAATAATATAATGGGCTTTATGTTAGCGAGCAAATGTTTTTCCAATTTAATAGGTTAAATCTGTTCAAACTTTAAACCCTAAAAGACTGTGGAAATAGGATCATTTTAAAATATACATTAGAATAATGGGCGCCCATTTTTTGTCATCGTTTTTACCTGTTTAAGCTTTAAAGCACAGTCTTTCAGGTTTACACTGAAATACTGTGTAATTCGAAAAATACAAATATCAAAAACCTAAACTTGAACTTGAACTTCGGAAAAATATCATAAAATGAACCAGCTAAAATAGAAAAGCTGCTAAATAATATAATATGTTCTTTATGTTGAACGCGAGCGAGCGAGCAAAATTTTTTTTTCTATTTAAATCTGTTCAAATTTTAAACCCTAAAAGACATAGGATCATTTTGTAATTTAAATTAAAGTAAAATTAGTGTAATGTCTGATGTTGCCAAATAGATGACAAAATAGAAACTTATTATGTTAGGTTTGTAATATAATATCTATTTCACACTTTTTTCGCAGTAGGTACATAATTACAAAATTTTGTGATCAGTGACATGCCCAAAATATTGTGTCGTATGCTATACGTTCGAGGATTTGATGACACGCGTGCCATAGGTTCGCGATCCCTGTTTTAGGCTACTGATTTTATCGTTTTTTTTCTAAAGTACAACATTCTTTCAGGGCTTAAAGTATAAAAAGATTAAACATTCGCTCGCTTTCTCAATTTCAACGCATTTAACATATACATATAGAACAAGTTAGTAATGTATGAAAGTTCTGTTTTAGGCTGTTGATTGTTTTTTTTCTAAAGGAACTTTAAAAAATCGTCCAGGGGCACATAATTTCTAAATACATACTACTGTATATGGGTCATCCACATGGACTAGCCGGCCCTTTCGGGGGGGGGGGATTGAACCCCCTAAACCTCCCCTGGCTACGCCCATGCTGTCAACGCGCAATAACTTGTAAAGAAAATCAAAGAAAACCTCTTTGATTTACTTCAAGAGTAATTATTGACCGATTTCGTCTTAAGAGTTTTCAGCATGGTTTATCAGCAAGGAAACTTTATAAGTTTCTATCTTCTATAGTATAGAAATGCCAGGAGGGGATCAACTTATAAACTTTGGGGGCCGGATATACTTTATACTTATACGGATATACTATATAAACTTTAGAAGCGCGGACAGACAGACAGACATACGGACGGACAGCGCATAACAGTTCCTCAAGTAATACGGAACCCTAATTATAAATTACCTACTAGATGTTCCCGCGACTTCTTGCGCGCAAAAGTTAATTTCGCAGAAATTGAAATTTTTTTAATTTCGCAGAAAAAAAGAGAAATTTCGCAGAATTTCGTACATTTTTCCGCGATAAAAAGTAGCCTATATCCTTTCCAGTGGTCTACCCTATATATGTGTCAAATTTCATCAAAATCGGTCCAGTAGTTTCGGAGCCTATTCAATGCAAATAAACAAACATACAAACAAACTTTTCCTCTTTATTAAATTATAGATAAAAATTATACTTGTATAAAGCTGATTGACTGATAAATCAACGCACAGGCCAAACCCTCAAGGCTAGAAATATGAAATTTTGCACACGTATTTCTCATAATATGACGTCGGCATCCACTAAGAAAGGAAAGGGATGAAAGTTGAAAACCTAATATACAATTTCACGCGATCGAAGTTGACGAATGCTAGTTATTGACATACCCCTAACAGCAACGAGTAATCTACCATCTGGCTGCTATTCATTTGGTCCAGCTTACAATTTGTTAATTTTTTGCACTTTTTTGGAAGTCTTTCACAGCATAGTCTCCTTAAAAAACCAAAGCTTTCGCTCAGAAATTTCTCATATGTCGTAAGTATAGACTCGAGGCAGTATAAAATATTATGGGGATTTCTATCTCTTTTTCTATCTATTAGTAGATAATATTAGGTTGGGGAAAAAGTTTCTTCGCATTTTATATAAAAATTCAAAAGGTTTTTTTATAAAGTTTATTTACAAGTGACTAAAGTATATAGGTGCCATTTTGTTCGATAACTTTTTGCCATCTTGTTGGTAGGTACATGATCCCATTGCCATAAAATTTTTGGGGCTTCTGATGAAAAAACTGCGACAAGTGGTTTTGGCAGTCCTCTTGTGATGTCAACCTGACACTGCCTAAGGAATTCTGCAGCGACCGAAACAGGTGGAAATCTGAAGGTGCAAGGTCAGGACTATTACGCGGATGCATTAACACCTCCCAGCCGAACTCCCGTAATTTTTTCTGAGTGGCTAAAGATGTGTGAGGTCTAGCGTTATCATGCTGAAAAACCACACCCCTTCTGTTGATTAATTCCGGCCGCTTTCTCTCAACTTCTTGCTTTAATCTCATCAGTTGTTCGCAGTACAGTTCAGAATTGATGGTCCTGCCTGGCGGTAACAGCTCATAATGAATAATGCCCTTCCAATCCCACCACACACACAGCATCACCTTGTTGCGAGTTAACCCGGGTTTCGCCACAGTCTGTGAAGCCTGACCGGCCTTTGACCACGATCTTTTTCGCACGTTCTTGTCGTACGTGATCCACTTTTCATCACCAGTTATCAGCTTCTTCAAAAATGGTTCGGTTTCATTACGTCGTAATAAAGAATCACAAATGAGTACACGGTTCATTAGGTTTCTTTCAGTGAGCTCATGAGGCACCCAAATATCGAGCTTTTTTGTGTACCCAGCTTTTTTCAAATGCGCCAAAACCGTTTTGTGGTCAATCCCCAGTTCTTCAGCTACATCGTAACTACTAATATGCCTATCTTGCTCCACTTTTTCAAAAATGGCAACAGTTTTGTCCGTAACAGGGCGACCAGAGCGACGTGCATCTTTGAATCATCAAAATTTCCGGATTGAAAACGCTTAAACCAAATTTGCGCTACTCTCACAGATACTGCATTAGGTCCATAAACATCACAAATTTTTTTCGCGGCTTGTGTTGCATTTTTACCTATTTTGTAATAAAATTTTAAAATGTATCGAAATTCTTCATAAGAATCACTCATTTTAACAATAAGAAAAACAAATGAAAATCTCAAATTTACCTAATTTGAATTTGGAATTGTCTTCTGTAAAATTAAAACTTTTTAATGATACCAAAATCAGCCAGATACAATTGGTATAGCCCAAGATATTTTATGACAAGTTCATACATACTATAATGCGAAAAGACTTTTTCCCCAACCAATTATATTCCACGGCTTTTTCAAGAGATAAGTAGGCAAATGTGTAATTGTTTGGGTGTTCAATTCGCCGAAGTGGTAACCTTATCATTTCTTTACATATTATGCATCGTGTTGATAATGATTGACCTATGTGCCTCAGATAATTTCCTCATGTTTGTTCGCTAATAACCTGGTCGGTAGTGGAGACTTAATCAGTCTCGCGCGTGACGTTTACGAGATGGTCGGCTTAAATTGTTTTATTTTTATTGTGTTTGCTTCGGGGGTTTTATCCGAAGGTAAGTTCTAGATAGGAAATATAGCCTTGGCAATTAAAATGTTTTCAGTCGGTTAAATTTTTTTATGGGCTCTTAAAATTACCTAATACACTAGACGTTACATTGTGTCTCGAAAATTTGTTGACTTTTTTTTAAGTTTGGCTGAAAATTTTCAATAGTAGGGCATAGCGGTACAAATAAATAAAATTGATAGCCAACATGTAACAAGCAACAACATAGTTTAGCAAACATTTTCTTGGAAAATCAAATACACTGTTCCTAGAATCATCAGCACTTCGTTTATACAATAGGGAATATGCATATTATATTTATTTAAACGTTTCTACTCGTTATAACATTGCCAATTATATTAAAAACTCATCCAAAATATTATCCATTAGGCTGAAAGAAATGTTTTAAAATCACAATATTTTTGGGCGATTTAAATTTTAAACACGCCACTATCGAGCGCTTGAGTTGTGTGCGATGACGTCACAACGTCATCTCACCTAGAGTCTAGACAGTTGACAGCTAAAATCAGTTTGACTTTGACATGCACAAGTTCAATTATACAATCAACGAAGTGCTTAGTTCACAAAGTTATAAAAATAAGTGATGAAATCAACTTATTACCATGGAAAAGCACAGCAACCCATGTTATAAATATTGAGTAGTCCCTATGTGCGAAAATAACACAAAAACTGCACTTGATAAAGTTTATTTCATATGCTCAAATATGCATGGTACGTAAGAAAAAGTAGGTAATGCAAGAGAAGAGACCATAAATCTTGTTTTGAGCACTGTTGTGAAGAATAGTTATTACATTGAAATAGATTTCCTACGCATACTTGTTTTATCTCGACAAAAACAACAATAGCGGATGAAAATCTAAAAATATAAAAATAATTGAATGAATAATATTATATAATTAAATGATAAGTATAGTGTAATAAAATAGTTATATGAGTGTACTATATTACACGACTTTAAGGCTAATTGTAGACCTTGAACTACTATTATTACCATGTAACATGTTTTGTATACCTACAATTGCAAGAAATAAATGAATTGAATTGAATGAGATTTAACTACGAAAATTTTTACTCCAGAGGTCTGAAAATCTGTAGGGGTCCGTTTTATAAATAGTAATAATAAAGAAAAAAAATAAAGAAAAAAAATATATTGTCATAACAACTTTAAATCCTACCAAAAACAATTGGGTAGATGATTACATCTAAAATATTTAGTTTCATTAATATACTCAGAAGAATACTACGTAAATTTTAAAAAAATAATATTTTATGTATAGTTTAGTTATAAGATACATCTAAAAAGTACAAAAAAAGTTTAGATCTATGGTATTTCATACGATAAAAGTATACCCACCTACTTATTTCATTGAGTTTTAGTAGGTACCTATATTAATTTTTTTCTGTTTGTTTTGACTAGATTTCGCCCGTTTTGTTAGAGGTTTAAAGACATTCTGTAGTATAAGTATCAGTATTGTACCCGTGCGAAGCTGGGGCGGGTCGCTAGTTTACAAATATGTTCCTGTGGCGTATACTTCATACTTTAACCTGGGCGTGACGTCACATCTATGTACGACTTTAGTATGAAGCGTTTTCACAGGACTTGCGAAATTTTGTAAACAAATCGCTGTATCTTTGAAAATATTGATTTTTGATATACTGTTTCTTCTGAGAAGTTACACATATTAAAAAAATTGTGCAATAAAAAAAAATCAGTCATCTATCCTATCGCCGTCTCTTCCTAAAACTATCCACTACCTCAAAAGTCCTATCAAAGCAACAGTCATGGGCCATGGCCGCCCTTATAGTAAGAATCTCGCGTTAAAAAACTTTTCAAATAATCATTTTTGTACGCAATGTTTTTTTTTTTCAAATATTTTTTTTGTATTTATATGAAATTCCCATATTTTTTCCTAATTTACTTATGTGGTGTACATAGAGCTGGCCCAAAATCAAACATCTCCGTTAACAAATATTTTTACAGGTATGTTTTTTTAGCAATAAATATTACAAATAAAAATATTTTATCCATTTTGGTGACACATGCATATTCCCTACTCATAAAAATGTTTGCAGCAAATTTTATCTTTAACGCGATCACGACTTCCTTTAATTACATGACTAGCAAAATAAATTATAAACAACACCGATTAAAAATTGAATAATTTCATATTACTTTCTAAAAGGTAACACCATAAAGTAATAATATTATTAGGTATAAGTACCTAAATATTAAAACGATGAAGTCAGTTTGCTCCTGGGCTAACTTTTAAACTTGCTTTCAATTATGAATAACTAAACCAAGAACATTACAGGACATGTCTAAGGAGGATTCCGTAACTATAAATGCGTAATAAGTTTTTTCAAATTAATTCAAAAGTTACTGTCCGATTTGGTTCAAAATTATTTTCCTAAAGAGTTTTTAGCATGATCTTGCAATTTTCCATGCTGATCATGGAAAATTGCAAGTTCCTAAGTGTTGTAGTTTAGAAATGCCAGGGGGGGACCAACTTATAAATCACTTTAGAGGCCGATTACTCGAAAATGGTTGACTTTATAAAAAATATGTATAAACCTTGCCTTTATTTTACGATATCCCACACGATGGAGTAGAAAGAAAAAAAAAACGTCCCCACTTCACATGTATGGAGAGCCACCCCTAGAATATAAAATTATTATTATTATTTTATGATGCCAAATCTGAGATCTATACACAATCTATGACTATACCTAATTTCATCTAATATATTCATAATTACCGACGCTAGAAGCGCGGACAGACAGATGGACAGACAGACGGACGGACAGAGCGAAACTATAAGGGTTCCTCAACTCTCAAGTATTACGGAATCCTAAAAACCTCATTACTTTTTACAGAATCCCTTCTAACGCCATGTGAAATCCAGGACACGCAATGCCTTAGTAAGACAACCCAGGAGTTTCTGGAGAAGACAAGTAATGGAATACCACAGTATGACATCAGAGCCATTGACCCACTAAACATACCTTCGATAGACTATGTCCTGATTGAGAATCCCAAAGCGAAAATGCATTTGAAGAATATAACAGTGGTAGGACTCAAAAACCAACAGTTCTCTGAATTCAAGTAAGTAATTCTACTAGTATTCACTGAATTACTGATAAAAAATACTGTTTCTCTCAGGTGTAGAGATTTGCCGTATTTACACTTTCATTTGCATAGTGAAATTCAGGAATAAATTGTTAGGAATATTCCGTGTATAACAATAATATCGTAGATGGGATGGGAAGTCTGCGAACCTCCTGTAGTCTGGCAAAGCGGACAGTTCAATTGAGCATTGAGCTATCTGCAGAATCCTAGGAAAAATTGCGTAGCTTTTCTGGATTACCCTAGGTATTAATATTTCCAAAATCCTATTTGATAAACGATCTAAAAATACCTAATGTAACACATCTTCTATTTTACAGAATGGACAGAGATACGAAGACTGTGGATCTACAGACCAAAGTGGACATAAAAGCAGAAGGTGATTTGCTTGTCGAGTTGGGGAATGGAAAAACTTTCTCCGGACCATATTCTATCAAAGGCAGTAAGTACAGTTCCAATTTAAGTCCTGATTCCTGAACCTCAATTCTCGTATTTAAAGTAGACTTTTACTTTGATTGGATTGAATGTGAAGCGACGTGTTACCATGAACGGATTTTATGACGTTTCGACCAATCAGAGCGCGTTTCACGTTGGTTTAACGTTTATAAAAACAACTGTTTGAGAGTTTTAGCATATCGGGACTTGATTGTTATTGTATTAATGCAGGTTTCATTTAACAGAATTGCCCCTCAGATTTTACGCCAGGCAATTTTCTTAGCAAACAAGCAAATGCTTTTGTTCTCCGGTGCCCTCTAAACCTACCCACCCCCATACATAGCAAGCATAGGCTTGCCGAGCTGAACCCTGCCTATAATTTGACTAAAATAGAATGCGATATCATGAAAAATGTTCGTAAAATGTGCGGACTTCTTTTAAAACTATGTCACCAGCTGCATATAATACAACAGCCTCCGTGGTTTAGAGGTTAGAGCATTGGCTCGCGACTCGGAGGTCGTGGTTTCGATTCCCGCATTGGAACAACAAAAAATGTTGTTTCCAAGTTTGGTTAGGACAATGCAGGCTGATCACCTGATTGTCTGATAAGAAAGATGATCCATACGTCGGATGGGCATGTAAAAAGTCGGACCTGCGCCTCATCTCTCGCCAGTCGTATCGGTTATCCGTCCCACTGGGTTACGAGAGCAAAACTAGGAAGAGAGAGTGCTCTTGTGTACTGCGCACACACTTGGGCACTATGAAAAAATTTACCCTTGCGTAACTGGCCTGGTTTCAATGAAAACCGGGCACCATCACCGAAATCGGTGTGGTACATATATATTTTATAATACTACATTTAGTCCATTGAAATGTTACAATTTAAGGACCTAATATTACATTTATTAGAGGACGGAATTTTATTTTTGAGACATTTGTGTGAGGTGTTAATAGAAGCTTAACCCCAAGTTTGTGGGGTTGTCGCCCTTGTCTCGGATATCTCGGAAACTATGCGTCCTACAAAAAATTCGTAACGACATAATTTGTAGCAAATCGCTTTGCCTACAAATATGTTCACATAACTTTTTCCCCTAAATTTAAAATTAAATAAGTTATAAGCAAAAAAGTGAGGAAATTTATATAAAAAAATATTTTTTGGTCTATAACTTTTTTTGTATACATTTTACAAAAAAAATTACCTTAGACCAATCTTGTAGTTGGACTTTTGAGAAAAAATTTTCTGTATATTTTTTTTTTATTTCATTAATTTAAAACGCTGTTACAGCGCTCTAAAGTATACCGGGTTCGTCAATGCTCATGAGAATCCGGTCAAAACGAAATGTTTAACTTAGTTTTATGATCGTTTTTTTTTAATTGCATATACATTCTAAAAGTTTTTGTTAAATCCCTACTTTACTTATTCATTGCTAACTCTTTTTCCCGCCATAATTCATAGACATCTTCATAAACATCTTACCGATGAGGTAATCCTCGACATAATCATATTTTCAATCAGTTATTAGCTAGCTATTCTATTCTACTTATCTTTGATAGTCCAGGCTGTGGCTCAGAATGTAATTCAAGGTCGAATATGAAAGTTTGGAGAATGACAGGAGTTCATCTTCGAATTCATTTTCTTCCATTAACTTTGATATTTCCATGATGTTGCTACATGTTTCACCAGAACAATGGAGGCATACTGTAGAGCATTTGAGGCCTGATTTTCAGCAGCCACACATGCTTCCACAATTTCCTTTGCATCTGCACAAAAATAATTTCATGAGATCGGGGGGTGCTGGAGGCTTGGAAGCTTGTATTGGCATCCAAATGTTTGCATGCTTTTTCCAGCCCCAATCTTCAAGATTTTGATATCTTCTGAGCCACGACTGGACCTGGTGATATACTCGGAGACTGTGAAAACGAACTGCATCTTGTGTTGGAGGCAGCAATGATAAACTAAATTAATTTTTAGTCACTGTCTTGTCAAATCGTTTTACGACGCATACCGTCTAGTGAGTCGTCTTTATTACCGCCGTATAAAGCTACGAAAAAATGTTCGCCAACAAGAGTGAGCAAAGATGGATCGACTTTTTCACTCAGGATTTCTCCATATTTTTTATAATTTTAGTTAGTTTTATAAAGAGTTAGTAATGAATAAGTAAAGTTGTAGGTAGGGATTTAACAATTTTTTTTAAGAATTTATTTACAATAAAAAAAGATCATAAAACTAAGTTAAACATTTCGTTTTGACCGGATTTTCATGAGCATTAACGAATCCGGTCAACTTTAGAGCGCTGTAACAGCGTTTTAAATGAATGAAATTAAAAAAATAGATAGAGAAAAATTTTCCTCAAAAGACCATGTACAAGATTGGCCTGAGGTAATTTATTTGTAAAATGTATAAAAAAAAGTAATTGACCAAAAAAGAAAATTTTTACAGAAATTTTCTCTTTTTTGCTTATCAAATCAAAATCAAAATCAAAATCAAAAAAGTTTTATTTCCATATGGGTTACAAAGTAACGCTTAAAGAATTGTCCCTACTTGATGCCTACCACCGGTTCGGGAACTAACCCGGCGAGAAGAACCGGCGTAAGAAACTCGCACGGGGCCATCTTTTAGCAAAAAGATGGAAAATTGTTCTTTTAAAAAAAAAATTAAGTTGTTTACAATGTGAAAACTTAGGTCTATATAATATTGACAAAAGTCAGATACATATTATAGTACATAGAAGTAGCCTTGCAGGTGGTCATCCTATTCCCAAGGTGTGCGGTCGTCAATAAAATCATTGACCTTATAATAGGCTTTTGCACACAAACGTTCTTTAACTACTTTTTTAAATTTATTAATGGAAAGATTTTGAACGTTTTCTGGGATTCTATTGTATAGGCGTATACATTGACCTTTAAATGATTTGCTTACTTTACTTAGTCTGATCACCGGTATATCTAGCTTGTGCTTATTTCTAGTGTTTCTACAGTGATTGTCGCTTTTAGTTTTAAAATTACTAATATTCTTTCTAACATATAATACATTATCCAAAATGTATTGAGAAGCGACGGTCAGAATACCTATTTCTTTAAACTTTTCTCTCAGAGATTCAAAGGGGGACATTTTGTAAATTGAACGTATTGCTCGCTTCTGCAGCACAAATATCGTATTAATGTCTGCGGCACTTCCCCATAAAAGGATGCCGTAAGACATTCTACTATGAAAGTAACTAAAGTAAACAAGTCGCGCCGTGTCTTCGTCAGAAATTTCTCTAATTTTTCTGACTGCATATGCTGCAGAACTGAGCCTATCTGCAAGATTAGCAATATGAGGACCCCACTGTAATTTACTATCTAGTGTTATACCTAGAAATACAGTGGTGTCCACAAGATTCATTTTCTCATCATTTAATAGTATATTGGTTTGAACTTGCCTAACATTGGGCAATGTAAACTTTAAACATTTTGTTTTTATGGAATTTAAAAGTAAGTTATTAACATTAAACCAATGTACTATTTTTGAGAGAGCACTATTTACCTCGTCGTAGTCTGACTGCTGTCGCTTCACATTAAAAATTAGTGAAGTGTCATCGGCAAAAAGTACTATCTCGTTATCATTATCTTTAACAAGATAAGGTAAATCATTTATATAGATGAGAAAAAGAAACGGGCCCAAAATAGATCCCTGTGGGACACCTAATTCTATTTTGGTCCCAGTGGACTTTTTACTATTTATCTCCACCCTTTGAGTTCTATTGTTAAGGTAAGAACTCAAAAGTTTGAGTGCAGAGTCCCGAATGCCATAGTGGTGCAATTTTCTGATCAATATAGCATGCTCAACACAATCAAAGGCCTTGGAGAGATCGCAAAATACACCTAATGCATCCTGTAACCCCTCCCAAGCTTCAAAGATACTACAAAGAAGACCTATACCAGCATCCGTTGTGGATCGACCCTTAGTAAAACCGTATTGATTATTATGTAATAATTTGTTTAAATTAAAATGCACTAATAACTGTCTTAAAATAATTTTTTCAAATATTTTACTAAGAGTCGGTAGAATTGATATAGGCCTGTAGTTTGTCGGATCAGATTTATTTCCTGCTTTGAATAAGGGTATTACCTTGCTATGCTTCATTAAATCAGGGAATACACCACTTTTTATACATTCATTGAATATTGTCGCTAAATAAGGAGCTACGATGTCAATTATTGATTTAATAACTTTTGTAGACATGCCCCAGAGATCAGCAGTATTTTTAATATTCAACAATTTAAATGTGTTAATAATATCTCTAGAGTCAATTTCTTTAAACTTAAAATTGACATCACATTCCTTTACATTATCTCTGAGTAGTTTTTCAGCAGCTGCAGGTGAGGAATTTAAATTTTTTGTAGTTGAGACCGGAATGTCAGCAAAAAACTTTTCAAAGACCGTCGCAACTTCCAAATCAGTAGTAATTTTTTTATTTTCAAAATAAAGTTCAAATTGAGAGCTACGACAGGTGACGTTTCCAGTCTCACCAGCTATTACCTTCCATGTAGTTTAGTTTATTACTTTTTAATTTTAAATTTAAGGCTAAAATTAATTTATATGAATACATTTGTAGGCAACGCGATTTGCTACAAATTATGTCCTTACGAATTTTTGTAGGACGCATAGTTTCCAAGATATCACGAAAAAGGTGTTTGCACCCCTTTTTCCAAGATGGCGGCCGGGAGACAAGGGCGGCAACCCCACAAACTTGTCGTTAAGCTAGCAAAGAGTAAACTTATAATCTATTTAATTCGTAAAATTAATATTCGTAATTAATTAATATTTAATTCATATTCGTAAAATGAGGGAATATAAATATTATATGATACAAGATATAAATATTAAATATAGACAAGAAATGGTCTATAATCTTAGACGTGTAAAACATTTACAATTGATTAAGATTAATCAATCGTAATTATTTTAATGGTATTTTTATCAGATGATTGAGTCGATATTAATTATTCGCTTTGTAAACTTGGATGATTAATGTTTCTCTACTGGATTTTCTTTGATTAAGTATTTTATGCACAGTTACAAATTAATTAAAAATACAGTGATGGGATGAAAAGAAAAACCGTGTGAATATAGGCATGGAAACATAATACTCGTTGTATAAAACATATTTTTAATTAGATTAAGGTAATTACTTCGCTCTTTAAATACTTTTAAAGAGCGTAGTTAATTTCATACTTGAAAGAAAGAGCTTTGGGGCGTATCTGCATCTTTTTTAATGATGACTCAGAAGTTGCTACTTCGTATTCCTAAAACCGGATTTATCTCAAAACATATTTAAACTCAAGTCTCAACATTTCATGTAAATAGAGATATTTGTCCATACATTTATATCGCCAAAATATTAGTGGACTTTTGCCCAAAATTCTAATAGATACCTAATAGGTATACCTAATAGTAATTAATATATTCTATATTATGCAAGATTATAAAGCATTTTGGGCTTATGAAGCCTATTTCCTAATTTCGTTGTCGAAAACGCGTACAATAGCCGCTTTATAATGCTTTGCATGTCAGATGGAACATTAGCGGCTCTCTGGTAATACTGTGAATGCTGTAACTCGGAATTAATGCTCTATGAACACTACCTAGTTACCCAAATTGTGACATGTTTTCCTAGTGAAAAACTGTATTTTCCAAACCTACGTATTTTCCTTTTATAAGTTACAACTTAAAACATGTTTTTAACAAAATACTTGACTAAAGTTACATGGGGAATAAAATTCCTTGACTTTTATTCACTTTTCGTTATGATTTTTACAGCTTTTATAGACACACGATGGAATTTTGTGCAAGGCGCACGGGACGCGTAGTATGTGCTACGCGTCGACAAGGTGGTCGCAAACTAAATAAAATTGACCCGACCCGGCCAAATCAAGTCTTCATTTTTACGCGTTTATAATATATCTACCTCTTTTTAATATTATACGTCTATGCTTACAACTGCAAGTTGCAACCCAATTATTTGAATACTATGGCGTTATTGATCTAAGACATCTGACAGAAAAAAATCTTCATACAAGAAAAAGTTATCTTGCTTTTAGATTTTTTTTAAATTATAATATGTGAACTTGATGTGAACTGACTGACTACGGAAAGCAAATGTTAAACCTCGACTGCCCAAATAACCCCAAATTTCTTTAATAGCTCTTGCTAACGATAAAACGTTACATTACTAAGCAATAGTCTATAGTAGGTACTTATCCAGAATATATTGTATGGCTAAGAACTTTTATGGCTATTATAAATATTCGTTGGCTAAAAATATACTCTCATACAAGTTCCAGTAAGTTTACGCGATTCTGTATTCAAGATGTATTCAATACTTGACTCTGTATTACGTGTCATAAACAGCACATTGTTGAGAACCGGTGAGCTCTGTAGAAAAATATTTATACAAATAGCTTTAATGGAATGTATAAAATATTATAGAATTCTTTAATAAGTTCATAATAACTCTCAACCAAGCCTTTTGAAATATTCATGCATAAATAATTAAGATATAATTGACGGTAGCAATTCTTGTGACATTTTTTGTAACATAATTAATTGATAATGCAATACACTACTGACATGAATTTGAAACACAGCTGAACTATTTTGCCTACCACATATTTTAACTCCCTACCTAAGTAGATATTAGTATATACTTTAATAATCTTTAACCCTCAGTGGTCGTTGAATATTAGGTATATTTCTCTTTTCGAAAAAACCCGGAGGAGGTTCTCAAGACAACTCGTATATATTTTTTACTCTTCTACAACCTACTGTGGAGTAGGTGGGCAGTTATTTATTTATTCCACTTCATAATTAAGACGGAATAACGTCTCATAGGTCAGCAGCTAGTAAAATATGAAATGTACCTATTTTCTTAACCACCCTCTTTTTGCGTCGGGGGTTAAAAATTCCTATTAAAGTCCAATTTTCCACTAAAGAGCGTCAAGATATTTTAGCAAAGCAAATATCATTCAAGTTTCACGAAAGTTTGAAACTTGGGAAGTTTCTGCAGTACGTCATATATTACAGAAACCTTACAGTCAACTGGCGCGGTTTGAATATGTCATATTATTTCCAACTGGCATTGGTTTCACGGGGTGTTTACTATGTAAGCTGGAACGATTTATTACACCACATAATACAATATTTTCTCTCTCATTTTCTACTCACAAACTTTCTCATTTATGTTTTAGTAGGATTTTACATTAATTTCAATAAATTACACGACCGGTTTCGACAAAGTCATCACGACAGAAATCATCTGGGCCTCTAGTAAAGATGTATTCGTATAATTTCGACGGCGAAGTTCGATAGCAAAATGTATGGGATTTGACATATTGCATAGCAAGCGAATGTCACATAACGATGACTTATGTCAAATCCCGTACATTTTGACTTCGAAGTTTGCCGTCGAAATTATACGAATGCATCTTGAGTTGAGGCGCAGGTGTCTTTTGTCTTTGCCGAAACCGGTCGGGTTTCGACAAAGTTTCGACAAAGATGAGATTGTAATATATAAAAAATAATGTAAAACACCTATAATTAAAGTCAAAAAAGTCCAAGAAGTTCGGTATATTATTACTGTGAAACATGAATTTCCACTTCTTAAATTAAGAACCTACAATAAAAGAAAGAGATACCCAAAAATTAAGTAAGTACATTAAATGCTCGGACGTAGTCCCCGAAATTCCTGCGAGACGCAATTAGGTACTATAAATACTGAAAGTTTAATCTTATTTAGACTAGCTAGTGGCAGGGAGCAAAAGGACCGACCACATTTCGAATGCTGTTTGGGGAATGCGGTTAGCCCGTTTCTAATCTAGCAACTTGTACCAATCATTAACTGTGTACATACAATTGGGTACACGACTACATCTAAAATATTAAGTTTCATTAATGTATTCAGAAATTTTAAGGCATTACTACTTCGTAAATGTAAAAAAATATAATATTTTATTTATAGTTTAGTCATTAGATACATCTAAAAAGTACAAAAAAAAATTTTTTTTTCTTGCTAAATTAGTAAACAAAACCTACATAATTAGTTTACTTACATCATATACAAAAACTTTTATTATGGTATGTATGAACTTAAACGCACAAATATCGGAGATATTTACAAATATGTTCCTGCGGCCGTATACTTCATACGATTTTACATGGACGTGACGTCATAGCTACGTACGACTTTAGTATGGAGCGTTTTCACGGGACTTGCGAAGTTTTGCAAACAAATCGCTGTACCTTTGAAAATATTGACTTTTGATATACGGTTTCTTCTAAGAAGTTACTCATATTTAAGAGTACTATTCATTTATGCAATAAAAAAAATTCATTCGTGTAGCCTATTCCAAGCAGTATTTGGAAATAAATCTAGGTCGTATTCTTGTAGGCCTTCAAACTAAAAAAGACGATGCTTTAAAGGTCATTGACCTCACACAGCTCATTGTATTGATGTTATTGGCTAGCCGCACACACACCATATTATTGGTAATAATGCTCATATTGGCAATAATATTCCTTGTGTGCCATATTGCGTTTTTTTTGTATGTGTTAACTAGTATTGACAATATTATTCTGTCAATAATATTGCACGTGTGCGGCTAGCCGTTGAGGCAAAGTCTATGCTTCCTCTTTAAAGCTGTTTCTGTGAGCTTAATGAATGTATTTTTTAGTATATATTTTATTCTTCTTTAGAATTTTTAAATTATTATTGAGCTTTCGAAACTTCTATGAAAGCTGTTTATCTGTACACTAGATCAGCGGTCCGCAACCTTTTTGATATTGCGACCCCAAAATTAAAAAAAGAGTTATGAGCGACCCCAGATAAAAAAAAAACAATAAGTTAACAAGTGCAAAGGTTAGTTCAGGTAACGAAGTTAGCTGTTTTTATTTCGTAAATTATTTATATTGAAGAGTTTTTTTTTGGAAAGTAATATAAGAGCAAACTAGAAAATATGCATTTATTTTAGTATGTATTTGCAATCGACAAAGCGGTGATGAGTACGCACGAGCGGATAGAACTGACTGGTTCAGACAGACTGAACGAAGAAAGAAAGATCGGGGTGGGTGCGCGGGCGCGGGAGCGTTGAGGTTGTGACGGGCGGGACTGGACAGGCCGTACAGTCGTAATTATTTTCGATTCTCTCCGTTTTAAGGACATTGTGTAATTGTGTATGTAAAAAGAGGTTATATTTTATGCATAAACCTTAATAAAATTCGATCAGTACAGGACCTTGTTGACTTTTTTGGCGACCCCATAAATATCTTTCGCGACCCCACATGGGGTCGCGACCCCAGGGTTGCGGACCGCTGTACTAGATGTTGCTCGCGACTTCGTGCGCGCAAAACGAAATCTCAAGGGAACCGTATATTTTGCCGCAATAAAAATTAGTCTATGTCCTTCCCCGTGGTCTATTCTATATCTGTGCCAAATTTCATCAAAATCGGTCCATTAGATTCGGAGCCTATTCAACGCAAACAAACAAACCTTTCCTCTTTATTATATTAGTATAGTATAGATAACCATAATTATGTATGTTATTTATATATTGTGGTGTTGTATGGACACTTCCAACACTAGGTACAAGCGTTTCTGGCTGAGCTACGGTAATGTTTTCTATCATTTCAATAATAGAAAAGTCATATTATAAAACTGCCGTTACCAATAGGAACAAGAACTACTAAAAAATCTTAACGATATGTCATTGCTCTCATTTCCTCCCCATCCAACATAAGTATTGCCTGGCAACAATATAATGTCTCCGAAAATCAATTACGGATACTTCGGGCACATGATCCACTGCTGTAAAGACATTTAGGCAAAAAAATAATTGTCATACTCAAAGTAAAAAATCATCTCATGTATGGACTCTCCCTAAAATGCAAACTCGCCCATATAAAAAAATCATTTTTTTTTCTAGTATGACAATTATTTTTCTACTTAAACGTCTTTACATAAGCAATAGATCATATGCCCAAAATCTCCATAAAAGATTTTACCGAACCTTATATTATATTCATAGATGAATAATTGGTCTCGCTGGGGTAGAGCGCCCAGCGAGACCAATCATTAGTCTATGATTATATTATGTTACGAAGAAAGTTTATTAAGAGAACTCAATATTTCCAGTGAAGATGTAATTAAATTTTTCCGAGCGGCTTAATCGAATAACAACATTTGTGTTTTCACAGCTGTCTTGGGCACGGCGAAGTACGGCTATGACTTCAAAGTGGATGATAAAGGGGTTGAGCATTTCGAGGTCGGGCCTGAAACGATCACGTGTCAGGCCGTGGGCGAACCCGTGGTCACTGTAGGCCCGGAATTGGAAAAAGAACTGAGCAATGGTAAGTAATTTTTATACATACATACATATAATCACGCCTCTTTCCCGTAGGGGTAGGCAGAGACCACTTCTTTCCACTTGCTACGATCCTTACACACTTCTTTCGCTTCGTCCACTTTCATTCTTACCATCCATTCCTCCTCTTACATTCAACGCAGCCAAGCGTCTCTCCATGGTCCGCTTTTCGCCTCCGCGAGAAACGAGACGTGATGGGTGGCGAACCACATCGCCGCCATTTCGGATAATTAAATTATTTTTGATTATCCATTGCGTTTCCACGGATTGGTGGAGAGGGTAGGAATAGGGAAAGGGAAGGATAGGTGCTGTGGAAAGGAAGATTGGTAAGTTAGAGTGGGAAATAGGGAATGTAGGATATTACCGCCCAGGAGGACAAGGGATAGGACAGTAATAGCTAGGGAAGCCAGGGTCGCATACCCGTATACTACACCATAACTACCGGACAGGTAAGTTGGGAAGAGTATCCCATGACATGTAATTTTTATGTATTCTTTATTTAAATTATTAAGCAACAGTTAACCCTGATATACGATGTGGATTTAAATTTACCGGCTTTGCGAGGTGAGCTTGCTTGACCCGAGATTTTTTTCTATGCTTGATAGCGTTAAAGAACTCAGAGATTATTAAACCGCAACGCAATATGGCGTAGAACTAAGGAAGCATAATATTATGATAATATAATGAAAAAAAAAAAAACAAAGCCTGCATGATTATGATAACAATAATTGCAATTCTAATATGGTTATTAAATATTCATTACTACCTGACCTGGCAAACTTTTTTTTGCCAATGTGAATTAGAATGCCATGAAAACCGATTACGACCGATTCTCGACCTACGGAGTATGAAAAAAACATCTTATAAGAATCGGTCAAGCCGCTTCGAAGGCACGAGATGTCACGAGTATTTCGTATATATTAGACTGTACAGTGATCATTCTGAAGTACCTACAGCCTAAACGCTGTGTCAAATGTAACAAATTGCATCGTTTTCTGTAGTTAATTAAGAATTAAAAGCACGACGTGTAAGCTACACGGTGATAACGATGTATATAAGTAGTTATTGTAACGAATTGAAATCAGTGCCGCATACCTCGTTACATCGATTTTAATAAAAAGCGTGAATTTTTCATGATTAAAATATCAAAGTCGAACAAATATTGAGTTCAATGATAAAATTATATCAAGAACTCTAAGTAGTTAGTAGTTACCTATCATAATTTATTAACTTATTCCGTTGCGAATTTATGTCAAGTTGCAATAGTAGTTAATTAATTACCTACCCTCATTTTTATGGTTAAAAGGGTCCCTGTTACTAGAGTCTGGCTAACGAAAGATGAGACTGGAAAAAGACGTTAAATTCAAAAAGTCGACGTACGGCAACCTTGTCTATAGTCGGAATTATAGTTTTGATACTTGATTATTTATGACAATTATATTGTATTTTGTTAGGAACAACTCATTTCATGAAAATGAAGTTTATTGTCCTTGTTTACTTACTTTTTTTTGAATTTGCCGCCTTTTTCCTGTCTCATCTTTCGTTAGCCAGACTCTATGAACGTATGTTTGTCCGCCTGTCACCACTCACCAGGTTGTATATCGTGAACCGTGATAGAAAGTTGAAATTTTCACTGATGATATATTTTCGGTTACCGCTATAACAACAAATACAAAAAAACAGAATTAAAATAAATATTTAATGGGTGTACTCCCCAAACGTTTTTTTTTACCATTTTGTACGGAACCCTTCGCGCGCGAGTCCGACTCGCACTTGGCCGGTTTTTTAAATAAAAATTATGTACTTTTTACAGACAAAGATATATCGGATATGCGTCGGAAATTCGCTTCTCGAGCCAGGGAACTTCGGGAAAAGGAGATTTGCGAGATTGTAAATCTGGCCTATGTCACAGTGGTACACAACATCCGAGCTTCCGCGAAGATCCTGCCAAAGAGCGCTTTCCTAAAAGGAGTTTAATATCGTAGCGATATTCTAAGCGAATACATTTTATCGGCAATATTATAATCTAAGCTACCTTTTATGTATTCAGAACGGATATATTTTCTCAAAGATGCAAACAGCGTTAGACATAATTGTTCGATTTGAAGAATTATTTAATTTATGTTACATACAAAAACATTTTACAAATTAAACAACACAATTAATTAAGTTATGAATAAAGAATGTTTTGACTTGAATTTAAATATTTTCATTTAAAAGTCCTTACTCCTCGTATTATGTGCCAAATACGTGTAGGCACTATCACCCTTATTAATAAACTATGATTAGCGTCAGAACAACTTTACTCCAAGACTTACGCAGAGATTAGGCAATAATGGTATTAATAAACTAGGAGTAAGGACGGAGTTAACTAATCAAAATTTACTCCCGGACTAAAAGTTACTCCGCGGAGCCACATGGTTTAACGCTTGAGTAAGCATAGATTTGTATTGTATTTCCAACTTCTATTAAGATATTTATACTAAACATAAGCTAAATATATTTCCATATTTGTTTGGTGTTCGTTCAAGTACTTACTAGTGTCTGATTTTGTAATTATTATGGATTAAAATGAATAGAGATTATTTTATTGACGATTTGAGAATGATAGAAGGAATTGAAGAAATATTACCATTAATAAGGCATGTGAAATTGTATAAACCTCGCAATAACACTTTTTAAATAAACTTAACATTTTATATAAAATAGCACAAATTCTAAAACCACTATTTTGATTTCAACAAGAGAAATACAGAATTGACATATGTTCGCTTGTGATAGATAAGATTGTCAAATAAAAGTGTCAAATTTCAAAATTTTGCTAACTGTCAGTGTCTTTTTAATCGACATTTCATTCATTTTAGTTCATTTTGTTCATTCTTTTCATGTGTGTTGCCATAACATACACCTTAATCTCAGTGTAAGAATTCTATTGTTACTCCGAACCTACTTCGTATTTATTAATACCGTTATTAACACGTAGCTATTCTGTGACTAATCTAGAATTAACTACTCCCGGTGTAACTTTGGAGTAAGAGAAGACTAAGCAATTTTTATTAATAAGACTGATAGGTGTAAGTAAACATGCAGCCAAAAATTTTTACAGTGCACGTACATTTATAGTACCTACCAAGTAGTAGCTGATACTTGAAATGTAATGTGAATTTACACGACAACCGCAGTGAGGCTGAGTAGGAGGAGGAGTAGTTTAGCGCGCTGCTGCTCAAGCCAGGGATCGCGGGTTCGAATCCCGACGGAGATACAAAAAGATTTTCTCTGTTCCTGGGTAATGGATGTGTATCACATATGTGTATAAAATAAAAATCTTCATCATACAGATAGTTTAAAAGTATTAAATATACTTTCCATTGTGTGGTCCCGTAATACTTATGTTCTTCGGATAATAGCTCCACACACCGATCTCGGTGACGGTGGCCGGTTTTATTGAAACCAGGCCAGTTATGCAAGAGTAATTTTATAGTACCCAAGTGTGTGCGCATTACACAAGAGCACTCTTTCTTCCTTTACTCTCGTAATCCAGTGGGACGGATAACCGACACGACTGACGAGAGATGAGGCGCAAGGTCCGATTTTTTACATGCCCATCCGACGCATGGATCATCTTCTTTGTCAGACAATCAGGTGATCAGCCTGCATTGTCCTAACCAAACTTGGAAACAACATTTTTTGTTGTTCCAATGCGGGAATCGAAAACACGACCTCCGAGTCGAGAGCCAATGCTCTAACCACTAGACCACGGAGGCTGTTGTTCGGATACTTACCGCAAGATCAGATTGACGTGGTGTGAAGCGTCTATAGATGATATTATTATTATAATATTATTAACATATTATACGCTATAGATAAAACTATGTGAGGAAAGGATTTTTGCTGCTATTTTTTACATCAATTTTGGACAAGCCGAATTCACAACAATTAAAGTAAAATTTATTGTCAATACAGAATACAATTATCGTTCTCTTTGAGTGCTTCTGATTCCTGCCGTTAAAATGAAAAGCAATGAAATATTTATGATCGAATTATTCGACTCCTGGCATATAGGATTTCTTTATTGAACGCCATCCTGAGGGAAGTAATTTTTTCAGACGAGATAAAAACATAAAAATTTACTGCTGTCTCTTTATTTTTATACATATTCCCTTTATAGAAGCCCGAAAATGATAGAGGCTATCAAATATTATTGTTTACGCAATCCCGATAAAGATAGGTGTCATAAAACGGAACAGTGAAGTATAAAAAGTTAAGCACTCAAAAGTAAATGGTAGCTACTACTTCTACTGTAGTTTTTTTTAATTGCATAAATGTAGGGTGCTCTGAAAAATAAAACAGTTTACAAAAGAAAGTTTAGAAGCAATTTTGCGAGTCTTGTGAAAAAAGCCCCATACAAAAGTCGTACAAGTAAGTGACGTCACGCATGTAAGTGGCTACAAGATGTATGACCAATTATGCACAAAATTTCTGATAATTTTAGAAATTTGCGCATATATGTTCACATTAAAAAATATATTATAAAAAAATATTCAACTTTTTTGTGACTTTGAAACGCATCTAATTACATAACTACACATAAAAGTAAAATTAAAATTTTAAAAACCCCCCGACACAAAAAATAAACTCTAAAAAATAATAAATAATATTTTAAGCCTATTATAATTATATTATCACATATTATATTATCATCATCATCATATAATCACGCCTCTTTCCCATAGGGGTAGGCAGAATTAAATTAAATTAAATACCATTTATTTCGGGCTGCATAGGCCCATATTATAAATACCTTATAGACTAACATACATATTATTATATTATATAACTAACACTAAACACGTATTGTCTGCGACGTGGGGCGCGAAGTGTTCGGAAGTCGTCCTCTGAATCTTCTGTAGGCGACTCCAATCGGCCAGAACTCCTCCTTCTCGAAGGTCGGTAAATGATGGGTTGGAACTCTCACCACAAAAGAACTAAAATTCACTCTATGACGAGATTCCAACCGCTCAACCCTCAAGGCGAAGTTGGTTCTGCTCCTGATGTAGTCCACGACCTGCTCGACCGTCGTAGACCAATGCAGCCGGGACACGTACAGCGGTGTCGCGGGAGTCTCACACCGCAACAGCTGCTCGGGTCCTCCGGGTGCGGTGCCGCGATGGTTGCGGACGACGGGTTTCTTCTTCTTCCTCTCGACCTTGATGAACCCGTCATCATCGCACGTTCGGTCCTTTTTAGAAAGAGGACGCTCTTTTGAAGGGGCCTCCTTCTTCCCTTTGTTTTTCGAACGCGGGGGAGGTGGCGAGGGTTCGCTAGCGGCGACACTTGCGTAACTCGGCACCGGCTCCTTAGCGGGCGGGGAGCGGGCAGCGGGGGCGGCAGCAACGATGTTCGTTGACCCGTCGGATAATGCTGACGGGCTAAACGTGACCGCCTGCGCGCCTCGACGACGAGTGACGTTTGCTGCATCAGGTGACCTACATATTGAATTAACACTTTTTAGCTGTGATAATTCACTACGTAGATCACTTATGGTAGACTCTGATGCCTGCAATCTACCTCGAACTCCGGCCAGTTCTTCCTTCAGGAACTTGATGTCCTTCAGTAGGCTGATGACGTCGACGTGGTCCAGTGTCACAGGCGGCAGCTTATGCAGATTTTTCGCTACAAAAGCTGGCACCTCATCCGGATCCGTCTGCTTCAGCAGGGAGATGATGTCCTGCACGCTTCTTTCGGTTCCATCTCTCCGTCGCGATGGCATGTTCGCGCTCTGGCCGAGCGTCTCGTACAGCAAGTGCTTGCCTTCGCAAATCTCTTCGCTGGTGAAAGAAGACTTGCAGATCTGCAGAGACCGCCTCTTTCCCGTAGGGGTAGGCAGAGACCACTTCTTTCCACTTGCTACGATCCTTACATACTTGTTTCACTTCGTCCACTTTCATTCATACCATCCATTCCTCCTCTTACATTCAACGTAGCGAAGCGGCTCTCCATGGGCCACTTTTCGCCTCCGCGAGAACGAGACGTGATGGGTGGCGAACCGCATCGCCGCCATTTTGGATAATTAAATTATTTTTATGATTATCCATTGCGTTCCCACGGATTGGTGGAGAGGGTAGGAATAGGGAAAGGGAAGGATAGGTGGTGTGGAAAGGAAGATTGGTAAGTTAGAGTGGGAAATAGGAATGTAGGATATTACCGCCCAGGAGGGCACGGGATAGGACGGTAATAGCTAGGGAGCCGGGGTCGCATACCCGTATACTATACCACAACTACCGGACAGGTAAGTTGGGATGAGTATCCCTAACAGATATTATATTGACAGACTATATTATGTAAGTTGAAATATTTTTATTTTCCAATCGTCGCCTCGTCGGGGGACCACTAAAGTTTATAAAGTATTTTTGCAACAACAGCTAATTAATTATTACGAATTACATTTAGATACGAGCGAATTTTTTTCGGAGTAAATTATTTTGTTCATTCAGGGACTACACCTGTTTTTCTCACATAGTGGTCCCCCGACGAGAAGACGACTGGAAAATAAAATTGTTTCAACTTACATAATATTATATGTGATAATATAATTATAATAGGCTTAAAATATTATTTATTATTTTTAGAGTTATTTTTTTGTTTTGGCGGGTTTTTAAAATTTTTAATTTTACTTTTATTTTATCCTTTTTAAAGTACGTATAAATAATGGTTACCTTATAATGTGGGTAATGTTAAATTATTGTGCCAATACCACGTTTTTTAGGCCTTGATGTCAAATATATAACCTCACAGCTCGCTCACAGCTGAGTTTCTTTTTTGACAGTTGATATGTCAAAACTTTGCTTTTTTTTTTTTATTTGTAATTGTAGACTTTTTAATATTTGTAGTGCATAGACGTAAATGAGTATGTTATTTAAAAGCGATAAAATGTTTTCTTTTCCAATCTATGTAATTTATATTAAAGGATATTTTTGTAAAAATGACATTTGCACGCTTCATAAAGCAGAATGTTTGCCACTAATGTAGTTTCTAGTATAAGATCTTTTGTAACCAACATTCTATGCAAATAAACATTATTATTATTATTATTACCATATACATACTTTCAACATCATTGAAGTACCTAACATGGTTCCAAATTTCGAATCGATAGGACATGTGGACGATAGTCAGATCCCCTCATCAACTAATAAAGAAAAGATGATCTCAAACGGCTAATCAGGTAATGGTTACCTTACCATGTTCTTTAAATATCGTTGAAGTAACACGGTACCAAATTTCGAACCGATCAGACATAAGAAAGTTAGTCAGATCCCCTCATCAACTAGAAAAGAGCTGATCATCTTCAAACGGCTGATCAGGTCATGGTTGCCTTACCATGTTCTTTGAATATCGTTGAAGTAATACAGTACCAAATTTTGAATCGATCGGACATTGGAAAGTTAGTCAGATCCCCTCATCAACTAGAAAAGAGCTGATCATCTTCAAACGGCTGATCTTCCCACCACCAACTTTCTCATCAAACGAAGCTACGAACGCTTTCGATTAAGTCATCAATATTCTCTTTCAGTGCGCATTCATTTGAGACCCCACTCGAGTATATTTGTACATTTGGTTAATCTTCCCCGCTTTCACCCCCCACACCTTTTAAACGGCTCAACCGATTGTCATCAAATATGTCTAAGAACACTCGCATGTAAGTCACCTTTAATACAAAAGAAACTAAATTGAAATCGCTTCATCCGTTCGGGAGGTATGATGCCACAGACAGACAGACAGACACACACACAGACAGACAGACAGACAGACCCCAACACCTCTCTTTTTGCGTCGGGGGTTAAAAATCACTTTCATCAAGTTGTTTTACCTAATTATTATTTCTGAATGTTAAAAGAAACTTTATTTTTATAGACAGGCAAATACCCAACAGCTGTGGAAATGAAAATTTTATTTATTGACTCACCAACCTAAATAAAAAAGTCAGAAGCTTTGGTAAAACCACTGTATTTTATTCAAATCAAATCAAAATCAAATCACATTTATTTCAGGCAAAAGCCTATAAAACTACATATTAAAATAGGATAATATTTACACAAATTATTACGCTGAAACTATAAAAATAATTTATACCTCTATAAATCACAATACACAAACTTCGAAATCCAAACCCAATAAGTAGATATTAGACAGAACTAACATTACTATTCGTTTTGCATTACACGAGACCCGTCGAACTCCGCCGAGAATCTTATTCCTATATTTCAGTTATTTGAATTTGATCGCACTTATAGAAATATTCTAGCTGCGGTAACTTCGAGTTTGGAAGACGAATAAATTTTCCCAATGTGTCGGAAAGGTCTAGAAAACAATGTTTACGGCAATGTAAACTTCGTTATTTATGAGTCGAATTCGAAAAAAGGGTTTACAAACCTCATGTCCCCATACATAATGAATTTACAAGTTTGTTACTCGGCAGTCGGCACACATAGATTCCTTGTAAATAGCAGTTGAAACTGAAGAGCACAGAAGTCTATTGTAAGTATAAATTGCTATATCTATTTACAATGTATATACAAAAGTATAGATTACATTGTTAATAAACAAAATTATTGTATTTAAGTAAGCCCTGAATTATCAAGCTGACGATGATGAAATATAGTTTTCATCCCGCCTGCTCGACAATGTATCGGATATAATATATCACGCAATCTCAACGTAAAGCATGTCATTGACTCCCAAGGGAGATAATGTTGTATGAAACTCCCAAGGGATTAAAGTGATTTGAATTTGGAACGTTAAAATTCGTATGAAAACTTCTAATAGATTCGCATCTATCATAGTTTTTCAATAATAATATGGTATTGCTGAGAGTTTATTCGAAAATCGAACTGGCCACCTATAACAAAAGAAAAATGCGATTCAAAAAATTCAGAGCAAAAGCCAGTGTGTGCTATTTTCAAAAATTAAAATAGGTACCTACTACGTTATTTTAACCGTTCCGTGTTTTAACATTCTCCCTAATAAAAATATTACTCTGTCCCTCCATAACTGGACAAATGTGTCCAAAATCAATATTAACTTTTAACAAAATAAATGTTTTATTTATGTAGCCCTGGGTTTTTATTGCCTCGCAGTAGGTATGAAAAGTAGAGTATGCACCTCTGGGATAAAGCCTGTCTTCGTCTTGGGCAGCTTGAACCCCTCGCTTCACTCAGGACTCTACATAACTCCCTCGCTTCACTCGGGAGCTAACTCTAGAGTCCCTCGTTACGCTCAGGATTCAATATGCTGCCCGTGACATAAGACACTGCTTTATCCCCTTGGTGCGTAATCTACTATTAAAACATTTTCGATTATGTCAGCTTTCAAACTAAAAAAATAAATCAAAATCTGTTTATCCGTTTGTCAGTTACGATGGCACGGACAAACACACAGGCCACTCTGTTCTCGTCGGGGATTAAAAAATGTTCTACTGACCTATATCATGTGCCCGAAAATCAATTACGGATACTTCGGGCACATGATTCACTGCTTATGTAAAGACGTTTAGGCAAAAAAATAATTGTCATACTCAAAGTAAAAAATCATCTCATGTATGGGTGACTCTCTGCAAAAGACAATTATTTTTCTGCTTAAACGTCATAAGTAATAGATCATATGCCCAAAATATCCGTAATTGTTTTTCACGACCTTATATGTATATAATTTATGTATATTAAAACGTTATGTTAATGCTCGTGAGATCGAGACATCTCTAAATTTTCTTCGTTTCTCTTTTTTCTTACAAAGTAAGTACCTAGGACCAGTATAGTACAATTAAAGTTTTAAGTAGAACTTTTTCATCACCATTCACCATCTTGCATGATAATAATAATAGAACATTCCGAAGGTTCCGCAGACAAAATTTGTCCCATTGTAACTCATTTGTCAAATGGACTTTATGTCTGGGAAGGACATAAAAATGCCGTGCACAACATTTACATTTAATGACCCATTCTAACCCCACATAGACATACATACACTATTTATAAAGTCCTTAATCAGTAAGCACCATTAGAGTTCGTTTAAAATCTCTTCTTAATTAATTGTAAGCCCAGTTTATCTCTAGCTGCGAGTTCGTAACAAATAAAAAACTGTAACGGCTTGGATTAGAAATAATCACTTTTCTAAATATAAGCAAAGAGAATGTAATAAACTAGATACGTTTATATAATTAACCGTCTAACACGAAATAAGAATTAAGAGCGTAAATTTGCGCAGATTTGAATTTTGAATTTTTTTTTTTTATTATTATATGAAGTACCTATTGAGGTATTTCATAATCATTACAATCTAGCCTAGCTTAGACTAATAAGTAATTTTACGTTCAACTTAAATTGCTACATAGAGTATTGCTAAGATTGCGTCCATCAACACATTTCTTATAGTCTCTATAAAGGAGAATACACATTATTGTTTGTGTTCTGTCATAGTCACGCACTTCACTGACTTTAACACTAACTTAATACTAACTCGAAAGGTTTTGTCCTTTTCAGTCTTCTGACTATGCCCGTGTTGTCGAGGAGCTGGATAGCCTCAACATTTACATGATGGTGAAGTCTTTTTTCATGAGCTTCGGCGTATTTTTTGATAATAGTTGAGACCATGTCCACTTTAAGGTCCCGATGTAGGTCTTCATTTCTAATATACCAAGGTGCATTTACCACACCTCTAAGTACTTTAACCTTTGTATAATAAGGATATTACTTTTTTTGGTACAGCCCCATAGCTGAATACCATAAGTCCAAACAGGCATCAGGACTTGTTTATACAAGAGTATTTTGTTGTGTATTGTTAAGGTTGACTCTTTTCCAAGTAACCAGTACATTTTCCTGTAGCGAAGCTCTAACTCTTCGCGCTTCTTTTTAACATGAGCTTTCCAGCGGAGCTTTGTATCCAGTGTCATGCCAAGATATTTAGCTGTATTTTCGTGCGGTATAACAGTATTGTTAATATATACCGGATGATAGTTTGGTCTCTTGTTTGTAAAATCTACGTGAATAGATTTTGTTTCGTTGAGCTTTATTCTCCACTTTTTTGTCCAGTGATATACTGTATGGATAGCTTTCTGTACTTTTCCCACTGCTTCCGCTTGCGTCTCGCCCGTAGCCATTATGGCTGTATCGTCTGCAAAGGCTGCAATGGTACTATTTTCTATTTCTGGGATATCAGAAGTGTAAAGTAGGTACAGGACCGGGCCTAGAACACTTCCTTGTGGTACTCCAGCTTTTATATGCTTAAGCTCTGAGTATGCTTCATCATGTCTCACCCTAAACATGCTGAGTGTTAAGTAAGACTCTAAGATATCAGCGAACTGCTTTGGAACTAGATTTCTAATTTTGTGAATAAGGCCTTTATGCCAAACCTTATCAAAAGCCTGCGCAACATCTGAGAAGACTGTTGTGCAGACTTTATTTTCCTCTAGTGCTTTTTCTATTAATGTAGTAATTCTATGCACCTGGTCAATTGTAGAGTGTTTTTCTCTAAAACCAAACTGATAGTCTGGGATTAAATTCCTTTCTTCTAGTATAGGTTTTAGGCGTTTGAGAACGCCTAAAACCTATACTAGAAGAAAGGAATTTAATCCCAGACTATCAGTTTGGTTTTAGAGAAAAACACTCTACAATTGACCAGGTGCATAGAATTACTACATTAATAGAAATAATACTAATTATAAATGTGATGTATGCTTTTTTATGGCACAGCCTGTAAAAATATATTAACTTTAGGTTTTTATAATTAAGGTATTAGAATTTTTAGTCCATTGCAGGACATAGGCAGGCAGGTCTGTTTCATATTTTTCCAGCGCGAGTCGCGAACGCTCGCTTTCGGCGTGTATCCACTTACTACCTCTGGATTGTATGTAATAATTTTCAGATCACCTGTCTACAAATTTATATTCTATCTAGATGCCCGCAACATTGAGCCGTACATTTTGCTTCGATAAAAAGTAACATAGGTGTTAATCCAGAGTCTAAGCCAGGTATGATCAACCTGCATGCGGCCCGCGGGCCTTTGTCATGCGGCCCCTGTGCCCCGAGCTAATTTAAACCTCGAATCATCTAATTGGTATTGTTTACAAAGTACAAACACGATCTATTGAATAATCCCGATTTTCGAGGACAAACGGTAACCGACCCTGTGTCTATAACGAATTACAACGCGGTACCATAGACGTGCGGCCGTTAGGGTTTTACTAAAATAAACACGGAACCCTAAAAATGGTTCGCAACCTTTAAGAGGTTGTTCATGCCTGGTCTAAAAACAAAAAATACTACTTTACCAAATTTCGTCAAAACAATATTAGTAAGGATTTAAGTGCTATTTTAATGTAAGGTACATATTACAGAATTGAGAATATACCCTGTAGGGTTTTTATATTTTATTCATGCCATTTACTATCTAATAAAAGACGAGACACAAAAATATTTTAATAATTGCCCAGAGAATTTTCCTGAGAAACATCCATTAAAACTTTAATTTTTACTTCGTGAAGCTTAGAAAGTTACAGGGACACATTAACGACTTTTGGAGCTTACCTTGTCTAAGTTCTAACTTAAATGTTAGGTAGGTACATACATCTACATTCCTAGACTTTATATTTTTACAAATATCATTCAGCTAAAATTCTCAATAATTTTAAAGTAACTAGACCTAAGAATTTTTTAGCGTAATGTTCGTCAGAATTATATTTAGAAAATATGAATTTATAGATAAGCATCTATAAAAGACTTAGTTTTGTGATCAATATGGCTTATTTAAATAATTAAACCATAATAAAGAAGTCTCAATTTTGTTGTTCGACATGAGTACAACTTTAGTCATTCGAGCTTCATCTCGAGGCTCTCTTTACTTCGCAAGTGCTAAGGTTGTGTTTACAGAATATGAAAGTAAAGTGAGATGATTTTGCTTTCGAAGTGAGTTCGTTCGTCTGAGTGAGTCTCGAAAGTGTAGCGCGGTACAGACTTGCATTGCAGTTATTCCTACGTCTATGCTCGCACGATGTGTCGAAGTCGCATACGCACGGCTGTCAACGTCGCACACGCACTTAGTTGTCGCAGTCGCACACGCACGCGGCACGATGCAGCCGGACTCGCACACGCACGATGGTATCGCACTCGCACACACGATGCTATCGCAACCGCACATTATGCGCGCAAGTGAGACAGAATATGCTTGATGCAAGTTGAACAGAAATAATGATATGAATTGTCTAGTCGAGACGCAAATTTTTCGTACGTTCTTTCGCTAATTACAATAGATCGTTTACGTTTGAAAACTGTAATCAGTTCGGAAAGTGGTAAACCTGGTCGACATACCGTAGGTACGTCGATCGCAACGAATTCAAACTCTGAGAACGTTCGACAGATAAAATTGATTTACGGTCCCTTGACCTGATAGAAAATTAACGTGAACAGCATATTTTAGAATATCTATTTTTTACTATCTACCTATTCTTTGTCAGCAAAATAAAATTAAAAGTTTGAAAATCTTTCCTTTGAGATAGTATTTCAATATTTACGATGGAATTTTAATATTGAAAAATACCTTTAAAAACTTTAATAACTACAACCATACAACGTAAAATAAAAACTAAATTTTAACTTTAAGTTTTAAATCAGTTTTTCAAAGTATATTAAAAATAATATTTTTAAAGTCGCTTCATATTTATAGATTTTGGCTACATCGAAACATGCTTATTTCATGTTGTTTTACATACTGTTTTATGTTTTAAAACATAACCTACCCGTATTTTTAACGATCTTATAATATAAGTTCTAGCACGCCAATTTTTCATCACGTACCGTGTAGAATATTATCAAACACTTCATTCTAATAATAAGTAAAAAACGGCCAAAAAATTATTTGAATATGCATAGGCACATACATGTCTTTGACGCATTATCTGGGAGCACGGTAGTGCCCCGCCAAGACGAGCTAAGCGAAGCGCAAGGGCACTACCAGACTACCTTTTCTCGAAGCGTTTCGTCGATATTTTGAACCCTCATAACTTGGGTTTGGAATATACCAGATACACAAAATTTTTAGGATATGTTCCCAGTAGCGGACTAATGAAACATGTAAAGTTTTGATAATATCAGTCTAATAATTTAGATTTTATTGATATCTAAAAACCCCTGATTTCGTCACTGACTCGCTGATGATCAACAAAATTATAGGGTACTTCCGGATGTCATAGAAAGCTGAAATTTGGTATGTAAGCTAGTTTTAGCACAAAACCAACATAAAAATTAACAAACTTGTAACTTTTATCCTCCAACCCCTTAAACTAGGGGATGAAGATTTGTAAGAGACTTACCTATGTAAATGTTTACTCTAGAGGTCTAAAAATTGTCTTTCAAAAAGAAGTGAAATCCCACCAAAAACATTTTCATGTAAAGTAATGCCAAGACGATACCATATAACTCGCGCTGTCAAAAAGCTATTAGATCTCATGTGAAACCAAGCTTCTGACTCTACCAAACTTCTAACTCTACACGCCTTAACTCTACAAGCCTAATTCGATAAACTCTACATTTTAGTCAAATTATGTGGCTTGGCCATTTCGTTCGTAAAAGAATAATATAACAGAAAAACAGTCCGTAAATTTTTCACCTTACGCTTAGGCGTAAGCCTGGCCATTTCGATACATGCGCTTAGGCGCATGTATCGAAATGGCCAGGCCACATATTTTGACTAAAATGTAGAGGTTGTCGAATTAGGCTTGTAGAGTTAAGGCGTGTAGAGTTAGAAGTTTGGTAGAGTCAGAAGCTTGGTTTCACATGAGATCTAATAGCTTTTTGACAGCGCGAGTTATATGGTATCGTCTTGGCATCACTTTACATGAAAATGTTTTTGGTGGGATTTACATTTCCTTAAGTTTCTAGCGCTCCATATTATGCAGTTTCATACAGTTTCAAAGCCATTTGTATCCAATTTCAAACCCAGGGGGACAATTCTGCTAAAAAAAAACCTGCATTAATACAATTAGAATCAAGTCCCGACACGCTTATACTCCCAAACAGTGTTTTTATGAACGTTAAACTAACGTGAAACGCGCTCTGATTGGTCGAAACGTCATAAAATCCGTTCACGGTAAACATGACGCTACACTTTCTATCCAAACAAAGTAAAATTGACTCTTTAAATTGTCTACTTCAAATACGAGAATTGAGGTTCTGTTCTAATATTGCGTGATATTTGGATGTGGTATTTTCGGATTAGTTCACGCACGTTCTCACGTTACGATTCGACAATTTTGTACTAGTGATATTGTATTTGTTAAGTGATTTCTAATTAATTATACAGTAAAGTAAAAAATTTTATAAGTAAAAATATTTTTAATATGGCAAATTTATAAGTGCTGCTTAATAAACGTTTATATTATGTAGAAAACACCTAGGTATAGATTTTAATGACAATATTGTATTTACAAATGTGTAATTGTAAGTTATATTTGTAAAATGTATCTGCCCTAGATTTCAAAATCTTAGAATTTTAAAATACATAAGTTTTGATTTGATTTTATATTTTGGTTAACATAGTACTTTCCTATTTGTTTGATTTGTAATGAAAGTCATAGGGCACAATAACAGAAGCACGATTCTGTCTCTAATTTATTTTATTAATATAATAAAGAAGAAAAGTTTGTTTGTTTATTTATTACTATTTCGATGAAAGAAGAAGGGGCAAACCGTCCCCACCCTTGTAGCACTACATGACTATATCAAATGAAAGGGCTTAAAAAGTGTGTAATTTTATTGTATGACGAAAAATCTCTAAACCATGGGAGAAAAAAGTTAATGAGGGTTAAAAGTTAAAAAAAAGTAAAAAAATAATCCTGTATTATTGCACCATTTTATAGTGTTGCTAATAAGGAACAATTTTTGGAAAGTAATGGTATACAGCAAACGTCATAAAAGTGGTATATTTTGATAAACTGCCTCATATTTTGATGAAATGTATGGAATAATAATAAAATGCTAAAAAAAAAGCTATTTCCTTAATTTTTTCGCACATAATTACTTTCTAGAAATTGTTTCTTACTTGCGACGCTATCGAATGGTGCAATTATACAGATTTTTTTCCTAATTTGCGGGTTCGGATCCTGGCCTGGAAAATTGGTTTATGTAAAATCTAATGATGCAGATAAAACAATAACATTAAAATACATATAATTAAAGCAGAAATTATTTTAAAACGATTATGCACTGAAAAAGAAACTTTTTATATGGTGAACTATTCTCCTGGGCGTAGTAAGAGAAGTCTAAAACAAATTAGGAATAGCAATTTAGCTATATGGAGTGTCGAGTCCGACTTGATGAAAACTTAAACTGCATCATTAGATTTTTAATAACTCAATTTTCCTAGCCAGGATTCGAAGTTCGAACCCATATATTGTTAAAAAAAAATACAACCTGTATATTTCTCCATTCGATAGTGTCGCAAGTAAGAAACAATTTCCAGAAAGTAATTATGTGCGAAAAAATTAAAGAAATAGCTTTTTTTAGCATTTTATTATTATTTCAAACATTTCTTCAAAATATGGGGCAGTTTATCAAAATATACCACTTTTATGAAGTTTGCTGTATACTATTACTTTCCAAAAACTGTTCCTTATTAGCAACACTATAAAATGGTGCAATAATACAGGATGATTTTTTCAACTTTTTTTTAACCTTTAACCCTCATTAACTTTTTTCTCCCATGGTTTAGAGATTTTTCGTCATACAATAAAATTACACACTTTTTAAGTTCTTTCATTTGATATATGTCTTGTAATGCTACAGTAGTGGGGAAGGGCTCCATACAAAAATGCCCCTTCTTCTGTAAAGTAGACCACGGGGAAAGACATAGGCTACTTTTAATCGCGGAAAAATGTACGGTTTCTGAGAAATTAACTTTTGCGCGTACTTTGCATTTGCATTTAAACATAACGCCATAGAATGAGAATTGTATGAGTCAAAATCATGATAGTGCCCATACAAATTTCATTTGATAACATAACGTTTACGCAGCTGTTAAATGTTTTTGCTAGGCCAAATTTACTGATATCAATTATTGTAGCTTGTCTATACTATATATATATAATAATATTATAAAGAGGAAAACTTTGTTTGTATGTTTGTTTGTTTGTTTGTTTGTAATGAATAGGCTCAAAAAGTACTGGACCGATTTCAAAAATTCTTTCACCATTCGAAAGCTACATTATCCACGAGTAACATAGGCTAAATTTTATTTTGGAAGAAAATAGGGTTCCGTAAGATATTTGGGTTTTTCGGACACAAGATGTAAAAAATCAACCAGAAAAGTTACTTATTTTGCGTACGCTGCCTAAACTATAAAAGATAGAACCATAAAATGTTCTAATTAATTGTAGATCTTATAAATATCTACAAAAAAGTCCGCGACACACTATACCTATCTATGTCGAGTGAGGCACAACAACCATTTTTTTATTTAGAAATCTTGAATTTTTTTTGGACTACATTTAAACGCGTTTATTTTACTCATGCTATTAATCCTTATCAAAATAAATTATTTCATCACTAAGTACAGTTCATGTAGTTAATATTTGGTCTTTTAATGATTAAAATTGGATGTTTGGTTTTGAAGTTATGGCGAAATTAAAATATTACGATTTCAGCTGCACGGCCCGTTGCGAAGTGGGCGTCGCGTCGTCGCCAAGGCGTGCGAGTTTAGATCTATGAGTAAATTTTTTGTTTTGTGTTCGTTGTAACTATGATGGATAGATACTTGAGTAACTATTTATTTAGTGATCGTTGTATTGTTAGTTCTGAAAAGTGTAGGTATTTCATACGATAAAAGTATACCCACTTACTTATTTCATTAAGTATTAGTAGGTACCTATATAAGTATTAGTAGGTAGGATTTGTTTCTGTTTGTTTTGACAAAATTTCACCCGTTTTGTTAGAGGTTTAAAGACATTCTGTTATCTGTAGTATCAGTATTGTACCCGTGCGAAGCCGGGGCGGGTCGCTAGTCTAGTATATACAGTTATGAAGCCTAGCTAAATTGTTAATTAGGATCATTGAATAACAATATAATTTAAATTCTTTTGTGGGTAAATTTCACTACATTTTCTCTGCTACCAAAACTTAAAATCAAATAAGATTAAACAACTCGGAATGAAAGCCAACAATAACTAGTCCGGGTCGTAATCTGCAAATCTTTTAATCAGATCCTTTAATGTCGCCCATAGATGTTATCAGTCTCTAATTTAGCGACAAGCCATTCTACCCTCTTACACGAGATCTCGTAAATTAATGTTATGGCCTCCGGGTCTAAGGAGGTTGTAAAAACTTTTTGTTTATTTTTTTTCTAGAAAAACAAAGCGCATTTTATGAAGAATTAGGTATTTAATTTGTGTTCAACGCAAAATTACTTTTGTTCATTTAGTTCATTTTTAGGGTTCCGTAATACTTAAGGAATCACATACATGTGAAGTGGGGATGAAAAATATTTTTTCACTCTACCCCATCGTGTGGGGTATCGTAGAATAGGTCTTTTAAAAAAACCCCCCAACACAAAAAAATAAACTCTAAAAACTAACAAATAATATTTTAAATCTACCCGACTCGACGACGCTTAGAAAATAAAAATATTTTAACTTACATAATATATGTGACGATATTAATTATTATAATAGATTTAAAATATTATTTGTTAGCTTTTAGAGTTAATTTTTTTGTGTTGGGGGTTTTTAAAATATTTAATTTTACTTTTATTTTGTCCTTTTTAAAGAAGGTATAAATAATGGTTAACTAACCATATACTTTCAATATCATTGAAGTAACACGGTACCAAATTTCGAATCTATAGGACATATAGAAGGTAGTCAGATCCCATCATCAACTATTAAAGAACTGATGATCTTCAAACGGCTGATCAGGTCATGGTTATCTTACCATGCTCTTTAAATATTGTTGAAGTAACACTGTACCAAATTTCGAAACGATCGGACATAAGGAAGTTAGTCAGATCCCCTCATCAACTAGAAAAGACCTGATGATCTTCAAACGGCTGAACAAATTTTCATGAAACATGGCTAAGAACACTCTTGATTAAGTCATCAATATTCTCTTTCAGTGCGCATTCATTCGAGACTCCACTCGAGTATATTTGCAGACATTCGGTTATTCTTCCTCAATTTTCCCCAAAAAAACCCCCACAACTTTTAATCGGCTCAACCGATTTTCATCAAACATAGCTAAAAACACTCCCGACTAATTCACCTTTCAAACGAAAACAACAAATTCAAAATCGGTTCATCCGTTCGAGAGCTACGATGCCACACACACACACACGCACACGCACACGCACACGCACACGCACATGCACACGCACACGCACACGCACACGCACACGCACACGCACACGCACACGCACACACACACAACACACACAGACACGTCAAACTTATAACACCCCGTCGTTTTTGCGTCGGGGGTTAATAAAGGCAAGGTTTCATACGTTACTTTTTTATAAAGTTGACCATTTTCGAGTAATCGGTCCCCAAAGTAGTTTGTAAGTTGGTTTTTAAACTACAGGAGATAGAAACTTGCAAATTTCCATGCTGATAGATCATGCTAAAAACTCTTTAGGAAAATTATTGTGAACCAAATCGGACAGTAACTTTTGGAGTAATTAAAAAATAACCTAACCAAGAGCATGTCAGGACATGTCTAAGGAGGGTTCCGTAACTATGAACGCGTAATATGCTTTTTTTTTAATTACTCCAAAAGTTACTGTCCGATTTGGTTCACAATAATTTTCCTAAAGAGTTTTTAGCATGATCTATCAGCATGGAAATTTACAAGTTTCTATCTCCTATAGTTTAAAAATGCTAGGGGGGGGACCAACTTACAAACTACTTTGGAGGCTGATTACTCGAAAATGGTCAACTATATAAAAAAGTTACGTATGAAACCTTGCCTTTATTTTAAAAGACCTATTCTACAATACCCCACACGATGGGGTAGAGTGAAAAAATATTTTTCATCCCCACTACACATGTATGGAGAGCCACCCCTAAAATATAACATTATTATTTTTTTATGATCCCGAAACCGTGACCTATGCACAATCTATAACTGCACCAAATTTCATCAATTTATATTCATAATTACAGGAGCTAGAGGCGCGGACAGACAGACAGACAGACAGACAGACAGACAGACAGACAGACAGACAGACAGACAGACGGACAGAGCGAAACTATAAGGGTTCCTTAAGTATTACGGAACCCTAAAAAAGCATATTACGCGTTTATAGTTACGGAACCCTCCTTAGACATGTCCTGACATGCTCTTGGTTAGGTTATTTTATTTTAATTACATCATCATTTAAGAAATTTATTCAAGTTTCTAAATATATATTATATGATATGCAATGGTTTTGAAAGATAAAGAAAAAACACGGCGAATTACACCTTACGACACAATTTCGATACGACTAGCAACGACTTTCTTCGATTTGTCGATTCGGCGCTCGAGAGATTAAAAATAGTATAGTATGGTAACAGTAATAGTATAGTATAGCCTTTTGATTTTAATGGATTTCGCCGCAGGAGCCGCGGTGGTTCACCGCTGGTGCTGCGTCACAAAATCCATACAAACGCGGGAGCGCGTACAGTTTGTAAATGTACTAATATTAGAATAACTACTTGAAATATTCCAAAAATAACGCCTTTTGGCGTCACAAACGGAGAACAAGCACAGTCGATGAATACACACTCTCACAACTTAATACAAAAGTACACACACTTCACCGAAAATATTATGATAGGTATTGCTGGCAATATTTGGCACGCCATTAAAAATGTAATCAAACAAGTTATCAAACCATCTAAGATTATCGAATTTTATAAAAAATGTTATTTACAATTATTGGCAGTCAATTGCATCAGTAATTATCTAATTAAACAATATCACCGTTGCGACGTGTCTATTTTTTACGACTACTATGGCATTAAAATTTGAATATTCATCGTACTAAATGTCTTTAGCATAAATTCTAGAAATATCTACATACATTACCATTATCATAATACTACTAATAAATTGAACACCTCTATTACAATTAATAAATAGGTTATAACTTTATCCCAGGTCCATTACCAAAGATATAGGAGAAATGTAATTTGTAGATTTGAACCATGCATCTGTTACAATCGGGCCCGCACTAAACTACCTATAAATGTCGGTGGCTCCCTCTGCTGAAACGTTTTATGGTCTATAAATTCCAGCGGGACTCGGACTGAATCTGTGCTGGGTCACATGTATTTAGTTGAACACGGACGCTGTGTTACTTTGGTCTTCATTATCATAACTAATCTTGGATTTGTTTGTTACAATAATTGTGTTTATTTGGAAATGAGTACCTACTCCGATTGGCGTTCTGTAATTTATAGAATATCTGAATCTTGGTCGTCTGCCTGTCCTTATTGGGCTCTATGGTCTCTGCTCGCCCCTACTGCGAATGGGCCTGAATCTAAAGGATTTAGGGTCCAGAGTTCTCCAACTTCTTTTTCACGGCACCCCTCTGGGATTATACTTAAATGATAATTTCATGCCCCAGTGACATTTTATTGACGTTTATGTATTTCCATACAAATCTATTTTGGTATGGAAATAAATAATATTGTAACTTCCCGGAACTTGTCTAATAGCGACAGGCGTCGATCAATATATTGATGAAAAATACCTGTTTGTTTGTGGTTTGCCGCCCTTGACATCTCTGAGCTACGCCTTAGGGAGGAGCGATCCAATGGTTGGGAAACTACTGAAGACCGTTATATAAGCTAGCGGTATATATGTCACCGTAAAATTGTAGAAACTGTTAGATTGTAAAATAACTAACGATATTGTAAAAATATGTCGAACGATAAAAACTATATATTTGTAATGTAACGAAAAATAATGTCTTAAATTATAGGCAGCATATTCGCGTCGGAAGTCTATCAAAATTTTACAATTTCACTAGTTTAATTACAATCTAACGGTTTTTACAATTTTACGGTGACATATACATAATATATAGATGTCCAAGGTAGTTACATACTACATACACAATATCAAAATATAGATTCTTATAAGTTTACACGTGTGACAAAAATGAGAGCAACAGTAATTTTTCATAATTTAGATACTATCTTCTAGATAAGCATTACGTTTTATTGATGCAGATATTACATAAAATATAGATATATAATATTAAAAAAAGAGGTAGATATGTTATAAACGCGTAAAAATGAAGACTCGAATTTGGTTACTGTGCTCCGCGAGTAATAGCGTGTTTTGTGTTACTATGCGACGTTGACACATTGACACGCGTCCCATGTCAATGTGTGTCGTGGCACAGAAATTTTGTCAGTTTTGTAAGGATATAACGTATCTGTGTAATAATTAATCAAAGACATAAAATAACTAATGACTGTAGAATATAACACAGGTTTCGTTATTATATTATGATTTCTTTCAAATATAAAATTCGTGCTTATAATAATATTTTGCCGTAGAAATCACATTTCTTTGATAATAGACGACGTATACAAAATATCCTCATGGGTAAATACCATTAATACCAGTAAATTCACATTCTAAAGTTACTTTTTAGTTTTTATTAAGAAGTAGACGTAGAGTCCAGCCTTTTACATTTTACGAGTAGAATTTATAACATTTTAAGAGCTCCAGAGATATTCTATGGATTATATTTAAATACTAGCTGTTGCCCGCGACTTCGTCCGCGTCAACTGATGGCGCAATAATGCATCAATTTCGATCAAATTTGATTACCATAAAAAAGGTTACCAAGTACTTAAGTCAATCTTAAAAGCTTTTTTAGATCATAGAAAAAGAGGAATAATTCTTTCATACATATTTTTTGTAACTTGAGCCGTTTACGCAGCGCACGCAACGGAAGCCCTTAAATAAAGCTCAAATGTGAATAATTTTCCCCGTTTTTGCAACATTCTTACTGATGCTTCGCTCCTATTAGTCGCAGCGTAATGTTATATAGCTGAAAGCCTTCCTCGACAAATGGACTATCCAACACAAAAATAATTTTTCACTTTGATTTAGCAGTTCCTGAGATCAGCGCGTTCAAACAAACAATGTAAGCCCTCAAAGATGAATAATTTTCCTCGTTTTTTCCACATTTTCCACTGATTCTTCGTTCCTATTGGTCGCAGCGTAATGTTATATAGCTTAAAGCCTTTTTCAACAGAAGGACTATCTAACACAAAAATAATTTTTCAATTCGATTAAGTAATTCCTGAGATCAGCGCGTTCAATCAAACAACGTAAGCCCTCATAGATGAATAATTTTCCCCGTTTTCCCCGTTTTTCCCACATTTTCCACTGATTCTTTACTCCTATTGGTCGCAGCGTGATGCTATAAACCTAAATCCTTCCTCTATAAATGGATTTTTCAATTCGAACCAGTAGTTCCTGATAGCTACTATAGATTAGCGCGTTCAAACAAAAAAATCTCTTCAGCTTTATAATATTAGTATAGATAGCTGTTGCCCGCGGCTCGTCCCGCGTATGTACAGTAACCTACGGGAACCGTATACGTACCGCGATAAAAAATAGCCTATGTTCTTCCTCGTGGTCTACTTTATATCTGTGGCAAATTCCATGATAATAGGTTCAGTAGTTTTTACGTGAAAGTGTAAATAAATTTTCCTACGGGAACCGTATATTTCTCCGAGATAAAAAGTAGCCGATGTCCTCTCTTAGTCTCCTTTATATCTGTGCCAAATTTCATGATAATCGGTTTAGTAGTTTTTACGTAAAACTGTAAATAAAGTATCCCACAGGAACAGTACATTTCCCTGTGATAAAAAGTAGCCTATATCCTCTCTGTATTTGTGTACCAAATTTCGTTTCAATCGGTTCAGTAGTTTTGGCGTGGAAGACGGACAAACAGACACACACTTTCCCATTTATAATATAGCATTCGCAAATATTTAAGATTTTCATCAAAAACAAGTATGCATTCTTGTCAGATTTATTTTTCAACATGACAATATATTATGTCAAAATAAAAATAAAGCTCCCCACTCACGGGCTATCTATTGCTTCGATCAAATTGGAAATTAATTCGTAATTGAAAGTAAATTGCTAACGACAAACTATTACATAAAATGATTAGTGTAAGACCTACCAAACAACTTTATTTCTCTTTTTATTCCCGTTAGGGGACGAATTTTAATAAACTATGATACACGAATTCCATCAATTCTGTTACATAATGTTTGTGCAAAATATGAAGTAGATTGGACCAAGGAATCACGTCGTCCCATACAAACTGTTTTCGCCCTTTTCACCCCCTTAGGAGTCGAATTTCGAAAAATCCCTTCTTATCGGATCCCTACGCATTACAAAGAGCAAGCCCTGCAAGTTTCAGGTCTCTACGATCAGCGGTTTAGGCTGTGCGTTGATCCGTCAGTCATTCAGGACAAAGGATTTTATATGTATAGATTTATAGGTATCTAAGCTTTGTACATTTGAAATATTATGGAATCGTAAAGTTTAAACATCTTTGAAATATTCAATAATCAAGTCTACCAGTCTAGTCTTGTAATTAGGTAATTATTAAAGATCTGCCATCCGGCAGTGCTCCGTTAAAGTCGGGTCCTAGGGTCTTAACAGGGACAATTCACAGTAATCGTAAATAAACTCTTTACGTTTGGTTTACCTAATTCACAGAACGACTAATTCGCATCATGCCTAAATGTCATTTTCAAATATAATATCCTTATCTACGCGCTGTTTCTCCATCTTGCATTATGCCTACTTCGCTTAAGAACTATTTCGCTGTACACCTAAATCTTATATGGCCTAACTCGCCCTATGCCTAAAATATTGTACATAGTTAAAAACATGTTGTAACGTTTGATTACTTTTAACTGTCGCATGACAATTATATTTTTACGACATTGTTTTTTCTCATAACTGTGGGCCGGCTCGACCAGATAAATACCACGGCCTCAAAAAAAAAAAAGGCTTGAAAAAGTCTTACTGGCGTGAAAAGAGGCTTGTTTTGTATTTCGTAGAATGCGTGAGGTTACCGGAGGCCAAAGGTTACAACACAAGAGGAGTTACAAGTTTTACTGCTCTGGTGTTGCAAGTGTCCATGGGCGGCGGTAATCGCTGGTCATCAGGTGATCCGTCAGCTCGTTTTCTAGTTTATGTCATTAAAAAAAAGAAGCTAGCCAGTATATATTACATGTAATACGTTATATCTGAGTGGCGAGCCCCGTGCATTGAAAGGGTAGATTCTGAGTCCAAACAAATATTTGTAAAAGTCGCTCTAACTCTAGGTAAGACTCAATCTCAGTATGTCTACCTAATGAATTATTGAGCCTATCTCATGGGTGGCCAATATGGTTAATAAGGCTAACTCTCGTTTTGCCTAATTCGCGATTTGAGACATAACGCGAGTTAGTCGTTTTACGATTTAGGTGTGCCAAGCGTGAGCGTAAAGGTCGAAACCCTTGTTACCGAATGAAATTTGATAAAGTAACGATTACGTTGCTGCCAATTTTTCCTGCTAGGCCCTCACATCGAATAAAACAGCTTTCAAAGTCACGAGTACTTAAAAACCACCATAATAAACATACTATAATGACGTCTAGAATTGTCGGGTTATCGGGTATAATTTAAGTATTGATAGCTGGATATTCTCGTAACTTAAGTAAATTTAAACTTTTTGAGAATAGCAATGTAAATACCTATTACTTACGTAGATTTGGGTATCAGAATTATTTAGACATACAACATTAGCGCTTTTCGAGAAACTCGTAAAACTATTTCACCGTCGATTAACTAAAGCATTTAACTTTGCAAGTTCTGTTATAATTTACAGGATAACATGTAGCGTACAATGCAGAACGTTTATCAAGCAGCCTGCAGCTTTTCAGAAGAGAAATTCCTGTGCCGACAGCTGCAGAATAATTGCTACATCAATTTTAATTACTCTGATGTGAACTGTTGACAGTTTAAATTCAAGTAATTAATCAAGACTGGACACGGTCGCGAGCTGATGCAAAATGAACCATAATATTTAACGAAGGCTGCCAGGCCAGAATTACCTCCGGTCTTAAATTATTATGTACTGCGCGGCGGTCTGCGAAATAATGTTCCTAAAATACTCAAATTTTCCATTTACGTGATGTGACGCACCTAGGGTTACCAGGGGTTAAAATCAAAAATCCAGTTGCAAGTGTTAAAAAATCCTGATTTCAGTTGAAAAGTCCGGTCCGGTAAAATATGAGCTGGACAACGCGACAACAACAATTAATTGATTAAATTTGTTATTCAAATGTGTGATCACATTGCTACCCACATTTCTGGCTGCACCTCCAAAATCTAAATTAGCTTTATCACCAGTGAAAGACAGGCACATTTCTTTTAAATTATACGTTTCAAGCGATATCAGTAGATGATTGACAATGGTAATCATTTACTATTTATTGACATGATTAAAAATCCGGACTCTAATGAAATCCGGATGGAGTCCGGTCTATATCCCTAAAATCCGGTCTAGACCGGATTTATCAGGTCAGATGGACTCACCGAGATTCAATACAGCCTTCTGTAAAGATATATCAACCGCTGGTTCCTCCTCGTATCCGCCCATAGCTCCAATGATGATGATGGCTTGAATAAATAGATTGAATTTAGCTTTAGAATTAATGAATATACAATTTGTTACAAAACTTATTAGTTTAGTTTGCATTAGTTATTTAGTGTTTGGTTACGCAGTGTTCGGGACTATTAGGTATCTATTATAGGCTGTTAGTACAACTAATTAACAAAACTTAAAGGCTTTAGTAAACTTTTTAGCCTATCCAATATTAATTATATTCAGTAAATATTATTATATTATGAACACAAATTGCGTATAATAACCAAATATGTTTCATAATCACTGTTAATTAACAGCCATGAAAAGCTATGAATTTTCGTATTTAGGGCATCATTAAGGGAATATTGTCTTTCTTATGATTACAAAGTCCATAATATAAGCCTTTTTATTTGAACAATAAGAAATGTTTACTGAGGTATTATAATTAACGAAATAAATAGCCATCGTCATCACCATGCAAATGTGAATGGACCTATTCATATAGTTTATTAATAAACTGGATTTATCAAAACAGGAATCTTTAATGAATGAATGATGGAATGGATAATGGATTCGGGGTTCCAAATAAAGCAGATAAAGTTGACGCTTAACTGACACTACAATAGTTGTCCCCTTCAGAGTTCACTTCTAATAAACGTATTGTAGACTGTTTTGTTCTCACACCTTTTTTCACTTTTTTCAATCAATGACGAATACAATATAAGTAAACATGAATAGATCCGGTACCTACTATATATAAGAAGTAGTCAAGTCTTAGGCAACAAAAACCTATGTAAAGTTTTTAAGCAGTAAAATCCCTGGTCGAAAATTTTAAACAATTGTAGATTTCATTTCCTATCAAATAACCTTAAAATCTTTATAGACATTCAAGTTGCATAATAAATAGATCTTTTTACGACTTTTGGGTTACGGATCAGCCACAATGTAATGTTGACGACGATAAAAATACGGTTTATTCGCTTTCATTATATCTTTAGACTAGCGACCCGCCCCGGCTTCGCACGGGTACAATACTGATACTAATACTACAGAATGTCACCCACTTCGCAACGGGCCGTGCAGCAAAAGTCGTAATATTTTAATTTCGCCATAACTTCAAAACTAAACGTCTAATTTTAATCATTCAAATACCAAATATTATCTATATAAACTGTACTTAGTGATGAAATAATTTATTTTGATAAGGATTAATAGCATGAGTAAAATAAACGCGTTTAAATGTAGTCCAAAAAAAAAATCAAGATTTCTAAATAAAAAAATGGTTGTTGTACCTCACTCGACATAGATAGGTATAGTGTGTCGCGGACTTTTTTGTAGATATTTATAAGATATACAATTAATTAGAACATTATATGGTTCTATCTTTTATAGTTTAGGCAGCGTACGCAAAATAAGTAACTTTTCTGGTTGAATTTTTACACCTTGTGTCCGAAAATCCCAAATATCTTACAGAACCCTATTTTTTTCCAAAATAAAATTTAGCCTATGTTACTCGTGGATAATGTAGCTTTCAAATGGTGAAAGAATTTTTGAAATCGGTCCAGTACTTTTTGAGCCTATTCATTACAAACAAATAAACAAACAAACAAACAAACAAACAAACAAACATACAAACAAAGTTTTCCTCTTTATAATATTAGTGTAGATTATATGGTTCTATCTTTTATAGTTTAGGCAGCGTACGCAAAATAAGTAACTTTTCTGGTTGAATTTTTACACCTTGTGTCCGAAAAACCCAAATATCTTACGGAACCCTATTTTTTTCCAAAATAAAATTTAGCCTATGTTACTCGTGGATAATGTAGCTTTCAAATGGTGAAAGAATTTTTGAAATCGGTCCAGTACTTTTTGAGCCTATTCATTACAAACAAACAAACAAACAAACATACAAACAAAGTTTTCCTCTTTATAATATTAGTGTAGATACCTAGGGGTTGATCGCTTAAACAGCGATCAAGAGGATGCTGGTTCGATCCCGGATGTGATGTCCCAATTAGACTTACAGCTCGACTATTCACAATGCGTAATTGGACTCGGATGCGATAAATTCACTGCGCAGCAACAAATAAACGTTTGCCGCGCTAAGGCTGGGACTATATGCAACGGAATCCGTTAGACCGTAGAGAATTATGAGCACTGAAAATAGAACTCTGTGCTAATGCAATACAGTTGAAAATTGAAGTGTCAGATGTCGAGCTGTCATACATGACATTGACGTTTAACTCGACACTCATGTGTTCGATTTTCAACTCTATTGTATTAGCATAGATTTCTATTTCCAATGATCAGAATTCTCTACGGCCTACCGGATTCCGTTGCGTATATCTCTACCCTAAGCGTTGACCAATAACCGCGCAGTAAGTTTTCAAATAAGAGTCGAACAGGAATCGTGAATAGCCTCGCTGATTTCTCAAGAATATGCATTTCACGCCTGTTCAAAGGCTGTGAAGGAAAACATCGCGAGAGATTTCCACTTGTCTGACATGCTATCTTCGAAGACTACTGAAGTTGTAAATTCGCAAAAGTCTAGCGTGGTGGACTATAGCTCCGCTTCACAGAAAGACCCGTCCCTCAGCATGCACCTCATGCAGTTACGATGTTAGTGGTTGGTAGTCATTTATCTAATACTAAGTATAAGTTGTCTGCCACTTCATGCTCGTAAAAACCCTACCTCTAACCGTCTTAACTCCATTAAATTTTTAATATAGACATTTCAGTCTTCAAGAAAACAGTAGATTGCTCTTTTAATAATATGTAAGTGACATCTTTATAATGGTTACAACCTCTTTATTTACCTACTAGCTCTTCCCCGCCGCTCTCCGCTGGGCTTCGCCTGCGTAAATATATCGTGTCCCTCGGGAACACTGTTCTTTTTCGGGATAAAAAGTAGCCTATGTTTTAATCCAGAGCCTTACTACTACTATATTAAATTTCATCAAAATCCGTTCAGTAATTTTGATGATTTTTTTTGCGTGAAAGAGGAACAAACATCCATCCATTCATCCATCCATACATCCTCACAAACTTTTACATTTATGATATTAGTAGGATTTGTGGCATTTTTAAAAATAGCACTGGAACTATTCAACATCATTTTTCTAGTTGTTTTCATACAAAAATATTATTGTCATAGCAAAAGCAAACTTTTTGTGTTTATTTATACTTTTCCTTTATTTATAATACAAAGGTTAGGTGTTAGGACAAACAATAATTTTCTGAATTTTGTTCTATAGTGTTTATCTTTTACAAAAGGGTGTTTGTTGCCTTTATTATATAAAATATAATATTATATTAGGTATATCGTTTTTATAATATTACTGTTTTTTGTTCGATGCTTCAATATTTTGATCGCTATCAAAATATTGAAGCACTGATCAAATCTATGTTTTTAAACTTTAATCATTATTATTATTGTTCGGAATGAGGTATAAAAGAGTCGTAATTTTTTAACGCAATTTTAACTACAGTATTTGACGCTTACTAACTACTGTACATTCGCTTTTAAGTATTGTTTTTATTACTGAAATAAAACCAGCAGGCAATAGATCTTTATACTGTCGATTAACACTCCAAAACGACTATATGAATGTTCTTTCGTGTTGGATACAAAATATTTATACGCTATTTGTAGTATTCCTTTATAAAATAAATTACATATCTATTTAGCCAAATTGGCTGCGATAATAGTCGAGCTAGAGTAAAATTGCGGAGTGCAAATAACGCACTATAGTCATGTGCGTTGATTTTTGATTCGACGGATATATTTTTACTCAGTAGTCAGTGTCGACGGTCTCAATAATCTCGTCGCGGCTGTATGTGGAAGGTGTGACACTAACTAGAGGCCATAAGAGTTGAGAGCCTAGGCCTCTCAACTCTTATGGCCTGTTTCAATAATCCATCTACACTATTTGTTATAAACGTCACATTTGCCATCATTTGCCGGTTTTTTGCGAAACGGGTTGTTAGAGCATTAAACCAACACTTACAACCTTGCTGATAATAATAATATGTATATCACGATATTTTTGTATTAGTGTGTACAATGAACACAACCTGCTAGTTTGAGGGGTAGACCGATTCTGACACGCCAAGCCAAAGGTAAAAAAAAATGTATTAACTTCTTGCAGCATTTGAACTGGTTGTTATGTATGTTTTAATAGAGTTAATTTTATACAGTATATACAGTTTTCATAAAAACAGTAAAATGCGAAATCATCCATGTAAAAATGAAAATTATAAAACTTTGAACCTTTACATTATATTAAGCTCAGAGAAAAATGACTTAAAAAAGTTTGAATTATTCTAAAACTAAAAAATAAGATTCATGCTTTATCAGATTTTAAGTAAAGTGAGTACTATTTTCCGCAATTAAAAATCGCGCCACGAACTAGCGGGTCAAATTCGTTAATTTTATACAATAATACTACGATATTATGATATACATTTTATCAGTAAGAACTAAAAATAATATAACTTATAAGGGTAGTCTGGTAGACCTGGATGACTAAATTCGTGATCCAGTCCATATGAATATGTCACCGTAAAATTGTAAAAACCGTTAGATTGTAAAATAACTAACGAGATTATAAAAATATGTCAAAAGATTCATAACTAAGTATAACGAAAAATAATGTGTCAAATTATAGGCAGCATATTCGCGTTGGAAGTCTATCAACATTTTACAATTTCACTAGTTTTATTACAATCTAACGGTTTTACAATTTTACGGTGACATATATACTTACTTCGTTGCGGGTCCCATGTCAGATCTACGATCCCGGTAAGAGCGTTTTGGTGATCGGTTACCAGCTTACCACTGTAGAGGATCTACACAGGAGCTACGCAGGAGTTGCAGTAGTGGGTATGTGTGGTGGGCCAATTGCTCGTAAAAAATGAACTTACGATCGATTAGGTACTTTGAGTGTACTCTTCTTATGAGGCCCTCTAGTCATAAATGCTATTAAATATCTTCTTTCTTATTTTAATTCTATTAAACTCGATGCGATGCAAAAGTTTCAAAAAGCTACCGAGCACGAGCTTTTTTGTTTACATCATGTTTATTCATTGAAGGAATAATTCCCTATTAAGTGAAAGACATTTTGTACTTTTTATGCTCAACGGACGTTGCTAGGAATAAATTACAATAATTTTAATTTAAAAGCAACAAAAAGTAAAAGTGGATCAACAAGGTACTGATGAAATGTAAGCTCAGTTTAGTTAATAAAACCGGCCAAGTGTGATTTGGACTCACACTCTAAGTGTTCCGTACAAACAGCAAAAAATCACGTTGTTTGTATTGGAGTCCCTTGGGAGTCCCTCTATAACATAACAGCCTCCGTGGTCTAGTGGTTAGAGCATTGGCTCTCGACTCCGGAGGTCGTGGGTTCGATTCCCGCATTGGAACAACAAAAAATGTTGTTTCCAAGTTTGGTTAGGACAATGTAGGCTGATCACCTGATTGTCTGACAAGAAAGATGATCCATGCGTCGGATGGGCATGTAAAAAGTCGGACCTGCGCCTCATCTCTCGTCAGTCGTGTCGGTTATCCGTCCCACTGGATTACGAGAGTAAAGGAAGAGAGAGTGCTCTTGTGTACTGCGCACACACTTGGGCACTATAAAATTACTCCTGCGTAACTGGCCTGGTTTCAATGGAACCGGCCACCGTCACCGAGATCGGTGGGGAGTCATTATTATTATTATTATTATAACATATTATTTTATTTTATTCTCTTTTTATTATACCGGCAACAGAAATATATCATCTGTGAAATTTTGATACCGTGATTGTTAGACGACGGACAGACAGACGGACGGACAACTGAGTCTTAGCAACAAGCCCCGATTTACCCTTTGCTTACGGAACCTTAAAAATGAATTCCACGAGAACTAGATAAAAAAAAGTTAAAAAATATGTTGTATCTACTATACATAAAAACGCGATGTTCTGTCAAAATCAGAACTATACAATGTTTGCCAGGCAGTTGCAGTATTTGGGTGCAATGCATTTTTACCTTTTATTTTAAACATTTAATATGCAGATTAAATCTAATGTTGAATTAAATTTAATCTTATCTGTGAGACATGTTGCAGCTAAATCAGTAAATCACAAAGCCCGGAATTAAACGTCGACTAAGATTGACGATGCTGAGGATCTGTTCCCACTTCCCACCTCCCACCTATCTCCGTAATATATTATACTAAGGCTGGAACTACTAAGGTGAATTAAAATTCTAAGGAATTTGTTGCATAATGCAAAATACAAGAATACCTTGCTTATATACAGGAGTAGGTACTACCGAACAAGTTCCCGCTCGACCAGGCATAAGTTGAAAATCAAAAAAAAAAATGAATAGTGGGCTCGCAAACATACTCACGTGTAAATACGTAGTTCAACCTCGTCTGCAGTCGTTGCGGTTAATTCCTTTGCGTTTAAATATTTTGAGGCGTCCTAGTGCAAAGGTGAATGTTTAGACTGGTCGAGCGGGAACTTTGTCGGTGGTACATGTATCTATTAATAATAACTTCCTACACCGATTTCGGTTACGGTGGCCGGTTTCATCGAAATCAGGCCAGTTACGCAGGAGTATTTTTAAAATGCCAAAGTGTGTGCGCAGTACACAAGAGCACTATCTCTACCTTTAATCCCGTAATCCAGAGGGACGGATAACCGGCACGAGTGACGAGAGATCAGGCGCAGGTCCGACTTTTTGCATGCCCATCCGACGCATGGATTATCTTTCTTGTCAGACAATCATGACGTGATCAGCCTGCATTGTCCTAACCAAACTTGGAAACAACTTTTTTACACTCATACATAAAATTTGATACAAAATATGTTAGTGATTTAAGATTTCTTGCTTAACGATAGTAACATAAAAACAAATAGGTATCTAACATATTATTTTATTCGCTTAAAGGCACACTAAAATACCCTAAAGTTTGATACTCATAAAATAACCTTTTTGTAGTAGGATAAGTCAAACCTCTTTGGAAAGTATTTATGAACAATCGTGGAGCCTTAGGGCAGATTCACACTGGAAAGGCTTTGGAGCGGCGACCAGTTTTAAGTAAGTATACTTAATCAAGATTAAATTTAAAATATAATCTAAAACTTTATCTTTATCGATACTAATATTTTATATAGGAAAATTTTTGCTGTTTGTTTGCATTGAATTGGCCGGAGCCAACTTCGGAAAGTTACTAGACCGATTTTGACGAAATTTATAAAAGAATTAGGGTAGACCACGTATTGCAGAAAAATATACGGTTCCTGTGCGATATAATTACAATGCTGGGGGCTTGTTTCACGATCGCCTCATCAATCTTCCTACTAATATTATAAATGTGAAAGTTTACGAGGATGGATGGATGGATGTTTGTTACTCAAAAACTACTGAAAGGATTCCGATGAAATTTGATATTGTAGTACTTTAGGTTCTGGATTAAAATATAGACTACTTTGTATCACGAAAATGTAGTGTTCCCGAGGGATACGATATTTACGCGAGCGGAGCCGTGGGAAACAGCTAGTAAGTAGTAAGTAATAAGTGACGAATAGCTTATCTGGAAGTTAGCGACATAACTTCCGGATCCTACTTTATACTGAGCGACAAAGACAGAACTTCCGAATGCTGCGTGTGTATGGCTGTATGCTTAGGGGTCGTCCATTAATCATGTGATGCTTAAAGGGGGAGGGGGGGTCCGAAAAAAAATCACCAAGTATCACCAAGGGGGGGAGGGTGTATAAGGAGACATCACGTGTATTAATTTTCGAATCTAGTCTACGCGTACCGAAATCATTATTGGTTGTAGATTCGCAGTGTTATTTAAATACTTACAAGACAAATGACTCGTATAGTTTTTAATTGCTTAAATTATTCGATTAAATTGTTTTTTAAATTAAAGTTTTTCTTCAAACATGACCTGCTTACTACGTAAAAAAATACACGTGATCTTAGGTGGGGGAGGGGGGGTAGTATAAAACCTCACCACGTATCACCAGAGGGAGGGGAGGGGTCTAAAAAGTTGTTAAAAACATCACGTGATTAATGGACTGTCCCTTACAGAATTGCTAATAATAATGATTATTTGTTCTGTGTAGTCGCTTCTACTTTGTATCTGAGCAAAATGATAGTAATGAACTAGTTTTGAGTTATAATATAACGCTGAAACTTTCTGCTCCGCTGCAGGCGTATGTATGAATCAACCCTCAAAAGGGTACGGTGTAAATTGGCATACATAGTGAAACAACGTTCACACGTATGCTACTTTACCGCCATTTCTGTATCCGGCCTATCTATTTAGGAATCGGGGTCAAACAGTTTGGCTTTCTTCCATTGAGGTTTTCACTGCATGTGAAATTCAAGTTTTAATAAAACTCCTTTTTAGATCCAAGAAACACGATCTAGACCCACATGCTTTATTTGGGGAATTATTTTATTACTTTTTTTAGGTTGAGTTAGGTTGTTATTAGTCCCCAGACTAATTTGTGGAAGAGATGGTTGTAAAATTTTATAAATATAAACTAAGCAATTAGGAACAGTTAAAAACAGTTCGTTAGCAAGTTTAATGACCTCTCTTTATTGGGTACTCTTTGATTATGCCTTTTAAGATTTACTTTGTAGGACTGCTTTTTCTCTAATAGTTTAGTTAATTGTCTTGAGATTTAACAAAAACCAATCAGTTAGTAATGAACGTTTGAGAGTCGTTAAATCGACATAATAATCTACCCCTGCTACCCCCCTGTTACCTACAATCAGCGAAATTTCGCGACCCTAAAGTCACGCTTAGTAAAAAAAAAGCGAAATAGAAATTAAATTGAAATAATATTATAAATTCGCTGGCTTTTCGTCATTTAGTCACAGATTAATAAATAGTTCCTACGTACCTACTTTAGTATCGTTCTAAATGTTAATATAAAAATTGTGAATTAAGCACTGTTTGGTTTTCTTTTTTTTAATGTAATGAACCAGGAAACGAGCAGACGGATCGCCTGATGTTAAGCAATTACCGCCGCCCATGGACACTCGCAACACCAGAGGAGTTACACTTGTAACTCCTCTGTAGTTGCGACTTGCGTTCCTGGTCCTTAAAATCCCCAATCCCCCCCATGGGCCTCCGGTAACCTCACTGACTCGGCGAAACACAACGCAAGCGTTATTTCACGTCGGTTTTCTGTGAGGTCGTGGTATTTACCCGGTCGAGCCGGTAACCCGGTCTACGAAATGTAAAAAGTATATTAAATAATACAAATATGGGAACAAAAATTTTGTGCATTCATTCAGATTAAGAGCAGACAGTTTTATCCAAGTGTGTTAAATCTAACTTTATCTTCAGTTTTTATTACTTGAAAAAGATTCTCATAGTAAGGAATAAAATATTTTGTTTGCCGACGCCTTTTCGTAGATTTCTTATTCTCAAGTTCCATTCTACTCCACGCTGCTTCGGGAAAATTTTAATCTACTTTTAACATTCAAATAAGAAATGAAATAGAAAACTTACTATGCATTTTAAAGAGGGTAGTCTGTACCTACCTACTTCATGTAGAGCATTGATTTTTAACTGAATAGGATAAAGGCCGCCATATACGGCTCGGCCTACCTTCAATTTGAACTGAACGTATGCAAGATAATATCGTCGGTGTGTAAGTGCACATTGCTTTGAAGCAATATCGCATCAGTCGGCCGCATAAACTGCGATTCATTCAGGGGGTCTAAAAAGGCCACTTTAGGTGAACATTAGAATCATATGCAATTCATATTAAGTGCGCCATTTTACAAAATATATTAAACATAATATGAAATACCTAAAGTGGCCTTTTTAGACCCCCAGATCGGAATGAACAGTGGACATACACGTGACATAAATCATTTTAGTTTTACATACATTCCAGTATATAAATGCGTGCCAATTTTATAAAGCTCGTTTACGAGCCGTGAAAATTGACATCGTAGTCTATTTTTTTAGTTTCACTATTTTAATCCATTTTGGCTAGTATAATTCAATGATTATAACAATATTATGAAGTAAAATGCTTATCACGGTTTATTAATAGAAAAGGTAACTTTAGAGCTAAGAAAGCATAACATAATAGTTAATTTTTGTCTATAAGCCGCGACTTGACTGATTCTGTGATGTCTGCGATTATGTATTTTTTACACAAAGTGGATGACCTAACTTGTTTGGGTCATAGATCACAATAAAATATTTTAAAAAATGTCTCAAATGTCAATATTTTAAATCCTCGTAATAACAGAAGTACCTATAATGAACTACCTAATCTAGGGACAATTTAAACCTGAAAATTATTTTCTAAACTTTTATTTAAATTAATGTACATAATATCATCTTATAAGCATTTTGAAGTTACCGCGACTATAAAAAAAATAATTAAAAAATATTTAAAACTAGCCTAAAACTGCTACAAGTTACAACTAATGTTCTTAAAACTTTAAAACTTATGACACTTAAAACTTACCTGTGTGATATTATTTAAAAAAAATCTTTCAAACAAAAACAGCGTAGGTAAACAAAATCCTATCCTACTTCCTGGTAGGAATTATAAATTTGAAAGTTTGTGAGGATGTATGGATGTATGTATGGATGGATGTTTGTTACTCATTCACGCAAAAACTACTGAACGGATTTTAATGAAATTTGGAATTTTAGTAGTTAAGGCTCTGGATTATAGCATAGGCTACTTTTTATCCCGAAAAAATACAGTGTTCCCGAGGGATACTGTATTTACGCTGTCGGAGCCGCGGGCAACGGCTAGTATATCAATTACTTTAATTTGTTGAGGCTTATTTATCAACATTGTTCAAATATTCTGCAGAAAATAGAAGCCACGATCATGTATGATGTAAACGTTATATCTTTTCTGCGTAATATCAGAGCAGCTAGGCCAAATTCTTTCGCAGCATATTTTCCTAATATTAAGAGATGCCTACATTTATAATATTACCTCGCGTACATTTTTGTTGATCAAAGGGTACGAATATTGGGGTTATACATCGTTCAAAAACACAAGAAAATACATATCATACAAAACGGCTGTACCATTTAAGAACCTAGTAAGGGACATGTTTTCAGATTATCGTTTTTTATCATAAAGCCTCATAATATTAAGGTACCTACCGAATACAAAGACAGAAATTGCGATAAAACAACTAGAAGCCTAAAATGCAAAGGACTCCAAACCTAGTAACTACACCACAAACCCAATTTGACCGTTTTAAAAAGCCAGTAAGTAACATAATCCATTTCGAAATCTAGTAAGTGCACGAACATACTAGGTTTTATAACGGTCAATGTGCCTTACTGGGAAATGAAAATATGTGTCCACCCACCTCCCGACCAACACAAACCTAGCAAGAGGGGGAAGGGGTGGGCTTTAGAATAGGGGAAGCCTGAATTTATATATTTTGATGGTTGGGTTTTGTGGGGGGTGAGCCCCGTGGCCTAGTGGGTAGACCGTTTGGTTCGCACTCGAGAGAGTGCGAACCAAACGGAGAGTTCAAATCCCAGGTTGTGGCGTGTACCAATAGACTTTTTCAGATCTCAAGTACATTATACAGACGCTCTAACGGTGAAGGAAAACATCGTGAGGAAACCCGCACATGGTTGGCCCCAGACGTATTGACCAGTTCATTCCTCTGGACTAGGCTGACTAAGAATGTTGTGAGAATGCCGTATGTGCTTGGGCAACCATACGACATTTAAAAACCAACTGTCCCAGGCACTACAGTATTTCAAGAGTGGTTACTTCGCTCGGAGAATACTGTATAAATCATCCATTAACGGATGTAAAGGCCTAAGTTTACTCACCCCATCATTATGGTACCAATTTTAGGGTGAGGAAAGAGGAGAGGAGTATTTTGCTTTTTACAGCCATTTTTGTGACTAAATTTTTAATATGTCATGGGATACTCATCCCAACTTACCTGTCCGGTAGTTGTGGTATAGTATACGGGTACGCGACCCCGGCTTCCCTAGCTATTACTGTCCTATCCCTTGCCCTCCTGGGCGGTAATATCCTACATTTCCTATTCCCTACCTAACTTACCAACCTTCCTTTCCACACCACCTATCCTTCCCTTTCCCTATTCCTACCCTCTCCACCAATCCGTGGGAACGCAATGGATAATCATAAAAATAATTGAATTATCCAAAATGGCGGCGATGTGGCTCGCCACCCATCACGTCTCGTTCTCGCGGAGGCGAAAAGTGGCCCATGGAGCAGAGCCGCTTTGCTACGTTGAATGTAAGAGAAGGAATGGATGGTTAAGAATGAAAGTGGATGAAGCGAAACAAGTGTGTAAGGATCGTAGCAAGTGGAAAGAAGTGGTCTATGCCTACCCCTACGGGAAAGATGCGGCCTCTGCCTACCCCTACGGGAAAAAGGCGTGATTATATGTATGTATGTATGTATTTTTAATATCATTTTTCACTTTTTTCACAAAATTTACTTATGTAAATCTGTTTTTATCAATAAAATGTGTATAATAGTGATAGTTTCTTAATATAATAATTTCGTTTTATGTGTAAATATTATATAAAATAAATTAATTGTAAAAACACGTCAACTTTAAGAAAACCCGGCAAACAAATTATTTCACAATGTACTAGTAGTTTTGGGTTAGGTTAGAATTACTTTTTTATCACGTTCAAAACGTCTTCGGAGTGGTAACACGGCCTTCAAAACCCGGCGTGGAATAACGTTTGTGTAGTTTTGGGTCAGGTTAGGTTAGAACTTTTTTATCACATTCAAAACGTTTTCGGAGTAGTAGCACGGCCTCACAAAAACCCGGTGTGAAATAACGTTTGTGTTGTTTTGGGTTAGAACTTTTTTATCACGTTCAAAACATCTCCGGAGTGGCGACAGTACGGCCTTGCAAAAAACCAGGTGGCAAATAACGTTTGTGTTGTTTTGGGTTAGGTTAGGTTAGAACTTTTTTATCACGTTCAAAACATCTCCGGAGTGGTAACAGTACGGCCTTACAAAAAACCAGGTGGCAAATAACGTTTGTGTTGTTTTGGGTTAGGTTAGGTTAGAACTTTTTAATCACGTTCAAAACGTCTTCTGAGTGGTAACACGGCCTTACAAAAACCCGGTATGAAATAACGTTTGTGTAGTTTTGGGTTAGGTTAGGTTAGAACTTTTTTCACGTTAAAAACGTCTTCGGAGTGGAACATGGCTTCAAAAATCCCGGCGTGAAAAATACGTCACTCCTCCCTCAATATTGATTACTTAAATATTTTCACAAAATACTGAAGAATTGCAAGAAAATTTGTAAATTTTCAAATGCACTTTTCTCAAAAACTTATATTTCCTCACGCAGGGAATGGTGGAGGGGGGTTAGGTAACCCTCCCCCCCCCTAAAATTATCGTTGTTTCCTTTACACCAAACTTACTATGTTTGAAATGAACTTTGAGCGTCAGTTGGATCCCCAATAACCATTTTAAAACCTAGGAAGTACTCATACTAGGTTTGGATTCTGGTTTTTACGAAGTAAAAAAAAAGGAAAACCATTTGAGTGTTAGTAAGGGCCATAAAACTTGCTATTTAAAAGATAATGAATTTATTTAGTGTAAAAAATATAGTTAAATTATTAAGCTTCAAAATAAACATCAATAAGTTTTCAAAAGTTTGAGTATACCAGTAGGGTAAACGAAAATGTGTTTTTTCGCTCTCCTGTACAATTTACTCCACTGCTCATACTAGGTTCTTAAATGGTTCAGCCGAAAAGTCCATAAATCAATTAGTAACGGAAATGAAAAAGATTTACAACATGAAGCGAGGATAATTGTATAGTTTATTAATAAAGTTTGTATACGGCCAAATCCGAAACTATGACATTAATATATATTAGCTTTAGCCCGCGACTTCGTCCGTGTAGAGTTCGATTTCCATACAAAATTTTAACCCCTTTTTCACACCCTTAGGAGGCGACTTTTCAACAATCCTTTCTTAGCGAATGCCTACGTCATTACAAATATCTGTATGCCAAATTTCAGCAAAATCCGTTCAGTAGTTTCGACTGTGCGATAGATGAGTCAGTCAGGTTTGCCTTTTATATATTTATATTCTATACTAATATGATATAATGAGGAGGAAAATGTTTGTTTGTTTGTTTATTTGTTTGCATTGAATAGGCTCCGAAACCACTAGACTGATTTTGATAAAATTTGCCACAGATATAGAGTAGACCACAGGAAAGGACATATTATGCTACTTTTCGACAACATCTAGTTATATAACTTAATAAATTAAGTGACGCTCAAGTCACATGCTGTCCTTGTCATTTAGGCTAGCAGAGACAGCGACAGCTTGTGAATAGGAGGGCTCTTAAAATTATGATAAGCGTTTTGTATTCGGCCGTGTGTTATTTAATTAACGCTCGATACAAACATGCTTCTGTCCATATCTCCATTGGTGGCTCTGCCACCGACCACCAGTTTTCATACATTTTCGCCTAAAATAGCTATTATGAAAATTCACAATGTCAAAATATAATAAGCATCCTCCTACATACAATATCTACTAATATTATAAACGAGAAATATTGTGTCTAAGGATGTGTGGATGTTTGATACTCCCTCACGAAAAAGTTACTCATTTTGATGAAATTTTTGTGATAGTAGTTTATGCTCTGATTAACTTTTTACCCTAAAAAAGTACAGTGTTCCCGTGAGTCCCGAATTCTGTATTAAATATTAAGTAAATCCCAGCATGAAATAGTGAAGATGATGTTTATTTCAGCTATACAATTACCATAAGAGGTGCTGCGTCTTACAATCCTGCTCAATATTCCTGTCGCCTCAGATAATACCCCAGGGTGATGGAAGACAGTTGATTCATTGGATATCAATACTGTTCAATGTAGGTCAGTTATGCTTCTCTGAGGATAACGGATTATTTAAATAGATAGTCACATTTGTTGGACTTTCTTTGGACACATCGGAGTCTACGTGATGTAAATAAATATAAATTTTAAATGTAGTCGATTGTTTAGTTGGAGGCTTTCATTAATTATGTCATAAATACGTCATACCCATACAAAACGGACAATATTTCTTTCTGTGCCGCGACACACATTGACAAGGGACGCGTAAACGTATTAATACGTGCTACTCGTTGACGCACACTAACACAAAGATTGACCCGCAGCGGGCCAATTTGAGTCTTCACTTTTTACTCGCAATACAATATCTTTTTAATATAATACATTTAACCATAAATGTACGTATGAGAACTTTAAAATATAACCATATTATGTCAGCATATAACCCCATCTCAAGTATCGCCCGTATACCCGCCTACGGCGAAACCAAAAGCAAGGGTAATGATTTTCAATTGGCAGTAATTAATACATGTATGTATCTATGTTCATTCCGTCGTAACGCCTAAACTACTGATCCGATAAAAAAATGAAGTGATTCGTAATAATAGCCCGGGTAACTTAAGCTATACCTCTACTATAATTTACATATTCAGGTTTAAATTTTTGGAAAAATGTAGATATTTAAATTTGTCATTTACGCTGAACACAATCCGATAAATTCATATTATAACTCATAGCATTTACAATAAGACAAATATTGACAGATTGTCAGCTGATTTTGATGTTCGCTAAGTGGTTCTCTGTTGAACTTGGCGATCTTCCAACTCCGCCAGTTGTAATCTTCCCTGCCATCAATACGAAGAGCCCGTAGTAGTAAGCAATATAATTTTATTACACGTACTGGAAAATGCAAAACTGTTATGTTAAGTACCTATTTAGTACTCCAAAAGTCTTGCTTTTGCCAAGCTTTTTTATAGCTATCTATCGCGTTACCCATCTTATGCGCTTCAATATAGCTGTGGCCTGTGAGTATAAATGTTTTTTTATTTGTTAAAACGCCTTTGAGGAGGGTATGAGAGCGGTTACGCACTACGTACGATCCAACTCCGATCCGAACCCGTTAAAATATGGTCCGGAGTAGCCGTAGAACTATTTCTATGGTAGTTTACGCACTAGATCAGATTTCCGTCATCCGATTTCTTTCCGTCATTCTAGAATCTCCATGACGGAACGAAATCGGAAGAGACGGAGGAGTTTTTTACGGACCGAAGTAATCATAGTATTATTTGTATTTGTATGAAAGGGACTCATGATCAACGATGTGAACACTGCGGCTCGGCGTAAAATCACGTATTCCAAAAGATGGCTCCAGGATTGCTTGGATTTGTGTCAGAGATCGGAGTAGTGCGTAAGCAATAACCGAATTAGATCCGTGTTTTCTAGATCCATTTTTCACGGGTTCGGATCGGATACGGATCGGACGTAGTGCGTAACCGCTCTGAAGGTGTCAAAAATGACTTGTTACCATTACGTATCCATGATAGCGTTTACCGTTCTCAGACAATTTTTATATTTGTTTACTTTTATACAATAAACCACCAAATATGTTTATCTGTTCTAAATAGTCCCATCGTGCACGCCAAACTTCGGTCTTGTTGGAACTTCTAAACTTTTTAATACCCCATTGTCTTATTTATCGTACAAGACCCGTGTCACGACTGACGGAGTTAAATTGCTTGACATGTAAAGTACTAATATTCAGGTGAAGATAATACTGTCAACGACAGCCGACATGGCATTATTGCAGACCCATGTCATGTCACCTTTATAACTCTTTGGGAATGTAACCAGAACCGGTCATTTCAATATAATAACCCGCTCTTGTGTAATTTTTTGTAGTTACATGATATTCGGATACTTACCCATTTACATAGATATATAATATTAAAAAAATTATGACAATATTTTTTACTACAAAACTATGATTACTCTACAAATTGAGATTGAGACTCATAAGCGTAATATTATACTTAGTTTCCACTAAATAAATAGTAAAGTCTAATCCATACATCTATACAGATAAATAAAATTGAAGTGTCTGTTTGTAATTTCAAATTAACAGCTTTTCACTTAATGCATATGAAAGTATATTATTCGGTACGTAAGTTCAATACGATATCTTTTTTATTATTTGTCTGTCTTTCTGTCTGTTTGTTCCAGCTAATCTCTGAAAGGGTTGGACCGATTTTCACGGAACTTTGACTGGCAGATAGCTGATGTTATAAGGACTAACATAGGCTACTTCTGTTTTATGGTTCCGTTTCAAAAATAGGGTTCCGTTAGTTCTATGCAAACAAAGTTGCGGGCATCTGCAGCTGCTCCTTATGAATACATAGAGTAAACTAGCTAGTTTACTCTATGTATTCATAAGGAGCTGTTCTCACTGACTGACTGACGTATAGACGCTCGCAAAGCTGCTATTAGTAGAAACGTGGAATTTGGACAGTAGTATTATTTAAAGAGGTGGGCAGTGAGCGAGCTAATGATGAATTGTAGCTATGGATACTCTCGATTACATCAGAACCTCAATTCTCGTATTTAAAGTAAACAATTTAAACAGTCAACTTCACTTTGTTTGGATTGAAAGTGTAGCGTCATGTTACCGTGAACGGATTTTATGCCGCTTCGACCAATCAGAGCGCGTTTCACGTTGGTTTAACGTTCATAAAAATACCTTTTGAGAGTGTAAGCATGTCGGGACTTGATTGTAATTGTATTAATGCAGGTTTTATTTAGCAGAATTGCCCCCCAGCTTTCAAACAAAAAAAAAACTTGATCAAAATCGATTCATACGTTTGCGAGCTATAAAGTCGTGGACAAACAAACACACCAGTAATAAGTAATAAAAAAATCTGTCCCGATTTCCATGAAATTTATCCGACGAAATAAATAGAAATGATTGAGTACATTTTTAATAGTTATTTGATAGTCATCCCGGTGAAATGGGGGTCCAAAGTTTGTATAGTGAAATATCAACAGGATTACATTGAATTTTGTCTCGTAGTCAGTTATTATGACGAAGAAATCCGTTAAAAAGTTTTTTAAATAGGAACATAAGTACAAATAGGTACATAAGTCCCCCCAGGGTGCAAGGGAGATCCATGCGAGCGTAGTCGTACATGGCTACGAGTGCCATATAAGTAGTGAAAAAATTGCAATAAACATAATTATTGTCGTTTCTCGTATTTACAGACAAACAAAATAGTTTATTTTTCCTCCAAGATAATATAATCCTCATACATAATATTTACCAGTCTAATACGTATCCTAAGGCTTAACGATATTACAAATTGATCAAATATGGATTATTAAAGGTACGATGAAAGGTTTTACCTTGTATGAAGAAGGTCTTACGGCATCAAACATGTAAATCAGCTACAAAAGAAATCCATTACATTTGGGTCGGGTAAGTATTCCATTACAAAGCCATAACGGAATCAGAGTTACGGCAAAAATTCTCCTCCTCCTAGAGAGGAGAGACGCGAGAGCGAAAAGGAGGCGGGATCAATGATTTCATAACTAAGGATGTGATATGGCGTACTTTAAAAAAAATCTTCATATAAATCTTCATTCACACCAAAACGAAAAGATACGCGACATGTCGCTGTATTTTTGAGATAGCTATTCAAAATTGAACTTTATTCATTACACAATAAGAATACACGTTTCATTGCACCGCTGCCGCACTGATGTCTTAATATGAAACGTACAATTTTTTGTGTACTTAGTGAATAAAGTTAAAGTTTACCGTCGCGTCTCGCTGCAATGTGAAATGACCCTAAGTTCATACAAGAAAAAGATACATCATCTTGATTTTAGAAGATTTTGGCTATGAGTGTTTTTAAATTCGTGACTGACAGCTTTTTGACACGACAAGGATAGTCGGGCTACCAAGCGGCGCCTGGTGACAGAGAAAGAATCGAAAATTCTTATTGACCGTTTTTGATACCACTTACGCTACCAGATAATGCTTTGTGTGCGTTGGGTCTGCCTCTTAGCGGCAGAAAAAATATCAAAAACCCTCATTAAATGCCGACTTATTATACTGCGGAACGAAAATTTCAAAATGTCAAGATGACAAATGTTAAACGTCAACTGCCCCAAGCAACCCCAAAAGGGCAGTTTAAGTGTGGACACTTCTTGCGTCGACATACCTCGTCTATCCTATATAATATGATAGGTCTATAAAGCGTCTTTCACGTGAGAGGTCTGAATCTCAATTCTCGTATTTAAAGTAGGTAATTTAAACAGTCAATTTTACTTTGTTTGGATTGAAAGTGTAGCGTCATGCTACGATGAACGGATTTTATGACGTTTCGACCAATCAGAGCGCGTTTCACGTTGGTTTAACGTTCATAAAAACACCTATTGGAAGTATAAGCGTATCGGGACTTGATTGTAATTGTATTAATGTAGGCTTTATTAAGCAGAATTGCCCCTCTGTTTGAGTGTAAAATGAAGCAGAAATGTCATCACGATTCTCGGGGGCTTCTCGATGAGGATTATAGCAAACTTTGATCACATGTATTTAAAAACTTTCCAGTGATTCTTGTTATTGATTAGATGTAATTAGTTTCTAAAAATACGTCAAAGACATTTGTGTTGGTTTGTTGAATTTAATTATTCGTTCTTTAGCCTATTATTATAGTGAATGTGCCATGTGCTAAAGTACGAGTAATTAAATTCTGAGGTGTCTGTCGGAGTCTGCTTTATTGTCTGGGATTATGTGACGTAGGTGTAATATGAAACTGAATAATAATACATTATGAAGTAACGCTTAAAGGTTATATTTGATATCCACCTACAAATTTGAAATTCATAAACGCAATGATTTCGAAACTAAAAATGAACATCATTCAACTAAACTTACATACCTTACATGATCTTGTAAGGTATGAATGCCCCAATTAGGCACTTATATTAGAGATATTTTACTAGTAGTAGATAATATGGCCTGTCCTATCTAATTTTCTATTATCTAACGCATTTCGCTGAAATTTGGTATACAGATAGTTGTAATGACGTAGGCGTTAACAATTTGTATGGAAATCCGTCATTTTTAGAGCTAGAAGCCTGAAACTTTGTTTTAAGGTTAGAGATTAGAAATAAACGTGTCCTAGGATTTTTGAAAATTGAATTCCTAGGGGGCGAAAAAGGGGTTGAAAGTTTGTATGGGGAAACAAGATTAGTTAAACTATTTTATTCGAAACTTCACAGGAGTACTCCTATCAATAAATGAGTAAACAAGTGTTTCAGGCTCTTTCAGAATTTTTCCCTAAAAGGTAGAAAAGGGTTGACAAATTCTGAAAATCAACATGGGTATCGTTTTTATGTTTTATTGGGTCGTTGATTATGAAAACAACAACTATTTCACAAAAATTACACAAAAACATAAAACAAAATTGATTAAAAACAAAAAATTTGCACAAAATTACACCTGAACAAAAAAATAATAATTAAAAAATTAAAAAACAATGAAAATAAACAACCAAACCAAAAAAATAAGCTCGCCTAGTAGTCTGATCATTTTGGCACACAGTATAATAGATTAGCAAAAAATGTGGTGTATAAAGAAATTTGCAGTTCACTAGCTTTTGCCCGCGACTTCGTTCGTGCAATTCTAGTTCCTTTCTTAGCGCTCTCCTACGCCAAAGAAAATATATTACTAACGTAAGTAAGTAAGTACGAAATCGCGGCAAAAGCTAATTACTATAACGAATATTTTTTTTAGTAAAATATTATAACCTAAAACTAATTTGAGATAAATATTAATTACGCGTGTCTAAATGATTAAAACATAGACGTATATTATAGACGAGGCATGTTGAGGCAAAAAGTGTCTCCAAAAAAATGGCCCCAATTTTTAAATTTTGGGGCCATTTTGACAGTTGAGGTTTGGCACTTGTGATCTTACCATTTCTACATTTGCTATATATGCAGTTTATCCAGTCCGCATATAATTCATAAAATGCCGAGTAGTTGCGTAATTAAAGGCTGTAAAAACTATGACAAACGTGTAAAAAAGATAGACGGGATATCTTATCACAGGTAATTATCACAATATTTTTTGTTACAATTAAAATACTTATGGAATTTTAAACAAATATTCAAAAAATGGCAGCCAACTATGAAATATAACACTGGTTATTGTATGCGCAACAGTGAAAAGGTAACTTTGTAGGGACGTCATTTTTATTATTGTAAATTACAGAAATAAGAGATTCAGTTTTTTTTTTATTTCAGTACCTAACCAAACCTAACCTTACCCGTCAGTATTCACATTTTTGATTAATTTAAATAAAATGAAACTAAGGCTTACTATTTATTTGATTTTTACATATTATATTTAAAAATATTATTTACTATCTGGCCTGACAGACGTTGTTCTGTGAATTATGAAATTGAATAAAAAATGCTCGGGAGAATTTTCTTTCTACGGGAGAACTACACTTGAAGGTTGTAAGCGTAGGTTGCTACACCCATAAGTCATACCCTACACCTACAACCTACATCTAGACCTACTACATACCTATAGTTGGTAGGTGATAGGTTGGTAGGTAAACAGTAGTTACCCCACTAAAAACCTACAAGCTACATCTACTAGATGTAGATCACCTATAACCTGCACCTACTGTCTATTCTACTCCTAAACAACCACCTACAATGTTCAGGGGCCAGCCGATTTAACATTATGCACTTTTTGAGAAAAAAAAGTAATATTTCTGAAATATTACTATGTTACTGGAAGCACCTTTATACCGAGTGATTTTTTAATCCGTTTCAAGAGAAACAGTGTATAATAGTTACACAAAATAGACTACTTTGGCATACTTAGTTTATTATTTTTTTCTTTTGTCTAATTTAGTGAACATTTGTTGTAAACATCGCAGAAATTTATAGTATTTAAATTACAGATTTCCCAATAATCCAGAGCGCAAAGAGATTTGGACTCGCCTTATTCGAGAACAACGAAATGAGCCTAACAAAAAAGTTACTCATAGATCTAAACTCCCCTCCCGCTCGCGCCTTGGTGACACCCACTTCGCAACGGGCCGTGCAGCAGAAATCGTAATATTTTAATTTCGCCATAACTTCAAAACCAAACATCCAATTTGAATAATTCAAAGACCAAATATTATCTACATAAACTGTACTTAGTGATGAAATAATTTATTTTGATAAGGATTAATAGCATGAGTAAAATAAATGCGTTTAAATATAGTCCAAAAAAAATTCAAGATTTCTAAATAAAAAAATGGTTGTTATGCCTCACTTGACATAGATAGGTATAGTGTGTCACGGACTTTTTTGTAGATATTTATAAGATCTACAATTAATTAGAACATTTTATGGTTCTATCTTTTATAGTATAGGCAGCGTACGCAAAATAAGTAACTTTTCTGGTTGATTTTTACACCTTGTGTCCGAAAAACCCAAATATCTTACGGAACCCTATTTTTTCCAAAATAAAATTTAGCCTATGTTCCTCGTGGATAATGTAGCTTTCGAAAGGTGAAAAAATTTTTGAAATCGGTCCAGTACTTTTTGAGCCCATTCATTACAAACAAACAAACATACAAACAAAGTTTTCCTCTTTATAATTATAATATTAGTGTAGATGTAGATTATTACTTTCAAACTGAATTAGATTATATTGTATAAGTTTTTATAAATTATAATTCAATATTCTTTTTATGGTACTTAATATAATTAGTTTTGTTTTTAATGAGTCTTGTTTTATTTATCTATAGGTAATAAAGGAATATTAAGTGCTGTTGCGCTAGGATTTGTATGTAATTTTTGCTGCAGCGCTGGCTGTGAAACGTCACAGCTCCTACGGCTCCGCCCCTTCTGTGGCGCCGCTGGAGCTACGGCACATGTGTAAAAACAAATTTGTTGTCTGGTCTAGGTCCATACGCCGTATAGAAGAAAAAAATTGGTTTTCTTGTAAAATCCTTTAAAATATCTTGCTTAGGTTAAAATATCTAGTATCCATACACCATAATAGCCATTGCACTAATCTATTACACCGATATAATATCTGTATAATATTCTAGTATGTAATTATCGTCATCTATGGGTACTAATCACCAGAGGAGTTAAAAGTGCGTTCCTGATCTTTGGCATACATTTGACAAATAATGTAGGTATAAGAAAAAGTTACGCCATCTTGATTTCAGAAGATTTATTCAAATAAATGTGGACTGAAAAATCTGCGGAAAGCAAATGTCGAAATGTCAAGATGACAAAATATGAAACCTCGACTGCCCCAAAAAACCCCAAAAGTGGGGCAGTTTAAGTGTGGACACTTTTTGCCTCAACACGCCTCGTCTATGCTTTATGATAATGAGAGTAATGTAATAAGAAATATGAAATATTTAAATTACATTACGTACCTGTAAAATTTATATTTGTTTGTAAGCCTTATTGATTTATTGTTGCTAATATTTTAGTAATTCCAGTATTAATGCGAGCTAAACTTATATTAAATACGCCGGACAATTTTATTAACATTTCTTTAGTCAAGATATGTATTTAAAAAAAATGTATGCGTTGTACGCCCTTACAAAGTTATATCATACGACTAGCGACTGTTCCATCGGAATGGTAAAATCGTAAAATCAAAGGAACATCGAAGTTCCGTTGATTTTACATAGATGGCGTAATTTTTTCTTGTATGAAAATTTCTTCGGCTAAATGTACGTGATAGCCTATCTTGAGTTGAAATCTTTGGATTAAAAAGTAAAAGCTATTGAATAAATTTAATTAAAATAAAGAGGATTTTTAATGTAATAAAGATTCCGAAATATAATATGAAATAATGTTAATTTTAATAGAAGGCAAAATCAATAAGGGCGGAAATTAACTTTTGTTCGAATACATTTAGGAGCCACAAAGGTAATTCCATTTCAGAACATTAAATATAGGTGTCCCCAGGGATTAACGTTAGTGTGGGTCGTGAAGCATCGCAAGTCATTAAATGAGCGAAACAAATGTCTCGCTGCATGCATACAATAATATCAACATCTTGTTGTAATAATATGAATGTTTGTTTTAATATTTATTTATCTCCTTACATATTATAATATTATAATATCCTAACCAGGAGCATGTCGAGACATGTCTCAGAAGGGTTCCAATTGAGTTGAATTACTTTAAAAGTTACTGACATATTATAATAACCTAACCAGGGGCATGTCAGCCGTCAGGAGATGTCTCAGAAGGGTTCCATAAGTATCAACGTGGTTTTCTTTGAATTACTTTAAAAGTTAGATACTGTCCGATTGAGCTCAAAATAATTTTCCTTTGATGAGTTGAGAGAGAAGAGTTTTTAGGATGATAATTATATCAGCATAGAAACTTACAAGTTTCTATCTCCCATAGTTTAAAAATGCCAGGAGGGGACCAACTTATAAACCATTTTGGAGGCTGATTACTCAAAAATGGTCGACTTTGTAAAAAAGTCGTGTAAGAAACCTTGAATTTATTTAAATACTTATTCGACGATAACCCACAGGATGGGGCATAATGAAATTAAATTTTTTCATCCCCGCTTCACATGTATGGAGAGCCACCCCTAGAATATAAAAATATTCTTGTGGCGACTCTGTCGCAACTTTATTAGAACTGTTATAATTTATAAATAGCAACACTAAAATTGTTACTGTAATGTTGGTGATCTGTCAATTAAGATGGTTATGTTGGCAGCCATTTTTTTCACTTTGGCGTTACAGATTTCAAAGGAATAACAACTATGTAAACATCTTGTGGATTATGTTTAATGTTTGTGATATGAACGTAACTGTTGCGTGGAATGTATTATTGAACACTCAAATAAACTTCGTGGTGTGAACAAATAGTGAAGAAGACTTTTCATTCACCCTTTCACCCCAAAGTGGTGACCGCCTTCGTTAGTCAAGCCTACCTTTCCGGTGCTGGAACTCCTGGCTCAATTGTTACACGACGCTTCCATTCGGACTTCGGGAACAAGAACTACATCTGCCCGCTACACTCCGTGACTGCGTTCGCTGCAAAACGAGCGGGCGAACCCATTTTTTGGACCGCCACAAACAGGACCATTCCATCGGAATTTCCAAGGAATTCGACCCAAGACACTCATTTCCTGCGACGTTCTACGTTCTCCCAGCTGAAACATTCAGTCATTTACAGTCATTTCCAGCAGAATTTTGAAAAAATTATTATGTGAAAAAATTTTCATTCGAGAAGTTTCTGACTGCTCGCGCCATCTTCCGAAGATTATTGGAACTTTCTCCTCGGCAATCAACGGCATCGGTATATCCCTGACCCTATCTGTCAAAACTCGAAAACGTACAGTGAGTTACTTGGTTTTAAGTTACAACAACAGTATTTCGGTAAGCTTTTCTTGATATTTTTACTCACTTTTAACCAATTATTATCGGAGTTGTTCTAACTCGAAACTAACTTTTGTTTTACGTGCTTTCTAACGTTCTACTAATATTATTCCTCATTATCTGCCGCAATTCGGTGAGGATAAGCTTTCTACCCTAATTTGTTGTGTGTTTTTGTAGTTTTTGCCTGATTTATCTTGTGTTTTGGTTTTTCGGAAATTTCACAAGCATAAATTTTGTTTTAACGCTATTTCGCTGTAAATATAACATTTATTTGACTTACCAGCTAATCATAATAACAGGCATGTTTCCTATTGGTTTGGAATATTAATTTTTTAACATAATTTTGTAAAACAAATTATAAAACTTAATTTTAATTTTTTCTCTAGAGGTGTTACCTTTTTATGAAAAATTGTATATTGGTGTTACTTATAGCTACTTATACTTACCTACTAACTGCATTTAGGTATGAGCGTTGCCACACCAATTTTTTTAAAAAATCAATTTTCGGTTTATTTTGTTTTTCTGCACTGCATGTCTGTGATCTTTGGTTGTGGTTACTAATCACTAACAATGGCTGAAACTCCCCAAGATACTATTCTTCGGTTGGAAGCGGAGAAGGCAGCTTTACAGCAACGTCTGGAACGAGAAAAGAAACCAGAAATATGCAAAGTCTCTGTGAAGCTCCCACCATTTTGGCCGAACAAGCCTAAAGTTTGGTTTGCTCAAGTAGAGGCTCAGTTCGAGCTCTCCGGTATCAAATCTGATGCCACAATGTTTAATTACATCATTTCACAGCTCGACCAGAAATTAGCTGGAGAGGTGGACGACATTATAACTGCTCCTCCAACCGATGGTACCAAGTACACAAAATTGAAGGAAGAATTAATCCGACGACTTTCGATGTCTGAAGAACAAAGGGTACGCCAACTTGTCGGAGAGGAAGAATTAGGCGACAGGAAACCCTCTCAATTTCTTCGGCACCTCCGCTCACTCTCGAACAATGCTCTCACAGATGAGAGCATTCTGAGGCAGTTGTGGATGAGACGCCTACCCCAGCAAGTACAGGCTATTTTGGTCTCACAGACTGACCTGACATTGGAGAAACTGGCAGACCTGGCCGACAAGGTCATTGAGATTGCTGGGCCAAGCAAAGTTTTTTCTTGCTCTTCGCCGGCCACATCATTCCTTTCTCCTGCCTTTGACACACTTCTGGCAAGGGTCGACGAACTTACTAAGCAAGTTGCTTCTTTAACTCACCAGAGGGCCGGACGTTCGCGCAGCCGCAACGCATCTGCTGGTCGACACTCTCGTACTTCAACACCCGGAGCTCCTGAAAAAATGTGTTGGTACCACAAAAAATTCAACACCAAGGCGGCCAAATGCATTCAACCTTGCAGCTGGTCAGCACCGCAGGGAAACGGCAACAACAGTCAGTAGAGGCGGCCACTGATTGTTACCAACCCAGCCGCCAGACTAGACTCTTTGTCACAGATCAGAAGTCGAAGCACCAGTACCTCATCGACACTGGCTCAGACCTCTGCTGCTTCCCTCGGCGGCTCCTTAAAGGTCGGTTCACTGACAATGAGTACAACCTCAGCGCTACGAACGGTAGCTCCATCAAGACGTACGGAAGTATTTCCATGCATCTCAATCTGGGTCTTCGTCGCGACTTCCATTGGAATTTTGTCATCGCTGATGTTAACACTCCTATTATTGGTTCAGACTTCCTAAGTTATTATAACCTTTTACCAGATTGCTGGCTGAAGCGTCTTGTTGACGGCAATTCAAAATTATTTGTTTCTGCTGTTACGGCTCAGGTTTCACAGGACAGTGTCAAGGCTGTAGCCTGCAACAACTCAGTTTTCACACAGGTACTCGCTGAGTTTCCTAAGATCACACGTCCTCCTGGCCTACCCCGAGTTGTGAAGCATAACACCGTCCACTACATCCAGACTACTGATGGACCTCCTGTTTCTTATCGCCCTCGCCGTTTGGCACCACATAAACTTATTTCAGCCAAGAAGGAGTTTGAGGATATGATGAAATGCGGGATAGCCAGGCCATCTAAAAGTGACTGGGCCGCCCCTTTACAGCTGGTGCTCAAGAAGGACGGATTGTGGCGACCTTGCGGTGACTACCGGGGCTTGAATGCCAGGACTGTCCCAGACAAATATCCAGTCCGTCACATCAACGATTTTACGCACAACCTCTCGGGTGCCAAAATTTTCAGTACCCTCGACCTGGTGAAGGCCTATCACCAGATCCCCGTTTTCAAGGACGATATTCCGAAGACGGCCATCGTGACTCCGTTTGGCCTCTTCGAATTTCCTTTTATGACCTTTGGTCTTCGCAATGCTGGTCAGACCTTCCAAAGATTTATTGATGAGGTCACACGGGGTCTCGATTTCTGTTTCCCGTACATTGATGATATTTTAATCTTTTCACCAGATGAGGATACTCATCAGAAACACCTACGCACTCTCTTTGGACGCCTCCAAGGGTATGGAGTGGTCTTAAACCCATCCAAGTGCGTCCTTGGCGCCAGCGAGGTTGTGTTCCTCGGCTATTCCATATGTGCCGATGGCACGCGCCCACCCCAGAACCGTATTCAAGCCCTGATAGATTTCAAACCCCCTGAGGATGTCCAAGGAATGCGCAGGTTCCTTGGCATGCTCAATTATTACAGGCGTTTTATCCCCCACGCTGCAAAATTTCAGGCGACGCTTATCGAGACTTTGGCTGCTACCAAGAGTAAGGGTTCCAAACCATATCCCTGGACGCCTGAACTGCTGAAGAATTTCGAGGATTGTAAGAAAAGCCTTTCAGATGCAACTATCCTTCACCATCCTGTAGCTGATGCACCCTTAGGGTTGTTTACCGACGCATCAAGCCTTCATATCGGTGCTTGCCTCCAACAGCTAGTTAACGGAAATTGGGTCCCTCTTGCCTTTTTTAGCAAGAAGTTGACTCCTAAACAGTGTGAGTGGCCGGCTTATTACCGCGAACTTTTGGCCGTGTACGAAAGTGTACAGCATTTTCGACACGTTGTGAAAGTCCAACACGTGACAATATTCACTGACCACAAGCCATTGCTGTACGCTTTCGTACAACGTCGCGAGAAGCTTCCCCCACCACAACTGAACCAACTGTCTTTTATTAGTCAGTTCACGGCGGATATCAAATACATACGAGGCGAAGACAATATTGTTGCTGACGCAATGTCTCGAGTAGAAACCATTTCCTTAGAGCAAGAATACGAGGCTCTTGCCACGTCCCAAGGAGCAGACAGGGAATTGACCCAATTACTTGGAAATTCTAGTCTTGATTTGGTAAAATTACGCGTACCTGGCACAGGCTTCTCCCTGTTTTGCGACCTTGCGACCGGCAAACCTCGTCCGTACGTACCCAGTGACTTGCGTCGCACGATATTCAATGAACTACATAACCTGAGTCATCCTAGCATTAGGGGCTCAGCGCGTCTCGTAGCTGACCGTTACGTGTGGCCCTCCATGAACAAAGATTGTAGAGAGTGGGCCCGCACTTGCGAAGCTTGTCAGCGTTGTAAAATCACTAGACATGTTTCTGCTCCCTTAGGCACCTTCGACACTCCATCCGGTCGGTTCTCTCACATCCACATGGATATTATCGGACCGTTACCGATTTGCTCCGAGTATCGCTACTGCCTTACAGCAATCGATCGGGTTACTAGGTGGCCTGAAGTCTGGCCTATGCATACCATCACAGCTGAAGAAGTTGTCGACACTTTTACAAGAGAGTGGATACCCCGTTTCGGCATTCCGTCGATTATAACCACGGATCGTGGTACTCAGTTTGAGTCCGACCTGTTCCGCCGTCTCTTGCAGAATTTTGCTACGAAACGCATTCGTACGACGGCCTTTCATCCGAGCGCTAACGGAATGATAGAGCGCGTCCATCGCCAATTAAAGGCATCCCTAATGTGTCATGGCGATTCCTGGGTCAAAGCTCTCCCGCTCGTCTTATTTGGTATACGCTCAGCTTTCAAAGAAGACTTGAAGGCCACAGCTGCAGAAATGGTCTACGGTGAAACCCTTCGTCTTCCTGGAGAAATACTGGTTCCAGTGGCTGAATCGAACAAATTCGAGGACCCTGCCGACTTTGTGGCGAAACTCCGGAGCCACATGGCATCCATTCGACCCGTTCCAGCTTCACGACATTCGGTTCCATCCATATTTGTGTTTAAAGACTTGGCTACATCCTCGCACGTATTTTTGCGAGACGATACTGTCCGCCGCCTCTTTCAGCCCCCTTATAATGGTCCCTATCAAGTTGTTGAACGGGCTTCTGACGGCAAAACTATCACCATTGATGTTAAGGGCAAGACCGTTGTTGTCAGCGTCGACAGACTCAAACCAGCCTATGTCGACAATTCTCCACCTTTGGAGACTTCACCACCGACTTCTCCGATGACTCAGCAACCACCTGACTCTTCCGCAACTCAATTAGCACCATCTTCAACCACAGATCAGCCTAAACAGCCATACACCACAAGGTCTGGCAGACGTGTGCGTTTTAAAAATTTCGACGATTAAGTAATTAAAGTAACCTTAAAATTTCGTCGGGTTATCTTTCTCCGTGGGGGGTGGTGTGGCGACTCTGTCGCAACTTTATTAGAACTGTTATAATTTATAAATAGCAACACTAAAATTGTTACTGTAATGTTGGTGATCTGTCAATTAAGATGGTTATGTTGGCAGCCATTTTTTTCACTTTGGCGTTACAGATTTCAAAGGAATAACAACTATGTAAACATCTTGTGGATTATGTTTAATGTTTGTGATATGAACGTAACTGTTGCGTGGAATGTATTATTGAACACTCAAATAAACTTCGTGGTGTGAACAAATAGTGAAGAAGACTTTTCATTCACCCTTTCACCCCAAATTCTTATTTTATGATGCCAAATCCGAGATCTATATTATACAATCTATGACTATACAAAATTTCATCTATTTATATTCATAAGTTACCGACGCTAGAAGCGCGGACAGACAGACAAACAGACAGACAGACGGACGGACAGAGCGAAACTATAAGGGTTCTTTGAGTATTATGGAACCCTAAAAACGAGCGAGCCTTACAGTAGACGCATATGATGTGTACATGTAACATTTGACATCTCATCTTAGTAATAAGCAATTTTAAAATTATATTCTGAAAAAAATGATAAAATTACTTATGAAAAGATAAAAAAAAAACACAACGCTTAGTACGATTATCTAATTTTTTTCATACGCCATAAAATAATTCGGAAACTTTTCAATGGAAAAGAATACTTAATGAAGTAGTGACAGACATCAACCACAAAATTTAAAAAAGATAATTTATACTGAAATATTTTATTCGAAAATGACGTCCAACTCCACCACAACGTGCTCATTCTTCAATTCAAATGGCGCGCACTTCCCCGACTTCCTGTTACACATTTCCGTCCCATTTCACGAAATCACTCCCACAAATTGCAAGAAAGCGATAGGAAGGATGTTACACATAAAAATATATCAAATCTCAGCTACTTATTTTCATAATTACTCACAGAAGCTCGAACGGCGAATAGACAGAGGGACTATAAGGGTTCCTTGCGGATTACTACGGAACCCTAAAAATGGGTTGCATAGTTTCAATGTCTCGCAAAAGCGCGAAAACGGCTGGGCCTATTTGGCTAACTTTGATCTTTAAATAATTGTGAAGGTTCAGGGAAGGTTTAAACAGTGAGAATAATAATAACAATAATAATATCTATGGACGCTTCACACCACGTCAATCTGGGCCCGTGGTAAGTTCTCGACGAACTTGTGTTATGGGTACCAGACAACGGAAATATATACTTTTATACTATACACATATTTAAGATTTTTATTATATTTTACACAATATATTTAATACACAACCATGACCCAGGAACACAGAAAACTTTTCGTCCTTCGGCGGGATTCGAACCCGCGATCCCCGGCTTGAGCACCAACACGGTCAACCACTGACCCACAGAGGTTGTCTAAATCAAATTTGATCTAATAATAATACTTTGACTATCTATGGCGTTCTAAATTTTACAAACCGACTAGACTGAACATTAAACTCACAGCGAAAATTCTGCTCCTAAATAGATTCTAATAGAAGTTAACGATTTTCGGATTTTTCAATTTGCCTTTGTTAATAGTCCACGTGCACTGCACTATCTTCGATCTACGATCATAAACTCAGCACTTTTCTCGGATTCTCTTCAAAGAACAGACCTCAAAAAACTGAAATAAAACTTATTTTCTAAAAGAGAAGTTTGATTTTGGGCCAGTTCTATGTACACTACATAGGTAAATAGGAAAAAAACATGGGAATATCATAAAAATACGAAAAAATTAATTTGAAGAAGGGTACATGCGTAGAAAAATGATTATTTGAAGAGTTTTTTATTGCGAGAACACTATTTTTAGGACGGCCATGACAGTTGTTTTGACTTGACTTTTGACGTAGTAGACAGTTTTACGAAGAGACGTCGTCTTGAATGTCATACGTCTTTCTTTGTCAAAAGTCATTTCATTGACAAAATGACATTCTTTAGTTAATCTTATCCGCCATGTTTTATTTTACTTTGTGTTGCTCTCCTTGACGAAGTTAATCTGGGGGCACGGCAGTGCCCCCGCCAAGTCGAGCGCGAAGCAAACACTGCCGTACCATCCTTTACTGGAACCATTTCGCCGTATTTTCAGGCCCCTATTTGAGAACTTCTGGATAAGACCAAAACGCAGAAATTTTCGTCATCCAGTAAGCTATAATCACATACTTAAAATCCAAAATTTCAAGTCTGTAGGTCATTTAGTTCCGAAGTTAAGCGAAAGCAAAGTTTCGCATTTATGACACTCACTCACTCACTTATACACTCACTCATGATCATCAAAATAGAACTAGTACTTCCCATAAACTCAGAGAGCTGAAATTTGGTACAGAGTTAGGGTTTAATGGCCACATAAAGGGAAAACTATAAAAACTAGGATAATCGATCTGGGGGCACGGCAGTGCCCCCGCCAAGTCGAGCGCGAAGCAAACACTGCCGTACCATTCTTTACTGGAACCATTTCGCCGCATTTTCAGGCCTCTATTTGAGAACCTCTGGATAAGACCAGAACGTCGATCTGAGGGCACGGCAGTGCCCCCGCCAAGTCGAGCGCGAAGCAAACACTGCCGAACCATTCTTTACTGGAACCATTTCGCCGCATTTTCAGGCCCCTATTTGAGAACCTCTGGATAAGACCAGAACGTCGATCTGGGGGCACTGCAGTGCCCCCGCCAAGTCGAGCGCGAAGCAAACACTGCCGTACCATTATTTACTGGAACCATTTCGCCGCATTTTCAGGCCCCTATTTGAGAACCTCTGGATAAGACCAGAACGTCGATCTGGGGGCACGGCAGTGCCCCCGCCAAGTCGAGCGCGAAGCAAACACTGTCGTACCATTCTTTACTGGAACCATTTCGCCGCATTTTCAGGCCCCTATTTGAGGAGCTCTGGATAAGACCAGAACGCAGAAATTTTCGTCATCTAGTAAGCTATAATCACATACTTAAAATCCAAAATATTAAGTCTGTAGGTCATTTAGTTCCGAAGCTAAGCGAAAGCAAAGTTTTGAATTTATGACACTCACTCAGTCACTCACTCATGATCATCAGAATAGAACTAGTACTTCTCATGAACTCAGAGAGCTGAAATTTGGTACAGAGTTAGGGTTTAATGGCCACATAAAGGGAAAACTATAAAAACTAGGATAATCGAACATCTGGAGTACCTGGTGACCCTGATTAGAAAACACAAGAGCCCAACCAAACTATTAGAGATCGACATACCGCCTTTACAAAAAATATTCAACATGGTGGTGGGCCGCTTCATTTGATGTCAAAAATCGAAGGTCTGAAGTATCTGATGAAGAATCCTCAGCTGGTTTCAGCTGATTAGAGATATGGTAATGCCCCCCTTCTACTATTGGTACATAAAAAAATCGACTGTCATTTCAAAAACCTAGCGAAGTGGGACACATCTTCTAATTTAATCTAGTCCGTAGCATTCCACTGCTGGGCGAATGCCTCCCTTTCTGCTTTTGATACGCATATAAATAAAATTAAAGGAAAACTCTGGATAAGACTAGACTGGCTTTTATACTTATATTTACAAGTTTACAAGAAGAAATAGTCGAACGATTAACTTTATTGTACTCGATCATTACACAAATTAAATAAACAAATTACACTGAAATCTAGTAAAATAAATCAATATGCCCACGTTTCTACAAAAAGAAGTGAAATCCCACCAAAAACATTCTGTAAAAAACTAGCCAAGTCTCGATAGAGCTGCTTGTTTATCTCTAAAAAGTAGTGAAATCTAGACAAAGTCGTGCCAAGTCTAAGGTTCCTTACTGCGATTTCTTTATTATTATAGTTAATGTTGTGTGACTTGGCTATTGAAGGGTACACAATGGTACAAAAGGGGATCCATGACACCATTGCTCCAATACATGTGTTCTACAATCAACAACAGCCTAAAATGAGACACTACTCACTAGCGTCCAATTACCAATACCAGTATGGGCTATTATCTCGCTTAACAAACATAGGTAGTTACAACAGATATACATTACGTGTAAACAAAATTGACTTGTACCCACTTGTAACGTATAAAGAATGTTCAACGGCCAAGTCACACAACATTAACTATAATAATAAAGAAATCGCAGTAAGGAACCTTAGACTTGGCACGACTTTGTCTAGATTTCACTACTTTTTAGAGATAAACAAGCAGCTCTATCGAGACTTGGCTAGTTTTTACAGAATGTTTTTGGTGGGATTTAAATATACATGGAAACGAAGTGAAATTAAACAAAATAAAGAATTGGAAACGGTTACTATATTATGTAGCTATATTTACATATACTGTACATAGGGCTGGCCCAGGCATCATACATTTTTTGAACATCTCTTTTGGCTAAAATTTTAACTATTCCTTTACTCAATCTTCATAATTTTGAAATCGATACCAGCCAACTTGAACGCGAGTTCTATTTTAAATAATATTTTATCAGGATGTTGTTCATTACTTCACGACTTCATTGCTAATAAAATCTTTGAATCATTGAAATAAGCTAATACTTAGTATATTTATGAAATATAGAATTTGATTACGTAATTGAATCCAAAAAGGTTTCATATAAAACGGATTTTATTTACCCAGGAAATCTTTTATAGCAACTATATTATGGATACGAATAAAAAAGGATCACTTACCCCTTGTAAGTTACATTTCGTATGGTATATTGCCTTTTCGATCAAAATAGATGTTTTTTGTTGCTATGTTTGTTTATCAATATAATATTATTGCAAATGGGGCATTTCACGTCAAGCGGACAACCATAAAAAGGTGAGGTCGTGAATTTTGTTTATATTCTGGTCAGTTAAACTTCTAGGTGACGTAGATGTGTACACACAATATTTTTTTCGTATCATACTTTATTGCTGAGTTATGAGCTTTTAAAAATTGACTAAGAGTGAAGTCCGTTATTTTGGATGCTTATTAATTGTATCAATTTATTGGTAACAAAAACTAAAAATTATTGTTTCTTGTAGTAAAAAAGTTTAAATTTTAAATTTTTTTGTCCAATTCTAAATTTGAATTTTTTTGCGTATCGTAAACCGGAAGTGAAAATTTCAAATCGATATTTGACTAACTTCGACCATTTTTAAATTAAATATTTTTAACTTAATTTAAAGCTTTAATTATTATAAACACATATATTTTTTTTGGTACCTCCCCTACATGTAAAGTGGGGATGATATATTTTTTTCGCGTCTACTCCATAGTGTGAGGTATCATTAGAAAGGTCTTTTATAAACATTGAGAGGTATCTAGCCGATTTTTTGATTTAGGTATCCGTTTACGAGATATTTAACTTTAAATTGCTTTTTTTAAAATAGTCCCTTTAAAAGCTGTGTATGTACTATACTATATGCTCTAAGTCTTAAACTATTAGAGATCACTTTAATTTTTTTTTGTGAAGAATTAGTACATTTAAAGCTTTAATCCAAGATTAAAATATTTAAAATTAAAATAGGCGAAGTAACCCAAAAATCTATTTGAAATCTTTACTTCCGGTTTACCATACGAAAAAAAATTCAAATTAAGAATTCGATAAAAAAATTAAAAATTACAACTTTTTAACTATAAGAAACACTACTTATTGTTCTTTATTACAAATTAATTAATGAAAATATTTAGCATCCAAAAATAACGGAGTTATATTATAAAGTTTAGTAAAGATTTGTTTATGTACTCTATATGCTCTAAGTCTTAAACTATTAGAGATCACTTTCTAATTTTTTTTGTGAAGAATTAGTACATTTAAAGCTTTAATTAAAGGGAAAAATATTTAATTTAAAAATTGTCGAAGTTAGTCAAATATCGATTTGAATTTTTCACTTCCGGTTTACTATACGCAAAAAAAATCAAATTTAGGATTCGACAAAAAAATTTAAACTTTTTAACTACAAGAAACAATAATTTTTAGTTTTTGTTACCAATAAATTGATACAATTAATAAGCATTCAAAAATAACGGACTTCACTCTTAGTCAATTTTTAAAAGCTCATAACTCAGCAATAAAGTATGACACGAAAAAAATATTGTGTGTATAAAATGTAGATGTGCTACGTCACTTAGAAGTATAATTGACCAGAATATAAACAAAATTCACGACCTCACCTTTTTTTGGTTGTCCGCTTGACGTAAAATGCCCCAAATGACAAGTTTGCAAGTTTGCATTGTGTAATGTTTTTCTTGCTAACATATTATGTTACTGCTACTAATTTTCTTTTAAGCTACATAGATGTTGCCCGCTACTTCATGTGCAACCTAAAGGAAATCCCGCGGTAACCGTACACGTAAAAAAGTAGAGCTCTATTTTTATATTTAACACGAATATTGGTAAAGAGAACCAAATAAAAGTGTTGTTATAATTGAAATAAGTCTCCGCTAGCTAGAGTTCACAAATTTAAATACCTGGGTCATTGGGTAATGGACAATCTTGTTGACGATGTAGATATTGAGAGGGAGCGAAGAGCGTTGGCCGTACGTGGGAACATGGTAGCTCGTAGATTTGCAAGGTGCACTGCAGAGGTAAAAGTGGCTATTATTTAAGGCTTACTGTCAGTCCTTTTACACCTGCAATCTATGGACATCCTATACCCAACGTGCGATCAATGCTTTTCGAGTATAATATAATAATGTTTTAGAATGTTGTTAGGACTACCAAGGTACTGCAGTACCATGTTTGCAGAAATGCGCACCGATGGCTTTAATGCCATAATAAGAAAAAGGGTGGCGTCGTTGATGCAACGTGCCAGAAGTAGTAATATCATTCTAAGGGTTTTAATGGATACTCTAGACCAGTGTTTTTCAACCTGTGGGTCGCGACCCCCCAGGGGGTTTACAGGAGTCGCCGGAGGTCGCGAGAACTTTAGTAAAATAAACAATAAAGATTAAAAATATTGATTTATTAAGTAAGAGAATTTTAACAAAAGGATATACTCATAAATCGATCATTGATATCATCGATGTATGTAATATTGTAAAATAATGTGTTTCACGTACTATATTATGTACTTATATCCGAATACTAATTATGGAGACGCATAAAAACGTCGTATGGAATGATTAACATAAAACAATGTAATTAAACTCTTAAATTTTATGTATTTATTCTTATAAATTGTCAATTTTGCATTAAAGTACTTCGTAAAATTTTAAAATATTCGGTAGGTCTGAGAATCGGTCATAATCTATTTTTATTTATGGCAAAACAACATTTACCGGGTCAGCTAGTTATATAATAAGGGCATTATAAGTAAAAAAGCATAATTCGACGAAAACTTGTAACGGTACGTTACATGACTTGCGTTTTTTAGACATAGTTTATTAAAAAAATATAACATAATAGAACTATATCTTTTTTTTTTCATTAATAAAAAATAAATAAAAAATAATAATATTATAATTAAGAAGATTGTTAGCGACTGTACTCGCAGAGTCGAACAATAGATGAGGGCGTATACCGACTCGAGCGCCTCTTCGCCTGTCGCGTCATCATTCGGCCCTAGACTGCGAGCTGGTCACTACGCATTCCTTCGCTGCCGATATTTTAATTCTATTTTTTTGTAATCTTTATAAGTACTTTTCTTTTGTTTAATATTTAGCAAATACAAATTTGCTACTTATCTAAACGTTCCAACAGTTTAAGCTGGACAAGTCCCCGTGTTAGGGTAAGTTTATTGGCACACAATATTTTGCTTTAAAAACTATAGTTTTCGTATTTAATTATTGTGAACAGTTTTTTATTTTGTTTTAGTTCCTAATTAGATAACTCTTAAAAAAGTAATTGATGCAGAATTTGTAAAATCTAAAGATATAATATTTTTTTACCTACCGACATTACATATTATCTTAGTTTAAAACATTCCTTTGTTCTGCTTCACAAAACTTTATTGATACATTTGTTTGTTGTATTCGATAGTTATTTGCTTTAATTAATTGTATTTTTTTGTAAATAAATGTTTCCTGACGGCCCACCACGACAATACCGCTACCGCTGTAGGTAGTAGGCGCTCTTCTCGGGCATCGTGGTTGGGCCGCCAGACAGTTGTGGACAATGGACTAAGGTGGAGACCGTATCAATTCCAGGGTTTCCTGCTACCGTTGGTCTTCTGGTTTGACTTGGCTGTGGAACAAAGCGGAGCATAAGCGTCAAGTGTGATTCACAATCTTCGACGCCATCCGACGTCATTGCCTTGCTGTCTCCGTCCGGGTGGAAGCAGAGTCCCTCCAGCATCCTAGCTGTTGTCATCTTCTCCCCCTTCCACGGTTGTACCAGAATAGTAGCCCTACATTCCTAAGTGACAAGATCAAGTAGGCTCTTTACCACGTCCCTATAAATTTTGTGTCTCACCTACCGGGCATATCATTGTAATTTAACTGAATATATATAAATTCACTGTACACCGTAATTTTATTACCTTTAAATAACGGTAGGTGTCACACTGGCGCCCACAAACGTGGTTAACTTGCATTTTGTCACTTGGAAGTGGTAGCGGATTGTTAGTGTCTCGTTTTCGTTTTTGTATCAAATTTTGTTAAATTGTTTGTCAATTGTGTGTTAAATGTGAAAATTGTCGTCGTGTGTCTTGTCTGTGCTTGTCCTCTGTGTTTTTGTGATTACAAATAAGTTATAAATATTGTTTTAATTCCTTTCTCAATGTATGCTTAGGGTCTGTATCTTTAAACAAAGAATAAGTATATTTTTTTCAATTATCTTTTTATTAGTCTTGTATTTGTACAACATTTCGTTTCATGTTACTTATATTATAGTTTATAAAGGTACAGTCATTAACCTAATTAAGTTATTATATAGTCCTGTTACTTAGTTTTTTTTAAAGCTTAGGATAAATTTAAACTTACGTAGTATTTATTACTATTTTTGTATTGTTTGTGTGCTCTTAAAATTTACCCTAAGTTCACATATAACAATGGCTTATCCAATTAAGTACCTATCATTACAAAAACCCGAATTAGAGTATGAGGTGGCGATTAGAGGCGAAACACCAGGCAGTACGGTTGCCGAGCTTAGGAAACAGATTCCAAAATTAGTACAAATTTTTCCAGCTGAGGACATAGCCTCTTCTCACCTTGACCCAGTAGAGGATCTTCTGTCCGTAACAGAAATATTAAATAAAGTTAGTTGCACTCTCGAGACAGGCTCGTGTGACAAAGGAACGCTTTCGCGTACAGAAAATATTCTACATCACGTTTATCATAGGATACATAGAATAGACCCAAGTGACGCAAAAGATACATACGCGTCTTGCGTTGTTCTTTATAGAAGCTGTTATGAATCTTACCTTAAGAGCCTAAATAAATTAATAGATCCACTTAAGGTAGAATCGACTGACTCTGCTACTGCATATTCTGGTAGTCAGCCTTCAATTAACGTCGCAGTCACTTGTGACAAAAGTATTACTTCTGAGCTAGGTAAAATTAAATTTGATGGCAAGTCGTGCGTTCGGTCTTTTATTCAGCGAGTTAGTGAATTTAGTGAGGCTCGAAACATATCTGACTCAAAATTAATTTCATTTGGTACCGAAATATTTACAGAGGACGCTTTACATTGGTTTCGAAGTATAAGGGACCAGGTATCATCTTGGGACGATCTGGTTATCCTTTTAAAACAAGATTTCGATAAGCCTGATTATGACTATCGCCTATTATCTGAGATCCGTGCTAGAACTCAGGGCGAGACGGAAAATATAACAATCTATTTATCGATTCTCTCAGGAATGTTTTCAAGGCTTTCAAAACCGCTGTTGCAGGAGGACAAGCTCGAGATTGTTTTGCACAATATATGCCCTTGTTATGCAAGCACTCTAGCTTCCGCAACTGACATTCGGGATATCGATCAGGTGAGAACCTTGTGCAGGAATTATGAAACCGTGCAGTCTCGTCTTGCCCACTTTCGAGAACCATTAGCACCAACTTCTGATACCTTAGCACCAGAATTTGCATACAAACATCTAAAACTTAAATCTACTTATGATTATAAAACTCCCACTAATAATAAACAAAATTTTAACACTAACGAAAAATATTTACATAGTATTACAAAAAGCACATGTCAAACTAACAAAAGTATGCCATACTGTCCTAGGTGTCGTAATAATACACACAATTTGAGACAGTGCACTAACACTCACAAGGGAGTTAAGAAGTCGGATTGCCCTAATTGCACTAATATTCAGAATACAAAAAACTAATTAGGCAGAATTGTGGCAATTCTACACTGAAGAATAATATTATCCGAACTAGTAAGCAAGAGTGGAATAACTGGGTTAAGTCTGTTCGTTTATTTTTCAGTGGATACAAGGTTGCTACAATTCTGCACACTAAACCTACTAATGACACAAGACCTTACGTCAATATCAAAATTAATAATATGACAGCTTCAGGCCTAGACTCGGGATCAGCTGTTACCATTCTAGGCAACAATGCTCATACCGCTTTAGTTAGTCGTGGTTTGGAGTTGTGTACCGATGATTTAGTAACAATCGTGGCAGCTGGTGGACAGAACCTGCGCAGTTTAGGTTACATAAATTTGCCCGTCCATTTTGATAGCCAGTTCCACATTATTAAGACACATGTAGTTCCAGAAGTCCAATCATCGCTGATTTTAGGGATTGAATTCTGGCGCGCTTTCAAAGTTTGTCCGAAATATTTGGGCTCTCTGAATGTAACTAACGCCCCTCTAGCTGACTTACATACGGATAGTTCAAAAAACTTTATACAGTCATACGACAATTTAGATAACTCTCAGAAGGCTATTGCTGACGACATTATACAAAAATTTAAGGAAATATCATTTGAACGTGTAGGATTGGGTCGTACGCACTTAATTACTCACCACATTGACACTGGCGACTCACCTCCTGTAAGGCAACGCTATTATAGGCTTTCGCCTGTTAAACAGAAAATTTTAACCGAACAGGTAGATGAAATGCTGCAGCTTGATGTGGTGGAACCTTGCGAAAGTGCATGGCAATCCCCAGTTCTACTAGTTACAAAGAAGAACGGTCAGCCCCGTTTTTGTTTGGACAGCAGGAAACTAAACTCTGTCACAAAACGGGATGCGTATAACTTGCCTTACATATCCGAAATCTTAGATAATTTACGTGACGCTAGGTATCTAAGTAGCATAGATTTATCGAAGGCGTTTTGGCAAATACCAATAGCTCCTGAGGATAGGGATAAGACGGCATTTTACGTCCCGGGCCGAGGTACGTTGCGTTTTAAAACTACTCCGTTTGGATTGACTAACGCGCCGTCCACGCAACAACGATTAGTGGACCGACTATTTGGAAATATGGACCACCAGGCCTTTGCGTATCTCGACGACATTGTCCTAATAAGTCGTACATTTGAAGAGCACGTATCTCTTCTTCAACGCGTCTTTGAGAAGCTACGTCAAGCCAACCTAACAGTCAATCTGGAAAAATGTGAATTCTTTCGAAGTCAGCTTAAATATCTAGGATATGTGGTTGATGCGAATGGTTTGCGGACTGACCCTGACAAAGTAGCGGCTATATTAAATTATCCAACGCCTACGTGCCGCAAGGACCTAAAACGTTTTCTAGGTACGGCAACTTGGTACCGCAGGTTTGTCCCAAATTTTAGCACGATCGCTGGACCGCTCAATAAGCTGACTTCCAATAAAAAGTCTGCACCTCCTTTCCAGTGGACTGAGGAAGCTGACGTAGCATTTAAGATACTCAAAGAATGCTTGGTCTCGGCACCTATTCTTTCCTGTCCCAATTATGATCTTCCATTTGAAGTGCATACAGATGCTAGTAACTATGGGGTCGGTGCAATGCTAACTCAAACTATAGATGGAAAGGAGCACCCCATAGCTTACATGAGTAGATCCATAACTGGGCCAGAAAAGAATTATAGCATCACTGAACGTGAGACTTTGGCTGTTCTCGTTGCCTTGGAACATTGGCGTTGCTATCTAGAGAATGGTCAAACTCACACAGTTTACACAGACCATAGCGCGCTTAAGTGGTTTCTGTCCTTGGATAACCCATCTGGTAGGCTCGCTCGCTGGGGGGTTCGGCTCTCATCCTTTAACTTCGTTTTGAAGCACCGACGTGGTGTGGATAATGTTATTCCCGACGCTTTATCCAGAGCTGTCCCCGTTTCAGCTTTGACTTTTGCCAATTCCATCGCGACTACTAGTGATGATTGGTACAAAAATATAATGGCTGCCTCGTGAAACCAGAGAACTTTCCAAATTTCCAAATTAAAAATAATACGCTCTTTCGGCTAAGTAAGAATAAACACCAGCTTACGGATGAGTTCTCATGGAAAGAAGTGGTTCCATTAGAATTGCGCGATAAAATTATCTCCGAAAACCATAGTGAACCTACAGCAGGTCACATGGGCATATTTAAAACATATAAGCGTGTTGCACTTAGGTACTATTGGCCCAATATGCACAACGACATATCGCAATTTGTGAGCTCTTGCTCCATTTGCCTTGCTTACAAACCCCAAAATCATGCAACACTTGGAGAAATGGGACGTCCAAAGCAGTGTTGTCGTCCTTTTCAGATGATTTCGATAGATTTGATGGGTTCCCTTCCTGTAACACGCAAGCAGAATAGTTATATTCTAGTAGTTACGTGCTGTTTCTCCAAGTTTTGTCAGATTTTCCCCATAAAGAGAGCCACGTCAGACATTATTGTCAAATTACTTGAGGAGCAAGTATTTCTTGTACACGGTGTCCCTCAAAGTATTTTTATGGACAATGGTTCTCAGTTTATTAGCGAGCAAACTAAATCCTTGTTCGAAAAGTACAAAATTCCGAATGTGTTTTTACGCCTAAATATACGCCCCAGGTAAATACAGTGGAGCGTTATAATAAAACAATTATAACTTGTCTTTCCACGTTCGTTGAAGGCGATCATAGAACTTGGGACTTATTTATTTCGAAGGTACAGTTTGCGATAAATAATTCCGTGAACGAAGCAACTGGTTTCTCACCATCGTTCCTTGTATTCGGCAGAGAATTGGTGTTATGTGGCACTCATTACACTGACACTGAGTTAGGTAAGGAGGTTTTGTTTTTGCCTCGCGAGGAATATGTGGAGAATCGTAACATCTCAGTTCCATTTTTGATAAGGTCCAAAAATCCTTGTATCATGCACATGTGAAAAACACATCCCATTATAACTTGCGGAGGAAGGTTTTCGAGTTTGAAGTAGGTGATGTTGTGTATAAGCGAGCATATGTACTTAGTGATAAAGATAAGTACTTCAGTAGGAAATTAGCTCCTAAATTTATCAAATGTCGCGTAACTAAAAGCTGTCCCCGCTCGTTTATGTCTTAGAAAACATGTCTGGTAAAGATTTAGGTATTTGGCATATTAAAGATTTAAAAATTGTTGGCCATAACACTTAATTTTCTTTTAATGTAATTTTGCCTGGTCTAAGTGAGTCGCTTGCCTGCTTCTTTCAAGTTCGGATTTTGTCATAAGGCATAGGACAAAATCCTTGCGGGGCGAGGCGGGTAATGTAACGGTACGTTACATGACTTGCGTTTTTTAGACATAGTTTATTAAAAAAATATAACATAATAGAACTATATATTTTTTTCATTAATAAAAAATAAATAAAAAATAATAATATTATAATTAAGAAGATTGTTAGCGACTGTACTCGCAGAGTCGAACAATAGATGAGGGCGTATACCGACTCGAGCGCCGCTTCGCCTGTCGCGTCATCATTCGGCCCTAGACTGCGAGCTGGTCACTACGCATTCCTTCGCGTCGCTGCCGATATTTTAATTCTATTTTTTTGTAATCTTTATAAGTACTTTTCTTTTGTTTAATATTTAGCAAATACAAATTTGCTACTTATCTAAACGTTCCAACAGTTTAAGCTGGACAAGTCCCCGTGTTAGGGTAAGTTTATTGGCACACAATATTTTGCTTTAAAAACTATAGTTTTCGTATTTAATTATTGTGAACAGTTTTTTATTTTGTTTTAGTTCGTAATTAGATAACTCTTAAATAAGTAATTGATGTAGAATTTGTAAAATCTAAAGATATAATATTTTTTTTACCTACCGACATTACATATTATCTTAGTTTAAAACATTCCTTTGTTCTGCTTCACAAAACTTTATTGATACATTTGTTTGTTGTATTCGATAGTTATTTGCTATAATTAATTGTATTTTTTTGTAAATAAATGTTTCCTGACGGCCCACCACGACAATACCGCTACCGCTGTAGGTAGTAGGCGCTCTTCTCGGGCATCGTGGTTGGGCCGCCAGACAGTTGTGGGCAATGGACTAAGGTGGAGACCGTATCTATTCCAGGGTTTCCTGCTACCGTTGGTCTTCTGGTTTGACTTGGCTGTGGAAGAAAACGGAGCACAAGCGTCAAGTGTGATTCACAATCTTCGACGCCATTCGACGTCATTGCCTTGCTGTCTCCGTCCGGGTGGAAGCAGAGTCCCTCCAGCATCCTAGCTGTTGTCATCTTCTCCCCCTTCCACGGTTGTACCAGGAGAGTAGCCCTACATTCCTAAGTGACAAGATCAAGTAGGCTCTTTACCACGTCCCTATAAATTTTGTGTCTCACCTACCGGGCATATCATTGTAATTTAACTGAATATATATAAATTCACTGTACACCGTAATTTTATTACCTTTAAATAACGGTAGGTGTCACAAACTATATATACGAATAATTTTACATGATGATTATCCATTGATGTATGTATTGGAAAACGTATTGTAACATTTTTGATTTAATCGGTTTTGTGAAATGTGGATTTCAGAATTCACTAGTTATTTCTTATTTTGAGAGAACGGTTCAATTTATTGTTTTCTTGGATAAAAGATTAATGATCTTATCGACTTGACTTTATCACAGTACATTTAAGACCAATCAGCCACTCTGAATTTATTTCGATGTTAACCCCGGTTGGACGTTTTCTGAAAACTATACAGCTGAAAAAATAGAAGCTGGTAGACAATTACAGTATTAGTGATCGCGCTAGCTGTCAATGCCCGGGTTATAATAATATAATATCTCCCACACTGACTTCAGTGACGGTGAACGGTTTCGTTGAAATTAGCCCAGCTACGCAGTTATTTTGTAGTGCCCAAGTGTGTGCGCCGTACACAAGCGCACTTTTTCTTACTTTACATTTATAGCTCAGTGGGATGGATGACCGACACGTCAAGAGTTCAGAGGGTCAAATCTGCTAAATAAAATATGGAATAATACAATTATAATCAAGTCGCGATATGTATAAACTGCCAAACGGTTTTCCCGTAAAGTTAAACCAGCGTAAAACGCGCTCTGATTGGTCGAAACTTCACAAAATCAGTTTACTATAACATGTCGCTACACTTATAATACAATCCCACCAAAAACATTTTCATACAAAGTCTTGCCAAGACGGTACCATATAACTCGCACTGTCAAAAAGCTATTAGATCTCATCTCATCTCTATCAGAGTTAGAAGTTTGGTAGAGTCAGAAGCTTGGTTTACATGAGACACAATTACATGAAAATGTTTTTGGTGGGAATTCACTTCTTTTTGAAAGATAATTTTCAGACCTCTTCTTACGTAGGTAAGTCTTTTGCAAATTTTCATCCCCTTGTTAAAGGGTTTGGAGGATAAAAGTTCCAAGTTAGTCCATTTTTATGTTAGTTGTGTGCTAAAACTAGCGTACATTCCAAATTTCTGTTTTCTATGATTAAATATCAATAAAATCTTAATTATAAGACCTATATAATCAAAACTTTACATGTTTCATTAGTCCGCTACTAGGAAATAGAGGCATGTGGACAGGCCAGTCACCCTAAATAAGTCATTTATAGCGCCTAATGTGTACGGCTGTTGCTAGTCGTCCGATTAACGGACGAATAATATTTATTTAATCGTCCGATAACCGGACGATTAATATATCTTATTCATCCGGTTATCGGACGACTAGACACTTCGAATGTGTACTGGCAGCTGTTCGTCTACATAAAATATTTTATTAAAATTAAATGTTGAGATTTGACTTGTACTCGTAATTTGTTACAGCGATGAATACCTACACATTTTCCATTTTTACAAGAAAACTAAAACTGATTCGAAATTACGACAATCGGATAGAACTGTGATAAAGGAAATGGCTGTATAGAAGATTAGAGTAGTGAATGTATGAATTATTTTCGCCTTACACACGCTCGCGAAACAACTCTGGTTTATTATCCTAATTTAAATGCATTTCCGTATTTCGCTTTGTTTCGAGTGTGAGTGAAATTGCTAGAGCTAAACCACTTTAAAGAAGTGTGTTAAGGTTGTAATCGTGTCGAGAAAAGTGTGTGATTCTGACATTAATTTTGTAATCTTTTTTAGGATTCCGTAATACATAAGGAACACTTATAGTTTCACTCTGTCCGTCCGTCTGTCTGTGTGTCTGTCCGCGCCTCTAGCTTCTGTAATTATGAATATAAATAAATGCAATTTGGTATAGTTTTAGATTGTATATGGATCTCAGTTTTAGCATCATAAAATAATAATAATTTTATATTTTAGGAGTGGCTCCCCATACATGTGAAGTGGAGATGAAAAATATTTTTCATTGTACTACATCAACGTATGGGATATCGTTGAATAGGTATTTTAAAATAAAGGTAAGGTTTCATACATGACTTTTTACACAGTCAACCATTTACGAGTAGTCGGCCTCCAAAGTAGTTTATAAGTTAGTCCCCCCTGGCATTTCTAAACTATGAGACTTTAGAAACTGTCTGCAATTTTCTATTATTTAACATGTTGAATCGTGCTTAAAATCCTAAATCGTAAGATTTCAGTTACCCAGTCATCGGTTTACAAAGGTAGTGAGGCCACAATGTGCCATGTTAAGTTTGACATTGCAACAAGCGTTGCTAGTACCTATAGATTTATCAAAGCAATTCTTTTGTCGCTTCCTCGGAAATACAATATGGATATAAGCACACCGCCCCCAGCCATTGTAAATATTTACAGCCCTTCCAAGCAAACAAATAATCGCCACTTTCGGAAATTAAAGCCCGTAGCCAAACGCTCTGAAAGGAATTTACTGGGCCAATAATAATAAATAATAACAATGGAATAAAAGAATCTGCTTTTCAACACAGCTAAGTTCTTGTAACGATAAAGATTTTCAGTGGTTTCTCTCTTAGATATGGTAAAAATGGTATGAATTATACTTTAGAAGATTTTATTTGTTAGAAAATTTTATTTTATGAGAATTTATACTAATATTTTTAAAACGTGTAGTACCCCAAGCAGGAACATTTTGCGGTATCGTTACGTGTACGTAAGCTATGTTAGTTATGTCGTCATTCGTCACTTATATTGGAATTTGGAAACTAATTGACGTAATTTTGAAATTATTATTTCTTGAGTATTCGTTTTGTTCCTACAAATTGTCTACGTATTGAGTACATATTATTATGTATGTCTGTTTAAAGTAGATTTGAATTAACATTAAAACATGCGGACACAAAAGATAAAAAACATTCATTCACATCTGCAACCTCATAACATGTAAATCCTCTAGAGTAAATTACGTGATTTTCCACAGCAAAAACAAAGCACCAAATGAAGTGGCAGTCATGAATAGAAATCTACTTTTGAATTTACAAAGGGGAAATTTTTAAAACGCATGCATATTCATTTGGAATGTGATCTGTTAGATGTTCTATGTGTCATTCTAGTGCCTTGAGGGATACCGTAAAATCTTCAACGGCTAAAATAGGAGAGTATCGTGAACGAACGTGACTGGACGGTATCAAACAAAGATCACACAGGAGACAGATATATGGCATGTTGGTTCAAAGTGTTAACATATTATTATGGATTAGCTTGAAATTCAAATATCATATTAATCGTAGCAACTGGATAAAGATAGACAACTTTTTACTAATAAAGTTGATTATTTGTAGTTTTGTACTAACATAAACATCGTAAAATCGATACTTCTCTTTTTTCGCTTCGATGCTAATGATAATAGCTTTAGAAAACGACAGTTTAAACTCAATAATTGTGCAGTTTAATGCACAAAAATTTTGTTTCGATACGGTCATAACGGATTATTAAGATAGGGTAGTGAAAGTTACCATCGAATAATAATATTTTTTTTATAAAAGACATAAAGGTTAAAAAATATCAACTACTTAGTTACAAGCCGTATCTATGCTTTTATGATCTCTGGGGAAAACACTTCCAAATAATATAAAGCCAGACTCATCTCAAGAACAGCGTTTACTTTTCAAAACAGCCCAATGGAGTTGAAACATTTAATTTCAAAAATGTTTAAAAGCTTATCTATTCTCTTGTTTATTTGTTTGTTTGCATCGAATAGGCTCCGAAACTACTGGACCGATTTTGATGAAATTTGGCACATATATAGAATAGACCACGGGGAAGGATATAGGCTACATTTACGGTTCCACGAGAATTTCTTTTGTCGCGCACGAAGTCACGCGCAACTTCTAGTTGTTTATAAAATAACAGAAAAACCAACGAAATACTGCAGACCATTAACGTGGAATTTATGCTAATAACAATCCGCGTAAGAGCAACCTGTAAAAACCGCGTATTTGCTTTTTGACGATTTTACAGGAGGAAGAAAAAACCTTAATTTCTCAGCGATTTCAATTCTTATTATCGACTGAACTTAACCGCTAGTTCTTTACAACTTTCTTTATTGGAAAATATTAAATAATGTAAATTTACTCGTAGTTGGATTAGATTTTGTGTAAAGTCACTTACGCGGTTTTGTTTTACCTGATTATAAAATAAGTAGACTTTTATTGAAGGTACGCGGTTTTGAAATAAAACAATTTAGTAAAGGGCTGTATTCTAAAATAATATAATGTAAGAAATTAATTATATTATTTTAATACTTACATTATATTATTTTAATCTAAAATAATATAATGTAAGAAAAATATTATGTATTTACTATCGAAATCTATTTTTGACTTATATAAATGATTTTCCTGAAACAATTGACAAACCAATGACACTCTTTGCTGACGACAGCACCATAACAATAGCTTGTGACAATTTAAATAATTATGAAAATGACATGAATGAAACCTTGACATCTATAATATTATGGCTTGACAATAATAATTTAAAAATCAATTTAAATAAAACATTTGTTATGCAATTTTCTCAAAGAAAATCCCCACCAGAAATCTATGTGCACTATAATAATATTGAAATTCAACATATTGACAATTATAAATTTCTAGGTTTGATAATTGATAATAAACTTAATTGGAAAGCTCACGTTGAACAACTAAGTAAAAAGATTAGCAGTTGTTCCTTTGCACTACTCAAGTTAAACTCCATAATGAACACAGATGGAGTCCTATCTGCTTACCATGGTATGGTTGGATCACTTTTGCGATACGGAATAATTTTCTGGGGGAACTCAACAGACAAAGAAATGATCTTCAAAATGCAAAAAAGATGTATCCGGGCAATGTTTAGTTTGCGAGTGACTGATAGCTGCAAACCATATTTTGTTAAATATAAGATTCTATCACTTCCATCATTATACATATTGGAAATAGTATTGTTTGTACATAAAAACCAAGAACTATTTCCTAAGATTTCTGACATTGTAAATAGAAACAGGCGTGATAATAATAAAGTTTACACTAGCAGCTATAAAACAACACTTATGTGTAAAAGTGTACTTGGAATGGCGTCCAAAATATATAACAGACTACCAACATCAATATGAGAACATAATCATAATATACTATCCTTCAAAAAAGCTGTTAATGAACTTTTATTAAATAAATGTTATTACAGTCTCACAGAATACTTGAATGATAATAATTAAATTGACATTTATTTATTTATTTTTTAATTAATTTATTTTTTAATTGATTTGAATATATTTCTTTATTATTTCCTTGACATGAATTGTATCTATTATTATCTATTATTGTGACATTAATTTATTTCCTCCCGTTGATGTAACAACCTCCACCTCCTGTAAGGGTGCTGAATACCTATCGACTTATAAAAATCAAAGAATATTATTATTATATTTGCATGCTATAAATGTACTAGCGAATTGTGATGGTACCTATAACTGTGATTTTGTCATCTCTACACCCACATTTCTTGCAAATAAAGATTATTATGATTATGATTATTATGAAATCAGAGTTAACAAAAGGATATTACCTAGGTATTCATAATTTTTAACAGCTAGATCTTATTACAAGGGTTCAGACTTCTTATGCAAGAGATCAAAATAATTATCTAAAATTAAAAATAGTAACTATTATATAGGTAGGTACATACATTATACATACCTAATGAAGAAAATAAACATATTTTTATAAGAATAAAAAACTTGGAATAACAAATAAACCTTCTCCTAAGTTTTTCCATGATAATCACAAAACCTTCATCACAAAGTCTTGTGTCAGGTACTTAAATGTTTTATAAACAAATAACAATCTTAACAACAATAACCTGTTTGGTACTTACTCTTAAATTCTAATTAAATTCTATTCATCACAGTATTTTATAGTCAAAATAGTAACTTAAAATTATTTAAAAGGTAAATTATCGTAAAAAGTATGGCAGTCTTTAGGTATGACATTCTTAATTCCTGTAGGTCATACTTTGTCTTGGAAATTGGTTGCCTAGATTCATAAAGCGAAGGCGTACTATTAATTAAAGTCGTAATCTTCCTTGGTCTTGTAGGCAATGGGACAAAATCATCTGAAAACTGGAGTTTATATTCTATGGTGCCATTTGGATTATATCTCAGTGCTTTTATATCAGTAACACAATGATCACCCGCTCCTCGGCCAGGTCTTATTGATTCATAAATCAGGTAATCTTTATGACTAAAGTTTTTAAAAAACGTATAATCAGGTGTAATAACTTCTTAAGGACTTGGTACTTTTCTGGCTTCCTTTGTTACTGTGGCATATTGTGAGGGTAAAAATATTTCTTGATTTTTCAATTTCCCCTCAATCACCGAGTGGACTGAATTAACTTCCATCTGCGTGTGACCTTTCTCCAAGTACCTACTTCTGAGTTGTTACTACGTTCCTAGCCATAGCTAAGTGCAATGAACGCATTTGATACAATATTATTTCTATTCTGTGCTGTGCAGCCATCTGTAAATATAACAACATCCTTGCAATCATTATCCAGTAACTTAGTTATATAGTCTACGAAAAAAGACGCGTAGGTAGTGGCTTTTAAGTCGCAAGCAGTCTCATCGAACCAGTAACACGTGACTCCATTATTGCCAAGATTGTACACTGAAAAGTTATGCACGGCGAGTTTTGTTTTAAAATAAAGTGCACTGGCATTGAGGAATGGACATAGTTTGACTGCCTGAAGATCAGCTGTTAATGCATGTATGATTCCTTTTTGTGCCAATTCTTTGTCAGAATGTTTTTCAGCTCTAGCTAAGTATTTTCGTTCCAGATGTTTGGCATACTGTTCATCTGATAAATTACCAACTTTGTGAGCACAGCACTGGTCGCAAGCATCTTTTTTTGGTTGAAATAACCCAATATTCTCCTCTAATAAAACGCTTTCAAATACTTTTCTGGATGTCACAGGTTTATTTTCTGAAACAGAGTAGTCGACATACAGACGATACAATTGTGATTTTGATTGTATAATGGGTTCTAAGTACAACTTTGAAGTAGATCGTCTGCAGTAATGGGACGGTAGTTTCGGTAGTGCAGTTAAATATCTTTTAGCTAATTCTTTTTTGGATATTTTTTGTATGACTTCTGTTGTTATAGGTTTATTATTTATCCCATCTCCAAGCCAAAGCGAACTGTCCATTCTTTTATACCTAATGTCTCCAAAAACGTTTTCAGGCAAACTCTTTCTTTTTTATCATTAACTTTTAGATAGTACATTTTAGTATCACTTCGTCTTGAATTTGAGCCCCTGGTTTTTCTAGATGTAGATTTTTTATCCACCATTGAAGATATGTACATTTTTTTTCTTGCCAAGTCATCTTCCAGTGGTTATTAAATATTTCAGATCGATTTTCTTCTGTTAATTTTGAACAATACATAGCTTTACCACTGAAGCATTTTGTTGACATACATATTGGACCCATTATTCTTGCTGGCTTAGGATCGTTCTGAACAAATTTTATGCCCTCTTTTTTAAATCCAATGTACTCTTTTCCCATCATTATTTGTCTCTTATTTTTAATTCTCTTCCAATTATTTTTATCTCCTTTGCGTTTTTTAATATTTTTATCATTTTCTTCTATTTTCCTTTCGGGAAACCACTCTATACATTCTGGCGATAATGGCTTTAAATTTGTAATGTTTGATAAGTTGACAAAAGAATGATCATCAGACGTAAAATCAATGTTATTATTGTGATTTTCTGCCACATCATTGGATTTAATCCGTGTAGGAATATTATAATCTTCATTTTGCATCGATTCTGGAGGGTCCAAAATCGTCGTAAGTGTTGTAAACTCGGATGTTGAATTCTTAGACAAAGGTATCTCTGGTGTTAAATTTTGATTCTCAAGCAAAGGTTGTATTACTATTTGATTTTGATAGTTAACTCTATTTAATATTTCTCTCTTCTTCTGTAATAATATTTTTCACCTTTCAAATAGATCGCGCAAAGTTACGACGTTTTCATTAAAATCCGCATTTTCAAAAATAAAGTTATCTTGGTCCTCCATCATTTGGGTACTTACTTGAGAATGCAAGGATTTATCTATAAATAAGAAATTTACAATTATTAGTTTCAGTAAAGTGCAATACCGCGTAACTTAAACAAATCAAATAAATTAGGCAATATCAAAACCGCGTAAATACTTGTTAGGGGTTATATTAGCCAGAACCATAAAATTAAAACAAAATATCATGTAATTTGAATATTCTAGCATAAACACATTACAAATGAAAAGTAATAAACAATTAAAACATACTTACATGGTGGTTAATCACGGTAAAATAATCACTTTCAGGAGCACCAACTAATATAGCGTTACATTTCTCTCACGGCCGTAGTAAATACGCGCACTTGCTTCCAACTTCAGGCCTCATACTGTTCCGCGGTATTGTTTTAATTGCAAAAACTGACGTTTCTCATTGGATAATTCAAATCAGGTGAAGTCTAGTATAAGCCAAAAGGCGTTTAGAATCGGCTAGCACGATATTTTAATTTTGCGCGTTTTGCTGTTACGCGGTATTTACAAACTGCTATTACGCGGTATCGTACGCGCAGCGACGATATATTTTGCTAGCTGTTTCTATATTGTACGTCATGTAGATATATTAGTAGCTAAAATACTGTTTACTAACTTCATTAGTTTGGTAGAGTTCTATTTTTAGGTTCAGTACCCAAAGGGTAAAAACTGGACTCTTACTATGACACCGCTGTCCATCTGTCTGTCTGTTTACCTGTCTGCTTAAATTTTCATAGATTATGTATTCCTGTTGCCGCTATAACAACAAATAGGTATAAAAAACAGAAAAAGCAAATATTTTAGCGCGGCTCTCATACAAAAAACGTGATTTTTTACCGTTTGGTGCGGAATCCTTGTGGCACGAGTCCGACTAGCACTTGGCCGATTTTTAATGTCTTATAGTTGTTACTTATAATTAGCTATACATAATATCTTATACTCTAAACGAGACAATCTTGTATATTATATGTAATCGTAATCTCGGCAAAGGCTGCAAGTATTTACATATTATTTTGTATTTTGGGGAGCGGCGGGTCGGTCTAGCTAGGTTTTATCCCTGGAAAACTGTGCATTTTTAAGTTATATATATTTTTTCTTTCGTTATCCAACAATGTCAATAATTTCGACTCTATAATGTCAGTCCGATTGACAAATTGGTTACTTATTGCGTTGTTCGAAAATTCGGAATGTGGTGGGTTCTAACCCCACCTCTACTAGAACTCTGAGCAAGGCTCGGTTACCCAGGTACTTATGATTAAACAAGAATTACTATTTTGACTTATTAACTTAAGTTTTATTAATTTGATTGCAGACTTAAAAATATTATTTTTACAAACTATAAAATTTCTTTTCTACATTAATAAAACGAATGTCGAAGCCCAAATTTCACTAACGTATTAAAAGGAAGTTTAACACTGAGCTTCGGTTTATGATTTGTGTGTTTTGTTCTAACATTGAAAGAGAGTAAGAGATCAAATCCGAGTTAAGCGATAAGCGCGTTTAAAGAAATTTGGTGAAATCGGGGCTAAGTCCAATCATATGATTTGAACACTTAAACTTCTTTAAAGACTAAATCTAAGTTGTAATACTGAGACATTTAACTGGACTAACCAACTAATGAAAACTGATTTCAACTAGTTCAATTTGATAGAACTGCAGCTGGATAGATTAAGTTGTAACTGACAGGGAAGAAAGAATACTTCATTTGGAAATAACGAACTGAATACTAATAGGAATTCTATTAGAATAATAAAGTAACTACGTGACTTGGAGTTGAAGATGGTCAATATTATTTGTTATATAAATAGGCTACTGATTAATAAGATCTACATCTAGGTATATTGAGCTAGAAACTTACTACAACAAAAGTTCTTGTTGCTTCTTTCAGACTATACTTACAGTTATACTGGATGATTTATTTATCCGTTACGAGAGAAACGGCATGATTTGTATCGAAAATAGGATTTATACTAAAGCATTTATCAAATCTCAAGTATTTAAAGTTGGAAAATCTTAAAAGATCATGAATTTGAATCACCCTACTGCGGTGGTGTCCTGTAGTTGTACGATCCAATCACGCGCAACGTCATAGGGGTTCATATAATATACCCAGGTGTCAATAGGGTGACAATATTTAATTTGAATATTTTTCTCATTTTATCTGAAATTATTTTTTAAATTTGTATAAGTTGTAAAACAAAATTTCAACAAGTTAAAAAAAAGTAAAAAAAAAGAATACTAAGTATGCTTTGGTACTCAAATTCATGTAGGTACCTATTATACCCTGTTTCTCTCGAAACAGATAAAAAATCAACCAGTATTATTTTCATGCCTTACGAGTTATGCCTCATTAAATTAGAACAAAAAATATAAGTCTAAATGATATTTATGCCTAACTAGATGCCGCCCGCAACTCCGTTGCGCCAAAATTCGTTTATCGCGGCGGAACGTACATTTTTCCGGGATAAAAAGTATCCTATGTCCTTTCTCGGGTCTCAAAGTATCCCTATACCAAATTTCATCAAAATCGGTTCAGCGGTTTGGGCGTGAAGAGGTAACAGACAGACAGACAGACAGACACACTTTCGCATTTATAATATTAAAAAGTATGGATGATGTAGTATGCCAAGAAACCATTATGACAAAGTAATATTATGCGTAATAATATTATGCCAAATAAAATTATGACAAATAAAATTATGCGAAAGAAGAGAATCTCGCTGCATTGAAAGCTGTAGATAAAACTACCTCATAAAACTAGATGTTCAATATTATTAATTAATATTGACTTTATAAGCTAGCGTCAATCTCTCGTTCAGGGCTTTGTGTAGTTATTGTTTTCTTTGAATTTGACGCTGCATTTGTTTAATGTAAAATTGTAAGCGGTCTGTTAATCCTGCATATAAATAGCCTATTTAGCTATGCTGGTAATTCTCTTTAAGATCCTAAACGTTCTTTTATTCAGATCAAGTTTTAGAAGCCTTAACAGCTTTGCTGCTCTCAAAACATGTTTTGCTTGTTTCGTCTCATTCATAATTAAGTAAATTGACAATAGATAGGTAATGTTGAAGTTTGCATATTTTAAAAACGTTTCAGATTGTTTAATTGGTTTTGACTAAAGAAATATTGCACTAAATAAAAAATGCAACAAAATTAAATATGTTTTTACCCTTAATTACTCCCAAGAGGTCAATTATAGTTTAGTCATTGTTATACCAATACCCCCTTACTAATAAACGCTGTCATAAGCTTGGAATAGTTATACCGTGTTTTGTCTTCTTCTATCGAATTAAAAATGTCACTTGTGTGACAGGAACAAAACACTGTATAACTATTCAAAGCTTATGACAGCGTTTATTAGTAAGGGGGTATAGGTATATAATGTACGAGCTTTTTTATTTACAAAAAGATACAATTAAATTTTTACCCATTCTTTAATACAGATTGTTAATACTAATACTTTACTACTGAAAGTAGATATTAGTTCTGTTAATAATTTGATTGCTAGTCTGTTGTTCCCTGGTGTAACACCTCAAAATTAAACTAGCCACGACCATTGTAAGCGTCGGTTAGTTAGTCAAATAAGCACTCTATTTGAGATTAATCTCTGCAAGCCAGTAAATCTCAATTAGCCAGTATAGTTTATTAAGTATTCATAGTTGTTTTCGCTGAAATTACGCTTAAAAACTCTCACCCAATAGCACCATGACCATGTAAAATTTAGACCGCGGACCAGACTGCGTTCCGAACCGCGGAAGGATCGGTGCGGTTTGAACTGCAGATCGAACTGTCATGCTAATTACGACCAAAAATGATGCACGTGACAACAGCTAACGCTGCACTTTCACCCAACATCTAATGTATTTATACTACACTATAGCTCTACAGTAAATATAGTATGACACGGAATCACAGTACTTTCTCTGGATAAAAGTACCCTATGTGTTAATCCAGACCATACATCTACCCTGTCAAATTTTATCACAACTTGTTGAGTATTTTTTGCATGTTAGAGTCACAAACATCCATCCATCAATCCTCACAAACTTTTACATATTGCAGAATAGTAGAAATATTTGTCACTTTGTAAGCTTCTTTAATTCCTTCTCTTCTTGACAAATTCCATAAAAACATACCAATTAAATGATCTCAAACTATGGGTCAATTAACACCGAAACGGAACGATACGCGACACAGCGCTAAATTTTGAAGATAGCTATTTAAAATTGAACTTTTGTAAAAGTTCGAATGTCAAGTTGCACCGTACTGCACAGCGCACGTGCAGTGTATGTGAATGAAAAGAGTGCGCTGCATATTGAATATGAAACGTACTATCTTTTTGTGTTGTGAACAAAGTTAAATTTTCAACAGCCATCTTAAAAATGCAGAGCCGCGTAGCGTCGGGTATCGTCGTGGTGTGAACTAACCCTTAAAATGAACTAGCTGTTGCCCGCGTCTCCTCTACTTTTTCGGGATAAAAAATCATATGTCCTTTCCCAAGACTCAAAGTATGTCTGTACCAAATTTCATCAAAATTGGTTCAGCGGTTAAAGCGTGAAGAGGTAACAGACAGACAGACAGACAGACACACTTTCGCATTTATAATAATTAATATAAATTATAGAGTATATATTACAACCACGTACATCTATATTCTATACAGTACTCTGAATCATGATTTCAACTAAAGACATGGATATTTTGCTGCATACACATTTAACAAGACTGTAGATCTACCTACATGTCTAACAAAAGATCGATACAAGCTTGCAGCCGTAGTTTCCTACATGATAATCAAACTTCTAGAGAGCTCTTAAAGGTAAATTTACATATAACAATGCCAGAAGCGGAAATTCAGCACCAAGTAATTGGCGAGCAAACCTCCTATGACTTGCTATTTAAGCATCTTTTGATATTTAGTTTGATGAAATTATTACGAGGCTGTCAGCCGTTTTTCTGTTTCATCTCTATGAAACACTTTTAATAATCCAGACTGAAAATGCAAAGAAAGGTATATTCGTTCAGTAAACTTTCTTTCAACTCTGCTGATTACAGCTTTTGTATTTTTATAAAATAAATTTAATAAAAATCTCCGGCGAAAAGAATTTACGGGCCTTTATTATTATGTAGGTCCAAATAAAAATAATTAAAGGGAAGAATTTAGTTACACTGACATCGCAAATGAATAAGAATAATCCTTGGACTTATAAATAGGATTAGTGTTAAATATGTGTCTAATGGCTGTTTTTCCACTTACCGGCCTGGCGCCGGCACCGGCAATTGCCCGGCTGCCGGGAGAGAAAAATTCACGAATATAATAATATTTCCAAACTGTCAGTCGAACTGACATCAGAGAGTCGAAATTATTGATAATATACTGTTGCAATATGAAAGAAAAAACAGTATATAGCTTAAAAATGCTTTGTTTCCCAGAGATAAGACCTAGCTAGATAAATTTTTCTCCTCCAAAACTATCTGCATATTAAATTTCATGGTAATATTCGCAGCTGTTTTAGAAAAACCGATTATATTATATAATACAATATTGCCTCGTTTAAAATATAAGATATGGATATGACATGTTTTTTACTAACCGGCACGGCAACGGCACGACGACATGAGACATATCACCGGCGCCGCGCCGGATCGGTGCCGGGCCGGTAAATGGAAAAGCAGCCAATAGTTGACAGGCTCTAAAGTAAATGACATGTTTTGAATTGCCAGTATAAAACTGTGGTTTTATTTAATATTTATCCAGTAAAATGTGTGAAGCCCGTCTGAGTTTGCTTAAATTAATCCTTCTTTAAACGGCTGGCTTACGATATCTTTATGTTGTCAGCTCTCATTATTCGGATAACAGGGTTTTGTAAATTGGACTTTTTTTACGAAATAAATTTATTATATTCAAATAAGACCGAATGTACATAAAATAATATTGTATAGTGTATCGATAACATTATTTCACTTTCAGCTATGTTTTATCGAGTTAGTTTACTAACTACTACACTCGGAAAGTGAAATAATGTTATCGAAAAAGAAAAATAAAGGGACTTATAAAATTTAACTAACCTAAGTAACTGGTTTTACCTAAGACTTCAACTATTATGTCCGCAAAGTTCATGAAATTTAATTGAAAATCTAATATCGAACTGGGTTATGTAGAATAGGCCATGATAGAGCTACGAAATTTCAGCTTAATGCCATTTTTAAAAGCTTCAGGAAGTGGACCTGCGAACAAAGTTCTAGACTAACGAACTTTGTTCGCAGGTCCACTTCCTGAGGATGCTCCGGGTTCGGGGCGAAACGCGCGTCGAGTTTTGCAACCTGCATGGTGGTGTGGGGCTTTGCACGATCTTGCCGACATTGTTGCTTGTGTGGTGGTGGTGTTTGCACGATCTTGCATCTGAGTGCACGCATAAGCAGTGTGGGAGGAGGGAGGTGCGTTACGCATGCTTATGCGTGCACTCACACATTTGCTTGCAGGTTGTGGGTATTATTTAGCGGAAAAACTGCTATAAACATAATATTAATTAATTTAATGCTATGGATTTCCGCAAAGTAACGCCTGATTCTATTAACTAGCTTTTATTTAACTTGCAATATATATAATTTGTTTGGGTGAAATATTGCAACTCTATTTTGAAGCAGATATCTTCAACCGATAGAACTGAAATTTTGTATACACGTTAAGTTTAGACGACAATACATGGTTAGCCATGTGAAATCATTCTAAATACAACATGGTGGAACATGTAAGATGGCCGACAAGTTATTTCATCCAACTTCACACACGTCTAATCAAGTTAAGGCCGGGTAGACCAAGCGAAATAGGCATTTAACGCTTCCAAGAGTTGCCCGCAATTGCCGCAAAGCGAGCCGCGCGCCTACGTCGCCGGCGTGAACTTACATGAACCCGAAGTGTTACAGTGTACCTAGTAGATATGAGCGCCGCGCCGGCGCGCCGCCGCCGCCGTCGATTTTGCCGCGCCGCCGCCGCCGCGAAAATAGACCGGCGCGCCGAGTGAGTGAGATGAATAGTCATAATGTGTAATTTCAGTCAGTGACTATGAGCATATACGCCTTACTTCTGCATAAAAGACAACATGCTTACTAGAAAGGCAGATCTACTGAATTGATGGAGCTAGTAGATCGAGCTAGTATATCGTATTGATAAAGCCATTGAGGATAAGAAGTTTGCGCTAAGCGCCTTGTTAGATATTGAAGGAGCGTTCGCCAAAAACTCAACCTGATCTATTACCCTGATAGCCTGGCTTCAAGATTCATCATAGAGTGGATCAAAGCTACGCTAAACAACAGGGTAGCGACATCAACTGTCTTGGGCTTGACGCTCAGGAGTAGGTTGACCCAAGGATGCCCACAGGGAGAGACAGGGGTACTGTCGCCGCTGGAGTGGTCCCTGGTAATGATTGGGCTGCTAAATGAACTGAAAAATAGAAGGTTCTATGCTCAAAGATCCTAATAATAATAATAGCTCCCCATAAAGATTCGGTGATGGTGGCCGGTTTCATTGAAACCAGGCCAGCAGTTATTATTATAGTGCCCCAGTATGTGCGCAGTAAACAAGAGCACTCTCTCTTTCTTTACTCTCGTAATCCAGTGGGACTGGTAACTGACATGACTGGCCATCTGATAGAGAGATCAGGCGCTGGTCCGACGTTGAACATGCCCATCCGACGCATGGATCATCTTGTCAGACAATCAGGTGATCAGCCTGTCCTAACCAAACTTGAAAACAACTTTTTCTGATGTTTCAATGCGGGAATCGAACCCACGACCTACGAGTCGAGAGCCAAGCTCGAATCCGACCTAGCGATACTAGTGGTGGGCAAATGCGCATCGGTGCAAAATTGGTGCAAAAGGGTCAAGCTAACAGTCAATGCTAATAAGACAGTCTTGATACCTAACACCAATAAGAGGAAGTGCCTCCGTGGTCTATTATATCATACGAGCATTGGCTCTCGACTCGGAGGTCGTGTGTTCGATTCCCGCATTGGAACAACAAAAAATGTTGTTTCCAAGTTTGGTTAGGACAATGCAGGCTGATCACCTGATTTTCTGACAAGATGGTCCATGCGTTAGATGGGCATGTAAAAAGTCGGACCTGCGCCTGATCTCTCGAAAATCGTGTCGGTTATTCGCCCCACTGGATTATGAGAGTAAAGGAAGAGAGTGCTCTTGTGTACTGCGCACACACTTGGGCACTATAAAATTACTCCTGCGTAGTGGCTTGGTTTCGATGAAACGGGCCACCGTCACCGATATCGGTGTGGGGAGTTATTATTAAGAGGAAGTTGAAAGGACTAAAACCCCCAACACTCTTCGGGAAAACCACCACGTTTGCAAGCGAGGTCAAATATCTTGGAGTGATCCAAGATATTATATTTATGTGACTTACTTGGAATAAGCGCATCGAGGATATTATGAAAAAGGCTAGATGTGCTCTGTGGTCCTGCCCAAGACTTGTCAGAGCTCTTAATGAGGCTTTCGGTCGAAGGCAATGCTTTGCTTGGTTATACACAGCTATAGTGAGGCAATTGTCACATATGCGTAGTGTGTACGCACTACGCAGAAAAAAAGCTGTACAGGTCAGCTGCATCAAAACATTAAATAGTGTACAGACCCTGGCGTGTCTGATAATCATAGGTGCGCTCTCTTCGGCATCCACGACTCACTTGAAGCCCTGATTCACCTGACTCCACTTCCTCTGCCTGTTCATATTATGGATGCTAAGAAGGTTGTTCTCAGGGCCATGACGGCAGGTAGGATGAAACGGGCCTCCACCCTACTTGGACAACTGCAACGGATATCTTGAGAAACCTGTCATGGCCATGCCATCTGACGCCATGATCAAGGTGCATAGCTTTTAAGAGCTATACCCAGTTTTCATAACTTCTAGCGAGGACTGGGTCCCAATTAATGTTCACCTTAAGAACATAATTTAGTTCACGGACGGTTTTAGGGTGGGACTACAGGGTGCCACCTACAGGCAGATATGCTTGTTTGGGAGATTTTGCACCGTGTTTCAGGCTAAGATCTCCGCTATTATTGGTTGTTCACTAGAGAGTCTATGCAGTCAGTTATAAAAATGGCTTCGACGTCAGTTCTTGAAAATGTGAGCGATTATAAAACGTAAATAGAAAAAGATTACAGTTATTACGCTCTTTGGAATCAAAGCACAGTTAACTGCTATTTCCAAAGTAGTTTGAAATTTTGTTATTACGTTGTCTTTTTCATCACTACAAAAAGTGTCATACAAAATTCAGCCCTTTCAAGGTCACGCCGCCGACGCCGCCGCCGCCGATCCTAAATAGCCGGCGCGCCGCCGCCGACCTAACACCCATCGGCGCTCATATCTAGTACCTAGTCGTGTCGGCAGTACAATTTATTATTTGTATTGAAAAAGATAATAAAATCCATAGATAACTGTTTTAATGCAACACATAGCACACATAATTTGAATAGATATTATAGGTAGGTACCTAAGTAAAAAATGCTTAAATTTTATTCAATTACTTTGACAGTTTCTATGCAGTGTGTTCTGTTACAAGTATAAAAACACGCTGTGTTCGATGTGTGCATGGAGACGAGTACCTATCGTTAGCTCGTGTGGTCACTAAAGTACATGTCGTTTCGTGAGATAAAAATACTGTATCAGGTATGTGCTGACGATTTGATGGTAACTACTTAGGCAGACACTTGCAAAAAATGTATTCCTACTGCCGAGTCCGCACGTTTGCCACTTGCCGCAAAATCCAAACCTCCACTAACGTTTGACTTTTTGAAAATCCGGATTTCCGAATTTTTTCTCCCAAAAATCCGGATTATCCGGATAATTCAGATTTTTTCATTATTTTAAATTTGTAGCATATTTTATAAAACTTTAATGTTTATTTTACTACTATGTTGTAGCAAAACTTACACTCATTAGTAAAAAAAAGAGTTACTTTTTTATAATTTAATTTAAATAAATCCTTATTTTAAGTTTTAAGTATTAGAATTACAATCTGAATAAATAAAAACATAATGAGATTATATCAAAATTATATACTTAATTATATTTATTTTTTCATTTTTAGAAATATTTTTGATTACGTTTCAAATCCTACAATGTTCAGTTTTATAGTTAGTATATTATTTTAAATAAGGTATATATATGTCGTCTGATGGCTCATGATTTTGGATCTATACCATTGAGATATAGCTATTGTGGGCTTGCATGGGTAAATCGTGCAAAGAGAATTATTACAGACTTACAATATCACTTGTTTATTCGGAATTACAATTCTTTATCAATGTACTACACCTTACATAATCACTATACTTTAACACTGGCACTAAAACGAAACTATGGACAGTTCCTAGGCTTGTTGCCCGAACAACGACTACTCGAGATGTGATAGCTCATTCTCTTAACGTGGTAGGCACACCACACCAAGACCACATCCCCACCACGTCGCTTGTACGAACTTCAGACTAGACTCCGTCAAAGCGCGCCAAACACGTTTCTAATAGAGGGCACACTTGTAGTTTTGTTTCCGCTTTATGACCGGATGCGACACGGCCATCCTGTGTAGCACACGTCCCCGTGTGTGCTAGTCTGAAACAAAAGAAAATACCACACAGTATCGTTCACGCTCGGCTATACCTGACCTTATCTATTTTGTCTCATAACAAACTCAACTCCTTTTATCAATAATCATTTTACTTTTAACTCAATATTTTGTGATTTGTGATATTAAAAAGTGTTCTACAATAGTCAGCCCTGTGACCATTACAAATATGTCGAGTAGTCATCTCTGTGACTACAAGTGTTCTACAATAGTCATCCCTGTGACCATTTCAAATATGTCGATCAGTCATCTCTGTGACTACAAGTGTTCTACAATAGTCATCCCTATGACCATTTCAAATATGTCGATTAGTCATCTCTGTGACTACAAGTGTTCTACAATAGTCATCCCTGTGACCATTTCAAATATGTCGATTAGTCATCTCTGTGACTACAAATGTTCTACAATAGTCATCCCTGTGACCATTTCAAATATGTCGATTAGTCATCTCTGTGACTACAAGTGTTCTACAATAGTCATCCCTGTGACCATTTCAAATATGTCGATCAGTCATCTCTGTGACTACAAGTGTTCTACAATAGTCATCCCTGTGACCATTTCAAATATGTCGATTAGTCATCCCTGTGACTAAACCGCAACAAATCGTCAATCCTATGACTGTATTCAATGATAGTCATCCCTGTGACTTGGTGTAATACACAAAAACACACACATACATAGTTTGTCATCCCTGTGACTGAACCGCAACAGATCGTCAACCCTGTGACTGTATTCAATGATAGTCATCTCTGTGACTTAGTGTAATACACAAACACACACATACATAGTTTGTCATCCCTGTGACTGTGGTACCTACAAATTTATTCGTTATTCTTATTATTAAACGTATTTGTAGCAATGTCAGGTGAATGTTCTGGCATTTTTATAATCCTATCATGAGCATACTTATAAGTTCTTTTTGAATTTAAAGCCTTAAGGTAAATAGCGATCATCATCCTCTACCCGCTCACCGCGCATCCAAGTTGCCGGCTACGTCCAGATTAACTGGTACGATCGAACACAGTACGGTAGATAGAGATTTTACTCGACTTTTGATTACAACTTCAATTTGTTCATCATTAACCAAATCATTATTAACCTCGACCAATACATGACCCGATGGCATCTTTCTTTACTACCGTGCGCATACTTATAGGTACGCTAAGAATTTACAGCTTTTAGTGTATAACGGTCTCTCTCAAAAATTGTAATTTCGTCTGATTACGTCCCTATTTTTCAATAAATAAAAATCACTAATCGAAAATCTATTTACTTTCGCATTACTGCTTTTCGAAACGTGAATTATTGTACTATCTCGGTTACTGTATAAAACAATCAATGTTTCTTCTAAACTAAGATCTTTTAAAATGGGTTCATTTAAAAGACTACCGAGTCATCACACTACAGTCACGAGATAAACAATTACGCTCACCAAATAATTTTAGTTCCAAATCTGATACTTCAATGAAGTACAGAGTGCAGATCCCTGGCCGCCGCGGCACCCCGTCGCACGGCCCACACCACCTGCTGCGCTCCGCCGCGTCGCGTCTCGTCGCGTCGCGTCTCATCGCGTCGCGTCGCGTCTCGTCGCGTCGCTCGAATACTGAATCTCTTTCTGTACACAAAATAACACAGCACAACAATTGTCCAAACTATGTCCAATTACGTTCTTTTTAGGGTTCCGTATCTAAGGGTAAAAACAGGAACATAAAATCTAAGACTTTGCTGTATGTCTGCCTGTCACCAGGCTGTATCTCAAGAACTGCGATAGCTAGAAAATGGATTTCCTTTCTCTTTAAGATAAAAATGTCAGGTTTAATTATTGCATAAAGTTAATTTCATTTCCTTTCAACAATCAAACTGATTGAATGAGGAAAAGGCTTTTACAGTCTGACTATACCAGAAGACTTCCAAGTGCGTTTACAACTTTTTACATGATAACCAAGTTCACCAAAGTTCACTGGAGTCCACCGAAGAGCTTTCTTATCTGCCTCAGTCACAGCCACTGGACCGTTGAGCTTGTGCTGCCGCGATCACCGTCAACACCAGCCACAGGCACCTGCTTACTGCATACCGCAACTTCTGAAACCGTCAAATTATTTCTTTTAATTTCTTTTCATTTTGTTGTCAATTAAACTATTATTTCCTATAATTTCCGAAACCTATCATGATGCACGCTCATGGACCTATCACATAAACAATATTATCATGTTATTTTTGTACTTTTAATCATTCCAATCGGCCTAGTCTAAAAAGTAATAGATAGACAAACATGTAACATCTTTACAGCTTACAACGACGATATCATAAGCTGACAGAGTTTTCTCGCGAATTGCGAATGTCCTAGAACTTATTATCATGTTATCTAACAATTCTTTTAGACATTTTCAGAATAAATAACAACATACATGACATTATTTAAAGTCACTTTTGAAACTGACCAATGATTAATTTCTCTTACTACGTGTGCAGTAACGCCAAATAAGAAATAAGACTATTCACAAACTGTATGTACTGTGATTAAAAACCAAGTACAAAGTTGAGTTTCAATATTTAATAGGTAGACGTAAAATTTAATTGAAATCGTTTCAAACTAATACCTACCGCCTAAACAACATTTGTAAAGTACATAATATCAACTGATATTGTTTATGCAGTGCACTAGCTATTGTTTTTCAGGAATACCTGCAATTGAGGATTGTATTTGTTTTCGCAAGAGTTGTTTACAACTTGCGCGTACTGCCGTGACTTGTCATTTTATTACAAAGTACAATGTGATATCACTAAATGGAATATCGTAAATGATTTTTAATTACCAGAAATAATTTAGCTTTTTAGTAACTACTGCTATATTCAAGCGTAATGCACTTCGGTTAATCAAACAGTAACAATAATGAGTCTGTTAGACGTATGTCGTATGTACTGAGTATTCGTTTTTACTTTGCGTTTATTTCTGCTCATTTACTTTGTTTCTTTTTCATAATACTTTGGTTATAAAACCAGAATAATTTATAACCCTATAATGAAATAAGTAAAGTTCGATACAACCAGTTCGCATCATTGTAAAGCAAATAGACCAGTCCAGTAGAAGCGCAATTCACATCCATTTGGCACTGCCATGCCGCCATGGAGGTAGCCGCCGCCCGCGCTGCCGTTGCTGGGCCACGCAGCGCCGCTTGTAGTCCCCTGGGCGCGGCTGTGCATCGCCCAGTCGAACGTCAATCTGCACAATATAAAATAAAAAAGCAAAACAACTGAACACCAAACTGTAAAGGTTATTTTGAGATGTAAGCAAGCAATTTCATGGACACTTGAGATAAATCACTAGTGTATTGAATGTCTTAAAAATTATTGCGAGAAATAAAAAGTTGGCTACCGCCTTTTACCAAAACCACCAAATACGTAACCAAAGCCTGTAGTTGATGCGCCACAGCGCTCGTGTCACCACCATAGACGTCACGTCACTGTCGTCATCACGTCCCTGCTGTCCTTACTTTCCCGTCTTCGTGGGCACGAACAAAGGGTTATTGGTACAAGGTCACCTTGCAGCATTCAATTCACTGCTGTCCCATAGTTTCACAATTACACCGTCTGCATGGCGTGCTGCCTTGTTGTACATACTGCCAAACTCATCAATCGCAACACATCAATGCCAACACATCAATCGCAATGATTATTATCACTTTTTGTAGCCTTTGTGCGGGCTAGATTACACTTTTTTTTTTCTACTACCCACATTTTTTCGGAACAAGCATTTTCTTTTTCTTTGCACGACTTGATCCCGATTCTGATGTCGTCTGATGGCTCATGATTTTGGATCTATACCATTGAGATATAGCTATTGTGGGCTTGCATGGGTAAATCGTGCAAAGAGAATTATTACAGACTTACAATATCACTTGTTTATTCGGAATTACAATTCTTTATCAATGTACTACACCTTACATAATCACTATACTTTAACACTGGCACTAAAACGAAACTATGGACAGTTCCTAGGCTTGTTGCCCGAACAACGACTACTCGAGATGTGATAGCTCATTCTCTTAACGTGGTAGGCACACCACACCAAGACCACATCCCCACCACGTCGCTTGTACGAACTTCAGACTAGACTCCGTCAAAGCGCGCCAAACACGTTTCTAATAGAGGGCACACTTGTAGTTTCGTTTCCGCTTTATGACCGGATGCGACATATATATTGTTATTTACTAAATTTTCCAGCAGAAAGAATTATAAAAAAGTGGAATAGCCTGTGATCTTTTTAACGCTTTTTTTACATATCTACGCCACAGTTCACCACTACCGTTTTTGTAAAGTTCCATTTCTATGTGAAAGTACTAACGTAGGAAAATTAATACAGTTTAATAAAACGTAGGAAACTAAAAATCCTTTAAATCGAGATCCGGGGAGTGAAGACAAATCATTTGAAGCATGGGGCTGAACAAATAATTTTGTATGGACGAAATTGGACCACTTTTGAGTTATTGAAAGTAAAAACCACCCACCTGTTTGGGTAATAATTAAACACGTAAATGGTGCTTTTAATTCCCTCGGTAACTAACAGAAGTACAATAAGCAATTCTAAGCACAATTTAAAATCTATAACTGTTGTAAGATCTTTATTTTAACATTTTACTTACAAATAAACAGTAACATCTTACTCTTCATTACACTTTGAAGTTTCCGCTATAAGATGAAAACTACATTACTTAAAAAAAAAATAACAGTGGTTTACACAAATCGTTGGTGCTATTTTTGAAACCCATATATCTTATCTTTAAAATATTATCTAAAAATAATTATTTCTACGCAAAAACAGGAGCGTTGATTTTCATTTAGTTTTGCTACTGACTCGTTAGTTTAGGTTAGTTTAGTTCAATCAAATTAATTTTAATAATAAAAAAAATATTACCTTCATTCATTCGGCAAAACTCTCTCTAATCTTAAACCAACCAGTAAGGTATTATCGACTCCAAAACTTCTTCCTGATATCATCGAGATAAGATTTAGGTATTTGGACTTAGATATTAATTATTTAGAAGATAATTAAATATAGTTAAACCACTATATTTCTTTTTAAGCTGTCATATTAATTTGGCATTCTATGATTGTAGAAATTAAAATTGCAATAATATGTTTCGACTTTCGTTAGTAAGAATTCAATAAATATAAAAATACAAAGCTTTAATTGGGTTTGGATTTGCTTATTATACTTCTTACTACTTGTGCAATAGGGAATATGCACGTATTTTTTTTATTTATTTATATAGATCTATCTTGTTTGGTAAACCGTATGGTAAAATCAGTTTTTTGATATCATTAAAAATAACGAAGATATGAACGTTTAAATTGGTCTATTAGACAGAGAGATCCGACGTGTATCGTGACGTCACATAACACGACTTTCATAGAAAGTTCATACTAAATTTCGTTTTGCTAGAAAGAGATAGATTACAAACTTTGACCGCTCATATCTTGCTCATTTATCAACGGATATTGAAAATTTTCTCGCCATTTTCTTTATTTTTCTGTCTAGTATCATATTATTATATTTTAAGCTATTTTTATATTTTATGCATATTCCCTATTGAAACTGAAACCATATTCAGTTTTTTTATAAATTGGATCACCTATTACTGAACTGTACTACTACTGAAAAAATATAAAATGGTAAGTATCTTAGAAACAGTCCATACGTATACATATATAGCGGCCATAATATTTTAGCAGATCTTCATCCCTCGCATCACCATTTAATGGATTGACTATGATCTACCAAATAACTTGAATAAATGGAAAAATGTGTCAACAATTTCAACAGGACAACAAATAATGTCAAATTATCCAAAGGCATTAAACTCACGACAAAACATATTGATTTCTTATGTTTACGCGAATATTGTTCATTGTTTTAAACACTTACGGATTTTGTCGCGTTACGTAAACGTAACTGTAAAACGTAAACCGCGACAAAATCCGTAAGTGTTTAAAACAATCACGACAAAACAATTAAATTTTGGATGTGAAAATACCGAATATTGAATACTAAATTACCATGTTGGCTAAAGAATGTAAGGAATAAAAAATTACAAATCTGGTGACTAAATAATACCACTGAATATTCCAAACTGGCTAACAGATATTATATTAGCGAACAAATAACCATCTTGGCGACAATTTGTGAGTACACATTTAATTTAAGAATAGGTATATATATTTTCCGTAATGTAGGTAACTCAAAAAACATACAAGCAGTAAAACCAGCGCACATAAAAAAAACAAAGGAGCGTACAAAATTCCCAATTTTTAATTTTCCTCGACTTTAGGGGGATGTAGATATTGTGTAGATTCATTTTGAAATTTAAAAATAACGGTTATTCATTTTTCGCAAAATTAACATAGGTGTCGCTACCAGGTTTTTGGGGGTGCTGGATACGAAAATGACATTCATTTTGAAATTCCAATATGGCGGACATACTTAATTTTATAAAAATAATATGGTTGTCCCTTTGTTGGTTTCTGGGGGTGCTGATTACAAAAAAGTCATCCATTTTAAATTTCCTTAGTAACCCCGCAACCTCGAAAAAGAAATTTGAAAATCTTGAATTTTCCAAAATTTCCATAGCTTTATACATCGCTTATAATATCTCAAAGTAGAGCATTGCCATATTTTTTTTCTATAATCACTTCTATCTCAGAAACAGTGCATCCTACTTGAAAAATAATGAAAATTACCTCACCCTTAACAACCCCGCAACCATATATTTTCTTCATGATGGGAGAAAAACAAATTCGAAAATCCTGAATATTCCATTTCTATAGCTTTATGCATCCCCGGTATCTCAATGTAGAGCATTTATATTTTTTTTTTAAAATTGATTCTATCTCGGAAACGGTGCATCCTAATGAAAAATAATGAAAATTTCCTCCCCCTTAGAAACCTCGCAACATCATATTTTCTTCATGATGGAAGAAAAAAAATCTGAAAATCCTAAATTTTCCAAATTTTCTATAGCTTTATACACTGTTCGTGTCAAAGTAGAACATTGCCATATTTTTTTTCTATAATCGCTTCTATTTTAGAAACTGAAAAATAATACTATTACTGGAAAAATAATAAAAATTTCCCCCCCCTTAACCCGAAAATCGCATATTTTTTTCATGAATGCCAAAAAAAGAAATTTGAAAATCCTGAATTTCGAAAAGTTTATATACCTTACATAGCTGGTACCTCTACAAACTACATGTTAATGTTACGAAGATTGGATAGTCTCCATTTTGGAAAATGAAATTGGAAGACAATTTTATAATCAGCATATGAAACATGGAAAAACGTATATTTTTTTTTTTATTAAAAATGGATGTCCATTTTTAATAAAAAAAAAATATACGCCATTTTGGAATTTTAAAACGGATTTTATTTTCATATTATTCTGCACCCCCAAAAACCTTGAAAACGATACCCGTACCAAAGAAAAAAAACCTCCAATAGTAGCCAAAACTGGGATTTTCCGTAGCTTGCAAATAGAATTTTTAGCAGCTATTAATTTATCAATCAAATCTTTATTAGCTACTTACATGGTATAATGGTCACCAACTCATCGGTGCTAATTGGATTAAATTTCGCTACTTTTTATCTGCCGATTTTTATATTTTTTGTCACTTGAGTGATTTCACCAGTTTGGTAATTTAGTCGCCAACATATTAATTCGCTGCCAAATTCAGCAATACAGTATGCAAACGTGCAGTCACCAACTTATTTTTTGTTCACTCGATTAATTATATCCCTTATTCAAATATTGTACGTCTAGAGTACATACTAATTACAATTAAAATATGTAATTTTCATAGTAGTAACCAAGATTCGAAAAAATCGAAAAATCCGGATTTTTAAATGAAAATCCGGATTTTTCGAATTTTTCGAATTTCGAAGTATCCGGATTGCAACCCCTACTTGCGAGTGACTTGGTGTGTTCTGCAAAGGTAAGCATGACGGATGTTCAGCTCGTATCCTTATATTTTATTGTAAATAGAACAGCCTCCGTGGTCTAGTGGTTAGAGCTTGGCTCTCGACTCGGAGGTCATAGGTTCTAATTTCGCACTGGAACAACAAAAAATGTTGTTTCCAAGTTTGGTTAGGACAATGCAGGCTGGATTACGAGAGTAAAAAAAAAAGAGTGCCTTTGTGTACTGCGCATACACTTGGGCACTATAAAAATACTCCTGTGTAACTGGCTAGGCTACAATAAAACCAGCCACCGTCACCGAAATCGGCGTGGGGAGTTATTATTATTATTGTAAAAACAGAAATCGAAATAAAAAGAAACGAAAATTACGGCAAAGAAGATGGTAGATGTTACAAATTCATAAAAACTGTTTACTGGCTTATTCAATAATGTACTAAGGCTACTCCACGCATCAGCTACCTTTTTCTCATAATACACAACACAATAATATATCTATGGACGCTTCACACCAAGTCAATCTGGTCCCGTGGTAAGTTCTCGAAAAACTTGTGTTACGGGTACCAGACAACAGAAATATATTTAATAATTTTTATATTATACACATATTTAAGATTTTCATTATATTATACACATATTTAATACACATTCATGACCCAGGAACACAGAAAATTTTTTTGTTCCTTCAGCGGGATTCGAACCCGCGACCCCCGGCTTGAGCACCAACACGCTCAACCACTGAGCCACAGAGGTCGTCTCATCTGGCAAAAGCAACGACGTGGCGACGATGATGTTATTGTGTATGGTTATATGTAGATATAACTAGCCGATGCCCGCAACTTCGTTTGCGCCTAACTGACGGAAGCGGAACCCTATTTTTTAAACGGAACCCTAAAATAAAAGTAGCCTATGTTAGACCTTATGACATCAGCTATCTGCCAGTGAAAGTCCCGCGAAAATTTTTTACTTTATTCCCGACACTACACAACACTGATTTCAGTCATGTAAACTGTGCATACGCTGTGCAGCGCGGTATTTAACTAGACATTCGAACTCTTACAATGAAACGTGTATTTTCTTGTGTAATCCATAAAGTTAAATTTTGATTGGCTATTAATAGATAGATATAGAATTTTGTTTGGTGTCGGTGTGAATTGATCCGACTCCTAATAATTTGTGCATTTACATAGGATAACTAGGAGTAAGGACCAATTATATAACGCTCCAGTCAACATAATATTAAAAGTTTTTATTGTCTTAAGGGTTTACAATATTCTCATGTAAGCCAGCTTCTCAACGTACAAAAATGTAATGTAGTTTCAATGTTAAAAGGAAAACATTTCTCAAACTTCTGTACAATTTCAGTGGTAACCCACACATGTGAGCACTACCGAAGCAGTGTATCTCCATTACAGGACTTTCAGAGAGCAGAAAGTAATTTGTGCATATAAGCTGCGCTCAATAGCACAGCTGCACTTTTGAATTTGATTTGCAAGAATATTTCGTGTATAGTTTTCTTTGTGCAGAAAATTGGCGAGCTAGTTAGATGCAGAGTTATTGTACTGCAGTTGGCTATTGATTTTTCATTGAGGTCTGTAATCTCTTCTCACCAATAAAAGGATAGTAGGTAAGCCCGATAAGATATGCTTTCTTAGTAAAGTGCGGTCGCGGAGCACGTAGAATTTTGTACTACATAGTATCGGGAAAGTATCGGGAATGGAATCTTCCACTGTTCCTGTCATATTAAAATCTTTTTAATTTAAAACTCCTTGGTTTTAAAAATCGAATACCGTTTATTTATTTAAAAAAAGATTCTCGGTCTTGTCACAAGGTCTTGTCAAACTTGTTTAGTCATTGAGAAAATGGAATTGACTCGAGAAAATTCTAGAGCGATGATTTATTATGACTTTTGAGATGGTTTAACACAAAAACAGTGTGTTGACCGGATGATTTCTGCATTTGGTGATGAAGCCCCATCCAAAACCACAATTTATCGCTGATTTGCTGAATTTCAACGTGGACGTATCAAGCTCAGTGATGATCCCCGTCAAGGTCGTCCAAAAACTGCAGTTACCCAAGAAAACGTTGATGCTGTGCGTAAGCTGATTGAGAAAGATCGACATGTGACATACCGCGAAATTCAGGCAACTTTAGATATTGGCATGAGTCAAATATAAATAATCTTGCATGAACAATTAGGTGTAAAAAAGTTGTTTTCCCGATGGATACCGCATTTGCTCTGTGAAGAGTAAAAAACGGCTCGCGTTACTTGGTGCTTCAGAACTCTCTAAAGATTCCACGCAGGATCCTCAAATGCTGTATACAATATCGTATGATATGGTGACGAATCCTGGATATACGCATACGAACCCGAAACAAAAAACCAGTCTCGAGTTTGGGTGTTCGAAAATGAGTTAAAGCCAACAAAAATTGTTCGTTCACGGAGTGTTGCAAAAAAAAAAATGGTGGCCACGTTTGTCTCCAAAACCGGCCGTGTTGAGACTATTCCTCTTGAGGGATAAAGAACGGTTAATGCAGAATGGTATGCTTACATTGGTTTGCCACAGGTCGTTTCTGAACTCCGTAAAGAGAACTGCAACCGCCGCATCATCCTCCATCACGACAATGCGAGTTCTCACACCGCGCACAGAACAAAAGAGTTTTTAGAGCAAGAAATTATAGAATTATTAGACCATCCGCCGTACAGCCCCAACCTAAGGCCTAATTATTTCTATACTTTCCCTAAAATAAAGAATAAATTGCGTGGTCAGAGATTTTCATCACCTGAAGAAGCTACGAACGTCTACAAAACGGCCATTTTGGAGACACCAACTTCCGAATGGAATGGTTGCTTCAATGATTGGTTCCATCGTATGGAAAAATGTGTCAAATTTCGCGGAGAATACTTCGAAAAGCAATAAATACATTTTTAAATAGTAATGTTGTGTCACTTCCTTGATTCCCGAAATTTTCAGTGCCGCCCTCGTATGACTTATCGCTACTTGTCTTTTTCTCTCGCGCACGAATACCTTGCTACCGCGTTTACATAGGTACGCTGTACTGCCGTCCTCAAACTAAAATGCGGATAAATGGCAAAAAGAGTTTATGTATAAACAATTGTGTTCATGAACGTCTTATATGACAACATTAACAATTGATTATACAAAATCACTAGCATCAATTTCAAAATAATCCCGTGTTAGCTCTACCTCAAAAACTATTTTTGTCATTTAACCGCCTTTTAGTTTGAGGACAGCAGAATAGGTTTTCCACGTGTATATTAGTTAGTCTGATCCCGTGCTAAGTATCTAAAGAACTTAAGGAAAAACAAGAATTAGGGGATTTAAAATTAAACTGACTGAAAATTATTCTATTGTTAAAATTACAAAACAATATTCTCACTAACCTTACTGAATTAGAACATAAATCTTTATTGCAGAATAATTCAGATATTAGACAACACAATATATTCTAAATAAGCACGCCATTTCCAAAATCTCAGCGTGAATTGCATTGTGTGGTAATTGAAATGGATATTTAACAAAGCAAACTAAAATTTATAACCTAACCATATATCACACGAATTACCTGAGATCTGGGACAAAGCGATACTGTTATGTGACGTCAGCAGAAAAGGGTTATCAGGAGCCATATACGTCATCGGGTGTGAGGATTTAGTGGCCTCCTGCCTCCTTAGAAACACGCGTTGTGGTGTGGAAACTCAAATAATGACTCGTGTCTTTACTAAACAAAAAACTTAGGCGTTTTCACCCGTTATTGGATGATTTATACAGTATTCTCCGAGCGAAGTAATCACTTAAAATACTGTAGTGCCTGATACAGTCAGTTTTAAATGTCGTGTAGTTGACCAAGCACATACGGCATTCTCACAACATATAGTCAGCCTAGTCCAGAGGAATGACATGGTCAATACGTTTGGGGCCAACCATGTGCGGGTTTTCTCGTGATGTTCCTTCCTTCACTATTAGAACGACCGTATAATGTAGTTGAGAACTGAAAAAGTCTCATCGGTACACGTCACAATCTGGGAATTGAATATGACTCTCTCGAATGCGAATCCGACGATCTACCCATTAAGCCACTTTACTATACACTAGCGACCCACCCCGGCTTCGCACGGGTACAATACTGATACTAATACTACAGAATATCGCCCACTTCGCAACGGGCCGTGCAGCAGAAATCGTAATATTTTAATTTCGCCATAACTTCAAACCCAAACGTCCAATTGTAATCATTCAAAGACCAAATATTATCTACATAAACTGTACTTAGTGATGAAATAATTTATTTTGATAAGGATTAATAGCATGAGTAAAATAAACGTGTTTAAATGTAGTCCAAAAAAAATTCAAGCTTTCTAAATAAAAATGGTTGTTGTGCCTCACTCGACATAGATAGGTATAGTGTGTCGTGGACTTTTTTGTAGATATTTATAAGATCTACAATTCATTAGAACATTATATGGTTCTATCTTTTATAGTTTAGGCAGCGTACGCAAAATAAGTAACTTTTCTGGTTGTTTTTTACACCTTGTGTCCGAAAAACCCAAATATCTTACAGAACCCTTTTTTTTCCAAAATAAAATTTAGCCTATGTTACTCGTGGATAATGTAGCTTTCGAATGGTGAAAGAATTTTTGAAATCGGTCCAGTACTTTTTGAGCCTATTCATTACAAACAAACAAACAAACATACAAACAAAGTTTTCCTCTTTATAATATTAGTGTAGGTTATTTTGATAAGGATTAATAGCATGAGTAAAATAAACGTGTTTAAATGTAGTCCAAAAAAAATTCAAGCTTTCTAAATAAAAAAATGGTTGTTGTGCCTCACTCGACATAGATAGGTATAGTGTGTCGCGGACTTTTTTGTAGATATTTATAAGATCTACAATTCATTAGAACATTATATGGTTCTATCTTTTATAGTTTAGGCAGCGTACGCAAAATAAGTAACTTTTCTGGTTGTTTTTTACACCTTGTGTCCGAAAAACCCAAATATCTTACAGAACCCTTTATTTTCCAAAATAAAATTTAGCCTATGTTACTCGTGGATAATGTAGCTTTCGAATGGTGAAAGAATTTTTTAAATCGGTCCAGTACTTTTTGACCCTATTCATTACAAACAAACAAACAAACATACAAAGTTTTCCTCTTTATAATATTAGTGTAGATAATATGATAATCTACCCACTATCGCAAACTAATCTGTTTGCGGCATACTGTTTAAAGGTATTAACCTACTTGTTAGTTTGTGTGACTTTTACCTAATTTTAAGGAAAACCTTATAAAAACTAGTACATCATGAAAGTGTTTTACAGTCTACTGACAAGTGTTTTATTCACATGTTTTTCGCTTTTTTTCTCTCACTCATTATTAAGTAAGCAGAAACTACACTTCTGAATAAGCTATGCGACACTTATAAGAAGACTAGCTATATCCCGCGGCTCCGCCCGCGTAAATACAGTATCCCAAAAAATTTACTTTTTTGTGTAATTTCCTGTATTCGTACAGAAACAATATTTATTGAATATTGCCAAGCATATTATAGGCAAAATGTGATAATATACAACAATTAGTCAATTACTTCTGAGAAAATCAGCTTCATTTCATATACTCGAAAAACAAAATGACATGGTCGAACTTTCGTATAAAAACAGTGAGTGCCGCTATAAGCGACAGAAGAACAATATTTTTTGTTGAGAACACTTGAGATCAAAAACAACGGGACACTTCACTTTTGCATGAACAATCTTAATATATTAATATTATATAACTAATTGTGTGTATGGTTCTGCGATCAAGCGGTTCTCTTCTCTCTCTTTTTTTTGTTTCTTTTTATTTGCTTGTTTCGTATTGGTTTATTACTCGTACCTACTATTATTGATTTTTTCATGTCATTACGTTATGGTAATTGCTAAATTATAGCACTCACCTTAATTGTTACAAATCTGTAAAAACTTATGAAAGGCTTTTTGTTTCTATTTTGTTACGATATTGTTATATGTATAGCTGTAAGTTTTACTGTATAAATAAAATAAAAAATATTGTTTCTTCTGTCTGTGCGTATGGTACTGAACTCCTCCTAAACGCTGGACCGATTTTAATGAAATTTTTTGCCTGTCTTAAGGTGGATTCGAGAATGGTTTACATTTGCAATAATTGGCAATTGGACCCAGTAGGTGGCGCTGCTGTCAGTACGTCAACAAATCTAATTCTAAGGCTGTATGAAGTTTGTCGGGACAGCTAGTAATATATATTTTTTCTTTTGTTTTTGAATATTGCAATTTCAATGAGAATAATACTTATAATTTTAAGATTTCTGAAAGATTTGTGTTAGATAGTATGTTGCCACATGAAGGTCGATTCTGCAAAATAAATCCTGGAATAATACAGTTACGATCTATCTCGGTATGTTAAAACTGCAAAATGGTATTCTCATAAACGTCAAACCTTTAATTTTATATTTGCGTATCCTCGTTCTGTAATTATTCATAATTCATTGCCTTAAAATTGTGTGTTTTTAAGGTTTTGCCTTTTTTCACAATAAATAAAGATGATTAGTTTAGTTTTATTTATTTGTTACATATAATAATAAACAGCCTCCGTGGTCTAATGGTTAGAGCAATTGGCTCTCGACTCCGGAGGTCGTGGCTTCGATTCTCGGATTGGAAGAACAAAAAACTATTGTTTCCAAGTTTGGTTAGGACAATGCAGGCTGATCACCTGATTGTCTGACAAAAAAGATCCATGCGTCGGATGGGCATGTAAAAACATACATTTATCTACACTAATATTATAAAGAGGAAAACTTTGTTTGTATGTTTGTTTGTTTGTTTGTTTGTTTGTTTGTTTGTTTGTTTGTTTGTAATGAATAGGCTCAAAAAGTACTGGACCGATTTCAAAAATTCTTTCACCATTCGAAAGCTACATTATCCACGAGTAACATAGGCTAAATTTTATTTTGGAAAAAAATAGGGTTCCGTAAGATATTTGGGTTTTTCGGACACAAGGTGTAAAAAATCAACCAGAAAAGTTACTTATTTTGCGTACGCTGCCTAAACTATATAAGATAGAACCATAAAATGTTCTAATTAATTGTAGATCTTATAAATATCTACAAAAAAGTCCTCGACACACTATACCTATCTATGTCGAGTGAGGCACAACAACCATTTTTTTATTTAGAAATCTTGATTTTTTTTGGACTATATTTAAACGCGTTTATTTTACTCATGCTATTAATCCTTATCAAAATAAATTATTTCATCACTAAGTACAGTTTATGTAGATAATATTTGGTCTTTGAATGATTAAAATTGGATGTTTGGTTTTGAAGTTATGGCGAAATTAAAATATTACGATTTCTGCTGCACAGCCCGTTGCGAAGTGGGTGTCACCAAGGCGGGAGTGCGCGTGCGGAGTTTAGATTATTGGGTAATTTTTTTGTTTTGTGTTCGTTGTAACTTTGATGGATAGTTACTTGAATACCTATTTATTTAGTGTTTGTTGTATTGTTAGTCCTGAAGAGTATAGGTATTTCGTACGATAAAAGTATACCCACCTACTTATTTCATTGAGTTTTAGTAGGTACCTATATTAATTTGTTTGTTTTGAACTTTTGACTGAATTTCGCCCGTTTTGTCAGAGGTTTAAAGACATTCTGTAGTATTAGTATCAGTATTGTACCCGTGCGAAGCCGGGGCGGGTTCGCTAGTTTTTATATACATTAGTATGTGAACCATATTAAAAAAATCTGAGCAAGGATATCTATAGAAATGTTAAATTTGTTAACAATATACTAATATTATACCAACATATTAGTAGAGTTTTTCCTTTGGAAATTGTGTAATGCTGCTAATTGCTATTAAACAGTTCTCAAAGTTTGATTAGGCATATTTTTGCTGTTTTATTGGTCTCCTGTAAAATTTGAGAATATGTAGATACGCTCATCTGACTCTTATATCGCGATATTCATCCATCCATCCATCCATGCATCCTCGCAAACTATCACATTTATAATAGTAATAGGATTTTAGCTGCATCAGGAAGGTATAGTCAGAACAAATAGTCTTGACCATTCCAACTCCCTGCAGCACATTAAAGTTGTCCCCCGATAAATTCTGCAAGTTGAAGCGTAGCTGATCATAAATTCCGCTTGTGACCGCCAACACATACACGCAGTGGGAATCTGAATAACATTTTGTTATTCACTAGCGGAACACCATTTTCATTTCAATGTTTCGTTTTAATTCCAGTGGGGTATAGTGCATGTAAAGGTCCTGTGACCTACTTTAGTTTTGACTGGGCTTCTTCACGATGTTTCCTCTTAAATAAGTACACACGAGATACATATGAATGGTAAAATGGAATGACAGTTGACAAGTGTCAAGTTGACACTTGTTGCGTCAAATGTCGCTTTGACACTTTAGAACAGCGTGTGTTCGGATAACTGCACTGATAATTATTTTTATGACTGTACTTTCTTGTGTGACATCGAAATTCTTTTGTATTTAAAGCTGTAATATTAGTTGTTTTTTCCTTTCATGTTTTCTTAACACTGCTTGTTAACTTTTACTGTTATATTTTGTCAGTTAGCGGGTGGTACAGATCTGCAAAATTTGCATTTTTTTTTAGCTTTATTTAAAGTAAATCCTGCTCAACGTAGGAGTAGGAATTTATAGTATATATAATTATTTAATATATATTTCATTTTATTATCTTATTTATATTATTTTATTTAATTGTATCTATCTATGTCTGATAGTGATTCATTTTATTCTGCCAATGATTCAAGTATTTCATCCACTGACGACAGTTATTTTATACGTTAGGTGAAACATTATCTCATAACTTTAGTTTCCTAAATAACCGTGTCTTAAACATTTGTCACATTAATGCGCAAAGTGTTCCAAGCCACTTTAGTGATTTGATCGAAGCGTTCACTGGTAAAAACCTACATGCCATCCTGATTTCTGAGAGTTGGTTAAAATCTCATCTTCTCTCCACATCTTATGCTTTGCCAGGCTACGTTCTGATCCGCAATGATCGAATCGATCGACGTGGTGGTGGTGTAGCCATTTATCTCCGTAGCGATTTTCCCTATAAAATAATAGCTTCATCCCCTTCCGATGCTTCTGCTGCTGCAGAATACCTTCTGCCTGAGATCTGCATCAAAGGTACTAAATTAACCCTTGGAGTGGTCTACTGCCCTCCTTCTGTTGACTACTTCTCCGAGCTAGAGTCCATTTTGGAGGCGTTCGGTTCGAGGTATGCACACAGCGTCGTAATGGGTGACTTCAATACAGATCTCTTAGACCCGTCTTCCTCTCGATCACTAAAACTATCCCACATAGTTGAATCAGCCAGTCTTCATATTTTACCGCTCTCTGCTACACACCATAATATTAACGGTAATGATACCTGGCTTGATTTAATACTTACCTCTAATCCCTCTCTGGTCCAATCCCATGGTCAACTCCCTGCTCCTGGCTTTCCTACATCTTCCTACATCTTAAAACCCCCTAAACCTCGTCCTAGAATTATATATAAACACTGTTTCAATAGGATTGATATGGAACGGTTAAGAAACGACGCAGCAACTATTAATTGGGAACCATTTCTTAGTGCATTAACTGTTAATGATAAAATCAACATCTTTAATGAGACCTTAAACAAATTGTACAACACTCATGCACCGATAAAGAAAATCAGGTTAAAACACCAACCAGCTCCCTGGCTGTCTGAAGAAATTCGGGTGGCGATGAGGCGCAGGGATCGTACCTTTTCTAAATTTAAAAGTGATCGATGCGTGACTAATTGGGAAGCATTTAAAGTTGCTAGGAATCGGTGCAACCAGATGATACGTAATGCCAAACGCCGCCATATTCTCGAGATTGTAGCTTCTTCATCCCCTTCTAATATCTGGAAGTTCCTTGAAACCATTGGTGTAGGCAAGTCACATGATATTGAACTGCCTAGTACCATTAGTCTTAATGATATTAATCTCCATTTCTCTACCACGATAGCACTAGATGGTCATACTAAAGAACAGTCCATCAGGTATTTAAACAGCTTACCTCGTCCAAATATAGTCTCACTTCAGTTTTCTCCTGTTACTTCAGACGAAATTGACAAGACTATCAATTCTATTGTTTCTAAAGCCACAGGATGTGATGACATTAGTCGTCGTATGATTACTTCCATCCAAGTTCAACTTTTGCCTGCTATCACCCACATCATTAATTCTTCCCTCAATTCATCTGAATTCCCAACCTTGTGGCGCAAAGCTTTTGTACTTCCACTTCCGAAAATCCCCAACCCCAGTCATCCTACACATTTTCGCCCTATATCCATCCTTCCCTACCTATCCAAGGTTCTTGAAGCCTGCGTCCATAGCCAGTTGTCCAGGTTTGTCTACCAAAATGATTTACTTTCTCCACTTCAATCCGGTTTCAGACCTGGACATAGTACAACCTCAGTACTGTTAAAAGTGACAGGTGATATACGAACAGGTTTCGAGAACTCTAAGATTACAGTCCTAGTGTTGGTAGATTTCTCGAACGCATTTAATCATGTCAACCATGACATCCTTCTGGCAGCAATCTCGTGTCTTTCAATCTCGTCTGAAGCATTTAATTGGATTTCTTCCTATCTAAGAGGGCGTCAGCAGTCTGTACGTACAGATAAGTCGTCCTCTAATTGGCAATATCTCGACTCTGGCGTCCCTCAAGGCGGTATTCTCTCTCCTCTTCTCTTCTCAATTTTCATAAATCTTGTTACTAAAACACTTCACAGTGTGTATCATCTGTATGCTGATGACCTACAATTCTATAGCCAGGCAGAACTAGAATATGTATCAACGGCCATCGACACTGTAAATCAAGATCTTAATGCTATCAAAGATTGGGGTAATAACTTTGGACTAACCGTGAATCCAGCTAAGTGTCAGGCCATTTTATTGGGTAGTCCTAGATACTTGAGCAGAGTGGACCTCGGTGCCCTTCCACCCATTATCTACAACGGCACTGTAATTCCTTTTAGTTCAAGTGTCAAGGATCTTGGTTTACACATCGATTCGACTCTTTCTTGGCAAACTCATATAACAAGTGTTTCTTGTAAGGTCACTAACACCTTGCGGTCCCTCTATCGCATTAAAAATTTCCTCCCTCCCCCGGTCAAGACAATGCTCGGACAGTCAATTATTTTTCCCATCATTGATTATGGTGATGTGTGCTATTTCGATCTCAACGCCGACAAACTTAATAAACTTGATCGCCTTCTCAATTCTTGTATAAGATTTATTTTCAATTTGCGAAAATTTGATCATGTTTCCGCCTATCGTTGTAAGCTGCACTGGTTACCAATACGGCAGCGCCGCTCTGTACGTGCCTTGTGTATGCTGTACTCACTATTACACCATCCAAATACTCCCAAATATTTAACCTTATTCCAGTATCTTTGCAACAGCCACGACAAGATCCTCCGATCCTCTAACAATGCTCTTCTTCTTTGCCCCTCCCATAGATCCGGTATCGTTCACTCGTCTTTCAATATACAGGCTATTCTTCTCTGGAATGCTCTTCCTCCAGAAATCAGGATGTCCAAAACCAGAGACACGTTTAAGCGCAGAGTCCGTGAGTTTTATCGACACAATTGGCAGAATCGTAGTATATTATATTAATAATATCTAATATTTAATTATTTTATAGTATGGTATTTATATTTATAAAATTACATGGCATATTATTATATATTTTGTGTATGTATAATATTATATATACAACCTTATGTATGTGTTTTAGCTATGTCTTATTATGAGTTAGATTATGTTTATTGACTTATTCTTTTTTTTTTTATTCATATTACTTCTATAACACTACTACTTATTAGCACCTGCACAATTTTGGTTTTGTACACCTAAAGGTTGACTGGTAGAGAATGCCATATGGCATTAAGTCCGCCTATGTACTTATTTTAGTGCATTAAGTGTAAATAAATAAATAAATATATTAAGGAAATTACGTTAATTTTAAAGTTACGTTATTTAGAAAAAAATATTTTTGTGTATGATGCTTTCTAGACATTTCGTGCTGCGCGGGAAGGCGATTGACGGAGAGATTTAGTTGCGTAGATAATTTAACTTTATTTTTTTTGTTTAAAGGTAATACCACAATATTGTAATCGTACAGGCAAGTATTATTAAGTTTTTGTTCCCAAGTTGGTCCTAGGAAAACCGTACCTATAAGTAATTCTATTTCATGGTACATCATTGTGCTAATTAGTTGCGCCAGTAATGCATTTTGATTTTGTCGCTTAAAGTTTCTTTTTCGCTCACTGTCTTATTTAAATTAATAGTTAAATTGGCATTTTACTCGTTTTCCTCCTGCACACACCTTTCTCGTTGCAAGAGCGAGACAACGAATGTCCACTGAGGACACCTCGCGGGTGCAAGTTAATATCCGCTCATAGCAAAACCGCAGCATAGCAAACCGCACGCTTAGCAAATCTCCATTGTTTGGTAATGGCTGCCGTAAATCGCGCTCGAGTGATTGTCATTGTGAAAATTGGAGTGCGGGACTATCAGCTCAGTGTCGTGATAAGGATACCTGCCGGTCACGAACCCAGGTCCGGTTTTCAATAGCCGGCTCAATCTCCATTGATCTAAATTATTGTGCTACCTTCCTTACTGGTTTACTGGAACTATTTTCATTTGTTCTAATCCACGCAATTCGAAATTTCCTTCCTTTGATTATCGTGCCAATAATTCCGCATGAATTATTTATTTTTATACAGAACAATAAAAGATTAGCATCGCCCGCGCGCAACCATTATCTTTTGGTCCTTCGAACCGGATTAATTGAACTTATTAGTTGTTATTATAGGATTTATTCCATTGAGAGTAAACACATCGCATAGTTATAATTACCTAGCATTTATTTGTTTATTTGTTCATACCACACCGCAACCATGCTAGGAATTTAACTCATAATAGAATTGAATAGATTGGTAAATACTTATTAACCGTCGCAGGTGTATGGGTACTGCCGGCGTATAAACCTACCTAAGTACCTACCGCATAGTCAGCTTATCATTCATTTAATAGTTTGTTTACGCGGACACTTACACAAAAATAGATAACTTTAGTACCTAGTAAAATTAAAAGTCAACTTGATTTGAGTAGGTAACTTTACTCGTCTACCGAATATCGAAGCCACGACCTCCGAGTCGATAGTCAATAGCTCTAACCATTAGACCACGGAGGCTGTTTATTATTGACGACCTCTGTGGCTCAATTGGTTGAGCGTGTTGGTGCTCAAGCCGGGGGTCGCGGGTTCGAATCCCGCCGAAGGAACAAAAAGTTCTTCTGTGTTCCTGGGTCATGGATGTATATTAAATATGTGTATTATATAAAAAAAATCTTAAATATGTGTATAGTATAAAAAGTATTAAATATATTTCCGTTGTCTGGTACCCGTAACACAAGTTCTTTGAGAACTTACCACGGGATCAGATTGACGTGGTGTGAAGCGTCCATAGATATTATTATTATTATTATTATAATATTATGTAACAAATAAATAAAACTAAACGAGTTATCATTTTTATTTATTGTGAAAAAAGGTTGCACAAATAATAAAATTAAAGGTTTGACGTTTATGAGAATACAATTTTTCAAACAAATAAACAATTAAAACTTTTCTCTTTTATAATTTAAGTATAAATAAATTTTCAAAATATTATTATTTTTCTATGAGAGACCACCAATGATTCCGATTATTTATTATATAGGTACTGCGGGTTTGGTCTATTTAGACCCGCAAGTTAGGGTATCGAAGCTGCGTCTTTTCGAGTGCAACCGAAGCGATCTACTGTCTACCTATAGCTATAACTATTTATTAATCTGTGGTATAGCCTAGTGTCGCTAAAGGCACCCACAGACGAGAGGCCGATCGTTTCAGTTAGAACTGACGTCAGTTCGACCTAAATGGATTCGAGCCCACACACGGAAAAATCGCATCCGTCCATTCTGGTTTGCCGCGCGCTACGGTCGTGTTTATCAATTTTGTATTCAAACACCGTGAACGCTTGTACACGCGCCCACACGGCCGCGGCTCGGGCGAGATCTGAAGCGATTTGTCCACACATGGTCCGTACAGGCCAGAATTAATGTTGCCAACTTAGTTATTTTACAAAGTTTTACTACTAAATTAAGTATTTTATTCCCTCCTTAGTAGGAATTTAGTTGTTAGTAGTGTTTTAGTAGGAAAGAGCCAGACAGTAATCATATGCAAAATGGCCTAGGTTAAGCACAAAAAAAAAACAAAAAAATTACATCTTATCATAATACTCGTAATACATTTTTTTACTCGTAATACATTAATTTTCTTAACACTACCCATTTAATTACTATATACGTAATATTTCCTAGTATATTTTAATTTAATGGTAAATTTTATAATCAAATTCAATTAATGAAAAAAAATATAATAAAACCTAAAATGCAGTGGTTTTGGGGGGCTTCAGGAATTCCTAAGTTAAGTAACTTCTTTAGTAGTTTTTAGTAGAAATCTATACGAGTTTAGTAGTTTCACAAAAACAGAGCTGGCAACACTGGAACGAATCGCTTCAGTCCATACGGCCGACTGTTACGATCTCGAAATTGCACACAGACGATACGATTTTGCATCCGTTTAGGCCGAACTGAAGGCAGACCGGACTATGTATGGGGCCCCTATTAGATGTTAGCTAGTCATAATACAGTTCAAATATTTGTATGTACGGTCACCGACAATTCCGGTGTATTACTTTTAGACTTTATTTCCACGGTAATAAGATCTAAATATGGTAGGTGTTACCTTACAGTGGCGAAGGCTGCTTCTCCTTCATAGGGAAGCCGGAGCCTGTATAATAGGTAGGCATTTCTATGAAGGTTTGCAAAAGGTAAGTGACAAGGGAAGCCGATAGGAATGGAGTTATAGGAACCCTTCGCCACTGTTACCTTATATATTTAAGGGCAGCCGGCTTGTATGCACGCCTTGTCTGTGTAGTAAGTACTTGGTACTTACAATGGATCTGTTGGTCGTATCTTGAGTGGTATCAACATACCTAATCCAGTATCAAATAATTATAATAGCTCTCCTCACCGATTGTGGTAACGGTCGCGGTAGCCGGCTTTATTGAAACCAGGAAGGTGTTATTTTAGTGTCCAAGTGTGTGCGCAGCTTACAAGAACACTTTATCTTCCTTTACTCGCGAAACCCAGTGGGACTGTGGGACGGATGACCGACACGAGTCACGACTGGCAAGAGATAAGGCGCAGGACCGACTTTTTAAATGCCGATCCGACTTTCTTGTCAGGCACTTATGTGATCAGCCTGCATAATTGTCGGAACTAAACGTGGAAACAGAAATGTTTGTTGTCCAACGTGGGAATCGGACCCACGACTTCCCAGTCGAACGCCAAGCTCTGAGCCACTGGACCACGGAGGTTGTTAACTGTTTGACTTTATTTCCACAGTAATAAGATCTAAATATGGTAGGTACCAGATATGTCGGCGATATTACCTTGAATAGAATCCACGTAAGTAAACCAGTATCAACCAGAATGCTGTCGCGAAGGAAATGAGAACGGTGATGTAGATTCGAGGATTACCAAGTTGTTTGTAAAGCCTTGCGTTTCTTAGCCGAAGCCAAATATTTAAATTTGGCTTTCAGCTGCATAATATGAGCAAAGTGGTTAGTGTTTTCCAGCTTTATATTTCCTAGGTAGTTACGAAACAGAGATGTTGACTTTAAAAATTTCGTGCTTATAAGCGTTAGTACGCAGCATATTATGCAACAACCGATCTGAATTGGAAACGTTTTATCACTTCGCCCCAACAAAAGCTTAGAAGATTCTTAGACTTTTCTTTCGAATCATTTTCTTGACAAATAAGGTAGGTTGACCATGGAAGGAAACTCTTACGAGTAAACTTTTTATTTGTTTATTTACTGAATAAATGAAGGAAAGAATTTATTATTAAGTAATACTTTATTTTAATAGTGTACTATAAAAATCATTTTTTACGAAGCTTTAATCACTAGTCATTATGCTTAACTTTTGTTAAGCTCTTCCAAATGGCATTGAAAGGGCAGGACTTCAAACAAAATAAATACAGGCGTTCAACTTAAAAATAGAGTTGTAACAATTAATGTTTCCGCTTTTACTAACAATATAAGCTCTTTCATTAAAACAAAACTTAAATGCTTAACATAATATTTTTATCCTATACTTAAATAAATATGAAAGTTTGTGAGGCTGGATTGATGGATGGACGGATGGATGTTGCTCTTTCACGCAAAAACTACTGAACGAATTTCAATGAAATATTGATATGGCTGGATTAGAACTTAGGCTACTTTTTATTCCGAAAAAGTAAAGTGTTCCTTTGGGATACTGTATTTACGCGCGGATTTACTACAAAAAAACTTAACGAACATTACTATTGAACACCATTGTATAACTCAAAATACATATTTTATAGAACATAAATTATTTTCTATTAATGTATTTCAAAGCGTGAGATTCGTGGAATAGTAAGCGGTGTTGTATTAAGAACAACAATACTAACTTTTTTTTTACATAAACCTTAACTTTTTATTATTTCCAGGAGGAAATAATAATAATCTAATATTTTTGTAGCTTTCTATTTGTTTTTATTTCTATCGTTAATAGGTTAATTTTATCCATACATAACAGCTTCCGTGGTCCAGTGTTTTAGAGCTTGGCTCTCGACTCGTCATGGGTTCGCGTCCCGCGTTGGAACAACAACAAAAAATGTTGTTTCCAAGTTTGGTTAGCACAATGCAGGCTGATCACCTGAACCTCAATTCCCGTATTTAAAGTAGACAAGATTTTACTTTGTTTGGATTGAAAGTGTAGCTACGACAGCTACTTAAAAGTGTAGTTTCGACCAATCAGAGCGCGTTTCACGTTGATTTAATGATCATAAAAACACCTTTTGAGAGTTTTAGCGTGTCAGAACTTGGTTGTAATTGTATTAATGCAGGTTTTATTTAGCAGAATTACCCCTCTGATTGTCTGACAAGAAAAATGATCCATGCGTCAGATGAGCATATTGTAAAAAGTCGGTCCTGCGCCTGTCCTGATCTCTCGCCAGACGTGTCGGTCATCCGTCCCACTGGGTTTTGAGAATAAAGGAAGATACAGTGTTCTTGTGAGCTGCGCACACACTTGGGCACTGTAAAATAACCCTTTTTTTCCGGAGGGGAAAATGCATTACGCATACCACCCAGGCGCAGGGGGCACCCGAGTGGTGATGTGGGACTCCCGTATAGGCTAATGAGACCCACGGTATACCCACTAAAAACCACCCCCCACCTTCCTCCACGCCGCCCTATGACGGGGCCACGGGAACGGTAAACACATCCGCGACCCCGCCGGCGACAGCCAACAAGCGGCTCCATCCTAGGCCCGAAGGCCCCAGGCGCACCAGATGGTAGGGTGCGCCTTCCTCCTCGGCCTCCACCAGTACTGTAGCAGACTCCCCCCGAGTCTGCCACTAGGAGGCCACGGATACCAGCCACCATAACCGGTACCCGGTGGCAGATCTGAACTATGGTTCTGCCACCGACCACACCTCGGCCGCAGAGGATAGGGCAAGCGGCGCACCGTAATACCAACTTGCCTCTTCCTCTGTGGCCCCACCAATGCCGTTAACCGTACGGAACGGCCCCGCTAGGTCGCAGGGGGGTAGGGAGAGTGGCACAACACCACCACGGCTCTCCCCCTGCGATCCCTCCACGGCCGCAGAAGATAGGGAGTACGGCGCACCGTAATACCGGCACTCCTCTTCTTCTACGGTCCCACCCACTAGCGCATCCGCAGCGGACTCCTCCAGCCCGCTGGGAGCGCCCTCCTCGGGCCAGCCGGCGACAAACAAGCCGGCCCTGGTTGCCTCTTCGACTGTAAAATAACCCCTGCGTATCTGATCTGGTTTCAATAAAGCCGGCTACCGTTACCGAAATCGGTGAGAAGTCTATTATAATTCTTTGATACTGGATTAAGTATGTTGATACCACTCAAGGTATGGTCACCGAGTGGCGACAGATCCAGTGTAGATACCTGATGATGATGATGTCCTCCACGACACATCCGTCGACGGCGACCCTTAATGCCTCCTTGAATGAACTCGTATATGGCTGGAGAAACCGAGCTTGGTCTGAAATACTCGGTCACACGTTGCGCAGTATAGCTGACCAGTGGAGTTGTACGTATAGTTATACGTGGGCTTAGGGCGAGTCTTGCGGTGTTGGTGTTTGGCATCCAAATCTTCCATACGAGCTTTTTCGAAGTTCTCGGTGCCTTCTTTAACAGCTTTTCGCCAGTCAGGCCTCACACGCGCCAGCTCCTGCCAGGTCTTATCTTGTAAGCCACACGCAACCAAATGCCGTTTGAGAACATCCCTATAACGCAAGTACTGGCCCCACAGGCTTACGCTTTCCAGTTTTTATCTCCGAAGTAGATACCTAGTACTTACTGCACAGACAAGGCGTACATACATGCTGCGTCTACATTCATACGTGCTGTCTATTTATTAGAAAGCACAAATATCTCTTCCCAATCAATCAAGATATACATAACCAAGGAACAAGTAGACATAGAAATAAAATTTGGGTACCTAAACAAAATTTTGAAATATATCGTAGAAACTCATTTTGTATGTCAATAAAAATATATAATATGTTACCAAAAAATATAAAAGATATATTAATATACAATAAATTTAAAAATGTGCTATTCTCCTGGCTATTAGAAAAATGTTTTTACTCAAATAAAGAATACTTTGAAGACAGGCAAAATGAAAAAAAGTTTGGCTTATGTAATTGTGACGGTTAAATTATAATGTAATGTAACTCTTTAAAAAAAATGTGAATTAATTTAAATTGTATTATTTATAATATCATAAATTAGGTATAAGGGTATTATTATTTTGTAATGTTGTAATGTTGTAATGATTATTGATTATGATGTATTGTATAACTAATGTTGACTAAAGAAATAAAATATAATCAACAACATTTGCACGTCGAGAAAATTTCGACAAAAATATGTGAAACGCTATCAAACTGTATCAGCTTATTGTACCATATTTTGCAAATAAATTATACATATTATTATTATTATTACAATCCGGCTACAAAGTTCGTTAGTTAGGACTAACGAACTTTGTTCGCAGGTCTACTTCCTGAAGAAGCACCGGGATCGGGGCGAAACGCATGTCGAGTTTTGAAACCTGTATGGTGGTGTGGGGCTTTGCACGATCTTGCTGAAATTGTTACTTGTGTAGTGGTGGTGTTTGCACGATCGATCGACTTGTTTGAGTGTACGCATAAGCAGTGTGGGAGGAGGGAGGTGCGTTACGCATGCTTTAAATGCGTGCACTCACACATTTGCTTGCAGGTTGTGGGTATTTTTTCGTGGGAAATTGCAAAGAATAATATTATTAATTAAATTGTATGCTATGGATTTCCGCAAAGTACGGTTCATTTCAGATCTATTCGAGCCTATGACGCTGCATGGACTAGTTTACAAACAGAACCTCAATTCTCGTATAAGTAGACTTAATTTTACTTCGTTTGGCTTGAAAGTGAAGCGACATATAGTGAATGGATTTTATGACGTTTCGACCAATCAGAACGCGTTTCACGTTGGTTTAACGGTCATAAAAACACCGTTTGAGACTTTTAGCATGTCAGGACTTGATTCTAATTGTATTAATGCAGGTTTTATTTAGCAGAATTATTGCTCCTCTAGTCTAGGATATCTTATATAGTTCCAACTGAAAGTTATTGAAAAAGGCTGACGCAGTGAACGTGTTGATAGCTATCTTCGTGTTCACAGAGAAAACTTTTCAGTGGTTTGAGCTGTGTATCAATAGATCAGTAAATATTATTTTCAAAGACCTTTAAATATTCACAAGGCACGTTAGTCGTAACATAATACGTTTTGAATTTTGATATAAACTATAACCGGTCGTATGTATTCCAAAGCAGTTTAAATAGCTTAAAGTTCAAACGATCCTGAGCTTTGATAGACCACGACGTTACCACGAGTTTAAGGTTGCTAGTATGAAGCTATTAGCTTAGTTTATTCCTTGCTTGTTTACAAAGCTTGTTAGTTTCATATGAGCTCCGTGGCCTAGGGTGTAAACCGTTTGATTCGCACTCGAGAGAGTGCAGGTTCGATTTCCAGGTTGTGGCGTGTACCAATGAGACTTTTTCAAATCTCTGAGACTTTTTCAAATCTCAATTACATTATACGAACGCTCTAACGGTGAAGGAAAACATTGTGATGAATCCCGCACATGGTTGGCCCCAGACGTATTAACCAGTCATTCCTCTGGACTAGGCTGACTGTGTTGTGAGGATGCCGTATATGCTTGGGCATTAAATTACGACATTAAAAAACCAACTGTCCCAGGCACTACAGTATTTCAAGAGTGGTTACTTCGCACGGAGAATACTGTATAAATCATCCAAAAACAGATGAAAAGGCCTAACTTTTTTAGTTTCATAGCGAACTCTGTAAGTTACATTTTCATGTTACTTACATTAAAACAAAATAGCAATGTAAATTGGCATTCATTCTCAATTAATATTATGAAAATTTTGCTATGTCGACCTCTCTGGCTCAGTGGTTAGCGCGTCGGCGTTGAAGCCGAAGGTTGCGGGTTCGAATCCCGGGGAAGGGACAAAAAGTTTGTCTGTTTTCATGGGTCTTGAATGTGTATTAAATAAATATAATAAAAATCTTAAATATGTGTATAATATAAAATTATATAATAGTAGATTGTTAGCCTAGGGTTGAAAGGAATCCCCCCGATGGTTGCACGCCTTGACGTGGCGGTGGGGCTTAGTAACCGTGGACTGGACACCCACGGTGAAGCGAAGAGGCAACCAGGGCCGGCTTGTTTGCCGCCGGCTGGCCCGAGGTGGGCGCTCCCAGCGGGCTGGAGGAGTCCGCTGCGGACGCGCTAGGAGGTGGGACCGCAGAAGAAGAGGAGTGCCGGTATTACGGTGCGCCGTACTCCCTATCTTCTGCGGCCGTGGAGGGATCGCAGGGGGAGAGGCGTGGTGGTGTTGTGCTACTCTCCCTACCCCCCTGCGAGCTGGCGGGGCCGTTCCGTAAGGTTAACGGCATTGGTGGGGCCGCAGAGGAAGAGGCAAGTTGGTATTACGGTGCGCCGCTTGCCCTATCCTCTGCGTCCGAGGTGTGGTCGGTGGCAGAACCATAGCCCAGATCTGCCACCGGGTACCGGTTGTGGAGGCTGGTATCCGTGGCCTCCTAGTAGCAGACTCGGGGGGAGTCTGCTACAGTACTGGTGGAGGCCGAGGAGGGAGGCGCACCTTACCATCTGGTGCGCCTGGGGCCTTCGGGCCTTGGATGGAGCCGCTTGTGGGCGGCTGCCGCCGGCGGGGTCGCGGATGTGTGTATCGTTCCCGTGGCCCCGTCACAAGGCGGCGAGGAGGAAGGTGGGGGGTGGTTTTTAGTGGGTATACCGTGGGTCCCATTAGCCTATACGGGAGTCCCACATCACCACTCGGGTGCCCCCTGCGCCTGGGTGGTATGCGTAATGCATTTTCCCCTCCGGAAACAAAAAAAAAAAAAAAAAAAAAAAAAAAAAAAAAAAAAAAAAAAAAAAAAGGGTTGAAAGGAATCAATTCCCGAGGTAGTTAGACGCCCGAGCGCAGCGAGGGCGGCTATAGTCCGAGTAGGAATTCATTCTTTTACCCGTGGCATACACTCTACTTTTCATTTAGAATATGAGGAAAGTAAAACTTGTTGTTTATCTAAACTATTTATTGATATAGTGCGGTTCAAATGAGAATAGGATCGAGTCGGCGCCATATTGTTTCGAATTTAGACTGTTACGATAGTTAAATTTATGTTTAGATAATTGATTACTATTTAACATTTTTATTTAAATTCGATGCAAGACTATTAATATTTATATGCACATTAGTTTTTCTGAAAATCACACTTTTCAAGTGATATTTGACACATAAAGGTCATTGACGTTCCTATTCTCATTTGAAACGCGTTATAATAATATATTAGTAATTTAGTACCTATCCCGGCAATTTGTGTTGACTTTTTAATTTTTAAATATGGAACTTGCCTTTCGCCGCGGCACTCGCGGCTTATTCCGCTCAAAGAAGTTTGCGCTAAATTCACTGGCTGTTTAGAAAGTCATGTCATTTTTAATAGTTTTTTTTTTACATAAAACTCTTCACAGCTGACAGCAGTTCTATTTTTGAAGTTTTGAAGATATATACAAATTCATTCCGGCCCGAGGGCCGTAATGAATTTGTATGAGTTTTTTCCTCCCTATGAAAGGAAAGTAGCGTTTTCCACCCAATAATCAGATCAAAACAACACTACTTTCCGAGTATGAGAAAAGAAAAGATATTTACGTTGTCTGGCTAAAAAATCAGCTACTCAGCCACTATTTCAGCTTGACAGAACTGATGACGTGGATAGTCTGTCTTGGCTCTTCGTGCTTCTCAAATATGCCTGTATCAATTTCATCTTTGAGAAGCTTCTCTCAGCGGAAGCTGTACTGATTGAAACTGTGAGCATGATTCTAATTGTAATGTAAACACTTGGATATACTTCTTCTAAATTATTTTCTAAAATATATACTGGATGATGTGAATACTCGTAAAGTTTTTTATTATTTTCTACTATTAGTTCACTAGTAAAAAATTATAAGTTGTTCAGAGTCGGCTACGTAAGCCAGGATGATTAGCGAAACGAAAATAAATAGGTAACATTTAAAACTTTTTGCGAGGGCGCACTATGTGGACTTTAGGCCATTTTCGTGTCATAAATCTGTAACTTTTTTGTTTTTCAAGATATTTACATGATTTTTTTTATATTTTACTCTTGAAAACATACACTTTCAAATGACGTTCACTATGATCCTATAATTTTTTTATTAAATCCGTTAAATAATACGCCAAAATAATAAATTGAAAATTTGAATAATCTCATACTTATTTTAAGCTTATTTTAGATAATTTTACAAAAAAAAAATATAAAAATGAAATTTTAAAAGGTACTTTAGGTATGAAGTGACAAAAAATTTATACTATTTCGAAAAAAATCATGAAAACATGAAAAAACATACAGTCTTTGTAGCTATGTTTTTAGAGTTTAATACAATAATTCCTAGTAAATATGAAATTATTTAAATTTTATATGATATTCTAAGACATAAATATAACAAAATAGTCGCTCAAAAATTATCTAAAAGTTCTACAACTTCATCTAGAACTCTGACTCTTCCTAGAAATATGATTCTTTAAACTCGATGTATAAATATACGAAGTATAGTAAATTATGTGTAAAACGATTTCGTTAGTGGCTTATTTCTTGCATTTTCTTATGTGGTAAAGTTCAGACTTTAGTTTAGACCTATTTTAATCTTTTTTCCGTAACTCCCTGGGCGCCTTCAGAGAGTTGCCCAAAGGGCAACACAGCAAAATTAAGCATTACACTTTCGTCGTGAATTAAGACTTTATACATAGAAGAAGGCTATTTACCATTTATATACATAATAAGTATACAATTGTGTTATTTCTAATGCGTAATGGCCAAAATTTGGTAGGACTGATATTTTTTCATACATACATTCACATTTTAATGTATAATATTATATTTTACGCACTGAAACTGCAAAAACTATTGTATTCTGTAAATCTGCATTATATTTACTACAAAATAAGACTATTCTCAGTACTTTAGCAGATTTCATTAAATGTCAAGTCGATAATTGAAGAGAAGACAAAACGATACAGAACATACGTCTCTAGAGGTGTAATTTACTGAAGAAAAAGATATTGATCCTATCTACCGTAAATAACATATTTCAAGCATTCTAAAATGGTATATACTTATATGATTCTCTTCAATTAATTAGACGATAAACAAAAACTCATCATTTGCATCGTGTAAAGAAGGAAAACATACCTTCACATTTTTACATATTAACACATGTTGCGCACTGATGCCGCAACAAAAAAATTCACCATGTAAATCTACATTAAATTTGCTATAAAATAAGTGTAATTACAGAACTTCGGCAAATTTCGATAACTGTCAAAACTCTAATCGAAAATGAAACATAAGAAAAAATGGCATACTACGAGATGTACGCCTCTAGTGGTATCATAATATATGCAGAAACCCAATATTTAATTTATTTATAATAAAGAACATATTTTAAGGTTTCCAAAATGGTATAACACTTATATATTCCATAGAGGAAAACTACTATAAAATCAAAGTTAAATTTCTACATTTCAAGAATAGTTTTCAACAAATTTCCATTCAGCAATTTTGAGCGTATTTTTTTAAAAAATAGGGATAAACAGAAGTGTTTATCGTTTGTATTTAGGTAGATTGGACCTTTGTCTACAATTTGAGGTATAATACATGTACCTCTGCCACTTTTGGAAAAAGCATTTATGGCACGGCTTTCTTAGGAGTGTCCACATAGTGGGGCGCCACTGTTGTATAGTTATTTGTATGTTAATAATGTATCACTTCTTACTTGACATACAATCTAGATCAATCTAGAAATTTCTAGAACATTCTTGATCGTTCAGAACCGTTTTTGAATCATTCTGGAATATTATAGATTTTTCCTAAATTTTATAAAACAATCCAAATCATTATAGATTAATAATAATCACACATTAATCGGCTAGGTACAATTTCGACAAAGTTACTAATCGAGCAGTTTCAGAAACAATATTTTGAATATCTGAGTATTCGAAATATGTTTTCATCAAAATGATTTAACACATTCCGAATATCTCAATATTCGAAATTTGTTAAAGTCAATAATAATGCACTTTTAGGTCATATGCAGTTGAGTAGGTACTAAAGACCAATAACGATAAAACGATTTACCAAATAACTGTTCTCGCATAAAAGCGTAAAAGTTACCCTCAAATTATTCAATTTGTATCGAAATAAAACGCTAGTGTCCGGATTGAAAATTGAATCCCGGTAACAGATTGTGTAGACATTAAAATTGCCGTGTAAAAACGTATTTTCATTTGTTTCCACGGAATCCTATTTTGTTTGAATACAAATTCTAATAGCGTTGTCGTGTTGTTTCTATTGTACACTAGCTGATCTGTGCCCACTTCGTTGGGCGTTCAATATTTTTGATAATAATGATGATAATGATGAGGATAAAAAGTAACTTAACGCCTTATAACTTTTGTTATCTGCCTGTAAAAGTCCAATTAAAGTCCCAGCTAATCTCAGCTAAGCAGAAACAAACAGACAGATAGACAGAGAGACGGACAGATGGACACACAAAAAAATTACTATCGATTTTTTATTGTAAGTAACATAATTATATTTTCGTATGCACTAAGTAAATAGCTGTTAATTTGAAATTACAAACAGATACTTCAATTTTATTTACGGCCGTTTTCAATATTCTATCTATCCAAAATCCTTGCTACTAACGGTAGGCAAATCTATCTTTTTGTCCTTACTTGCGTTTCAATAACCTACTGGCAGTAGGCATTTCCTGTCGAAACAGCACATCCTATCTACGGAAGTAGAAGAAGACGAAGACGGATAGCCTACTAGAGATGGGTAAGCAGATAGCAGTAAGATACAAATGAAATGCAGATAGCTTTATCTGCATCCATACTATATTAATATTATAAATGCGAAAGTGTGTCTGTCTGTCTGTCTGTCTGTCTGTCTGTCTGTCTGTTACCTCTTCACGCTTTAACCGCTGAACCGATTTTGATGAAATTTGGTACAGAGATACTTTGAGTCCTGGGAAAGGACATAGGATACTTTTTGTCCCAAAAATTTGCGGTGTTCCCGTGGGATAATGTATTATTATTATGTGTACTTTGATTGTCTTTTACTGCTAAACGGTTGAATTGATTTGAATGAAATTTGGTATGGCAGTGGTTTATGCTTTGGACAAACGCGCAGTGTACTTTTTAACCGACTTCCCAAAAAAGGAGGCGGTTATTTTTTTTTTTGTATGTTCAACGATTACTCCGCCGCCTGTGGACCGATTTTCATAGTTTTTTCTGATGATGATGTATAGGGTGTAATCCGAAATTGGTCCTTTTGATATCAAAGTGGTGACCCGATGATGGGATCCATGAGGAATCGAGGGAACTCCTCGAAATTTATATGGACACATATGGTGATTTTGACTTTTTCTGAAGTAGTTCAAGTATATGCTACCAAAAAGTAAGATTTTGCTCCAAGGTATACCCTGGATCCAAAAGTACAGAACAGAACTCCTGGCTCCTTATAGATACATGTTTGGGAATTTCGGCGTTGTTTAAAGAACTGCAAGCAGTTAGAGTAATCATCATCATCATCATCACCACTATCACACCATACATCATCAGATTATGATGATATAAAAGGTATTTCTCATAGTATTTTACACTAACACGGATATCTTTGAACATTACTCTGCCGTTTATGGACCTATTTGCAAAATTCTTTTGTTGTTGTAAAGGGTTTAGTTCGAAATTGGTCCTTTAGTCACTAAAGTGGGAACCTGATGATGCGATCCAGGAGGAATCGAGGGAACTCCTCGAAATTTATATCCACACATATAGTGATTTTGACTTTTACTGAAGTAACACAAGCATATGCTACCAAAAAATAAGATATTGTACCAAGATATACCCTGGATCCAAAAGCACTGTACAGAACTCCTCAGTCTTTAAAGATATGCGTTTGGAAATTTCGGTATTGTTTAATGAACTGCAAGCATATGCCACTTTATAACTTACAGTAATCATCATCATCATCTTAATAGCAATATTTTATGGAAGCTTGGCGCGTATTCAATTATACATTCGATCGTTTAGTTTAGACGTTCTTAAGACGTATTAATAATAACTTAAGAAAATATATCTCTAAAAAGGGTGAAATTATTATTTTTAAACAAAAAATTAAACCGACTTCCAAAGTAAAAATACACAAAAAAGTATGAAATAAAACTTAATATCTAAATAATTCCCCTTTCAAATTCGGCTAAAATTTTTACTATTTCTCTACTCAATCTTATTAATTTTGAAGTCGGTACCAGCAAATATGAACGTAAGTTCTATAAAATATTGTAGAATATTGTTTGGGCTGGTATCGATTTCAAAATTAATAAGATTGAGTAGAGAAATAGTAAAAATTTTAGCCGAATTTGAAAGGGGAATTATTTAGAGATTAAGTTTTATTTCATACTTTTTTGTGTATTTTTACTTTTTATCCCAAAAAGATATATAATATTGTTCCCGAGGGATAATGTACTATTGTGTATATTCTTTTAATGTCTTTCATGGCTTAAGTGTTTAAACCATTGAAATGAAATATGGCATGATGGTGCTTCGGACAAACAATTAGTAATTAAAGAGAGAACGTAAGATAAGGAAGATACAGATTTAACTTTGAATACAGTTGGGAGTGGCCAAAAAACCTCATTTCGCGCGGGCGGAGCCGCGGGCAAAAGCTAGTTTCAATATAAGTTTCAACTTAATCTCCGGTAGGCCGAGCTTACCGAGATACGTCATTTGCTTATCTGCCAAAATCGGGCGTTTTGCCGAGGATAGCAATGTGTACCATGTTGTTCATGTATTATTTTTATGATATTTCGGTTTTTAATGTGTATGTAATTATTATTTTAATATTTGCGCGACAAAATGTTGCCAGCATTTTTATGGCAGTGTTAGAATATCTTGATGCTGCTGTTCTCCTTCACAAAACTGCTTTAACTTGAGTATCATATATTATGTCTCGGGCAGCACATTTTACAACCTCAAGCATTGTACAAATAACAATTTTCCAAATTTTGTTTCACTAATAACTGTGAATTTGGAGACATCTTCGACTTCTACTAGGTATCGACTATTGACCACTGGTTAAAGATTTCAAAACTCAAGTTCAGCTATCACGCAGTAACATTTGAGAGAACAAATCTTGCATTAGAAAGTTAAGTCAGTCATATTGTTTTCACCATTATTCGAATATCAGCCATCTTTTTTTCACGATACTTCAAATTTCATAATGGCCCCAAAAATCTCAAAAGTGGGGCCAACTAACTGGAGACACTTTTTTACCTCAACATGCCTCGTCTAACATATATAACATGTCTGCCACTGGCGTATTTATCAATTTAAACTTATCGTAATATTATTAACTAGATGTCGCCCACGACATCGTTTGCGTGAAAGTTAATTTCTTAGAAACCTTACATTTTTCCTCAATAAAAAATAGCCTATGTCCTTCCCCGTGGTTTACTCTACGTCTGTGCCAAATTTCATCAAAATCGGTCCAGTAGTTTCGGAGCCTATTCAATGCAACAAACAAACAAACAAGCTTTTCCTCTTTTTTATAAACTAGATGTTGCGCGCGACTTCGTGCGCGACAAAAAAAAATCCCGCGGTAACCGTACACTTTGCCGCGATAAAAGGTAGCCTTTAGTCCTTCCCCTTGGTCTATTCTATATCTGTGCCAAATTTCATTAAAATCGGTCTAGTAGATTCAGAGCCTATTCGATGCAAACAAACAAACAAACTTTTCTTCTTTATTATATTAGTATAGATTAAAGTATAGATTTCACCGGTGTCGCAAGTCGCAACTGGCGATCGTAATTCGTAAGTATTGGCGTTCGAAATTCAAAATTATACCTGATATTATTATATCGTCTGTGCAAACCACATACCTTGCTCGCTCTTTTATCGTGTGTACTCTTTTTACACATCGCCTGTGATTGGTTAAGCAGAAATAGCAGATTAATTTTAAATTTCAAATTACGAAATACTATTCTATTTAATTTGAAAAATTATTTTCAACTTTTACAGAATTTGTTAACTCATGTTTTGTTATAAATTTGCAAAAAACTAATTTTTAGTGAAGTGAACCAACATCGTAGGTGTTGAGTGAACTCGAAATCATATTTATTATGATGAAACAGTGATTTTGATAAAAACTTCATGTATACTAACCACTGTTTATACATGCTTTAACTCAAAGAATATCGGTGAGTATTTGTATAAAATTTTACCATATTTTAACTTCTCGTTTTATTGAAAAAACATAAGATTATATTCGTTTGACGACCTCTGTGGCTCAAAGGTTCAGCGTTTTAGTGCTCAAGCCTGGGGTCGCAGGTTCGAATCCTGCAGAAGGAACAAAAAGTTTTTCTGTGTTCCTGGTCATGGATGTGTATTAAATATGTGTATAACAAAAATCTTATTAATAAAATGTAATATAATTTCATAATTTGCAGGTATTGGATTCCAATTTCAAGGGCACGCAATAATAATTATGACACATATTTAAAGATTCTCATTAGTAGGTATAACGTTACGTTACGCCGCTGTCAATTAATGGCCTGCTAGGCCTACAAAAGTGTACCTACCTACCTATTTTGCACCAAAGGATAACCGCTGAAGTTAATCAGGATATGTTGTTTAATAATGTGGTAATCTGAAATATTTTGGTTACCAACCTTTAGCCTTCGTATCCACAAGAGTTTTTTTGTGGTCGCGACTCGCGAAAGGAAAAACTGCACTGTAAATAGAACTCCTAAGCTACAATAGAGCTGAAAATCGAAGTGTCAAGTGTACACGATTTTCAGTTAATATAGTGTAGTTTTTTTCAGTTGCGATCACATAAAAACGCTCGTGGGAATGTAGCCTTACTTTTGTATTTTTTTAATGCAATAAAAACGATCGAATTATACCTAGTTGTTTTGTTGTTTATTGTTTTATTTACCGTTTTAACCTAATAATTGGGACCTAAACATAAAATTGAAAACAATAACCTACGTACAGTTTTTTTTTTATTCTAGGCTTGAATCTTTTGAACTTTAAAGATAATACGTAAAAAAGCTAAAGGAAAAGCTTTTTTTATTCCGAGTGCCACCTAAGTTACGTAGTATAGTTACATTATCATTTCTCTCTGGATTTAACAACTGATATTAAGGCTACGTTCCCTCGAGCAGTTTTCAAAAAACAAAAAAGAAACACTCGTGGGAATGTAGCCTTACTTATGTATTTTACTTTCTTTAAAATGCAATAAAATGATTGCATTATAGTTATTTTGTTGTTTTATTTAACTTTTTAATACAATAAAATCGACAAAAATATGTACCTGCCCAACGTATTTTTTCATTTCAGGCTTGAATCTAATGCACTTTTATATAATGGTTATTTTCTACGTAAAAAAGCTATGTTATAATTTTGAAGTTCAAACCAATTTTTTAACCCCCGACGCAAAAAGAGGGGTGTTATAAGTTTGACGTGTCTGTCTGTCTGTCTGTGGGTGTGTCTGTCTGTCTGTCTGTCTGTCTGTGGCATCATAGTTCCCGAACGGATGAAGCGATTTCAATTTAGTTTCTTTTATATTAAAGGTGACTTACATGCGAGTGTTCTTAGACATGTTTGATGAAAATCGGTTGAGCCGTTTAAAAGTTGTGGGGGGTGAAAGCGGGGAAGAAAATCCGAATGTGCAAATATTATACTCGAGTAAGGTCTCAAATGAAAGCGCACTGAAAGATAATATTGATGACTTAATCGACAGTGTTCGTAGCTTCATTTGATGAGAAAATTGGTGGTGGGAAGATCAGCCGTTTGAAGATGATCAGCTCTTTTCTAGTTGATGAGGGGATCTGACTAACTTTCTTATGTCCGATCGATTCGAAATTTGGTACCGTGTTGTTTCAACGATATTTAAAGAACATGGTAAGGTAACCATGACCTGATTAGCCGTTTGAAGATCATCTTTTCTTTATTAGTTGATGAGGGATCGTCCACATGTCCTATCGATTCGAAATTTGGTACCATGTTACTTCAATGACGTTGAAAGTAAAAAATAATAATGAAAAAAAAAAATACTTTAAAAAGGATAAAATAAAAGTAAAATTAAAAATTTTAAAAACCCCCCGACACAAAAAATAAACTCTAAAAAATAATAAATAATATTTTAAACCTATTATAATTATATTTTCACATATAATATTAAGTAAGTTGAAATAATTTTATTTTCCAATCGTCGTCTCGTCGGGGGACCGCTATGTGAAAAAAACACGTGTAGTCGCAGAATGAACAAAAGAATTTACTCCGAAAAAAATTTGCTCATACCTACTTAAATGTAATAATAATAATAATAATAAAGCCTTTTATTTCCTTAATAAATTACAATTTTAACAAACATAACCATATTATATAACAATTTTTAAGTTAAATAGGTGCATGCAGTTTTAGATACAGAAAAAAAAAACTAACTACTTAAATGTAATTCGTAATAATTAATTAGCTGTTGTTGTAAAAATACTTTATAAACTTTAGCGGTCCCCCGACGAGGCGACGATTGGAAAATAAAATTATTTCAACTTACTTAATATTATATGTGATAATATAATTATAATAGGTTTAAAATATTATTTATTATTTTTTAGAGTTTATTTTTTGTGTCGGGGGGTTTTTAAAATGTTTAATTAAATTCGGAGTGCCACTTCTTATTACGTAGGTAGTGTAAAGTTGCTCTCTTTGCTTCGAAATTTGATTTCATTAAAAAATTTACATTCCTTTTCACGCGACTCCTAGCATCAATCTGTTATATTTCACTATTGTATTTATTTATTTATTTATTGTGAATGAACAGCCAACAAAAGTTACAATTATGCATACATTTTGATAGGATTTACATTATCATGGTTAATGCACTTTTAATTACAGGCTATTACATCTTGCTTCAAAAAAAAAGATTGTAAATGTATCGGCTAATTTAAAAAAAAAACAAAATACAAATAGTTTACTTAAATTAAATATTTAAAACAATTATATTTATATAACAAAAGTCAAAATATGTTAAAGTTGCATTAAAATTGAATAGTATAAATAATTAAATATTACAATTTCAAAAATTCATTAAAAGCATAATAAAATTAACTAAATATTAAGAGAATGTCATATTAAAATAATAGGGAATGTCATATAAATATAATAGAAGTGAAGATGGTAAAATTGACTAAATTAATAAAAATAATGTCATTGAAGAATAAGTGCAATATATACGTCACGATAAAAAAAAAAAAACAACAATAACAAAAAATAATAATAAAGAATTCTTAATATTAAATAATACTAGTACGTCAAAGAAAATTAATTGGTTACGATTTTTAACATGTCAGTAATAATAGATAGGTCAATGTTATAACTTATATGATTGATTAGTATCTAAATGCTTAAGAATCCTAGATTTAAAAATATTCAGACTGTCGTAATTAATGTCTAGGTCCGCGATCCTCGACGACAACTCATTGTAGTCTTTGGTCATTCTATTAATAGGGCAATTCTTTCCTAGGTTAGTTTTATATCCAGTAGATCTAAAGAGTTATATTGAGAGGGATATTGAAGTTTAGCGTGGATAAGAGGGACATACAATCGATTTTATTGTTGACTAATTTATGTAAGAATATCATATCAAGAACTTTTCTTCTCAATTCAAGTGACGTTAAGTGGAAATGTTTTAATCTCTGATTATAAGAAGAGTTTACCATGGAACGGGCAAATCGGTAGGCAATATAACGAGTGACTCGCTTTTGGACTTTTTCTATTCTGTCAATATGAATTCGGTATTGCGGGTTCCATACTGTAGAGCAATATTCGAGCTTACTTCTGACAAAACTATTGTAGAGTTTTATTTTTGTAGAAACTTGAGAGAAATTCCTGGACGTTCTCATTATGAAGCCAAGAGACCTAAGAGCAGAACTGACCACATCGTCTACATGACATGAGAAGCTCAGCTTCGAGTCTAAGATAACACCTAGGTCTCGAATAGTTTGCGCTCTTGAAATTTTATCAGTTCCGATCACGTATTCGGTATCCATTGTCTTTCTTTTTCTCGTGAATTTAATGTGATAGCACTTTTTCGGGTTTAAGTACATTTGGTTTTTGTTACACCAATGTAATAGGGAGTCAATGTCTTCTTGGAGTTTAATAGAATCATGTCTTGTTTTAATTATTCTTGTAATTTTGAGGTCGTCTGCATATAGTTCTATTGATGTATTTTTAGTATATCGACTATGTCATCTAGGAATACATTAAAGAAAAGGGGGCCCATTATTGAACCCTGAGGTACACCAGAGTAAGAAATAAAGGACTCGGACTGATAGCCATCAATTTCTACAAAAGAAGGTCGATTCTTTAAGTAAGAGGAACACCAAAAGAGTAAAGAGCCAGTTACACCAAAGGATTTGAGTTTCTGAATAAGTATGTCCTGATTAACTTTGTCGAAAGCCTTTGAGAAGTCCGTATATATTGCATCAACATCATCAACTGCTTTAATCAAGTGTGCCACATATGAGGTTAAGTTAGTACCACATGACCTCCCCGGTATGAATCCGTGTTGATTTACATTAATTAACTTGTTTATGTGTCTAGATAAGTGTTTATGCACTAGAGTTTCAAAGGCTTTCGATATTGTCGATAGAATTGATATTGGTCTGTAATTAGCCACATTATTTGGATTTTCACTTTTAAAAATTGGTACAATACGAGCCTCCTTCCATGTTTTAGGAAAATAACCAGAGCTCAACGATGCGTTGAATAAAAGTTGGAGGGGATAAGAGAGAACGGATGCACATTTTTGTAGGAAGATAGGGGGAATGTTATCGGGGCCAGGCCCCTTAGAACAGTTCAGTTTTTTCAACAACTGATATACATCGCGTTAGGGTATGAAAACGTTTTCCATTCCGGTTTGGGGCTCTGGTGTAGAATAAGACTTAGTATTATTGGCTGGAAGCTCATATACTGAGGAGAAGTTTTTAGCGAATAAGTTACTTATCGTGGGACCATCTTTTCCTTCTGATTCTCCTAAAAACATGCGAGATGGGTAAGTACTATTATTTCTCCTTAAATTTTTAATGTGGACCCAAAATTGTTTTGGGTTGTCTTTTATTGAGTCTTCAATGGATTTGATATAGTTTTTATAACAATGTTTTATCATCTTATCGCAATCCTTTCTAAGATAATTAAATTCAATTTTGTCTAATGGGTTATTATATTTTTTAAGTTTTTTATGACAATTATTTTTCTTTTTTAAGAGTTTAATAAGTTTATTTGAATACCAAATAGGGAAAGATGATCTCACATTTGTTTGTGATTTTGGAGCATATTTATTTATAATGTTATTAACAATTCCATAGAAAGCATCAGTTTTTGCGTCTATGTCTTTGGTAATGTTAAGCTCTTGGATCCAATTTATTTTTTTTAATAAAAAAAAAACATGATAAATATGGTAAAAAATCATCCCGAGTTTTGATTCTCAATTTTAAGACAATATTTATGGTCTTAACTAATAAATATATTAATTGCAAAATAAATATATAATGTTTTCAAACATGAATCGTTATGTAGTTATAATGGAATGAAACATTTCAAAAGGCTTGCATAGGTGAGAGAGACGGATGCTATTCTTCAATGGTGATTGGACAAGAATAAATAGGTCCTATCTTTGATTGTGAAACGCATTTCCTATCTATTTTTAATGATAGATTGGCTATCTATTTTTAACTGTAGATACGATATTGAAAACGGCCGTTATTTGTATAGATATTGTCCTCAATATCTTTGTAATCCTTTACAACATTATATTTATACAGTAATTTCGACAACGTTGTCGAAACCTGTCGTGTAATATATTAAAATTAATGTAAAATACTTATTATAGTGGAAATAGTGCAAGAAGTATTGTGTATTATTACTGTGAAACATGAATTTCCACCAAGAACCTACAGTACAATCAATAACATAATATTATAGATATACGTAACTATGAGCGACCGTGGCCTAGTCGCTAAGATACCTTGAGTGAGTGCGGGTTTGAATCCATGTGTTGACTGTTGGTGGTTACCAAAAATACTTTTCGGAATTCTCAAGTACGATTTCAAATACCTATACCTAGTGTAAGGAATAATAACTCCCCACACCGATATCGGTGACGGTGGCCGGTTTCATTGAAACCAGGCCAGTTACGCAGGAGTAATTTTATAGTGCCCAAATGTGTGTGCGCAGTACACAAGAGCACTCTCTCTTCCTTTACTCTCGTAAGCCAGTGGGACGGATAACCGACACGACTGGCGAGAGATCAGGCGCAGGTAGATATGAGCGCCGATGGGTGGTAGGTCGGCGGCGGCGCGCCGGCTATTTTCGGTCTTCGGCGGCGGCGTCGACGGCGTGACCTTGAAAGGGTTGAAATTTATACTTGGTACTAAAAAAAACTGTAGTTTACTTTATTTATTGGGTAACATACAATTACAATGCAATACAATTTATGGAACTTTTTGCAGTGATGAAAAAGTCACTACTTTGGAGGAACTACTTTGGAATTAGTAGTTAACAGTGCTTTCATTCCAAAGAGCGTAATCACTATAATCTTTTTCTATTTTCGTTTTATAAACGTCCACATTTTCAAGAACTGTCGTCGAAGCCATTTATATAACTGACTGCGTCGGCTCTCTAGTAATCAACCAATAATAGCGGAGATCTCAGCCACACAAAACACGGTGCAAAATCTCCCAAACAAGATATCTGCCTGTAGATGGCACGCCCCCGTAGTCCAGCGCCATCCCGGTTGTCTTTCCTAGATCTGTCCGTAAACCAAATTATGTCCCTAAGGTGAATAATTGGGACCCAGTTCTCCCTAGAGGTTATGAAAACTGGGTATAGGTTCTAGAAGCTATGCACCTTGATCATGGTGTCCGATGGCATGACCATGACAGGTCTCTTAAAAAGATACTGTTGCAGTTGTCCAAATAGGGTGGAGGCCCGTTTTATCCTACCTGCCGCCATGACCCTGAGAATAACCTTCTTAGCCTCCATAATATAAACAAGGAATAGAGGAAGTGGAGTTAAGTGAATCAGGGTTTCAAATAAAGCAGTGGGTGCCGAAGATAGTGCACCCATGATTATCAGACAGGCCAGCCTCTACACACTATTTAATATTTTGATGCAGTTGACCTGTACAGCTTTTTTTCTGACAATCGTCTCACTATAGCTGTGTATAACCAAACTTAGCATTACCTTCGACCAAAGGTCTCATTTAGAGCTGACAATTCTTGGGCACGACCACAGAGCACATCTAGCTTTTTTCATAATATCCTCTATGTATTTATTCCAAGTAAGTCCCATAATATATCTAGGATCACTCCAAAATATTCGACCTCACTTGCAGACATGGTAGTTTTACCGAAGAGTATTGGAGTTTTTAGTCCCTTTAACTTCTTCTTATTGGTGTTAGGTATCAAGCCGCCGCCTCCTTGGATCAACCTACTCCTGAGCGTCAAGCCCATGATAGTTGATGACGCTACTCTGTTGTTTAGCGTAGCGTTGATCCACTCTATAGTAATTCTTGAAGCCAGGCTATCAGGGTAATAAATAGATCAGGTGGAGTTTTTGCCGAACGCACCTTCAATACCTAGGAAGGCGCTTAGCGAAAACTTCTTATCCTCAATTGCTTTATCAAAGTGGTCTACTAGCTCTATCTACTCGATAAATCAGTAGAACTGCCTTTCTAGTAAGCTCGTTGTATATTATGCAGAACTCTTTTGATGAGATAGGTGTCACTTAAGTGGATGTCCTCGTTCGTCTCCTCGTTAAAAGCGTGAAAGAAGTAAGGCTTATATGGGTGTATATTATGACTTGGGTAATATGTATTATGACTTGGCTCATAGTCACTGACTGAAATTACACATTATGACTATCCTCGCTCACTCGGCGCGCCGATGTATTTTCGCGGCGGCGGCAGCGTGGCAAAATCGGCGGCGGCGGCGGCGCGCCGGCGCGGCGCTCATATCTAGGCGCAGGTCCGACTTTTTACATGTCCATCCGACGCATGGATCATCTTTCTTGTCAGACAATCAAGTGATCAGCCTGCATTGTCCTAACCAAACTTAGAAACAACATTTTTTGTTGTTTCAATGCGGGAATCGAACCCACGACCTCCGAGTCGAGAGCCAACGCTCTAACCACTACACCACGGAGGCTGTTGGCTGAGACTGTATTAGGAATAACGCTGCAAGGAGGGAAAATCGTGAGAACTGCGTCGGCCCGTGAAGTATGCAAATCCTATACCATTATTAATGTGAAATTTTGTGAGGATGGATGGATGGATGAATGGACGTTTGTTACTCTTTTACGCAAAAACTTCTATACGGATTGCGATGAAATTTGGTATGGTAGTAGTTGAAGCACTGGATTTAAACTATTTATCCCAAAAAGTATAGTGTTCCCGTGGGATACTGTATTAGTATAATATATTGGACTATATTCCTTACACTACGATCTGAGGAGACTTTAGCCACCAGGGACGTTTCTTCCTACACCGTGTATTTAATACTGTTCCATGAGATCTTTACTTCTATACTTAATATAATAAGAGGAAAAGTTTGTTTGTTTGTTTGTTTGAATTGAATAGGCTCCGATACTACTGGGCCGATTTTGATGAAATTTGGCACAGATGTAGAGTACACCACGGGGAAGGACATAGGCTATAGGACTTTTTATCGCGGAAAATGTACGGTTTCTGCGAAATTAACATTTGCGCGCACGAAGTCGCGGGCAACATCTAGTCTAATATAATATATGAATTCATTAATTAGATGAAAAAAAAACCAGACTAAAAAACTAGCTCAAACCTACATTCGGTTGGAAATATGAAATGGAATTTTATATTATATTTGAACTTAAGCAAAAATGTTTATTCAGCGACCCGATGTGGTAACCGGATGTAGTTAGCGTCTTGGATTTCCGTGGCGTTTGTATAGCTTATTTCACAGACATATTTGAGTAGACGCTGCATGTTGCCTAGTAAATCTCAAGCAAAAAAAGATAGGTATGTAAAGGTTACATTACAACAATTTTTTTTGTACAAATAGTCATTTTTCTATGGAATCGACATCTACGTAATTTAAAAAAAATGACTTAATTTATTTAAGGTTGATTTGAATTTTTTTCAAAGTTAATAATTAGATATTATGCTGTCGTAATTATATCATTATTTTAATAATTATTTGGAAATTAAATACTGTTAGCATGACGTTGTCGCTACAAAAAATTAATGTTTGGTGGATACAGCATCTGTATCAGTATAATATATGTCTGTGACTTGTTCGTATAGGAGAACCATTTCGAATACATTGTATAAAATTGTAAGTTAATTCACCTTCACTCTCGTGCTTTATTTACCGTAAGGACCCAACCTCGTAAATTTTATATTTTAGAAACTATTCTAAACACTACTTCATTTTAATATACCTATCAGAATGTACCTATTTCTGTATAGGAGCGTTCTCACATAATGCGATAAATGTATCCTATATCGAGGGCGATAATGTGACAGGCAGCTAGTGAAACATTGCGAAGAAAAATGGCGGGCGGTAGAGCACTTCGTAGATGAAGTGATCTCTACCAAGGAAGAGGCTGAGCGCACAAGAAAAAGGCAGGCGCTCGACCCAAGGAGAAGGCCGAGGCGAAGATGGGCTGACCGCCCATGACGACCGCAACGTCCCGCCTTAGCAGGGGAGCTCAGGGTAGCGGCGTGCCGCGTGGGGATGCCGTCACCCACTTCACCAAGTCCCCGATGCGTAATGCACTCTTGCGCATCGCGGCACAGAGAGGAATGGCCCATAAAAATGTCCCCGATGGGGCCTCTGCTTAGCCTGATGGCCATAAATGTCCCCATCCAGAAAGGCCTGCATGACAGCAGGCGTCCGCCGCGGAGTAGCGGTGCAGGCTCACGCGATCCCGTGGCCCGCTAAGCCAGATACCGGACATAGTCAATGTGAAAACGCATAGATGTCATAACTTTAAGGGTGTTTTGTACTACGGGATCCTAAAAAACGTTCGGTCTTGTTGTTTCCGTGTTTGCTACGAAGTTTTAAGTTAGTGTATGTGTTAATTTATAATGTTGATAAAGTAGAAAACTTACTACGGAGGCTCGCCCGTGCGTCGCCTACATGTAAGGCAAGTAATTTACAATCTACGCTTACTTCAGTAAGTTTGAAACAAATTGTAACACAACTTCACCTTTCAATTCATATTTTCTTTTACTGTAATATATCCATCTTTGTTTGGAGATGAGATATTCTGATAGATGTTATTTTGTTGATAGTAAATTTTCTTAGGGATAAATATCGATGATCCATTGTTAAATATATATTGACACTATATCTGTTAAACTATTGAACGGATTTTGACAGGTTTACGGAAATATATTAGACACTCGGAAAGGAACACCCTGATAATGACTTTGTAGAAACCGTTCGTGTAATATATTAGTACATACATACATATTATAATCACGCCTTTTTCCCGTAGGGGTAGGCAGAGTCGCAGAGACCACCTCTTTCGCGTAGGGGTAGGCAGAGACCACTTCTTTCCACTTGCTACTATCCTTACATACTTGTTTCGCTTCGTCCACTATCATTCTTACCATCCATTCCTCCTCTTACATTCAACGTAGCGAAGCGGCTCTCCATGGGCTACTTTTCGTCTCCGCGAGAAACGAGACGTGATGGGTGGCGAACCACATCGCCGCCATTTTGGATAATTATTATTTTTATGATTATCCATTGCGTTCCCACGGATTGGTGGAGAGGGTAGGAATAGGGAAAGGGAAGGATAGGTGGTGTGGAAAGGAAGATTGGTAAGTTAGAGTGGGAAATAGGAAATATAGGATATTACCGCCCAGGAGGGCAAGGGATAGGACAGTAATAGCTAGGGAAGCCGGGGTCGCATACCCGTATACTATACCACAACTACCGGACAGGTAAGTTGGGATGAGTATCCCATGACATTAATTATATATATTAGTATTAATGTAAAATAAGTATTGAAGTAGAAACGGTGCAAAATGTCTATTAATACTGTGAATTTGGCAAAGGACATATTATACTCATTAACGCGATGTTGCAGGGAACGTTGGCTGTAATGTAAATACCTATCTAACTAATAACTATGTCAACACCACAGTAAAATAAGTTTGAATAATATATCTATTTTCTATACTTTCCATTACAAAATACAAAATCAATACAGCATTTTCTGGCAATTTGTTATATACATAAATGGTAGACTAGTAATGATGTTGTAAAAAAATATTCCAACTTTTTGTGTTTTTGAAATTCTAGATGCATCACAAAACTACATATCAAATCTTAATTCTTTTATTAAGTCGTAATTCCTAATTATTTCTTAATTAAAAAAGTAAATTTTTTACATGTAGACTGTACCAATTACGTATACCTAAGTGTAGGTAAGGCATATTGCTTTATTTGGCCTTTATAATTGCGAAGCGACAATTTAATACTGACAAAGAGGGAACACAATTCAAACAAACTCGCAAACTGAAATTACCTCTACTGTAGCATTCATTAAACAGCCGTGTAAACGAACATCTGCTCCGAGTTAACTAAGGTTTTAACAGATAGTTAAGCATAAGTATTTATAAGTTTTCTGCTACTTGGTTTATAATACACTAGATGTTGCACGCGACTTCGTGCGCACAAAAAGAAATCCCGCGGTAACCGTATATTTTGCCGCGATAAAAAGAAGCATATGTCCTTTCCCGTGGTCTATATCTACATACATACATATAATCACGCCTCTTTCCCGTAGGGGTAGGCAGAGACCGCCTCTTTCCCGTAGGGGTAGGCAGATACCACTTCTTTCCACTTGCTACGATCCTTACACACTTGTTTCACTTCGTCCACTTTCATTCTTACCATCCATTCTTCCTCTTACATTCAACGTAGCAAAGCGGCTCTCCATGGGCCACTTTTCACCTCCGCGAGAACGAGACGTGATGGGTGGCGAACCACATCGCCGCCATTTTGGATTTAAATTATTTTTATGATTATCCATTGCGTTCCCACGGATTGGCGGAGAGGGTAGGAATAGGGAAAGGGAAGGATAGGTGGTGTGGAAAGGAAGATTGGTAAGTTAGAGTGGGAAATAGGAAATGTAGGATATTACCGCCCAGGAGGACAAGGGATAGGACAGTAATAGCTAGGGAAGCCGGGGTCGCATACGAGGGCGGCACTGAAAATTTCGGCAATCAAGGAAGTGACACAACATTACTATTTAAAAATGTATTTATTGCTTTTCGAAGTATTCTCCGCGAAATTTGACACATTTTTCCATACGATGGAACCAATAATTGTAGCAACCATTCCATTCGGAAGTTGGGGTCTCCAAAATGGCCGTTTTGTAGGCGTCCACAGCTTCTTCAGGTGATGAAAATCTCTGACCACGCAATTTATTCTTTATTTTAGGGAAAGTATAGAAATCATAAGGGCTTAGGTCGGGGCTGTACGGCGGATCGTCTAATAATTTTATGATTTCTTGCTCTAAAAACTCTTTTATTATTTTCGCGGTGTGAGAACTTCAGAGAACAGAGTTCAGAAACGACCTGTGGCAAACAAATGTTAGCATACCATTCTGCATTAACCGTTCTTTGTCCCTCAAGAGGAGTAGTCGCAACATGGCCGGTTTTGGAGACAAACGTGGCCACCATTTTTTTTGTAACACTCCGTGAACGAACAATTTTTGTTGGATTTAACTCATTTTCGAACACCCAAACTCGTGACTGGTTTTTTGTTTCGAGTTCGTACGCATATATCCAGGATTCGTCACCTGATACGATGTTGTATACAGCATTTGAGGATCCTGCGTGAAATCTTTCGAGAGTTCTGACGCACCAAGTAACGCGAGCCGCTTTTTGCTCTTCACAGAGCAAATGTGGTATCCATCGGGAAAACAACTGTTTTACACCTAATTTTTCATGCAAGATTATTTGTATTTGACTCATGCCAATGTCTAAAGTTGCCTGAATTTCGCGGTATGTCACATGTCGATCTTCCTCAAACAGCTTACGCACAGCATCAACGTTTTCTTGGGTGACTGCAGTTTTTGGACTACCTTGACTGAGCTTGACACGTCCACGTTGAAATTCAGCAAACCAGCGATAAATTGTAGTTTTGGATGGGGCTTCATCACCAAATGCAGAAATCATCCAGTCAACACACTGTTTTTGTGTTAAACCACTTCGAATGTCATAATAAATCATCGCTCTAGAATTTTCTCGAGTCAATTTCATTTTCTCAACGACTAAACAAGTTTGACAAGACCTTGTGACAAGACCGAGAATCTTTTTTTAAATAAATAAACGGTATTCGATTTTTAAAACCAAGGAGTTTTAAATTTAAAAGATTTTAATATGACAGGAACAGTGGAAATATTCCATTCCCGATACTTTTAGTGCAGCCTATGTACTTCACATTTCACTAATTATTGGTACCTAATACCTACCTATATTCAGAGCTATCCAACAAACTGTACCTATATCACGATGCTCTGGATCGCCACAATGTCACAGTAAAAAAGTTTGGGATGCCCAGGTTATACGCATTACACCCATCTCCTATTATATAAGGTTTGGTAAAATCAATTACGGAAACTTTGGGTACGTCATATACTGCAGCTTGTGTAAAGACGTTTAGACAAAAAAAAAATTTTAAACTCATGGAATTTTTTTTATACAAAATTAAATTATGTTGCAGGAAATTACATCTTATTGCATTATATCGACCACGCGCGAACAGCTGTTCAGATATGAACTCAGACCTTTCCTGGTGTATGCAATATGTATCTCTGTTTCTGTCGTGCTACATCTGCTGTCCTTGTCGCGCGCGGATGCTTTATGCAAAATATTTAATTTCTTGCAATATTTTAATTTAATAATTTTATATTGTATTTTTTTACACGGGTTTAATTTTTTTTTTTTTTGCCTAAACCTCTTTACATAAGCAGTAGATCACGTGCCCGAAGCATTCGTAATTGATTTTACCAAACCTTATATACTACAATTGCCTCCACTTAAGTGCAGCTCAAACGCCAAAATCGAATCTGCTAATTTCCACTGCTGCTCAAGTGACCAACCACTAGGCCACGAAAGCTTTTTATTCTGATAAAATTTATAACCTACTAGCTGTTGCCCGCGGCTCCGCCCGCGTAAATATAGAACCTATCCCTCGGGAACACTGTACTTTTTCGGGATAAAAAGTAGCCTAAATTTTTATCCAGGGCCCAAACTACTACCATACCGAATTTCATCAAAATCCGTTCAGTAGTTTTTGCGTAAAAGAGGAACAAACATCCATCCATCCATACATTCTTACAAACTTTCACATTTATATTATTAGTAGGATTACTATCTAACCTATATTTTATTTAAAAACATTGCTATATAATAATTATGTAGGTGTACAGCAACCCACATAATAACTTAGGCCTTTGCATCCGTTAATGGATGATTTATACAGAATTTTCCGAGCGAAGTAACCACTCTTGAAATACTGTAGTGCCTGGGACAGTTGGTTTTTAAATGTCGTATGGTTGCCCAAGCACATACGGCATTCTCACAACATAGTCAGCCTAGTCCAGAGGAATGAACTGGTCAATAAGTCCGGGGCCAACTATGTGCGGGTTTCCTCACGATGTTTTCCTTCACCGTTAGAGCGTCCGTATAATGTACTTGAGATCTGAAAAAGTCTCATTGGTACACGCCTCAACCTGGGATTCGAACCTGCAATCTCTCGAGTGCGAACCAAACGGTCTACCCACTAGGCTACGGAGCTCGTACAACCACAAACCATATAATAATATGTGAATCATATATAATACGTGTATTTCAAATTATTCACAAGCGAACAATTCACAAGTTCACGTTTAACTTGACGCCCTTCAACTTGTTGTCAACTGGAATGTGTGAACCAAAGGTGTGAACATCACAATAATGCTGTGTGAATAATATTGTAATATTACCGTGACATGACTTTGATTAGCATCAGTTCACACTGAGACGTGACGCTTTGCACACTTTAGGTAGACATATTCAAAATTGTACTTTGTTTACTACACAAAAATGTACACATTTCATTGTTGTCAAAGTTGTAATAATCTACAAAAAAAATTATGCCAAGTGTTCAAACTAGCTTTGTAGACGATAAATGAAAAAAAAATTGTTTGACTCTAACCGTTTGATCGTCTCGGGGGCCCATAAGTAGATTACAATTTACAACGTCTACCAGCTACCTATTAGATTTCCTGTCAAAAATTTTTGACAGGAAAATCTAATAGGAAAATACTTTGATTAATTATTACATAGATACGTATATCGTATATCCTTACAAAACTGACAATATTTCTGTGCCACGACACACATTGACATGGAACGCGTGTCAATGTGTCAACGTCGCATAGTAACACAAAACACGCTATTACTCGCGGAGCACACTAACAAAAATTGGCCCGACTCGGGCCAATTCGAGTCTTCATTTTTTCGCGTTTATAACATATCTATGGGAAAATACATTTATTAAATTTATTGTTTTACTTTTAGATACAGTGTCTAATTCTTTTAAATGTTGCAACTTGCAACACTACTTTACGAGTATACCAAAGAAAAAGGTAAAGAATTAAAATATAAAAACATTTGTTTACAAAAAATTATATAAATATTTAGCCACTTAACCGTACCCAAACCTAACTTTGCCATCCGTGCTTCAAATCTGTCTTTAGGTAATCTAGAAACGCTGTAAATTGTTTCCAGAAATCTATCTTCATACCCTAAATTATTTGGACTAGAGTTTATTCAAAAATATGGATTTCAATTAGAACAAATTAAATAATCAAAATTCGGCGATGGTTCAGTAAAATTCGGTACAGTTGGCACAGTAATTACCTACTTTTATTATTAGTAATTTGTTTGGTCATAGTTTTCGGTAAGTGAGCTGGGTACTTTGTCAGCTCGTCTAACAACATCTCGACCTAATACAAGACAAGCTGATGAACGAATCAGTGAGCACACCAATTAAATTCTGTTGTTCGTAATCACCAAACGAATCGGTACACGACGCGGTGCTGCAATTAAAATTTGAACTTTATTCACTACTCCTTTATATTACAAGGGCGGCGCCGCATTATATAGAGCGGTGCAATAGGCAAGCGGACTGATTTTTTTTTATTGCATAAATGAATAGTACTCTTAAATATGAGTAACTTCTCAGAAGAAACCGTATATCAAAAGTCAATATTTTCAAAGGTACAGCGATTTGTATACAAAATTTCGCGAGTCTTTATACCAAAAATATTTTTTTTTTTTTGCGAAATTGGTAAACAAAACCTACATCATTAGTTTACTCACATCATATACAAAAACATTCGTTATGGTAAGTATGAACTTAAACGCACAAATATCGGAGATATTTACAAATATATTCCTGCGGCCATATACTTCATATACTACTTCATACTACTTCATATACAAGTGACGTCATTTTTAGGTCGACTTTAGTATGGAGCGTTTTTAGGAGGCTCACGAAATTTTTTATACAAATCGCTGTACCTTTGAAAATATTGACTTTTGATATACGGTTTCTTCTGAGAAGTTACTCATATTTAAGAGTACTATTCATTTATGCAATAAAAAAATTTGTCCGATTGCCTATTTGACATTCGAACTCTTCATTCGTCAATTCAATATTGAACTCCATTATTCATTTCACTAGAAGATACACGTTTCATTGTAAGATTTCGAATGTCAGGTGAAACGCGTATCTTGTTGTGTAATAAATAAAGTTTAATTTTAAATAGCTATCTTAAAATGCAGCGCCAAGTCACTTATCGTCTTGATTCGGTGGGAAGTGAGTCGGAGAACCAAATGGATTGGATATTTATAAGTCCGGCTAGGCTCTTGTAACTCCTCTAGTGTTTCAGTTCATAGAAAACTCGATACCCAGCCGAAACAACTTAAATGGCGGCGCTTATTACTTAGCACTCGTGATAAGTCCTTACTTAGCGTAATGAATATTTTCTTTAAAATAATAATTATCATGGCACATTCTTTAGTGTAACTGGATTTTGGATATAGATTTTGTTAACAATCGTTTTTTAGGGTTCCGTGCCCAAAGTGTAAAAACGGGATGCTATTACTAAGATTTCGCTGTCCAACCATCTGTTTGTTTGTCCGTCTGACACCAGGCTCTATCTCCTTAACCGTGATAGCTGTTGGAATTTCCTAACATGATGTATTTGTGTTGCCGCTATCACGTGAAATACTAAATACATAATAAATAAATATTGACGGGGGGCTCCCATATTTTTTTTTTCCCTTTATACGGAACCCTTCGTGGGCGAGTCTGACTCGCAGTTTTTGACATGCCGCCCACTATGAAAACAATTTTGAAGATAAGTACCTATTTACGTCAAAAGTCAGGTATTCCGAGCCGATAGTTGGAAATGCGGCTGGGGCCAGCTGTTCCAGAACAAACGGTGCAATATTCCAATAATCCCCAACTTCCTCAAGCCGTAAACTGTTGGCTTTTATTAAAAGTCGTCGCCAATTTTTAACTTTCAACCTTTGTTCACAATTAAACAGTTTGTCGTGGTGAAACTTTAAAGTTTTAATTTTAGCTAATGAAAATTCTACACACAGAAAATGTTTAATTATTTTTTTATTACAGACGCTATCCTTATAACTAATTAAAAATCACACACAAAATTAAAAAACGCGTGGCTCTGCTGCCGCCAGCGTCGCCCGAATCTGAAACATGAAATATTAAGGGCATGAACGTATAAAAAAGGCGGACACTGCATCAGGAACATGAATAGTGTAACCATCAAAGTAAGACGGCCGTATCGTAGCGACACGCACACGCACACATTGACAGTCAAAGTAAGACAATCGGCTGCCATTACGCTGCTGCGAGTTAAGTGTGACACACGTTTTTCGAAAGAAAAAAAATGCCGTCCTGTGTCATTAAATCGTTCCGAAATAATAGTGGAATAATTAAGAAACGCGAGGGAATAACCTACCATAGGTAAGTCAGTAAATTATTTTGTATTTAATACGTAAACAAACAAATGCAAATCATTAATAATTTGATAGAAAAATGTTAGCTTAGAGGTGAGACGTACTTAACGTAACAGGTAAAAAGTAACAGGTATTTGGAAGTAGCACATAACAGCCGATATCCAGTTATTAAAATAACGGTTATTAAATAACATAAAAATAACTATCTGCTTACAGCGTACGTGTTATCTACGGCGGGCTTATTACGTATCGACAGTACTGTACAGTACTGCCTCTACCGAACAATCGAGGAACTAAAATTGCAATCAATCGTTCGATTTCTTCACTGCTGTCAAATTTTTTGTATTACGTAAGACTTTTACAGATAAGCGAAAGCAATCAGCGAGCGATTTGAACTGTCAGTTATCAATAATAAAAATTGTGATTTTTTCTCGAATTGTCTATCGCGGAGTGGGTCATCATCATCATCATCAGCCTATCGCCGTCCACTGCTGAACGTAGGCCTCCCCCAATGAGCGCCAACCATCCCGATCTTGGGCAGCCCTCATCCATCCGCTGCCAGCCACCTTCTTCAAATCGTCGGTCCACCGTGCCGCAGGACGTCCTACACTACGTTTGCCTAAGCGTGGTCTCCACTCTAATACTTGTCTGCTCCATCGATTGTCTGTCCGTCTGCAGACATGGCCGGCCCACTTCCACTTCAGCGTGCTAATTCGTTGAGCAATGTCGGTGACTTTAGTTCTCTGGCGAATAATGTCGTTACGTATTTTATCCACCAGAGATACCCTTAACATTGCTCTTTCCATCGCACGCTGAGCAACCTTAAACTTAGCGGAGTGGGTAGTGGTACCTATTTAAAGTATAAGTACCTGGGCGACCGAGCTTTGCTCGGTTATTACTATTTATTGTAATATGGTGGTGGTTAGGTGATAATCTACATAAACTTAAAAAGTAAAATGTGAACTGACAATTATTATTATTTACAATCGATTTTTGTGTAGATGGTGTTTGATCTCAAACATTACCTACATTTTTTAAACTTGCCTAAAAACAATAAAACCCGTAGCACGATTCTTGCCGTCCGCGTCTTAACCAGCTGGACCAAACGGATAGTGGCCAGTAGGACGAAATTAGCAACCATATACTGCGTGGCAAGAAAAACGCATGAAAACTCGAAAACACGCATTTTCCCAAACATAAAACTAATCTAGATCGATTATTTACCCTCGAAAACCAAATTTCAGTGAAATCGTTACAGCCGTTTCCAAGATCACGATTATAAATATTCAAGAATTGCTCGTTTAAAGGTATAATATTTTATAAGTTTATATTTTTTATATAGAAGATAATAAAATTTATGGCATCTATTTCACTACCAACAAATAGTACCTACTTACTAGTTACTGTGCGAGATGTAAAGTTATTTTGTTCTCGAAACAAGCACAACTAACGCGCACACAGAATATTTTGGTAATATACATGAAAAACGCGAATGTGATAGAATATTTTAAAACGAAATATGTTTCCACGTGAAATTCGGCCCCAAACCATTTTCTTATATCATTTCTTATAAGTTTTTTCATGACCTAAAACAATATGGTAGCGCTTGTAAACATATGACCGAAGTTTGCTTGACTTGACATGTCATTAATAATTCCTATGATTGCTACTAGTTAAATTGTTTTGGCGCTAGTTTCGTAGCAAAAATGAAACATAGCGCATTCAAACATAACAGCGAGCGATTAGCAATCGATCGCATAGGTAATACGATTTTATTTGAAGTTCAGCAATCGATTGCGCGTATATCACGCGATGACTGCAAGATTTTTGCTAATCGCTATTTTACGTAATACGGCGGCCGATATACTATAGTCCGATCTTGTCTCTCTGTTACACATACAACGACTCCATAAGCAAAAACGAAATGCACTTAATATATAAATACTCTGTATGTCTCTCTTACAATTATAAGCATCTACAATTTGCTGGAATGAAAAGTATCTAACTAATAAGTTTCGAGGGAAGACGTTTGGTGGAGTCTTAAAAATTTTGTATGGGTCTCTCGGGGTCCTCGGGGTATATACCAGTTCCCGACAGGAATTTGGGGAATATATTGGAGTCAAAATGTAGGGCTCGTTCTGTCGATTCCAATGAACTATGGTTAAAAACACGTATAACTTGTTATCCACCGCGCAAAAACCACTGCATCACGAAGACTATTACCTCCATAGTAACCATACTAAATACTAATATTTGACTGTTACATTTGACAGGTATCCGAAACAGGTAGTGTATAACAGTAAGGGGCCCCATACATGGTCCGGTCTACCTTCAGTTCGGCCTGAACGGATGCAAAATCGTATCGTGTGTGTGCAATTTCGAGATCGCATCAGGCGGCCGTACGGACTGAAGCGATTCGTTCCAGTGTTGCCAGCTCTTTTTTTGTGAAACTACTAAACTCGTATCGATTTCTACTAAAACTACTAAAAAACTACTAAAGAGGCTACTTAACTGAGGAATTCCTGAAGCCCCCCAAAAACCACTGCATTTTAGGTTTTATTATATTAAATTTTTTTCATTAATTGAATTTGATTATAAATTTTACCATTAAATTAAAATATACTAGGAAATATTACGTATTTAGTAGCTATTTTGCATATCATTACTGTCTGGCTCTTTCCTACTTTAACACTACTAATAACTAAATTTCTACCAAGGAGGGAATAAAATACTCAATTTAGTAAAATTTTGTAAAATAACTAAGTTGGCAACATTAATTCTGGCCTGACCGATCGGCCTGAACGCGCGGCCTGTCCTGACCGTGTGTGGACAAATCGCTTCAGTTCTTGCCCGACCCGCTGCCGTGCGGGCGTGTATCTTGTACAAGCGTTGTATGAGTTTTCGCGGTGTTTAAATACAAAATTGATAAACACGACCGTAGCGCGCGGCAAACCAGAATGGACTGATGCGACTGTTCCGTGTGTGGGCACGAATCAGATCAGGCCGAACTGACGTAAATTGGATTGGATGCGATTTTTTCCGTGTGTGTGCTCGAATCCGTTCAGGCCGAACTGACGTCAGTTCCAGCTGAAACGATCGGCCTCTCGTCTGTGGGGGCCTTAACAGGTATAACAGGTATCGTCTATAACCTGTTATAACCCACCTCTAGCCATAGAGTACCTCTAGCTGACATCTCTCTGACGTACCGGTGTTGCCATTTAAAGAAATAAAAAATTACCCTAAATTGTAGGAGATTTCAGTATGTGTTAAGTATGTACCTGTTAGCTATTTGAAAAAAACTTGTAGACAAACTCAAATTAAGTATCTATGTATCGATGCTTTAAATACACATGTAAAAATAATTTGGATATAATAATATTAAAAAAAAAATTAAACATGAATCGTGATTATGTATTCAGTTTTGTTAATAATTTGTTAACAATCTTTTGCTCGTAACTTCATTCGCGTAGATACCAGTTTTTAACCGACTTCCAAAAAAAGGAGGCGGTTATACGTTCGGCTGTATATATGTGGCTGTATGTTCAACGATTACTCCGCCGTCTATGGACCGATTTTCAAATTATTTTCTGTGATGTATAGGATATAATCCGAAATTGGTCCTTTTGGCATTAACGTGGTGACCTGATGATAGGATCCCTGAGGAATCGAGGGTACTCCTTGAAATTTATATGGACACATATGGTTCAATGGACACAAGATTCTGTACCAAGGTATACCCCAGGGTCATCCAAAAGTACATCCAAAAGCACTGAACAGAACTCCACAGTCTTTAGAGATACGCGTTTGGAAATTTCGGCATTATTTAAAGAATTGCAAGCATATGCCACTATGTAACTTACAGTAATCATCATCATCATCTTATTTACAAGTATGGGAAGTTAGGGAAGCTTGGCGCGTATTCAATTATATATTATTTAATTATTTATATAATTAATTAATTATATATTTTGAAGTCGGTACCAGCAAATATGAATGTAAATTCTATAAAATATTATAGGATATTGTTTGGGCTGGTACCGATTTCAAAATTGAGAAGATTGAGTAGAGAAGTAGTTAAAATTAAGATTGTCAGGTAGAGAATACCACACGGCATTAAGCCTGCATTTTGTACAAATATTTTGATATATATATATATATATATATATATATATATATATATATATATATATATATATATATATATATGCCGAGCCAAAAGTGGCCGAAACTTTTGCCGAAACCGAAACTGATTTCGGAAGTTTTCGTGCACGCTCGCCTAACTTCGTTTCTTGCGGCAACGCTTTGACAACGCAACTGAATTTGAAAACATAATTAAAATATAATTAATATTTTTTTATATTACATTAAATCAGCCATACTCAAAGTGTGTTCCGCGGAACCCTGGGGTTCCGCGAAGCCCCTGTAGGGGTTCCGCGAGAATTTAGAAAAAAAAACTAGAGAGGTGTCAAGGGACACCCGGATGGAACGAAGTTCCGGATGAAAATATCTGGCTTGCTTTCTATAAGAGAGAGAGAGACAGACAGAGAAACATGCGACGCCGCACAGCTTACAATAGCTTACTATAGCAAAAAAAAAGACATACAGACAGACAATTGTACATGTATATATAAAATAAATAATAATACGATATCCGAACCGATATTATCCATACATACATTACATACATATATACATACATACATACATACATACATACATCAATATAATAAATGTATACGCGTAAATATTTAATTTTTATAAAAAATAAAATTATCTTTTGTAATTAAAAAAGTGTCGTGACAACTTTTCGTAAGAATTTTTTCCGTCTAGCCCCCTTTCACAACGCGCGATAAGGAACTTCGTCCAAAGAATCAACAAAACACCTCTCTCTGGTCGAACGTTTTTACGCGTCGTATCATGAGGCGGAGCCGAACTTAGTCGCCAATCACAACAATAACAGCTGATCGGGCGATGAAGCGACGATCGGGCCTCGACACTGTCAGTCAACGATTAGCGTTTTGGGCGATAAGTAGGTACAGCTACCTAGCGAATTGAGAACTTTAAACGAAGTATTTATTGTTCTACTGCTGTATTCTGATTGTATTATTTTTGTACATTCATTATTCTTACTTCAACTCTTTTACGCAGTAACGATCGTGCGTTATTTTGACCCAACCATCTTGACATTTACCATTATTAATAAACTGAGAATGGAACGTTGGCGTTAAACGTGTTGCAACAACGTCTTCTAACGAAGCCGAATGTCGCTGCTTTTGAAGCAGTATGCGCGGAATATTCAGCAATTACCAACGGCCATGGGCGTAAGCGGCCAAGGGAGGGTTTTGGGGGTTCAAACCGCCCCCGAAATGTTCAGTTACTTATATGACAAACCTTACATGATAAGTTATTTTTTGTCATCTATTTTGCAACATCAGAAATTACACTAATTTTACATTAATTTAAATTACAAAATGATCCTGTTTTCACAGTCTTTTAGGATTTAAAGTTTGAACATATTTACCTATTAAATAGGAAAAAAATTTGCTTGCTCGCTTCGCTCGCTCGCATTGACCATAAAGAACATATATTATTTAATACCGATGTTCAATATAGCCGATTGATTTTATGGTATTTGTCCGAAGTTCATTCGTTATTCAGTGTTTAAATTTAACGTTTGAACAGGTTTTAACCTGTAAAGTGGGGAAAATTTTGCTCGCTCGCTCCGCTCACTCGTGTTTAGCTTAAAAAACATATTATCAATTTTTATATTTCCGAATTACAGTTTAAATTCAGGGTTTTAAAGCAGAAAGAAACAGGTAAAAATGAAAAAAAAAAAAAATGGGGGGCCCATAATGTGCCCAGGGCTTCTAATAGGTTAAAGTTAAGGAAAATGAAATGACTAAAAGTACATTAAATCCCACCAAAAACATTCTGTAAAAAACTAGCCAAGTCTCGATGGAGCTGCTTGTTTATCTCTAAAAAGTAATGAAATCTAGACAAAGTCGTGCCAAGTTTAAGGTTCCTTACTGCGATTTCTTTATTATTATAGTTAATGTTATGTGACTTGACCGTTGAACATTCTTTATACGTTAGTGGGTACAAGTCAATTTTGTTTTCCAAGTGTCAATTTTCCATCGTAAATGGGTAGGCGGTTCTGGCGACAGATTGGTGCAATTGTGTCATGGAGCACCTGGTTTTGTACCCTTGTGTACCCTTCAACGGCCAAGTCACACAACATTAACTATAATAATAAAGAAATCGCAGTAAGGAACCTTAGACTTGGCACGACTTTGTCTAGATTTCATTACTTTTTAGAAATAAACAAGCAGCTCCATCGAGACTTGGCTAGTTTTTTACAGAATGTTTTTGGTGGGATTTCACTTCTTTTTGTAGAAACGTGGGCATATTGATTTATTTTACTAGATTTTAGTGTAATTTGTTTATTTAATTTGTGTAATGTTCGAGTAGAATAAAGTTAATTGTTCGACTATTTCTTCTTGTAAACTTGTAAGTATAAGTATAAAAGCTAGTCTAGTCTTATCCAGAGTTTTCCTTTAATTTTATTTATGCATTATTAAAAGCAGAAGGGGAGGCATTTGCCCAGCAGTGGGACGCTACGGGCTAGATTAAATTAGAAGATGTGTCCCACTTCGCTGGATTTTTGCAATAACAGTAATTTTTTTTTTTATGTACCAATAGTAGAAGGGGCATTACCATATCTCTAATCAGCTGAGACCAGCTGAGGGTTCTACATCTGGGATGAAGATTTTTTTTTATTCGATTTTTGACATCAAATGAAGTGGCCCATAAGTTGAATATTTTTTGTAAAGGCGGTATGTTGATCTCTAATAGTTTGGTTGGGCTCTTGTGTTTTCTAATCAGGGTCACCAGGTACTCCAGATCTTCGATTATCCTAGTTTTTATAGTTTTTCATTTATGTGGCCATTAAACCCTAACTATGTACCAAATTTCAGCTCTCTGAGTTTATGGGAAGTACTAGTTCTATTCTGATGATCATGAGTGAGTGACTGAGTGAGTGAGTGAGTGTCATAAATGTGAAACTTTGCTTTTGCTTAACTTCGGAACTAAATAACCCATAGACTAAAAATTTTGGATTTTAAGTATGTGATGAAGTAGCTTACTGGATGAGGAAAATTTCTGCGTTCTGGTCTTATCCAGAGATTCTCAAATAGGGGCCTTAAAATACGGCGAAATGGTTCCAGTACAGAATGGTACGGCAGTGTTTGCTTCGCGCTCGACTTGGCGGTGGCACTGCCGTGCCCCACGATCGACGTTCTGGTCTTATCTAGAGGTTCTCAAATAGGGGCCTGAAAATGCGGCGAAATGGTTCCAGTAAAGAATGGTACGGCAGTGTTTGCTTCGCGCTCGACTTGGCGGGGGCACTGCCGTGCCCCCAGATCGATGTTCTGGTCTTATCTAGAGGTTCTCAAATAGGGGCCTGAAAATGAGGCGAAATGGTTCCAGTAAAGAATGGTACGGCAGTGTTTGCTTCGCGCTCGACTTGGCAGCCGTGCCCCCAGATCGATTATCCTAGTTTTAATAGTTTTCCCTTTATGTGGCCATTAAACCCTAACTCTGTACCAAATTTCAGCTCTCTGAGTTTATGGGAAGTACTAGTTCTATTTTGATGATCATGAGTGAGTGAGTGAGTGAGTGAGTGTCATAAATTCGAAACTTTGCTTTCGCTTAACTTCGGAACTAAATGACCTACAGACTTGAAATTTTGGATTTTATGTATGTAATTATAGCTTACTGGATGACGAAAATTTCTGCGTTCTGGTCTTATCCAGAGGTTTTCAAATAGGGGCCTGAAAATGCGGCGAAATGGTTCCAGTAAAGGATGGTACGGCAGTGTTTGCTTCGCGCTCGACTTGGCGGGGGCACTGCCGTGCCCCCAGATACTGGTACTAGTACATTTAATGTACTTTTAGTCATTTTATTTTCTTTTACTTGTTATGAAGTAAGGGTTCCGTCACCAAAAAAGTTTGAGAAACGCTGCAATAAATAAATGATAACAACAAAATTAATATACCGTGTTTCCATTTCATGTCCTAATTAATGCAGAATAATGGATAAAATGCACCAAATTTCAGTATTTTAAGGAATTTTCTACTTGACCACGTAAGTTTCGGTTTCGGTTTCGGTTTCGGCCGAAACTGAAGCCACGGCCGAATATTCGGTTTCAGTTTCGGTTTCGGCCGGAAAACCAGTTTCGGTCGGACTCTAATATATATATAATAGAACATCGTGTTAGTTACACTATTTATAACTCAAGAACTGCTGAACCGATTTGGCTGAAAATTGGTGGGGAGATATCTTAAGACCAGGAGGACATAGGATACCTTTAATCCCGTTACCAAGGGACTCAAAACTCGAGCTGCTAAAACAACTGGACAGATTTGGCTAATTTTGGTCTTGAAATAATTGTGGAAGTTCAGGGAAGGCTTAAACAAAAAAGAAAAAGGTGAAAAATATTGGAAAAGGTGAGTAGGTTACAGGTGATAGACGAACAGCGAAGTCTCGTGAATAGGTTCCCGTTTTAACCGTTTATACCCTTTACGGAACCCTAACAACAAAAATAGGTATAGAAAGGGGAATTACATATGTGTTGTTCATCGCCGTATGGTTCCCGGCAGAGTAGAATAGGACCATTCCAAGTCTTCTCGTGGATGTCATAGGAAGCTACTTAGGAAACACAAGCTTAACAAAGCTTAAAAACATCAAAGAGACCTCTCCAACCCGTCTCTGGCCAGCGCGCAGCGTGGAGAGTGTAGACCAAATCCTCTGACTGCTCTGGCTTATATTGTCTGATAGTACAGAGAGAGTCATGCTCCTGCAGTGACGACCTGATGATGGATGATGATGATGATATCCTGTAATGACTATAATTAACGCAGATAACAAAAACAGTTCTTCAGTTCACTCCATAGAAATTACGACGTAACTTTTTGCTGTGCTATTTTATCAATATCATTGTCATCAAGTCATTTAAACTAATAATTAAGACTTTTTGTTAGCTGTACCTTTATACGAATGTGCTTATGTAAAATTATTAATTATGTTCATGAAAAGAGAATAGTTTCAATGAGCCTTGCTATGAAACAGTTAAGAATATTTATATTATTTGATTAAATGATAAAAAAGTTAGTTTTATTTTTCGGTATTAGCATTTTGTTTAAAATTAAAAGCCAAGACAATAAATACGATTATATACGATAGTCAAAACGCCAAAATATGAAAAAATAAAACACAAAGTAATTGAAATATTTTTTTTAATTATGGGTAATTTTTCGCATATATGGCAATTATCCGTAAACTCACAGAAACGTAAGTCGCCGCCATTGTTGGGTTTCACTCAATGCATAGCTCACCCTCCATCCGCCTTTTTTATACGTTCATGATTAAGGGATAAAAAAAAAATTGCAAATAAGTCTATAAACGGCAGAATAATGTTCAAAGATATCCGTGTTGGTGTAAATACTGTAAGTACGTTTTATATCATCAGAATGTGATGATGTATGGTGTGATAATAGTGATGATGATGATGGTTATTCTAATTGACATAGTGGCAATATAAACTTGCAGTTCTTTAACTTTCAATCGGTGAAAATAATCTAATTATCAAAAGTCAATAGTTATTTATAAAGTTATGATAACATTTTTTTGCTAACGGGTTATTGTTTATTGATATGTCTACATAGTACCCAATTTTTTAATTCCTTAATATTTAGTCAATTAAAATATTTTTTTCTGTTCATGTTTCAGATTCGTCGATGCGCACGGCAGCTGAACCACGCGTTTTTTACCCTTATTTTCGCCGCTAAATTAAAATTATAAACGTTGTCGGTATAGTTCCAGAAGATAAAACTTTTTTTAGGAACTTTTCTGTCCTTTAAGGATTTTTTTTTTCAAATTTAGATATCTTAAATAGTTTTTGAAATATTTCCAAAATACATAACCATTTTTTTTCACATTATTGTTTATAACTTTTGCATTTTTTGTAATTGTATATTTTATTAAAGATACAAATCCGAATCTAATGGGACCAAAATCATAACTTTCGCTTAGGTTAGGTTTTGGGTAAAATAGCACTTGTGATTGGCAATATGCTATGCGTATGTATCAGTTTTGCTTTGTTCGAAAATTCGGAATGTGGTGAGTTCTAATCACGGCTAGATAAATATTTTTGTGTTTATTTTTTTTATTTATCACAACTCCGATCAAAGTTCGGTTACCCAGGTACTTAAACTTAAATAATTTACATAGATATTTTATGTGCTGTCAGTTGTAGTAGGTATCTACAAAAGTTACTTTCGACTAAATAAACGAAGTTCACAATATTTCCTAGGCGTATAGATAATATTAATGTAGATTTAAAAATAGTGGGCTCATAGATGTCATCACCGAACACGCTTACACGAGAGGGAGAGAGGGAGGTAGGTTTAATTTCAATACCATTTTATTATTAAACATAATATCCACCACAGAATTACAGACAAAAACCAGATGCATAACAAAAAGTTTCTAAGTAATGAAATAGACGCATATACTTTTGACATGGGTTCGAAAGGGCGCATGCGTCATAGAAAATGCCTTATCAAAATTCAGTCTACGATGGGATCCGTTGAAAAACGGTCTACTATCTGACTCGGGATGGTTCATACGAGATCGAAACATTACGTGAATTATTGAGTAAAAGTTTATAAGGGCAACTTTTAAAATCGTTCGTTCGTTAACTTTAAAAATATAGGTATAAACTATTAATTATTTTGGTGTTTGTGTACTTTAGTGATAATTTGTATTTATTTGAGTGATTAAAACTTTGGACTTATTATTAAAATTCGAGGTAAGTTGTAGTTTAAAAAATATTAACGAAAGTTCCTTAAGGGGCGTTGCGGAGCAGTACCAGTCGGCAAAAAACGTCCTTAATGTTTTAAAGAAAGTGTAACATTTTTATGAATTGTGATATTTTGACAGTTCGAAAGACTCGTTAAGGAGCAAAATTTAGTAGTTATATTAACACTCGATATGGTCAGTGGTTAGGATACCTGGATCTCACCCATGAGGCTCGGGTTCGATTCGCGAAGTCGCAGGAAATTAATGCAAGTTTTCTACAAACCTCAAATAGAACTTGAAATTAATATTTTATAATTATTAACTGTCCCACACGACCACACGGGTTTTTTAGTCCTTAACTGTAATTCGAATCAAATATTTTTGCATACTATTTATCAGATAATTGGAGTTCTTAATTTATTAAATTTTCCAACACTTTGTATAACTATTTCAAATAAATGATATATATTGAACAACAAGCAAGTAGACGTACGCAAAAATAAAAATAAAATCCTACGCCTCTGCGCTGTTAATCGAACCACAGATTAATAAATAGTTACTATCTACGCAAACCGAACTGTGTGAGAACATATATATTTCAAAAATTAATTTGACAGGCTGCACTGCGCAAAGCTGTAAGTAAATAATATGAATTATTTATTTAAACCAGCTTATATCGGCGGGTAAGTAGTGAAAACTTTTCCATCTCTTTTTTTATATGATCCTATTTTATATGGTCCCACTGATTATATAGGTAAATGCATGTTGCTAGGGGGCAGCTTAAGTCAAAAGTGTAAGTGTAGTCTACCGCGTTTTTTAAAGTGCACGCAAATGTTATTTTTAACCAGACATAACTTTTTTGATAGTCTTTTATATTTTTCTCGATAAATTTAATATTTTTGAGCTATTAAATTATTTAAAATTTAGAAAAATCGCAAACATAATTTGGAAAATCCACGCCTTATTTTGAAATTTAATAATAATAACTATAATTACCTGCTACAGCAAATAAAAAAATAAACGATGAAAATGACAGTAAGCACACTATCAATATATTAAGTATAAGTCTTGAAGATAAAAATTATAAGTAATAATTAAACGACATTGAATTGAATCCTCATATTAATTGATAAAGTCCGCAGTGTTACTTTAGATAATAAAAAAATATATTTTGATATGATAATATTTTCGAGCAATTTCCCTACCCTATCCATGAACACAGATATACGGACGTTCAGAAAATATTATTTTTAATGTTATTATTTACAATGTTAAGCAAAATAATTCTTATTGAAATATATTTTATGTGCCTGATAAATTATTTTACTTGATATAGGTAAACTCATACCAAATCATTTAAAACAATTTTTTGTTTCTTTCTTAAAAAAAAATCTTCAATAAAATCCGTTCAGTGCCTATGTGTTCCATCCATCCATTCCTCTAGTGTTACATCCATCCTTCCTCACATACTTTTACATTTATAATAGTAGTAAGATATTGAGAGTTGAAGAATATTGAATAGTAGCTTGTTTTATCCGATAAAGACTATCAAATTAATTTTCTTACAAAATAGATGCACTTCTAACATAATATTTTTATTTTTTTTTATGAAATATGGGGGCAAACGAGCAAACGGGTCACCTGATGGAAAGCAACTTCCGTCGCCCATGGACACTCGCAGCATCAGAAGAGCTGCAAGTGCGTTGCCGGCCTTTTAAGAGGGAATAGGGTAATAGGGGAGGGTAGGGAAGGGAATAGGGTAGGGGATTGGGCCTCCGGTAAACTCACTCACTCGGCGAAACACAGCGCAAACGCTGTTTCACGCCGGTTTTCTGTGAGCCCGTGGTATTTCTCCGGTCGAGCCGGCCCATTCGTGCCGAAGCATGGCTCTACCACGTATATTGTATTATTACAACATAGTAAATATTATAAATATTATAGGTTTTATTTTTCTACAGTATGGAAGCTAGGTAGCATATGTAGGAAACGACTACAAAAGGGTAATTCAACCTGTTAATTGAGTCAGCATGGCGGAACGGATGCTATAAATTACCTCGAGTCGGTAAAGGTCTATTCATGCTAGCGCATCCTACTAATATTATAAATGTGAAAGTTTGTGAGGATGTATGGATGGATGGATGTTTGTTACTCTTTCATGCAAAAACTACTGAACGGATTTTGATGAAATTTGGTATTTTAGTAGTTAAGGTTCTGGATTAAAACATAGGATAGGCACTTTTTATCTCTAAAAAATACGGTGTATTTTTCGGGATAAAAATACTGTATTTACGCGGGCCGAACCATAAAGCGTATGCAATAAAGCGAATGTGCGAAACTTCACAGAACTTTCTTTTATCTCAGAAGGAAGATTATCTGCATTACCTACGTTGTAGATATTATAACGCTAAGAACTCACGGAGCGGTTTTTTACCGTGCCTGCCGCGGTCGTCGAACTGTGGTTTATATATTATTTATAAACTCACGACGTCGCGGTTTTGCGCGGTTACGCAGCCGCCGCGGTTAAGATTATCGCCCGCAAACGCGGCGGGCAAAGATCGCAAGACGCGCGGTTGCAAAAAGGCAAATACATATTTTCAATAGAATTTCTGAATTTTGCCCGCAAACCGAACGCAGAGCGCGCGAGCGTTATCCGCCGAGACTGCGGGTGACCGCGGCCCGCGCAATTCTACAAGCTGCCCGCCGGTGCAGCAGGACCCGCAAACAACCGCGCACACCGCAGGCGTAAAACGCGCCGTGACTTGTGCTTTAATGTTTTACATACGTATCTGCATTCTACAGAAGTTGCGACGGGCGCGGGTGAAAACCGTACCGTGAGTTCTTAGCCTAAGAGTTAACTTCCTGCATACAGATTGACGCTTCGCTGCGCTTCGACTCTTATACTAGACAGATGTTGCACGCGACTTCATGCGCGCAATAGTTAATTTCGCAGAAACCGTACTTTTTTCCGCGATAAAAAGTAGCCTATGTCCTTCTCCGTGGTCTACTCTACAGATGTAGAGCCAAATTACATCAAATTCAGTCTAGTAGTTTCAGAGCTTATTCAATACAAACAAACAATTAAATTTTCCTCTTTATTATATTAGTATAGAAGTATAGATAATCTTTCGAGTATACATTGACCCTAAAAGCACACGGCTTATTTTAAACGCGCAGAGGACGTGCGTTTTCCATGCCATAGATTCTGCTTATTTATGACGACCTCTTTGGCTCAGTGGTTGAGCGTGTTGGTGCTCAAGCCGGGGGTCGTGGGTTTGAATCCCGCCGATATAACAAAAAGTTTTTCCGTGTTCCTGGGTCATGGATGTGTACCTATTAACTATGTGTATCATATAATATGTGTATAGTATAAAAGTATTAAATATATTTCCGTTGTCTGGTACCCGTAACACAAGTTCTTCGAGAACTTACCACGGCACCAGACTGACGTGGTGTAAAGCGTCTATATATATTATTATATAGAAAATTCGAATTGCGTTTGAAGCACGTATACGGGCGTCTACTATGCATCCTCTGCGCGTTTAAAATGCGCCGTGTGCTATGGCTCTAAGGGTCACTGTAATAACGTAATCTAATAGGCTATAAGTTTGATCACGGAAGATAACAAATTTACGCCTGCAAAAACGATTTTCCGTTTTATGGCGTTATAACAAAAAATATGGCCCGATTAATGTAATAAAGTGAACAGACATTATCTTTATAAGCGTATATTTTATGATGTAAAGCAAATATATTATAGAAGATTAGCTTATTCCTGCGGCTTTGCCCGAACAAATATACCACGGGAATACTGTAATTTTTCGGGATAGAAAATAGCCTATGTTTTAATCCAGAGCCTAAACTACTACCACACCAATTATTAGGGCAAATATAAAATATGACCTATATCTACGTTATGGACGTTTCACACCACGTCAGTCTGGCCCCGTGCTAAGTTCTCGAAGAATTTTTGGTATTACGGGTACCAGACAACAGGAGTATATTAATTAATATTCATATGATTAAGATTTTTTTATTACGTAGGCGGGATGATAAGTAACTAGCCACTGCTATTTAAAAACTTAAAATTAATAAAATATATTATGTCATTTTTAAATTCGTATCTCTGGCCACATGTGTTCTAAATTTGTATTTGGTGGCGTGAAATTTTTTTTGATTTTTTGTCATTTGAAAATATATTTCGTCAACTGTTTTCAAAATGGATAAAATTTAACAAAGCGCGGTGATAAAGTTTCTTCATATGAAGGGCATGAAGGGGAAGATATCTACGACGAGTTAAAGAATGTTTTGGGTGAATATACTCCTTCTTATGCCACAGTAAAAAACTGGGTGGCTGAGTTTAAACGCGGTCGTACATGTGTCCAAGATGAAGCCCGCCCCGGACGTCCAAAAAGCGTCACGACTCCGGAAATGGTCGTGAAAGTACATGATATGGTTTTAGCAGATCGACGATTGAAGTTATCTGAAATAGCTTACACTACAGGTATCTCAAAAGAACGGGTACATCATATCCTAAGTGAGGAATTTAATATGAAAAAGTTATCGGCCTGTTGGGTGCCGCGATTGCTTACGCACGACCAAAAAAGGAGTCGGGTGCAAAACTCAAAGAAATGTCAGGACCGTTTTCAGAGTAATAAGGCCGATTTTTTACGTCGATTAGTAACAAAAGATGAAACTGGGTTCATTATTACACGCCAGAATCAAAAATTAAATCAAAACAGTGGACTCAATCCCCCGGCCCGGCTCCAAAAAAGACATGGCTGTAAAGTCGACAGGAAAAGTGATGGCTTCCGTCTTCTGGGATGCAGATGGGATCTTGATGATAGACTACCTTTCTAAAGATCAAACAATTAATGGAGAATACTACGCTAACCTTCTAGATAAGCTTCATCAATGTATTCAGCAAAAACGACCAGGTTTGGCGAAAAAAAAATCATCTTCCACCAAGACAATGCTAGGGTTCACACATGTGTTAAAGCTATGGCAAAAATCAACGAATTGAAGTATGATTTGCTGCCCCTTGACTTATTCTCTAAGCTCAAAACTTTTTTGGGCGGACAGATATTCGCCACAAACGATGAAGTCATAGCCGCTGTAGAAGAGTATTTTGCAGGCCTCGAAAGAAATCATTTTATGGAAGGCATTACTGCTTTAGAACAAGGATAGAATAAGTGCGTAGAGGTTCACGGAGACTATGTCGAAAAATAAAATTAATTTTATCACGGAAAGTTAAGTATTTTCTTATTAGGCTAGTTACTTATCATCCCGCCCTCGTATGTTATACATAAAATATTTAAGTACACATTCATAATCCAGGATCACAGAAAACGTTTTGTTTCTTTTGCCGGATTCAAACCCGTGACCTCTGGATTTTGCATCGACGCGGTCAACCACTGAGCCACAGAGGTTGTCAATTATACGTCAAAAAATTACATTCGAGTAAATTTATTATCTCTTTACATTGTCTAATGAAGTTGGGGAATAACTCAGTCGTGCAACTTTGGAAATTGTTTTCCAGAAATACATTTAGTACCTACATTTACATTATACATTTTTCGTTTCGGCGTTTCGAACGCTTTGAGGATTGTGATATTTGTATCGTTAAAGAGGTATAAGATACTAGCGGTTGTCTGCGGTTTCACATGCATTATACAAAGGTCATGGTCCAAAATTCATACCAAAATAAAACTAGAGTGGACAATAATGAAATGCTTACCAATGGGTTCACTTTGAATAATATTTGATGTCATCAAAGGGGCAATCCCAAAAACTTCGGGTTTAGAAGTCATGAGCAAAAATAAAACCCAAAATCATAGTAGGTGGAAATGCAGGTGTAGATGTATTTACTGGTGTGGGAATTATTGTAGGAGTATGTAGTTTTTTTATTATTATTATTTTTATTTTTTTTAATAGGTTATAATTAGGTTGCGGTTGTAGGTGGGTTAGTTTAGATATATTACAGTAATTATAACGGAGCTTCGTTTCCGCTAACAGAAAATCTCGCGAAAACCGTATATTTTGCCGCGATAAAGTATCAAACCGTGGGCTACATTAAATCTGTGCTAAATTGAATCAAAATCGATACAGTAGTTTTGAAACATATTCAATGCAAGCAAATAAATATTTCCTTTTTATAATATATGCATAGATTATATTCTATTATGTGTACACAGTACACGTACACACGGTGGCGACACTAAACAATATAATTATTATTATACCTAGCAATATCAAACATTTGCTTGCATGTTGTGGATATTTTTTTCGTGCGATATTGCAGATTGCTAGATTATAGATATTAATAATTAAATTGTATGCTATGGAAATCCACAAACTAACGCCTGATCTTGTTACTTACTAAACAAATTATTTCTGTAACGTTTCTTTCTTCCCTAGGAAGCGTCGCGTCATATGTTTATGAGCGAAGCTCCACTCAAAGTACCTAGACAATAGTCAAGTACTTAGCAATCATCATAAAATTTACGGCGATAATAGACAAAAGAAAAAATTACTCTTCCAAAAGGAAAAGTATAATTTCTAAAACAGAAGGAATAATTTTAAAAAGTAATTCTTTTTGTTTCATTTACAAAAGAAAAGAATAAATCCCGAACTTGTAACCGCGAAAGTTGTTGTAAAGAAATAATGATGGCATTTTCTAAAGGTAAGGTATCAAGATATATTCTTGATTTTTTAATATTATATCAAGATACTTAAAATTTACAACTGCGAAACCTTACGATTAGCTTGCCCTTAATAAAATTTGTAAAAAAAATATTTCTAATGCTTAGGCATATTTATTATTAAATGACCTTTTAGGGTTGTTGAGGAATTTTCCACCTACCTGAAGGCAATTTATTAAACATTCAAAGACACTGAATTTTAATCAATTAAGAAACAATAATACTCGTAATTATAATATTTTCGTAGCAGGTCTACGCGAGCGTAGCTGCTCTACATTATCTACGAACGTTGGTGTACAATGTGACGTCATGTCCATTTCTTATCTTATGTGATTGAACAATCCTTCTAGCATGTTCTGGATTCCTCACACCATTATAATTTAAGAGACACAAAAGTAAACTAAGCTCGATATAAAGAACTTAATATAAAACCAGACTTTCGATATTTTGATGAATAATTTGGTGTTTATAAAATTAAATCTTATAATATTTTTACCGTAATCTGCAAATACAAACGTTAACTTATTTAGGTAAAATGCTGAAAAATGTTAAAATAAACGAAATAAGGTCACGCGCTTTAGAATTAGCTCGCCTCACGTAAAATGTGTGGACTAATTGAGCTGCAGCTGAACACAAGCAGAAAGAGTAATTAGCTTAAACATAATAATATACTATTACAAAGCTATTTGTGGTCCTTATTTACTTAGAATACCTTTAACGACCTCTGTGGCTCAATGGTTGAGCGTGTTGGTGCTCAAGCCGGGGGTCCGAATCCCGCCGAAGGAACAAAAAGTTTATCAGTGTTCCTGGGTCATCGATGTGTATTAAATATGTGTATAATATTAGGTTGGGGAAAAAGTTTCTTCTCATTTTATATAAAAATTCAAAAGGTTTTTTTATAAAGTTTATTTACAAGTGACTAAAGTATATAGGTGCCATTTTGTTCGATAACTTTTTGCCATCTTGTTGGTAGGTACATGATCCCATTGCTATAAAATTTTTGGGGCTTCTGATGAAAAAACTGCGACAAGTGGTTTTGGCAGTCCTCTTGTGATGTCAACCTGACACTGCCTAAGGAATTCTGCAGCGACCGAAACAGGTGGAAATCTGAAGGTGCAAGGTCAGGACTATACGGCGGATGCATTAACACCTCCCAGCCAAACTCCCGTAATTTTTTCTGAGTGGCTAAAGATGTGTGAGGTCTAGCGTTATCATGGTGAAAAACCACACCCCTTCTGTTGATTAATTCCGGCCGCTTTCTCTCAACTTCTTGCTTTAATCTCATCAGTTGTTCGCAGTACAGTTCAGAATTGATGGTCCTGCCTGGCGGTAACAGCTCATAATGAATAATGCCCTTCCAATCCCACCACACACACAGCATCACCTTGTTGCGAGTTAACCTGGGTTTCGCCACAGTCTGTGAAGCCTGACCGGCCTTTGACCACGATCTTTTTCGCACGTTCTTGTCATACGTGATCCACTTTTCATCACCAGTTATCAGCTTCTTCAAAAATGGTTCGGTTTCATTACGTCGTAATAAAGAATCACAAATGAGTACACGGTTCATTAGGTTTCTTTCAGTGAGCTCATGAGGCACCCAAATATCGAGCTTTTTTGTGTACCCAGCTTTTTTCAAATGCGCCAAAACCGTTTTGTGGTCAATCCCCAGTTCTTCAGCTACATCGTAACTACTAATATGCCGATCTTGCTCCACTTTTTCAAAAATGGCAACAGTTTTGTCCGTAACAGGACGACCAGAGCGACGTGCATCTTTGATATCAAAATTTCCGGATAGAAAACGCTTAAACCAAATTTGCGCTACTCTCACAGATACTGCATTAGGTCCATAAACATCACAAATTTTTTTCGCGGCTTGTGTTGCATTTTTACCTTTTTTGTAATAAAATTTTAAAATGTATCGAAATTCTTCATAAGAATCACTCATTTTAACAATAAGAAAAACAAATGAAAATCTCAAATTTACCTAATTTGAATTTGGAATTGTCTTCTGTAAAATTAAAACTTTTTAATGATACCAAAATCAGCCAGATACAATTGGTATAGCCCAAGATATTTTATGACAAGTTCATACATACTATAATGCGAAAAGACTTTTTCCCCAACCTATTATATTAAAAATCTTAAATATGTGTATAGTATAAAATTATGAAATATATTTCCGTTGTCTGAAACCAGTAACACAAGTTCTTCGAGAACTTACCACGGGACCAGATTATCGTGGTGTCCATAGATATTAATATTATTATTATATTAATAAATTACTAGCTGTACCGATCATACGCTGTCTTAACTATGAACTAGACTAAATAAATAACTACCAACAACCACGCCTTTAACCCACACCTTACTATCTACTCCTACACCTACATTTATACCGTCACCTAAACCTGCACCTCTACTTCCACCTAAGATAACACCTACATCTACATTTCCACCTACCTACAGGTGATGTGTGAAAGAGTTATCGACAACAGCTGAGGGTTGAAGATTGTTACAGTACTAATATCGCTAACAAACAATGGGGGTTGGTGTAAGAAGGGTAAAAATTTAAAATAATATTATGTATGTTTTATTGCCAAATCATAAAATAATAAAAATATAAAAAAATAGTGTACAAAGGTGTATTACAATAATAGGGGATCGGACAACATCTGAAATATTTAGTTTCGTTAATATATTCAGAAATATTGAGGCATTACTAGCTGGTAAATGTAAAAAAATAATTATTTTTTTACATTTCTAATTAAATACATTTAAAAAGTATTTTTTTTTTGCGTAATTGGTAAACAAAACCTACATCATTAGTTTACTTACATCATATTCAAAAACATTCATTATTATAAGTATGAACTTAAACGCACAAATATCGGAGATATTTACAAATATGTTCCTGCGGCCGTATACTTTATACCTACTTAATACACTTTAATCCAATAGTGACGTCATTTGTATGGCGATTTTAGTATGGAGCGTTTTTACGAGACTTGTGAAATTTTATATACAAATCGCTGTACCTTTGAAAATATACATACATACATATAATCACGCCTCTTTCCCGTAGGGGTAGGCAGAGACCACTTCTTTCCACTTGCTACCATCGTAGCAAGTGAAAATATTGACTTTTGATATACGTTTCTTCTGAGAAGTTACTCATATTTAAGAGTGCTATTCATTCATGCAATAAAAGAATCAGTCCGCTTGCCTATTTTCAACCTGTTGAACTTATACCTACTATACTATACTATAACCACAGAATTCAAAACACGCAGAATGAGTGTTCGGTCACATTTGTATGCAGCGCACTGTGTCCAAAACCATGGCGAAATACCGCCCCATCCGCACGTTTTAATTTTTACTCTTTACACTTACAAAACAAATCGCGTTGTTATATTACGACAATTAGGTATTCAATAAAAAAATATTGAAAAAAAGTTGGATAAAATATTCCGTTACTCTGTGGCAACATATTATGTGTGGATAATCATTCCAATTTGGAGTGGTTGTGACGGCCTCACTTTCAAGCGTGTTGACGGGTTCTGGATGATTTCTGTATTCTGTGACTATAACCTACCCATGCGAAATTTCATAAAAATAGGTTGATCCGTTTCGGAGGAGATTTATCTATACAAAAATACAAACACATAGTAAACAATAAAATACACGAAAACATCTGTTTTGTACGATAATTCTTGCTGTTTCAAAACTCAAACTCATTTTTTTTATTTCCATGTAGGTTATAATATAACACTTATAGAATAGGGTTGTGTCCTAAAGTCGAATGTCACATTCATACCAATTAATTTTTAAAATTGTTGAATAGCGATACATAAATATAAAAGAAAAAGTTATTTAGGTTGACGCGATAAAGAATTATAAGCAAATAAAAAGTATTGCCCATCTCTTTCTCGCAAAACGATTTGTGACGTCACGCCGTGCTACCGCCATACATTGCATAAAGACAATTGTATGGCGGTGGCGAGGCGTGACGTCACAGGCCGATATGTCGCTCTCTTTCTTATTGTAAATTTAAATTGTTTGTATCTTCGTTAATTTTTAAGATTTATGAAATTGGGTTTTAAATTGTTTACTATCATGTTGTCTAGCATTGAATAGACGAAAAATATTTTTTTTGTCAACTAGCCTATTGTCCTATATGATGCCTACCGGTTCGGGAACTAGCCCGGCGAGAAGAACCGGCGTAAGAAACTCGCACGGGGCCATCTTTTACCAAAAAGATGGAAAATTGTTCTTTTAAAATAAAAACGTATATATTACTCGCGCGAGTTAACTTGACTCCTGGTTCGACTGACGTTTGCTTATAGTACTGAGTGCAAAAAAAAATTTTTTCAATGAATGAAGATTATCAATATTTACGAAATACTAAACTTTTGTAACTGTGCACTTCCAGCTGTCAAAAATACACATATATACAAAGAAACCAAAAATTCAAAAACATTAACAAATAATAGCTAATAAATGAATTCGAAATGCAAACTGAAGGATACGTGTACCGGTAGGCGATAACAGATATGCTAATGCTACTGCAGTAGCATATTATACAACTTAAAATTTGCAAATGGAAGCGGGAGAGAGGTTGAATTTCGAGCCAGGTACCTAGTTAACTCGTACGGGTAGTAACAATGTTATGACTAAAACTACATAACAATAATACAAATAGTATAAAGAAGTAGCCGTGCAGGGGCCTCATTCCCAAGGTGTGCTATCATTCATGATATCATTAAGTTTATAATAAGCTTAAAATCTATGAAATAATACCCAAAACGTACAAATGGGACCATATTACTATGACTTTGCTATCCTTCTTTTTGTCATCATGCTGTATCTCATGAACTGTATTAGCGTTAAAACTTTCACAGATGATATATTTCTGTAGACGATAGCTATATCAACAAATACTAGAAACAGAATAAAATCGTCCTTACATCAAACGTGATTTTTTGCCTTTTTGTACGGAACACTTCGTGCACGAGTCCGTCTCGCACTTGGCTAGTTTTTAATTCTGTAAGGTCGCTTTTAAACTAACTTATACTAGACAGAAGTATAAATGTGTCTCATATTATATGTCGTAAATAAGTTTGTCAAATAAAGAAGATTCTCTTGCCTCTAAAAAATATATATCTAAATGTTGTGACAGATTGATGAACGTCAACGTGTATTAAAAATTGTATGTCAATATTAAATGAACACTAGTGTGTGGTTATAATCTGAGGTTATTATTTTATCAATTTTATGTATTTTTAACACACCTTCCTCTACGAGTACATACACTTTAACTGTGCAAATATCATACTCCACCGCTCTCACAATTTTCGTGAAACTGAACTGAAAATGTTTGCTTTACGTATTAATATAATAATTAGAAATAAAACCTAAAATTTCGCGGGTAGTCTTAGTATGTAACTATAATTCTACAAGGTAAAAGCCTTTTACTAAAAGGAAGACAGATTTTTTGATAATCTATTCTCCATTTAATTACATACATACATACATACATACATATAACCACGCCTCTTTCCCGTAGGGGTAGGTAGAGACCACTTCTTTCCACTTGCTACGATACTTACATACTTGTTTCGCTTCGTCCACTTTCATTCTTACCATCCATTCCTCCTCTTACATTCAACGTAGCGAAGCAGCTCTCCGTGGGCTACTTTTCGCCTCTGCGAGAATTAGTTCGCTAACCTAATTAATTCAAACACAATATTTTGATAAACACAAACCAGTAATCCAGTAATAAAAATATAATATTGTAATTAAAATTTGTTCAATTTTAAATGCTTTATTTTGAATTTGGTCAAATTGTGAATCGAATATTACAATTGACCACATTTCAAAATAGGATTTAATAATAAATTACTTTGATACACATCATTAATACGAAATGATATTAACCTGGCTTTTAAATTAAATTTCATAGAATACAATTTAAATCCAGATTTAAGTAAATACAACACACAATGTGGTTATGTTTATATACTGACGCAAAATTGGCCCTTTACACTCGCCCTCAACACTGACTAATCCTATCCGGATAAAGTATTAAATTTACTAATTACAACTGTATTGTTGAAACATTTCCTTAAATTAGATCAACTCAATTAAAGAAATGTTTCAACAATACAGTATTTTCCTGTATTTTTGTTATTACGTAAATGAATAGTGCTCTGAATATCAAGAGAGCTTACAAAAGAAATAGTATGGTATTCTAAAAATCAATATGTATTTTCAAAGAAACTGTGGATAATTTGAAGCATTTTTACGAGTCTTGTGAAAACGTCCCACACAAAAGTCGTACCACGTATGGTCATAATATGCACAAAATTTCTAATATCTTCAAAGTTTGCGCGTCCATACTTACACCATAGTAAGTCTTTTGTGTTTGATGTAAAAAAACTCTATATGCCTACATAAAGAGTTTTCTTACATCAAATTTATTACCGACCATTTTATTTTAAAAAACGTATTTTTTACGCCTGTCAAGAATTTATTATTTATTAATTATCATTATTTACACTAATGCTGGGAAAAAAATCCAACTTTTACATCTAATTACAAAACTGCACATAAAATCTTTATTCTTTTTTACATTTATCTAGTTGTAAATTGTAATACCTAATTATTTCTGAATGTTAAAAAAAAACTAAGCTTTACATGTAGGAAAATACCCAATTTGGGATCAGAGGAATAAAGCATCAAATTGAGTTAAGCAACAATGAAGGCTTCATCGTTCTTGATCTTTATTGAAAGATTTGCCCCGGGAATTTTGTTATCCGGGTATTATGCCTATTATTATCTGAAATTTAATTTCTTATTGCCCTTTTTGAGAATTATGCTTGTATAACATTTTGTCGGCGACTTCGTTCGGGTTAACTGAATCTGGCTGTACCTTTAGAAGTATCTTATCTTACTAATATTATAGTAGGATATTATAAATGTGAACGTTTGTGAGGATGTATGGATGGATAGATGGATGGATGTTTGTTACTCTTTCACGGAAAAACTACTGAACGGATTTTGATGAAATTTGGAATCTTAGTAGTTTAGGTTCTGGATTAAAACAGGCTACTTTTTATCCCAAAAAAATACAGTTTGCTCGAGGGATACTGTATTTAGGCGGGCGGAGCCGCGGGAAACAGCTCGTATTATTATATATTATAAATACGTGAAGCAAAAACTTTGAGTACGGTTTTACAAGAATTGTGCGAATGGAGGAAAATGAAATTTGGCACTCTTAAAGTTTTTGTGGATGAAGATGTGCATAAAGTGAATATTTTTAAGATAATGCTTAAAGTTAAGAAAATGCTTAAGAAAATGCTAATAAAATTAATAAAAATAAAGTAACACTACCACTCCACACTCACACTACCATCTGTTCATATAATAACAGTAGGTGTTGGTTTGAACAATGTCAATCTTTCACATTCCAGACAAAATTTACACATTTTTATCGCGTATCTAAGAGGCAAAACAATCCTAAAAATTTATATAATTAAGAATTTTGTTCGAATTTCCATAGGGCGACCTCTAGTTGTTATTTTATTATGCGACCAATTTTATTAACATTATTTGTTTCGTGACTGAACTCAAGAATTTGCACAAAAAAATAATCATAGTGGCTTAAAATACGAGTTTTCAGGCCACTATGATTAACGTAATAAAATATTGTATTTATTTGTTTTTAAATACTCAGTTACCTTTCTCCGGGATATGGATTTGGATTTTATCCATGAGTAAACTCCAGAAGCGGTACCAGTACCAAAGTCATTGGCTTAAAATATTCCAAAGTACAATATGAAATTAAAATGTAGTACGTACCTATTTTATTATTCCTTTTTTTTTGGTTTTAATAGGCGACCCTTTTTAACGCGTAATGAAGTTAGCACTGTGTGATGTGTCATTTACACAGTATACAAAATATATATTATCTACTGTCTAAAGCGGCTTACAGACTACGCTATAATTTAATAGTATATAGATTTTTATTTATATTATTTTTTAATTTATATTATTATAGCTCATAGCACAACAATATCGCGCACCATACATTGTTATGGACCCGTTCACACTGTACTGTACTATATAAGGTTTGGTAAAATCAATTACGGAAACTTTGGGCACGTCATATACTGCTTGTGTAAAGACCTTTAGGCAAAAAAATATATTTGAAACTCATGGATTTTTTTTATACAAAATTAAATTATGTTGCAAGTAATTAATTATGTTGCATTATATCGACCGCGCGCGAACAGCTGTTCAGATATGAACTCGAATGACCTTTCCTGGTGTATGTAATATGTATCACTGTCTCTGTCGTGCTACATCTGCTGTTCTTGTCGCGCGCGGTGGATTTATGCAACAGATTTAATTTCTTGCAATATTTTAATTTAATAATTTTAGTTTGTATTTTTTTTCCACGAGTTTAATTTTTTTTTGCCTAAACGTCTTTACACAAGCAGTAAATCACGTGTCCAAAGTTTCCGTAATTGATTTTACCAAACCTTATATAATATTATTAATTGACTTGCTATACGCTATAAATTGATGCGATGCGCGGAGTTCATGCTGTGCTATATCGCGCGCCGCCTCCATTCTCCTCCCTCACTCCCAGCCGTCCCGCAAGCAAAACAAGCGACACAACCATACTGAGCTTGCTATCATGTACTATAAATGCTTGAGATAATATCGCGTAATGTGAACGTCATACTATATAGTATAACATTAAGTCCTCCTTTGCTATACTATACTCGTATAGCACAATAGTATAGCGTCTGAAATGAGCTTTAGAGCATCACTAAATACCTAAAATATACTATTTCAAGTGTGCTATTATTATTATCTCACAATATATTATTGAATACTTACAAAAAATATTTTATGAAACAACTTTTAAAAATCCACTGACTAAAATTGAAATCATTCAACATGCACAATCTCGACGTATAATTGAAACAAACGGAGTGGATTCGAATTTCGATCATTTGGTGTGAAAAATCGAGTTGCTTTTAATTAATTTTTCAGGCACAGTTATTCTTTGTATTTTCAAAGTTGGCATACGAATGTCTATCTAGTAACGGCAATACTTTAGGAAAAAAACAACTCAAAAATTGCATGCGCGCCTCGAAGGTATTTTGCGAAAATAGGTTTTGTTCATAGATATATAATATTAAAAAGAGGTAGATATGTTATTAACGCGTAAAAATGAAGACTCGAATAGGCCGTTTTGGTTAGTGTGCTCCGCGAGTAATAGCGTGTTTTGTGTAAGGGGCGATTTCACCAATGAAAGTGAACGCGCTCAGTATACCCTAAACTCGCTTTGCGCGTTTAAACGCGCTTATAACTCTGAATTACATTTCACGAACGTAAACGAAACAGGTTTCTAGCTAAACTGAGTTTAGGTTCTGAACGCCGAATTTCGTCGGTTTAACTTCGTTGAACGCGTTCAAGAGCTGTCATGTACGAAGTTTCATAAGATGACAGTTGTGATGTTTGTATTTATAAAATCAGTATTCATTTGTGTTTAATATCGCATTATGTAGCTCTCACAAATCGAATTTCTAAAAAAACACATTTGTCCAAATATATTTTACGTCTTTAATATTTTAACTCAGTTTTCGTAATCGCGATTAGCGTAAATATGGTGAAACCCGTTTGGCATAAAACGAGATTGACATTGACGCATGAACGCGCTTAGTGATAACTAAGTTTTATAAAACGAAGTTTTTATTGTGAATGGTGAAATCGCCCCTTACTATGCGACGTTGACACATTGACACGCGTCCCATGTCAATGTGTGTCGTGGCACAGAGATATTGTCAGTTTTGTAAGGATATAACGTATCTATGTAATAATTAATCAAAGGTTTTGTTCTTTAAATTTATTCGTTTTTAGTTTGAATGAAAAGTATGAATGTCTCTTAAATAACAGACTACCCGATGCAACTACTCAAATATATTATCATACTGTGTAAAAAATATACAACACTACAGAAAATAGGTAGATAATATTATTTTTTTTTTTTTACATTAAACCTTTCATGTAAAAAACATCCATCATCACAAGCTCGGGCCGATTATGCCTCTCTATCGCTTGTTGCGCGCTCTCGCTTGCACGCACAGGCTCTGGGCTTTTAGAGGCGATTTCACCAATGAAATTGAACGCGCTTAGTATACCCTAAACTCGCTTTGGGCGTTTAAACGCGCTTATAACTCCGAATTGCATTTCACCAATGTAAACAAAACACGTTTCTAGCTAAGCTGAGTTTAGGTTCTGAACTCCGGATTTCGTCGGTTTAACTTCGTTGAACGCGTTCAAGAACTGTCATATACGAAGTTTCATAAGATGACAGTTGTGATGTTTGTATTTATAAAATCAGTATTCATTTGTGTTTAATATCGCATTTGGTAGATCTCACAAATCGAACTTCTTAAAAAAACATATTTGTCCAAATATATTTTACGTCTTTAATATTTTAACTCAGTTTTCGTTATCGCGATTAGCGTAAATATGGTGAAACCCGTTCGACGTAATGGTGTCTACAGACACACGAATTTGGTACGGAGCGTACAGCGGATCTGGTCCGCTCCGTACCATATCCGTGCGTGTGTAGAGCAGTCCGGCGGTTAGGCCGTACAACGGTATCAGTGTTGCCAACTTATGGATGTACCCCCCAAAATTAGGGAAAATATCTACGGGGGTTTACTAGGGGACAGGATGTTTAGAGTTTACTCCTTATGAATCAATTTGTATGTAATAATAAAAATTATTTTAATGTGTGTATATAGCCAGGGAAATGAAAATGTATTGCGAGTGAAATCAGATTAAGACAAGTTAGTTTTATGTTATTCAAGCGTAAGTCTTTATGTTAAACATATAACCTTTCTTTCTAGCTTATTATCTCTTAGACCTGTCAATGGTATAAGGAATCAGGGGTAAAATTTGGGGAGAAATATTTTTTAAAGTGTTGGTATCACTACCCGTTATCAATGAATTGCGGGAATCATCGTCGTCGTTTAAAAACAGCACTGTAAATAGAACTCTATGGTAATGTAATAGAGCATAAAATCGAACACACGAGTGTCGAGCTTTACGGATCACTGCGCCGTACCAAATCCGTGCGTGTGTAGCGACACCGAATTTGGTCTCCGGATATGGTTCGCTGTACGCTCCGTACCAAATTCGTGTGTCTGTAGATAGCATAAAACGAAATTGACATCGACGCATGAACGCGCTTAGTGAGAACTAAGTTTTATAAAACGAAGTTTTTATTGTGTTTGGTGAAATCGCCCCTTAATCAAAATGCATTCGATAATTTCGACGGCGAAGTTCGAAAACAAGATGTATGGGATTTGACTTAAGGCATCATCTTAGCGAGTTCGAAATGAAAAATGTATTGAATTTGACATAAATATATGTCAAATTTCATACATTTTTCATTTCGAACTTCGGTGTCGAAATTATCGAATGCATTTTGACTAAAGGCCCAGGCGGAACAGTACACTTTTTCGTGCGCACTGCGGGTGTTCATCAATTTGTAAGACTTTTATAAGACTTTGAGATTATCACCTCAAAAGAAATTGTATGAAAAAACAGCTTAAAAAACAAAACAGTGGAATGATGTAGCTATATAATCGGTTGCTAAGATAAATCTAGTACCTACAATGAAACGTCACACTCGAGTCTGGGGATTGATTAGCTAATGGAAAAGATAAGATTAATTAATTTTCAAAAATGATTATAAGTGTTCAGCCTCGATAATGGACGGAAATTAAAAAGCCCAAGAAGGTTTTAATTAAGCTTTATAACACTTTATGGAAATTATTTTTAGAAAAGAGATTATTTAATACATACATAATTTTAAACCTCTTTATTATATTATTTTGTACGTAATTTTTGTTACTGGATTACAAGAACTGCGAATAATCCAATCGGTTTCAAGGAAATATTTTATATTTTAACAAAAGACTTCATTCCAACTTAAGAGCTTCACTCTTGTCGGTGGAGCTTTCTCCATTCCTCTTTGCACTCCGCCCTTCTCTTGACCTCCTGATACGACACGACCATCATTTTCTCCTTCACCTGGTCCATAAACGTTCTTCTCGGCCGTCCACGTTTTCTTCTACCTTCAACTTTCCCTTCTATTATTCCTCTAATAAAGTTGTCGTGCCGTATCAAGTGTCCTAACATCTTTCCTCTTCTGTTATCAATGGTCTTTAATATCTCTCTCTTCTCATTAACTAATGCCAAAATTTCTTCATTACTTTTCTTTTGAGTCCAACGTATTCTCTCCATTCTTCGCCAACACCACATCTCGAATGCTTCCAATCTCTCTCTATCGCGTTGTGTCATGGTCCACGTCTCGCTACCATACAAAGCAATGCTCCAGATGTATATTTTAATTAGCTTTTTTCGGATGTGACGTGATATGCGGGCTTTAAAAAGGTATTTTTTGTCGTTGAAGGCTTTCTTTGCTATTGCTATTCTTGTTGCTATGTCCGATGTACACCTGGAGTCATTCGTGATGAGGCTTCCCAAATATCTAAACTGTTTGACAAAAGACTTTACTTTACTTTTTTTTTTTCAAAAAGCTTAAAACGAATAAGTGGATTATCTATACATATAAAATCCTTTGTCCTGAATGACTGACGGATCAACGCACAGCCTAAACCGCTGATCGTAGAGACCTGAAACTTGCAGGGCTTTCTCTTTGTAATGCGTAGAGATCCGATAAGAAGGGATTTTTCGAAATTCGATTCCTAAGGGGGTGAAAAGGGGTAAAACAGTTTGTATGGGGCAACGTGATTCCTTGGTCCAATCTACTTCATATTTTGCACAAACATTATATAACAGAATTGATGGAATTCGTGTATCATAGTTTATTGAAATTCGTCCGCTAACGGGAATAAAAAGGGAAAGAAAGTTGCTTGGGAGCGATTTGCTTTTAAGTTGATATAAATACTCCTTAGTGCTTTTGATATAAAGCTTCCCACACACAAGCGATCGATCAATTTAGTCTTTACAATTTAAACATTTACTGGGTTCGTAGTTGCAAGTAAATCGGTTTAGATAAAAATTAAATATAGTCTGAGATCCTAGGACCACCTTACTATACTTTTTATATGAAACTCGTATTTATACGCGTAAATTTTGTTCCACTAGCTGGTAGGTCTTACACTAATCATTTTGTGTAATAGTTTGTCGTTAGCAATTTACTTTCAAATACGAATTATTTTCCAATTTGATCGAAGCAATCGATAGCCCGTGAGTGGGAAGCTTTATTTTTATTTTGACATAATATATTATTGCACATCATGTTGCTAAATAAATCTGACAAGAATGCCAAAGTTAAATTTGATGAAAATCTCTATGAAAAACTAGGCACCTAAATATTTGCGATTGCTGCATTAATTATATTTATAATACTTAATATATTACATACTATTTCAGTAGAATATTTTGATGTAGGTCTATGCGGTAGGTATAATTAAATTTCTTTATCTTTTGTTGTTATAATATGTAATGTTTAATTTATTTGTGCTTGATTTATCAGTGTTTTTAGCATAGATATATAATATGTAAAAGAGGGTTATTAGTTTTTAACACAAAACAATGACTTTTAAGATTTTCTTAAAATATTTTTGATTTGTACGTTTGTGCGCGCTTATCTCAGAAACTACGGAACGGATTTTTATAAAATATGTTACCGTAGTAGTTTAGCCCTTGGATAAACACACTCCGGGACATCTTTGAATCGTCGATCCCACGATCCCTTAAGACCAGGGTCTTTGATCAATGCGTACTACCGGTAATGATACACGGAGCCGAAACGTGGACTCTCACCGTAGGGATGGTTCACAAGTTCAAGGTTGCTGTGCAGTGTGCGATGGAAAGAGCAATGTTAAGGGTATCTCTGGTGGATAAAATACGTAACGACGTTATTCGCCAGAGAACTAAAGTCACGATATTGCTCAACGAATTAGCACGCTAAAGTGGAAGTGGGCCGGCCATGTCTGCAGACGGACAGACAATCGATGGAGCAGACAAGTATTAGAGTGGAGACCACGCTTAGGCAAACGTAGTGTAGGACGTCCTGCGGCACGATATACCGACGATTTGAAGAAGGTGGCTGGCAGCGGATGGATGAGGGCTGCCTAAGATCGGGATGTTCATTCAGCAGTGGACAGCGATAGGCTGATGATGGTGATGATGAAACACATAGGACTCACTTTTTATCGCGGAATTTTTTGGGTACATCTACCTATGGGTTCCACACGGTTAGGAATTAGGATAGCTCTGCTTATAATTTTGTGTGGGTATTTCAATTGAATCGGTTCATACCTACAAAAAGTTTTATCAATTTAAAGAGTAACATAGTATAGAATGCTATAAATAAAAATAAAAATAAAATAAAGTTTATTGAGCAAAAAGTAGGTACATGAAATCTTATGTCTATCACTGGTCTTCACACTAGGATTCCCTGTGTCGTGAAGGCCAGTCTCTTTCATATAAGAATCTTACGTTAAATTACATGGCTGTACGAGTTTACAATGTTACAAAGTTTAAATAACTAACTTTAAAGTTTAAATAGTTAAAATAACCAGATATTTGAATTGGTTAAAACTTTACCTAGGTATTACCTAATCATTAATGTGTATGATTACTATATGAGGAATAAGTGAGAAACTAGATGGCTTCGTGGTCGTACTGCTAAACCATCTCTCTTAAACTCTGTCGTAGTCCCAACTAGGATGGGCGATCACAATCAAAATTATTTTTATTAAGTTCAAAGTCCACAACGTCTTCCCATTTAAAATATTTTCGAAATCCTTAAAAGACTAATTATCGACTACAAAGAAATCCTTACGTTTTATATAAACGCGAAAGTTTGTATGTACATAATAATATGTTTAGTTTTTCATGCAATAAAGTAAAGTAAAGAAAACACTTAGAGAATTTTGATGAAATTTGGTATGGTAGTTTATCCAGAATTAACACAGAATATTTTTGCACCTTATTAAATTTTATTTATGGTAGGTACAGTCCCGGGTAGATTTGTTGAGTGTATACCTACGAAGTCGCAGTAAACATTGATATAAAATACAACTGATATGGCTGTGCAGTGCCTACACCATTATGTATTCAATTTTGGTATTGGTATTTTCCCGAACAAGCTTTCCCTCTGACTTAAACCCAATTTCACGCAAGCGAAGCTGCGGGCAAAAGCTAGTAAATAATATAATATTAAAAATTAAATCTCGGTATTTAACTTTATGAACGAAATAAAGTCTTTAGAGTGTGTTTGTAGAGTGACTTTTTGGTTGAATTTTATGCTGTTTTAACATTGCCGGGGGTGGAAAACTGGAATATTTCCTACTCCTCCAATCTCTTTCCTGATTAATTCCGTTGCGGGTCCCAAGACGGCTTTAGTATGTCCCTCCGGCATCTCTGTGATTGCCGGTTAGCTAATGTTGTCGACGGGGTTTAGAATAATTATCTAAAAAATCGAAACGAAAACGTTATTAGAAACAAATAAATTACGAGTATAATATACTAGACTAGCTGTTGCCCGTGGCCCCGCCCGCGTAAATACAGTATCCCTCGGGAACACTGTATTTTTTCGGGATAAAAAGTAGCCTATGTTTTAATCTAGAGCCTAAACTATAAGTATAGCAAATTTCATCGAAATCCGTTGAGTAGTTTTTGCGTGAAAGAGTAACAAACATCCATCCATACATCCTCACAAACTTTCACATTTATAATATTAGTAGGAAGTAGGATTTTGCCAGCGACTTCTTGCGCGCAAAAGTAAATTTCGCAGAAACCGTACATTTTTCCACGATAAATAATAATAATATCTATGGACGCTTCACACCACGTCAATCTGGCCCCGTGCTAAGTATCCGAAGAACTTGCGTTACCTTTACAGGTACTAGACAACGGGAAGTATATTTAATACTTTTGTACTATACATATATTTAAGATTTTTATTATATTATACACATATTATTTAATACACATCCATGACCCTGGAACACAGAAAAACTTTTTGTTCCATCTGCGACCGGCTTGAGCACCAAAGCGCTGAACCACTGAGCCACAGAGGTCGTCATTAAAGGGAACATAAAAAGTAGCCTATGTCCTTCCCCGTGGTCTACTCTACATCTGTGCTAAATTTCATCAAAATCGGTCCAGTAGTTTCAGAGCCTGTTCAATGCAAACAAACAAACTTTTCCTCTTTATTACATAAAATGTAAGTATAGAAGTATAGATTAAGCGAATAACCACGTCACGATTTAGAAAGGAAACGTTTTAACTTCAATATCGTTCCGATATTGCAATTATATTGAAACCCTCTGGTCAGGGCCGTGCCGCCCCTGTGTGCGATGTGTGCGGCGCACACAGGCGCCAAGACGATGAGGGCGCCGCGGGCCGCCACCGAAAAGTTAAAACATGAAGATTCGTAAAAATAAGAGGCGCTTCATGGGTTTCGCACACAGGCGCTGCCGGGGGTCGGCGCGGTCCTGCCTCTGGTTATACGGGATTCTCAGTGGTGGAAATGTGTGGCGAAAAGTATACCCGAAAATAAAACATGTCATTATGGGGTAAAAGCCAATATCATCAAAAGGAGTTTATTTTCTGTTCATTTTCTAAATAATCCTGTAGGTTGGATATCTATAGCAGCGCAAATATTCTTTGAGTGGTAACACACGTTTACAATTACTTTCCTCGTTTGATATGCGAATTCCAATATTGGTTTTGTAAAGATCATGGTTTACTTCCTTTGACGTTGCAATTTGTAAAACTGTGTCGTGTGTTGGGTGTGGGCTTTTTAAATCTTCTGTAGTGAATATAGTTCAATTTTGAACCACTATCCTAAAAATTTCAGCGCCGCATTGCGTCGCTTATCATCTCGTTTCGGTGTGTGCTAAAATCGCATGTGGCTTTAGGTTCAAGTCACGCTCTCGCAGAGTCGAAGAAACGCTTGTTGTTTTTCACCCGTAGCATATAGATCTCTATTCTTCTATTGTTTAGATACTTTGTATTAAGGCCGTCCCCCGAGCAAAAGACCTTGAGGAGGTCAGCCGCATTGCCGAGTTCGCACCGAAATATAAAATTTTTCACATAACTTCTCTATCTATAATCTAGCTTATGAAATTGCCTATCCATTGTTTTTTATAGTTATATATAATTGAATGTTAATATAATTGAATATTAACATTCAATTATAGTTTCAGCATCTCCATAGTATTTACAAGTTAATTTTATTTGGGACACACACCAATAGATAGGCAATTTCATAAGCTAGATATTCGCCGTTTAATTTTTTTTTGGTCAATTTTGAACAAATTATGTGAAATATTTTAAACTGAGTTATGCGGCTTACCTCCTCAAGTTCTTTTGCTCGGGGAACGGCCTTAAGGAAATATCGTAGCGCGCGACGTCGGTTGTCTGGAGTAATGCGGCTTCGCACGTCGACGCTTTAATTGGGCGCAGTTCCAGCCCTTTTAATCAAATTCAAATTCAAATTCTTTATTCACACACACACAAAAAAATTATACAAACATTATCAATACATAATTAAATAATATATATCACGTCGATCTGATCCCGTGCTAAGTAGAACTTGTGTTACGGGTATCAGAAAACGGATATAATTATATTTTATATAAATACAATAAACGCATAATTAATTTATACTAATAACAATATAGATACAAAATAGTAATATTATACATAACTATATTAATATATACACCACGACTATCTAGTCCCGTGCTTGTGTTACGAGTACCAGATATACCGGGTATATATTTTATATTATAACTACTACTATACATATACTATTCTAAAACTATAATCTACACTCACACTCACTAACACACATGTTTATCACGTAAAGTCGGCGACGTGATGCGCGCTTCATTAGGGAGTCTCCCCCTAAACCTTCGGTAGACCACGTCCGTCGGCCAGAATTCCTCCACCTCAAAGGTCGGTAGAAGATGCGTTGGTACTCTCACCACAAAGGAACTAAAGTTAACCTTGTGGCGAGACTCCAAGCGTTCGACCCTTAAGGTGAAAAACGTCTTCTTCCGGATGTAGTCCACTACGTCCTCTACTGTCGTGGACCAGTGCAGGCGGGACACGTATAGCGGCGTTGCGGGTACCTCACACCGCAGACGCTCCTCGGGTCCGCTGGGTGCGGTGCCGCGGTGGTTGCGGACGGCGGGCTTCCTCTTCTTTCTTCTCTCCACCAGTGTGAATCCCTCCTCATCACACTTCCTGCACTCGCCCTTGTCGAGTCGAAGAGGTTCAGTCTTGTGGCCCTCTTTCACCCCCCTCGTCTTCACCCGCGGAGGCGGCACGGGGCAAGCAGCGACGCTTGCATATTTTTTCGGCTGAGTCAGTGGACTCAGTTTCGACTCGACCGCAAGCGGCGAGCTGACGGCGGCGGTTGCTGACCCGTACGATTTCGCTAACATGCAAAACGACGAGTCAAACTGCGCTCCGCGACGCATGTTTACCGAGTCTATCGAATGCTCGGGTGACCTACATAATGAATTATTATTACTTTTAAGTTGTAATAATTCACTACGCAACTCACTGATGGTAGATTCCGAGGCATCCAATCTTCCTCGCATCTCGTCCAGCTCTGCCTTCATGATGTTGAACTTGTTCAGCAGGCTGGAGACATTGACGTTGTCCGCAGATACTGCCGGCAGCCTGTGTAGCTCCTTAGCTACAAATACCGGCACGTCCGCTGGATTCGTCCGCTTGAGCAGGGAGATGATGTCCTGCAAGCTTCCGTCGCTCCCATCTCTCCTTCGAGACGTCATCTGCGCGGTCTTACCGAGCGCTTCGTACAGCATCAGCTTGCTCTTGCAGATCTCCTCGCTGGTGTAGGTTGACTTGCAGAGCTGCACGATGCTGTCCTCGTCCATGGCGTTGATGACGTGTTGTACGAACGCCAGCAGCTCGTTGGCTACGAGCGCCATGATGACGTGCAACGGCTGTGAGCCGTGCGACTCGCGAAATATTAATCATTAATTAATATTTGCTACGTCATGTGTCGTAAAGCGGAGCACAACCGTTTGCTAGCACGCTCGACGCACAATGACTACACAGTGTGATAGCAGTACACACTGTGACGATACGTTATTAATATTGTTATTAACGTTGATATTAAAATTACTATTCAAAATTGAACTTTATTGATCACACAAGAAGATACAGGTTTCATATTTCATCAGCCATACTCTGCATCTGCGCTGTGCAGCGCAGTTCAACTTCAAATTCGACCTGTTACAACTTACAACATATATACATACATATAATCACGCCTTTTTCCCGTGGGAGTAGGCAGAGACCGCCTCTTTCCCGTAGGGGTAGGCAGAGACCGCCTCTTTCCCGTAGGGGTAGGCAGAGACCAATTCTTTCCACTTGCTACGATCCTTACATACTTGTTTCGCTTCATCCACTTTCATTCTTACCATTCATTCCTCCTCTTACATTCAACGTAGCGAAGCGGCTCTCCATGGTCCGCTTTTCACCTCCGCAAGAACGAGACGTGATGGGTGGAACCACATCGCCGCCATTTTGGATAATTGAATTATTTTTATGATTATCCATTGCGTTTCCACGGATTGGTGGAGAGGGTAGGAATAGGAAAAGGGAAGGATAGGTGGTGTGGAAAGGAAGATTGGTAAGTTAGAGTGGAAAATAGGAAATGTAGGATATTACCGCCCAGGAGGGCAAGGGATAGGACAGTAATAGCTAGGGTACCGGGGTCGCGTACCCGTATGCTATACCACAACTACCGGACAGGTAAGTTGGGATGAGTATCCCATGACATACCTGTTACAATGAAATAATAATATTTAAAATACAGCGCCGCGTCGTATATCGTTTGTTAACGGTGTGAATAGACCCTTAGTTATCCGTGTAAATTCCACACATATCACGTTTCAAACGAGTTGAAAAAGTTTCCTGAAATTCCTTGTTTTTTTTTTCAGCAGAAATTAATATACCAAAAATTTAGTTTCTAAATTCCACGAAATTTTATACAGAAGGTAAAAATTCCCGAGTTGGCTATAAAATTGAATGGAATTCAATACTCATACACATGGAGTTAGTTCACTACCTACAAAAAGTTATGTAAAAAGGTGTATTTCAAAATTATTTACGTAAAAAGTTCATTATTTGATACTAGTGATGTGCCGGGTATCCGGATATTCATTGATAAAATGTCATTCTCTAGTTAATTCTGATCTGATCCGCCATATTTTATTTTACTTTGTGTTGCTCTCCTTGACGAAGTTAATTTAAATGTACATGGAAACGAAGTGAAATTAAGCAAAATAAAGAATAGGAAACGGTTACTAAACTTACTATATTATGTAGCTAATGAACGCTGAACGCTGAACGCTTGAACATCTCTTTTTACACTTTGCACATTCATCATTTACTAACACAAAATAATTCCAAATTACACTACTAAACTTCAATTGTAGTCATTTTTTAAAACTCATGTACCAATACCAAACAAACGTTATCTATGCTGTCCAGTGTCACACAAAACTATAAACAAAACAAAAGAAAGAACCACCGTGCAATGCAAGTCGAAACATGTGTGAAGGTCGCGCGCACCGACACCGACTGCGTAAGAAAGTTAAGATCCGTATCCGTATCCGTATCCGCGGATCTTGACATCAAATATCCGTATTCAGATCCGTATCCGCGGATATACATTTTTAACGATCCGGCACATCACTATTTGATACTATATAGATCTTGCTCGCGACTTTGTATGTGCAAAAGGAAATCCTGCGGGAACCATGCACTTTACCTCATTGAGAATAACATCTGTGCTTCCTTGTTGTCTTCACTAAATGTCTTTGCTAAATTTCATCAAAATCGGTCCAGTATTTTCGGAGCATATTCAATACAAAACAAACAAATATTTCCTCTTTTTTATTTCATTAGTAGATCACAAGCCGCTGTATTATTTATTTTATTGTGTTAATTGAAGAGGGACGTTTATAAATAAATTACTTTTATTATTATTTCTATTTCTTAATATCTAGACACTTATTTATATGATAATATACCTACAGGAGAAAAAGTGCAAATACTAATTATAAAATAGATTCGAAGAATTAAAATGTAACTATTTTAATACTCATAATTTCCTATATTTCAATACTAAATTATTACTATTGGTTTTACATTTTAGGATTCCACACCCGAAGGGTTTAAAAACAGGGCCCTATTACTGAAGCTTCGCTACATGTCTGTCTGTTCGTCTGTCACCTGGGTGTATGTCCTTACCCATGATAGTCTGTGTAAAAATATATTTTTCACGTACCTCCCCTACACGTAGAGCTGTCTCGAAAAATCTGAAAAAATTAATGATGGTAGTCTTAAAGGTAAACTATAACGGCTCATATAACTTTATTAGTTTAGATGCATCACTTGTAAAATGTTATTTAGATGTAACTGAGGAGCTCTTATGCAAACTCGAACGTCTCCAGAATTCGTGCATTCGTTTCATATACGGACTGCGCAAATTTGATCACATTACTGAGTTTCGTAAGAAATTGCAATGGCTTCCCATCTAGCTTCGCCGGAATACTCACATATTAACTTTACTGTTCAAAATCCTTAAATTTACCTCCTCTCCTTCTTACCTGTTTGAGCGATTTTCTTACACTGCACCTAGCGATAGGCCTTCATGCTCTTGCAATCCAAAGAAGGTACTTGATACTCCTTGGTGTAACTCCAATTTCTATGCCAATTCGTTTACTGTCAGAGCAGCCCAACTATGGAACGCTTTGCCTGAACATGTGCGGCAGAGTCTAACAGTGGGCACGTTCAAGAATAGGCTGAAGAATCATTTTCTTTCGTCATTACAACCAAAATAGTTTATTTAAGTTTATTTTATATTAATCTCATTCATTAGGTATATAAATATTTTAATTATTACTACTACCATAATATGTATCTATAGTATTACTTAGTATATTTTATTAATTTAATATGTAGTTATAATCTCATTAAAAATATGTAATTGTTATCATATGCATTTATTTCTCTTCTCATTGTCATTATTCTTTTTGTACTACCTGTGTCCTTTTTGTTAATTTTTTTTCCTTAGGTCTTAGGTCTGCTGGCAGAGATCTCTTCATAGAGATAAGCACACCTTTGTACCATCTCATTTGTATTTAGTCTGTAAGTTTTTAATGTCTACTGTGTACATAAAGAATAAATAAATAAATAAATAAAATAAGCTTAGTTGGAAAACTTCTTACCAACATAATGAAATTATAAGTAAACATATTGTAATTTATTGGTATAATGTTATGGAGTCTTACGTGCACAAATCCGACCCGCACTTAGGCAGTTTTTTGTATAGAGCTTTTTTGATGCTCTCCAATGATTTTACTCTTGTAATTACTGTATTTTGTCAAAGGTTGATCGTAGATATGCCATTGTAAAGACAATATTTCCTGGCTTATTATGGACTTTTCGAAAAGCCAATTAAAAATATGCATGTTCCCATTGTTTCTTGTCATACTTGGATACCATAGTGTAACAATAGGTTAAGGTGCAGTGGAAGTAGTCCTTAAGTCGTTAACATTATTTATTTATACGCAAAAAGTATTTACCAAATGCAATTACAAAAATTACTGGACTTTTTTCAGTTAATGTATATAAATAAAGTGCTTAAATATCATTAGGCATAAACAAGTTTATACCTTATAATGAGTAGGTATGCTTACGCTATATATATACTGCCTTAAAAAAATCTGCCTAAGTAAATATTGCCAAATGTGCTAACGCTAGCTTTTTCGCATGTAATCGTGTGTGTTTTCAGATGTAAAGAGTTCAAAAGCCAGAATACCTACGAGAATATATACGCTTTTTTATATTTTTCATTCGCACGTGAATAAAAAAACTCGCTTTTCATCATTTATTTGTGGTGACACGTCGTCATACCAGACTAGCATATAGTTTAATATTCTAAATTCACATTTGAAAGGAATACAGGGATAATTTCGACTGTAATACATTCACCTACTTATGTAACGTAATGTACAAGAAAATAAACGTTGCGCGGAGCTTCATACTAATAGCGTAATATTCAAAATAAACGAGCTACACGAACACGCATTATTCAAACTAATTGCAATAAAACACCGAACATTAAAAGATAGATGATCCGTGTCATAAACTTGTACACATTACATTCGCAGCAGCACACTGCTGTAATTAATGTTTGATGACAGCAATAAAGCAATGTCAGGGGAACGTGTTAGAAAAAAAATGCTGTGGAATTACTCAGTATTCAAAGTGTAGTGAAGTATGAGACCGTGTTGCTGCCGTATTGTACCATCGTGTGTATCTAGGTTAATCAAGTAGGTCGTCATTTCAATCGCATCAGCTGTTATATCAAAATGTAGTGAAATGCAACTTTCATATGAATAAATGCGGTATTTAGAATGATATATTTGATGCATTCGTGTTTAAAGCGTGGTTCCCTACGAATAATGTGGTGCCACAATTTACATGAGTGGTTTTTAATCAAAGGTTATATTTTATAATGGATGAATTTTGTATACACTTTCAAATATTGCAAATGAATATGTTATATTATTTCGTTACGTTAAATAATTGTTTATGTTATAAATTTTGTGAATAATAATATAATATCACTGATAAGGGAAAAAAAATTCAACATTATTTTCTAAAATTAAATTTTTTTATTTATTTTTAGTTTTTCTGTGCATTTTCAAGAATTTTATTGCTTCTAATTTGGAAGTCAGTTTATAATATCATTTTGTTTAAAATAATTTGTAATACTATTGACACAGTCTAAAGTATATAGGTAGGCTGTTTTAATATTCTCGCAGCGGAAGTTAGAATTCGACTACAAGTACCTGGCAAATCAAATTTACCAGTCAAAAGGCTGATGTTTGAATAGTGTGATTGACGTTCCTCGAGAATTAATTGATTGGAAAATCAATGGAACTGAGAGTTTGTAAAGCAATTTTTCTAGCTTTGAAAGTTGAAGCTAGAAGCGAAATTGCCCTTTTGTTAGCCTTGCTACTCCGATAGACTGTGAACAAACAGTTTGTAATTTTGTGGTTTGTTAAGTATAAAGATTAAAACAATACATAACGATATTATTTTGTGTTTGTGCAAATCTTCAATAGACAGATTTTATAGGATTTTGTTATTTTTTTTTTTAAATAACATGCACACTATGTTTCACACAAATGAAGAGGTTGTGAATTTCGTAAAAGAAATAAAAACAAAACATTTTATATTTTATACGTTTCAATAAATTTTAATAGAACAGATTTTAATTTAATATAATACATTTAATTTAAAAGTTTTAATAGAACAGAGTCATACATTTTTATTCAATATTCATACTTTTTTTCACTATCATTAGTATAAATAAATTAATAGTTTAAAAAACACTAGAAAAACACGCTTTTATAAATGCACATAATAACAAATCCTTATTTCCTGGCGGAAGCAAAGATATCTCGTCCACGAACAAGAACTCTACATTTTGCCACTGTTGACGCATTGCCTTCATGTACTTAATTGCTAGAAAGAAGAGGCGTTCAAAATGTCGGCGAATGTCGTGTATCCTCGCTGCTTGCGCATGTTTTGTCTGAGTTCAACACACTGGTACTTTGAACAGGCAGTTTAATGTAGAGCCACCTACTAGTCCTGCTGCAACTCCATTTAGAGCGCCGATCTCTGTAACCTGCTTCCTGTAACATCGCTTAACTTGATTTCTCAGTGATACAAAAAGTCTGTCCTGTTCCAGCGCCCCACGCTTTTACAATCAAATATTATAATTAAAAGCACATAGTTTACACTTCAGCCTAGAAATAAAGACAACTTTAACAATCCATAATTTATTTTTGGATTTTACGTTCATTTATAAAAGCGTGTTTTTCTAGTGTTTTTTAAACTATTAATTTATTTTATACTTTTTAGTCTTTGATAACGAAATATTTTTAACATTTATACATTTATTTCAAGTAGGCAAATGAGCTCGCATCTACGTTTACGCAATGCTTTTAAGACAATGATATGATATTCCATCATGGAATGCCAATGCCTATCTTCCGGCTTCATCATCAGACCTTGAAACCTAATCGTAGTCAAATTTTATTATAAGATTTTTCTAACAAGTCCAAACATGGCTGTGATACGATATTCCATCATGGAATGCCAATGCCTATCTTCCGGCTGCATCATCAGACCTTGAAACCTAATCGTGGTCAAAGTTCATTACAAGACTTTTCTAACAAGTCCAAACATGGCTATGATAAGATATTCCATCATGGAATGCCAATGCCTATCTTCCGGCTGCATCATCAGACCTTGAAACCTAATCGTGGTCAAAGTTCATTGCAAGACTTTTCTTACAAGTCCAAACACAGCTATGATACGATGTTTCATCATGAAGTTACAGTTCATATCTTCCGGCTCCATCATCAGATCAGTTCGACAGTACCATATTATTATTGTATTGTCATCAGAACTACATACAGCTGACAATTTTCATGACGCTACGATCCTTGGAAGATGGTTAAATTAGATACCTTAGATTCCATTACATAGTTACATGGTCCACCTAATAAAAGTGTGTTAAAACTTTGATTAATTATTACATAGATACGTTATATCCTTACAAAACTGACAATATTTCTGTGCCACGACACACATTGACATGGGATGCATATCAATGTGTCAACGTCGCATAGTAACACAAAACACGCTATTACTCGCGGAGCACACTAACCAAAATTGGCCCGACTCGGGCCAATTCTAGTCTTCATTTTTACGCGTTTATATCTACCTCTTTTCAACCGACTTCCAGAGGAGGTTTACAATTCGTGTGTATGTTTTTTTTTTTTTTTTTGTGTGTATGTTACACGATTACTCCGCCGTTTGTGGATCGATTTTCAAAATTCTTTTTTTGTTGTAAAGGATTGACTCCTGGATTGGTCCCATTGTCATCAAATGGTAGATCTGGTGATGGGATCCATGAGGAATTGAGAGAAATTCTCAAAATTTATAGGGACACCGATAGTGATTTTGACTTTTTTTGAAGTAACTAGAGCAAATGCTACCAAAAAGTGAAATGTTGTGCCAAGGTATACCCTGGGTCCAAAATCACTGAACGGCATTTCTCAGTCTTTGAAGATATACGTTTGAAAATTTCAGCAATGTTTATAAAACTGCAAGCAAATTTCAGTATTAAATAATAATAATTATCATCACCACAACCATCATAATCACACCATACATCATGATAAATTATGATATTTTATCTATTTTATCTATTTTTCATAGTATTTTACACCGATATCGATTTCTTTGAACATTCACAGCTACCAAAAATTGAAATGTTATACCAGGGTATCCAGGTATACCAGGGTATCCAGGGATCCAAAAGGGCTGAACAGCACTCCTCAGTCTTTAAATATACACGTTTGAAAATTTAAGTATTGTTTATAAAACTGCAAGCAAATGTCACTATTAAATAATCATCATCACCACCACCATCATCACACCATACACCTTGATATTTTGTTGATATCTAGATGTTTCTAATAGTTTTTTTTACACCGAAATTGATTTCTTTGAACATTCACAGCTACCAAAAGTGATATATTGTGCCAAGGTATACCCTGGATAAAAAAACCACTGAACGGCATTTCTCAGTCTTTATAGATACACGTTTGGAAATTTCAACGTTGTTTAAAGAACTGCAAGCATATGCCACTTTTAAATAATAATCACTATCACCACCACCACCATCATCATCATAGCATACAAAATGAAAACATTATGATGATATAGGTATTTTTATAGTATTTTACACCGATATTTGAACATTCATAGCTACCAAAAAGTAAAATATTGTGCCAAGGTATATCCTGGATCCAAAAAGGCTCAACAGCACTCCTCAGTCCTTAAAGGTACACGTTTGGAAATTTCCGTATTATTAAAAGAACTGCAAGCAAATGTCACTATTAAATAATCATCATCTCCACAACCATCATCACACCATACATCATGATATTATGTTGATATAAGTATTTCTCATAGTATTTTAAAGTGATAACGATTTGTTTGAACATTCAGACCTACTCAAAAGTAAAATGTTGTGCCAAGCTTGTATACCTTCTTACTAAAAGTGTTACATTTGGATAGTGATAATAAGGATAATGATAACTCCACGAGGAATCAAGGAAACTCTTAAAAGCAATGCTTATGACCATTAAGTTTTCTAAACATTTTTTTAATTTCCCCGCAACTTTTTCTGTCAATACAATACACAAGATTTATGAAAATTTGTCTAGCAGTTCATGCAATGAATGATCAAGACAAAAGGGGATTATTTTTAACTACCAGCTAAGAAAATCTAAGATTTTCAAAAATCGGGAAGATACTGGTTTTACCCCGTTTTGCAAAAATCTAATTCTCATCAGATCTCGACGTTCTGAGGTCACAGGAAGCTTCTCTAACTACCCCCGTGAGGGTGTCACTACAACTTCATGGAGGTGTAATATGCATAAGTGCTTAAAATTGACATTGAAAACACATAATTAAACTATAGTAGACGTTACTCGCTACTTCGTGCGCGCAAAAGGAAATCTTGCGGGAACCGTACATTTTGCCGCCATAAAATGTAGCTTCAGATGGATGGTGGAATGGTAATTTATACGTTGTTTACGAATTGGCCTCGGGTTCGAAACCCGGTCAATAAAAATGTTTCTGATCCTTTTTATTTCTTTTCTCAATTTTATTTATTTTTAAATATTTCATCGTCCTACTAAAACTCCGAACAAAGCTCGGTCTCCCAGGTACTAGTTAATAATATTATAATATCACTGAAAAGAAAAAAATAAAAAATATTTAAAAAAAATATAAAAACCGACTTCCAAACTAAAAATTATGAAATAATTCTTAATGTCGAAATAGTTACATTTTAAATTTTGCTAAAATTTTACTATTTTTCTACTCAATCTTCTTATTTTTGAAGTCGGTACCAGCCCAAATAATTGTATAAATCCTTCAATAAAAAAGATCATTAATTTTAACACAACTACGTCCTTATATATAAGTACAAATAATATTTTAAAGAACTCACGTTCAAATTGGCTGGTACCGACTTCAAAAATAAGAAGATTGAGTAGAAAAATAGTAAAATTTTAGCAAAATTTAAAATGTAACTATTTCGACATTAAGAATTATTTCATAATTTTTAGTTTGGAAGTCGGTTTTTATATTTTTTTTAAATATTTTTTATTAATATTATATATCTATGGTTAAAAAGCTCTTTAATTGATATTAAATTAAATATGTTAGGGAAAGTTTTTGGAAAATTTTACCTATATTTAATCCAACATTCAACTCTAACTAATAATTTAAATATATTTCTTGCCGTATACTATTAATATAATATGATTTATCTTAATTAAAATCGAAGAGCATGATCAAAGCACTTTTGAAGTTATCAAAACATCAATGTCACAAAGCTGGGGTAATAATATCTAGCCTATTAAATATTTGATGAAAAACATTATTACTAGTTGAAATATAATACAAACTTTGCAAAGCGTTAGAGATATTAAATGGTTAAAGTATTTCAGTTTTAATAATTATTGTTTCTTTTTTAGGGTTCCGTACCTCGAAAGTAAAAAGCGGAACCCATAAAGGATCACTTTGTTGTCCGTCCGTGTGTCTTATAAGACCCTTTTTCTCAGGAACTCGTGGATGTATCAGATACTCAAATCTACTGTCCCTTGAAGCTGTGAAAAAATCAAACTTCTAAGCCAACGCAATCAAAATATACAGCCATTTATGCCGCAAAATTCTACTATGACTGGATTGTCCTGATGGGTGAACTTTTACTTATATACCTACAGGTTTGTACGGAACCCTATGTGCGCGAGTCCGACTTGCACTTGACCTATTTCTCAAACTTAGGTTTTGATTTACTTTTAATGTTATACTTTAAAACTAAACTTTCAATTTTGTACTTTGAAACTATGTGAACTAAGTATTTGACTCATATTTTATGTAACTAACAATAGCGGTTTAATTGCGTAAACATAACAACTAACAAGGGAGTTAATTGCGCCCTTTGAGAATAGAAGCGAATGCAGTCTGATGACGTCATCCGAACAGAGAATTCGACGAATACCGCGTAAAATCTAGCCATGTGGGTAGAGTTCTAACTTCAATACATATTGTATTACAAGTATAGTTTATATAGTAAAAGCACTGAACAGAACTCTCAGTCTTTAAAGATACGCATTTGAAAGTTTCGGCATTGGTACGTTAGTAATATACTATATTCTTTGGCATTGTTTTGCAAGCGTAAGTCACTATGTAACTTACATTAATCATCATCATCGTCTTATTTACAATACCTAATGGAAGCTTGGCGCGTATTCAATTATACATTCGATCGTTTATTTTAAACGTTCTTAAAATGTATTATTTATAATAATTTAGCAAATATCACTTAAAATGGAAAAAATATTAATTTTGAACAAAAAATTTAACCGACTTCCAAAGTAAAAATACACAAAAAAATTAAATAAATCTTATTTTCTAAATAATTCTTTTTTTAAATTAGGCTTAAATTTTAACTATTTCTCTACAGAATCTTCATAATTATGAAGTCGGTACCAGCCAACTTAAACGTGAGCTCTATAAAATAATGATTTATTAGGATATTGTTTGGGCTGGTACCGATTTCAAAATAATGAAGATTATGTAGAGAAAAATACAGTTACAATTTTAGACGAATTTAAAATGGCAAATTATTCAGAAAATAGGATTTATTTCATTTTTTTGCGTATTTTTACTTTGCAAGTCTTTCTTTAAATATAATATCTTTTGTTAAAAAAAATAATATACCTTGAGATAATATGGCCTAAATAATTAAATATAGTATATATTTTTTTATCAAAAAGACTGAAGTATTTTTCCATAAGCTTCGTCACGCTACGATGTTATGAATAGAATAATTTATGAAGAAAAGAAGTAAAAAAGTTAATTAAGAATGTTTCCTTGCAAGTGGAACGTGTAACATGGCCCGTATGAGCTACGGAGTACGGAGGTTTTGTTTTTGAAGTTCGCTTGTTATTTGCTCAAGAATACATGCGGGCGTCTGTAGATCATAATATAGACAAAGCCGGCATAATGGTCCTTTTCTATTTTTATCAAACACTGTGAAACATGTGTATTTGTGCGATACACACTGTGCTTATATTGATAAAAGAGCCAATCTTTGTTTCATTGCATTATACCAAACTGTGTACTCGCATATTATAATAATAGACTAGATGTTGCCTTCGACTTTGTTTGCAATAAAAGAAAACCCGTGGAAACCATACATTTTACCGAAATATAAGTAGCCTAAGTCCTTGCCCGTGGTCTACTATATTTCTGTGCCAAATTTCATCAAAATCCGACCAGTAGTTTCGGAGCCTATACAATGCAATATCGACTATCGTGTTCGTCACATTACGTAAGCCCTACTTTTTTAAATGCGCTTTACGCTAAACCCGAATTTCCCCTGTCTCTCTCTCCCTCTCTCCCATTCAATGTTATAACGGGACGGACAGATCCAAAACGTAGCTCAGCGTTAAACATCGTTTTCATGCGTTGGTGAAATTGGGGCTTACACTTACGTAGGAACTATTTACTATTAAGTGCTTAGACTAAGTAAACATACTATCACACTGGTGACTTAAAACAATAATTAGGCCCACTTGCGCAGGTCTGGGTTAAATTAAACCTAGGTTAAATTTCATATTAACTCTCTCGTTCTTAACCCAGGTCCCAGATCCGCGCAAGTAGGCCTTAACGGCCCGTTTCAATAACCTATCTACCAGTAACTATTTGTTAAAAACTTCAAAGGAGACTGAACATCGTGGGCCAAAATGTAATGGTTAAAAAAATCGTCATTTTTTGTCCCAAATATAAAAAAGTCTGCGTCTGAAATCGATTAAATATATGCGTCCATATATTTAATCGATTTCAGTATTACAGTAAATACTTTTTGCACAGATCATATTTTATAATTGCTATTTTTTCAATTTATAATAATTGTCATTTATGTTGTGGATAACGGTATTGGTTACGTAATTACTTTTAAGATTTTATTTAAGTGTTAGAATTAACCATATTGCGCAATTGTTTGTTGTCCCAAATAAAATAAAATAATAAAATAGGCCGACGCGACGTTCTGACTTTTGAGTTTTGATTCACTCGTTTCCAGATAATACACCTATGCTCGTTTCGTGTTTTCTAATGCGTTTTGAGTACATTCCTAAATAGTTTTATTTTCAACGACCACTTCTTTAATTATTATAGAATGCGGGTCACAAAATTTGAAAAAATAAATATATTTTAATCTAAGGCTGTTGTAGAAGAAATACAGCTATTCTTAAGGCTCCCGCAGACGAAAGGCCGATCGTTTCAGTTAGAACTGACGTCAGTTCGGCCTGAACGGATTCGAGCACACACACGGAAAAAATCGCATCCAACCCAATTTACGTCAGTTCGGCCTGATCTGATTCGGGCCCACACACGGAACAGTCGCATCAGTCCATTCTGGTTTGCCGCGCGCTACGGTCGTGTTTATCAATTTTGTATTTAAACACCGCGAAAACTCATACAACGCTTGTACACGATACACGCCCGCACGGCCGCCGCTCGGGCAAGAACTGAAGAGATTTGTCCACACACGGTCAGGACAGGCCGCGCGTTCAGGCCGATCGGTCAGGCCAGAATTAATGTTGCCAACTTAGTTATTGTACAAAATTTCACTAAATTGAGTATTTTATTCCCTCCTTGGTAGAAATTTAGTTATTAGTAGTGTTTTAGTAGGAAAGAGCCAGACAGTAATCATATGCAAAATGGCCTAGGTTAAACACAAAAAAAAAAAACCTATCATAATAATACATTCGTCCGTAATTTTCTTAAAACTACCCGTTTAATTACTATATACGTAATATTTGCTAGTATATTTTAATTTAATGGTAAAATTTATAGTAAAATTCAATGAATGAAAAAATTTTAATATAACAAAACCTAAAATACAATGGTTTTTGGGGGGGCTTCAGGAATTCCTAAGTAGCTTCTTTAGTAGTTATTTAGTACTTTTTACTAGAATTCAATACGAGTTTAGTAGTTTCACAAAAACAGAGCTGGCAACACTGGAACGAATCGCTTCAGTCCGTACGGCCGACTGACGCGATCTCGAAATTGCACACAGACGATACGATTTTGCATCCGTTCAGGCCGAACTGAAGGAAGACCGGATCATGTATGGGGCCCCTTATGTACGCCTCTATTGTAATTGCATAGTAAGTAGACAAACTGTTGGAGCCTGCTGAGTGCTCAATGTTCATATTACGTATCATAATATTATGGTACCATAAGTGGACAAGGTATCAAGATCATATTGTTCCACCTGGATAATTTTTTGACGACATTTTAATATTTATAGAAGACGAATAAACTATATAAAATATTAAAATGTTCTGTTTTCTGTTTCTTATAAATATATTCCTATAGCTTTTTAAGGCATCATAATAATTATTAATAATTATATAAACAAGAAAGATAATATTAAATAGCCTATTATTTTTATTTTTGACGCATTCTCCACCAAATAGATACAGTGTTAAAAGTTTCATTGTTATTGAAATATAACCTCACTCTCACGAAACAGCTCATAATTTTGTTTTCAGATTGCCAACAATTTCCGCAAGGCTCTCTTTAGTCTAAATCCATCTATAGGTATATACCTTTTTTCATCTTATTACATTCTTAGCCCAAGAATGTGTGAAATGGTTTCAGTCTCCAAAGTATCGCAATTAACTGGTAAATGATTGAATGACGAAGTTTTTAATAAATAGTTTATGGTAGATAGATTATTCTAAGGGGCCGTTAGTAGTGATATCATTGGGTTTATTGTATTATAGTTAGGCAAATAGTTTCCCAGAAGGCTATGTTGATCTAATTTGACGCAAATTTTACATTTAAAAAAATAATTAATAAATGACCAAGCTTTATATGACATGCCCCTTTTAAAACAAAATAGGTCACGCCCTGGTTTTATTCTCAAACGAAACATGTTCATTGATTTCATTTAATTTTTTTCATTAAAAATAGTGACATTTAAAAATTATCTCTAATTGGATCGTTATTTTACCTCATCATTATAATTATTTATCATTAATAAAAAAAATAATTATTTACTACATTTTACCTGTGTCTATAGTAAAGATACTTTTATGCCGAAACTCCAAATGGAGATCTCTGACCGAACGGATGTCGTGCTTGGTCAAGCCGAAGCCCCAAAGGAGACCTTCAACCAAGCAGGTGTCGCGATCAGCCAGGCTAAAACCCACTGTATATTTTAGTGGTGTTATAATATGGGATATAATTAATCGAGCGAACAAAAAATAAGTTGGCGGCTGCACGTGAGCATACTGTATTACTGAATTTGGCAGCGAATTAATATGTTGGCGACTAAATTACTAAACTGGCGAAAACACTCGGGTGACAAAAAATTCTAAAGTCGGCAGATAAAAAGAGTCGAAATTTAATCCAAATTAGCACCGACATTTATAAGTTGGTGACTTAATTTCCGAGTTGGTGACCATTATACCATATAAGCAGCTATAAAACCAGATTTGGTTGATAAATTAATGGCTGCTAAAAATTCAATTTGCAGGCTACGGAAATTCCTATTTTTGGATACTGTTGGGAGTATATTTTTCTTTGTCATGGGTTTATTTTCTAGGTTTCTGGGGGTGCAGAATAATATGAAAATAAAATCAGTTTCGTAATTCCACAATGGCGTAAATTTTTGTTATTAAAATTAACAAGGTTGTCCTTTTCCCGGTTTCTGGGGGTTCTGATTACAAAATTGTCTTCCAATTTCATTTTCCAAAATGGAGAATAGAATATTCAATCTTCGGAAAATTAATATATAATAATAATAAAGCCTTTTATTTTTCCACATCATTTTACATTTCAGATGTTTGTTATTAGTGTTAGTAGTATTTTTGGAATTAATCAAAAGTGTTAGTACCTGTTAGTTTTTCATTTTGTGACGTGGATCCCATTAGGGTGAAGGCCTCCTCTTTCTCCTTCCACATTTCTTTATCTTTGGCGAGTGTCATCCAATCTTTCCCTACTATTTTGCTGATGTCATCAGCCCACCTTTTAGCCGGTCTACCGACGTTTCTTTTTCCTAGTGGCCCTTTCCAGAGTGTAGTTTTTATAGTCCATTTATTATCTTTATACCTTGAGATGTGTCCAGCCCATTTCCATTTTAATTTTAGTGCCTATATTAAAGCGTCAGTTATTTTTGTCCGTTCTCTGATAGTTTCCGATCTTATTTTATGTATTTTTTTAATTTTTAATATACTCCACTCTAAAGATATTTGTGTTGTCCTTATTTTTTCTTTCACTTTGCTCGTGTAAACCCATGTCTGACAGCCGTCTAATAGAGTTGGTAAGAGGCAGGTGTCGATAACTGTCTTTTTTAAGTCAAGTGTATAATCCCCTTTAAGAATTTCTTTTAAAGACTAGAATTTGTTCCATGTTATTTTACATCTCCTTTCGACTTCATTTTCGTTGTTTGTAGCATAAAAGGATACCTGTTGTCCTAGATATATGTAGTTGTTCACATATTCTATGATATGACCATTAATTTGTACTTATAGGTTTTTTTTGGTGTTTGTAAGTATTTTTGTTTTAGCGGCATTCATTTCCAATCCTACTTTAGCACTTTCTTGATCCAGTAGATTTATCATCGTTTCCAGTTCTCTAGGTGTTTCTGCTAGTACAACAATATCATCTGCGAATCTTAAATGACTAAGATAAGCACCATCTATGTTCAGTCTCTTGACTTTCCAGTCTAGTTTTTGGAATACATTCTCAAGGACAGCAATAAATAGCTTGGGCGACAGAGGGTCGCCCTGCCTTACGCCTCTTTCAATTCTTATTTCTTCTCCTCTAGTTTCTAATTTTACTCTACTTGATGCATTGTTATATATATATATGTTTTACGATGTTTACATACTTTTGGTTTACATTCAATGTAGATAGTGTATTCCAAATGCTTTTGTGACTTATACTGTCAAACGCCTTACTATAATCTATAAACGATATGTATAGAGGTCTCCTAAATTCTTTGTACTTCTCAATTACTTGTCCTAGAGAGTGCAGGTGGTCAGTTGTACTATAACCTGATCTGAATCCAGCTTGCTCTGTTGTTTGTGCTTTGTCAATATTTGTTGTTATTCTTTTAAGGATTATTGATGAAAAAAGCTTATATAAGCATGCCATTAAGCTTATCGGCCTGTAATTTCCCACATCAAGAGGATTGCCTTTTTTGAACAGGAGCACAATGTCGGACGAGCACCATTGTTTTGGTACACATTCTGTGTCTAGTATAAGGTTAAATAATTGGGTTAAATGTTTCATTAGTATTGGTGCTGAATGCTTGATCATTTCATTACTAATTCTATCAAGTCCTGGGCTTTTTGCGTTTTTTAATAAATTGTTATGTTTTAGTACTTCATTTCCATCCACTGGGAGAATATCTTCAGTGTTTGGTATAAAGTTGATAATTTCTTGAGTGTTGTCCTCCTTGTTTCTTAGAGTGTAAAGTTTTATAAAGAAATTGGTTGCTTGATGTGATATATCTTTTCTCGATTTTGTCACTTTGTTATTTGATTCTAATTTTTGTATCCACTTTTTATTTAAACTTAGTTCCTTGAACGCTCTTTTTGTACTCCTAAATTTGGTTATGTTGTGTGTTATAGTTTCTTGTCTATGTTTTTTATAGTCTTTTTTTATTTCTTTATTTGTTGGTTTGAATAGTTGTTGCAGTTGTTCTTCCATCTCTTTAGTTTTGTTTTTTGCGTATATAAGTTCGGTACGTCTTCGTACGTCGGAAAATGAATATGAATACTAAATTAAAAGATCTTGGGGATGCTAATTAGGATTGATGATTATTATTACAGTATGTTATGTAGTTCAAGGTACCAGCTATGTATAGAATTTTTTCAAAATTCAGGATTCATGAATTTTTCTGCCATTCATGAAGAAAATATGCGATTTCTAGGTTAATAAGGGGGAGCAAATTTTCATTATTTTTGCAGTAGGATGCACCGTTTCTGAGATAGAAGCGAGATACGAGGGGTGTATCAATCTATAGAAATGTTGGAAAATTCAAGATTTTCGATTTTTTTTCTCCCATCATGAAGAAAATATGATGTTGCGGAGTTCCAAGGGGGGGCGGAATTTTCATTATTTTTTCAATAGGATGCACCGTTTCCGAGATAGAATCAATTTTATAAAAAAAGAAATAAATGCTGTACATTGAGATATGACGGATGTATAAATCTATAGAAATGTTGGAAAATTCAGGATTTTCGAAAAAAAAATTCTCCCATCGTGAAGAAAATATGATGTTGCGAGGATTCTAAGGGGACGAAATTTTCATTATTTTTTCAATAGGATGCACCGTTTCCGAGATAGAATCAAATTTATAAAAAAAGAAGTAAATGCTGTACATTGAGATACGACGGATGTTTATAGCTATAGAAATGTTGGAAAATTAAGGATTTTCGATTTTTTTTTCTCCCATCATGAAGAAAATACGATGTTGCGGAGTTCCTAAGGGGGGCGAAATTTTCATTATTTTTTCAACAGGATGCACCGTTTCCGAGATAGAATAAATTTTATAAAAAAAGAAATAAATGCTGTACATTGAGATACGACGGATGTATAAATCTATAGAAATGTTGGAAAATTCAGGATTTTCGAAAAAAAAATTCTCCCATCGTGAAGAAAATATGATGTTGCGGGGATTCTAAGGGGACGAAATTTTCCTTATTTTTTCAATAGGATGCACCGTTTCCGAGATAGAATCAATTTTATAAAAAAAGAAGTAATGCTGTACATTGAGATACGACGGATGTATAAATCTATAGAAATGTTGGAAAATTCAGGATTTTCGAAAAAAAAATCTCCCATCGTGAAGAAAATATGATGTTGCAGAGATTCTAAGGGGGACGAAATTTTCCTTATTTTTGCAATAGGATGCACCGTTTCCAAGATAGAATCAAATTTATAAAAAAAGAAGTAATGCTGTACATTGAGATACGACGGATGTATAAATCTATAGAAATGTTAGAAAATTCAGGATTTTCGAAATTTTTTTCTCCCATCATGAAGAAAATATGATGTTGCGTGGTTCCTAAGGGGGACGAAATTTTCCTTATTTTTGCAATAGGATGCACCGTTTCAAAGATAGAATAAATTTTATAAAAAAAGAAGTAATGCTGTACATTGAGATACGACGGATGTATAAATCTAGAGAAATGTTGGAAAATTCAGGATTTTTGATTTTTTTTTCTCCCATCATGAAGAAAATATGATGTTGCGAGGTTCCTAAGAGGGACGAAATTTTCATTATTTTTTATAAAAACATAGTAAATGCTCTACATTGAGATACTAGGAATGTATAAAGCTATAGAAATGTTGGAAAATTCAGGATTTTCAAATTTCGTTTTCTCCCATCATGAAGAAAATATGAGGTTGTTGGGTTACTAAGGAAATTTAAAATGGATGACTTTTTTGTAATCAGCACCCCCAGAAACCAATAAAAGGACACCCATATTATTTTTATGAAATTAAATATGTCCGCCATATTGGAATTTCAAAATAAATGTCATTTTTGTATCCAGTACTCCCAAAAATCTGGTAAACGACACTCATATCAATTTTACGAAAAATAATATCCGCCATTTTTAAATTTCAAAATTAAGCTACACAATAATCTACACCCCCCTAATAAAAACCGAGAAAAATTAAAAATTGGGAATTTTGTACGCTCCTTTATGTTTTTTTTGTGTGCGCTCGTTTCGCTGCTTGTATGTTTTTTGAGTTACCTACATCAGGGAATTTATATGTGCCTATTCTTAAATTAAATGTGTACTCACAAATTGTCGCCAAGATGGTTATTTAGTCGCTAAAACATAATCTGTCTGCCAGTTTGGAAAATTCAGTGGTATTATTTAGTCACCAGATTAGTAATTTTTTTGTTCCTTACATTCTTTCGCCAACTTGGTAATTTAGTATTCAATATTGGGTATTTTCACATCCAAAATTTAATTGTTTTGTCGCAAGTTTAAATACATGCCTTATAATATTATATCGCGCCGACTTCAGGAATTTCGATAGAACTGTATTATGTCATTAGACTAAGCTAACATTACTGGTTATGTATTTATCGTCAATATAATATTATGTTAGTTCGTTAGTGAGTTGCAAACTTGCAACGATAGTAGAGGGGAATTTTGGATTATCTCGAGCGCGTCAGATGATAATATAGTTGTCGCATTGTAACGTAGTTACATCTTATTTCATTAAATTTCGTTAAAATCGACATTCCCAACGCCATCTATGGTATGTGGTGGTAACTACGGCTATGGGTTCAAGCCGACATTCTCAACGCCATCTATGGTATATGGTGGTAACTACGGTTATGGATTCAATAGTTATCGACTTATCGATTTGAATCTAATTCTTTTTAAATCTAAACATCATAATCTTTTTTTAAACAACTTAAATACGCCAGTTTTGCGTTATTAGGTTATCATTCTAAATAACTCAATATATTTCTACTGTGGCAAAAAGTCTTAGCTGTGTAGTCAATGTAATTTAAAAAAAAAGTTTTTTTTGGTCGGGTATATAAGCCTGACGCGCGATTGTCATAGCCTTTTTCATATCTCTTTTTTTGGACATCTAAAATTGAATGTGGTTGCTTTAAAATTCCACGTTTCTAAGTTCAAGTAGTTATTTTATATATTTTAAACCCGTCTTCACGGTGAGTCTGTGTATATCTGTGTCGTGTAACTCTTATAATTGTGTAGTTTTCGCTTTAATAATTTTACATTGTTCTTTTCCAAATTGATTTTACATCAAATTGTAGGTAATTGTCAAAATTGATTTCTGAAACACGTGGTGGTTCCCCGTTTGTCTAATTGGATGCTAATGTCATGGTGGGCCTGTTTTGTCAACCCGCATTCTTAATCTCTCATCTAGTTACTTTTGATTTCCACGTGTTTTGTAGATAACCTTTCACTAGTTCCAAATTGTACATCATGTAATTTTGCACTATAAACCTTAATTATTATTTTTAAACATATGCTTAGTACCTATTTTAAAATTGTAGTACCTATTTAAAACTGTAAGGGACCACAGCCCTGATCTCGAGGTTCCGGGGTCACGGCTACGGTACCTGAAGCAAGCTCTGCATATATGGACTTACCGTTCCAGGGTTTCTAAGTTCCGGCTGGAAAAGTTCCTGCTTGGGCCACACACGATCCGGCCAGTTACCCTTGTTCCGGTCTGGACAATCCCAAGCCACACAGCATACCAAGGACTGTCGGTCTGAGCTTGGCCGTTAGAGTTGTCGGACCCTCAACACCGGATTGCGGACCTGTCTTCCATCGACCAGCTAAGTGCCGTGTGCCCATTATCCCCATACTCACCTCCATCGCCCAGGGCTGAACCAGACGTTGCCGGCTAATCGACCCACGCCCCTTCTCTAGTCATTTTAATTTTAATTTTAAATATATATATTAATTTGTTACCGTATCTTGTGTTTTTTCTAACCACCCCGTAACAGCATTTAAACTTTTCTGGTAATCAATGTATAAAAATCTGTTAACTTGGTTGAACCTTTAAAAAAGGTAAAAGTATCTACATTATACATGTAATAATAATAACCAGTAAACTTAACCCTAGATTACTAACCTTATTTTTCGACGCTTATTAAAATAGTTATTACTAAACTTCGACGCTTCGACTATGGTATTTAATAATGGAGGTTAAAGGGTTATATTTAAATAAAAGATGTACATGTTTGTTTTTATTATTAACATTAAATATTTATTTATAATGTTTCTTATAATTAAAGTAAGCAAAGTGTAAAATTTATCAATTAAAAGCTATAAAATCGAGATCATAGCTTTCATAGAAATCAACATGTTATCAATCAACAACAGTAAAATTTTGGAAGTTCTCTCTAACATAAAATGTAACCAAAATATGAAAAACAAACGTAAAATATGAAAATTAATGAATGTAATTAAATAAAATTTTTGGTAAAAATATAGGTACGATTTATTGTGACAGACGTGAAGCTCATGCTCCCTACACAAAAACATATTGCATTTTGCATAAAATGGGCCTCGTACACACAAATACTACCGTCCATCACGAGTGCAAGGGGTGAATTTAGATTAGCCGCAGTATGGAAGAAGTTCGATAGTGCGCGCAAAAGTTTCCGCGTCTTTTTTTTTTAAATCCGCGTCGTCGAATCGACGAATGTTATTAATCTAGGATTAAATATGGCAAAACTCAGAAATGGGAGCTAACTTTGAGCTTAAGTTATATATTATTTCGTTCCAACAAGCAAACAAGTCATTGTATCCAATGATTTTGCTAACGATAGATTTTCCTGTGTTACTAGTTTAGTATATAAATCAACGTAATGTAATATTTATAAATTACTTGTTGGTCATTATACTATTAAATATACACCTATAAATACACCTAAGATCTTGCTAGAATTGCATTGCCATAAAACGGTCTCTTGAAATGTATAATAACAATGTTCTAATAACAATATTCATTCAAATCTATAGTTTCATAGTAATGCGGATAGAACTTGGAACGTAAACGGATTTACTCACTATACTGGTCGTGTAATGTGAAGTAGCTAAAGCTATAAAATGAGTATAAAAAGTAATGAACGCAACACAATTAGATGCTATCACTTAATCGTATCCCATTCGATTTCACAGAAACCATTAGGAGGTTCATTCACAGCCTTTATAGGCCATTTAATACAGCAATTATACCAAATTTTGGCAGTTGAAAAGTTACAGATGTTTCCTTTCCGAAGTAACAAAGTACTTCTTTGTTGTGAATATTTATATTTTCCAAGAGCAGTAATTTCATTTCAACGTATTTAAATTGGAATACGTATGGGTCTATATTATGTTTAATTGTTTAATTCTAAGTATGGCTATTCATGATAATGAATAGGGATAAATATTTGAACTTGACGAAAATATCTGTATAAATATTGACAAACATTGAAGAAAAGGCTCACTAATATCTTATTGCTCATCAATAGGCAATCGGACTATTTTTTTTTATTGCATAAATGAATACTCTTAAATATGAGTAACTTCTCAGAAGAAACCGTATATCAAAAGTCAATATTTTCAAAGGTACACCGATTTGTATAAAAAATTTCGCGAGCCTCCTAAAAACGCTCCATACTAAAGTCGACCTACAAATGACGTCACTTGTAGGTTATAGTATATGAGGTAGTGTATGAAGTATATGGCCGCCGGAATATATTTGTATATATAATATCTCCGATATTTGTGCGTTTAAGTTCATACTTACCATAGTGAATGTTTTTGTATATGATGTGAGCAAACTAATGATGTAGGTTTTGTTTACCAATTTCGCAAAAAAAAAAATTTTTTTTGGTACTATTTAAATGTATTTTATTAGTAAACTACACATAAAATAATATATTTTTTACATTTACCAAGTAGTAATGCCTCAATATTTCTGAATATATTAATGAAACTAAATATTTCAGATGCAGTCCGATCCCCGATATTTCTCATTTACGTACACGTAACGATACCGCAAAATGTTCCTGCTTGGGGTACTGAGATTTACGTGTGCGCAACACTAATCAGATAAATCAGACTGCTCTGTACAAACTATTCCAATTGTGAAGCACAACGCAATATAATGGTAAACGTTAAAGTTTTTGAGGATCCATCCTTCAAAAACTTTATACATCGGTATGGATGGATAATTAGATGGGTGAATGTTTGTTACTTTAACGCAAAAATTACTGGTCGGATTTTGATGACATTTAGGTAGTAGTTTAATATCTGCATTAACACATAGGCTTATTTTTGTCCCGAAAAAGTAGGTACAGTGTTCCTGGGGGATACTGTATTAATATATAAAAGCTAGTGGTCGATATTACTATTAGCTCTTTCTTGGTATGTAACCGTGTCAGAGATCTAATAGGAGTCTCGTCGGTGCAATTAGACTGCCGTACTAATCCCAGCGTTCGCTGTTCGATAAATTGCATACGTGAGACCCGAGCTCTACTGTTTCTAAGCCACGAAGATAGTTTGCAAACAAAGTGTAATCAAAGGCCACACTAAAGTCCGGAACAGTTTGTAGTTTGTGTTCTAAACAACTGCTTGTCTTTTTTTAATCAATACTAGCTTTTGCGGCGACCTCTGTGGCTCAGTTGGTTGAGCGGTCACCAACACGCTCAACCAACTGAGCCACAGAGGTCGTCAAGCCGGGGGTCGCGGGTTCAAATCCCGCCGAAGGAATAAAAAGTTTTTCAGTGTTCCTGGGTCAAGGATGTGTATTAAATATGTGTATAATATAATAAAAATCTTAAATATGTGTATAGTATAAAAGTATTAAATATATTTCCGTTGTCTGGTACCCGTAACACAAGTTCTTCGAGAACTTACCACGGGATCAGATTGACGTGGTGTGAAGCAGCCATAGATATTATTATATTATTATTATTATTATTTTGCGTGCGTCTTCGTCCGCGTGAATCCTCATTGCACCCCCGTGGGGTATGTATCTCAAAAAATAATTTTCTAAAGGATTTCTACGTCATACCTAATAACTACGCGCGTGCCAAAATTTTACGCTATCCGTTCTGTTGTTATTACTTCACTATACAAACTTTGGACGCCAATTTCACCCATTTAGGGGACAAATTTCAAAAACTTACATTGTACATTAAAACTACTGTTCAAATTTCACGTTTCTACTTAAAGCGGCTACGGATGTGCGAGCGTCTATACGTCAATCAGTCAGTGGGGACATCTCTTTTTATAATATAATACTCGTACATTATTACGGGCTTACGCGCAAACATTCTACACATGCAGTCTGTGGACCAGTCATACGCAGCGAGCTGTCAATGCGCTTAGAGTGCAGTATAACAATGCCTTCTGGTTTCTGATGCGACTGCCTCGGTACTGTAGCGCATCCGCGATGTTCACATCCTCTGGCATCGACAGTTTCGCAGCTATACTGCGTAAGCGATCCGCGTCTATGATGCGAAGAGTGCGAGACAGTTCCAACAGATACCTGAAGGAAATTGCAATTAACTAGAAAGTCCTATATGGAGACACTGGACTAATCTCCATATTATATAAGCTTCTAGTGTAATAATAAGATATTCCATATTATGTACCTTCCTTACTAACATAGTTATAAGAATCTTTGTACAATACTAACACAATTATGGATCCATGGTCTGAAATGAAGTATTATTATTATTATTATTAATAGATAGAAGATTATTGTAGAATCAAAAGGCAACAAGGTTAAAAATTAAGGCAAAGTATTTAAAAAATTCTCTGAACTTCATTTTCAATATTTTAAGCAGCGCAAACATAATATTTTTTAATAAATTGCAAAATTTTCATGATGTATGTTAAAATTAATTACTTTATCATGTTACTACAGTTATTTAATATTGTGTTTAAATATACACAATTTCTGGGAAACCGTTACAACTGTTCGTTTAATATGGACATCAACAAGTTATATAATAATATATTGTATAATTGTGTTCTTGTTTTACTAATTAAACTTTCAATGAAAAGCCAAACCAAGGAGAAAACATTTTATTAATATTGTATGCACACACATATTTTAAATGACTATTAATTAGTTACAATACTTTTTGTACCAATTAACTTTTCAAGACAATTTTTTTAAGCTCTTGGCGACTGTTGTCAAAAGGTCTAATTTAGTTGTTATGTTATTAATCGAATCGCAGTGATTGATCACCTTATAATCGTTTAGTTTTAATAAAATCTGATAAACTCACAACGACTATCTTAATTGGATTTTCCATTGTGTTGATTCAAAACCACAAAATAATGAAAATTGTATTGAATATTGTTTTTCTATATCAGCCGTTATCGCCATAAATTACATTTTTCAGTTTGGTATTAACTTTATCAATTTTTATTAAATTTTTAATTCAATAATGTTAAGATCGCTAAATTATGTACGTCATGTATCGACGTCGTACACGTTTTCTAAGTTCAAGAACTTAGATAATTTAATATCAACTACTTCGTAGCTGCGGTATAAATCATAATTTAGTTTAAAGTAGGCGCGACGTTCGTAACACGAGATATAATATTTTCAAACCCTTACTACCTATTTACTTGGCTTTTCACAGCTAAATATAAATGCACGTCAAAATTAACTCTTTACTGTGCCATTTTAAAATGATATTATAATTATATTTCCTTTATTTAAAAACCTAACCTGTATAATTACTAGATGTTGCACGCAACTTCCTGAGCGCATAACGAAATCCCACGGGAACCGTGTCTTTGTGTATTTGTGAAAAAATGTCTTGTTTGGAAGTATGTTGAGCATATGCTACCAAAAAGTAAAATGTTGTACCAAGGTATTCCTGGATCCAAAGGGACTAAGCAGAACTCTTCAGTCTTTAAAGATACACGTTTGAAAAATTCTCAATTTTTAAAGAACTGCAATCATAAGTTACCTACTATTGAACAGTCATATTATTATGATGAAAATTAACGTTGTCTTTTATTCGATTCCTTTGATCATTTACTAGTCATCATCATCATCATCATCATTATAATATATTGTGTAATAAATACATATACTAAAAAAGGTATTTGTGAATTTTTTATCAACATAATAGACATTAAAATGAATATCGCGTAATGCGTAGCGTTTTTGGTAACCAACCACGACAAAAAGCTTCCACTCAGAAGTTATGTAAATGATTTTTAGAAAATGTTTTACTTCAAATTGAAAAAAAAAATGTTGTTTGTTTAAGGATCGTTAGTAAAGCCTCAATTTATTTAAATCATAATAATCCCAAAAATAGCGTGGACTGTCGCTGAAAATTAGTATTAGTAGTATAGATTTGTTTTTGATCTACGAGTCTGTTTTAATTGCTATTGGAAGTTATGCTTCAAAGATTAAGGACACAGCCCTTAAGCCTTAATCTCGGATTAATACTCCCAGCTGTGTTGTTCACAGTAAACAGTTGACTACATAGTCAATACAAACACGGGGGACTATATGATCCGGAATCTGGAGGGCCGGGGAGAATTAGAACGCTGGAAATAGACCTCTGCGCTAATACAATAGAGCTGAAAATCGAACACACAAAATATTATGTCGAGTCAAATGTCAGAATATGGGGCATTTCACGCCAAGCGGACAACCAAAAAAAGGTGAGGTTGTGAATTTTGTTTATATTCTGGTCAGATATACTTCTAGGTGACGCAGATGTGTACACACAATATTTTTTTCGTATCATACTTTATTGCTGAGTTATAAATCAAGAGCTCAGCAATAAAGTATGATACGAAAAAAATATTGTGTGTACATTAACAAAAAAAAGCTATTTAATGTTAAATATCTCGCAAACGGATACCTAAATCAAAAAATCGTTTCACAAACCTCTTAGTGTTTATAAAAGACCTATCTAATGATACCCCACATATATTTTTTTTGGTACCTCCCCTACATGTAAAGTGGGGATGATATTTTTTTTTCGCGTCTACTCCATAGTGTAGGGTATCATTAAATAGGTCTTTTATAAACATTGAGAGGTATCTAAGCCGATTTTTGATTTAGGTAACCGTTTGCGAGATATTTAACTTTAAATAGTTTTTTTTAAATAGTCCCTTTAATAATAATAATAATATCTATGGACGCTTCACACCACGTCAATCTGGCCCCGTGCTAAGTATCCGAAGAACTTGTGTTACAGGTACCAGACAACGGAAATAATATATTTAATACTTTTATACTATACACATATTTAAGATTTTTATTATATTATACACATATTTAATACACATCCATGACCCAGGAACACAGAAAAACTTTTTGTTCCTTCGGCGGGATTCGAACCCGCGACCCCCGGCTTGAGCACCAACACGCTCAACCAACTGAGCCACAGAGGTCGTCAAAAGCTATGTGTATGTACTATATATGCTCTAAGTCTTAAACTATTAGAGATCACTTTCTAATTTTTTTTTGTGAAGAATAAGTACATTTAAAGCTTTAATCCAAGATTAAAATATTTAATCAAGCCTCCGTGGTCAAGTGGTTCGAGCATTGGGTCTCGACTCGGAGGTCGTGGGTTCGATTCCCACATGGGAACAACAAAGAAAAATGTTGTTTCCCAGTTTGGTTAGGACAATGTAGGCTGATCACTTGATTGTCTGACAAGAAAGATGATCCATGCGTCGGATGGGCATGTAAAAAGTCGGTCCTGCGCCTGATCTCTCGCCAGTCGTGTCGGTCATCCGTCCCACTGGGTTACGAGAGTAAAAGGAAGAGAGAGTGCTCTTGTGTACTGCGCACACACTTGGGCACTATAAAATCACTCCTGCGTAACTGGCCTGGTTTCAATTAAACCGGCCACCGTCACCGAAGATCGGTGTGGGAGTTTTATTAAAATATTTAAAATTAAAATTGTTAAAGTTTCTCAAAAATTTATTTGAAATCTTTACTTCCGGTTTACTATACGAAAAAAAAAATTCAAATTAAGAATTCGATAAAAAAATTAAAAATTACAACTTTTTAGCTATAAGAAACACTACTTATTGTTCCTTATTACAAATTAATTGATAAAAATAGTAAGCATCCAAAAATAACGGAGTTATATTATACAGTTTAGTAAAGCTATGTGTACAACTCTATGTGCTGTAAGCTATTAGAGATCACTTTCTAATTTTTTTTGTGAAAAATTAGTACGTGACGGTATCCCAGTCCGTAATTTTCGGACTCTGTAAAGCGAATCGTGTAGGCAAGGCATTATGCCGGCTTACCCCATGAAAGTGAATTAACGCCCTGAGATTTAGAAGGATCCCCTTGAGGCATTTTACATGGGGTTAATGGATTCTTCACACTTGAATCCCAACTTTGTGGTAAATCCTACATATCCCTTAACCAATTACTAACCTGCTTCTTAACTCCCTTTGAAAGGACGAAGAATAATTTCTTTCATGAAGCTCACGTTTCTTCAACAAAAATATGAGTAATGCTATTATTCCGGTATCATTCAGGCTAATTGAGGTAATTTTGAGGTTCATAACTCCTGTGATAAACAAGTATTACTGGTAACTTGAGGATGGGGGTAATATTTGTAACCAACATAATACTGTAATTACAATTATACTACGTCGCTTCATTCTTCAGATATAAACAAGGTAGTCCCCTCATCATACAGGCAACTTCGCACGTCTTTAGAGAACATCCACTTTAGTTTTTAAATTCATCTGTCAGTTGTAGTCAGTCAGTCAGTTTACTCACTGTACTGTCGAGTGTCAACCTCATTCCCTTTTCGTGCGAGGCAACGAGCGCATGCGCATTTGAAAAATGCCTAAACGTAGTGCACAGGATAAACTAGAAAGCTATCGCAAGAAGATTAGGAAAATAGAAGAAAAGGAGCAACGTAAAAAAGAACGAGAAAAGTGTTCCCGCCGATTTCGACGTCCGTTAGATTCGTCAGATGACGAAAACAATGGAGGTACGTAAAATTTTGTGATCTTAACGTTCACAAACATATGTATTTCATGTAATAGTGTTAAATGTCTATAATACATCGAGATGAACTGCTAGTTAATTTCGATAACATGTTTAGCTGCGAGCTATTCATGGGACACTTAAGTGTCAGTATATTAATGCAATAAAAACGTGTTATCTAAAACAGATAAGTACGTTAGTAACATTCTATTGTCTTCGAGACAAAAGAATTGCTTTATTTTAAATTTTAAAAAATATTCATCTACCCACAATTTTTCATCTACCCAATTTTTTCATGTACCCGCAAAAATAGTAAAGAAATTGAATTTCTTTTTAGATACAAGTATTGTGGAGCCTCAAGATGTGTGTCAGCCTGACCCACTGACTCCACAAAATGAAGTAACCTATGTTACACAAGAACCTGGTCCACAAGCGCAGGAAGTTACATTATCCGAACACGTCACGACGGAACCTATCTCCGAGTCTTCGTTGGAGGTTACTTTGGATTCTGAACTATTATCTGCTCTGGGAGCTTCCACGTCAGATACGCCAGAATTTGGCGATAATATTCATGAAAGTTTGGCTAGCTTATGGAATCCTATCTTAAAGAAAGGACTCCCAAAAGAAGATAAGGACAAACTTTTGAAAGAGTATCTCTTACCTGGTAATTGTAAAATGTTGCAAGCACCTTAGCTTAATGCTGAAATATCCGCCGCCGTGTCAGACGTTGTCAGAGGGCGTGATAGGAAGTTGGCAAGATTCCAACAACAACTTGGTGTAGGTACAGCGGCAATAAGTACGGGTATAAATACCTTATTAACTTCAGGCGACAAAGTTAAGACGCTGAAACAATTAAGCGATGGGTGCCGCTTCTTAACTGACCTACACCACGTCTTGTCCAAAGATAGAATTAAACTAGTCACTCCTAGTTTAGAAAAGAATTTCCTGACAGTCCTTCAAGATGCCGAAAGAGACGATACATTGTTCGGCAACTCATTGTCTGAAAAAATCAAAGCCAGTCAGGCTATTAATAAACAAAGTTCACAGATTAAGGCGCCGACAAACCAGAAAACTGCTAGCAGTGCCGGTCCTACACAGATGTCCACCGCTCGTCCTGTCCAGGGAAACTGGCCAGGACCTTCTCGCTACCAGTCGAACAGGGGGGGCGAGGAGGTCAGCGGAAGCCACCGGCGTCAACACCACGCCGTGTTTTTCCCCAGACTCAATCTCAGACGAGGGCTTCCAACCAGTCCAGAACGCGTGCACCCCCACACTAGCCCAGGTACACGCAGGCCGCATTAAATTATACCTTAACTGTTGGTCACATATAACTAATAATAAAGTTGTATTATCGTGGATTAAAAATGGATATACTATACCATTTTGTAGTAACGTCGTTCAAACAGTAGAACCCAATTGTAATCTTTCAAACAAAGAAAAGTTAGATATGTTAGAATCTGTGGATAAATTATTAGAATTAGGAGCAATATCGAGATGCGTCCCGTTGTGTGATCAGTTTATATCTAAGATATTTTTAGCACCTAAACCAAATGGCGGTAGACGTTTTATACTAAATCTAAAGTCATTAAATAAGCTTATCGACAAAACACATTTTAAGATGGAAGACTATAGGACGGCGGCTAAACTAATACCTCAAGGAGGTTATTTAGCGACAGTAGATTTAAAAGAAGCTTACCTTTTAGTGCCTATAGCCGAATCGAGTAGAAAATATCTACGATTTAAATTTCAAAGTCCTAATTCTAATAAAATAACCACATACGAGTTCACGGCGATGCCGTATGGCTTGTCTGTGGCGCCTAGAGTTTTTACCAAAATTATGAAGGAAGTTATTACTTACCTTAGAAAACAAGGACATAAGTCAGTTATATACCTTGACGATATATTGTGTATTGGCGCCAATTATACTTCGGGTCTTAACCGAAGACGATTACATAATTTACTTGCAGCAGTACATGAGTAGGTGCCATCCTTATCACACATTTAGAGTAAGTAACGAGCTAGAAAGAGAAAACAACATACCTGTTTCATCCCACCACTCCCACGCCACCTGGCCGTGGGGGGTGGCGTGACAATTCATTACGTGATTTTGTGTCGTCCGAGTCACACAATTTTCTTTTTTTAATCGTTATTTTTCATTTTTTTTTTTGGTTTTATACGATCAGTAGATTATGTCGAAAAGAAAACGTGATCGTTCCGTGGACAGTGATTATAATAGGTTGGCCAAAAAAGTTAAAAGATTGAGAGATAGGTTGAAAGAAAAAAGAAGAAGACGAGAACATTCCCCGTCGGTTTCCTCGAGCACTTCGACGGATTTTTCAGAACCGGAATACGATAGCTATTATCCAGGTAGCAAATTTAGTCTTCTGTTCAACATTTTTAACTACCTACTTACTTCAATAAAAATTTGATTGGCGAAAATTGTAAATGTCGTTGTCTTTATGCATTAATAATTTTAACTGATATAGTGGTTACAATAGTGTTAACAGAACGTCGACTAGCCACGGTGCAATCTATGATTTAAGTGCATGATATACACATAATATTTTGTGAGCCAGATAACCGCCACAGCGCCGGGACTTATTCGAGACTGAGCCCCGTTGGACATGGGTACCTAACTTGGGCCCGTTGCTTCTATTAGCGTTTTCTAGAACCTAGACAAATGCACGGGTACCTATCTTGGACCTGTTGCTTATATTGGGTACCTATCTTGGACCCAAAAAAGTTTATGGGTAGCCTAGCTTGGACCCAGGCCTGAACTATTACACTCCACGAAAGTGTTATAAAGTTTAAACAAAAGAAACAATTTTATAAATAGAATTCGTTAAGTGAATTCAAATAATCATATTACGTAATACGCGATATTTTACTCCCGCTGCTACTGTTTATTATTCTACCTCCTATTTAGGTGTATCTTAAGACTAAGCAGGGTTTTATTTTCCCTTCTAGTCGATGACCTTCCAAATCAGGAAGCTTTGGACGATCTTAACAATGATGAGGAGCGCCCACAGATGGAGTCTGTAGTCGTCATACCAGACAATGTGTCGACCCCAATGGAGGCAGATGCCCCGTCACTTACCCCGTCACTTACCTTACCAGAACTACAGCCAGAGGCTAGTAACGGGGACGCGGTGACTAGCTTGGAACCTGAAATTTTAAACCTCTTAGGCGAAGATCCCGCTGATAAAAAAAGTCATGGTGAGGGTTTACATAAGGATATTGTACCAAGATGGGCACATATCCTCACTAACGGGCTACAGAAGGAGACCGTGGCGGACTTACTAAAACTTTACCTACCGCCGGACAACTGTACAAATATCTGCGCGCCCAAACTTAACCCAGAAATTAAGGCTGCCCTGTCTGATTTAAATGTGAAACAGGACTTATACCGCCAAAATAAACAGAACCAACTGGGATCCGGTCTCACAGCCCTCGGACAAGTACTCAACTGGGCTTTGACATCTAATAATATTGTCCCTCCCGAAATAATAAAAACCTCGAGCGACGCTGGGAGACTTCTCTGCGACAATCATTACAGGGAGTCATTATCTCGTAGATACGCGATTCTCAATGTCCTAAACAGGAATATTAGAGATACCGTTAAGGACACAAAGATCAACGAAAATCTCTTTGGCTCTGACCTAGCTGAGCACCTAAAATCATCAAAAGCCATAACGAAGACTGCATCTGAGATGAAGTCTAGGCCGCGCCCACCATACAGGACTCCAGTAGTCGTACAGCCTCAGAGAGAAACTTTAAACTCGAGGGGGACTCCGCGTGCGGCGGCGACGGAGCCCCGGACGGCCCCCGCTCCCCGCCGGCCGCCGCCGCCCCCGCCGCCGCCGCCGCGGGACAACCGCCAGGCTGCAGCGCGAGGCCGACAACGTCACACCGGCTACTCCCGGCAGCAAACGAGGAGACGATAGAAGATACACAGGTAATTATCATTGCCGGACGTTTGAAGTATTTTTATAATAAGTGGACTGAGTTTACTGATGACTGTACTATTCTAAGCTGGGTTGAAGGTTATAAAATACCATTTAAAGAAGAATCAGTGCAAACAGTTAAACCAAAAAATAGTGCCTGTAATTCTAAGTCTCAAATGGCTATCATCGATAATTGTATTTGTGACTTATTAGAGTCTAATTTCATTTCACCTTGCACACATTGTGAAGGTCAATTTCTTTCACCGATTTTCACGGTGCCTAAGCCGAACGGGACACAAAGATTTATTCTAAATTTAAAACAGCTTAATAAGTATATTAAGGCGGATCATTTTAAGATGGAGGACTATCGTACCGCCCTAAAATTATTACAAAATAACTATTATATGAGTTCTATTGATTTACAAGACGCTTATTTCTTAATTGCAGTCGATAAAGAAGATAGAAAGATGTTGCGTTTTGAATGGAAATCTCAATTCTGTCTGTCAAAAGTAACGTTAACATCGGCTCTAGACTAATTTATTGTTTAAAAATATAAATAACAAATATATAAAAATAAATCAGTGTCAATTCTTAAGATAGCACTACTATTTATCAGTACAAGTGTTTGTGAGACATTTCACAAGTGATTTATAAAATAAACTAAAACTGAAACAGTGCAACAATTGTCTTTAAAATTAACTTTTTATGTAACAAACAAGACTTTAATATATATAAACAAAAACGTGTAAACTATTCAAGAAAAGGCTTATTACATAGATTATAGTGGAAAAAGTGACTTAATAAGTGAACATTAATTTCTTTGTTCCAAAATACAAAAATTGTAACGTCTACCCACAACAATATTCATGTCATAGCGTTACACCATCTAAACCACAAACTCATCTTTATTTTAACGTTACTAGTTACTTAACCACTGGTCCAACGGTGCTCGACTAACCTTAAGTATCAAGAGTTCCTGAGTTCAAACCCAAGCCTTCGATCATCACAAAAACAAAATAGTAAGGTGCTTATAAGAACACGTGAAACTAATTTTTGTTAAAAGAACATCGGAAAAAAAGAGACTAAATCTTTATTTAATTTACGCTGATTTATAGAATATCATATTATATAAAAGGCATATCGAAAATGGCTTCTGCAGTATTCACTTGTGATGCCTGTAAAGGAGATATTATAGACAGTAACTACATATGCTGTTCTAGGAAGAAGTGTGAGAAGTCTTTTCATATGGACTGTGTCAATATAAATAACTTAAATAGGGAGTCAGAAAAGAAATGGGTGTGCCCCATATGCAGTTGTTCTTCAAAAAAAGGAGGTGATAACTCATCTACTCCTGTACGTACTAACCAGAATATGTATGTTACAACTAGGAAGCCGCGTCCTGCAAATACTACATCCGATGACCCACTCTCTGACACTGACTCCTCTTCACCACTTACAAACCTTACTGAAGAGATAATACTCCTAAGAAGAGAAGTAGCATCCATGAAGACCGAGTTCACTGCTGTTGTTACCGCACTAAGCCGCTGTCAAGATACTATCGAAGTGTTGTCAGCAACAATAACATCCCATGAGACACGTCTAAAACTGGCTGAAGATGTTGCAACAAAGGCAGCTAAGTTGGAAAAGGCAAACGAAATTTTACAGGCTCAAGTAAACTACCTGTCTCAAGCCAGACTTGAAAACGAAATTGAGGTATCAGGTATCCCGGAGGTGACTAAAGAAAATCCGTACCATCTAGCCCTGACACTCGCAGCAGCAGCAGGCTCCAGTATATGTGAATCCGATATAGAATTCGTAAACAGAGTAGGTCCCCCAAGAAACTCTACAAATGCTCGACCTCTGGTGATCCGCTTTTGTCGCCGTACTTCCAGAGACAATTTTTACAAGTCTGCTAAAGCTCGACGATTGACAACACAAAATCTAAACATAGAGGGCTCGCCAAGTAGGATCTACTTTGGCGAGCGATTAACTCCAACAAACCGAAATTTATTTCGTGTGTGTAGAATACGATTCAGGGAAGCGGGATACAAGTTCTGCTGGACAAAAAGAGGAACAATCCTCGTCAAAAAAGAAGATGGCAAGGGACGTGGATCCCAAGTCATTCCTATCAGGTCTCTCGACGATATTGATCGAGTACTGGGTCAACCTAGTAGTGAGTTGGGAGAAGGGGATACCGGACTTGCATAGTTTTGAATTTATTTTAAATACTTTTATATTACTTTTTGTCTTAAATTTGCATGTTTTATTTTCCTTTAAGTTTGTTAATTGTATAAATTATATGCGCAGTTTTCACACTAGACACCACACGCTTACACACACCACATATTGCTTGCTAAAACTAACACATTACCTTAATGTCATGCTTAACAATATCCTAATGCACAAGTCGTTTGCACAATATGCTCGTTTGGCAGGAACAAAGCCATGTAACAATAATTATTGCTTTATATTTTTATTATTTTTATGACGATGGCTAGCTTTGAAATATTAAATGATATTGATACAACAGTAACCCCCTGCCATCTGATTGAATATCCTGAGCATTGTGCAGAATTTATTACAAACAAGTTCAATTTTAAAATTTTGACTTTTAACATTAGAAGCCTGCAGCAGAATTTTGACAGGTTTCTGATAACTTTTACACGTTGCGTTTTAGATTTTGATGTAATAGTATTGACAGAGTGCTGGTTACAGCCTGGTTCACTCATACCGCAAATCGATGAATACAGATCTTTTAGGACTAATCACTGCAACAACAGAGCTGGTGGCGTCGTCACCTACGTTAAAAATAAGTGGAGCCCTGAAGTAAGAGAGCCTAAAATCGATGGAGCTGATTGTCTATGTATAACTGTAAAAAATCAATTTTGTGTACTTGCAATCTACAGATCTCCCTCTTTTACTAGTATAGATCCCTTTCTTAACTCCTTAGCTTCGACAGTCCAGTCAATAGTGAACATTCCGTGTATGGTTGTAGCAGGCGACATAAATATAAATATAAACCAAAGTACCCAGCTCGAGGAGGGCAGCAATCGATACCTCTGCCTACTAGCTGAGCTAAACCTTATTCCCACTGTCACAAAACCAACACGCGCTAATTCTTGCTTGGACCACATCAATATTACCTCCAAATTTCAAGCTGAGACACTTATCCTTAAAACAGACGTGACCGACCATGATATTGTTGTTGCTGGAATTACCCTTAATACTCCCTCAGCTAACGCTAAGAAACAGTTCCGATTAAAAATCGACCACTCATCGATTATAGCGGATCTTGAAAACCTGGACTGGTACGATATCACTAATTTAACTACAGTTGATGACGCAGTCGCAGAATTTAATAGTAAACTCTCAACCATAATTAATAAGCATTCCTGTAACGTTCCAATTAGCCGATCTAAGTCCACCATCAAACCCTGGATGACTCCTGGATTGATTAGATGCTCGAAGCACAGGGATGCTCTTCACGCTAAAGTTCGTATTAATCCAGGTGACATCACTACGAAATTAATATACACACGCTACAGGAATTTTTACTTTAACCTTATAAGAAAACTTAAACAAAAACATGAAGAGATGGAACTAGAGAAAAATAAAAATAACCAGAAAAAACTTTGGAATACTATTAAAAATATAACCTACTCGAACAAAACCAACAGACACCCAACTGAACTGACCGTGACCAAACCTAACATCATAGATTCACTCGACTATTGCAATAATTTCTTTTCTAGTGTTGGTAAAAATCTTGCAAACAAAATACTCACGGTAAATAAAGAAAATGAAGAATCGCTCGCATCTAGAGTTAAAATCAAAAACTCGCCTACGCAGTCTCTATTCTTCCAACCAACTGATGAATCTGAAGTTCAATCTATCATAATGAATTTAAAACATAATAGTGCCCCCGGTCTAGACGGAATAAATAATAGATTGCTTAAAGCGATAAAAAAATGCATTGCTACTCCACTTACCTTTATATGCAATCTCAGCTTATCCGAAGGAATATTTCCAACGATTTGGAAAAGAGCTGCTGTAACACCGGTATATAAGTCTGGTAGTAGAACGGATCCCAGCAACTACCGGCCAATATCACTCCTTTGCTCGTTTTCTAAAGTCCTCGAAAAAATTGTTCACAAACGGCTTGTCAGTTTTTTGGATCTGAATAATATATTATCGGGTAGACAATTTGGTTTCCGTTCAAAAAAATCGACAGAAGATGCTGTGAAACTGCTGACAGATCTTGTTACCAGTTACCTAGAAAGTAAAAGGGCGTGTATTGGTGCATTTATAGACTTGGCTAAGGCCTTTGACACAATTTCCTTACCGATATTACTTCGAAAGTTGGAATTGTTGGGTATAAGAGGCAATACCTTGGCTTGGTTCCGTAGTTATCTTACAAATCGCACACAATGTGTAAAAATCAATCAACAATTAAGCAACCATCAAAAAATTGACTTTGGTATTCCACAAGGCAGCATATTGGGCCCTACTCTTTTTATATTGTATATGAATGACATATTGGACTTAAATTTTAAAAACACTGACGTTATATGTTACGCTGATGACACAGTACTAATCTTTAATGGCAGAAATTGGGCTGAAGTAGTACACACGGCTGAAAGGTCACTCAGGGAAGCTGCAATATGGTTACAGAACAACCTTCTTACTCTTAGTGTACCAAAAACCAAACTAGTCTTTTTTCATAAGACAAAAACAACAGCACCGCCTATTAACCTTAACGTTACGTTACATACATGTCTTACAAATAGCGTGCACTGTAATTGTAGCCAATTAACCTCTTGAGCGTCCCGCGCGGTGTGACCGTTTTGACAGTTATCGCGCAAGTGTCCAAGACGGTGTGACCGCACGCGAATTAGGGTGACTTTGTCTGTTGTTTATTTTAAATTCTCTCAAGCATTGCGTGCCGACGGGTGGCAATTTATTTTCTACTGACTTAAGCCCTGGCTTCTGCAGTTTTACTTTTGGGATGTACATTCGAAAAATTGAAAAAAAAAAGCTTCTAATCTAGGACTAATTAGTTGTCATTTGCAATCCTCTCAAGGGTCGCATGCCGACTGGCGGGAAGTGATATTTTATATACAGATCTCGAAACTTTTTATATAAATCGTTATTAAAACATATATTTAACTTATTAAATAGTAAATTTGGTGTGTGTGTTAGATTTTCGTCATAATTTTGCTTCAAAACCTCCAAAAATTACATACAAGTATTTTGTGTTCACATCGAGATTGCTTTTATTCCTTCAGTTTCTTTTTAATTCCAGTTACATGATCTTATAGAGAATTTACTCTAGTTTCTAAATATATATAACATGCATAGGTTTTAGCAACAATTTATCAATATAATCCATAAAAAATAAAAGGCGGGCATTTTCACGCACTCACGCGCGGGGACACGTGACATACCCCGGACGCTTGCGCCATTTGCTTATTTGCGGCCGGACGCTCGAGAGGTTAAGTAAATCATCATTCGTAAAGTATCTCGGAGTTTTAATTGACGAAAAATTGGATTTTAGAGAACATCTGTCGTTTGCTGCAAACAGAATTAGAAAACTTATCTATATTTTCAAAAACTTACGTACCTCTGCATCTTTAAATTTATTGAAAACTGTATACGTGTCAATTTGTCAGTCAGTACTATCTTATTGTATCCCAATTTGGGGAGGGGCAACAACCACTAATATGATTGTTTTGGAGAGAGCTCAGCGTTCAGTTCTGAAAGTATTATTGAAAAAGCCCATCTGGTATCCAACTACATCCTTATATAAAAGTCTTGAGGTTCTTTCAGTACGTGGAATCTACATACTTCGCGTGGTGGTAAAAGAACACAACGCCCTTCTAAAATCTCCTAACTATGAAATCCTACGTAAAAAACGAATTTTAAAATTGCCTCTTCCACAAATCAGTTCTAATTTTGCGAGAAGGTTTGGCTCATTCCTCCATGCATTTGTATATAATAGGGTGGGCCGTCAATGCAGCATCAGAGATTGTTCCGTTGAAGAAGTGAAACATATTGTCACAAACTGGCTTATTTCCTTAGACTACATAAAAATTGAACAGATTCTAAAAGAGATTAATTAAAAACAATTAAGAAAACACACACACACACACATACATACACACACAAACACACAAATACATACAGACACACACCACAACACATACAATATACTGACAAACCCAAATTCAGACAACGCGCACTTAGCTTTTTCCGTTGATTTGATTTATTTATTCATTTTTTTTTTCTTTAAACCCATTAAATAAGTCATTGTTAATTTTTATGTACCTACTTATTATCAACATACAGAATATTGTGTAATATGTTTACCAAAAATGTTGGTGACCTGCAGGACAGGCCTAGCCTAGTGCAGGAACCAATTTAACAACTATTGTGGAATATGATTCAATATGATGAAATAAATGATTTTGATTTTTTTGATTTTTTTGAATTATACCAATTTAATGTTCTCCCGTTCGGCCTTTGCACCGCACCTTATGTTTTCACAAAACTGATGAAACCGGTTTTACAATATTTGCGCTCATTAGGATTAATATCAGTGGCGTATTTAGACGATGTCCTATGTATTGGTAGTTCATATACTGAATGTGTTTTTAACGTCACAAAAACCAGAGAAACATTGGAATCTTTAGGCTTTGTAATAAACACTCAAAAGAGTGTTATGGAACCGAATACCACCTGTAAATTCTTAGGTTTTTTTTTGGACACCAACCGCATGACTATTACCCTACCAGAGGAGAAGAAAATGAGTTCATGCGCAAAAACAAATGTACTATTAGATATTTCTCAGAATTCATTGGTCTGCTGACTTCCGCATGCCCAGCCGTAAGTTACGGCTGGATATACACTAAGTTGTTCGAACGTGAAAAATACTTAGCACTAAATTTTACTGATGATTATAATAAACAAATGAATATAAAACATTATTTAAAAAATGAATTTTCATGGTGGATAAAAAATATTCATTCATCATTTAGCCCAATTCGAAAAAGCAATAATTATCTTTTGGAAATATTCAGTGACGCTTCTAATACAGGGTGGGGTGTCGCATGCGGAGATCGGCGGGCGAATGGAAACTGGACTGAATCAGAATTAGATCTTCATATAAATACGCTTGAACTAAAAGCTTATTACGGACTTAAGATATTTACTCCTGACTTACGCAATTGTGATATTTTATTGAGAATCGACAACACCACTGCTATAAGTTACATAAATCGAATGGGCGGTGTTCAACACCCTCACTTAAATGAATTAACTCGAAATATATGGCAGTGGTGTGAATATAGGAATATCTTTATATTCGCTTCCTATATAAAATCTTCGGATAATGTTATAGCTGACAGGGAATCTCGACGACTTAATATAGACACGGAATGGGAAATCAGTGAAACGATCTTTGTGCGAATAACCGAATTGTTAGGTAAACCTGAGTTTGACATTTTCGCAAGTGCTCAAAACAATAAATGCGCCAGATACTCATCTTGGAAACTGGATCCATTTTCAGAGGGCCTGCCACCCACTTCATATGAACCTTGTCCTGGTGGCAGCGAAATTATCCGGGAATCGATGATCCGGCGCGGCGTACCACTTACCTCTTTAGAAATAATGATGGCATCACTTGCACCAAAAACTTTACGTCAGTATAGTAGCTCTTTACAATCTTGGTGGTCATATTGTATGATTAATAATATTAATATTTTTGAAGCTAATAGTTATAGTGTAATGTCATTTTTAACACAAAAATTTAACGAAGGAGCTAGTTATAGTAGTTTAAATACATATAGATCAGCGTTGTCAATAATTTTGGGTACAAACGTTACTTTAAATGATATTATTAACAGGTTTATGAAGGGCGTATACAGACTTAGCCCCCCTACACCTAAATACAATTCCACTTGGGACACTAATGTCGTTTTAAACTACTTATCTAAGATGTATCCATACGAAACGATCACTTTATCTAACCTGGCATATAAAACTTGTACCCTTTTATGTATAGCATCTGCTCAGCGATTGCAGACAATTAGCTTAATTAAATTACCAAATTTAGTTTTTAAAGAAGATGCAATTGTTATAAAAATTACAGACTTAATTAAGACGTCAAGACCTGGAACTCACCAACCACTCATAAAATTACTATTCGTGAAAACCCTAGTATTTGCCCAGCTTTAGCTTTAAATATCTATATAGAAAGAACCCGGGATTTGCGAAAAAATGATGAACATCTCTTTGTAGGAATACGTAAACCACATAACAAAGTGGGAACTCAGACTCTATCACACTGGGTAAAAAAGGTCTTACAAGATAGTGGCATAGATATATCTATATTCGGTGCCCACAGCACCAGGTCGGCATCCACATCTACCGCCTACAGGTCCGGGGTAAATTTAGAGGTGGTTCGCAAGGCTGCAGGCTGGAGTGATTCGTCTAATGTGTTCCTCAAATATTATTTCAGGGAAGTCGAATATGCGAATCCAAATGACTTTGTTAACGCAGTATTTAATATTCATTAACAAATTAGTAATTTAGAAATTTATCGACCAGGTATTCACTTAAGTATTAAAAGTCATAGTACATTGAGTGACACATTTTATTTTTACTTCTTACCTTTTGTATTATAATTATACTGTTACATGTTAATAAAAACTGCAGCTCTAAACATCTGCAAGTAAATTATGTAATCGTCTTCGGTTAAGACCCGAAGTATAATTAAGAATCAAACGAACTTACCTTGTGAAGTTTGATTCCAATTATGCGAGGGTCTTAACCGAAGACGATTACATCGTCCCATCCCACCCAGATCCACTTTAATCTTAAAAATAAAATGGCCAATAACAACACAAAATCTCACGTCTCTAAAATAATGAATTGTCACGCCACCCCCCACGGCCAGGTGGCGTGGGAGTGGTGGGATGAAACAGGTATGTTGTTTTCTCTTTCTAGCTCGTTACTTACTCTAAATGTGTGATAAGGATGGCACCTACTCATGTACTGCTGCAAGTAAATTATGTAATCGTCTTCGGTTAAGACCCTCGCATAATTGGAATCAAACTTCACAAGGTAAGTTCGTTTGATTCTTAATTATAATGACTGCTTGTATAATGTACGTGAAACTTTGAAAATCTTAGAGTGTTTGGGTTTCATCATCAATTTCGATAAAAGTTCTTTAATACCATCTCAAATATGTAAATTTCTAGGTTTCTTATATAACACAAAAGACCTTACAATGTCTTTGCCATCTGATAAGAGATATAATATTAATCTTTTACTTCAAAAATATTCAAAGTTGCCTAGATGTACCATACGCGACTTTGCTCAATTAATTGGTGTTCTAATTTCCGCTTGCCCTGCCGCTAGATATGGTTTATTGTATACGAAAACATTCGAAAGACAAAAATTTAATTTACTACAAGTATATAATAATAATTATGAAACAAAGATTAGTTTACCAAGTGATATTCTAGTAGATCTTAACTGGTGGATTGAAAATATATTTACAACTTATAGTCCAATGAGGACACTGTCCTATAGGAAAGAAATTTTTACAGATGCCTCCAGAACCGGCTGGGGCGCTGTATGTAACAATGTTAAAGTAAGCGGCAGGTGGAGAGTAGAGGAAATGGAACACCATATTAATTATCTCGAACTTCTAGCGGTATTTTTAGGATTAAAGAGTTTAGCTAATGAAGACAGAAATTGTTCACTAATATTGCGTATTGATAATACTACAGCTATTAGTTATATTAACCGACTAGGCGGTATTCAATTTCAACATCTTAATGACTTAACTAGATCCATTTGGCAGTGGTGCGAGGAGCGAAACATTTGGCTATTCGCATCCTATGTAAACACTAAAGAGAACTGCGCAGACGCAGAATCAAGAAAGGTTAACCCGGATACCGAATGGGTGTTATCACAAGAGGCTTTCCATTCTATCACACATAATTTCGGATTCCCAGAAATTGACCTTTTTGCTTCTCGCAGCAATGCCAAATGTACCTTGTTTACCTCTTGGAAACAAGAACCAGATGCCTATGCTGTAAACGCATTCACTATCGACTGGAAGTCTAAATATTTTTACGCGTTTCCACCATTCTCATTGGTCCTTAAATGTTTACGGAAAATTATTGACGAGGAAGCCACTGGTATCCTTGTTTTTCCAAATTGGCCTTCTCAGGCTTGGTTTCCCTTACTAGAGGAAATTAGGGTTTCTCGTATTATTTATTTTAAGCCTAGTAAATCTCTTTTACAATCTAATTTCAGGGAGTACCACCCTCTCTACCACAAACTTACCCTGGGTGCCGCGAAGCTATGCGGGCGGCGTTCACGCGCAGGGGCGCCCCACCAGAGGCGCTCAACTTGATGTTAGCGTCTCTGTCTGACAACACTGTTAAACAATACAGCGTAACTCTTAAGCTGTGGTGGCAGTTTTGTACGGTACATTGTGTTGATTTTTATAATTGTTCAATTTCTTCTGTTTTATCCTTTTTAACAGAACAATTTACAAAAGGGTGCTCATATGGCTCTCTTAACAGTCACCGTTCGGCGCTATCATTAATTTTAGGCGATAATTTGGGCTCCGACGAATCTATCAAACGTTTGTTAAAGGGGGCATATAAGTTAAAACCGAATCGACCGAAATACACGTCGACATGGGATTCTCAGTTAGTCCTCGATTTTATTTCTTTATGACATCCTAATTTAAATCTAAGTATTGAAAAAATTACAAAGAAGTTAGTTACTTTATTAGCAATTTGCACAGCACATCGCGTACAAACCTTTTCTTTAATAAAACTTGAAAATATTTCGATCTCCAAGAACGGTGTTAAGATAGCCATAACAGATATAATTAAAACCTCTTGCCCCGGAAGGGACCAGCCGGTCTTATTTCTGCCATTCTTTGTGGAGAACCCGAACATATGTCCCGCTTCAGCCCTCAAAGATTACATTTTTATGACTAAAAATGTGAGGCACTCGAACGCGGGTAAACTTTTGTTGACATATAAAAAACCGCACAAAGCTGCCACTTCACAATCTATAAGCCGCTGGATCAAACAAGTGTTGTCAGACAGCGGCGTAGACGTCACCACGTATGGCGCGCACAGCACGCGACACGCGGCCACGTCGGCCGCGCACGCCGCCGGCGTCGGCCTGGACGTAATCCGCAGGACGGCAGGTTGGACGACCGCGTCCAGTGCCTTTGCTCGGTTCTATAATAGGCCGATTATAAATGAAGGCGAATTCGCCAATACGGTAGCATTCCGTAATTGATTATTTAGTTTATAATAATTTTGTTATTTTTCTAGTATATTGAGTTTCCGAACAATCTTTTCAGAAATAAAAATATTGAATAATTTATCCTGTTTGCTTATTTATTTCACCTTTAAAAGAGAGACAAAACTTGATTCTCTAAACATCTACCTTGTTTATATCTGAAGAATGAAGCGACGTAGTATAATAAATGATCAAACGAACTTCTGAAGTGAAGTTCGATCATTATTATATAAGTCGCTTCATTCGAAGATAATATAATTACCCTCCCTACCCAGAACAAAATCAAACATAGATTTGTATATTGAAACCCATGATTAAGTTTTGTTAGGATCTCTAAAGAATGAGGTTGACACTCGACAGTACAGTGAGTAATGACAACTGACAGATGAATTTAAAAACTAAAGTGGATGTTCTCTAAAGACGTGCGAAGTTGCCTGTATGATGAGGGGACTACCTTGTTTATATCTTCGAATGAAGCGACTTATATAATAATGATCGAACTTCACTTCAGAAGTTCGTTTGATCATTTATATTAGGCTAATACTATAAAGGGGAAAGATTGGTTTGTTCGTATCATGGTGGTTCGTATCACCGATTTTGATGAATTTTGGCACAGATATAGATTACACCGTGGGAAGAACATAGGCTACTTTTAATTGCGACATAGTGTACGGTTCCTGCAGGATTTCCTTTTACGTGCACGAAGTCGTGGCCAACATCTAGTCGTAAATAGCATTTCGTGAAACATCACAGACGTCCAATTACGGCTCATTAAGTTCTGTCACTACTCACTAGGTATATTTAGTACCTAATTAATGCTAAGTCTATCTTCAATCAATGTAATATATTCACCTAAGCTTGTACCATTTTACTTGACGTGAATAAACTGATTATTTCGTGTTTAAAACCACTAACGGCGTGATTAGTGATCTACCATTTGGGTTGAACGTGGACTTAATTATTTATGTTCATAACAAAAACAAAGTTTTGTAGACAATATTTTACTTAATTACTTTTCTACATGATTTATTGGATATTGTACGTATTATTGTGATTTTTTCCTTAATTACTTTTCTATACGATTTATTGGATGGTCATTTTAAAGTGTGAGACTAGAGACCTACACCTAGACATCAAATTAAGGAATTTACTCCTGAATACTGGAACGCTAATCTCTTAATTTTGATTCACAGGCTGTCGCTGTCTCTGCTAGCAGAAATGATAAGGACAGCATGTAACTTGGGCCTTAATTTAACTATTATATATAATTAATCTGGACCATTTCATGAAGTAGCCACGAGTAGCCATATCGATAAACGATTTCTTAACATTGATCTGACCAAGTTACATCATAATGTGGCCAATAGACACAGAAACATTTCATGAAATGCGACCATTTCATGAAATTCTCGAGCATTTCATGAAGTGAGTAAATCTACGATATAGCCACGACATAGATACGAGCCTCTGACAATATTCCACGATGCACGATGCCTGAGGTAAACTGCTAATAAATTCAATCTAATTTGTGTGCCTGCGAGCCTTCGGTGACCTAATTAATATTTTTCGTGTACATTTCCCTATCGTATTTTATGCCAGCCATTCACAGCCACTCATCAAACGGGAAAATAGAACAGACGTAATATTATTATAAGCTTTTAAATTAACATGTAAATTCAAATTTTAACCGACTTCCCAAAAAGGAGGCGGTTACACGTTTGGCTGTATATATTTATTTTATTTAGGTCTTTAAATGTACATACAGCGACTTGTTTACAAGTATCGTGAAAACACTTCATACAAATTTGTGTTACACCACTACGTCCCATAAGTACCTAAGAGTGTTTTATATTTATTATCATCAATACACTACAGTGTACCTTTATGTTACTGAATATCTATACTAACATTAATATAATAAAGAGGAAAACCTCTCTCCGACAATCCATGGTAACGCAATGGATAATCATAAAAATAATTTAATTATCCAAAATGGCGCCGATATGGTTCGCCACTCATCACGTCTTGTTTCTCGCGGAGGCGAAAAGCGGACCATGGAGAGCCGCTTCGCTACGTTGAATGTAAGAGGAGGAATGGATGGTTAGAATGAAAGTAAACGAAGGGAAACAAGTATGAAAGGATCGTAGCAAGTGGAAAGAAGTGGTCTCTGCCTACTCCTACGGGGAAAAGGCGAGATTATATTATTATGTATGTATGTAATTTGTTTGTTTGTTTGCATTGAATAGGCTCCGAAACTACTGAACTGATTTTGATGATATTTGGTACACATATAGATTAGACCACGGGCACGGGGAAGGACATAGGCTATTTTTTATTGCGGTGAAATGTACGGTTCTCTCGAGATTTCCTTTTGCGCGCATAAAGTCGCAGGCAACCTCTAGTAATAGGTATAATTAAACTAAATATTTTAGAAGTCATCATATCCCCGAATCGTTCGGTATATTTCCATAGAGTTTCAATAGAATGAATCCAAACAAGCTTTTATATCGGGATTCAATCTATACATCTATACAAATAAATAAAATTGAAGTGTCTGTTTGTAAATTCAAACTAACAGCTTTTCACTTAATGCATCTGAAAGTATATTCGTTACTTACAATAAAATACCAATTTTTTAAATTTTTGTCTGTCCGTCTGTCTGTCTGTCGGTCTGTCTGTCTGTTTGTTCCGGCTAATCTCTGAAACGGCTGGACCGATTTTCAGGGGACTTTCACTAGCAGATAGCTGATGTTATAAGGTCTAACATAGGCTACTTTTATTTTAGGGTTCCGTTTAAAAAAATAGGGTTCCGCTTCCATTAGTTCTGCGCAAACGAAGTTGCGGGCATCAGCTAGTATTAAATAAGGCTAATAAGGTTTTAAGTTGCTATATTAGCAATATACTCATATGAATATAATATATTTTTCCTATAATTGGCGTTTATTGTAAACGTGTTTTAGTAAGTAGGATAGAAAATGTCTTCAGGTCATTGGCAGTTAACATAATATTTATCACCCCCAATATATTTCGATAACGGAAGTGCTGGCAGAAGCGTATCTTTCCAACAATTTTCGTATGTAGACCCCGGCAACGATATTGTATATATGTCTTTATATCTGTGATAAATGGTATCATGTTTGAGTCATAAATTTTCGTATCGGATGAATGCGGTTGTGGGAATTATAAATTCGATATACATGAAATTATACACATTTTTGCAATTAACAATATAGATTTCATTTGGTGTAGGTATAATATCAGCAAAGTTTAGTTTCCAAACATTTTCCTTAGCATTAGGTCGCCACAATATGTTTAAGCACCAAGGATGTGATCGCATCGACTGCAATGCGTATTTACACGTGAGTATGTGCGTCCGTACCATTCATCGGCACTGTTAATTAAGCGATTTTGATCTTATGCCTGGTCGACCGGCAACTAATTCGATAGCACAGTTACATTTATTTTTGTTCGTTTTGCGCTCGTGAGGCAATTTTATCTACTACTAGCTATTGCCCGTGACCTTATGCTCGCAAAAGTTAATCTTGCGGAACCCATATATTTTTCCGCTATAAAAAGTAGCTTATGTCCTTCCCCGTGGTCTACTTTATATCTGTGCCAAATTTCATCAAAATCGGTCGAGTAGTTTCGGAGCATATTTAATGCAAACAAACAAACATACAAACAAACTTTTCCTCTTTATAATTTAGTATAGATGTTGTCCGCGACATCGATGGTAAACCTGACTATCCTGCGGAAACCGTACAGTTTTCCGTCTTGCGGGAAAGTGTAAAAAAATCACATACACATTACACACACACCTGTGCATATACAAAGTCACAAACAATGAAAGTTCGCATTTACGTTTACGTAGTAACTATGTAACCTGTGTTTACGTTAGCAATGATAATAATACAAGCAAGCACCATTTACTTAACCAATTATGTAAATAAAGTTGTAATAGAAACTTCTTAGCTTAAAATGCAAGCTCTTTATTCAAACACTTAATATTAATATCTATGAGAATCTCCACCGTTCAACTTCAGAGAAAAGCTGAAACTCTTGACGTAAAGCCCGGGGGAGGTTTTATGAGGAAAATAACAAAAAATGAAGAAATCACAATGGTAAAGATTTGTTACTATCTTCGTGATAGTAATTAGTAATCTGTACTAATAATATTATAAAGCTGAAAAGTTTGTTTGTTTCTCTTTACGCACTAATCTCAGGAACTACTGGTTTGAATTGATTTTTTTTTTGGCTATCCAAAATTGGACTATTCCATTTATCGAGGAAGATTTTAGACTATATAATATCACGCTGCGGCTAATAGGAGCGAAGAATCAGTGGAAAATGTTGCAAAAATGGGGAAAATTAATCATATTTGAAGGCTTCCGTTGAGTGCGTTGCATGAACGGTTCAAGTTACCCAAAAAATATGTATAAAGAATTATTCACCTTGAAATGATCTAAAAAATGTACGCGACAGTATATATCTTTCTTTTAAGATTGACCCACTGTAACTTTTTTTATGGCGATCCTAATAACAGAAATTGACGCGGACAAAGTCGCGGACAACAGCTAGTTACGAAATAATTATTTAAAAGATAAAAAAATGCATAACATTTTTAGTCGTATTTTTTTTTTATTATTATGCTTATTTTATAACCAGGCAATTTTAGATGTTGACTGCATTATAGTACTTTTTTTTTTAATTTTATATTCATAATTAAAATGAAGAGTCACCACATTAATAAAGGTTCAAAACAAAAATTAAAATTAACTGCAACTTAAAATATACAGTTAGTGGCTTTATTACGAGTATATCTTAAAAAGTAAGGGCATTGAAGATAACTCAATGTCATATTTACATAAATAAACAGACTTTAATTTCACCTCGTTAGTGTAACGACTAACGAGCATAAAAAACAAAGACTATAAATGTAAAGTGCGCTTAAAAATATATTTTTTTCTATAATAAGTATTTTTAATTTTAATCTCCATTTTAATTTCGATGCAAAACGGTCTTGATTCTTAATGAATGAAGACAAAAGACAGCTATCTTGCAAGTTTCAGTAGTTCGTACTTCGTAGTTATGAACTTTTGCCATCGAGCTATCAGGTGCGGAAGTTGAGAAATTTCATACTTAATACATACGGAAGTTTAGATGGATATTTGTTATATATCTTACAGCAAGCATGTATGAAAATCTAAATTCCTAAAAAGTAAAAAAAAATGTACTAATCTACTATTATAATATTATAAATGTGAAAGTTTGTGAGGATGTATGGATGATTGTTACTCCTTCACGCAAAAACTGCTAAACGGATTTTGATAAAATTTGGTATGGTAGTAGTTTAGGCTCTGGATTAAAACATAGGCTACTTTTTATCCCGAAAATACAGTGTTCTCGAGGGACACTATATTTACGCGGGCGGAGCCACGGGCTAGTAAAATATAACGAAGCCTGTAATTTAATTAGGCACTAAATTTTAATACTTCAGTTTGGTGAGCAGCAAAAAATATTTTCGTATAAAAGTTGTCGCTGTAAGTTGTTTGGCCAGTCACGACCGAGCGAATTGGCCGCTGACAAAATAAATTAAGTCAAAACTTCTACCATAAACTTCAACATGTCACATCGCCGATGTGGCTCTGTAGTTTTTTTGGCACTTGACTAACTAACTATAAGTTAAGCCAAATAATTTTGTTTTCTAATAGTAAATAGCTAAGTGTTAAGTGCTTTTAAGCCTTCACAATTTTGCTATTGTGTAAATTTATGTATGTCACCGTAAAATTGTAAAAACCGCCAGATTGCGATATTACTTGAGATATTACAAAACGTCGAAAGATTGTCAAATAAAAATGTCTTCTTACAATTTACACGTTATTTTGCGTTATATTGTAATATTTACCGTGCTGATTGGTTAAACAACAAGTTTCCCGCGTCGCCATATTTGTTTGCTTTTTCTTAATAATTATTATATCGAAAAGTAATGCGTCCAATTGTAAGGAGAAACTTTTATTTGACAGTCCGTCGACATATTATAATATCTCTAGTAATATTACAATCTAACGGTACTTATTTACAATTTTACGGTGACATATACATAAATAACATAACTAATTCCACATTACTTGCGAAAATGCATAAAAAATACAAAATGACCTCTATAAGTGCACAATTTACATATGGGTATTTTAACAATAAAATAACGTAACATAAAGATATATTTTAATTAAAGAGGATTAGTCTTTAAAGCCCTAGTTCCATCGTTCACGGCTTGGAACCCTTAGGGCGCGTGTCGACGCACCGGATTCTACGCGGTCCGGTCCGGACTGGTTCCAGTTATGTATGAAGCACCAAGGACGCGTGTATATGTCACCGTAAAATTGTAAAAACCGTTAGATTGTAAAAAAAGTAACAAGATTGTAAAAATATGTCGAAAGATTAAAAACTATATATTTAAGATATAATCTAACGAAAAATAATGTGTTAAATTATAGGCATATTCACGTCGGAAGTCTATCAATATTTTACAATTTCACTAGTTTTATTACAATCTAACGGTTTTTACAATTTTACGGAGACATACCGGCGGCGCTAGCTTCAGTTTGACTCGAAGCTAGCTGCGCTGGTTTCATACATAACTGGCGCCGCGCGGACCGCGTAGAAACCGGTGCGTCGACACGCGCCCTTAAGGCCCCCACACACGAGAGGCCGATCGTTTCAGCTGGAACTGACGTCAGTTCGGCCTGAACGGATTCGAGCACACACACGGAAAAAATCGCATCCAATCCAATTTACGTCAGTTCGGCCTGATCTGATTCGTGCCCACACACGGAACAGTCGCATCAGTCCATTCTGGTTTGCCGCGCGCTACGGTCGTGTTTATCAATTTTGTATTTAAACACCGCGAAAACTCATACAACGCTTGTACAAGATACACGCCCGCACGGCAGCGGGTCGGGCAAGAACTGAAGCGATTTGTCCACACACGGTCAGGACAGGCCGCGCGTTCAGGCCGATCGGTCAGGCCAGAATTAATGTTGCCAACTTAGTTATTTTACAAAATTTTACTAAATTGAGTATTTTATTCCCTCCTTGGTAGAAATTTAGTTATTAGTAGTGTTTAAGTAGGAAAGAGCCAGACAGTAATGATATGCAAAATAGCTACTAAATACGTAATATTTCCTAGTATATTTTAATTTAATGGTAAAATTTATAATCAAATTCAATTAATGAAAAAAATTTAATATAATAAAACTAAAATGCAGTGGTTTTTGGGGGGCTTCAGGAATTCCTAAGTTAAGTAGCCTCTTTAGTAGTTTTTTAGTAGTTTTAGTAGAAATCGATACGAGTTTAGTAGTTTCACAAAAAAGAGCTGGCAACACTGGAACGAATCGCTTCAGTCCGTACGGCCGCCTGATGCGATCTCGAAATTGCACACACACGATACGATTTTGCATCCGTTCAGGCCGAACTGAAGGTAGACCGGACCATGTATGGGCCCCCTTATGGTTTCGTCATGTCCGCTCGTCCGTCCGACCGTGACTATTCTCTTGCCGTCCAAACGGTTAGGGCTACAAAGATGAAACATTGCATGGATATGTGTATTTACTACGACAACAAAGTGCTAAAACAAACACAAAAAATGGGAATGATTGATTTCTCGCGTCTATTGTCGTATCGCGTCGTGTTTAGAATACATTGAGAGGTTAGACGATTTTTAACTTAGGAACATTTTTGCGAGAAATTAAGCCTTAAAGATTTTTTTTTAATAGTCTGTAAAAACTAAACTGAAATCTGAAAAAATACAGGGTGGTAGGCCATGTGATGAACTTTGAAGGAAAACTCAGCTTATATAACTTTGTTAGTTTATGAGATATAGATACTTATCTTGTAAGATGCACTTCCTTGGAAGACTTCGTACAAAAATAACGAAATAGTAACTAAACATGTAAAATATAGTCGACTAACACTTGACCAGCTTTTTACTATCTTTTAACACACGGAAAACGAGAAAAGTTAATGGAGAAATGTATTGTACAATGTTCCTTTTAATAGGCAATCGGACTAATTTTTTTATTGCATAAATAAATAGTACTCTTAAATATGAGTAACTTCTCAAAAGAAACCGTATATCACAAGTCAATATTTTGAAAGGTAGGTACACTGATTTGTATACAAAATTTCGTAAAAACGCTCCATACTAAACTTAACCTACAAGTGACGTCACTTGTAGGTTATGGAGTATGGAGTATATGGCCGCAGGAATATATTTGTAAATATCTCAGATTTTTGTGCGTTTAAGTTCATACTTAGCATAATGAATGTTTTTGTATATGATGTAAGTAAACTAATGATGGAGGTTTTGTTTACCAATTTCGCAAAAAAAATGAATGTTTTTGGTACTTTTTAAATGTATTTAATTAATAAACTACACATAAAATAATATATTTTTACATTTACCAAGTAGTAATGCCTCTGTATTTATGAATATATAAATGAAACTAAATATTTTAAATGTAGTCCGATCTCCTATTTGTAATCTGAACAGGCAAAATGAACTTTATTTCCTTTTTTGTCAGATTGTTCTGACTTTTTTAAAGTGTATTCGTTTATTAATTTAGTTTACATACTGAACTGCAATATCAAATTTGTATTATTGCTTTCAAATTGTAATGAAAATAGGTACTTGTTTCTTCGATTGAAAAGATACAACCCAGATCTTTTTATACTATAGCTCAATACATAAAATTAGTATTAACGTTTATCAATACTTAAAATTAGTACTTACATACACATATATACATAAAAATAAATAAAATTCACTAAACAAATTCACACATTCATTGCTTTTCACTAAATGCATTTGAAAGTATTTACGGTACCTACTTACAATTAAAAACATTTTTTAAAATTGTTCTGTCCGTCTGTCTGTTTGTTCCGGCTAATCTCTGAAACGGCTGAACCGATTTTCACGGGACTTTTACTGGCAGATAACTGATATTGTAGTATCAGTTATCTGAAAAAAGCTAGGCTTTATTATAGGGTTCCGTTTAAAAAGATACGGTTCCTTTCCGGTTATTTCTATACAAGCCAGTAGTATAATATATAAATATATTGACAACCTCTGTGGCTCGGTGGTTAGCGCATTGGCGCTTTTTCCGGAGGTCGTGGCCTCGTGGGTTCGAATCCCGCCAGGGAACAAAATTTCTGTGTTCCTGGGTCATATGCATACATACATACATATAATCACGCCTTTTTCCCGTAGGGGTAGGCAGAGACCACTTCTTTCCACTTGCTACGATCCTTACATACTTGTTTCGCTTCATCCACTTTCATTCTTATCATCCATTCCTCCTCTTACATTCAACGTAGCGAAGCGGCTCTCCATGGGCCACTTTTCGCCTCCGCGAGAACGAGACGTGATGGGTGGCGAACCACATCGCCGCCATTTTGGATAATTAAATTATTTTTATAATTATCCATTGCGTTCCCACGGATTTGCGGAGAGGATAGGAATAGGAAAAGGGAAGGATAGGTGGTGTGGAAAGGAAGTTTGGTAAGTTAGAGTGGGAAATAGGAAATGTAGGATATTACCGCCCAGGAGGGGAAGGAATAGGACAGTAATAGCTAGGGAAGCCGGGGTCGCGTACCCGTATACTATACCACAACTACCGGACAGGTAAGTTGGGATGAGTATCCCATGACATGGGTCATATGAATGTATATTAAATATGTGTATAATATTATAAAAATCTTAAATATAAATATAGTATAAAAAGTATAAAATATATTTCCGTTGTCAGATACCCATAACACAAGTTCTTCGGATACTTATTACGAGGCCAGACTGAAGTGGTGTGATGTGTGAAGCGTCTATAGATATTATTATTTTTATAACTCAAACTCAAAATTTTTATTTCCATGTAGGTTATGAAATAACGCTTATAGAATTGTCCTACATGATGCCTACCACCGGTTCGGAAACTAGCCCGGCGAGAAGAACCGGCGTAAGAAACTCGCACGGGGCCACCTTTTAGCAAAAAGATGGGAAAATTGTTATTTTCAAAAAAATATATTTTTACAATGTTGTAACTTAATCTATATATATTAGTACTGGGCGTTTTTTTCTGAAACAGTTTTGAAAAACGCTTTTTTGCCAAGAAACGAAGAAACGCTTTCATCCCCATACAAAAAACAGTTTTTAAAAAAAACGGTATTCGCCAAGTGCCAAGGAAACGAACGGCACTCGACGAAACAAGCGAACAAACAAAACGTTTCTCTCACTCGCTTCAGAATCGATCTTGTGCGTAATTTATATATACTTTATGAAACGGGTTCCTTCTATCTGTCAAGAAAATAAACCTTCTAATAATGTCTAATAACATATGCTGTAAATTATATGATGAAAACTGAAGGAAAAAAAAAGAAAGTTGTTTAAAATATTTTATAATATTATTAAAAAATTACATACCTACTGTAAAAAGAAAAATATTTACAAAAAATAATATCATGTAGGTATATAAGATGAACTTTTAAATACCCGTGTATTTAAATGTTCATCTTATCAAGGAAAGAAGAGTTTTTCTGCCAGTCCTAAGCCTGGTTAAAAGTACTAAGGGAAGTTAGTTCTTATATCAAATCAAAACTATAGAAGAAAGCGTTTTTTATGAAACTGTTTCGTGAAACTATTTTTAACGCGAAAAAAACTGTTTCGTTTCGTTTCTTTTTAAAAGTGTTACTGCCCAGCTCTAATATATATTAGTCATAAGTACATAGAGCAGTGTTTTTCAACCTTTTTCATGATGCGACCCCCCTTGTACGAAAAAATTATTTCGCGACCCCCCGACCACAGGCGTAGCCAGGTTTTGGTTTGGGGGGGGGGGGGGGGGGGGGTTCAAGAAAATAAAACGACTAAAGTACATTAAATACTAGTCTTTAACCTATTAGACGCCCTGGGCACATTAGAATAATAGGCCCCCTTTTTTTCGTTTTTACTCGTTTCAGTTTTAAACCCTGAAAGACTGTGTAATGCGAAAAAATACAAATATCAATAGCCGGTGGGTACTAAAGAACGTCGGTACTGAATTTTATAATATTATGTTCTTTAAGCCAAACACGAGTGAGCGAAGCGAGCGAGCCAATTTTTTCCCCCATTTTACAGTTTCAAATCTGTTCAAATGTTAAACTAAAACACTAAATAACGGTGAAATTCAGAAAAATACCATACAATCAACCAGCTAAAACAGAACATCGGTACTAAATAATATAATATGTTCTTCATGTTAATTTTGAATCCCCAACACCCCCTTCTTCTTCTTCTTTTTAATCTTAATTGTTTTTTTACTTAAGTTCTCTCGACCTCCGGCGACCCCCCTACAGAAGCTTCGCGACCCCCCAGGGGGTCGCGACCCACAGGTTGAAAAACACTGACATAGAGCATACTTAAGAACATTAAAGCAGCCTTGCATGGGCCATCTTATTCCCAAGGTGTGCAATCGTTAATGAAATCACTGACTTTATAATAAGCTTTAGCACACAAACGTTCTTTAACAGCTTTTTAGGGTTCCGTAATACTTAAGGAACCCTTATAGTTTCGCTCTGTCCGTCTGTCTGTCTGTCTGTCTGTCTGTCTGTCCGCGCCTCTAGCTCCTGTAATTATGAATATAAATAGATGAAATTTGGTGCAGTTATAGAATGTGTATAGATCACAGTTTCAGGATCATAAAAAAAAATAATTTTATATTTTAAGGGTGGCTCTCCATACATGTGAAGTGGGGATGAAAAATATTTTTTCACTCTACCCCATCGTGTGGGGAAGAATCGTAGAATAGGCCTTTTAAAATAAAGGCAAGGTTTCATACGTTACTTTTTTATAAAGTTGACCATTTTCGAGTAATCGGCCTCCAAAGTTGTTTGTAAGTATACCCCCCTAGCATTTTTAAACTATAGGAGATAGAAACTTGCGAATTTCCATGCTGATAGATCATGTTAAAAACTCTTTAGGAAAATTATTGTGAACCAAATCTGATAGTAACTTTTGGAGTAATTAAAAAAAACATATTACGCGTTTATAGTTACGGAACCCTCCTTAGACATGTCCTGACATGCTCTTGGTTAGGTTATTTAAATTTATTAATGGTAAGATTTTGAACGTTTTATGTTACATGAACCTTAAAACGATTTACTTACTTTGCTAAGTCTGATCACCGGTATTTCTAACTTGTTCTTATTTCTAGTATTCCTACAATGGTTGTCGCTTTTCTTTTTAAAGTTATTTAAATTCTTTCTGACATACAACACATTGTCCAAAATATATTGAGAAGCGACGGTCAGAATACCTATTTCTTTAAACTTATCTCTCAGAGATTCAAAACATGACATCTTATAAATAGAACGTATAGCTCGCTTCTGCAGCACAAATATTGTGCGCGGCGTTTCCCCATAGAAGAATGCCATATGACATTATACTATGAAAATAACTAAAATAAACTAGGCACGCCGCACTGTGTCCTCATCGGAAATTTCTTTAATTTTTTTCACTGCATATGCTGCAGAACTAAGCCTATCAGCCAGATTTGCAATATGGGGACCCCACTGTAATTTACAATCTAGTGTTATTCCTAGAAATACAGTGGTGTCCACTAAGTTCACATTTTCTCATCGTTTAATAGTACATTGGTTTGTGTCTGCCTAACATTTGGCAGGCTGAACTTTAAACATTTTGTTTTATTGGAATTTAAAAGTAAATTATTAACATTAAACCAGTGTACCATTTTCGAGAGAGCACTATTTACCTCGTCGTAATTTGACTGTCGTCGCTTCACATTAAAAATTAGTGAAGTGTCATCAGCAAAAAGTACTATCTCATGCTTATCTTTAATTAGATAAGGAAGGTCATTTATATAGATGAGAAAAAGAAAATATGTCATGGGATACTCTTCCCAACTTACCTGTCCGGTAGTTGTGGTTTAGTATACGGGTACATGCGACCCCGGCTTCCCTAGCTATTACTGTCCTATCCTTTGCCCTCCTGGGCGGTAATATCCTACATTCCGTATTTCCCACTCAAACTTACCAATCTTCCTTTCCACACCACCTATCCTTCCCTTTCCCTATTCCTACCCTCTCCACCAATCCGTGGAAATGCAATGGATAATCAAAAATAATTTAATTATCCAAAATGGCGGCGATGTGGTTCGCCACCCATCACGTCTCGTTTCTCGCGGAGGCGAAAAGCGGACCATGGAGTGACGCTTGGCTACGTTGAATGTAAGAGGAGGAATGGATGGTAAGAATGAAAGTGGACGAAGCGAAAGAAGTATGTCAGGATCGTAGCAAGTGTAAAGAAGTGGTCTCTGCCTACCCCTACGGGAAAGAGGCGGTCCTGCCTACCCCTACGGGAAAAAGGCGTGATTATATGTATGTATGTATGTAGAAAAAGAAATGGGCCTAAATTTCGCAACGATTCTATTTTTAGTCCCATTAGACCTTGTAGAATTTACTTCTCCTCTCTGCGTTCTATTTATATATTTGACTAATTATATATAATTTTATATATTTGACTAATATATAAAACTGATGCCTTGTTATGAATTTGGATTAAATAAGTAAACTAATTTCTTGGATATTCTCGCCATAAAAATCTTCGATAACGTTCAGTCAAAAAATGTAGATAATATACTTACGCGATAAAAGCTATCGTAGATTATTAAAATAGGTTTGCTTAAACAAAACACAAAATAATTTTATTTGGAGTGATGCCAGATAAACAAATACTATCAGAGGTTTAAATCAAGGCAACGAGAAAAAAATAGTATCTAATATTAATAACGATTTATCATCACAATAATCACCATTACACTAATGCCAAAGATATTCTTATCAAAGTTATGAAAGACAAAGGAGGAGGAGGAGACAAAGGAGCAAAACAATTAATGAAATTTATGAAGCAGGCTTAAGAAAACAAAAATGTACACAGACGTTACTGAAATACTAAAAAATCGTCATTACAGTACAGTTTTACGAAAATTGTGCGAACGGAGGAGTATGATATTTAGCACACTTACAGTTTATAATATGTAGGAAAGTGTGTGCAGAAAGCTGGTATTTTTTAATAATGCTTAGAAATACATAAAATTATTAAAAAATTACAACAACACGCTACCTCTATTAACACACACTACCGTGCGTTTGATGATAGAATTTTGTTACACGTTGACGTTTGTCAATCTGTCACATCAACATTTTCATTTTATTCTATTTAAAAGATATAATAAGAGGAACGGAAAGTTCTAATTTAAAATTATTAGTTGAATTTCGACCAAAGAGCTACACCTCCATCTTTAATTATTTTTCTGTCGGATGGTCTCTAGATTTTACGAGATACCTAAGATAGTCACATCTTTTGTCCTTTTGTTAGTACCTATTGCTATTCACTTATACAAAAAAGGACAATAATTAGAATTAAAATATAATATAATTACATACATACATACATATAATCACGCCTCTTTCCCGTAGGAGTAGGCAGATATCACTTCTTTCCAATTGCTACGATCATTACATACTTGTTTCGCTTCGTCCACTTTCATTCTTACCACCCATTACTCCTCTTACATTCAACGTAGCGAAGCGGCTCTCCATAGGCACTACCTTCGCGAGAACGAGACTAATAATAATTAAATTATTTTTATGATTATCCATTGCGTTCCCACGGATTGAGGTAGAGGATAGGAATAGGGAAAGGGAAGGATATAATAATTATTTAATGTATATTTTGTTTCAGGACCAAAGAGTTGTCTTGGAATACATGGGATTCAAATCTCGAGGGTTGCGACGACGTCATCACAGATGAAGCTTGACAATGATGAGGTGGTGCTGCGTCGTGGTCATGATGTGCACGATCAGCACTGGCGTCCTGTCTCCGGCGCCCATGCACGCAGAGGTCAAGGAAACATACGGTGAGTATTGTAGGGTTAACCCTCTCTGTCCTACGAGTGAGTAGTTATATCAGAAACAAACCATTTTTAGCTGGTTATTATAGACTAGATGTTGCTTGCGACTTCCTGACTCGCGGGAACCGTATATTTTGCCGCAATAAAAAGAAGTGTAATATGGCCTAGCCCATGGTCTACTCTATATCTGTGCTAAACTTCATCAAAATCAGTCTTCCGAGTCTGGGCTGAGTCTTCCGAGACTATTCAATGTAAACAAACAAACCTTTCCTCCTTATTATAAATATATAGAGATTAATAATTGAGCAACCTTATTTTGTGTCGGGGTTTATATTTTACCTTAATATCCATTACAATCACAAGACACGAAAATAGAGAAAATTATGTAACCGGCGTAGAAAGTGGGTTATTTTTCCTAAAATCACGTTAAACCTTAAATAATAAAGCTTATTTACAAAATCTATCCAGCGATAAAACTATTGAACTTAGTTTGATAAAGAAATATACAAGAAACACGCTATTCACCACAAACAAAACCGCTAACAAGACGCGGTGGAGCTGAGCAAGAGAATCTCGAAGCTATCAGATTAAAAGCACTTAGGAACGTAGCCAACACGAGTACATTGTAAATAATGTTCCAAATAAACTTTAATTTATCCTTCTCGCTTATGACGTGCCGTCAGCTTGACTTCCGCTGATATAACCATTGTGAATAAAGTTGTGAATAATAAAATTCACTACAAGTATAGGTCGCGCAACGGTTTATGAGCGCTCAGTGAAAGTGGAGGGGATCGCTCGCGCATATGACCAATAGCATATTACTAACGTACCAATAGCGTGTCGGCAACCACGTTCGGAATGCGTTCGGTGCATCCACACCTCCCCGCCCGAGCCCGCTACCGCCAAACACACCCAAAAACTGACTTCTGCGCATACCCCCTCTACTTTTGTCGAAATATCTTAATTCGTTGCGCGACCTTGTATTATAATTTTATCAATCACAAGCAAAGATCACAAGGGTGTTTTTTTTTTTGAAAATATTTTCACATTTGTAATAGGTAAACTATTTTCATGGACATTCTCGCCATAAAAACCTTCGATAACATGTTTAGCATGGATAGATATGAGAATACGCGAAACTGCGAAATAGGGTCGCAGAGCCACTGATTAGTATAAATTACTTATAAATGGAGCACTAAACATTCCCCGCAACCCGCTTCGCGCGACCTTTGAAATGCCAGAGAACATGGTCCTTTAGTCAAGATGCATTCGATAAGTTCGTAATCAAAAATGTACCTATGGGATTTGACTCAAGTCATAGGTAAGAGATATGTCGCTTGCGAGGCCTTATGTCAAATCCCATATATTTTGTTTCCGAACATCGCCGTCGAAATAATCGAATGCATCTCGACTAGAGGCCCTAATTCACTGGTCTGCAGGTTGCAGTTGCTGGTCATGATCTCACATCGCATACTTTTAGATTCCAGGCCCTCTAGTCAAGATGCATTCGATAATTTCGACGGTGAAGTTCGAAATCAAAAATGTATGGGATTTGACATCGCTAAGTGACATGTCGCTTGCGATACCTTATGTCAAATCCCATACATTTTATTTTCGAACTTCGCCGTCGAAATTATCGAATGCATCTTGACTAGGCCCTCTGAGTTGTAACTCGTGAGTTCGTGACTGTAGCTACAAAACTAAGATTTTCAGCCGAACTTAGTATACACAAGAAACATTTTATACTTTGTAGATAACAAAGTGATGCTACTCCACTACATTTTATGTATAATGCTTTTAACCTCCAAGGTTTCCCGTTTGTACTTTAGTATGGAAAAATTCACACAAAAGTACTTTTAAGTGAGAATGCCAAGCTAGAACGGCCTTGGATAAAACTGCATCACGATTTAGCTCGCAGTTGCTATGTGCTATGCTTATGTAGGTTATGAAATATCATCCTAGGAAATGCTGCTTAAGTAATTTATTTATTTACAGCCTTTATTCATTACAAAGTATTTACATAAAGTTAAATCACTAACATTTTTAATTTCTAATTTTTTAATTTAAAATTTTTAAGAACATTTTTTTTATGAATACTACGGTAGCGTGGTCTCCGTAACTGTGTGCCTCTTGGCAAAGGCCTCTGCCAACTGCTTCCACTCTCTTCTTAAGTAATAGTAAAATAATAACAATCCTACGACTATCATAAAATATGTCAAAGTTTGTGAGAATGGATGGATGGATGGTTGTATGGATGGATGTTTTTCCTTTTTCACGCATGAACTACTGAACGGATTTCGACGAAATTTTGTATGGTAGTATGAGTTACTTTTAAACACATAATATGTTACATTTTATCCCGAAAAAGTGCAATATACCCGTAGGATACTGTATTTACGCGTGCGGAGCTGCGGGCAAAAGCTATTAATAATATATGGACGCTTCACACTACGCCAGTACCTACTCTATGCTAAGTGCTTACTCGAAGAACTTGTATTACGGAGACCAACGGAAAGTATATTAAATAATATTATGTAATAAGAATATGTAGTATGTAATAAGAATATGTAGTATGTAATAAGAAGCAATCTTGAATGCAAAGTATGTCTTGTTGACGTAAATTATTTTTACTATAGGACCTTTAGTCAAGACGCATTCGATAATTTCGAAGGCGAAGTTCGAAATCAAAAACGTAATATGGGTTTTGACATAGGCCATCGCTGTGACATGTTGCATTATCTCTAATTCCATACACTTTGTTTTCGAACTTCGCCGTTGAAATTATCGTTACGCACCTTAAAAACTCTTGCTTTATTAACATAAAAAGTACAATCATCACATTTTCAATGACGCAGCTTTGATTAAATATCTACACCGAAGCGCGCCAGTGTTATGAATTCAACTCATCCAATTAATTGCCAATGAAATTGATGTTCAGAATTGTACGAAATCGAAACTGGTTCAGCTGTGAAACGATTAAAATCAAACCCAATATGCTTCGAAACATCATTATACATCATTATAATTTTCCATTAATATTTTCGGTTTAAGTTATTCGTAAAAACTGTTGAATCGCGACATTTTGAAAATGTTTTCCGCGGAATATACCTAAAAATAATTTTACGTGAGAAATTCACTTGTGAAAAACACAAAATTAGAATAAAACATAGTGAGTTTCAGCGACAAACACGCTTTTGAAACTGTTCCAACTATAGTAATCTGTTACTCCAAATTCGAGGTCTGACAGCTGTCAAAAAAACTTCGCCCTTGGTACCCTTCTGCGTGAATTTATTTCCTTCGAATGATTTCGCGTACTGAATAGCATTATGCAAAAACACTCGAAGCATAAGCTTTTGTTATGAATGACTATTGCAAAATTACTGAATCTATTAACCCTCTATTGTGTTACAATTTATTAACATTTCCATAGAAGATACCATACGAGAAGACATACCGTCTTGCGATAATGAGCCCTCATTACTACAAGACGGTTCGTTTTCTCGTATCTTTGTCTACTTATCTAATCGCGTATGAATTTGCAACTAAGGGGCGCTTGTGTGGCGTGAGGTCTTCGAAATGTCACTTATTGCGGGTTGACTGCGCGGGTTTATTTATATTTAGCTATATTAATGATGTGAATATTTATATTTTATAGTGCATTAGATAAATAAAATTATGGCAAAGAAGTGGAGCTAAAAAAAAACATTTTGTTTTTCAAGCAACAACGCAATACTGTAACATAGGCCATTTTTCGTATGTTACCAACCATAACCTGAGGAGTCCCCTTTTCACATTTTTAGGCATTACACTGCCACTTGTTTTTAGATTTAAGAGAATAACTTGTGTTTTTTTTATATACCTATGTTGTTTTAGTTTTATTTTTTATTGTTTTATTTTTGCAAATAAATACATTTTGTGTTTATTTTATGTGATAGTGTAGTCCTTTCAACTGGAATAAATGATTTATTTGTTTTTATTTATTTATTATATTACATTGGCGCCACCTGGTGAGACAAAAAACGATTGTCCTAATTTGTTTGTACCTACCTTATGGACCTTGGTGTGAAATAAAATTGTTAAAATTGATGAATGTGAAAGTAGTCTCAGGCTTATCACATGTGGTGTCCCTCAGGGATCCATTTTAGGCCCGTTATTGTTCCTTATTTACGTAAATAGTCTACATTTAGGGCTTAAGGGAGATGCTAGACTTTACGCAGATGATACATGTTTATTTTATTTTGGTCAAACAATACGTAGTGTTATTTCTGATGCACAACATGATTTGAATTTATTTAATATATGGTTTCGTTCAAACTTATTGACAATTAACACAAGTAAAACTAACTACATTATATTTACAGCTAAAAATAAAAAAATCCATGATTTTGAACCACTAAAAATAGACAATCAAATAATTAAAAGAGTAGACAGTGAAAAATACTTGGGGTTGATTTTAGATAAACATCTAACCTGGAGGCCTCATATAGAAAAAGTTAAATCCAAAATTGTATCTTTGACAGGACTATTATACGGCGTCGCTCAGTTTTTACCATTTAGAGTACGTCATAGTATATACAACTCATTAGTAAAGCCACATATAGATTTTTTAATAGAAGTTTGGGGTACTGCAACCAAGACAAATTTAAAAACCATACAAACAGCTCAAAATAAATTGCTTAAAATACTGTTTAATTATCATTATCTAACGCCAAGCAACAAAGTTTATACAGAAACTAAAAAAATGAATATTCTACAAACATATACATACTATACTAGTATACTAATAAGAAAAATTATAAACAAAGAAATTCATTCCGAAATTGAATTAACTAAAAAACACCAAATACAAAAAATAAAATTAAGAAATTCGAACGACATCGTACTTAGTATACCGAGAACAAATTACGGTAAAAAAAATTTGCTGTTTGAGGGAGTACAGATATTTAATCGTCTTCCAAAAAACATTAAAGAAGTAAAAACGATGTCAAAATTCAAAAACTTATTAAAGAGCATATAAAAAAATTAAAACTAAACTAAAATGATACATCAATAAGAATCCAGCTGATGATGATGATGATGATATTATTTAAATTTCATGTTATAAGCTTACTATTATATTTGTAATGTACACATCGCCTACAGACCTATACAATATCTATATAATAATATCTATTTTTGGTATAATTCTGATAAATATAATAACATTAGACACTTTATGTTACCTTGTGTTATCGAAATGAGATTAATTCAGTATTATTTCGTAACTCGTAAAATTAACGTTAACGTTTTGAGATAGGCTTCATATAAAACACATTCAATAAAACTTATCTCTAAACATTATTACAAAACCCAATAATGAGTTGGCCACATCCAGTAAAAAATATGATAGGATTATATATCAATGATATTATTCTATTTACGTGCTATGTTTTTACACAGTTTTACTAACTACCCCCGTTGTTTTTGATAATTAGTGTTAAGACTATTATTTGTGTAATGAATTTGGTTTGTGTAATTGTGACACGTCTCTGTAGCCTGTACGTTCTGAGTCTTTGTAACTTATTGTAAAATATGTTTTCTCATGTAAAGTAAATTATTATTAGTTCTTATGAGAAATAAATGTCTTAAATCTAAAAAAAAAATAAAAGTTATATAGTATACCTACGCGTGACACGTCACGGAGTCACAAGTGAGAATGAGGGTGACTGTTCTTTATCTTCAATTCCCATTTGGATCATTTCAACCACTCACTCGTTTGGCGAAACACAATGCCAGCGTTATCACTCCAGGGCCTCTAGTCAAGATGCATTCGATAATTTCGACGTCGAACTTCGAAATCAAAAATGTATGGGATTTGACATAAGTCATCGCTAAGTGACATGTCGCTTGCGATGTGTTATGTCAAATCCCATGTATTTTGTTTTCAAACTTCGTCGTCGAAATTATCGAATGAATCTTAAATAAAAGCTCTGTATTTCTAAAGTTGAGCCAGCTCTGTTTTATTCAGCCAAAATAACATGTATTATTTATATTTCTTTAAAGGCTGATTTTTCAATCGTCAGTTAACTCATAACTGAGGAATAAATATGATTTAAGTTATTTTACCATTAAAAAATCAGCCCTTAGTAACATTTAAATTGGTAGCATAATAGTGTCCTGTTCGCTTGATATAAAATTTGCTTAATATAATAGTTAATTTAATATAATAGTTAATTTACACTCGTATAGTCATATTGATATGATTTACTTTAAATTTTCTTCTACAGATCGTGCCTACTGGTATGCTCAAGCCCAAGAAACTTTGCAGAAACGTTTGCAGTACGCCACTGAAAAGAATCCTGTTGCTAAGTAAGTGGATAATAATCAATTTCAAATGTTTTATGGTTCTGGTTTTACACGTGTAGATGTTGCATTTAACCAAGGCTTCACTGAGCGTTTCATTATCCTTCCTACTTAATATTATAAATGTGAAAGTTTGTGAGGATGGATGTTTGTTCCTCTTTCACGCAAAAACTACTGAACGGGTTTCGATGAAATTTGATATGGTAGTAGTTAAGGCCGTGGTTTAAAACATAGGCTACTTTTTATCCAAAAAAAGTAGTGTTCCCAAAGGATACTATATTTATGCGGGCGGAGCCGCGGGCAACAGCTATTATTCAAATATATTTGATTGAATTAATCGGAATAAATGACTACGTAAACCTTTTACTTCATAGCACTGATCAAATCTCTAACCTAACCTAACCTACCCAAATAACCAACCTTCGAAAATATACAAATTTGGCTTATTATGTGTAGTAAGTCAAATTGGAATAAAAAACGAATAACAGAAAGACAGGCCGAGGTACAACAGGCAGGTGACTATAATATACTTGTACATAACATTCCCTTTTATTATTAATTACTAGTTATATAAAAGAAAAACATAATTGAACGACTATGTACATTTTATATAGGTTTAACTTATTACCTTCCAATCAAGAAAAAGTCCATATTTTCTAAAACTAAAAACATTTTATAAAAAAAAAAAAAAAACAAAAAATATTAAAAGCTCTGATATTAAAAGTAAAGTTAGGCTCTAAAATTTATTACGTTACGTTCATAGTCAAAAAGTTCATGAAACGACTATATAATAAATTGCCTAAAAATTTAATCAAAAACCTTTTATGCCAGATTTTTGTTTCATGTAAATTCCGATTTATAATATCGAATACAGAAAGTCATGATCAAACTTGAATTTTACACACTCCCAAAAAACAGACGTTTTTAAAATCTAGTTCCTAAAGAAATATTAATTAATTTTAAAGGTAAACTTAGTACATTTTAACGTCCACAAGCGCCGTTGACTAAAAATTTTATTGTTCCATGAGGATTTTTCGAAATATCCTCCAAAAAAAGAACCTCCAAAATTGCCCGAATAAAGATTACTTCTCTTTTGCTTCTAACCTGAGAAGAATAAAGATAATATACAAAGTTGTTCAAAAAATTTTAAGAAACGAAAACCGAAACGTTCAGATTCCACTAAGAGCATATACTGTTATTTTATGGCCGCGTATAAACTGGAACATGAGTTTTATTCGGTTTTAAAGTTAATGTCCGCCAAAGCTTACTTGATCCTTACAGAAATAGAATTACGTGATCTCTGCTAGTGTTTTCTCTTGAAATTTTATTGCACATGATATGGCTAAGCCAGCGGACGGAGAGCTCCTTATCAACGTGAATTTTGTTTTTGATGTGAAACAACTATCGGCGAGGGTAAACCTGATTTTTGGCGTGGCGAAAATTGCCGTGGCGACGCTTCGCCACTGAAACATCTATAGGCGAAGGTAAACCTGATTTTTGGCGTGGCGAGAATTGCCGTGGCTGACGCTTGGCCACTGAAACATCTATAGGCGCGGGTAAACCTGATTTCTGGCGTGGCGAGAATTGCCGTGGCGACACTTCGCCACTGAAACATCTATAGGCGAGGGTAAACCTGATTTTTGGCGTGGCGAGAATTGCCGTGGCTGACGCTTGGCCACTGAAACATCTATAGGCGAGGGTAAACCTGATTTCTGGCGTAGCGAGAATTGCCGTGGCGACACTTCGCCACTGAAACATCTATAGGCGAGGGTAAACCTGATTTCTGGCGTGGCGAGAATGGCCGTGGCGACACTTCGCCACTGAAACATCTATAGGCGAGGGTAAACCTGATTTTTAGCGTGGCGAGAATTGCCGTGGCGACACTTCGCCACTGAAACATCTTAGATAGGCGAGGGTAAACCTGATTTCTGGCGTGGCGAGAATTGCCGTGGCGACACTTCGCCACTGAAACATCTTAGATAGGCGAGGGTAAACCTGATTTTTGGCGTGGCGAGAATTGCCGTGGCGACACTTCGCCACTGAAACATCTATAGGCGAGGGTAAACCTGATTTCTGGCGTGGCGAGAATGGCCGTGGCGACACTTCGCCACTGAAACATCTATAGGCGAGGGTAAACCTGATTTTTGGCGTGGCGAGAATTGCCGTGGCGACACTTCGCCACTGAAACATCTATAGGCGAGGGTAAACCTGATTTTTAGCGTGGCGAGAATTGCCGTGGCGACACTTCGCCACTGAAACATCTTAGATAGGCGAGGGTAAACCTGATTTTTGGCGTGGCGAGAATTGCCGTGGCGACACTTCGCCACTGAAACATCTATAGGCGAGGGTAAACCTGATTTCTGGCGTGGCGAGAATTGCCGTGGCGACACTTCGCCACTGAAACATCTTAGATAGGCGAGGATAAACCTGATTTTTGGCGTGGCGAGAATTGCCGTGGCGACACTTCGCCACTGAAACATCTTAGATAGGCGAGGGTAAACCTGATTTTTGGCGTGGCGAGAATTGCCGTGGCGACACTTCGCCACTGAAACATCTATAGGCGAGGGTAAACCTGATTTCTGGCGTGGCGAGAATTGCCGTGGCGACACTTCGCCACTGAAACATCTTAGATAGGCGAGGGTAAACCTGATTTTTGGCGTGGCGAGAATTGCCGTGGCGACACTTCGCCACTGAAACATCTAAAGGCGAGGGTAAACCTGATTTTTGGCGTGGCGAGAATTGCCGTGGCGACACTTCGCCACTGAAACATCTTAGATAGGCGAGGGTAAACCTGATTTTTGGCGTGGCGAGAATTGCCGTGGCGACACTTCGCCACTGAAACATCTATAGGCGAGGGTAAACCTGATTTTTGGCGTGGCGAGGAGAAAAAGTTTATTCAGTTAAATGGCCCCACTTTCGAGATTTTTGGGCCATTTTAAAATTTGATGTATGGTGAAAACACAGGAGAAAAATCGAGATGTTTCCGTAGATTGTAGAATGAAACCATTTCTACGGTGGCCATACTACGCGTGGAGGTCACTTATAACATAATACTTATTTATTATTATGAGGACGACCGACATACTGATCATTAATTTCCCATAACTAGGTATACAAGAGAGTAACCTAAAATTAGTGTCTCAACATTCAGACTTCGACCTGCTTTACCTGCAAACCAAACAGATGGATGATTTTTATCCTATTTCTTACAAAGTGCGTGAAATACAACCAAATTCCACGCACGCGGAACTCGGAAGTCGAGTAATAAACTGGTAATATATGTAAAGGATGAATAACAAAAGAGAATAAGTACGTTACAAGTTACAACGCGCCCTTTGTGTATATTTTCTTACTTTGTCGAGTTTTTATATTATGATCATAAAAGCGTAACTTTCTTATGAGTAACAAACTACTTTATTTTCTTATATTGGAGTTTTATAGCTGTAACATAACATTCAAAACATTTATTGAACTTATTCAAAATATTTTTACTTTATTTTAATTGTTGTCGAAAAAATTATGTACGAAATTACGAGTATATTAGGTATATATTAACCCCCTTACTAATAAACGCTGTATAAGCTTTGAATACTTATACAGTGTTTTGTTCACGTCACACAAGTGACATTTTTAATTCGATAGAAGGAGACAAAACACTGTATAACTATTCAAAGCTTATACAGCTATTATTAGTAAGGGGGTAGGTTATTAGGTTATTTATATTATTAGGTTCTTAATAATAAAAATTATGCCGAGGTAATACCTGTAGGTACTTATATTTTATATCTACTCACCATAACATAGGAATATACATAGTTTTTTAAACAGCTTTTCAAAAAGTACATAACAAGTTGGGAAATATTGTCCTTGCAATTGTATATCTACGAACAATCGTTGACGAAATACAGTCATCACAAAAGTGAGATCGTTGGAGAGTATCAAAATGCCCCATACAAAATGTGCAAATGGCATGATAAATGACTTCATTGGTCACAACCACCGCGCAGTTGAAAATGAATGGAGATTAATATTATAAAATAAACTAGCTGTTGCTCGCGGCTCCTCGCGCGTAAATACAGTATCCCAAAGGAACACTGCACTTTTTCGGAATAAAAAGTAGCCTATGTTTTAATTCAGAGTTTAAACTACTACCATACCAAATTTAATCGAAATTCGTTCAGTAGTTTTTGCAGGAAAGGGTAACAAACCCATCCATCGACAAATCCATCCATCCATGCATCGATTTATTCATCCATCTTCACAAACTTTCACATTTATAATATTAGTAGGATTGTAATTTGTTTAAACTACATATTCAATAAAGTACAATTGAAAAAAAATCACAAATTACATGAGGATTTGAAGAGTAATTTTCGTTTCTCTAAAAGTATTTTTTATTAACCTTAGTAACATTTTAATTTAGCAACTTATTACTGTACTTTTTACCTAATTCGGTATTTCGGTATTATTTAGGTATGTTTTCTTTCGAAAAATAGCGACTTTTGCTGATTTAAAACAAAATATACATAATATAATATTTCTAATTGTATTAGTTATTTAGTTTCATAACACTGCATAGGAGGGCTAGATATGATAAGATAATTCCCTTACCCTTCTAGTTGTGTCTATGTTTAGCTATTTAAAGTCCATGAAATTTCATTCGAAACTTTAGTTCTTGTTAAGTATTCCTGTTCCTTATAGGATCATTGAATAATTAATCGGGCGTGGTTTTACTAATTTATAATTGAGGTCCTCCTCAAGGTCCCTTCCTTTACCTTACTCGGCTTCAATTGGTACTAAAGATAACTTCAAACCTTATAAGATATGCACGTTCCCTTATTTAAGCAAATAGGAAGGGTTCATTTCAAGTTAACTACGTATTATCTTATACAATTTGCCCTAGTTAGGTTTGCTTACGTGAAGCCTTTGATATTGTTTGAATTATCAAGAATGTATGTATAGTAAATATGGTTAGGAATCGTATGTATGCCGTATAAGACTCGCTTTACAGATTTGAGTATTTCATCCGAGTTCTATAGAAAACCTTTTCGATATGTCAGCAGGTCCAAAAAGGCCGTTTTGGCAATTCATTTTCAATTCTTGTTATGAATTACTGTATGAAAGATGACAGCGATCGTAAAATGGCCACTTGAATTGCAATTCATAATATCATTTGGATACAATTCATATGCAGAAATTGGCTGAAGTGCATTCATTTGACAGATTTATAAGCAGAATTGCTTTAGTGTCAAATAGCAATATTGTGATGATATTGCGCAAGTGGCCTTTTTAGACCCGGACTATCTTATGATTGGCATTTCCAGTTTCAGCAAATCGACATCAGATCACATTTCATTCAATACTGCCTTATTTCCAATGCCTTTTGTGTCTATTCATTCGCGTCAATCGATTTAGTTCATTGTCTATTTTGTTCATTGATTTGCCAACTTGTTCGCGATTCGGTAAGCAGTCAATGGCATTATCTATTGATAACATTTACAACAACATCCCTTATATTCAACATCCCAATAGCCAGGGCTTAAACCAAAATTGATCCTGTGCCAATTTTGCAGTAGGTTTCAGCCATTTAGGCGTCATGGTGTAACAAACATCTATTATCTATATTATCATAATATACCTAAATTCATCTGATCATTCAAGCAGCATTTGAAAATATATATTTCTTTGTTACAATAATATTATTACTTTTAGGTCTGATCCTACTTTTTTCAAACTGGATATTATAATGGTCTTTATTCTATTCAGATTTGTATATTTTATGGACTTATGGTATAAATAAATTTGAATAACGACGTAATTATTTTTTTATCAGGAACGTTATTCTCGTGGTGGGCGACGGCATGAGTCTAACCACAGCGACAGCCGCAAGAATACTAAGGGGCCAAAGAAGAGGACAATCAGGCGAGGACACAGATTTAGTTTGGGACACATTCCCCGCAGTGGCGCTTGCAAAGGTAGGAACTTACACCAACCTTTAAGTAGCAAATACCTTGTAACAGCCTCCGTGGTCTAGTAGTTAGAGCAGTGGCTTTCGACTCGGAGGTCATGGGTTCGCGACCCGCATTGGAACAACAAAAAATGTTGTATCCAAGTTTGGTTAGGACAATGTAGGCTGATCACCTGATTGTCTGACAAGAAAGACGATCCATACGACGGATGGGACGGACCTCGGATGGACAGACATATTGGACCCCTGCACCTGAGCCTCAATTCTTGTATTTAAAGTAGACTTTAATTTTACTTTGATCGCATTATAAGTGAAGCGACGTGTTATCTTAAACTGATTTTATGAAGTTTCGACCAATCAGAGCGCGTTTCACGCTACTTTAACGTTTACGAGAATACCAGTTTGGCAGTTTAAGCGTGTCGGGACTTGATTGTAATTGTATTAATGTAGGTTTTATTTAGCAGAATTGACCCTCTGATCTCTCGTCAGTCGTGTCGGTTATCCGTCCCACTGGATTATGAGAGTAAAGGAAGAGAGAGTACTCTTGTGTACTGCGCACACACTTGGGCACTATAAAATTACTCCTGCGTAACTGGCCTGGTTTCAATGAAACCGGCCACCGTCACCGAGATCGGTGTAGGGAGACTTAATTATTAGTTACCGTACATTGAATTTAATATGTACAATTTATTTGCTTAGTTATAAACTGAAGCACAATTCTCGTAATTGTTTCTATTTGATTCACCAATGTCATGTTGTCGTACTCACGCACGCAATAAATAGAATGTGCAACGTACCTCGGGGGGGTGATTGCTTACAGCCTTACACCATTGAAACATTACAGCCTTTAGGAATCAAATCAGTAAATTTATGTCGCATGTTGCCTACTTTTGTTATTTTTGTGCTGGCTTATAAATCAACATTCCCTAACATATTGAATGATTTACTGAACAACTGAATTATTAATATGAATTATTGGTAATCCATTAATACATAATAATTCAGAGGGGTCTAGTTCTTACTATTACCCTATGTACTACGCTTAATTAATTTCTATGATTATTTAACTCATAAATCAGTCAATATTGGTATATTAAAAGACGCCACTTTCAACGACATTAGAAATACTTATAATCTATACTTATATTATAAAGAGGAAGTATTTGTATGTATGTTTGCTTCTTTGCATCGAATAGGCTCCGAAATAACTGGACAGATTTAGATGAAATTTGACACAGGTATAGAGTAGATCACGAGGAAGAACATAATACTACTTTTTATCGCGGTAAAATGCACGAATTTCGCAAGATCCCTTTTTGCGCGTACGCGAGCAATATCTAGATTAATAACTAGATATTTTGTGAAACAATGTCTTGTTAGCACTTTTAGCTCACCCAATTTTATTTCTAGACGTACAACGTGGACGCCCAAACTGGCGAGTCCAGTGCTTGCGCGACGGCTCTGCTGTGCGGGGTGAAAGCACGGTACGAGACCCTGGGCCTCGACGCTGGAGGCCGCTTCAACAGTTGTTCGTCATCCGTGAACTCCAAAGTCACATCGCTGATAGACTGGGCTCATGACGCAGGTCAGTATAGCATAAGTGAATATACCACCACTGTCGATCCAGGCTACACAGGAGTTGCAGTGGTGGGTAAGTGTGGTGGGCCAGTTGCCCGATAAAAAAATAAGTAAATATACTACGTGACTCTTGTATTTAGACTTTCATTTTACTTTGATTGTATTATAAGTGGAGCGGCATGGTGTTATAAAATGATTTTGTGAAGTTTTATCCAATAAACGCGTTTCGCGTTGGCTTAACGATTACGAGAATACCGTTTGATAGTTTTAGTGTATCGGAACTTGATTGTAATTATTGTGTTAATGCAGGTTTTATTTAGCAGAATAGACCCTCTGTTTGGGGTCTTTAAAGTACTACTTGTACCATTACGCTTAGAATGACCACCATAGAAATGCGTTTTATCTATACAAAAATAGTCATACTGGCATATAATGTGGACAAGTTGACAGCTTTCTTTTGTCAAACGTCATATTTTTGTCTGTTCTTTCGTAGAGTTGGTGTGGTTAAAGTAAGACGACGATCAGTTAAAGGCTATACGAAGTGTGTCATTCAGACAATAGAGTTTAATCACCTGTATGATTTACCTATCAAAGAAGTATGAAACTTTTTTATTCCATGTATTTAAAAAAAAGTTATAAAAAGAATAAAGTATCTACTTGTTAATAAAAATAAACTTATAATGTATTTGAATTATAAAGAAAGATCCGGATGAAAAACTACAAATATATTTATGAAATAAAAGGTAGTCGCTTATATCAAAATAACATCCTACATGTGAGGAATAAGCAAGATTTTATCATTTTCTCTTGATTCCAATGAAAAACAACCTTACATAAAATGCGTATTACGTACACTACAGCTCTAAGCGGCCTAGAAATTGCTTATTTAGAGGGTCAGGCTTTCAGAGCAGTCGAAATATATTTTACGAATGTTTGTTATACCCTGAAGGTATATTTTCAAATGTCTTTTACTTCAAGTCGATCTATTACGATCTCACTAAAAGTGTCTCTTAGATTTACAATGTATCCATATATCAAGGTGGACATAGAAAGAGCTTTTGGTCGAATCTACGATAATATCGTAGATTCGACTATTTTAAAATAAATGTATAGACTGTGACAATAAAATCCGGTCAACTTTGTCGTTAGTATGAAATATCTCAGTTGTTTTATTTCAATCGAACTGCCTTAATATAAAAGTAATGAGAAATTCACTAATAATGGAAGAAGTTACAAATAACCTATAAAAGTCTGTATTATGCAATCTAACGAGGAAACTTTTTTGGCAACTCGAGGTGACGAATATTAATGAACTAGATGTTTCCCGCAATATTGCTAGCATAAAAGAAACAAAAACTAGAGAAATAGGAAGTAGGTATCCTGATCCTTTCTTGTAGCTTTATGTAATTATAACATTAAGTTACAATCTACTATCGCAGAATCGTTGCTCGCTTGCATAAGGGTAAGCGATATTAGTTGACATTAATTAATTATGTATAAAAATGTGGCTATTATCAGACAAGAAATCGTGACATAACATATAATTCTTATCAGCTATTAAAAAAACTTAGGAACGAATAAGAAAAATCTTCAACCAAATACAATATCCAAAGGCTTTTAAGATACATACTTTAGAAGTTAAATATAAAAAATGTGTAATTGTAAAATAGAAAGAAATTGCGGCTTTTGTAATCAGCAATTAAGGTTTCACTTTGCGCCAAATTGGGAACGATTTGATGCAACCGCCTTTGATAGACAAGACCTTAATTTCAATTTTGATGAACCATAATATTGCTATCAAATTAAAAGATTGTTTAATACAAGATTAATGTATTATCTCTTATTATTATAAAATTAATAACAGTACAGTACAGTAACTTATAGAGAGACAAGTCGGTCTGTATGTTATTTTACTAAACGGATTTTCATGCAGTTTTCATAGAGTTCAGAGTGGTTCCTAGATTTCGGTGTATAGTTTGTTAAGGTTTTGTGGAAATTTATAAATATATAATACGTTTGTACCTATATTGGTTTAGGCAAAGAATAAACTCGCGTTGCTCTGAAATAAGAGAAACGACAATTAATGTTTATTCCTCACTATTTTTACTATTACTATTATTACATTTCAACTTGTAACGATTAAATGCAATTTTCATAGTCATCCTTCGTCTTCTATCTCTGCCATTTAGTAACTTGTACCACAGATAGCCAAATAGTTGTCTTCTAACAAATGCACGCCAAATTTAAATTAAAAAGGAAATACATTTTCTTTATAAATATTAGATATAAAAATAAAGTCCCTCGCCACTTCTGTCTGTAGGTATGTTAGCGATAATCTCATAACTACAGAACGGATTTTATAGAGTTTTCAATTATTGATATAATATGGTTCCTTGGGAAAGTTTAGCGTTAATTTGTTAAAGTTTTGTGTAAATTCGTTGAAATTGTTGATGGTATCCAAAAAAAAATTAAGCCGTCTGGAAGTTTTCATAGAAAAGCTGCATAATCATTTAGAGATATAACAAAACAATATACGGTGGGATTGTTTCTCTTTTACAGGTCTACAAAAAAGTTTAGATGGTATATAATGTATACCTTACTTATTATAGGTACTCATAATAACTTTAAGAAAATTATGACAAATAATGTGGTATTTTCAGAAGCTATTTAGGTGTATTATGTAAGTCCTTATCAAATTAAATACAATAGTCACTTTCACTATTTCATACACAATTGATATTTTAAGACATAATAATTAGCTTACCATTAAATATATAGGAAAAATGTTGATTTTATTTACGAGGGCGGGAAAAAGCTAGTAATTATTATAAACAAGTCAAAATTTATTCTAAAAAACAAAAAGCAGAGTACAAAACTTATAGCTTTTATAATCAATATCTATACTTATATTATAAAGAGGAAAAGTTTGTTTGTTTGCATCGAATAGGCTCCGAAAGTACTGGATCCATTTTGATGAAATTTGGCACAGATGTAGAGTAGACCACGGGAAAGGACATCGGCTACTTTTTATTACGGCAAAATGTACGGTTCCCGTGAAATTTCTTTTAGCGCGCACGAAGTTGCGGTCAACATCTAGTTATTAATATGTTCTTCCCAGTTGTTAACAGCCAAGTTGTATTTGTTCAACAACAAGTATCCCTTTTACAATTAATGAGGGTGAGAGAATTATTAAGCCCCATAGATTTCCATAGATTGGACCCCGGGGGTTTTATCAATGACCGACCTCGACTATTACTTTTAACTGGAAACTGAAACTAATCACTGCCATTTATAAATTATACCCCCTTACTAATAACAATATTTAAATACAGTGTTTATGCTATACAATGTTTTATCCTAATTCCTAGTCTAATACGTGAGCTCCGTAGCCTAGTGGGTAGACCGTTTGGTTCGCACTCGAGAGAGTGCAGGTTCGAATCCCAGGTTGTGGCGTGTACCAATGAGACTTTTTCAGATCTCAAGTACATTATACGGACGCTCTAACGGTGAAAGAAAACATCGTGAGGAAACCCGCACATAGTTGGCCCCAGACGTATTGACTAGTTCATTCCTCTGGACTAGGCTGACTATGTTGTGAGAATGCCGTATGTGCTTGGGCAACCATACGACATTTAAAAACCAACTGTCCCAGGCACTACAGTATTTCAAGAGTGGTTACTTCACTCGGAGAATACTGTATAAATCATCCATTAACGGATGCAAAGGCCTAAGTTTAAGTCTAATACGTCAAAAAAGTTGCTTAAGAAGTAAGTAAGTGTATAATGTCCATATTTTATTGAAGACTAGATGTTGCACGCGACTTCGTGCGTGCCAAAGGAAATCCCGCGGTTATAGTACATTTTGCCGCCATAGAAAGTAGCCTATGTCCTTCCCCGTGATATAATCAATAGGTGTCTGTACCAAATTTCGTCAAAATCGATTTATACTTTCAAAGCAAATTTAAGGACACGCTCTTTATTAAATTCCTCCTAGAAACAAAGTAATTATTCTCATATAAGTAGGTATTTTTAAAGGGCAAATTAATAAAATACATGTTTAGTTTACCGTATCTAAAATTACCTTCCAGAATTTGTTCCTTTATATCGAATGATGTCTTAGGTAATTAATAACAGATAATGTTTTTTTTTTAAATCAGCCAGTTTTATAAAACAAGTATAAAACAAGTACCTAAATAAAATTAAATTATATAAAAAAATCTGTCTGTAATCTGTAAACTGTATGTTCCAGCTTATCTAACTGCCGGACCGATTTTGACAGTGACAGTGACGGCTACCTTTATCTTAGGGTTCTGTTTCAAAAAATAAGGTTTTCGTTTCCGTTTCAATAAATAAGTTCCACGCAAACGAAGTAGCGGGCACCAGCTAGTCCAAGTTTCAGAGATTTTAAAATAAAGCTCATAGACGTATATACCTATAATAGACGAGGCATTTTGAGACAAAAAGTGTACCCAGTTAAATGGGTTAAATTTAATTAAACTTTTGAGATTTTTGGGGCTATTTTGACATTTGAAGTATAATAATATGGTGAAAACCAATTTGGCATATGTTTTTCTTGTAAGAAGATTTTTTCTGTCAAATGTACGTCATAGCTTATCTTGAAATTTGAAAATATTTGAAAGCACCAGTTTCAGAAATTTCAAAAAATAGGGATGTTTATTTACACAATATGTATAAAATTGAAACGGTCTAATTTATCTTAAGGTTCTGTTTAAAAAATTAGGGCTCCGTTTCCGTTAGTTATTCACAAACGTTCATGCGGGCACCAGCTAGTTATCTATATTTTATCTATATAATATATAAAAGGCAAAGCTGATTGACTGATGAAACAACGCACAAGCCAAACCCTTGATGCTCATAATAATATGACGAAGGCATCCACTAAGGAAGGATTTTTCAAAATTCTACTCCCAAGGGGATAAAATAGGGGATGAAAGTTTAAAACCTAATTTCATGCGGGCGAAACCGCGGCTTATTAATGCTAGTTTATTAGTGCGACGTTTAAAACATTTTCTCCATTAAAACCACTTTTATAAGAGAAGCTAATTTCTAATTACTATTCACCTATCCACGTAAGCACCACTTTTTCTTTGACGCATGGATCGAACAATGGCTTCATTAGGTTTGTTCCATTATTACGACCTAATTATCCGATGGGGGCATTACGAGTTGATTAATTATAATGCAATATGTTGAGTGGGAACGAATTATGCTCATGAGAATGCACCAGTAGTTTATTCTCTTTTGTGCTAAGGTTCACTTGCTAATGCAGGGGAAGAGGAAATTTCATCAATTACGCAGCTACGAAATATGTTCATGTCAGTAGGTACTTACTAAATGGCTCCTTTAGCTTTACCAGCATACGATTTTATTCCAACGCCCATCCCTATTTATAATATATGTATCTAGGAGATATTGTTAATAGGCTACACGACTGATTTTTTATTGTATAAATGAATTGTATTCCTAAATATAACTAAGTTCTTAGAGGGAACTATATGAAATAACAGGTACAGAGATTTGTTTACAGAAATTAGCATGTCTCGAGATAATGCTCCATACAAAATTCGTACCTAATTGCGACGTCATGATTAGGGTAAAAGTATTTGTAAATATCTCCGAAATTTTCACACATTTAAGTTCATATACTAACCATAATATAAACGGTTTTGTATTTTATAATGTATGTTTAAAAAAAACTTAAAACTTTTAGATATACCTATCTAATTACTAAACTACACATAAAAATTACAATGCTATATATTTTTACGTTTATCGTGTAAATAATACCTAAATATTTCGGAGTATATAAATTAAACTAAATATTTTACATGAAATCGTCTCCTACTCTATATACTCGTGCTTATAATAAGTATATGTGCAATTTTAATATTAATGTTAAGTTTACCTCAGCTGAAAAGTCTAATCACTGTGGTTGTTATCAGCGATTTCAAAAATAGAATTTTTCAGGTAAATCAAGTGGAATCGTGACCACAGCTAGGATAACCCACGCGACCCCTGCTGCGCTGTACGCCCATACTCCTTCAAGATACTGGGAAGATGATAGTCGAGTACCGCCCACTGTGCGAAAAGATTGCAAGGATATCGCTATGCAGTTGGTCGAAAACGAACCCGGAAGAAGTATAAATGTAAGGGATATTACGACTTATTTATATTTAAAAAAATTTAAAAAATATTAATGATGTTACAAAATAAAGTCACTGAAACTTCTTTAGTTAAGGTAAAAGAAATAAAAAAACACTGTAGTTCTATAAACAATCTAGGTTATGAAAATTTTCATGTTTACTATCTTACCTTAATTGACATGATTAAAATCTAAAAGAACTCATTCCTCATCTCAAAATTTTATTTATTATTTGAATTTCTGATGAATGATAAAGTTTATTCCTTCTACTCACCCTTTGGACCACCCACCGCCCACCATTATAACGGGTAAGGGTTGCGACCCCCAAAAGTGGTGTTTTGCCAATAAAATTAAAAACTTATTAACTGCTGATATATTATACTTTATACTTACCTATATAATTTGAATTTTTTTTTTTAAATTGCTACTACGAATTTTTACAAGTAGATTAATGCCAGCTTATTCAAACTATTTTTAAAAAGATCCAAATTAACTCATCCAATCAGGCATCAGTTTGTAATATTTACTCCTTTTTTCGTCGAAAACATACTAATTAATATCAGAATCTGATGAATAACATCGTACTGGAATACAATGAACTCTTAATAAATTTTGGCAATAAACATGTGAGCAATTTATTATTTGTTCATCGAATATGTGTAATTGCTTTCATTTCTTTTCTTCTCCAGGCATTGTTCTCTAGAAAACGTCATCTCCAAACTTATGTAACTATAGTAGTGCCTACACTCAGGCATTGTATAAAGGGGATGCTAAAAATATGTTGGCTCCAGCACAATACATGTCTAGGTCATCTATTGTTTGTTTATGTTACTTTTATTTGTAAAGGTAATAATGGGCGGTGGGAGACGGCATTTTCTACCGAATGTGACGCCTGACCCGGAACATCCGAATAGAGAAGGAAGAAGATTAGACGGAAGGAATTTAGCAGAAGATTGGGCGAGAGAAAAGAAGAGACGACGATTGAGGGCACAATATATACACACAAAGGAACAGCTAGCGAAAATAGATCCGAGAGCGGTGGATTACATATTAGGTACGTATTAATGAAAATGCATTATTTGAACGTCATTTAGCCAAATGATTGCCATTTAGGCACTATAGGCTTAAACGTTGGTTTCCATTACATAGACCAACTACAGTCTCTTATTCAAAGTCACGTCTCAGAGAATGGTTTGTTTGTATTCGGTACGTAACGATATCCCTAAGGGTAGGAGACACATTAAGTCCAGCTGTCTGTTGACTAAAAGACTTGCCCTAAATTTAAAGAAGCCAATCTTTAAAGTGGGGTATCTGGAATATATTTGGCTCCGAATTTATTGGCCTCTTTATTTGAAAAGAAATTCGATTTTACATTGAATGCTATACGATTTTCTAAGATTTCTTAGAGGAACGATTTGGAAGCTTTTCAGAATATCGTTCTTGATCTCGTTAATAAAATTTCGTATTTCGTTAGCCAGTAATTAGTTTAGTAGCAGTAGTACTATTTAATTAAATTTATTTTTTGTAATTTACACAATATTTTTTTTCTTAAATTAAGTTTTTTTTTTTAAGTAGCTACTGAAGAATTATTCTAGATTAGAATAATTATTCAGTAGCTACGTATTATTCGTTACGTAAAAGCTATAAAACCTTCTTTGATAATAGGGTCGGGAATAAAATGATGTTTTTTATTTTGGGTAGTAGGTATAAGTTATTGAGGCGAAGTGGGATTAATGTAATTTATTTTGCTGTCTTTCGAATATTATAAATAGTTTGTTTGTTTGCATTGATAGAGGCTCTGAAAATATTGAACCTATTTAGATGAAATTTGGCACAGATACAAAGTTGATCACGAGAAATGAATAACGCTACTTTTTATTACGGCTAATGGACGATTCCTAAGGGATTTCCTTTTGTGGGTTGGTAGTAGCGGAAAATATATTTTTTTATATTTTTGTAAAAGTTATTCTATAGTTTTATTCTCAAAGAGCTATGGAGAGGGCTATGCTTGGAGTCTCTACGTGATAGAATCAGACATAGCCCACGACATAGCCCAGCGCATTAGCAAGTGGCAATGCGCTGGACATATAGCCCGTAGAACCGATGCCCGCTGGGGCCGAAAGGTTCTTGAGTGGAGACCACGAACTGGACGCCGAAGTAGGACGGCCTTCCACCAGGTGGACAGATGACCTGAGAAAAATCGCAGGGAGTCGGTGGATACAGCGAGCGACCGGTCGCACTGGAAATTTATGGGGGAGGCGTATGCCCTGCAGTGGACGTCACCAGGCTGAAACGGGGGAACGGGAGTTTAATTTATTATGACGACGCCTTGAAAACTAAGTAGTAATGACGATGAAAAAATCACAATGTTGCTCGCGAGTTTGTACGCGCAAAAGTTAATTTCGCAGAAACCGTACATTTTTCCACGATAAATAATAGCTTCCCGTCCTTTTCCGTGGTCTAATCTACATCTGTGCTAAAATTCATCAAAATCGGTCCAGTAGTTTCAGCGCGTTTTCAACGCAAACAAACAAACTTCCTCCTTATTATATTAGTATAGAAGTATAGATAAATATTATAGATAAAAGGTAATCATATTTTTTATGATGTATCCATTAATCGGTCTTGTTCATGAGCGAATATTGTGTAAATGACAAATACAAATATCTAACAAACTGATCGCAACATTAGAGGAAGCATACAGTAAATTTTCGTGACCAAACCCCTATTTTGTTTAGGTTTGTTCGAGTATTCGCACATGGAATTCAACGCTGAGCGTGGTGCTGCTCTGGATGCTGAAGAAGGATCTACCAGTGGAGCCGTGAAAGCCGATGACCCTTCTCTAGCCGATATGACCAGGGTCGCTCTTTCCATATTGACAAAGAATGACAAAGGATTCTTTCTACTGCTTGAAGGTAAAAATATATTTATGATTCTGATGAATATATAAAAAAAAAAAAATACATAATTTATAAACATTAAACATTGGTACTTTTGGAACTTCTAAAATAAAATATAAAAAAGTTTGTAGATACATAAATAATGATTAATGACATAATAAATATTGGTTTTGGTACCTAAGAAAAACCGCGACATTAAGTTCAATAAGAATTATGAAAAAAGTTTGACTAGGTTGATATTTTTTTATTATTAAATAATATCAAAAGAAAGTAGTTTATTCCAACTGAATAAGTAGTTGCTGTTTTGCTACTCTAGTGATATATATACGAACCCAAAAGTTTGAGATAAAGTTTTAGGTAGAATATGGCTAATTAAATCTAGGCGTAGGTATCACAAAACTAAGAATTATCACAAAAGCTCGGAGTGTCGCTATATAAAAAATATATTAGTATAATAATAGCTTCCCACAACGATTTCGGTGATGGTGACCAGTTTTATTGAAACCAGGCCAGCGACGCAGAAGTAATCTTATAGTGCCTAAGTATGTGCGCAGTACACAAGAGCACGCTCTCTTTCTTTACTCTCGTAACCCAGTGCGACGGATGACCGATACAACTGGCGAGAGACCAGGCGTAGGACCGACTTTTTACATGCGCATCCGACGCATGGATCATCTTTTTTGTCAGACGATCAGGGGATCAGCCTGCATTATCCTAACCAAACTTGGAAACAACATTTTTTGTTGTTTCAACGCGTGAATTGAATCGAGTCGAGAGCCAAGCTTTAGACTGCTGGACCACGGTGACTGTTAGGTAAGTATATTGAGAGCCTGTTGCACAGTCTACCTAAATATATAAAAGGTAAACCTGACTGACTCATCTATCAACGCAAAGCCAAAACTACTGAACGGATTTTGCAGAAATTTAGTATACAGACAGTTGTCATGATGTAGGAACTTTGAGAATTCGCCCCCTAAGGGGTTGAAAAAAGGGTTAAAATTTTGTATGGACACCGAACTCTACGCGGACGAAGTCGAAAAACTAGTCTTCTAATAAGTACCTATGATAGTTTATTTAGAAGTTTTGTCACTGCTTACTTGATAACGAGCGACAGAGACAAAACATGCAAATTAACTGTCTGACATAAAATTAATAAATATTATTATTTTTAGCTAAAAATAATAATAATAATAAATAATAATAATATTTATTAATTTTATGTTATGGATTTCCGCAAAGTAACGCCTAATTCTATTAACTGTCTGACATTTTATCAATAGACTAGCTTTTGCACGCGACTTCGTCCGCGTGGAATAGTTACTTTGGGATATCGCTAAAATTTACCCGCGACTTCATTTACGTAGAAGGAGGAGCGCTTGCCCGCGACTCACGACTGCCCGCAGCGCGCCGCACATCATTATTGCGCGCTGATTATTTTATTACTGCGATATCTTCTAAAATACTTATTGAAATCAAATGATGTAAATGGCAAATTTCTTCTAAATTAAATGCTTGTAATGAATAACGTATTTACTTGGATAAGGATTAATATCATCTTTATGAAAACGCCCTCACAAATAATGCTTAATTTTAGAACAAATTTGGTTAGCATAAAAAGGTTATTGTGAGTCAACCTTAAAAGATAGACATATACTGTCGCGGACTTTTTTTTTAGAACTTTTAAAGGGGAACAATTCTGTCATACATAATTTTAGCGAAACTTTAACCGTTTCCGCAGCGTACGCAGCGAAAGCTCTCAAAAGGAAAAAAAACACCCCGATTTTGAAACATTATTGAGTGGAGCTCCGCTCGTATTGAGCTTAGCATGATGTTATATAGCCTAAAGCCTTCCTCGATAAATGGACTATCCAACACAAAAAGAATTTTTCAATTCGAATCAGTAGTTCCTGAGATTAACGCGTTCAAACAAACAAACAAACTCTTCAGCTTTATAATATTATTAAGTATAGTATAGATTGTGCAACAGGCCTTAAGTGTATTAAATAAAATAAAGTCTTGTTTGGCTCAAAGTACTCGTATATTTTGCATTAAATGTGCCTGATATAAGCTCATAAAACCGCGCAGCCGTAAAAAAACAAGCAGCGCTTTAATTTACATAAATTAATAACAGCGGGGATTCCCGGGTAGATAACAAAATAAAAGTTCACATTTTAAACATTTTACGCCGACCACAATAATATAACTTCTGCAGTAAATTTAAAAATTTGCAAACATTTAAATGCTTCGCGCTTTAAGTCTCACTCGTTTTTGGCTGAGATAACTTAAGCGGTACTATGATACAAAATATTTAGTTTAAAACAGATATTTATACCGAGCGGTAAGCAAACAATATTTTCATAAAGCAAACAGCAGAACTGGCATCTATCTTACATAATACAACTGTGCTCTGTAACTCTTTTAAATATACCTTCTAATTCTAGAGCATAAAGATTGTTGAAGCAGAATAGGACAGTCACCTAATGCAAGCAGTTTCACCGGTTACAGTCAGTTCACACCGCGACGATACGCGACGTTACTAGGCGCTGCGTTTTTTAAGATAGCTATTCAAAATTAAACTTTATTCACTGCCCAAAAAGAGACATGTTTCATATGAAATGGGTTGCACTGCACAATATGCGCTTTGCAGCGCTTTGCAACCTGACATTCGAACTCTTACAATGAAACTTGTATCTACTTTTGTAATAAAAAAAGTTCAATTTTGAATAGCGATCTTAAAAATATAGCGCTAAGTCGCATTTCATTTCAGTGTGAATTGATTTAGCTTAGAGTTTTTACAAAATTTCGTTTCTAACCATACCGATTCAGTTAATCGGCTACGACTGCTACGAGTGCTTACACTACGGCCGCTGTATCTTGACGGGTCTGAACATAGGCTCTGCGAACTTTAGCGCGTGTACAACTCGTGAAGAAAACTGTTATTGTATTATTTTTATGTACTAATAAAATTTCCCTAATACAGTTGACCAATTAGTACAAATAAAATAAATACGAAAACACTTAAAAACAGTTATTGCGCAACCTTCTGCGCGAAGTTCAGACTCGCCAAGATACATCGGCCGTATTGTAACTGATTTCTGAACCATTCAGAAAACAAGAGCGAGTACTAAAATTTTATTTCCGTAATCTCTTTCATGTGCTTTTAAGTACTGGCAATTCGATTCTGAATTTGAATCTAAATCAAATTCCAAAATCTAATCTAAATCAAAAAAATTAAAGATTCTTTGTTAATTATTCATTTAGAGATACAATTTCAAGCGTAAATTTTACGTAGCAGTGAAAGGCTTTTTATCTAACCCTCAATTTATGTTCTCCATAAAAAGTACGGGTGATTAATGCTCATAAAGCGTCATATTATTATAAAACATATTCATATCACGATTTAACAAAACATGTTATCACAAAAGTTTTCATATTAACCCTGTTTTAGGTGGGAGGATAGACCATGCCCATCATTACAACAATCCTTATCGGGCGCTTGACGAGACTTTGGAGTTGGAAACGGCTTTGCTGGCGGCATTGGAGCGGGTCAACCCGGCGGAGACATTAATAGTCGTCACGGCGGACCACGGACACGTAATGACCTTTGGAGGTCAAGCCACACCCAGGGGTCATCCGATATTAGGTGAGTTATGGAAAGATTTTCTAGCAAATCAACGGAATACAATATACGTTTGGATCGCTTCCAAACTCAGTTGAAGCAATTCAAACGCGTGAAGCCCCGATTTCACAAAACTCCTTTAAGGATTTGATCTGTCTCACCAAAAATGTTGCGAATTCCAATATATTATTATGATAATAATCTATATCTATACTAATTATGAAAATATGCGAAAATGTGTCTGTCTGTCTGGCTGCCTGTTACCTCTTAACGCTTTAAACGCTGAACCGATTTTTATAAAATTTGGTATAGACATACTTTGGATCCCGGGAAATAATGTATTTACGCGCAGAGTCGCGGGCAAAAGCTAGTTGTACATAAGTGAATGAATATTATTATCGATAATTATGGTCTTCATATAAGCTTAATATGTGTAGGTGCTGACACGGTACCATCGGACATTGACGGCCTGAGATACACCACGCTTCTGTACGGCACAGGACCTGGTTACTCCGAACCGAGATCGGTACCTCTGAACAACTCAGCAGCGAGCCCAGTGGATGCTGTCCACTCAGCCGCAGTGCCCCGACAGTGGGCTACACATGGGGGAGAAGACGTGCCTGTGTACGCCCTAGGTATGTCCACGATTAGGGGCCATCCACATATTACGTCACGCAAACGTGAAGTGGATGGACCCTTATTGTACTTTTCAGAGCGGTCACTAAAGGTGAGTATGACCTAGTTAAGGCATTTTGATCTGCATTTACAACTACAGAAAAATTTAGTCTGCAAAAATGCAAATATATACAAAATAAAACATGTCATTATTAATTAAGATTTAAATATACTATCAGGAATGCAAAAAATGCAAATATACAAAATTAAATATTTGGTTTTTATTAATAATAATAATATCTATGGACGCTTTACACCAATCAGTCAATCTGATCCCGTGGTAAGTTCTCGAAGAACTTGTGTTACGGGTACCAAACAACGGAAATATATTTAATACTTTTATACTATACACATATTTAAGATTCTTATTATATTCTACACATATTTAATACACATCCATGACCCAGGAACACAGAAAAACTTTGTTCCTTCGGCGGGATTTGAACCCGGCTTGAGCACCAACACGCTCAACCAACTGAGCCACAGAGGTCGTATTATTGTTATTAAGATTTAAATATACTATCAGGTAATATAATTGATAAGCAGGTTACCTGCAATAGCAAGACATTATCCTATTTTATTTTAAAATTGTGTGTAAAACATAATAATCTTGACTTTCCGAACTTTCATCAGATAACATTTTATGAAACATAAGGATTGAGGGTGTACTGCCCTTTGATGTATGACAGTACCCGCCCACATAAAGCTAGGGGAATTAAATGGTTTAGAAACCGCCATCACAAAAACGGCAGATTTTGATAATCCCATAAATCTACGATTTCTTTTGACGTCAAGTGAAAAGGAGTTATCGTTTAGTTTTAACGCAATTAAAATTATTTTTTCCGATTTAAAAAAACATTAATTGCAAAGTTAAAAAAAGTGCAAAAAATATTATTAAATAACTATTGCCCGCGACTTAAAGTTAATCTCTGGAAACTGTACATTTTCCGCGATAGAAAGTAGTTAATAACCTTCCCCATAGTCTATTCTATATTTATGCCAAATTTTATCAAAATAGGTCCAGTAGTTTCGGAGTCTATTCAATCCAAACAAACAAATAAACTTTTCCTCTTTATAATATTAGTATAGATATAGATAAAATAAAATAGATTTATTTGTCAAATAACTTATTGGTAATATGTCCAATACAATAATATCATATTTGTGTAGAATGATCATTTACATTTCGCATCCAATATCAATAATTTGATTCGTATTGGAAACGTGCATCTATTTTAAATCAACAAAATTCTTATATTTTCTGATAGGCAACATAAAATAAATGGATCGTAAAATGTAGAAAGTCCAGTTGCTAAATTAAAAAGCTACAGGATTAAAAAAGACAAAAAAGACGGTTTTTTTGTTGTGACTGAAAAACGAAAATTGTTCACTTTTGTGATTAGTTTATTTTATCAGGAGTTGATCCTGAATATTTTCATGTCCAATAGCAACGTCATAATTCAATTGTGCTTCAGCACCTCTATAATAGCACTGTCAACAATACACAATATAGAGCTAATGAATCCAAACGTCTATCTATACTTCTATACTAATATATTTTATAATTTTATATTTATACTATTTGTACTATTATAAATATTATAAATGCGAATATGTGTCTGTCTGTATCTCTGTCTATCTGTCTGTCTGTTATCTCTTCACAATTTAACCGCTGAACCGATTTTTATGAAATTTGGGTCCCGGGGAAAGGACACAGGATATTTTTTATCCCAAAAAAGTAGTGTTCCCGCGGGATTACATATTTACGCGGGCGGAGCCGCGGGAAAAAGCTATTTTTTAATAAAATTAAGCAATATTATTTACTGAAAAGTATTTTTCAGGTCCAATGGCAACGATTCTGTTTGCGGGCGTCGTTGAACAGAGCTACATTCCTCACGCGATCGCGTACTCCGCTTGCTTAGCGCATCAGGCGCGCCGCTGCCACGAGACTCCATTCAATTTCACTCCGCCACAGGTAATGCATACCTAATGATGTAATGGGGTCACACTAAAGGAAAAGCTGTTGATTGGCGCATGACATTTTGTGAAGGACGGTCTCTGATACGATCTTCTTGTATACAATATCAATTAAATTCGAATTGTATGCAATTATTTAGTTAAGACTAAATATTTTATAATGTTTACTATCTATCACGGGTTGTGAGCGCAATGGATAATCATAAAAATAATTTAATTATCCAAAATGGCGGTGATGTGGTTCGCTACCCATCACGTCTCGTTTGTCGCGGAGGCGAAAAGTGGCTCATAGAGAGCCGCTTCGCTACGTTGAATGTAAGAGGAGAAATTGATGGTAAGATTGAAAGTGGACGAAGCGAAACAAGTATCTGAGGATCGTAGCAAGCGGAAAGAAGTGATCTTTGCCTACCCCTACGGGAAAGTGGCGATTATATTATGTATGTATGTATCACGGGTTGTTAATATCTATTATAAACTAGGCGCTAATTAGGTAGGTACCATCTATTTATATGTAGAAAGATCGTGGAGTGGGAAAATATATTCTCGGTAAGCATTGCAGTTCTACAAGAGTTATATTTTCTTATTTCAATTATCGCATAAATAACGCTCACCACTGTTCACTATGCAAGCATATAAAGCTGGAACAATAATTGATTCCATTAGTATACAGATTTAATATATCACTTGTTATAAATTTGATTTATTTTTCAGTTCGTTTAACATTTTGTTCGCTAACAAATAAATCATAACTTTTGCATGCTGATGAGTGTTTCGTAAAAATATTCGATTCAGTTTTATAGTGATGAAGTATTTAGAATCAACAATGAAAATTTATTGCACATTCGAGAGTATTTATGATATCAGATAAAATACAATCTGCGTTCATAATGACTAGAAATTAAACAATTAATGGTGTGAATTATATTAAAATGAAAATTGAAGTTCCTGACAAAACCGTTTGATAAATATTAAATAGTAAAGTTAAATACAAGTAAACACGCGATATACTTCAAATTCTGGGAAATAGGAGCGTCTGAGGAAGTATTCTATATTTAAGTACCTAAAGATTCTTCTTACAAGGGGCTCATTGACATCATAAGTAACACGATACGCTATAGGCTTAAATTAAAAATTTCAAGGTGCTACAGTCAATCAGGGTAACTTTGAATCATCATCGACATATTTTTAATCAAACTTTTACTATGTTAAGAATTAGTCAAAAGAGTTTAGTTAATCTGTGCTCTCAGGTTGGTTTTCATGCTATAAAGTTATAAAACGTCTTTAAAAATGACTAATTATATTAAAAACTGGCAATTTTGTCGTGTGTCAAAGTTACCACCTAACTTGGGTAACTTTGACACAAACTAACTTTTAATTAATTTACAGCTTCAAGGTGACAATAATTTATGTTTTTATTAAATATTGATGCAGTGGGGTCATAGACAAGTCAAAAAAACCATAAAGTTATTACATTTAAATATGTTTTTATATACCTTGATAGCAGCAAAGTTAACGAGATTTTTAAACAAAGTTTTGCACTGATTTTTACCCATTATGTTGCGCGCGGTTAAAAACAAAAGTTTTTGGTATTATCTTCTCTTGACAGCTGCTTTTTTTTTAGATTTCGTTTACGAAGTATGTTACGTACACGAATTGTTATTAAATTTTAAGCGCCAATTGTTTCCCACATAAAACAATAGAAAAGAATTTTGTGAACAAACTGTCAAAGTTACCCTCGTGATTCAAAGTTACCCTGAATGACCGTACGAGTATGGGCTTTCCTAAATTTTAAATTCTTGAGATTTTCCTCAATTGTATTCTTTTTAAAGGTAAAACTTCCGAGTTGCGTTCCACCTGAAGTAAGCAGCGTTTCAGCCCCCGACGAACCGAGGAATGACGTCACGAACGGTCGACGAGTGATCGTCGCTTCAAGCGTCATGTCCGACGAAAGAGTACCTCGGTCGAGCGCACATGCACTTGTACCGTTGCTTTCATTTTCACTTGCAATTATTATTATTATTGTAAAACACGTTATCAGCCCATTTCGATAAAATTGTTTGATGTTAATATCATCATAAGAATTTTGTACAGGGAGTATTTGTAGGTAATTTGGCACTAAAATGTAAATAAAGTATTTGATGGAATGTAAATAAAATTTTAAGACCATCTTGTTGTTTTACTTTCACGAGAAAATTTGCAGAACCTTCCTTTGTTTCAAAGGAGACTTAAATATTTGTAATTTCAGAAATAACATTGGTGTCTTATAGCTTTAAAGCTTATTTAATATGTCAATAATTCCTGAATATTGCGTACATCCTACTATTAATATAAATATTAAAGTTTGTGAGTATGGATGGATGGACGTATGGATGGATTAATGTTTGTTACTCCCTCACGCAAAAAGTACTGAACGGATCTAAGGTCTAGATTAATACATTTAAGGTCTTACTCGTACTCTACGTTAAGATAGGTTTAGATTAATACATAGGCTGCTTTTTATCCCGAAAAATTACAATCATCCTGTGGAATACTGTATTTACGCGGGCAGAGCCGCGGGCAGAAGCTATTACTTTATAAAATAAGAATAATGTAAAATCTTAAACGACTTCATAATGAGAAAATGGCAGTGGAATCCCATTTTCCGCTTTTATGAGCGAATGAAACGAATTGTGTCAAAGATTCTTAGCCACGGTGAGATTAACTGGGGTCAAATGTTGTACTTGAAGATGCGGAGCCGGGATTTAAGTTTATTTAACCGGGTCTTTTGTACCCTGACGTTGACAAATAACAACCCTTCTATATTTTACAAGACGCTCCGGAGTTCAAGATGAATTACATTGGATTTATTTAGATGTGATTACGAAACAATTTCGATAAGAGCTGAACTCGATTTTCTGTAATGGATACTACTAGGTTTGTAGTTTACTATTTGGATTTGATTTGCAATGAAACGATACGTGACAATGCGCTGATATTAGTATAGATTTAAAATTGATCTATACTAATATTATAAAGCTGAAGAGTTTGTTTGTTTGTACGTTCTAATCTCAGGAACTACTGGTTCGAATTGAAAAATTATTTTTATGTTGGATAGTCCATTTATCGAGGAAGGCTTTAGGCTATATAGCATCATGCTAAGCTCAATACGAGCGGAGCCCCAATCAAGAATGTTTCAAAATCGGGGTTTTTTTTCCCTTTTGAGAGCTTTCGCTGCGTACGCTGCGGAAACGGTTAAAGTTTCGCTAAAATTATGTATGACAGAATTGTTCCCCATTTAAAAGTTCTAAAAAAAATCCGCGACTGCATATGTCTATCTTTTAAGGTTGGCTCACAATAACCTTTTTATGCTAACCAAATTTGTTCTAAAATTAAGAATTATTTGTGAGGGTGTTTTCATAAATATGATATTAATCCTTATCCGAATAAATACGTTATTCATTACAAGCATTTAATTTAGAAGAAATTTGCCGGTTACATTATTTGATTTCAATGAGTATTTTAGAAGATATCGCAGTAATAAAATAATCAGCACGCAATAATGATGTTAGGCGCGCTATGGGCAGTCGTGAGAGGGAAACGCTTCTCCTTCTACGAGTACGTAAATGAATATAAGTAGCTATTCAAAATTGAACTTTATTGATTTCACGAGAAGATACACATTTTATTGTATGAGTTGGAATGTAAAGTGGTAGCTCGCTGCACATATGCAGTGTATATGCTAACTAGCTGTTGCCCGCGGCTCCGCCCGCGAAAATATAGTATCCCACGGGAACACTGTACTTTTTCGGGATAAAATGTAGCCTATGTTTTAATCCAGAGCCTAAACTATACCATACCAAATTTCATCGAAATCCGTTCAGTAGTTTTTGCGTGAAAGAGTAACAAACATCCATCCCCACAAACTTTTACATTAATATTAGTAGGATGTCAAACTCACTTTTACATTTATAATTATTAGTAATACTAATGACAAGGATGCAGATAGTAGATCTTTTCAACCTAAAAAGAGTAACAATAAACAATAAATAAGCAAAGAGGGGATGGATATCCCCACAAAATTTCACATTAATATTAGTAGGATGTCAAACTCACTTTTACATTTGAAATTATTAGTAGTACTAACGACAAGGATGCAGATTGTAGATCTTTTCAACCTAATGGCTAGCCGCACACGTGCAATATTACTGACAGAATAAATTTGTCAATACTAGTCAACACATACAAAAAAACGGCAATATTATTGTCAATATGAGCATTACTGCCAATAATGTGGTGTGTATGCGGCTAGCAATTAAGATACATTTCTAATTCTAGAACGTAACGTTACCATAAAACGAAGGTGTTAACTCTTGTGGATACGCAATTACAGCTGGATTACCTTTCAAAGAGCCAATGGGAGCACAATGCCACAGACTGTTACAATTAGAAACCATTGACATGGCTCTCCTATGATTGGTAGGACATTTTTACGTAAGGTTAGTTCACAAAAATCTGAAATAATCTAACCAAGAGCATGTCAGGACATGTCTAAGGAGGGTTCCGTAACTATAAACGCGTAATATGCTTTTTTTTAAATTACTCCAAAAGTGATTGTCCGATTTGGTTCGCAATAATTTTCCTAAAGTGTTTTTAGCATGATATATTAGCATGAAAATTTGCAAATTTCTATCTCCTATAGTTTAAAAATGCTAGGGGGGGACCAACTTACAAACTACTTTGGAGGCTGATTACTCGAAAATTGTCAACTTTATAAAAAAGTAACGTATAAAACCTTGCCTTTATTTTAAAAAACCTATTCTGCGATACCCCACACGATGGGGTAGAGTGAAAAAATATTTTTCATCCCCATTTCACATGTATGGAGAGCCACCCCTAAAATATAAAATTATTATTTTTTTATGATCCCGAAACCGTGATCTATACACAATCTATAACTGCACCAAATTTCCTCAATTTACATTCATAATTACAGGAGCTAGAGGCGCGGACAGACAGACAGACAGACTGACGGACAGAGCGAAACTATAAGGGTTCCTTAAGTATTACGGAACCCTAAAAACGGCACGTCGATATAGATAGGTATCTATCTTAAAGTAAGTATTGTAAATTTTTATAAACGATAATTAAAATGTTTGTTTAAATATCCCAAGTATCCCACGGGAACGCTGTAGGTACTTTTTAGGGATAAAAAGTAGCCTATGTGTTAAAGTAGGTTATAAACTACTACAATACCAAAATTTACTCAAATCCGCTCTGTAGATTTTGCGTAAAAGAGTAACAAACATCCATCCATCCTGACAGACTTTAAATTTTATAATAGTATAGTTTTATTTTATAATAGTAGTAGGATACTAGCTACAATTAACATTTCCAAGAACTTTTCCTTTTACAAGACGAGTAAATAGGTCAACATTATTTAAATCTTTCGTTAATTAAGCGTCAATCAAAATTATGTTTATTCTGAAACCTATGAATGATGGGAGCCCTTCTGAGCTCCCGACGAAATGCTTACAAAGGGATAACCAAGTACAATTTTGTTGCCTGCCTTTGCTAAGTAATTTACTTACCCTTGAGATTCTCCTTTCCAAACAAGAACATTTCGTATTCTATTGTTTATCTTGTAAGTTGTATCCAATATAATGGGAAAAATAAAGGTACCTAAATCAATTTTCTGCCGGATTTTTGTGTACCTACCTATGTGGCTTTTCGTTTGCTATTCAATTTCCTGGTGGAGTAACAGGATAAACTACTTATTTACATTTTATCATATAGGATAGCAGAGAAATATTGGGTAACTATCTCAAGATAAATTTCATGTAACATTATTTAGCACGATAGCATTTTATAACAGTTGATTTTTTTTTCAAAGTAGATAGTCAACAATATATGTAATTTAACCATTGATAAATGATTGGTCTAGGCCTCAAAAATATACCGCTAACGTACTTGAAAAATGCGGCGGTAAATAGTAGGCCGAAGTCGGCGTGCCCACTGCCCGAGCCCATCACATAGAAATCTGCGTTTCAGATGTAAGTAATTCACGCACACTAAAAAAATGTCTTATGCACAAAATGATATTATATGAATTCACACTACAATAAAGAGTTGCCGTATTCACGAAGCTATTGTTGTTAGATAGGACCGAGACCAAAAATTTATGTACAAATGTAACATTACCTATGACCTTTGTAATCTACGAATGTTATATAACATTAAACTGCTTTATGGGAGCATCCTTAATCTATTTAACGTTTTACAACATTAATAAATAAAAATGAATTACCGAAATGTACGCGCATAACTTCCAAACGACTGCACCAAATTGGATAAATATTTCTTTTATTTGTTCCTTATTGTCTGAAAAGAAAGTTTGTATGAAAAAAACAACGTTTGCCTTATTAGCTAGTAGAAAAATAAAATATTCAGTCCATTAAAATATTTTCAAATCCAATTATTGTCGATAGGCGAGATACGTTACGTAAGGCTGGCGCGCGGCGAGCGTAGCAGTTATAAATAAGCCGTACGTGAGGTCTTGGCTGAACTTTATTTTATGAGGGTAACACGAGCCTTACAGTTTTATTGCGTGTAATTCCATTGAAAAAGATAGCGTCTAAATAGACTGTGTCCTGGTGAACACAACGGACTATTTTGCGTCGCCTGTTATAGCCTACAATAACATTGATTCATAATATTTTTTGTAACTAAGGCCTTTACTTTTTAATGTCGTATGGTTGCCTAAGTACACGGCATTCTCACGACACATCCAGCCTAGTCCAGAGGAATGACTGGTCAATACGTTTGGGGCCAGCCATTTGCTGAAAAGTGTCATTGGTACTCGCCAAAACCTGGGTATCGAACCTGCACTTTCTCAAGTACGAATCAAACGGTCTATGCACTAGACCACGGTATGTTCTAGTGGATAGACCGTAATTTATAAAAGTGTACATTATACAATTAACTAGTACTCGGATGTGGATATTAGGTGACGTTTGCCCTCGACTCAATAGATTTCGCCAAACTGTCTGTGAAACGGCTATCGGGTGAATACGCTCCCGTGAATCCCTAATACATCCACCCCATTTGGTGAATTGTGCTGCAGTGAATCGGACATAGAACAATGGAGCCAGTAGAGACGAGATTCTTCATTCTAGGATTTTTTTTACCGGAATTGCCGTTTTAACGCAAATTCTCGCAATTATAGTTTTGAATGTAATATAAGATATGTTTTATGCATGGTGTATTTTTATCCGAATTAAATATTAATTAACCCAACATTAGGATAAAATATGATATGATTAACTTTTTGTGACAGCCAGTGGCGCAGGCTGGTTCTCATTCATAAGAAAACCCTATTAGTATAGTAGGGTTAGGTGAGGGTTTTCAAAAGGTAAGTGGAAAGTGAAGGCGATAGGAATAGAGTTATAGGAACCCCACGCCACTGCTGACAACTCACATTACGAATGGACTCGCATTAATTCCTGACTGACTCGCATTTTAAGTTACTAAGATCCAATTTGTTTTTATCTTCATACATTTTCAATTGCTGTGTCTGAATAAATTGATTTGAATTGAAATTGAACTTGATTCGTGCATCATTTTTTTGTTACTACCTACTGTATTTCGTCAACGTTGATCGTAAATATGCCTTTGCAACGACAATATTTCCTGGCTAATTATTATACACTTACTTTTAAAAAGTAAGTATTAAAAAACTTTAAAGTACTTTTAAAAAGTATTTTTAAAGTACTTTTAAAAAGTAAGTATTTGAGAAGCCAATAAAAACAATGCACGGAACGTGCAGTTAAGTTAAATCTTTATCATATTTTTCTTTTTTTTCTCAAAATGTTATGATAAAATGGGTTTCAATTATTCCATGTTAATTAATTTACAAAGTTTAGAAATATATCAAATCAAATTACCCATAAATATCAGAAAAAGTAAGAGAAAGTCGAGAATTTGTTAGGTATCTACTCAGGTGCCCGGATTTTTTGCAAAGGTGAGTATTATGTGAAATCCATGCAGACTAAATCATAGACAAAAAGCTAGTTGATATTAATATAGAAAAACAGTTGTTGTACCTTATAATTAAATAACATCAGAATTAACGAAACGGGTAAACATTTTTGTCCACAGTTACTGAATTTCCATAAAAGCCTTAGAAATATTGACTTTTCAGCTCCAGTGAGCAAAAAGTTACTCATCATCCTCCCTAAGCATTTAACTTTTAAAACTTGAACAAAAGTTTGATTTCGCTCTAACAAGAGTAGAAATTAAAATATTTTGAGCATTATTTTCCTATTCACAAAAATTTTATGGAGTTTTTAAGCTTTTTATACACTTTTTATTAATGTATAATCTATACAAATAAATAAAATCGGAGTGTCTGTTTGTAATTTGAAATTATCAGCTTATCACTAATTGAAAAATATTAAAGTATATACGGTAGGTACTTACTACTTACAATAAAAATATATTTTTTAATATTTTGTCAGGCTGTCTGTTTGTTCCGGCTAATCTCTGAAACGGCTGAATATGAAAAATATTCACGGGACTTTCACTGGCAGATAGCTGATGTTATAAGTAGTAACTTAAGGCCACTTTTATCTTAGGGTTCCGTATCAGTTATTTCCGAAATAACATTTCACCCCCAAAATCTTTCTTGAGGGACCTATAATGGCTTTATGAACAGGAAAAACCGCAGGTCATAAATAGCAAAAGGAAAAGAGAAATGCAAATCCCTTGAATATAAAGCTAAGCTTGTGGACCAAAGTTTTGAGTTACGAAACCGGGTAGCCTCACACTGATCGTTAACATCTGTGGTTATTTATAAGAGGATCATTGAAGTGGCCATTTGGCTCCGGAATACGCTTATGCGAATTAATTTAATAATCCGTTTGAGGATCCTAAACAATAAACAATGTGTTAGAAACACATTGTTTATTGTTTAGGATTGGCATGTATGCCAGTATTTTTGTTTCACATTCAGCGCGTTTGAAGCTTACGTAAACCACTTGAACAATAATTTCTTTGGCTAGTCGCACACGTGCAATATTATTGACAGAATAAATTTGTCAATACTAGTCAACACAATATACAAAAAAACGACAATATGGCCCGCACACAAGAAATATTATTGCCAATAATATTGCACGTGTGCGGCTAGCCTTTAAGTTCTTGAGCGCACAATATTATCACTTATTTCTATGCATTAGGCTACATACCCATGAGCATTTTTTTTGTGGCCGCGACAGAAAAAAAACTGCACTCTACGCTAATAAAATAGAGCACAAAATCGTGTAGAGTTGTCAATTCTGATACATGGCACTAGACACTTCGATATTCAGATTTATTGTATTAGCGCAGACTTCTATATAGAGTGCAATTTTTTCTGTGAGACCACAGAATAAATCGAGACTACAAAAAAAAAAACTCTCGTGGGTGCGAGCTCTCATGATATTGTAGCCTTGCACGACGTCGCACTTGACATATTTGATTCCGTAAAATATATCGGGTATACCGTATAAGGTTTTATGTTTGTTGTATGATAAGGGTCACTAGTTTGTGACAGTAACTGAGTGCGGTCTGAATACTTGATTGAACCTTCTCGAACTAGCCAGGACTCGGGAGTAAGTTTCCGATGTATATAAACACTTTAATCTGATTTATTGAATTCTTGAAATAAACACCATTTATTAGGTGTATTTAACAAAGTGTGAAAGTTTGATTGGAAAGTCACTTTGATATTTTAAGAAAAAACTGCAGTAGACCCATGACAGACTTACAATATGGCCTCACAGAAAACTGATTCAAAATAACCATGTGTTGAGTTTTTCCGAGTGCATGGGAGATTTTACTAAGGGCCTGGTTTACAGTTTACAATCTTCTGATAAGTGTCATACACACATTTATTATAGCTAATTTACATATTTTGTTGACTAGGCTATCCGACTCTATAGTCTATGTTTTGCCCACTACAACAAGTACAACCATAGATATATAATATTAAAAAGAAGTAGATATGTTACAAACGCGTAAAAATGAAGACTCGAATTGGCCCGAGTCGGGCCAATTTTGGTCAGTGTGCTCCGCGAGTAATAGCGTGTTTTGTGTTACTATGCGACGTTGACTCATTGACACGCGTCCTATGTCAATGTGTGTCGTGGCACAGAAATATTGTCAGTTTTGTAAGGATATAACGTATCTATGTAATAATTAATCAAAGAGTACAACCAATTGACTCCAAAGATTTATTGAAACTTCAAAACTAACACAATTTGACACACTATTATTATATTATTAGAAAATATTAACTTTTAATATGGAATACAGAGCTAGAAAACTCTTCGCGCTAAAACAGTGCAATGGCAAAGAACATAATATTATATTATAATATTACTCGTACTAACGTAAAGAATCGTCATTCCACCGATTTACACGAATGACAGCTCACGGCTGTGTGGGTGGCTGGGCTATTGCAAAGGCTTGAGTTTTTTCCAGCCAGGACTTTCGTTCACGGGGCTGGCCGCTGGTCGTTTCGTGCTTTGACATAATTGACAATAAACTCAAACTCAAAATGTTTTATTTCCATATAGGTTATAAATAACACGTCTTATAGAATTGTCCTACATGATGCCTACCACCGGTTCGGAAACTAGTCCGGCGAGAAGAACCGGCGTAAGAAACTCGCACGGGGCCATCTTTTACCAAAAAGATGGAAAATTTATAAGAGAAAGATTAGCTATAGTCTAATCTAATGAATCTTTTATTTCTTCAGTTTACAATCGTATCGACTTTCCTCGCCAAGTGCTCTCGAAAGAATGCCACCTTGGCGTCTGCTCTCGCCAAGGTAGGCATCCCTTTCGCGGGAAAAATCCAGCTCGGCGATTGGCCCCACAACATCAGGTGATCCTTATGTCGTGATCCAACCGCCGAACAGCCCGCCATTTTTGCGCCAATCAGGCATTACAACACAGTGTTGCTATTTAACAATTATATTGAACAGAAATATTTCAGCCTTAAAAATAGAATATCAAACAAATGTTAATTAAATACAAAAATCATAACATGATTACATTTATAACTAAATATTTTAGCAGAATTATAAATGAACCTAACAAATTGTTCTTTTAAAATAAAAAAGGTATATAACAATGTTATGCCTAAAACTACATAACAAGAATACAATAATATATGTAATTTAGAAGTAGCCTTGCAGGGGGCCACCTTATTCCCAAGGTGTGCTATCATTCATAAAATCATTAACTTTATAATAGGCTTTAGCACATAAACGTTCTTTAACTACTTTTTTAAATTTATTGATTGAAAAAATTTGAACGCGTTCTGGGATCTTATTGTATAGGCGTATACATTGGCCTTTAAACGAGTTCTTTACTTTACTAAGTCTAGTCACTAGTACATCAAGCTTATGCTTATTTCGAGTATTTCTATTGTGGTTTTCACTTTTCTTTTTGAATTGGCTTAATTTTTTTTAACATATAATACATTTGCTAGAACATACTGACAAGCTACAGTTAATATTCCAGTTTCTTTAAACTTCTCTCTTAATGAAGTGTTGGGGGCCAGCTTGTAGATTGCCCGAACAGCTCGCTTCTGCAGCACAAATATAGTATTTATATCTGCAGCATTTCCCCACAGTAGAATGCCATAGGACATGTGGAAGTAACTAAAGTATACAAGCCTTGGTGTGTTTTCATTTGTAAATTGTCTTATCTTAGTTACTGCAAATGCTGCTGAACTGAGTCTGTCGGCCAACCCAGCAATATGAGGGCCCCACTGAAGTTTTGCGTCTAATGTTATACCTAAAAAGATAGCTGTATCTACAAATTCCATACATTTGCCATTCAATAGTACATTGGTTTCAGTTTGCCTTACATTCAGCAACGTGAACTTTATACATTTAGTTTTTTTGCTATTTAAAAAAAGATTATTAACACTAAACCAGTGTACTATTTTTGAGAGAGCATTATTTACTTCGTCATAGCCTGCGTTTTGGCGATCAATATAAAAAGTAAGTGACGTGTCATCGGCAAATAAGACTATCCCGTTTTTTCCATTAATAAGGTATGGTAGGTCATTTATATAGACCAGAAAAAGGAAGGGTCCTAAAATGGATCCATGTGGGACCCCCATCTCAATTTTGGTACCTGTAGATCTTTCTCCACTTATCTCAAACCTCTGAGTCCTATTTGATAAATAAGATTTTAATAGGACGAGTGCTGGTCCCCTTACTCCGTAGTGGCATAGTTTCCTGATCAACGTTCTGTGCTGCACGCAATCAAATGCCTTAGAGAAATCGCAAAAGACTCCTAGAGCATCTTGCGACCCCTCCCAAGCATCAAAAATATAAGTAATTAGATCAACGCCTGCATCTGTTGTAGAGCGACCCTTCGTAAAACCAAACTGTTTATCATGTAAAATGTTATTTATATTAAAGTGTGCTAGTAACTGAATAAGTATTATTTTTACATATATTTTACTTATTGTTGGTAAAATAGTTTTAGGTCGGAAGTTAGATGGATCCGACCTACTACCAGACTTAAACAGTGGTAAAACTTTACTATGTTTCATTAGATCAGGAAATACGCCACTTTTTATACAATCATTAAAAATAGTTGTTAAGTAAGGTGCGATAATATCGATTATAGATTTCATAACTTTCATAGAAAGGCCCCATAAATCTGCTATTTAATAAATTATAATTGTTAATAATGTCTTGGGGTCCTATTTCTTTAAATCTAAATTCGATTTCACACTCTCTTACATTTTCTTTAAGAAGTGATTCAGCATCAGCAGGAGAGGAATTAAAATTTTTGGTGGTTGAAACTGGAATGTCAGCAAAGAATTTCTCAAAAGCAGTTGCAACTTCACTGTCGGATTTAATTAATTTATTATCTATATTCAATTTGAAATCTGTGTTGCGACTGGTGACTCTTCCAGTTTCATTTGCAATGCCAAATGCCAAGTTGTTTTAATCTAATTTTTCGAATTCATTATTTTATTTCTAATGTGAAGAGATTTTGCTGCAGAGCAAACTTGCTTAAATAGTTTGGAATATAATCTTACATAATTTTTAAATTCTTCACTTTGATTCACTGTTCTTTCATTATAAAGTTCATACTATTTTAATCTACTTTTTAAAATACCTGCTGTTGCCCATTCACTAAATTTACTTTTATTGTTTGTTCTTACTGTCTTAGAGGTGAAAATAGTGTCAAATTTATGTTTAATTAATTTAAACAGATATATAAAGTCATAGTAAAGTCATAATATAATATTATTGATATATTTGTCTGACGCGACGTTTAAAATTGTTTTGGTGTCAACCTTTTGCCTTTCTGTCATTTGTAGAGTGTCACCCCTGTGGCAACAGGTCGCGTTAATTTTGCAGTAAATATGTCAAAATTAACCAATGACGACGCTACAGTTTTCATATTATCCGATTAAAGTAAGAAATTTTGACACGTGTATTAATGATTCACTGCAAACTTAAGGCTATATACTTTAGTTAGATTGTGAAACTCTTCTAATTTTGCACTGTAATCTCGGGATATAATATAATATTTTTATAAGCTACCTACTAGCTGACCCTGACAGACTCTGTCTTAATTATGAACTGGAACGAATAAATGACTACATTACTCCTACACCTACTGCTACTCCTACAAATACTCCTACACCTACTCCTACACTTACGCCTACATCTACTCCTACACTTACGCCTACATCTACACCTACTCATACATAATATACTCCTTCACCTACTCCTACTTCTACAACCTACACCTTTTCCAATATAAAAAAGGTACAAAAACCTCTGGCTCATACACAACAACTTTGCTAAAGATTATCACATGATCAAATGCATAGTTTACGATTCTATAAAGGACATATGGACATACAGACATTCATTTATATAGTACTAGTTGATGCCCGCAACTTCGTTTGCATAGAACTAACGGAAACGGAACCCTAAAATAAAAGTAACATCAGCTATCAGCCAGTGAAAGTCCCGTGAAAATCGGTCCAGCCGTTTCGGAGATTAGTCGGAACAAACAGACAGACCGACAGACAGACGGACAGACAAAAATTTTAATAATTTGTATTTTATTGTAAGTACCAAATATACTTTCATATGCATTACGTAAAAAGCTGTTAATTTGAAATTACAAACAGACATTTCTATTTTATTTATCTGTATAGATATAGATATGACATCCGGTCAGCTGTCATAAAAATATTAGCCTTATCACGGGTGAGATGTATAGCTCAGGAGCAATTCCCATTTTGTTTAAAACGCAAGAACACGTAACACAAATTGTAATTAGCTACAATTATAACGCTCTAACGCTGACTCCGTCCTGAGCTCGCTCTATTGAACAGCCACATAAGCGTTTTCAAAGGTTTTCGTATACACAAAAACCTTTCTCATTAAACGTGTTAATTAATTTAATTATATTGTGACGATGTTTACGCAGTGTGTGCCGTCTCGAAGCTTAAATATTTAACAGCAGATTTAATTTTATCGACAAAACACCTTTTGATGGTCGCAACTTGCCCTGGGCTACAAGCAATTGAATATTTGATGTATTTTAATCTAGCCCTTTTAGTATTTCTGAAGATACTTCCTACAACTTGACGTGAAACACAGCACCAAAAGTTTATTACTTCTACTGATAATCGGCTGTAATTTTTGTATGTAAAATATTATTTTGTATTAAAAAATATATTATATAAAATAAGAAAAAAATATTTCTTTTTTATGGTTTCGTAGTTTACGTCTCAAAACCCTTATGGTTCCGTCATGTTCGTCCGTCCATCCATCTTCGGCTTACAGTCCAAACGGTCAGTGCTAGAACAAGTGCGAGTCAGACTAGCTCACATAGGGTTCCGTACATACGGCAAAAAAATCACGTTTGTTGTATGGAAGCCCTCGTTAAATATTTCCTTTAGAAATAGAAATATGTACATAATTTGTGACAATTTAAACTGTCTAGCTATCGCAGTTCTTGTGATACAGCCTGGTGACAGACAGACAGACGGACAGACAGGAAAGTCTTAGTAATAGGGTCCCGTTTTACCCTTTGGGTATGGAACCCTAAAAATGAAACTTTTCATGGATATAGGTATGTATTTACCACATCGACAAAATACTAAAAAGGGTACCCCAAAAAATGATTTACGAAAACGAACGACGTTTTTAGGGTTCCGTAATCTTTTTTCGCGTATACCCCATAGTGTAGGACAACATTAGATAGGTATTTAAAAAACATTGATGGGGTTGCAAATACGGTTTTAGGCATAAGTATCCATTTGCGAGATATTCAAAGTCTATTTTTTTTGTTTAAATAGTGCGTCGCCCCCTCTAAAAGCTAAACGGCTGACTAAAACAGAAAAAAATCATGATAGTAGTCCATGTGATGAACTTTGAACAAAACTATAACGGCTTATATAACTTTGTTAGTTTAGGATTTATCTATAAATGTGCCTAACTTGTAAAATGCGTTTACTTGGAAAACTTCGTAGAAAAAAAATGAAATAATAAGTAAAAATTGAAAAATATAGTTATTATCTACATCAATCATACACTGCACATGCGCTGTGCAGCACGGTGTAACCTGAGGGGCAATTCTGCTAAATAAAACCGACATTAATACAATTACAATCAAGTCCTGATACGCTAAAACTCTCAAAAAATGTTTTATGTACGTAAAGCCAACGTGAAACGCGCTCTGATTGGTCAAAACGTCATAAACTCCGTTCATTGTAACATCAGTAACATGCCGCTACACTTTCAATCCAAACAAAGTAAAATGAAGTCTTCTTTAAATTCGAGAATTGAGGTTCTGATATTCGAACTCTTACAATGAAACGCATCGACATTATTAAGTAGTTATGGACATGCCTTGCGCATACAAACAGCTCTTGTGAAATAAGTCGAGACATAACACACGCATGCAACTACAGTCCTTCTAATAATGTGTATATGTCACCGTAAAATTGTAAAAACCGATAGATTGTAATATTACTAGAGATATTATAATATGTTGACAAATCGTCAAATAAAAATTTCTCCATACAATTGTACGCATTCTTTTTCATTATAATTATTATAAAGAAAACAAATATGGCGGTGTTGCCGTTTAACCAATCGGCACGGTAAATATTACAATATAACGCAAAATAACGTGTAAATTGTAAGAAGAAATTTTTATTTGACAATCTGTCGACATATTACAATATCTCCAGTAGTATTACAATTTATCGGTTTTTACAATTTTACGGTGACTTCAACACGGTCAAGTCAAGGGCAGATATAGCAAGACGTACTCGCACTGTAGTGCGAACGCGATAGCAAATGTCAGTGACTCGCGCGCTTGTTGCACGGCATCCCCCGAATGTGTCCGAACTCTTCCGATCTGTTCATACGGCAGTGGCCGTCAATAACCAATTCGGTCAAATTTACTTTCCCAATAACCAAATTAAAAAACCTTTTTATTTTATTTTATTAGATTTTAATATAAAATACGATTACTTACGCATGAAAGATAATGCCTGATGCTTTACTAAATACTAGTGTTCTTTGTATTGTTGACATACTTTAACAATGCACAAGACGGCATCTTTATGATAATTACTGAGCTTTAATAGACACGCCGCAACGTGTTACTCATTAGGCGGCGCAAAGCCGACTGAGCATGGTCACTCGCCGGGGCTCTCCTTGGGCGGATTAAAGCACTTGTTCGGTACGGCCCATCCATAACTACTTATATTGATCGAAGATGAAACGTATAACTTCTTGTATGGTGAATAAAGTTCAATTTTAAATAGCTATCTTAAAAATGCATCATCCATTCCAGTATCGTTTCGTTTCAGTGTGAATTGAGCCTAAATAAAAAAACACACAAAACCTGATTGGATGAAAATTCCTTGGTTTCCCGAGTGAATGGAATCCATGATTACTCGTCGTCCATCAATCAGTTGATTAGTTCACCTGCATATTTAATCACATAATAGGGGATATTCTCTATTGATCTAATGAATAGTGCGGGATTAATTACTACTTGGTAAATGTAAAAAAATATATTTTTTTATATGTAGTTTACTAATTAGGCCTTCGACTCTTTATATTTTGAAGCAATATGGAAGTCACTAACACAGCAAGGCGTTGACCCAACATACATACATATAATTAAGAGCATCTACTCCAAGTGTTACTCCAAAGTACGGTTAGAACGAGAGGGTACAGAGTCCCAGATAAAAAAAAGGGGTGAGACAGGGAGACCCGCTCTCGCCAAAAATTTTTTCAGCAGTGCTTGAATCAGTTTTCAGATCTATGGACTGGGAATCCAAAGGAGTGAATATAGACGGAGAGTTGCTAAACCACCTGCGCTTCGCGGACGACATCGTATTATTTGCTGAAAGTGCAACTGAACTTGAGAACATGACCAGGGAGTTGGCATCAGAAAGCTTTAAAGTGGGGTTGTCACTCAACACATCGAAAACTAAGATACTAACAAACAGAGACCTACAAGACATCGTGGTAGAGAACCAAAGAATTGATTATGTAACAGAATATACTTATCTAGGACAAATGATATCGTTTGAAAATAGCTCTGAAAAAGAAATTCAAAGAAGAATAACTATGGCATGACAAAAATACTGGGGCTTAAGAGAAATAATGAAAAATAATGCGGTAAATATAAATATAAAAAAACGAATCTATGAGTCAACAATACTACCATGTCTAACTTACGGCTATCAAACGTGGTCAATAAGAAAAGAGGACGAAGAAAGAATGGCTATTTGTCAGCGTAAGATGGAAAGGAGCATGCTTGGAGTTAAATTATCTAACAAAATCCGCAACATTGACCTGAGAAACAAAACAAAATTAATAGACGTAAGGAAAAGAATAAGAACACTAAAGTGGCAATGGGCAGGGCATATTAATTGTAGGATGAATAATAGCTGGACAAAACGTTTAACAGAGTGGATACCAAGGGACAGGAAAAGAAAAAATGGGAGACCTTGTAAAAGATGGAGAGATATCTTCAACCAGAGGTGTGGCAACAGCTGGATGCAATTAGCTAGAAATAGAATTGTCTGGAAGGATTTAGGAGAGGCCTTCGCCGTAGAGGCGACTACTACTAGCATATAGACTCTACATTTTTAGAATACATACGAAAAAAAAAATCATATGAATAAAATCTTGTTTAGAAAATAAAGTCTTAGTTGTTAAAATAATATGTGTATGTTTAGTAAAATAGTTTAAGTAGTAAGTAAATAAAGGCTATTTTTATTATTTATTTATTTTATTTTACTAATTAAATACATTTAAAAAGTACAAAAAAAAATTTTTTTTTTTTTTTGGGAAATTGGTAAACAAAACCTACATCATTAGTTTACTCACATCATATACAAAAACATTCATTAAGGTAAGTATGAACTTAAACGCACAATTATGGGAGATATTTACAAATATGTTCCTGCGGCCATATACTTCATATACTACTCGTATAACCTACAAGTGACGTCATTTGTAGGTCGACTTTAGTATGGATCGTTTTTAGGAGGCTCGCGAAATTTTTTATACAAATCGCCGTACCTTTGAAAATATTGACTTTTGATATATGGTTTCTTCTGAGAAGTTACTCATATTTAAGAGTACTATTCAATATTCATTTATGCAATAAAAAAAAAATTGGTCCGATTGCCTATTACAATGTAGGTACTAAAAGTGAATATTACTCCCAATAAAAATCTAATTATGAATTAAAAATGTTTGGTGAACGCATTTTAAAAATAGAAATCACTAAAAAATATTATGCTGAAATAACAATATAGTTCCATTGTTTACCATAATATTATTTTCTCATAATAAAAAAAAAATGTATTTCTTTCCCTCTGCCAACTATGTATATATTTTTTTTTTACCTAGCTGTAATAATTATTCTACGTAATATATCTAACTAGCTTTTGACCGCGACTTCGTCTGCGTGGAGTTCGGCCTCCATACAAAATTTCAACTCCTTTTTCACCCCATAGGGGGTGAATTTTTAAAAATCCGTTCTTAGCGGATGCCTACGTCATTACAACTATCTGTATTATAATATCAGCAAAATCCGTTTAGAAGTTTCGGCTGTGCGTTGATAGATACTCATCTATCAACGCCATCTATGACGTCAGTCAGGTTTGCATATTTGTTAATTGGTAATAATTTATTTTTTATGTAAAAGTTTTATATGACGGATTAAAACAAATTGATCATGAATAAACTATAACTTAAATATACTGAATAAACTTTAATGCACAACAATTAGATCTGGCCGCTAAAATGGTTAATGATGATTATGTAAACCTGTAAAACTAGCCAGTCAATATACTTATCAATAGAAACATAAAAAAGGGATATAGCCTAGTGTTTCACATTAATCTAAAAGAAAAAGTTATTTAGGTTGACGCGATTAAAAATTATAAGCAAATAAAAAATGTTGCCTCTCTTTGTCGATAAACGATTTGTGACGTCATACACAAAATATGTATGCCGGTAGCATGTTGTGAACTTGTGACGCCACATAAAGATGTAGGTATGTCTTTCATATAATAAAAAAAAATCATTTGTATCTTTGTTATTTTTTAAGATTTACAAAAAAATATTATCATGTCGTCTAACACTGAATAGACATGGATATTTTTGTAGTCAACATGCCTAAGCCTATTCTAAGCATCAATATATCACATCCGATAATAGTTAGTAATCTGTACAAAGTTAGTACCCTATCTCCAAAGTTAAACATTAATCAATCTTCTAGATCTAAGCTGAGTAAAGGAAAACTCAAAATGAAGATTACCGACATTGAGTATCAACATTATTAGCTTTCCTAATCTTTTTTTCGGAAGGCAGTAGCTATTTTATTATTGGAAAATTTTACTAAAGTCCTAATGACTAGGACAATATTATGAGATCGTCTCCATCTTTGATGGTGTGACGTGACAATAAAATGGGACTACCGAATTCAGTTCCACAGTAACTTCTAACTTCTCTTAGATGATTATCTAAGAGAAGTTCTACTCAATATATATTCCTAATACTTACTATAATTTCAACTTCTCTTACATATCCATCTAAGAGAAATTTTTAGTATAATAAGTAATTACCTACCTACTAAGTAGTCACTTAGTATTTATAATATGTATATTCCTTATACCTAATAAAGTAATTATTAGTCGGGTAAAAATGAACATAAAATAACGTTTGGTATTTATCTTAAAAGCAGAATAAATCCTTTTATATTGTTTATTTTACTCACTTATCCTATACTATAATAATATAATAAAGAGGAAAAGTGTGTTTGTTTGCATTAAATTAGGCTCCGAAACTACTTAACCGATTTTGATGAAATTTGGCACAAATACATACTCTACGTCAAGTACTACAGAGTAGACAACGGGGAAGGACATTGGCTACTTTTTATTGCGGAAAAATGTACAGTTTCTGCAAATTAACTTTTGCACGCACGAAGTCGTGGGAAACGTATAGTAAATTATAATGTTGATTATGTCATTAGTTTCTGAAACAAAAAAAAGGTTTTGCCACAAAGAGAATAATTGTTATTTTCACCTTTTCGTAAAGCTTTGAATTTAATGCTAATAAAAAGAATGTTACATGTTTGAGTTCATTAATTGTTTGATTAAAAAATTCAAACAAAGCATTCTGGGTGAATTATTTTAATTCAATTTTGCTTTGCGTGGATTTTTTGTTTCATCTTCTTTGGCAGGCCGGACGTTTTTAGGGTTCCGTACCTCATAAGAAAATAACCTTTTTTTTTTTTTTTTTTTTGTTTCCGGAGGGGAAAATGCATTACGCATACCACCCAGGCGCAGGGGGCACCCGAGTGGTGATGTGGGACTCCCGTATAGGCTAATGAGACCCACGGTATACCCACTAAAAACCACCCCCCACCTTCCTCCACGCCGCCCTGTGACGGGGCCACGGGAACGATAAACACATCCGCGACCCCGCCGACGGCAGCCAACAAGCGGCTCCATCCTAGGCCCGAAGGCCCCAGGCGCACCAGATGGTAGGGTGCGCCTCCCTCCTCGGCCTCCACCAGTACTGTAGCAGACTCCCCCCGAGTCTGCTACTTGGAGGCCACGGATACCAGCCACCATAACCGGTACCCGGTGGCAGATCTGAGCTATGGTTCTGCCACCGACCACACCTCGGCCGCAGAGGATAGGGCAAGCGGCGCACCGTAATACCAACTTGCCTCTTCCTCTGCGGCCCCACCAATGCCGTTAACCGTACGGAACGGCCCCGTCAGCTCGCAGGGGGGTAGGGAAAGTGGCACAACACCACCACGCCTCCCCCTGCGATCCCTCCACGGCCGCAGAAGATAGGGAGTACGGCGCACCGTAATACCGGCACTCCTCTTCTTCTGCGGTCCCACCTCCTAGCGCGTCCGCAGCGGACTCCTCCAGCCCGCTGGGAGCGCCCTCCTCGGGCCAGTCGGTGGCAAACAAGCCGGCCCTGGTTGCCTCTTCGCTTCACCGTGGGTGTCCAAACCACGGTTACTAAGCCCCACCGCCACGTCAAGGCGTGCAACCATCGGGGGGATAAGAAAATAACCTAACCTAAACTAAATTAACCAAGAGTATGCCAGGACATGTCTTAGGAGGGTTCCGTAACTTTAAACATGTAATAGGTTTTCTTCAAATTACTTCAAAAGTTACTATCCGATTTCGTTCGAAATAATTTTCCTAAAGAGTATTTAGCATGGTCTATAAGCATAGAAAATCGCAAAATTATAAGTCTCATATTTTAGAAATGCCAGCTACAAGATCAACTTACAAACCACTTTGGAGGCCTATCACTCGAAAATGGTTGACTTTGTAAAAAAAGTCATGTAAGAAACCTTGCATTTACCTAAAATACCTATTCAATGATACCCCACACGATGGTAGAATGAAAAAATATTTTTCCACACTTCACAAATTGTATGGAACACACACCCCTAAAATGTAAAATTATTATTATTTTATAATGCCAAAACCGAGATCTATATATAGTCTTTAACTATACCCAATTTCATCCATTTATATTCATAATTACAGAAGCTAGAGGCGCGGACAGACAGAGCTAAACGAAAGCGATAAGGGTTCCTTGGGTATTACGGAACCCTAAAAAGGAACTTTTATATAATATAATAAATTTACTGTCCTTCCGTATGTCTGTCTGTTAAGACCATTTATTTCGGGAATGCGTAGAGGTATCGAGTTGAAATTAAAACCAGCCAAGTGACTGTTGACCTAGAAGTATGAACTTTTGAATTTATTTGATACAAAAACAAGAAAAAATCTGAAAACTGCCCATTTTTAATTTAAACATAAAAAGGGGGCTTAAAATCTAAAAGTAGGTCAAATTTCTAATTAAATCTACTAGGTCAAATGGGGTGTCATGTGCATGGCTTGGTCGCATTTCAAAACATATTTTATTTATTTTTATGTACTTAGTATAATTTCTTTTTTATAATAAATTCCCCATACAAACTTTCAGTGTACGGACCCTCGGTGGGCGAGTTCGACTCGTTCTTGTCCGGTTATTTAATTTTTATTTTAGGTATTTTTAAACAAAATAAAATACTTTTTACTTCTATACCTTAATGCATCTTGTGTCCGCTTTCTTATTTTATATGACTTCATAAAGTTTATCTTTAGGTACTTTGTAGAAAGCGAGCTTCTTCAAGTCCTCATCTAGTCAAGTTTTGTTAATTAACTCACTGGTTATTGAATAACCTCTATGTCTTAGTTTCGAGGTATAAAAGTTACTTATATTTTGTGTTTTCTTGTAACGGCTCAATTGAAGCTATTTATATAACCGACATCGTAACACAGTTTCAAAGTATAAAGGTACCAATTCTTTGTTCTTAATTTGAATCCAACAGCGAGTTCGTTGTATTTTAAATGAATTTATTTTATTACTGGAAGTTTCTTTTGAATGAATTGAAACCACGTTTAAGTATCGAATTAATTAGAGAATGAAGAATCGAGGTGTTGTTACTAACAAAAGATAGCTGATAAGTAGTACTGTTTTCTGTTCTCCATCTCCGGCTTGCCTTCACCGGCCGGCCGGAGTGAACACTGACGGAAAACAGCCCCTACCTCTGACTTGCCTTAACCGACCGGTTAGTGGAGTCGCGAGAGCTTCGGCTCGGAGGGAGGATGAGGAGCGTAAGTGGCGAGTGGGATGATGATGGGACCCTCTGAGGGTGCAAATGATCGGTGTTTAAAGTCCAGCGACACCTCTCCTGCCTCAAGCCACTCTGTAAATATTGCCGCCTTAGTGCACCGTACGTGTGACCATCTTAACGCGCCCATTTCAATGAATTGGCGAGTCACCTTCTGCCAACTTTATGATACATGTTACCACATCGTATGGGCAGATGCCATAGTCCTTCCATAGTTCCCGGTAACCAGTCCATAGGATCTCACCACCATAGCCCGGTATCATTTCTATTATCCATTTCCTGCAATAGTCCTACACTATCCGGTGACTCTCCTTGGGCGCATTCTCATAGAGCGTAGAGGGAGAGTCGCCGGCTAGTGTCACATTACATTTAGATTTTATATAGAAATTGTGTAAAGGGCTTCTGCGTGTTGGCTTCGGCCCCACGCATGCCCTCCAAAGGTCCGGGATTTAATTGCCCGTGAGCAAGGAATGCATTGCACAAACATAATAATAATAATAACATTTATTCGACAAAATAAGACATTACATACAAAATAGATTAGCGCTATGTTATCACAAAAACATAAGATATAGGTACACTTGAGTACATAAATCAATAAAAAAACACAAAATTAACAAGATATTGAACAATAGACAAAGACAAAAAAAATTAAACACAAAAAACAACAACATTACATTCATTAAAAATAACAATCTAATTAATTAAGGAACATTCAATAACACTTTGGCTTTGCCTATTTTACTTGTTTTATAGCTACTCGTATTAAATTGTAAGTTGACTCTATGCTTTCTGGTTTCTTTTGGTTGTTTTATTACAAAAAAAGCGAAATGGAATATCGTATCGCAAAATGTTAATGGAATAAATTATATACTTTTATAGGCTTATGCGCGAAAAATATCATTAACTTCATAATTCCAGAGCACACCGCACTTAACCTGACAATTTATGGCTGATTGCGGAATTGTACGTGACGTAGAAACGCCTAAGGCTCGGCGCAAACGGGCTACCGACGCGCGACGACCGCATTCGGTCACTATTGCTACACAATTTTCATACATTTTGAGATGCCACTTCCGACTTTAATACGCTACCCGCGAGAGGCTGGCACGGTTTCCGTACCCAAAGGGTAAAAACGGGACCTGTTACTGGGACTTTGCTGCTATCCTTCTGTCTGTCCATCTGTCTGTCACCACTCACCGAGCGTATCTTCTTAACAGTGATTGGTAAACAGTTGAATTTTCACAGTTATACATACTTTACAACAGAAATATACAGAAACAAAAACAACGGACTTTGATGTCGTGGCGGTCTCTTTTGGACCCTGCTAAATTGAGCACTAAGGGACTGCCCCAATTTCCCCCGAAATTTTCGACCAAACATCCACCCCATAATTTTCATTTTCATTTTCACCATATGTAATATTGTAAATGCTGTGCTACCAAAGCCTTTCGAAGAGATGGTTCACATGATTATTTTTACTGATATCTTATACTAGCTTTTCCCCGCGACTTCGTCCGCGTGGAATAGTTACTTTGAGATATCGCTAAAATTTACCCGCGACTTCATTTACGTAGAAGAAGCGCTTCCACCTCACGACTGCTGGCCCGCGCCGCGCGCCGTACTATAGCGCGCATGATTATTTTATTACTGCGATATCTTCTAAAATACTCATTGAAATCAAATGATGTAAACGGCAAATTTCTTCTAGATCAAATGCTTGTAATGAATAACGTATTTACTTGGATAAGGATTAATATAATCTTTATGAAAACACCTTCACAAATAATGCTTACTTTTAGAACAAATTTGGTAAGTATAAAAAGGTTATAGTGAGCCAACCTTAAAAGATAGACATATACTGTCGCGGACTTTTTTTTAGAACTTTTAAAGGGGAACAATTCTGCCATACATCATTTTAGCGAAACTTTAACCGTTTCCGCAGCGTACGTAGCGAAAGCTCTCAAAAGGAAAAAAAGACCCCCGTTTTTGTAACATTCTTGATTGGTGCTCCGCTCGTATTGAGTTTAGCATGATGCTATATAGCCTAAAGCCTTCCTCGATAAGTGGACTATCCAACACAAAAAGAATTTTTCAATTCGTACCAGTAGTTCCTGAGATTAGCGCGTTCAAACAAACAAACAAACAAACAAACTCTTCAGCTTTATAATATTAGTATAGATTATCATAGAGGAATATTATACTTTAAACGAAAGAATATTGTATATACATATATACAATATTCTTTCGTTATATTGTAATATAATATATATATATATATATATATATATATATATATATATATATATATATATATATATATATATATATATATATTTAAATCGACGAAGACTTCTTGCGTCCTTACAAACTACCACCCTGTAGCGTCCACTGTATGTGGCAAGATTTTACATGTTATTAATGCGTATATGTGTAGTTTTTATCGGTATGATCTCAAGAGTCGACGTGGTATCCCGTTATTTTATGAAATATTAATATTCAGTTTTGGAAATTTCCTGGTCATTTACTACTTCCGTTCACCACCAAAGCTATCCAGCACACAGTATATATCTGTATACTTCTATACACTGCATGGGTGCTAGTACTTCCGTTCACCACGAAAGCTATCCAGCACACAGTATATATCCGTATACTTCTATACACTGCATGGATGCTCTTACCTCCCATCAATTTCTTCAAATCAATTCCGTATAATGCCCTACATATATTACCAACATTATGCAGATAAAGCTACACCCTTCAATCTTTTATGAGATTGAGATTCCGATTACTGTTTTTGTATTTTTGTAAGAAGGGTTATGTTTTTCGCGCGTATCTTGTATGTATGTATGTATGTATGTTAAATAGTCGTCTTTTTGATTTAAATCGACCAAGTGTGTGTTGGTTAAATTAAAAAAATCTAAAATAAAATAACTAATTTAAAAAAATAAAAACAACCCGACTGACGACCGACTTCATAATTTTTTTGTGTATGATTACTTTGGAAGTAATCATACACAAAAAGAGTTTAATTTTTGTTTAAAAATAATAATTTTACAATTTTTTGTGACGTTTGTAATTATCGAATACGCGCCAAGCTTCTATTAGGTATTATAAATTAGTGTCCGACCGAGTGTTCGGTTTCGGTTTCGGTCGAGTTTCAGCAAAAAAACGTGTTTCGGTTTAGTTTTCGTTTTGCCGAAACTACGACCGAAACCGAAATTGCATTCTGCATGTGCATGGAGTTCTCGGGCTGTGATCGGTAATGTTCGACGCTTTTTTAAATTCCAACTAAGGGACGCGCGACGCGACGATGACATTTTATAAGGTTTTGTTACAGGACATGATTTATTTAACTCCGTTGCATTTACTTGAGATGGGGTAAAAATAATAAAAGTAAGTATTTGATTTTACACATTTACAGTTGGTATACATAAAAAAAAACACTAACTCGCGCATTGTCTAAACGTCATTTTCAAATAGCTATTGTAGACCAATGCCGATAATTTTTGAAACAAAAAAAAAGTATAGTAGGATGAAACCCACTGGAAAAGGAAAAAAATATTACAAAAAATAAGAGAAAAATAAATTACGGGCGATTTGAGGTTGGGAAGTGTATGGAGGTGAATTACAAGGGGTAAAAAACGGCTTATCTCGATTTTCGGCAAAACTACGAGTCCTATGGAAAAAAGTAAACTAGAAAAGATATAGGTGATAAAAAGATCTACAACGTTTGTACTTATTTACAGTTTTTTCACATAACTTCATAATTTATGTGAAAAATTCAACTAACCAAGTGTTTGTTCTTTTTTTATATTTATGTTATTACATAAAAATTCACGACATTTGGTGAAAACGTACCCGTGTGTTTCAAATATATTGTATTTTTTTTTATTTAAAATATTTATTTTTTCACCTTATTTTGACTTAATATCAAAAAATTAACCCTAATTTTCAGTCGAAAACTCTCACGTCAAAATATCTTTTTTTTATTTTAAAGTCGGTGGGCTTTTTATTCGTTGAAATCTCTCTTTTCTGATAATGTAAAAAAAAATACATTACCACAGTAAAAGTTCTCAAAAAAATGCAAAGAAAAGAACAGGTAGTAAGGCCCAGACCCGCTTAGCCCGTTCCCCACTTCTCTCTGAAATACCTTTTGATGGGCTAAAATTATCCGTAGGTCACTCATGTATTTAAGCTATCTTAAAATAGCAATAAATAAGCATCTATGGATATAATTTAAAGACGATTGGACAACTTACACAAAATATTGTAGATGAAGACATCTACAATATTTTGTAGATATTATCTTCTACTAAAATATTTTGTGCCTAGCTTCAATAAGAATTGAGGCTAGGAGGGTCTAGGTTATGTGAAAAAAATATAAATATAAAGTTTGCACGCCTCACACGCGTTTTATACTATAATCAGGAAACCGTAAGATAAAAAATCATCGCTTAAACAATGACTGATGTACCACAGCGTCAATACATATCCTTAAATAGAGCCAATAATATTATATTACAGTAAATTATAAATACAGTTTATTTGGAATATTGATATATTTTTTACATCTCTATCATTATCATCTAGTACAAAATAATTTATGTATGCATTACGAGTATGATACATCAGCATGTGACCCCTCTTGCCCCCATTAATACCGAATTTTGATGATTTTACAATAGAATAAGGTATGGTGACTACAATTAATATTTCTTAGTGTTTGTCATTTTTTTATATATTTATTTAGGTTTTTTTTTCTTGCATCCGTTGCATATAAAATATAATATAATATGCATTAAATGAACAATATTATGTAACAAATATGTAACAAACAATATAAAAAAATATCGGCAAGCGGTACTGAGAAATGGGAAAATAATAAAAGAGAACGGGGAACGAATAAAACTGGTTATTCTATCAAAAAATGTTAATTAATATATTTTTAACCATTTAGAATTTAATAACGCCAAGCAACAGGGCTCATCCTTAGGATAAACGGAAACGTTTAAAAAAAGATTCAACTCATTTCATTGCCCATATTTTTCTTAATTTATGGAACAAACAGACCTACGGACAGCTTTAGTTTTTTTATTATTTCATTTTATATTACATAAATTAAATTAAATAAGTAAAAAGCAAAACAGTCTACAGTCATGTTTGAAGTTCCTAGTTGTAAAAACATCAATTTTTCTATAAGTTTATTATTGAATTTCGGGTATTTCAACAGATTTATGTTGTGAACTTGTCACAACGCGGCCTTTCGAGAGTAGAGCACACCCGAGGCGTGCTTAAAGGTACCTCTGTCTATTAGGTACCTACAAATTTGCCATTTGACTTTTTCCATAGGACTTGTAGTTTTGCCAGAAATCGAGATAAACCGTTTTCTATCCTTAAAAACTCACTTCCTTACACTTCCCGACCTCAAATTGCCCGTAAAATACTTTTTCCTTTTATTTTTGTTAAATTCTCTTCCTTTTCCAATGGGTTTCATCCTACTATAAGTTATTTTTTTCACTTTTGACCATTTTCAAAGGTAAAAGCACTAGTCTATTAGGCTTACGAGGTGTTTGACTAGCTTGCATTGCGCCTAATTCGCTTAAGAACGACTTCAATTTAAGCCTGAAATTTTGTTCATAGATTAGAATGATGGAACGTTTGACCATATTTAACTGTCACACCGTTGACCGTACACGACAATGACACTTTTGCAATATTCTATTTTCTCATAATTATGAGAAAGCCATGCTTAGTTAATAAGGCTAACTCTCGTAACCTACTTCGCGATTTGATTTAGGTATAACGAGATAGTCGTTTCGTGAATTGGGCTAAGCTTAAAGTATTTAAGATCCGTTGTACATAATAATATAGCTGGTTTACAATAAACAATTGTAAATATTTTAGTGCTTTTTCGTGTTTTGCTCGCAACACAGATTTGTATAAATAAACTACTAAGCGGCAGTAAATCAAAAGCATGTTAGGACATGTCTAAGGAGGGTTTTGTAACTATCAACGCGCAATAGGCCTTCTTTGAATTACTTAAAAAGTTGTAGTCCGATTGCGCTCAAAATAAGTTCTCTAAAAGGTTTTTAGCATGATCTATCAGCATACAAACTTTCCAGTTTCTATCTCCTATAGTTTAAAAATGCCAGCGGGGGACCAAATTATAAAACCACTTTGGAAGCCGATTACTCGAAAATGGTTCTTTGTAAAAAAGTTATGTATGAAACCACGCCTTTATTTTAGATCTTTTCGACGATATCTCACACGATGGAGTAGAATGAAAAAGTAGCTAGAGGGGCAGACAGAAAGAAGGACTAACTGACGAAGCAAAACTATAAGGGTTCCTTGAATACTATGGAACCCTAAAAAGACTGACTGATTAAACTAACGTTTCCTTTATTTTTCTCTCAAAACATGATCCTTGTACCTACGGAAGTTTCGGTTGCGGCCGAAACTGAGACCGTTGCCGAAATTTGTTTTCGGTTTCGGTCGTAAAAACCAGCTTCGGTCAGACACTATTTTAAAATAAGATGATGATGATGATTACTGTAACGTACATAGTGGCATATGCTTGCAGTTCTTAAAACAATAATGCCGAAATTTCTAAACGCGTATCTTTAAAGACTGAGGAGTTTTGTTCAGTTCTTTTGGATCCAGGGAATACCTTCTTATTATACAGGGTATAATCTTATTTTTTTGGTAGCATAATATGCTTAAGTTACTTCAGGAAAAGTCTAAATCACTATATTATATGTCTATATAAATTTTGAGGAGTTCCCTCAATTCCTCACGGATCCCATCATCGAGAGTCCATGTTAATGACAACAACAAAATAATTTTACAAAATATAAGTCCATAGACGGTAGAGTAACGTTTAAAGATCACCGTGTTGGTGAAAAATACTAGGAGAAGTACCTTTTGTATCATCATAATGTAATGATGTATGGTGTAATGGTGGTGGTGATAATGATGATCACTTAATTGCCATGGAAGCATATGCTTGCAGTTCTTTAAACAACGCTGAAATCCCCAAATATGTATCTATAAGGAGTCAGGAGTTCTGTTCTGTACTTTTGGATCCAGGGTATACCTTGGCGCAAAATCTTAATTTTTGGTAGCATAATATGCTTAGACTACTTCAGAAAAAGCCGAAATCGCCATAAGTATCCATATAAATTTAGATTTCTCATGGATCCCATCATCAGGTCACCACTTTTTTTTAAACGGGACTTTGGGGTTATACCCTTTAGATCAAAAAAAGAATTTTGAAAATCGGTCCATAGACGGCTGAATTATCGTCTAACATACAAAATAAGAATAAAATATTATACAGCCGAATACATAACCGCCTCCTTTTTTGGAAGTCGGTTAACAAAATATGCGATGCGACCGCGCTGCTGGCGCTGACGAACGGCTCGCTTCCCGCCCCCCGCGCGCCCCACACCCGTGCACCCTAAAAGGCCCCAGTAGGATCTAGGCGATGTCCTGATATAAGAAAAATTCTGGACGCAAGATGATACTCGTGGAGAACTGAAAAAAACATTTTGTGTATATTCAGGGAGACGCAATATAATCGGTAAACTAAACGCTCAATATACGGTACAAAATATACGCTTCTCAGTAGCGCCCTCGAAATTCCACGCGGCCGATGGCTGAACTACGAAATACGCTGAAAATCATTCTAGTGATGAAATTGAGTCCATGCCAATTTTTTGCCTATGCATTCTAATGATGAAAAGACACCCTTGGACGAAAAATGAGGGTCGGTTAATCTTGCGTCCGTATACCGGACGCAACAAGTCGGTCGGACGCGGCATCATTCGTAAAAATCGCCATGTAGGACGCAACATGATTCGCAAGATGTATATATATATATATATATATATATATATATATATATATATATATATATATATATATATATATATATATATATATATATATATATATATATATATATATATATATATATATATATATATATATAATCCGTATCTCGACAACGTCTACAAATATTACCATGAAATTTAGTATGCAGGGAGTTTTAGGGGAGGAAACTATGTATAACTATTAGAGGACGACAACAGATACCTACTAAAAAGAGAACTAAATAAATAGGTACTTATAAATATAATCGTACAAACAAACCTGATTTTATTGCCGTTTGTTACGGAACCCTTTGTGTGCGAGCCCAACTCGCGTTATTTTATAACTTTACGTAAGTAATTAACTTACTTTATTACAATTACGTTGTATAACGGTAGCGACCTGTAGCTCGTCTACTCTGCGCCTAATGCTGAAGCAAACTGAATGTGATAAGAATGACTTACTACATTTTTCTGTCAGCCTGTGATTACATCAGAAATAGTTTCCTAAATTAAATGGAAGTGGCGGCTTTATAGAAATTTATGGAGTCTTATGAAAATAATTTATAACAGTTACTTTGTCAATTTTCTTTTAGCCTTTTTTTGAAAATCTTACTGTCGTATGTTAGAAATATTTTCTATCCTAATATTCAATATTAGAATAGAAAATATTACAAAAATGTGTGTTGTTTATATTTATACATGCAATATAAATTTAGAGAAATAATACTGCATCATTGGGTTTCTTATTGAATAACTTTTTCTTTGTAGACAACAAGGTTTCGTTGCTTATAAAAACAGCTTAACAAAGTTCTAGGGTTCCTATTGCACATGCAGTACGAAGTTTGTTTGTTTCGTCCTCTATATTAGTTCTTGACTTCAAAACTTCCACAACATGTTTCTCTTTGAGTTCCAGATTAGTATACATATTATAACACAATAAATTCTATAATCTGTAAGATAGTAATTCAATATTTTTCCAAAATTAAAAAATCTACGGTCACATCTGTTGCATTAATACTTCATACAAAATGCATAAAAAAATTTAAACATCGCCTTTACTATACGTTACATTTAACTGTAGGCAGAGTGAAAGGCAGCCAGAAAAAAAGAAAAACCTTTTGAAAAACCAATATCACAAAAACGTAAAATATTTTCAATAAATTCTCTTTGAGCCGTCGTAAACCAAACCAAATAAGAGCGTAAACCAAATAAACTAAATAAAAATAAGAGAAGTAAGTAAGTAAACCAAAAAACGTTGGAGTGAATAATACCAATCGTTTGTAGATATTTTTGGGTTTGAATTAAAATGACCCTGTTTTTCCGTAAATGAAGATTGGCAAGACGAATAAATTCACACTAAACTGCGATGTCGGGGGTCTAAAAAGGTCACTTTAAGTGTTTCATAATTATATAGTTTTTTAAGTGATAACTACTTTAGCGGCGTTGTGCACTATTTTTTGGGATGGGTAAAAAATGCTAAACTCGCGTCAGGATGCATCTTTGACCTAATCGAAAATTCGTAAGACGGAGGGAGAGTAGACCGCCAGCGCGGCGTAGGAGAGGAAGTAATACTCTCTTTCTACCGTGGGGCGAAATATAATATTATGCCTGCTATGGGTGAAAGTTGATTTTTTTGAGAGATAAACTTTTTAATGTAAAATAATTTTCATAGTTCTGAAGTGTTAATTTTTTTATCTACACTAATAATAAAGAGGATTTTTGTTTGTTTGTTTGTTTGCATTGAATAGGCTCCGAAACTACTGGACTGATTTTGATGAAATTTAGTACAGATATAGATTAGACCACGGGGAAAGACATAGCCTACTTTTTATTGCGGCAAAATGTATGGTTACCGCGTGATTTCCTTTTCCGCGCACGAAGTCGCGTGCAACATCTATATAAATAATAATATATTTATAAGGCTATGTTCATTGTTATGTTGTGTACGATATCGCGATAAATAAATATTGTATTTAACCACATATAACTTATAGTACTTTTATACTGATAAAAAAAGCAATTTGCGCGAAATTATTCCCTAACCAATATTAAAAAATGCACAACATTAATGTTCAAGTTTTCACTTCTGCCGGCACTCCCGGAGTGCAACCCGTTGTTTTTTTATTTCAACTCATATTATGTGCGCCATTTTACGCATTTCTATTGAAAACTGATGTTTTCTATGATAAAATCAGATGATAGCCATTTTACCATTTCAACATTTTTGTATGGTAAAAAATTTACATAATATGGAACAATTTCATTCACATAAATGGCTTTAGACCCCTAGATAAATATCTAATTAATAGTTAGCTTCCGATGTGATAAAATTTTCTGAATATTATTCTTATACTTTAAACGAGCTAATCTTGTACCATAATATTATAAACGGAATCTTGGAAACGACTGCTAGTATCACCATAAATTAATTTAGTAGGTATGCTGGGTGTTTAAAGCAGGCAATTTCTAGTTAGGTCATAATTCATATCGATAGGAACTGCGTATTTTTAAGTTAAAAATAAGTTATTTTTCTTGCGTCGCGTCGTGCAACAATATAATATCAATAATTTCGATTCGTGTGTGTCCCATCGGTAGTTTGGTATGTAATAAGTATAATTTTCGTGTTTTTCGGAAATTCTGAATGTGACGAAATGAGGATTCGAATTCAGGTCAGATAAATATCTTTGTAATTCCTTTTTTATTTTTAATCTTATTAGAACTTCGAGGTCAGAGCAAAGCTCGATTACCCAGGTAGGTACTTACCGGTTAATGAAATACGTTTTGTGTCAGTCACTTCTTTTTCCTTTTCATCAAGGTCATCCTTTCAATAAAAGGAGCGCAGAACACTGCTTACAAGTTACAAAATAGTCAAGATTAATAGTTTCCCGAAATAGTAAATCTTTAAAAACCCGAAATCCACTGCAGTATTCTATGTACCGAATTGGCGTCGAAGCGGCCGAACCGATTCGCAATTTCGTGTATAAACTCAACGCGTAATTTGCTCAGGAAATGATCACTTCGCGTCAGAACAATTCATTAACAAAGCTTGATTTACGAGAAAATTTTTACCGTCCATTAATTCAATTAGACTGTGTTTAATTTTATTGTAATCAAATAAAAAAGTAATTATTGTCTGTGACTTTGCTTATTTTTGTTATGTAAAATTATTAACAATTAAATAGATGTTCCTGACTAATTAAATACAATTTTAACGTTCCCACTAGAAGTATTCGTAGTTTTATGCCTCACCATTCAACACCTATTATCGTCGAAACTTTTTCATCCTTAGATCAAGCGCTCAAATAAATACATTCCTTAATGATAATCCACTTGAAGATGTATTTTCATTGTATCCACGTAAAATTAGCGAGAGACGGCCATGGAGGCATATGTTATGTTAATTTATGGAAAATAAATCCTGAATATTTAATAATTGAAGTTTTAATCACTGAATATGAATAACGATTTAAGAGAGGACTTTACAATCACATAAATAACTTAAATTATTATTGTTGAACAGAATGATAAATTTAACCTTGTAAGTTTGTTACCAGTTGTAACAAGCTTACATTTCACTGAAAAATAATGTAGGTACAGTGTCCAGACTTCAGACCTTAACCTACAAGTGACTTAAATTTAATGAAGCTTATGTAACACAAATCCCTGTTCCCATTCGTAATGGGACCTATTCAAGGTCGATAAGCTCTGTGTACAATGTCTTACATAATTTATTCTATGAGACCTGCCACGGCTGGACTTCAAATATCAAGGTATTATGCGCAATACAATAACTTACACAATACTCGCTACTTTAGCAAACAAAATATAATAAAGGAACATGTTGACCTAGTCTAGTTTTAGTATAACTTTACATTGTATTTTGAGACTGCTATTCGTTACGGACCTCTATAGATATAAGTTTTCATATAACAAGACGTATCAAATTTTATTTTTAAAATCAACAGATGTGGTTCTGCCTCAAGGTTTATATTTTGATGGTCTTGTTTCTTGAAAATGAAGAGTGCAATGTATTTATTTATGTATTACTTTTATAAGTATTTATAATGTTGGTTGTCATTTTTATCTAGATAAAAAAATCATAGTGCTCTATTATGCAAATATTATTTTTTGGTCTTCTTGGCTAAGTTCATTCAAATAATGAGTTCAGGCGCGTCAGTCACTTTTCTTAGGTTTAAGATTTTTCTTCGACCTACAAAAAATACATATCGAACTATATATATTAAACGAAGCTTTTAGCAAGGTGGGCCCGAAATATGCATTCACTTTTTCATTTGTCTTTGTACCTATCAAAATATATTAACTTTCGTTACTTAATTTAAAATAATTCACGGACATTAAAATATTTTGATACTGAATTTAATTCCTTGCACTATTTTCTTACCCCCTTACTAATAAACGCTGTATAAGCTTTGAATAGTTATACATTGTTTTGTTCCCGTCACACAAGTGACATTTTTAATTCGATTGAAGAAGACAAAACACTGTATAAATATTCAAAGCCGTTTATTAGTAAGGGGGTTAATATATTATGTAGATGAGTGAACATTAAGGTAGAATATTTTAAGTTAAATAGGTGCAAAATAGAATCATTACTTATCTAATTAATTATTTGACATAAAATAAAAGCATTTGACATAATTATTATAGGTAATAACGATAGTTTGACACAATTTGTATCTTTGGTGCGCATTCCCATGAATATTTTTGACTTAATATTGGTGCCTTATCAAAGGTAAAATAAAATATAGGTTAATCTTTTACTTAAAAAGAATACCAAAAACTTAATAACCATATCTTTGAGCCAATAATGAAAATAAAAAAACCGTGTTGTGTTGTGGGACACCAGATAGGAATGAAGTTCCTTATTATAGAATAATTTCACATATTTATTTTTATTTATTTATTTTACATTTCAAGTTCTATTCGAGGTATAAAGAAAATTATTATTCTAAAATAAAACTAAAAAAAAAATACTTCACAAAATTATGACATTAACACCTTTATTTTATTTACAATAATTTATAAAAACGTTACGGACGTTTTTCCTACCCCCCCCCCCCCCCCCCCCTACGAAATTTCCCATAAGGAGCTTTCGTTGCCAAATAACCAAGTTTCCAGAAAAAGTAACTATGAAAAAACCATTTGAACTATGGCCTACATGGACTATTAACATTTTGATTCTTAGATATCAAGATTGTGTTTTTGTTTACGCCCTTTTTTATTTTCTTTTTAATACAAAAACTGAAGGGGAGAATAGAGAGCTCATACAATTTGGGTCTGGAGTCTGGACTTCAGATTTCTATATAAAGCTGTGACCTTTAGGGCTATCCAGTTATCAACTTATTTACATTTTCGTTCGTAAAAATTCCTGAACTTGACATTTACTTTTCCAACCAAAGTATATAAATTTTGCTGTTTTTTTACTGTTTTAAATTTAAACTTTAAGTCCATTATTGCAAAGAGAGAATAATGTTTTTCAAAAGCACCACGTCATAAACAGGTAGCCCCTTTTACGAAAATTATGCTAACTGAGGAGAATTAAATTTAACGCAGAAATCGTTTACTTGGAGCATGGAAGAAATACATAAATTTAATTAAATAAAGTTAAAGTTAAAAAAACTTATTAATCTGAGGTAGTTTGTGTAACACCACCTCAGATTATGAAACACACACTACTAACTTACGTTTGTACAACAACAGTAGGCTTTGGTTCGACACACGTTTAATCTTTATTTCACATTTCATTGACAACATTATATATATTTAATTGATTATCTAAGAGGTAAAGGAACCCTAATAAAGTTGAAACTCAAAAATAAAATATGAATTCTGGTCTACTTTTGACCAGTGTTGTAGGCGACCCCTAGTAATTATTAATTTGTTATACCACGATGTTATAAAGCACCTATAAAATGTCAACGACCTATTGTTAGCCGATGAAAGGACTCTTAATGCTTCGACAGCTTAGAGGATAAAAAGAGATGAAGATAAGACCAACGCCAAGTGCTTTTGCCTCCTTTGATGGGCCGCTTGACATGACTGTAGATACGACTAAGTATTGTAATCCACGCTTACGTAAGTGTGCGAATGCATGGCACACCGTGTATCAAAATCCCTAAAATATTTTACCTCATATCAAATAATATTTCACCACGAATCTTTCTAGTTTAGTCGTATAACGCAGTTTTTCTCGTGATATTTTTATTAACCATGGACGGTATATTAGTTTGGTAATCAGAAAACTGTCCTAGATTCATACAAACTAGTCTACGCCACGACGGAGGCTTGCAATTGTAAAATAAAACAAATAGTGATAACCACTAAACTGTGATAATTATGTTTGATGTTAAATATTTTAGTGGTTTGCTTTTTAATATTACCGACGTATCACTAATAGCACCTATTTAATATAAATTATAATGCATTCATAATTTGTTTCTGGAAATTACGTTTTGAATGTTTAATGCGTTAAATACAAATAAATAATCGGATATATTTATCGCTCGGACAACATAAGCCGGTTAATGTAGGTAAATTTATTATCGACCAACACAATTTACAGCACTCGAATGTTGTTGACAATGAATCTAATTGCGATCGAATTAATGACATTGGCTGTGTTCCGCGGAAAGTAGCGCTTGTTAGCGCTTGCTAGCGCTAAAGCAAAAAAAAAAAAACAGATTACGGCCAGGACAGGTTTGCTAACATCAATACTGCTAACAGCCTCCGTGGTCTAGTGGTTAGAGCATTGACTCTCGACTCGGAGGTCGTGGTTTCGATTCCCGTACTAGAACAACAAAAAATGTTGTTTCCAAGTTTGGTTAGGACAATGCAGGCTGATCACCTGATTGTCTGACAAGAAAGATGATCCATGCGTCAGATGGCATGTAAAAAGTCGGATCCGCGCCTGATCTCTCGCTAGTCGTGTCGGTTATCCCACTGGATTATTGTGAGAGTAAAGTATGAGAGAGTCCTCTTGTGTACTGTGCACATACTTGGGCACTATAAAATTACTCATGCGTAACTGGCCTGGTTTCAATAAAACCGGCCACCGTCACCGAGATCGGTGTGGGAGTTACTGCTAACATAATCCGCCATTTTGCTTATTTTATGCCAGTGGTCACCATTTGCTTACGTTTTTTTTGTTAGCGCTATTTTCTGCGGAACACAGCCATATTTAGTCATGAATTTTTTGTACACTTGCTGGGACTTTAACATGATACAGAATCCAGCGGTCCCGGAAATATTTAGCGTAATGAAAATGGAACTCTTAGGTTGAAAATGTCTTAACTTTAGGCGTAACTTTTTCTTGTATGAATATTTTGTTCTGTCAAATGTACGTCATAACCACAGAATACAGAAATCATCCAGAAGCCGTCAACACGCTTGAAAGTGAGGCCGTCACAACCACTCCAAATTGGAATGGTTATCCACACATAATAATATGTTGCCACAGAATAACGGAATATTTTACCCAACTTTTTTTCAAATAATTTTTATTGAATACCTAATTGTCGTAATATAACAACGCGATTTGTTTTGTAAGTGTAAAGAGTAAAAATTAATAAAAAGTGCGGGCGGGGCGGAATTTCGCCATGGTTTTGGACACAGTGCGCTGCATACAAATGTGATCGAACACTCATTCTGCATGTTTTGAATTCTGTGGTCATAACCTATCTTGAGTTTTGAAATCTTTGACAAAAACATTATAATCATCCCTCGCCGGCGTTGAATAAAATAGAAACCCGTATAATCCTATTTGGAGGATACTCATCGTAAAGTACGCGCCAAATAAGACAAATATTCAGTTCACTGGCTTTGTTTGATCCCGTGAAGGATTGTGCGCGCTTTTCAAGAATTGGTAAAGGTTATTTTTGTGTGAGGCTCTCTCACGACTGCGCTCACGTTGAGTGAAAATCACGGGTATTAGGTACAGTAGGTATACCCGTAATTTTTTAAACGCGACTTAATTTAAACGTAGATAACGATAATTTTTGTTATAACCCAGTAAATTTAAGCCTCTGTATAAAACATCAGTGACCTTGAGAGTCACGTCCCATACTGATTTTATAGGCGACAAGGGGGTTTCGCGCCGACCGAAGAGTATTAAAATCGGATAAAAAAGGGTGGATTTAGCATATTTTTTAATAAATGTTTAAATAAAAAAAATATATAAATATCATTATATTTTTTGGGATTTTTCAACACGACCATGACTGAGAAAAAAAGGTTCCAAGAACTCTAATTTTCAGTTCTATCCAGCTCACAACCCCTTAAATCGGCAGCATTATAGTGTAGATACTATTGTTTTTTTGTTTATATTTACATTAATTTGGATGTGAATTATGAAAGCGTAATGAGCGTCAGTTGGGTTACAAAAAGTACATGACTGCAATCCCATGTAACACGGTCACGGCTGGTTTCAAACAAAATGAAGTACAATTCTGAAACATTTCCGTGTGGAATCGAACATGGTTTTGTTATCGTTCGCAATTCCGAATTGAGGACACGATGTCAGTACAACAAGGGTTTTGACTTTCTACTTCTTAATTTCTACACTACAAAGTATATTTTAAAGCTTGTTTGCTAGTTGTGTAGTGGTCAGTTCAAAAAATTGTATTACTGCAGAGTTCGATAACGTTTAACCCTTAATAAGCCATAGGATTTCGCACCACGAAATCGTCTACAAGAACATTTTTCATTTTTTTCTGTTGGAGGTATACAAAGATAAATTTAACGCATCATTAGATTGGTAGTTTCTTAATGTTTTATAGGGCAACACTTATTACTAAATGTAATCTATCAATGTCAATAGACATTCAAAGTGAAAAGTTCATAGATATATACTATTAAAAAGAGGTAGATATGTTATAAACGCGTGAAAATGAAGACTCGAATTGGCCCGAGTCGGGCCAATTTTGGTTAGTGTGCTCTGCGAGTAATAGCGTGTTCTGTGTTACTATGCGACGTTGACACATTGACACGCGTCCCATGTCAATTTGTGTCGTGGCACAGAAATATTGTCAGTTTTTGAAGGATATAACGTATCTATGTAATAATTAATCAAAGGAAAAATTCATTAAACGACCGTTTTGTCCCGAAATATGAGTTTGTTCGGAACTACACCCCGAAAATTTCCTGTAAGTATGTAAAAGTTTTTGATTACTAATTTGATTTTTGAACCTAAACTAAACCATGTATTTTATGGTATGGTAACTAAAGCAATAAATAAAAGCTGTTGGGTATGATTTTTTTTTATTAAAAATTTTCATAAAAAAATAGTGAGAAACTATTACCCTATAGCCGTACCTATATGAGATATTAAAGGGGGAAATTATTTCCCTATAACTGTTAAGGAACATGAAATGTTTGTCTATAAAACAAATTAGGTAATTGTAAGTATTAAGCACTAATTGTTTTCCAAGTAAATAATAAAATTACTGCTGCACTTTTAATTTTATCTCCCTAGATAAAATTAACGAGTGAAACCGAAGCTAATACCTAGTCAAATGGGAACCCACATAATATATGATAATGGATGTAGGGAAATTACTTCCCGCAAAAGCAACCCTCAACCGCGGATATAGGGAAATATTTTCTCACAATAAAAAAAACACTTGGTATCATTTTTGGAGTTTACTCCATTATGAAACGATTTGAGTTATAAGGCCCGGTACGGAAATTTTATGAGGAGTAAAATCAGTGTAACACGGAAAGTTGAGGGGTTACGTGGAAAAAGATAAACATACCTATATATCTGTAGGATTGAACGTGCAAAAGAATGAGAAGTATTACGACCAATTTCTATTTTTAAATTTAAATATGTTCGAATTTATTCATTCACAGTCCTGAAACCAGCTCGTTATTTATTTTTAATCCATAGACCATTAATAAATTTATTAGATCTTTCTATAGTCTATCAGGGCATTCATTCGTTAAATAAATTACTGAACTGGGGATTTAACGGTTATTTTTATTGGTTTAGATTTAGATTCTATTGAAACTGCATACTTTAAGGTAGGCGATATTATTACAGTCAGCTTTATTACTATTACTATTATTATTATTTTGTAACATACTTACTTTATTGAAGTAATATAAATATCGGCAGTCGACGAGACATCTCTGCATGGATTCCAGCACAGCCCAGGTCTCGACGGTATCGAAGGCTTTTTCATAGTCCACATACGCTAGGCAGAGAGGCTGATTATACTCCTCGGTCTTCTGTATAATTTGCCTTAGTGTGTGTATGTGGTCCACAGTGCTGTAGCCTTTGCGAAACCCGGCCTGTTCCGGTGACTGAAAGTCGTCAAACTTCTGGGCAAGACGATTCGATATAACCCTCGAGAACAGCTTATACACGTGGCTCAGGAGTGAAATGGGGCGGTAGTTTTCTAGTCGCGTGTTATCGCCTTTTTTGAAAAACAAAACCGCTATGCTCCTGCTCCATGTTTCCGGGGTAGTGCCAGTGTGGATGACGGAATTGAAGAGCTTGACAAGCTCAGTCAAGACGGGTGTTCCTCCTGCCTTGAGCAGCTCTGTGGTTATTCCGTCATCTCCCGGTGCTTTGTTATTATTAAGCTGACTGAGAGCTATTCTAATCTCACCCATGTCGACATCAGGAAGCTCATCTGTAAGGTGGCGCGTGAGTCTGGCCCGTGGGTCATGGGCTTGTTTTTTGGGTGTATAATTCCCCATAGAACCTTTCGACTTCAGCGAGGATCTCCGGCTTCGAGGTGACGGTAGTGCCTTGTGGAGTATTAAGTTTCGTCAAGTGACAACGGGAGTTATTGGGCTTAGCGAATACCTTCGAGCCCTTATTTCGCACTATGGCTTGCTCGATGGCTTGGGTATTCGCCCGGCGGGTGTCGCGTCTAATTTGCTTTTTAATCTCCCGATTGAGAACTTGACGCTCAAATTGTGTGGCATTTATTTGTTCTCGTCTCTTCCTCATCAACTCCAGAGTTTCGCTGGAGAGCATAGACTTGCGTCCATGGCTCTTTGGACGAAAGTACTTACAACCCACCTCGCAGATAACACGAACCAGACTGTTGGCGGTGTGGTCTATGTCCTTCGTGGTTTCCAACATGGCGAATCGATTTTGGAGTTCTAGCTGAAAGCTTTCGCAGCCGGCTTCTACCTGGGGCCGTGTAGGCCTGAGAGTTGACCTTACTAAATGCGTACATACTTATGTGTACATACTATGTCAAAATGGCTTACTTTAATAGGTAAATTAATGTAATTACAGCTAATGCGTCAATTTTGACATTTGTATGCATGATTCACTGCTTTTTTTAACACTTACAGACTATAAGTTATTTCGTAGGTATCTAGAGGGTAAAAACTGTATGTTTATCACCAGGCTATGTCTCATGAGATCATTATCCTTGATAGCTAGACATTTAACATTTTTACATAACCTTTACTAAAAATAGTCGATTTCGTAATAAAAAATGAAACCCTTATAATTTTGCTCTCTCCCTCCGTCTGTCTGTCTGTCCGCGCCTCTAGCTTCTGTAATTGTGAATATAAATTGATGAAATTTGGTGCAGTTATAGAATGTGTATAGATCACGGTTTCGGGATCATAAAAAAATAATAATTTTATATTTTAGGGGTGGCTCTCCATACATGTGAAGTGGGGATGAAAAATTTTTTTTCACTCTACCCCATTGTGTGGGGTATCGTAGAATAGATCTTTTAAAATAAAGGCATGGTTTCATACGTTACTTTTTTATAAAGTTGATCATTTTCGAGTAATCGGCCTCCAAAGTAGTTTGTAAGTTGGTCCCCCCCCCTAGCATTTCTAAACTATAGGAGATAGAAACTTGCAAATTTCCATGCTGATAGATCATGCTAAAAACTCTTTAGGAAAATTATTGTGAACCAAATCGGACAGTAACTTTTGGAGTAATTAAAAAAAAGCATATTACGAGTTTATAGTTACGGAACCCTCCTTAAACATGTCCTGACATGCTCTTGGTTAGGTTATTTCACCAATGAAGCGTTACCTCAAGACTCATAAGTAAACGTAGGGCGAAATGAGTGGCTCAGTGATTAGCGCGTGCATAAGCCGTAGGTCGCAGTTTCGAATCCCACCGAAGGGACAAAATATCTCTGGGTATGTAGGTATTAAAAATATGTAATATAGCATACTAAAAATCTCATAATATGTGTATTAACAGCCTCCGTGGTCTAGTGGTTAGAGCATTGTCTCTCGACTCGGAGGTCGTGGGTTCGATTTCCGCATAGGAACAACAAAAAAAAATGTTGTTTCCAAGTTTGGTTAGGACAATGCAGGCTGATCAGTGATCACCTGATTGTCTGACAAGAAAGATGATCCATGCGTCGGATGGGCATGTAAAAAGTCGGACCTGCGCCTGATCTCTCGTCAGTCGTGTCGGTTATCCGTCCCACTGGATTACGAGAATAAACGAACAGAGAGTGCTCTTGTGTACTGCGCAAGTGCGCACACACTTGGGCACTATAAAATTACTCCTGTGTAACTGACCTAGTTTCAATGAAACCGGCCACCGTCACCGAGATCGGTGGGGAGTTATTAATATGTGTATAGTATAAAATATTAAATATATTTACCTTGTCTGGTAACGGTGATACAAGGTCCTTGGATACATAATATAGGATCATATTGACGTTGTGTGTAAATGTACATAAATATTTTTAAAAATCTTATTAATTGACAAAGTATTTATATTTTTGAATCTTAACCAAATTTTTGAATCTTAACCAAATTAGCAAAATATTTTTAATAGTAACTGGGTACGTTAAAATCATTCACAACAACAACAACATGGGGGTCCATTACATTAAACGTAAAACGCCATTAAATCATTCATATTCATTGCCAAAAAAACATCTTGAAGCCAATTTAAATCCAATGAAATTGCAAATTTCCCGAACAAAACACGCCGTAAGCGTTAAGTAATAAAATCTCATATGATTTGTACGTCACTGGCTACGTGCGAGGAATTCGCATTTCATACAGACGCGAAAAACGACGATAAATTCGCAATAATATGCAATATGAACTCGTAAAGCGTACGTACGATGTTTACGGCTTTAGTCGGGATTTTCGGTTGTATATAGCCGTATAGACTATAGAACAATAAAGGTATTTATCTCTCTCTAAATGTGAACTTGCGGCTCGATACGCAAATATCATTTGTTAAAAAAATCGACCTCTGACCTAGCGTATTAATTGAATAACAGTTTTAAACCTTACAATTTCATATTTTATTCGCATCGTAGAATTAAGAAATAATAGTACATACCTATGTACATATTTTAAATATTAGCCTAAGAATAACTATTAAACACAAGGCAATATGCTGCTAAGTGCTAGCTATTAGTAACCAATCATTTATCAAGTCTGAAATCAAAACTCAGTCCGCCCAAAATTAATTTAGCATCTTAATCAAAGTTGTCACAAGTTTGTAAGCGTCTGTACATCTGACAGTCACTTCGCAACCGTAGATTGTACAGTAACTGAAATAACAACATTAGATAAACAGCCTTACTCGAATTAGGGCTTTGAGAGTTGAGACACGTGCGTAAATTATATAACAGTTGATAATAATTCATTTTAAATACATATACAATGGGGTAAAATTATTATTTCGTATGTGTAGTAGGACAGCTGGTGCACAGTAGTCACTAGTTCCAAAGATTTCAAAGCTCAAGATAGGACAGATAGTTAAAACGTACATTTGACAGAACAATTAATCTTCATACAATAAAAAGTATCGCCATCTTGGTTTTCACTATATTTTAAATGTCAGCCATCTTGTTTTCATCATACCTCAAAATGTCAAAATGGCCCCAAAAATCTCAAAAATTGGGCTATATAACTGAAGATACTTTTTGCATCAACATACCTCGTCTATAATATATACGTTTATGAGTAGTTCAGTAAAATACAATTTATGAATCGTAAAATATTTTGACGGACTACAAAACCTACTCCATTGTGAATAAGTAGTTCTTTATCAAAGTGTAGTGGTGTAAATAGTGTTGGCAAAGTTTATGTCGATGACTACAGAAATTTTTAAGAAACCTTCTTCAAGTGCATAATATTAAGTTCGTAATAGAAACTGCAAGACGCACGCTACATGATAAGTAATAACATTAGTTATGTAGTTACAGTCGCGGACAACGCAATTTAGACTTAATACATTATACAACAGACAAGTAATAAGGTCGACGATGGTTTATCGACTAGACGATATAGGTACGTACATACGTACCTAGATGTTAGGTAATAAATAATATAAAGTTATCTAGGTACATTTAACAGCCTCCGTGGTCTAGTGGTTAGAGCGTTGGCTCTCGACTCGGAGGTCATGGGTTTTATTCCCGCATTGGAACAACAAAAAATGTTAGTTTGGTAAGGACAATGCAGGCTGATCACCTGATTGTCTGACAAGAAAGATCCATGCGTCGGATGGGCATGTAAAAAGTCGGGCCTGCACCTAATCTCTCGTCAGCCGTATTGGTTATGAGTTCCACTGGATTACGAGAGTAAAGGAAGAGAGAGTGCTCTTGTGTACTGCGCACACACTTGGGCATTATAAAATTACTCCTGCGTAACTGACCTAGTTTTAATGAAACCGGCCTTAGTCACCTAGATCGGTGTGGGGAGTTATTATTATGAAATAAAAATACTGACAATCTTTGAAATGCTCCACTGTGGCACAGACTATTAAATTGTACATCGAGTAAAAGAGGCTTGACTGCAGTGCGAACGGCGCATTCCATCCTTGAATTGACTCTACATTATCCTAAGGCAGCAACAAGAGAACATTGATTGGTTTAAGGATCAATTCACACCGAAACGACATCTGACATAGCGCTGCATTTTATTAAGATAGCAATTCAAAATTAAACTTTATTCATTACACCATAAGATACACGTTTCATTGTTCGATTTCGAATATCACATGATCAATTTCTGCTAAATATAATATTAAAACCTGCAATAATACAATTACAATCAAGTCCCGATACGTTAAAACTACCAAACCCGCCGCCGTATTACGTAAAAATAGCGATTAGCAAAAATCTTGCAGTCATCGCGCGATAGACGCGCAGTCGATTGCTGAACGTCAAATAAAATCGTATTACCTATGCGATCGATTGCTAATCGCTCGCTGTTGTGTTTGAATGCACTTTGCTTCATTTTTGCTTATTATTGCTAAGTGACAGTTCAAATCGCTCGCTGATTGCTTTCGATTTTTTTTGTATTACGTAAGACTTTTACAGTAAATGTAAAAGTCTTACGTAATACAAAAAAAAATTGATATCTGTGAAGAGATCGAACGATTGATTGCAATTTATAGTTCCTCGATTGTTCGGTAGAGGCAGTACTGTCGCTAGGTTGCTTCTGCTAGGTTTTCGCAGATACGTAATACGAATTTGCGATTTTTGCGCAAAAAATGCGCAATTTTAGCTATTGCTTGGCTATTGCAAGATACGTAATAAGCCCGCGGTATTCTCGTAAACATTAAAGCAGCGTCAAACGCGCTCTGATTGATCCAAACTTCACAAAATCAGTTTATGATTACAAATCGCTGTACTTAAAATAGAATTAAAGTAAAATGAAAGTCTACTTTAAGTACAATAATTGAGGTTCAGATTGCGCCGCGCTGCAATACGCATGTTTTTTTTTTTTATAAAATAAGGGGGCAAACGAGCAAACGGGTCACCTGATGGAAAGCAACTACCGTCGCCCATGGACACTCGCAACATCAGAAGAGCTGCAGGTGCGTTGCCGGCCTTTTTAGAGGGAACGCTCTCTTCTTGAAGGTTTGTAGGTCGTATAGGTCCGGAAATACTGCTGGTGACAGTTCGTTCCAGAGTTTTACAGTGCGCGGCAGAAAGTTACGCGAGAAACGCACGGTGGAAGACTGCCACTCATCAAGGTGATGAGGATGGAATATTTTTCGCGTGGGACGATGGCGAAAAGTTGCAGGTGGTATGATTCCGAACAATTCCTCAGAGCATGCAGATACAACCGATAGAGGATGCAGAGTGAAGCTACATCTCGGCGTAATTCCAAGGGGTCCAAGCTGTTTGAAACACAATGACAGTCAACAATTCGAGCGGCCCTTCGTTGGATACGATCCAGAGGGAGCAGTTGGTATTTTGGTGCTCCTGCCCAGAGATGAGAACAATATTCCATATGAGGCCGAACCTGCGCCTTGTAGAGTTGTAGGCGTTGGTCCGGACCGAAGTACTGTCTCGCTCTGTTGAGAACACCAAGCTTCTTCGAGGCTAACTTGGCCTTACCCTCTAGATGATATCGGAACTGGACTTCGCTCGATATGCTAACGCCAAGTATTTCAATGCTAGGGGAGATGGTTAAAGATGTGCCCTCAAAACGAGGATGTACGACCATAGGTGACTTTTTAGAAGTGAACGCGCAGACTTGTGTCTTGTGACTGACTGATGTCATTTGAAACGTGTATCTTTTTGTGTAGTAAATAAAGTTCAATTTTGAATAGCTTAGAAATGCAGCGTAGCGTCACGTATTGTCCCGTTGTTTTTTTTTTTTTTTTTTTTTTTTTTTTTTTTTTTTTTTTTTTTTTTTTTTCTTTTTTCTTTTTTTTATGAAATAAGGGGGCAAACGAGCAAACGGGTCACCTGATGGAAAGCAACTTCCGTCGCCCATGGACACTCGCAGCATCAGAAGAGCTGCAAGTGCGTTGCCGGCCTTTTAAGAGGGAATAGGGTAATAGGGGAGGGTAGGGAAGGGAATAGGGTAGGGGATTGGGCCTCCGGAACTGTTGTGAACTGATCCTAAGGCTTAAGAGGTATGTCAACTAGAACTACACTGCTTTCGGGGACACTTAGAGCAAAGGCTTTAAGTGCCCCCGGAATCCGGATGAGAGTTAAGCGAGATCTGTTGGTCTAATAAATATATCAGCTGTAAACCTATTCGGACAATAATTTACTGTATTAAGTAAGTATGGCACATCTACTGCCTTAAAACACGCTTCACCATTTTAGTATAAATTTAATAGATTACATAATATTATTATTATTATGATAACATAAGTTTTTTGGTTGGTAAAATAAACCAGTCGAATATATGAAAAAATATACAAAAAGCATTTTGGAAGTCGTTTAAAAAACAAATTAGTCACTTCTTCACCTTCAATAACAAGATACATGTAGAGCTAGAGCTCGACGTCGAAAAAGGAGCTCATCGAGAACAAGCATTGGACCACTGCAGATCGCTAGGGGTCCAAAAGTTTGATATGAAAACGCCGGTCTGGCGGTTTTAAACCTGTTTTTTTTTTTTATTGACCAAAATGTGTGAAGATTTTTTGTGTCGGATCGAGTGGTAGTAAAATGGCAAATTTGAAATTCGGAAAGAGTACAAATACAAATACATACAAATCTAATAAAATCACTCTTCATTAAGTGGAAATTAATCATAATATACCTCTTAGTAAGTATCACAGGAGGTAGTTTTATCCCGGTCTGGCTGAATTTGGCCAGTTTTGAGCATGCCAGACCGACGGTTTTCGAAAAAGGACTAGAAGACGAACAGATTAACGTATAACTTGACCTTGTTCTCTATGAACTTTTTTTACTGAAAATTCTTACACGTTCAGGGCGGTCTGGCTAGAAACTATCAAGAGTAGGACTGCCGACTGCCAGACTTGTATTTTTATCGGTTTCTAATTAGCGCGCACTCGTGTATCAAAATAGTTTTCTTGTTCCTTATGACCCTTTTTTACTCAAAAAAATCTTCACACATTTTGTTAAATAAAAAAATTTGTTAAATAAAAAAAAAATCTGGTTTTATATTAAACTTTAGGACACCTAGCGATCTACAGTGGTCCAATGCTTGTTCTCGATGACCTCCTTTTTCGACGACGAGCTCTAGCTCTAATGAAATGACGCTTTATCAATGGTTGACAATTCAACGCTAAATTATAATCCGAACAAGAGAAATTGCTTATTAGTTTTGAATGACACGTAATATTAAGTTACTTTGGGTTGATTGAATTTAGAATTATTTTCATCTTTCAGTCGATCATTGTTTACATAAATTATTCTCTCTCGTGGTTTTTTGTTTAGATCACTACACATTATCCAATACTAATAAATGCTTCGTATATAAATTCTGAATCGCGTTCTAGCCTCGCGACAGGTTTCAGGTTATTAAAGCTTTTTGGTTTGACCAAAACGGACATATGAATACGTTCGAAGAATTTTCCGGTCATGCCTCGAAATTCAACTGTTACTATTTACAAACAACTAGAGAGATACCACACGTAGTTCTGGCTTTTGACATGTTCCGATAGTTTTGTATAGTCTTCTTGCACTGCCATAAATAAGTAAAATGGTATGCATCATGTAGGACAATTATTCTATAAGTGTTATGTAATAAGGTTATTACATAACACGGAATATGGAAATAAAAACCGGCCAAGTGCGAGTCGGACTCGCGCACCGAGGGTTCCGTACAAACCTGTAGGTATATAAGTAAAAGCTCACCCATCATGACAATCGAGTATGACTCTACTATGGTAGGGGTATTTTAATTAAAATTTTAAACTTACTACCCCTACTATGGTAGGGGTAGTAAGTTTAAAATTATTAAAAATATGTTTATTGGATGCAACTAAAAATTTACGGTTTTCGCAATTTTTTCTTTATCTGCTATAAGACGTCGCTTCGTACCAAATTTCAAAATTCTGATTTCACGGGAAGTACCCTGTAGGTTTTGATCCCTTGCGAGGCATAAACGGCTGTATCTTTTGATTGCGTTGGCTTAGAAGTTTGATTTTTTCACAGCTTCAAGGAACAGTAGACTTGAGTATTTGATATAGATTCCAGCTTGATACCTTCACGAGTTCCTGAGAAAAAGGGTCTTGAAAGACAGATGGATGGACAACAAAGTGATCCTTTTAGGGTTCGGTTTTTTCCTTTCTAGATACGAAACCCAAAAAATGAGTTTGAGTTTGGGAAACAGCATTATAATTAAAAAATAAATTTTAATAAATTATTGCGGACCAATTAGCGCACAGTCCAGAATCGTGTTATCGCATTTTCTTTACTTCGGTTCTAATTGATATACTAATGGGCATTTCCGGAGATTCCCCTTTGGGGCTACCACGTTTCCAATTTGTTACCCTCGACAAAAAACGCAGCCTTCTGGACATCATCATTATCACTCCCCGCCCCTCCACAATACGCCAATAAAACCTAGTAACTTAACTGTAAACACAGTTTCATTAATATAGCTTCGATACGGAGGTGACGGAAGTGTGTCACAGGAAGTGTCACGGAGGTGTGTTACCTGACTAGGTAAACAACAATTTACTATCTAATTGTATTTATTGTAAATTATGTCTTATGTTAGACATACGAGTACCTACTGTTTTAAGGCTGGGACTATACGACCCGGAATGCGGTGGCGCAGCCGGAAAAATTATAAGCATTGAAAATAGAACTCTGCGGTAATATAATAGAGTTGAAAATCGAAGTGTCGAGTATCGAGCTGTCATATATAATAACATTGACATTTGACTCGACACTCGTGTGTACGATCTTCAACTCTATTGTTTAATACAATCGTACACGTGATTAACTCTGTACTACTAGTCAAGAGTTAAAATTTTACTACTCTGGATTTTCACCGGCGTTCCGGATTCCGGAGCCTCTAGTCCCAGCCTAAGGCTCGCTATATCTGTCGTGTCCCATCCCTTGTAAATTATAACAGTAATAAAAGCTGAAACGTAAGGGCCGTTACAGACACTCGAGCTTGGTCCGCGAACCATATCCGCGGACCGAATACGGTGTCGCTACACGCACGGATTTGGTCCAGCGGACCGAATTGAAAGCTCGACAATCATGTGTTCGATTTATATTAGCACAGAGTTCTATTTACAGTGCTGTTTCTCGACGACGACGATGATTTGGTACCGAGTGTACCAAATCCGATGCGGACAGCGGCGGAATCAATTAATAATAATTATGTTCGCCGGACTGCTCTACACACGCTCGGATTGGTACGGAGCGCCAAACGTACCAAACGTACGTACCAAATCCGCTGTACAAAATCCGTACGTGTGTAGACACTGTAACAGTTGACAGTTTTAGTGCATTTTTTCGCGCATAATGTAATATTATCTCTTCACACACTAGTGTCACGTCTATAAAGTGTTGTCGTGTGTTCGATTGTCAACTCCATTTTATTAGTGCAAAGTTTTTTATTACGCGGTAATAATACGCTCGTGTGAACGATGGCTTACCGGCTTTTGTTGTTAGCTCAATAATAAGTATGGCATGACTAATATTTATGTGCTGTTTAATTTATGCAATACTATATTACCACACAAATATTTCTAAATGGAAATTGCAATGCATCATTTCATATCGTATCTTATTCAAGAAAAGGACATCATTCACGTTTCATACATTTTTGGACCAAAAAATGAAAGTGCCGGCCAGAAAGAAAAAAATATATATTCGGATAGAATACACAATTCCTAACATTTTTTACTATGACGTCCAATCTGTGCGCCCAATGGTTACGTCGTAATAAAATAATTTAAAAATAATCCTTTTGTGATAAAAAGGTTGGAGTGTCACTATTAAAAGCATGGATATCTTACGTTATGATATAATACTTGATAGTAAAACACAGTGGTAAGGTTGATAAATAGTATTGGAAAAAAATATTTAGTCATAAAATAAAAATAAAAAATATGTATCAAGTACTAGCTGTCCCGGTGAACTTCGTGTCACTTTAAAACCTTCCCTGGACTTCTACGAATATTTTGAGACTAAAATCAGCCCAACCAGTTCAGCCGTTTTCGAGTTTTAGCGCGACTAACACATTTGAAAATCCATTTTTATATATAAGAAGAAGACTAACTGTCCCGGTGAACTATATGATACAACAACCAAAGATATACAAAAAAAAAAAATTGGCAATGCCTGGAAAAGATTCTGGTCCTTTAAAGAAATAGTAAAATGCATAAGTATAAACATGAGCACCAAAAGAAAACTATTTAATACATGGATTCCACCCATTCTAACATAAGGGTGCCAAACTTGGGCACTAACAAAAGCTCATACAAGTATGCTGGAAGTTGGGCCGAAGGCTATGGAGAGGAGTATGTTTGGAAAGAAAAGGATAGACAAAATAGAAAACAAGGAGTTGAGAAAAATGACACGTGTAACTGATGTAACATATAAAACTAAAAAATTGAAATGAAACAACAAACAATCAAAAGATGTCCGGCCCGGACATGTTTTGATTTTGATAGGGCCAGACAAATGGACAAAAATAATAACATCTTTGTATCCCAGAAGGGCTAAAAGAAAAGAGGGCAGATCTCTAAAAAGATGGGAAGATGAAATGGTACAAATGGCTGGCAAAATGTGGACTAGTGTATGTGGAGTGGCATGTCAGAGATGTGAGTGGAAGCTATTGGGGGAGGCCATTGCCAAGAGGCACTCAGAAGCAGAGACCGCGCAACGGAAAAATCAATTATTGATTTGAATATTTTGTAATGTATATAAAATAAATGTATTGTTCTTCTGAATAAAGGCTAATAACAATAATAAGTTAATGACGTACAATTAAACATTTTCTAGTCTTACAAATACGTCATCTAAACTTATTGCGGGTGGGCTGAGGTAAGGGTCATGTCTAGCATAACCCATGTACCAGACTATGCACATAGTATGGGAGCAACATCCGATGGTTCTCATTCCTATATGGCATGTGCAATAGTAATGTTTTATTGCTCGACGCCCGGTTGCTGTTCTATCCAGAGCAATATACACATAGTATGTTTTAGATCGGATGTGTCGGGATTGTATTCGCCCTCGAATCAACCACAAGTCCTCTCCCTCCAATTCCCTTACAAGCTCTAGAGGAATTCCACCACTTAGCTCAATGCTAAAAACTCCATCTGGTTGAACATGCTCTCCATAGTAACTTCTCGCTTGTCTCAGCTGATATATACCGAGGCTAAATAATATTAATTCTTCTTCGGTCAGCGTAGGAAAGTCATTAAACTCAGCCATATCTGCAGACATGGGCTGGAACTGTGCTCTCATTCTGTTCAAGTTACGTCTGGCGACAAGATCTGCCAGTGTATTGGGCATGTTTATCCTTTCCCGGATTATTTGTAAAAAATCAGAAGCATGGACATTATCTACTATCAACACGTGATAAGCATTTATTAATGCTGCTGCGATTCTAAAATATTCAAACATATAGTGCAATGTTATATTAATATGAACGTTTCTCAACAGGCGGAAATCTCGTTTAAATCGGCCATTTACTACTTCCACAACCCAACGGCAAATAGTAACAAGGCGTGACTTGTTTGCTTGTTCCGTGGTTAGTTGCGTCGCTCCAGGATGCTTTGTCTCCGGCATTTTCACAGTGTAACCATTTCCTTCAAGAATGGGAACTGCATCTCTGAACCCACGGTCCAAAATAAATACGTCCCCGCTTTGGTAGAACCATTGGAATAATCCATCGCCATGATCACTTTCATTTTCAGCAATATTCTGCATTATCTGCGCATCTGAAGAAGTAGCAGCGTGTGGACCTGAAACTTCTATTATGTGACCGTCGCAGCAGACAAATAAAAATGGTTTTACTAAGTTCCGGAACTTGTGACTACTATAAGATTTTCGTTGAAAAAAGTAGTTTGAGCTTTTTTGGATGTAGATGTATGTGCCGTCCACAATTGTAATAGCTTTTCTTTCTTCGGGAGGACTTTCAATATTTCCAAAAAGACTTTCTGGGATAAGAAGATTCCTACGTGTGACATCTTCCCGAGTCATATGGTCAAACCCCAAATGCATTGGAACAAAGTCTCGCAAAAGTGCTTCTCGGCCAGTCTCAAGCATTCGCCCGAATGTGGATTCGCTCGTTTTAAATATCGTTGCGAGCCTAGCATTTGAGTCTCCAGTTCGGATCTTTGCAAGTAAAGCTGCTAAAATTGTTTTTTTGTTTCTTTTTTGATTTAAGCTCGGAGTGTTGGCCAATAAATCAGAGAATTGTTCAGCAGTAAGACCAGTCCAATCGTGGAACTCTTTGTTATTGATCAATTCATAATGCTCAAAATCTAAAACTTCTGTTTTAATGTGGTTTATTAACAACCTTAGCGCACTAACGATCTGTGCAGAATTAAAATCTTGAATTAAATTGTCTTGCATAGCAAGTAAATGCCATTCATTTTGCTCGAGGTGTTCGCTGCAAACACGACTGTTTTCTGATATGAATACACTGTATCGGCAAAGAACACGTAGAATAATGTTTTCTGGTATTCTGTGTCTTGTTGAGTCTACACAGTGTTGAAATACACAAGAGTTTGCCGTATTACTAGTTCGTACAAATCCAGGTAAAACTGTAGAATGAGGCACAGCGTCAACTTCTTCGTCTGCAACATCAGGTTCTTCGTTGTCAGGTTCTTCCTGCACTTCACGTTGACGTCGGAGATATTGCCGCTCGGCATTTTTATATTATAATGTCACTCCAATCTTTTTTTAACTACAAAGAATTAATAAAAAAATATTTTATTTTTTATGTTATTACGACGTAACCGTTGTGCGCACAGATTGGACGTCATAGTAAAAAATGATAGAAATTGTGTATTCTATCCGAATATCGTAGTTTTTTTTTTCTGGCCGGCACTTTCATTTTTTGGTCCAAAATGAATGATGTCCTTTATTGTAATATAATTTTGTATTGATTGTCATCTTAGAGCATCTATGGTTTGATACTCTTAGATTGTCATATTGTATCATGTTGAGGTAAAACGGTCTCCACTTAGTTTCCCCACTTTTCGAGTTTTGGGGCCATTTTTACATTTGAAGTAGGTAGGTACGGTGAAAACGAGATGGCTGACAATTGAGGTATGGTGAAAACTAAGATGGCGTAACTTTTTCTTGTTCTGTCATAGCCTACCCTTAGTTTTGAAATCTTTGGTCATAGTGTTGTTTGTTGCACCGTGAATAAGTAGTGTTTAATTTGGTAGCATTACAATAGTGGACAGAGTGTACATACGACATGACGATTTCCGTTTACAAAAAGATTAATTTGGAATTGTACAGAGTAGATTCGTACTTACCTATAAGTATTGTTTTAACGCAAACTGTGAATAGTTTCTTATTGTGATCAACTATCTTTATTTTGGTATCGAATTGAAACTTCGGATTTCTAAATGGCAGCAAGTTGCGGTTGCATTACGTACAGTCGAGAAAATTGAACGCGTAGGTACCAGATTGGTCAACATGTAAAATTGGTTATATAAATCGAAGTAAGCGACTTAAGACACCACCATATTGCTCATATAATACGAAAAAATTATGAGGACGATGAAACTGATAAACATTCATTTTCACAAACTGTACATTCTTGGTGCACACGTAATGTTATTAGGTCATCCGCCCGCAGCTCTCTGAAGTTTAGACCACTGTAACTTTAGATTACTAAGTTTTGAGAATCAATCTCGTAGCTGATTTTGGGTGCAATTTTTAACTACGTATATTTTTAATCAATTTCAAAAAAGGAGGAGGTTCTCAATTCGACTTAGGATAAATGTGAAAGTTTGTGAGGATGGATGAATGGATGTTTGATACTCTTTTACGCAAAAATACTGAACGGATTTTCATGAAATTTGGTATGGTATTAGTATGAGCTCTACATATAGGCCTTTTATACCGGAAAAATACGGTTTTCTCGTGGGATAGTATATTAAGGCGGGCGGAGCCGCGGGAAACAGCAAATTTGATATAAATAGTAGGTATAATAAAATAATGATTGGATTGATTTCAAAATTCATATCTACTATAATTTCCACAGTATGGAATGCTAGCTTTTTTCCGCGGCTCCGACCGCGAGAATACTGTACTTTTTCGGGACAAAAAGTAGCCTAGGTTTTAATCTGGAATCGAAACTACTACCATACCAAAATTCATTGAAGTCTTTGCGTGATAAAGTAATGCGGGCGAAGCTGCGGGAAAAAGCTAGTTAGCATTTCCCCGCGGCTAACTAGCTTTTTCTCGCGGCCCGCATAAATATAGTATCGGGTATGCCACGAGAAAAGTGTAATTTTTCTGGGTAGATTTATTTTTCTTAAAATTTTCTTAAAATTAAAATTTTACTCCAGAGCCTAAATAAACTACTACCGTATCAAATTTCATTAAAATACGTTCAGTAGTTTTTGCGTGAAATTGTAACAAACATCCATTCATCCATCCATCCATTCACTCATATATCCATCCATCCTCATAAACTTTCACATTTATAATAGTAGTAGGATGAACCTTTTACAATTTCAACCGAAATACTGGGTCATGTCCTACTATATCCTACTATCCTACTTAATATTATCTATACATCTATACAGATAAATATAATTGAAGTGTCTGTTTGTAATGTCAAATTAACAGCTTATCACTTGATGCATATGAAAGTATATTCGATACTAACAACAAAATATCAATTTTTAAAATTTTTGTCTCTCCGTCTGTCTGTCTGTCTGTCTGTTTGTTCCGGCTAATCTCTGAAACGGCTGGACCGATTTTCACGGGACTTTCACTGGCAGATAGCTGATGTTATAAGGTCTAACATAGGCTACTTTTATTTTAGGGTTCCGTATAAAAAATAGGGATCCGTTTTCGTTAGTTGCGGGTAACGAAGTAATGCAAACGAAGTTGCGGGCATCAGCTAGTAAATAATATGAAAGTTTGTGAGGATGGATGTTTGTTACTCCTTCACGCAAAAACTACTGAACGGATTTTGATGAAATTTAGTATGGTAGTAGTTTAAAGAAACTTAGGCATTTACATCCGTTAATTAATTATTTATACAGTATTCTCCGAGCGAAGTAACCACTCTTGAAATACTGTAGTGCCTGAGACAGTTGGTTTTTTAAATGTTGTATGGTTGCCCAAGCACATACGGCATTCTCACAACATAGTCAGCCTAGTCCAGAGGAATGAACTAGTCAATACGTCTGGGGCCAACTATGTGCGGGTTTCCTCACGATGTTTTCCTTCACCGTTAGTATGATGTACTTGAGATCTGAAAAAGGCTCATTGGTACACGCCACAACCTGGGATTTGAATCTGCACTCTCTCGAGTGCGAACCAAACAGTCTACCCACTAGGCCAGTTCTAGTTTAGGCTCTAGATTAAAACATAGGCTACTTTTTATCCCGAATAAATATAGTGTTCCCGTGGGACATTATATTTACGCGGGCGGAGCCGCGGGCAACAGGTAGTAAAAAATATATGGTGGGAGTATTATTTCTGAATCTTACATTATACGAATTGATTTTTCACACGCCTATCTGGATATTCTGTACAGTTGATACAGCGTCTAGTAAAAGGATCCTTTTCATTAAAGTTTGATAGCATTTGCCTTTTATTAGTAACGCCGTATGGTTCCAATTACTTTTTGTTAGCTTTAAAACCATAACTTTAGCATTCAGAAAAACGTGGCTATACCGAGGTACGTTGAAATAAAGCCACTTAATGTAGTGTAATTCTTGTAGTCAATTATTTTACTTTTTATTGTAAGCTTATTTTATTTAATGTGTATCTATTTATTTAATGTGTATAATAATGTCTTTTATGGCCTTTTACGCTATTATATTTATATAAATAAATACTTTTTTATTATTATGAAGCTGTCGAGTTATTTTAAAAAAATAGGTACCGTCATAGATATATAATATTAAAAAGAGGGGTACCGTCTAACTTCAGCGAACACATCAAATATCTTTCAATAGGCTAGATGGCAAATTTTTTTTTATTGCATAAATGAATATTAATATCTTAAATATAGTATGTAACTTATCAGAAGAAAATGTGTATTAAAAGTCAATATTTATAAAGGTACCTACGACGATTTGTTTACATAATTTTGCAAGTGACGTCACGCCTAGGTTAAAGTGTATGAAATATAAGACCGCAGGAACATATTTGTAAATATCTCCGATATTTGTGCGAAGTTCATACTTAAAATAATGAACGTTTTACCCGACTGGTTGTATATGATGTAATGTAGGTTTTGTTTAGTAATTTGGCAAATAAAAAAACTTTTTTGTACCTTTTAGATGTATTTATAAACTTCACATAAAATATAATATATATTTTTTTTTACATTTACCAAGTAGTTTCTGATAATAATGCCTTAATTAAGTAGGTACCTATATTAATGAACCTTTTTTTTAGATGTAGTCATCTTATTAGTGTACACGTATATTATTTAGTTCATTACCACTGGCTTTCAGCAATCTAACCCCAAGCTAGAGTAATTTATTTTAAAGTGCAGAGCCATTTGAGGTCACTCTTGTACTTTGCTAAACTAACGAGAAAATGGGGTGAAAACAGGTACAGGAATGGCCATCTTATAATGGATAGTGACGTTTATATCCTATTTATTATGTTGAGTTCACTACAAATAAGTAAAATCTATTTCATTTAAGTAATTTGAGTCTTAGAATAAACTTTCTTAAAGTGTGTTAGTACCTAATAATAAACATGTATTACCAACTTCCGGACATACATATTATGCGATTCTGAGATAGACATTATTAACCACACTTAAAGGGAAGGTTTACTTTCATACATAAGTTTTTTATAAAGTCAACCATTTTCGAGTAATCGACCTCCAAAATGCTTTATAAGTTGATCCCATTTCTAAACTATAAAACCTAAAAACTTACAATTTTCTATGCTGATAGATCATGTTACCATGATCTTTAAGAAAATTATTTTGAAGCAAATCGGACAGTAACTTTTGAAGTAATTTGAAAAAAAAAACATATTCGCCTTTATAGTTACGGAACCCTCCTTAGACTCCTAGAGGTTAGGTTATTTGTAAATTGATTCAAAATAGATTACGAGAGTGTCGGGTATCGTTGTACCGCTATGGATGTTTTAGTTTCCCGTGTCGCGTGGGCTTAAACATTTTATCAGAAATGTTGATGTGCTTTCGTGCGATTTATTGTTGGCACCTGAAAGTAAGACGTATTACTTAAGTTATTTTTTTATTATTATTTCCGTTTCAGCCTGGTGACGTCCACTGCAGGACATAGGCCTCCCCCATAGATTTCCAGTGCGACCGGTCGCTCGCGGCCTGTATCCACCGACTTCCTGCGACTTTTCTCAGGTCATCTGTCCACCTGGTGGAAGGCCGTCCTACGCTTCGGCGTCCAGTTCGTGGTCTCCACTCAAGAACCTTTCGGCCCCAGCGGGCATCGGTTCTACGGGCTATATGTCCAGCCCATTGCCACTTTAACTTGCTAATGCGCTGGGCTATGTCGGTAACTTTAGTTCTGCTACGGATTTCCTCATTTCTGATTCTATCACGTATGCTTGGAGTCTCTCGACTCCAAGCATAGCCCTCTCCATAGCTCTTTGAGCGACACGAAGCTTTTGAATAAGTCCCGTTGTGAATGACCACGTTTCGGCTCCATATGTCATCACCGGTAACACACACTGCTCGAAAACTTTTGTCTTCAGGCACTGAGGAATTTTTGACGAGAAGATGTTTCTGAGTTTCCCGAACGCTGCCCAGCCGAGCTGGATTCGACGGTTGACCTCTTTTTCGAAGTTGGACCTACCTAACTGGACTTTGTGCCCTAGGTATATATAGTCGTCAACAACTTCGAGCGTAGAATTTCCAACGGTCACTTCGGTGGGTACAACATGGGCATTAAACATAATTTTCGTCTTATCCATGTTCATACTAAGTCCCACCTGTTATGAAACTCTACGGAGGTCTTCTAGCATAGTGTTAAGGTCTTCCAGAGTTTCTGCCATAACCACGATGTCATCGGCAAATCGAAGGTGAGTGATGTAGTCACCATTTATATTGATCCCAAGTCCTTGCCAGTCCAGGAGTTTGAACGCATCCTCCAATGCAGCGGAAAACAGTTTCGGAGAGATGACGTCTCCCTGTCTGATTTATTTATTATTATTTATTTACCAAAAATAAAGAAGATTTGCAGATTAACTACAATATAAACAGCATTTAAAACCACTGAGGTTTGTCCAAATAATAATTAATTAAATTCCAATCCAGTAAACGTGGTTTTTGACACCATAACATAATATTATGTTTGCCATATTAAGTGATTAACAGTAGTTAGTAGCGTATGAAGGGGTAGGCTGTGAAAGCGGACAGCGGCAGATTTAGGTGGCCAGCAAATTTTTCTGACAAAATTTGGCACCCCCTATTTTTTTTTATATTTTTGCTAAACGACGGTACAGAATCCTAACCCGATTTTTGCACTATTATCATGTACGCGATAGGAGAATAGTGAACACAGTGCAATCAAATCGAAAGTTACTATGTAGCTCTTTATCGGGTCCTAGCTTTCTTTAATTTATGGTAGGCTTTGTTAAAAAGTATCTAAACTCAACAAAAAAAAAAACTATTCAATATATATTATTAAACTTTTTACTCAACATCCGCCTATAATTTTTTTTATTAACATTCAACCCTCCTTATATTAAGTAAATATTGAATAAAGAGCCTTTAAAATATTTGCGGACAAAAGTATACATTGCATGGTATATGAGGTATCAAAACTTTAAATGGTCAAGATAATATTCAACATAATATTGGTCAGAATATTTTATTTGGCCAAAAAGCTTACCCATATGAAATGCTGAATGGCCTTCATATTGCATTTTCTAATATTCATGAATCGTGGTTTGTAATATTTTTCAAATTTCAAAATGATACGATTGCTATAGTAGGACACAGCGACAAGCATTAGAGATGAAATGAAATCATGTTTATTCAGTAAAAATATGGTTACAATAGGTGTTACATTTTTTTACAGTAGACGGCATATTTTGTTGCATTAATGATATGATAATGATCCAAATACTTGAGGGACTTGAGTATTAAGACTTGAGTATGGAAATATGAAAACTTGTCTTCAAAATGTCTTCAAAGATACAGAGGGTTTATGATTCTGGTACAAAATGTTAAAGATTTATATTAGTAGGGGAGGGGAAGGTGCTAATTTTGTAGTCACTCGAGCGTCATGGAGACTGGTAGGTAGGAGAATAGTAGGTTTTTTACATTAGGTAAAACTGATAAAAAAATAGTAAGAGCATTTTTTATTTTAGCGGTGGGTTCAGAAACTGCGGCCATTTTAAAGTTTTGGAAAAGAAAATATATTCAGAAAATTGCTTATTTCGGTCAGTTATTATTATATTTTAGACAACAAGGACTAAATCATTTAGTTTAGTGCAAAATAAAATATCTGCAAAGCTTAGTTAGGAAAATATGAAGCTTTATATTTTTTTATTTTAAAATGTCCCTACAGGCTTACCTAACCTTTGAATCGTCAGAGCTTTTTATGGAAGCTTCTTTGGGGTATACTAAACAGCCCCTCTCTTAATCTGACAGATTGGATGACATTTCAATACTAAAAAAGAATTTTTTTTAACCCACCACGTTAGAAATCTGATTTCTATACCATGATAACTAGACACAATATGTCGGAAGCCTATACAAGCTTAATCTGACACGCTCGAGATACTCCCGAAATCCCCTCTTCCCCTCCTCTCTATATTAAACGTTTTAATATAGAGAGAGGACGTTGCTGACACACGCCCACGGTTTGATCGAATTTCACATCCTTCCCTTGTGGTGTCTAATTGATGGAAATATTGGAAAAATAATGAAAATATTATTTTTTACTAGCTGTTTCCTGCGGCTCCGCCCGCGTAATTTATACAGTATCCCACGGGAATTTTTTACTTTTTCAGTATAAAAAGTAGCCTATGAATACATAAATGAAGTTTAGGCTCTGGATTGAAAAATCCAGAACCTAAACTACTACCATACCAAAATTTCATAAAATCCGTTCAGTTGTTTTAGCGTGAAAGATAACAAACATTCATCCAACCATCCATCCCCACAAACTTGCACTTTTATAATATTAGTAGGACTGGATGTCGCCTTGTGGTCAACATTCGCCCCTAGATTGCCAAAAGTCATACTTCTCCCCTTCAAAAAAACCTTTTTTTTTTTTTGGTTTTTCTTAATGATTGATGATTTTATGAAATATTTTCAAATAATTAAGAAAAGGTGAAATACTAATAATATATTTTACGGAGTTTGTTTCTTACAGTAAATTCGAATATTCAAATTATAAATAGAATTATTTAACAACTTATGGATAGTATTTTTTAATGATTGGAGGTGTTTGAAAAGAAAATGTCTTTAAAAACTTCCATTTCAATCGTTCTTTTCATGACAAAATCTGAAAGGATTTCTCGTTAATGGGTACAAGTTACAACAGATCCGATCTGATGGAGAATGGCTGAGTCCAAGAAAAATGGTCTAATTATTGAAAGTTATTTCATACTAGCTGTTGCCCGTAGCTCCACCCGGGTAAATACAGTATCCCACGGGAACACTATAATTTTTCTTGATAAAAAGTATCTACACTAATATTATAAAGAGGAAAACTTTGTTTGTATGTTTGTTTGTTTGTTTGTTTGTTTGTAATGAATAGGCTCAAAAAGTACTGGACCGATTTCAAAAATTCTTTCACCATTCGGAAGCTACATTATCCACGAGTAACATAGGCTAAATTTTATTTTGGAAAAAAATAGGGTTCCGTAATATTTGGGGGTTTCGGACACAAGGTGTAAAAAATCAACCAGAAAAGTTACTTATTTTGCGTACGCTGCCTAAACTATAAAGGATAGAACCATAAAATGTTGTAATTAATTGTAGATCTTATAAATATCTACAAAAAAGTCCGCGACACACTATACCTATTTATATCGAGTGAGGCACAACAACCATTTTTTTATTTAGAAATCTTGAATTTTTTTTGGACTACATTTAAACGCGTTTATTTTATTCATGCTATTAATCCTTATCAAAATAAATTATTTCATCACTAAGTACAGTTTATGTAGATAATATTTGGTCTTTGAATGATTAAAATTGGACGTTTGGTTTTGAAGTTATGGCGAAATTAAAATATTACGATTTCCGCTGCACGGCCCGCTGCGAAGTGGGCGTCACCAAGGCGGGGGTAGGCGTGCGGGAGGGAATTTAGATCTATGAGTAAGGTACCCGCAGTATTAGTATCAGTATTGTACCCATAGATTATACAGATACATACTATTGTACACGTGCGAAGCCGGGGCGGGTCGCTAGTTTTAATATAAAGCTACTACCACCATGCCAAATTTCATCGAAATCTGTTTAGTAATTTTAACGTGAAGGAGTAACAAACATTCATCCATCCAAACATCCATCCATGCATGTGTCAGATTAGGGTAGACCCTAATCTATAGCTATAAGTGATATTAATATGTTACTAGTTCATTTACTGATATTTCAATTTGAATATGTAATTATTAAAGCAAATACATTTATCTCAACCTAGCTCAGAAATTAAAGGTAGGTAGATATAAATATACCATTTTCTATGAGGATATTCATAACAGTTTAAAATACAAAACCAAGATAAATCAACATTATTTATTAATTCGGAAATAACAAAAACATGTGGGTAGCTATGTTATTTTATAAGACATTTTCTATTAGCAAAACACTTATTCTAAAGTTACACGAACTATAATTTATCACTTAGTAAGTACAGAATAATAACTTTCTCAACAGCTAGAAATAAACCATAGGTACATCAACTAGACAAAACAATCGTGAACAGTACTAACTTTTAACAATTATAATAATTATTAGGAAACAATATAATACCAAAGGCTACAGCCATAAAATATCAAATAATATTAAACACAATATTTAAATGACAAACAATAAGTAGGTAACATCACCTGTTATTTCAGCTTCCCGTGTAAGAGACCGACTGGGCCTGTCTCGCCTTTTTATAGGCCTCGGGGTTGCTACAGTTGTCACAGACCATATTTTATATACATTTAGTCTTCACACTTAATTATTTTACAATAATATTAATCATTACATCAACGACTCTTAACTAACTAAGGTTTACCTAATATTTAACATATCTTTAAAATTTGAACAGTATTAATATTGGTGTTGCCAAATATTTAACGGAACTTACGAAACCAAATCAGACTTAAGTACAAATACTTCACATATATCTATACCTCTATAGTATATTTCCATATCTAATACGGCCATACTGACAAAGACTTCGTCCCGAAGTCAAAAAAAGAAAAAAAACCAATAATATTATAGTGAATAGTATGTACAGTGAATGTTATTTTTTTTAATTATTTTTCTTTCCTTTATTTTTTTAACCAACCTATATGCTGTTGACACAGGGTTCCTTATTTCTCAGTATTACAGTAGGGTTGGCAGCGTTTTTTCAGCTCGCGTTTCCCCTATTAAACTATTGACAGTAGGGTGGCAGCGTTTTTTCAGCTCGCGTTTCCCCTATTAAGCTATTAACAGTAGGGTGGCAGCATTTTTTCAGCTCGCGTTTCCCCTATTATGCTATTGACAGTAGGGTGGCAGCTTTTTCAGCTTGCGTTTCCCCTCTCTCATTATTTGACCACAATCGTATAACAAATTACTTAAGAAATAAAAATAAAGTTACCGCCTTTACTATATCATCGTTATTTGCCACAATATACATATATCCGTCAACATATGAAAATGTTTTACTTAAAAAAAATATTTATTATATCCGTCAACTTTTATGAAAATATTTTACTTATAAAAAAAAACTTAAAATTCCATATTGAATTCTATTACTATCAATTGTCTGAATAAAAATTGTATTATTGTATTCTTCATTAGTGAGAATGTACAACGTAAAACCTAAATTGTATCACAAGAAACAAACATCAGAAAAGAAAAATCGTTTTCCTATTTAATATTTATAAATCAAAATGTAAAAATGTTTTACTGTAAAATCTATACCTACTGTATCACATACGTTTATCGAGGAAAAATATTTTATAGACGCCATTGATAATGCTTTACTGTAAATGCAAAACATTACCACTGTCATATTTTAATCTGAACAAAAATCTAATACTTGAAAATGTTAAACTATAAAATTGTTAACTGTATTACTGCCATTTATCAGAACAAAAATCGTTTTATAAACTGAAACTGAAGAGAAAAAAATATATATATATGAAAGTGTTTAACGAAACTAATAATTGTAATATCGATACCGGATCAATGTTTTTTAAAAATGCAAAAATCGTTTTATAAACGTTTATAATATGTGAAAATGTTTTACGAAACTAATTGTTATTTCGTAAAATGTATCAATGTCATTTATAAATGCAAAAATATTTTTATATTAATGTCAGTATGTGAAAGCGTTTAACGAAACTAATTGTAATTTCGTAAAATATCAATGTTATATTTTATAAATGCAAAAATCGTTTTTAATGTCTATAATATGTTAAAATTATATAACTTTAAAATCGTTAACTGTACTGTTATTATCAGAACAAATCGTTATAATATATAAACGTCAAAACGCTTATTACTTAGACCATCAGATTATATTGATAATATTATGCAGCGAAATCCATCTTGGTCACGTCTCGATATACTTTTTTTCATACTACCTACATAATCGGGTCAACATTAATTAATATTTTTAACTCGAGAATAAAGATCTTTAAACCGAAAATGTGTAAATATATAACTGTATAATTTTAAACTGTATCACTGTCATTTATCAAGACAAAAATTGTTTTGTAATCGTCAGTACGTGAAAATGTTTATACATACTGACATTAATATAAAAATAAGTACAACACTTACGATCTTTGTTCTATTAATTGTTAAACGGCATTGATACAGTTAATGGTTTTACAGTTATCTGTAAAACCATTAACTGTATCAATGCCGTTTAACAATTAATAGAACAAAGATCGTAAGTGTTGTACTTATTCAGCAATTAAAATAATATGTACCTAAAAATTATTATTGAAGTACCTACGTGTTTTTTTTAAACCATACTATTTTGCCATTCTTAAGAATTGTTATATTTCACACCATTTAATTAAATCCAAACAAGACTAGTTTAAACTATTAGTTTCGGAATGGAGATTAAAAAAATGTTCCCCAATCCCAAAAAAAAAAAAGCAAATACAGTTGTAAAGTCTGTAAGAAAAAACGGTTTAGAAGATTTTTTTTGTTTAAAGTTTAATTATTTTTGCCTCATCACGCAATATATTACGCCGTACGGGCCAATGTCGAGAAGCTCAGCTGCCGCCTTGTGTTGTACATGTACGTTGTACATTGCGTGTTGAAAGTTTTAACTTTTACAAAAACAATCGATTAAAAGCAAATCACAAGTACCAAATACCAATGGATATATCTCATGGCCTATTATCAAACTTACCAATCTTCCTTTCCACACCACCTATCCTTCCCTTTCCCTATCCTACCCTCTCCTCCAATCCGTGGAAACGCAATGGATAATCATAATAAAAATTTAATTATCCAAAATGGCGGCGATGTGGTTCACCACCCATCACGTCTCGTTTCTCGCGGAGGTGAAAAGCGGACCATGGAGAGCCGCTTCGCTACGTTGAATGTAAGAGGAGGAATGGATGGTAAGAATGAAAGTGAACGAAGCGAAACGAGTATGTTAGGATCGTAGCAATTGGCAAAAGTGGTCTCTGCCTACCCCTTTACGGGAAAAAGGCGTGATTATATGTATGTATGTATGTATTATCAAACTCGCCAGTTATCGGGACTGTTCTGTTTACATCCGGTCAAAATATAATCCTGATTAAGAGATTTAATTATTATTTTCATATGGATAAAAGAGTACCAATCATATTATATATGTATAGATATTTTAAATCGGCCTATTTAAAAAAAAATTACAGACACCGAAGACGACATTTTATCAGATAAACAATGGTCTCAATCTTTTCGGTAATTATATGTAAACATGTATAAATAAGCTACTATACAAATTAAAATATTATCGAACCACGTCTTTTTAAATCGTATCGTTATTCGTTATGCCTTTTCTCAAAAATATTATATTTAACACCAATATCAATCCGTTATCAATTTCTTTTGATAATTAAAAGAATTATTACATTATTATTCGTCAAACCTTATTATATAATCTTAAAATACCTATCAATATTAAGTTAACCAATCACTCCATTGGTCGTAAAAAGAATACATATAACCTTATATACCGACATTATCAATCGTATTGTAATACCTGTATAAACACGAAAATTTTATTCTACACTCACATCACCTTAATAACCGTTCGGCCAATTCTGACCAGAATTATGATGCTCTGGGGTAGTACCTCAGATAGCTTGGAGCACAGCGGAAGACTGCGCCACTTTCGTGAGGTTACAAATCTGTCTCGGACAGACCTTCAGACCTTGCAACGCGAAGACACGACGCTGCAACGCGATCACACGACGATTCTGAAACTGACAAAACTGTATTAGTGAGTTGTTCGTAATCCAACTTCTGATGTCAGATTAGGGTAGACCCTAATCTATAGCTATAAGTGATATTAATATGTTACTAGTTCATTTACTGATATTTCAATTTGAATATGTAATTATTAAAGCAAATACATTTATCTCAACCTAGCTCAGAAATTAAAGGTAGGTAGATATAAATATACCATTTTCTATGAGGATATTCATAACAGTTTAAAATACAAAACCAAGATAAATCAACATTATTTATTAATTCGGAAATAACAAAAACATGTGGGTAGCTATGATATTTTATAAGACATTTTCTATTAGCAAAACACTTATTCTAAAGTTACACGAACTATAATTTATCACTTAGTAAGTACAGAATAATAACTTTCTCAACAGCTAGAAATAAACCATAGGTACATCAACTAGACAAAACAATCGTGAACAATACTAACTTTTAACAATTATAATAATTATTAGGAAACAATATAATACCAAAGGCTACAGCCATAAAATATCAAATAATATTAAACACAATATTTAAATGACAAACAATAAGTAGGTAACATCACCTGTTATTTCAGCTTCCCGTGTAAGAGACCGACTGGGCCTGTCTCGCCTTTTTATAGGCCTCGGGGTTGCTACAGTTGTCACAGACCATATTTTATATACATTAAGGGCCGATTTTTCAATCGTCAGATAACTCTTATCTGAGGAATAAATATGTAACTTTGACAGATTTTGTATGAAAAATCTGTCAATGTCACATATTTATTCCTCAGGTAAGAGTTATCTGACGATTGAAAAATCGGCCCTTAGTCTTCACACTTAATTATTTTACAATAATATTAATCATTACATCAACGACTCTTAACTAACTAAGGTTTACCTAATATTTAACATATCTTTAAAATTTGAACAGTATTAATATTGGTGTTGCCAAATATTTAACGGAACTTACGAAACCAAACTTCACATATATCTATACCTCTATAGTATATTTCCATATCTAATACATGCATCTTCACAAACTTCCACATCTTACTGAACGCATTTTGCTGAAATTTCGCATACCGATAGTTGTAATGACGTTGGTATCCGCTAAAAAAGGATTCATGAAAATTCGCCCCCTCAGGGAGTGAAAAAGGGGTTATTTTGTATGGAAACCGAACTCCACGCGGACGAAGTCGCAGGCAAAAGTTTAAATATATTATAGTAGGATTCACGATAGGTGTTATAATTAATATTTGGTTTTAAGGGTTTTATTTAGAAGAAAACCAGCTTGGCCTATGGCCAAATATCTAATAAAACGACACTCAAATTTTAACGGCTTCTTAAATGTTTAAAAAGTTCTTTAAACTAAACAAAAAAATCGTATGATACTAAAAAAAGAGAGCTGGTCAGGTGAAATGGCCAATAGCCAGGTCAGACTTTAGACCTACTATCCAGACAGAATGGTTTTTGAAAACACAAACCCTGGAAATTCAATTCTTTATCACCACAATTTTCAACGCTCAAAGCTTAGAATTAGACAATAATATTATAATTGAATTAAGTTCAAAGCTTCACATTTTATACAAAATAAACGCAGACTTAATTACATAATTCTATTCAAATATATAACATTAAAACCGTTTTAGCGTCTCTGCTAATTTCCCATTTCTTAGCGATTTATTATGTCATATTACGTAGCGAAATACGAAAATTATTAAGCGACCTTTTAACACAATAATTTATTTTTCAACTTAACAGCAATTTTTAAAAGTGCTTAACGAAAAAGTTAAAAACGCTGCACAAATATAGGTACACGGTACCTAATAGTTAATACAGAGATACATAGAATTTATCAATTCGAAGCGAACTCACACGTGGGTACGTACGGTTTCAGCGTGTTGGTACTGCTCGCTACACACCTAACGTTTTATTTTGTAACTAGCTGATGCCCGCAACTTCGTTTGCGCAGAACTAACGGAAGTGGAACCCTATTTTTTAAACGGAACCCTAAAATAAAAGTAGCCTATGTTAGACCTTATAACATCAGCTATCTGCCAGTCAAAGTCCCGCGAAAATCGGTCCAGCCGTTTCAGAGATTTGCCGGAACAAACAGACAGACAGACCGACAGACAGACAGACGGACAGACAAAAATTTAAAAAATTTGCATTTTATTGTAAGTACCGAATATACTTTCAGATTCACTATGTGAAAAGCTGTTAATTTGAAGTTACAAACAGACACTTCAATTTTATTTATCTGTATAGATGTATAGATATAGACGATTTAACGGCTCAAGCCTCAAACAGAACTGTACAGTTTTATTGATCGTGTGTATGGCAAATGGTTATGATAACTCGCTACTATTCGCCATACGGTGAGAACAACACATATTCAATTTTCACGGTTCAGTCCATTTTACCGCTATGGCAAGGTAATAGGTAATTTCTTTTGACAGGAAATTATTCGCGCGTGCACATTACCTGGATTGGATTATGGATGGTTATGATAAAATGTCAGGTATGTAGGAAGCTTAAAGCAAGAAATGCTAACGACGAACGATAATTCGTACAAATTGAAAAAACACATAATCGATGAAATGGCTTATGGCACCGTTCGGTTTACACCGTTTTACACTACAATAAATCGTTAAGTTTAAAGTAGATTGCGTTACAGTTTAGCTAATCTCCACTTATTAATTTGGAAAAAACCTGTACCTGTATGCACAGAATAAAGAATATTATACTTATTCTGTGCTGTAGCCGAAAGTAGTGCGGTGCGCCGAGCCTTAGTCTCATCTGTTCTGTAAACTTCTGTGTTTATATTAAATCATAATTAAAAAGACTTACCTTCTATCGGAAGTACTTGTGATTTTGTAGTACCAAGAATCCATTTGAGTATCTCATCCCGAAGCTCACTCCATTTCGTCACGAACCGCGAGCTGTGAAATGCGGGCATAAAGTTTTTATTCAAATGAATATTACATACGATGTCGTCGTTATTGTCATAACTAAATTTTATCTTTACTTTGTACTTCGATCACGTGAGAGTGATATTGGAGGCGTGAACATTTTCATCAAGTAACTTTAGTACTGTAACAAAGTGTGTCGTAAAATGTAACAATACCTATGCTGTATCTCCCGTTTTCAGTTGCGTAACGCTTTTCAAATATTGACTTTATGGCGCGTTTTTATTAAATATATAAAAATCTATGAAGAATTTTCTCATATAGTAAAAAGGAAGATTGATAGCTTTTTAGTGTGTTTTTTATTATAAGAAAAAAAAATTGTGATTTTTTTTGTTTAAAATATAATATACATTTTTGATGGCCGTAGAAAATTCGTATGATAAATAATTAATAAGGTGGCTTCATTTCTTCCCTATAAAGATATTTATTTTTATTCAATTTGAAAAATTTTTATTACTCAAATTATCTTATAACTTAATTAAGTCTAACTTTCACTTAACATTCACCATACACCTAAGAAACGTGTACTTCCTCGTGAAATATAGGGATCTGTTTATTATTAAAATTAAACGCACATGGCGTACTGTTTATCTTTTTAACTTCGCTTACGTGATGTCGAAGACAAATTCTTTGAGAAAAGTTTTTGCATTTATACCAGATTAACTGAAATTAGTTTTTAGGTAGGTATAGGTAGAAGAAATTAGATTTAAAGCTTATGATAAACCTTATTTATAAAAATCAATAGGTGCTCAAAATCAATAGGTACAGTTTTACAAAATATGTGCGAGCGGAGGAGAATAATATTTAGTTTATGTGGTGGAAGGTAATATTAATAGAAATGATAAAATAGCAACACTTATTAACACACACTACCGTGCTTTTGAAAACATATAACATTGTGATACTCGATGACGTTTATCAATCTGGCACAAAATTTACATTTTTTTTCTGAAAGGAAAAGTAGCCTTATAAAATTGAAACTTAAAAAGTATAATACGAATTATTTCGACGACGGGACGACCTCTAGTAGCGAGAAAAAGTATTTAAAAATTTCAACTTTACTCACACAATTTCAGTAGGTATATTAATTATTATCATTAATACTTTTTAGATAATAAATAAGAGACATGTAAGATATACCTAAGTTCAAAACACTCCGAAAAGTTTGGATTATCTGTGGTATGCTTATGGTGTAACATAGCTACTGTTGGATATTCTGTTGCTGTGTCATCTGTTGCAAAAACTTTATTGATAACGTAGTTAGCTGCATGCTTTCTTATCAGCTTAATACGGGTTGCAATGGTACTAACTTAAAACTAATACGTTGAAATTATTTGATAACTCTTACTCTTTTATATCTATACTAATAATAAAGAGAAAAAGTTTGTTTGTTTGCATTGAATAGGGTCCAAAACTTCTGGACCGATTTTGATGAAATAGGCAAGCGGACTGATTTTTTATATTGCATAAATGAATAGTACTCTTAAATGTGAGTAACTTCTCAAAAGAAACCGTATATCAAAAGTGAATATTTTCAAAGGTACAGCGATTTGTATACAAAATTTCGCGAGTCTTTATACCAAAAAAAACTTTTTTTGCGAAATTGGTAAACAAAACCTACATCATTAGTTTACTCACATCATATACAAAAACATTCATTATGGTAAGTATGAACTTAAACGCACAAATATACTCCTGCGGCCATATACTTCATATACTATAACCTACAAGTGACGTCATTTGTAGGTCGACTTTAGTATGGAGCGTTTTTAGGAGGCTCGCGAAATTTTTTATACAAATCGCTGTACCTTTGAAAATATTGACTTTTGATATACGGTTTCTTCTGAGAAGTTACTCATATTTAAGAGTACTATTCAGTTATGCAATAAAAAAAATTGTCCGATTGCCTATTTGGCACAGATATAGAGTAGACCACGGGGAAGGACGTAGGCTACTTTTTATCTCGGAAAATGAACGGTTACTACGAAATTAACTTTTGCGCCTGTCAGCAGTGGTGTAAGGACTTAAAAATAATAAACTAAATAGAAACATTTGTAAAGAATAATATTAAGTAAAATCAATTTATTAATCAGCCTCAATTCAAGGCTGCTATGATCTTCAGCATAATCCATTAATGTAAATAATATTAAATAATAAATATAACACAATTAATAGCAATTAGTTTAAAATAAAGCAACTTAAGAAAAATACTTATCTTATAGTATCCAACTTTATCAGAATTGGTACTCAGAATCAGATAATACTGATAGGAGGCAGAGTAGGTGTGCTCACGACGGCGCTTCAATCAAAAGTCCCCTCCCACGGGACAGTTCGCCATTTTATACCAACCAAACAAACACCCCCACTCTGCCCCACCTCTGACTACCAGAAATATTGAAACAGATCATCAAAACCTGTTGTAAATTCATAATCAATTAATTATTAAATAACCACATCTCATTTGTTATTTAATTAAGCTATTTACTGTTCTAAAAATATCTTAACAGGAACATGTGTTTTTATTTGTAAGCAGAATGGCAACTTTTAAGTATTGATAATAGAATATTAGTTTATACAGTTTATAAATCATTAATTAATAAATTAATACGATTTACATACCATTGTTCAGTATAAATCAATGTAATGAGGATCTTAAACTTTCATGTGTTGCTTTGTAAGCACAATGACATAAATTGAATGATATTATTACTACAAATCATAAAATAATTTAATAAGTTTATAACTTTCAGTACAGAAAACAATCAATTGATTACCCGAGATCTCACACGGCCATTCTGAACGACACTTCGTTCTCGAAGTGTTTTAATGACTTCTAAGAGTATTTCATCTGAAACAAAAATCTCATCGGGCTGTCGTGATCAATCCCATTACATACTGCCTTGTAATGTCCAGATTTTTCACCAGGCCGATCAATCAGGCAGTAACATCTATGTTAAACTGTCGTGTTTAGTCCCACCACGTGCTGTATCGCGGTGTCCAGACATCACACCAGTTCAACCAACAACAGCAATTACACATATCTCACACGGCTAGTCACACCTGTCGTGATGGATCCGTCGTACATTAGTACCGAATCTTACACCAGGTTGACATTAACAATAGCAAAAAAAAACAAATAAATAAATAATATCTATATTTTGGAACGTACCTGTTTCTATGAGAACATTTTCCTCTGTCCTCTCACCTGGCCAGAATCTAAGTTTTTCTTTCGCAACTGTAATATCATGGAGTCGTCCTCTGCCATCGCGACCTATGAACAACCTCTTATACCAGTTGATTTCTGAACAGTAGAATTTAAACTTTGCAGCTCGGCCATTCTGCTTTATAATAAAAAATATGTTGTCTATTACATATTTTAGATGAAGTTTCAGAGTCTGCTGGGCCTATTCTTATCATAAGGCATGTTCATTAATTATAATTGTACATAATATTAAATTTATTGGAGACGTTCATTAATAACAATAATATTAAACTTTAGTAATATGCAAACCCGATTGAGGATTACAATTTACTGGTTCCGAATTATTTTTCATATGATCAGCACGTTGTTTACTCCAGCACCTATCGATATCATGGCCATCTTTCTTGCAATAGCTACACTGTTTGCTCGTGGAAGCCATGTTATTGGATTGTGCCTTATAAAAATATTCATTAACAAATTTATTAGGACGTGATATTATAGTAGCACTTGGACCTAAATTACAAACTTAGAGTTATTACTGATTGTAGAGTTTTCAGCAAATCTTTTACGAGGATATTTAGAATACGCTAAGAACAATGTAAGCAGTTCATTAGTACTAGTGACAGAACTATTGAAAGAGGCTAAACGAACGGTTATGTCTCGTATCCTACCACAAACAAGCTCCACTAACTGAGCTTCCGTAAATGATACCCTAGTCTGTTTAAAAATCAGAATATTTACACGAACATATTCGGTATATGAGTCAGCGGAGTCAGAGTTGTACATGACAGCTTTAGTAAATCTTTCAGAAAGTTTTTATTTTTTTAAGCAAGGTACAGATTTATCAAATGCAATTTCAAAGTTTCCCAGTCTCTAGTCTCTGGCTCCCATGATTAAAACCACGATAAGGAAGAGCCCTTCAGGGCCTTACCTGCCTTTGCAACCATTTGTAGGCTACTCCAATTAAATTCAGTGCCTAAGGCCTCAATGCTTTTACACCATGCTTCAGCTCTACCGTCTTGTTTCTCTGGGTTAAATGTTGGTAGGGCGACGTCATCATTATATCGATTTGATTTAATTGCCATAGTGATTGCTCCCAAAAGATTTTCACCAAGTCAGCGTCAATTTTGTACTCGCTGGAATCTTATAGTATCCAACTTTATCAGAATTGGTACTCAGAATCAGATAATACTGATAGGAGGCAGAGTAGGTGTGCTCACGACGGCGCTTCAATCAAAAGTCCCCTCCCACGGGACAGTTCGCCATTTTATACCAACCAAACAAACACCCCCACTCTGCCCCACCTCTGACTACCAGAAATATTGAAACAGATCATCAAAACCTGTTGTAAATTCATAATCAATTAATTATTAAATAACCACATCTCATTTGTTATTTAATTAAGCTATTTACTGTTCTAAAAATATCTTAACAGGAACATGTGTTTTTATTTGTAAGCAGAATGGCAACTTTTAAGTATTGATAATAGAATATTAGTTTATACAGTTTATAAATCATTAATTAATAAATTAATACGATTTACATACCATTGTTCAGTATAAATCAATGTAATGAGGATCTTAAACTTTCATGTGTTGCTTTGTAAGCACAATGACATAAATTGAATGATATTATTACTACAAATCATAAAATAATTTAATAAGTTTATAACTTTCAGTACAGAAAACAATCAATTGATTACCCGAGATCTCACACGCGCATGAAGTCGCGGGCAACATCTAGTTTATTATAACTTTCATATTAGATTTTATAGAGGCCACTAACCCTCTATCGAATGCCACCTGAGTTTAATAATTCTATTGACCACGTTATATTCGATTGATCGACGCCTCCGTGGTCCAGAGATGTAGAGCTTAGATCTTGTTTCCAGAGGTCGTGGGTTAGATACCTGCATTGGAACAGCAAAAAATTAAAAATGTTGTTTTCAAGAGTGGTTAGGACAATGCAGGGTGATCACTTGATCGCTGTTAGACAACAAGAAATATGAGGCAAGCGTGGGATGGAGCATGTAAAAAGTGTGCCCTGCCCCTGATCATTCGCCAATCATGTCGGTCATCCTCTCACTGGGTTTCTAGTGTAAAGAAGGAGATAAAATAACTTCAGCTACGCAGGACTTGTTTTAAAATTTTCTTCAGGTTACTTCAATTAAACCGGCCACCGTCACCGAAATTAGTGTGGGACCTAAAAATTATTATTATTTGATTGAAATTTCCACAGCTTGCTGTAACAAAACGTTACTAAATAAAATTACATTTCTACAAATTTAAACTCTATGACACTGAGACCACACAAGTGTTTTAAAAATTAATTTAATTTCATTCCATCAATTTTAATCAGCTGTGTGTGGTCAATGATCTTCTGAGTATTGAAGAGAGCACAATGCTATTTTATTTTGAATATAATTTTTTGCCTAAACGTCTGTACATTAAGCAGTAAATCATGTGCCAAATATTTCTGTAATTGATTTTGCAAACAGTTATATATTTTCGATTCTAACTTTGTACGCAGATAATAATTATCGCGATCGTTTAGGATTTAATTTCAATTGTCTACATACATATTACAGAATAATGAAATGGCCATAATGTTATTTGAAATGGATTAATAATTTGAGCTGGTTTAACACTTTAACAGTATTTTTGAATAGTTTCCAGCTTATTTTTTAATCTTGTGGACATATTAACGAGGTATCAGTACCTTGCTACTGCTTTTTGAATTCTAATACTGTCGCTGAAATAAATGTTATCTATAATAAAAATATTCATTGAGATGTATAAATAAGAGTTTGAGAGAATATTTACAATTTTATTTCTTTCTAGTTTCTTTATTTTATTAATTATCTATTTCATGTAATACTCACTAAACAGATTAAATGAAATTCAGTCACTTAATCCTATTACTGTATTATTATAAAGTTTGTAAGGATGGATGGATGGATGAATGGATGTTTGTTACTCTTTCACGCAAGTGAAGCTTTAGATTAACACAATATAAGCTCCTTTTTCCCGAAAAAGTAAAGTGTACCTGTTGGATACCGTATTTATGCGGGCCAAGCTGCGGGCAAAAGCTTGCAATTTATATTTATTTTACAGCCTGAACTAACAACCAATTGACAGTGAAATATAAAAGCTTTTGATATAGTAGCGGAGCCTTAAGCGGCCAGAATCAATTTCAAAACGGTAATTGACTTTGATTTCCGACCCTTTCACAGCATTTACAAGATAAATTAAATTACGTTACAGATTATCCTTTATAGAGACTAGGTTAAACTGATCTAGTATGTAGATGAAGACTAAACATTATGAAAGGATTAAGGAGTTACTTGTTAAAATTGGTCAAGAATTATTGTCGTATTACTTACGACATTTTGCTCTGTTTTAGTAGCTTTTATTTTCAACGACAGTCCCGTAGCAGAAGCATGAATCGCTACCAGCCAAACAATATGCTAAAATATTAAATAGAACTCACGTTCATATTTGCGTACGTACCGACTTCAAAATTAAGAAGATTGAGTAGAGAAATAGTTAAATTTTAGCCGAATTTAAAAAGGGAATTATTTAGAGAATAAGTTTTATTTCATACTATTTGTGTATTTTTACTTTGGAAGTCGGTTTAATTTTTTGTTTAAAAAATATCCGTGTCTGTGTAAAATAATATGAGAAGTTCCTACCTTTTGCGCTCTAACGGTGAAGGAAAACATCGTGAGGAAACCCGCACATGGTTGGCCCCAGACGTATTGACCAGTCATTCCTCTGGACTAGGCTGACTATGTTGTGAGAATGCCGAATGTGCTTGGGCAACCATACGACATTTAAAAACCAACTTTCCCAGGCACTACAGTATTTGAAGAGTGGTTACTTCGCTCGGAGAATACTGTATAAATCATCCATTAACGGATGAAAAGGCCTAAGTTTTTTTTTTTGTATTAAGACAATACATAGTACCTTTACTCTACAATATTTTTATAAATGTTAATTAGTATTAAAGTCAGATAGCAAATAGAGTTATTTAAAGTGTTAATAATTGTAAACAGCCGCACTCGGTCCCGCAAAGTTGTAATAAAAGACATAACAACCAGGTCTTATTGCTGAGGAATAATATTCAAAGTTACTTTAAGCATAATAATAATCTTAATGTAATTTTCTTCTTACTGCTGCCTTGAAATAATTTTCCTTGTAAGTTTTGAACGTGTATTTTAATATTAAAGCAGTTTCATCAAACAAATTTTGCAACTAATACTCATTTTTAAGCTCAGATTTCACCAGACTATCGCTTAGTGATCAACCCAGATTTGATCTTTCTCTCTCATAAAATGTTAGAACGGGACAGATAGATCGAAAACCGTAGCTCAGCGATAAACGTCGTTTTAATACGATGAAATTAGGGCTATGTCGGTTTTCATTTCTATCCTACGCAGACTCTTAATGTTACTAACATCGCTTAATAAGTTCAAAGTTACTATTAGAATATCAATAAATCCATTTTTTGAAAAACCTTCAAGAAGATAAAAAATAGAGTTTGTTGAAATCTGCCAGAATCCGAAGAAGGGGCTGATTGTAGCAACAATTTTCAATATTTTTTTCACGACACGATTTTCACAAAATTTGAGTCGGGAGTAGGTACTCTTAATTAACTGCACTGCTTGCGAGTATTTTAAAATAAAGGTTTCATACATAAGTTTTTTTAAGATTTGACAATTTTCGAGTAATCGGCTTCCAAAGTGGTTTATAAGTTGGTACCCAAAACTTGTAAGTTTCCATGCCGATAGATCAAGCTAAAACGTGGCTAAAACTCGTTAGGTAAATTATTTTGAGCGAAATCGGACAATAACTTTTGAAGTTACATATTAAAAGAAATACTAATACGCGTTGATAGAGTTACGGAACCCTCCTTAGACATATCCTGACATGCTCTTGGATAGGTTAGGTTATTTCCTATTGGAGGTACGAAACCCTAAAAATCTTTGATTAATTATTACATAGATACGTTATATCCTTACAAAACTGACAATATTTCTGTGCCACGACACTGACATGGGACGCAATGTGTCAACGTCGCATAGTAACACAAAACATGCTATTACTCGCGGAGCACACTAACCAAAATTGGCCCGACTCGGGCCAATTCGAGTCTTCATTTTTACGCGTTTATAACATATATCTACCTCTTTTAATATTATATATCTATGCTAAAAATGGTGTTGCGTTGTCGGTAGCCGGATTGCTTGCATTGTTGAACTCTACTCACAGCTGTTTAATGAACAATGTTGATTAACACTTGGTACATAGACACGAGATACCAGGCGTTTATCGAATAACCCACACATCCAATAATGTGTTCTAATGGACCTGTTACCCCGAAATGGTGATCGTTTAGTTCATTTCCTGAACCGAATTTCGGGTATGTGGAATGCTCACATACAAATTCATTTTATAAATTCATTTCTTGAATTAAGCCTTCTAATCTATTTGCTTAGTAGGTTATATATTAAAAAGAGCGTCTTATTAGCACCGCCAAAAAGGTATTTACTTATATTTAGGTAACATTATTAGTAGGTACGTTAGCAAAAATAAAAAGTCAATACTCATACAAGGGACATTTATTCTCTCATACAATTATTACTATGCAGCTTAAAAAAGTAAAAAAAAAAACATTGATTTAACTTTCTTGACCATTTTATTTTAGGCCTACATAAATAATATGCACAATCAATAATTTAAAATATTCTAAGATGCACTTGAACCATGAACCATTTTTCGGTTACCATTTTAAAAAGTGCCATATTATCTAATTCTATAGACGACCATAGACAATTCTACTCATTTGGAAAAACTTGCTGGTATCTACTTAAACATCCAACTGTAAAAGTAGGTATTGCACTCACAGGCTCTGTGATTGAGTGTACCTAGTCTCCCTTAAGGATTAAGTGTCCTCCTAAGGAGGGGAATGCCTAAGGAGGCAGATCATAATTGAGCCCTGACGACACTGCAACCCTAGTGGATCTATTGTCTCTTCTTCGCATTATAGACTATAGTAACTTCCCTGGTCCTATGCTGCACATCAACTGACTGATACGATTGGTGTTGGTCCTACGAATTTGCTCTACGGTCTACCGTACCATATTTGTGCTTCCCAAGGAACCAGTTTCCACTCTGTTGAAGCGCTGAACGGTCAAGGAGAAGGTAAAGAAGTGTCTCATCATTTTTCTATCAGAATATACCTAATATCTTAATTGCATTTAACGTTTGTTCTATGCTCATAAATTGTAGTCAAAACATAGAGCTGACTCGATTAATTTTTTAGGACTTGTTTCACAATCTACTGTTAGTGTCAGATAGCGTTAATACGCTTACTGTGTACTATATATTGCACTAAATCATTCTTAGCAAAAGAATGACATTACAAAATAGACCACGATTTTGTTTCTGGTGAAACGCCATGCTACAAGCTTTTTTGTCTGTCATAGCATCAGTGGCTAGCGTCCTGGCGGGCCGCCAACAAGTCTAATGAAATGAGGTCCTTCAGAAGAATGTTATGTCTATATCACCATAAAATTGTAAAAACCGTTAGATTGTAATATAACTAGTGAAATTGTAAAATGTTGATAGACTTCGAACGCGAATATGCTTCTTATAATTTAACACATTATTTTTCGTCAGATTTTTTATTTATTTATTTATTTATTCGGGAAACCAACAGCTTATAATTAAGAAAGTAGAAAGCAGCACAGTTAGAGTTAAGCCAATAATAGGTTTCCACTAATAGCTATAGAATATATAGTATACAAACCTGACAACAAACACAAGTTACTAACAATAACAATAAAATGAGCCTAGATCTAAATACATGGAAATTAAAGTTTAAAAAGTTTCTTTTACTAATATAGGTACTTATGAATAATACAAGTACCATACTTACATCAATCATCAATGAAAAAAAATGTTTATTAAATTCAGATCTTGCTTTAGCAACATCAGTAGCAAAGGGGTCTAAGTCTAGTTCCTTACATAATGCATTAAAGGTGTTACTTACTCGCACCAAGAAGGAATTTCTTCTATAGTTGGTATAATATACTGGGACTGACAGTGGAGGATTAAATCTACGGGATCTGGAAGGAATATTAAAATTAAGCTTAGAGAGGAGATTAGAACAGTCAATTTCGTTATTTAAGATTTGAAGAATAAATGTGCAATCAGCAATACGTGGACGATTAGTTAAGGGCTGGATGTGAAATTTCCTACAAAGTGCAATATAATTATCAGAGCTGTAATTTATTTTGAGTCGGTAGCATAGAAACCTGATAAATCGTTTCTGTATCTTTTCGATTCGACTAATATAATGGTCATAGTATTATAAATATATAGTTTTGAATCTTTCGACATATTTTTACAATCTCGTTAGTTATTTTACAATCTAACGGATTTTACAATTTTACGGTGACATTTACATTTCAGGACTGTAAAAAATATTGATATTTAAAAACACCATTCATACTTTATAACTATGGTTTTTTTTATAAAAATACTGTAACCCGACTACTTATAATAGCCTATGTTACCCGGGCTATTATTAAGAATCCATTGACACCACACGCTCATTTGGAGAAATCTGACCAGTAGTTTAAGCACTACGATGGAAAAACATAGACTGCCAAAATTGTTACCCTTCCTTTTAGCTTCACCAATCACCGTAGTCGGGTAAAAATACAATTCCTATCAAATTAAGGTAGAGACGTTACCACTAGGTTTATTTATTTAAGTAGAGGTCTATATCTACTTACATAGAAAAAAATATCTAGAATTTGTGGAAGTTCAGGGAAGGTATAAATGGTGAGACACATTAAAAAAATTGTGAGGAAAATAATAAACCCACAATTAAATTTTCCCCACTCATTGCTACATGTCAAACATTTCAAGTTCATTTCGTCCGCGTCGGAAGCGTAAATTAGGGTCTCCAATGTCACTTGACTGGCAAACCTGAAACCTGTACCCCGAGCAGGAACATTTTGCGGTATCGTTACGTGTACGTAGCGAGAAATATTGTATGAAAACCATGAAAGCGCCACTAGCGGATGTAAAAGTAACTAAAATTTTCATACAATATTCCTCATATTTCTCGTTTACGTACACGTAACGATACCCCAAAATGTTCCTGCTGGGGTACTGTACAGGTAACTATCTGGTAGACCGTAGCATGTATGGCTTACTTTACGCAGTGGAATTTAAGGAAATTGAAGTTTTTCGTATTTCGCACACTTTTGCCTTTTTAGGGCTCCGTAGCCAAATGGCGAAAACAGAACACTTATGGATTCGTCATGTCTGTTTGTCTGTCCGTCCGATGTCACAGCCACTTTTTTCCAAAACTATAAGAACTATACTGTTGGTAAGTATATGTATTCTGTGAACCGAATTAAGATTTTCACACAAAAATAGAAAAAATAATAATAAATTTTGGGGGTTCCTCATAATTAGAACTGAAACTCAAAAATATTTTTTCCTCAAACTCGTGTGGGGTATCTATGGATAGGTCTTCAAAATGATATTGAAGTTTCTAATATAATTTTTTTCTAAACAGAATAGTTTGCGCGAGAGACACTTCCAAAGTGGCAAAATGTGTGTCCCCCCCTGTATATGATGTACATTACCATGCAAACTTCCACCGAATATTGGTTTGAACGAGATCTAGTAAGAAATTTTTCATAAATCGTAAACCGCAATTTACCTTTTATTCAATCAATTTAAATACAAAAATTAAATAAAAACATTTAATTTCATAAACATAAACCTTATGCATAAACCATGAACCATTATTTTTATTACAAGTTTGTACGGAACCCTCGGTGCGCGAGTCCGACTCGCACTTGGCATAAACCTCCTTCAGTGGTTAATCTAAAAATCTATATTATATTCTACCTATATTGATGACGATCGACCAAGTTTCTCTGTAGAATGTAGCGATAGATAAGGTTACAAAAAGGAAACTCAGTTTAAATTAAATTTTTATTAAATTCTCATAAGATCGTTGTTGTATTTGATTGGAATATAAAATAATATCATCAAAGACAGCTCAAGTATAATGTTACAATGGCAAAACAAAATACAATTTCTAGCATTCTACGAAATAAAATTGCACTATCGATTGTTGCTTTTGTAGCGAACGGTGAAAGGAACAATCGGTCTAAATAGCGTGCGCATTTATGCTAACGGTACGGTCTGTATTTTAAGTTCCTTTGTTTCTTAATTCTATGCAAAATACTTTCAATGTGTACAGTCAAATGTATTAATTAAAAAAGTTTAAGTTTTGTATTTATTTTATCAATGTACGCTTTTTATAGAGACTGGTTTTACTAGTTACAAGTTACAAGGCAGGTTTTAACAGTGCAACAGCCATTAATTTCAAAGTCATTAACTGATAGCTTATCTATGGTGTATATATATAGCTATATCTATGGTATGGTGATGAATCCGAAATCAACTATATTTAATACTAGCTGTCCCGACATACGTTGTTCTGTCTTAAATATGATCTGGAATGAATAAATGACTACACCTACACCTGGTCCTACAACCTACACCAATATTTCTCACTGTTTAAAACTTCCCTAAGCTTCCACAGTCATTCCAAGACCAAAATTAGCCAAATCAGTTCAGCCGTTCTCGAGTTTTGAGTCCCTCGGGAACGGGATTCCTATTGTTTTAAGATTCTCCTACCAATTTTCAGCCAAATTAGTTCAGCCTTTCTTGAGTTATAAATAGTGTAACTAACACGACTTTCTTTGATATATAATATGTCACCGTGAAATAGTAAAAACCGTTAGATTGTAATAAAACTAGTGAAATTGTAAAATGTTTATAGACTTCCGACGCGAATATCCTACCTAACACATTATTTTTCGTTAGATTATTATATAGTAATTAATCTTCGACATATTTTACAATCTCATTAGTTATTTTACAATCTAACGGTTTTTACAGAATAGCACTGTATAGATAAAATCTGTAGGTAGGTAGGTATTTTAAAATGAGACGAGAAGCAAAGTAAGTAGGTAAGTAAGTAAGTAGGTATTATAAAAGTAAGTAAATCCAAAAACCGGCCAAGTATCAGTCGGACTCACACACGAAGAATTCCGTACCATTATTTATACAACTATTAGTACTAATATCTAGTAATAGTATAAATATCAAGCAAAAAAAAATACATTTTTTGTAAGGGAGCCCTCTTGAATTTTTTTTTGTTTTGTTTTTAGTATAAATGTTGTTATTGCGGCAACAGAAATATCTATTGAAAATTTCAATTGACTAGTTATTACAGTTCACGAGACTAAGTGACAGACGGACAAATGAACGAATAGAAAGCGAAGTCTCAGTAATGGGATCCGCGGTTTTACAGGTTGGGAACGGAATCCTAGAAAAAAATTACAAAGGCCTGTGAATGTGTTTGACAAATTTGTTGTCCTAATGGCATCATATATTATCCTGCCACCCGGTGTAATATGGAATAAGCTCAGGGAGAAACATCAGCGTAATATCCGTTGCATCACGGGAAGCGTCTGAAAAATCTGTACCAAATTATTCAAGAGCATTAAGGGACATACCAATAATATTCTTACAAAGATATATTATGCATAGATACGTCATTTACTGAACCAATCATGAATTATTTATAATTGCCTCCCACACCGATTTCGGTGATGGTGATGGCGCAGCTGTAGTAATTTCCAAAACCACTCTTTTTTCTTTAACTCTCGTAGTCCAGTGTGACGGATGACAGACATGTACCATGACTGATGAGAGATCAGGCGCAGGTCCGACTTTTTACATGCCCATCCGACACATTGACCATATTTCTTGTCGGGCAATCAGATGATCAGCCTACATTCAACCAGACTTGAAAACAACATTTTAAAAGTTTCAGCGCGGGGATCGAACCCACAACCTCAGGAGTCCGGAGCCAAGTTATAAGCCACTGGATCATGGAGGTGTCTGACACCAATCATTATTATTGATATATTTAATAACGCATTAATTAATGATTATTAATTACAAGTGCTCATAAAATTGTATAATTAAATTGCAAGTTTAGTTTAATTAAATTACTAGTTTTAAATCAATTCCGAAAACTGGGCAACGTTTACGAAAACATATTAATGTGAAACATACCTAACCAGTATTCTGTGGCTTTAACGAAAAAGACATATTTTTAATTACATTACATCTGAATAATAATATATTTTTAGAAAATAAAATAAGTGATTTTGGCAATTTCAAAATTACCTAAACTCGTAAAGGATCTAAATCATTTTTATACTATTATCTTTGCCAAAATGAGTTTTTGTGTGAGTAATTTTACAAATGAACCTATGTTTTGTTTTATTACACTCAATCTCATGTATAATTTTCCACCATATTTTTCTCCTGAAATGTTTATTACCTTTATTAACTTTTTTTGCTTATGTTAAAGTTCATTTAATGCGTGAGCTGTACCTATATATTTTATTTCTTTTAGTTATAATAATTTTACTTAAATATTATCCTTTTCATAACCATGATATTTCTTCCTAAATCGACGAACCCTAATTTTGTTTTTTAGTTTTAGATTTACCTGAGCTAGATATCGTCCTGTGGTCGAAATTGTCAGTTTTAAATTTGAACTTTTTAAGTCAATAGCCTCTTTGATAGAATTATTATTTTTAAACAAAAAATTGAACCGACTTCTAAAGTAAAAATACGCAAAAAAGTATGAAATAAAACTTATTTTCTAAATAATTCCCCTTTTAAATTTGGCTATTTATCTACTTAGTCTTCTTAATTTTGAAGTCGCTACCAGCCCAAACGATATCCTACAATATTTTATAGAACTCACGTTCATATTTGCTGGTACCGACTTCAAAATTAAGAAGAATAAGTAGAGAAATAGCCTAATTTAAAGGGGGAATTATTTAGAAAATAAGTTTTATTTCATACCTTTTTGCGTATTTTTAATTTAGAAGTCGATTCAATTCTTTGTTTAAAAATAATAATTCTATCAATACCTAATAATCTGATGTAGTGTGTATTTTTGTTATTTTTATTAATTTTATGTACCTATTTTTAAGAACTATTTACAAAATATTAACTTTCTGTACACCTTTCTCCACATAAACTTTTAACTGTGCCAAATTGATATTTATATTAGAGGAGTATGATTACTCCTCCGTTCGCACAATTCTTGAAATACTGTACTAAATGTTTTTGCTTCACATATTAATAATATAAAGTATTATGTGTTATGGTAAAGTTTATTCTTGATTCGTTTGAAAGACCTTTTGACGTTATTTAATATTATAATAATTAATATAAAAATTTCTGCTCGCTCCGCTCGCTAAGCTTTTTATACCTTATAAAAAATTTAACGGCATATAATAATAATAAAGGTTATATTATTCTTATGTTCTTTTTATTTTCGCTGTATTTTAACAGATAAAATACGTAAAATAAATTTTAATATACAGAAATACCTGCTGTTATACACTGTTCATATTTTTGTTTATTCCAAAGTATACCTTTTAGATAAGGCCGAAACATTACCACGCACTACCTAATAGAGATAAGTTGACTCGGGCAACGTATTTGTGCCTTGCCTCGCAATAATCATAATTTTGTTTTTTGGTATTCTGCAGATTTTGATAGTGTGGAAAAGCAACGCAGATGTTTTTTTGCTCATAGCGATATAACAAATTTTAAAGTTGTAATATTGGAATAAAAAACTGTCTAGCTCGCACGACGCTCGCGTTCATCGTACAGAACTTAATATTATTATAATAATACTAGCTTTCGCCCGCGGGAACACTACTTTTTCGGGATAAAAAATGTCCTATGTCATTTCTCGGGACCCAAAGTATGTCTATACCAAATTTCATAAAAAGCGGTTTAGCGATTAAAGCGTGAAGAGGTAACAGACAGACAGATAGACAGTCAGACAGATAGCCAGACACTTTCGAATTTATAATATTATAAGTATAGATATTTTAAAAAATCTACGCTCTATTTTGCGCCTGAAAGTGTATCTATAACCACCGTGAAGTAGCACTGATTACCTAATCAGTGCTACTTCACGAGGCTTACAGTGATACTTCACATTGTCCTATGTTGGAAAAGTGTAACGATCACTGGCTTAGAGCCCTGAATAGAAAAAAAGGGCTAAATAACATATCGTCGGAGCAAAAGATTCAGTCATAATCTTTCCAATCTATTGAAAGGATTTGCCGGGTGTCGAGCTATCCCGGATTTATATGCCATTGTTCCAGGGTTCAAATTAAATTCCAGATTATTCTCAATTGTACGTAGGTACCTACCTATAAGTAAGATCGCTGCAATGAAGAGTTTGAATAAAGATTATACATCTAAATATATAAAAGGCAAACCTGATTGACTCATCTATCAACGCACAGCTAAAACTACTGAATGGATTATGCTGAAATTTGGCATACAGATAGTTGTAATAACGTAGGCATCTGCTAAGGAAGGATTTTAGAAAATTCGCCCTCTAAGAGGGTGAAAAAGGGGTTCAAATTTTGTATGGAAACCGAACTCCACGCGGAAGAAGTCGCAGGCAAAAGCTAGTAGGTAACATAAGTAACATCTAAAATCTAATTGATAAAAATTAAATTAGGTGACTAAATAGGTAGTACTTAAGTACTACTTAATTACTACATTTACCTAAGTTGTATGTAGAACATACATACAACGTAGATAAGTGTATGTTTCTTACATAAGGTTTTCTGAACTTTAGTAGCACTTAGTTCAACTACATTAAACATGTATATTTAAATAACATTGAAACATATACACTTTTAGTTGGACTTAAGCCAGAAATATTCCATGTATTTAACAAAAACGAACTTCAGAATAATATTTTCTTCAATTAATATATTATCTCATATGACACAATTTATAGTTTCCTACCATTTATCGAGAACGATATGTTTCGGAAACGATGCTACAACTCCAAAAGCTTTTTATTTGCGAACAATATAATTTGGGATGTATGAACCTTGACGACAATTTATAGCGGCATGTCTTTATTGCCATGGTGATAAATGGATTAATGTTTAGCTGCACACATAAATCACTTCATTGTGGAAATAATAAAAAATTGAACTTGTGAACCTTTTATGATATTTATAGCGGTCAAAATATGTTCAGATTTATCTCCCAGCTTTGTTGGGTTTTGAGGAAAATGTTTCCGAAGTGTTTTATTTTAATTCATTTCACATTTCACAGTTAAGTTTTTTGGTGAGGTTTGGTAGAACATTCAAGACCAGGAGTGCAGAAATCAAATTGATAAGTTTATGTAAAATTAAGCAATTTAATAGATATTAAGGAAATATTTAATTTATACAATGAATGAGGAAGATTATATTTCAACCTTTAAATAAAATTTTATTGTGAACTAATTACCCAGAATCATGAACTAAAAAAATATCAACATTTGTATCTTTTGCTTCAGCATAAGTGAAGTTTCAACCTTACCTGACCTAGTTACTAAAGATTATTTTACCTTCATCGAATATGGGACCGTCAAATTAGATCTAATTAGACATTTGGTTTGAAGAGATCAAGAGGCAGTGAACTGTGAAGGTGACATTTCGATTTCGGCAACCAACCACGAACAATGAAGACCGCGACACGCAACCAAGATCGAAATGCCTCCTGAACCAAGAGCGTCAGAAATTTAATATTATAGACCACAGGAATTTCTATGCAAATTGTGATTTTATAGGTAACATTCCAACTCAGTATTGAAATCGTATTGTCGTCACCGACCGTTAACGTACTCTAATGTGTAATTACATATTATTAATAAATTAATAGTCTAAAAAACACTAGAAAAACACGTTTCTATAAATTCACGTAAAAACCAAAAATAAATTATGGATCGTTCAAGTTGTTTTTTTTTTTGTGGGCTGAAGTGTAAACTATGTGCTTTTAATTATAATATTTGATTGTAAAAGCGTGAAGCGCTGGAACAGGAAAGACTTTCTTGTAAACAAATGCTAATACAAAAACTACCCACGCTTTTTCAATCAAATATTATAATTAAAAGCACATAGTTTACACTTCAGCCCAGAAAAAAAGACAACTTGAACGATCCATAATTTATTTTTGGTTTTTACGTGCATTTATAAAAACGTGTTTTTCTAGTGTTTTTTAAACTATTAATTTATTTTATACTTCTTAGTCTTTGATAACGAAAGGTAATAGGTTTATTATAACCTTGAAACCTGATCGTGTTCAAAGTCCATTACGTGACCTTTCTCACAAGTGTAAACACGACTATGATATTCCATCATAGAATGCCAGTTACTGTCTTCCGGCTTCATCGTCAGACCTTGAAACTTGATAGTGGTCAAAGTTCATTATAAGACCTTTCTAACAAGTCCAAACATGGCTGAGATACGATATTCCATCATGGAATGCCAGTGCCTATCTTCCGGCTTCATCATCAGACCTTGAAACCTAATCGTGGTCAAAGTTAATTACAAGACTTTCTAACAAGTCCAAACATGGCTGTGATACGATATTCCATCATGGAATGCCAGTGCCTATCTTCCGGCTTCATCATCAGACCTTAAAACCTAATCGTGGTAAAAGTTCATAGCAAGAATTTTGTAACAAGTCCAAACACAGCTATGATATGATGTTTCATCATGAAGTTGCAGTTCATATCTTCCAGCTCCATCATGAGATCAGTTTGACAGTTTTATTGTATTGTCATCAAAACTACATAGAGCTGCCAATTTTCATGAATACGATCCTTGGAAGATGATTAAATAAGTAACCTTAGGTTCCATTACATAGTGTAAATACAGGTCGACCTAATAATAGTGTGTTAAAAATCTAAAATTTTATCTCCAAACTATACAATATTACCCGTGGCTTCTTTCAAGTATAAGAGTGACTTAATACCTATATAGCTGTATTTTTAAGATAGTTATTAAAAATTTAACTTTATTAATCAAAATATGATTACACAAGAAGTGATACGTTTCAATTTAAGGGTTCAAATGCCATGCACTGCGACTGATGTCATATGAAACGTGTACAGGTCACGCAACTGTTTATGAGCGCTCAGCGAAAGTGGAGAGGATCGTTCGCGCATGTGACCAATAGCAAAGAATATATATTACTAACGTACCAATAGCGTGTCGGCAGCCACGTTCGGCATGCGTTCGGCGCATCTACACCTCCCCGCCCGAGCCCGCTACCGCCAAACACACCCAAAAACTGACTTCTGCGCATACCCCCTCTACTTTTTTCGAAAGATCTTAATTCGTTGCGCGACCTATACAACTGTTTGTGTAATGAATAAAGACCAATTTTCAATAACTATCTTAAAAATGCAGCATCGCGTAGCGTCGCGGTGTGAACTGACCCTTAATTGCGATAATCTGTAGTGCCTCCGGGAATAACGAATTAGCTTTAATCACATTTTTTACTCCTACCTTCTTTCTCTTCCCATTTCTGTATTTTATCGCAAATTGTAAACATTTGAACGCTAGAGTTTCCTCGCATTTATTTGCATTACATTCAGATGTAATTAAATTAAAACCTAGTTTGAGTTTTTTTCTTCTTATTTTATCCCATGAAAAGCGCTGCAACGCTACTTTATGACTAAATTACTTTCTATTCATTCTAAAATAATTTAGCTACCTACTCACCTACAGTTTAAAACTGATTTATCAACATTTTAGACCAGTTGATACTTAAATAGTGCTGGACTGAGATCCCAGGTCTACCTGATTACCTTTATATTCTTAATGATAAAATATATTTCATATTGTAGTATAATTAGTGTAAACAATGATTTATGAACGTATGCATACCCGCTAGTTTGTGCGGTGAGCCAATTTCCTTAAATGGCGCCGAGGAACAAAAAAAATTGCAAGCCTTTGAAATGATTTTAGAGCATGTTATAGTAGAATAATGACAATTAAATATTATTAAGTGAAAATTACACTAATCACTTCTATATAATATGTGTTATTGTTTAGGGTTAGTTTTCATAAAAAAATGGAAAATTATCAATGTAAATTATCCGCAACTTTAACGCCATGTACCTAAAAATTGGCCCACGGCACAAACTAACAGGTATGAAATATGCACAGTGCGTTCATTTTAACACACTATTTATACTACAGTATGATATACATTATCAATAAGAATATAAGGGTAGTCTGTCGGGCCTGGGATCTCAGTCCATGCCGGTTTAAAGTGTCTGTAAAGTGTAGTCACCAGTAATCCCAGTTAAAGCAAATTGGGTTTAGCTCTAACACGGTGCCGCGTCGGTATTATTCCACATAGATACCCGAATAACATAAACAGTAAACACATCTGATTTTCCATGAATTTTACGCGTATACTAGTTATAACTAATAATAATAAAGAGGAAAAATTTGTTTGTTTGTTTGATTTTTTGCATCGAATAGGCTCCGAAACTACTACACTTTTGATGAAATTTAGCACACACACACACACAAAAAAATAAAATATATATTTAATCGGCTTCTGAAAAGGGATCTTTTCTACCTTTCGAGAACTGTATACTTTATAGGATAAAAACTTTATGCGTTAATTCATTTAGCGCAAAAAAGTAACGAAAACACATCGACAATCTTTTTTCTTATACTAATAAGAAGGTACCAAACCTAATCACCCATCTCAATATTATAAAGAGGATATATTTGTTTGTTTATTTGCTTTAAATAGGTTCCGAAAATACTGGACCAATTTTGATGTAATTTGGCACTACGAGGAATTTTTTTTTTTTTTTTTTTTCGATAGGGTCTACGCTAGCGGTCGGGTTAAGACCGCTCTAGCTTTGTCGGGCTATAACTAGCCTGGTGGCTAGTTGGTTAGTTTAGAGATTTATGGGAGGGTTGGCCCTCCCTAACTTCACCCGGGTGAAGTTCAGATCGGTTGTTGGGGACAGCTACGGGTAAGCTATTTTTAGGACGGGAGGGACTCGGGTCCCCCCCGCTAAGGGGTCCGACCCCTTCCTCACTCTCTGATGAGTGAGGTTGCTCGCGCGCGGTAGCAAAAACTAGCGGCGGAGTTATCGCGATAGAGGAGCTCGTGTAGTTAATGATTTCGGAACTGAGAGGGCCGTCCCTCTCCCCTTCCGCGTGCGGTCGGGATGACTCGCGCGCGTAAGTCCTAATGTCGATGAGGTTCGCGGTATTGGTAGAGCTCTCTATAACAATATCGCGGTCGCGGACACTATTTTGTAGTGACACTAAGCTACTGGGATGCGAACTCGAGCTCGGGCTCGGGTTCGGTCCCGTATTTGGGTCGGTCTGTACGTTGGTACGTGTGTCAGTGTTTGATATGGGTCCTCGGGGTAGGCGCCGGCGTCGACCCCGGTGCTTTACTAACAAACCGGGTGCGTGTGATTTGTGTTTACGTAACTGTACACAGTACGTTACGTATTTTGTGATCGGGTCTATGGGATCGGCTAAGATATGCTTAGGCCGTTTGAAGGGGTATCTAAATGTCATTGCGTCATGTTCGTAGTCCTGGGCCTTTCGAATGAGAGGGTTTGGGTGAACTTTGCTTCTATCAAAGAATCTCTCTACGAGTTCTTTGATATACGCTTTAATCGTGACTAATTCGCAGTCTCTATGCAAGTCGATGTTTCGCATGTACCAGGGGGCACCTGTTGCCATGCGCAGAAACCGGTTTTGGACTTTTTGCAATCGGTCCATCTGGTTATCACTTATTTGTGCGAAAGAGACGCACGCATAAGTGAGTATCGTTCTAATGCAAACCTTATACAAAGTAAGCTTATGTCTTAGGGACATTTTGCTTCGCGAATTTAATAGCGGATATAATTTGTAGAGTACAAATTTCGCTTTTCGTATCGTATTTGAGATGTGATTCGTGAAGGTCATCGACTTGTTTAGTACTACGCCTAAGTATTTGACTTTATTAGTCTCTGGGATGATGTTACCGTGCAGGCTAATAGGACTCATATTTCTACGGGCACCATAACGTATGGTTTGGGACACCTTTCTGTCAAATTGGATGGCGTGACTTTTGTCGGGGTTTACTTCTATTCTCCATTTGGAGAACCACTCACCGAGATCGGTGACTGACTCCTGGAGTTTTTTAGAAGCGTAGGAGGGAACCCTATGCGCGAAATAGAGGGCTGTATCGTCCGCGAACATGGCTAGTTGCACCTTAGCGTGTTTAGGGATGTCATAAGTATACAGGTTGTATAGGGAGGGCGAGAGGACCGAGCCCTGCGGGACTCCCGCCTCCATATATCTTGGCGATGACAGTGTGCCTTCCACGCGGAAATGAAATTTACGGTTTTTTAAATAATTATTTATTAACAGTACCAAACTATCGGGTATGCCCATTTGGTAAAGTTTGTACAACAGTCCGTTGTGCCAAATTTTATCAAAGGCTTTTGCAATATCAAAGAAGACGGCGCATGTCATCTTCCTGTCATTCTTATTAGAGATAATGTACTCCGTTAGGCGGTGTACCTGAGCGGGACAGCTGTGCATTTTGCGGAAGGCAAACTGCTCGTCTGGGAAGAGTTTTTTGTCGGTAATGACGTCATTGAGGCGCCTTAGAATAACTCTTTCATAGACTTTTCCGAGGGAGCTAATTAGACTGATCGGTCTGTAGCTACCAGGTGCCCTCCGGGGTTTCCCCGGTTTATGGATACCTATAACAATAGCTACTTTCCAAAAGTCTGGGAATGAACATCCTACTAAGAGGGCGTTAAAGATGTTCACAAGGAGTTGAATTAGTTCGGACGGTAACATTTTAAGTGTTTTGTTAGAAATACCGTCGAGGCCTGGGGCCTTTCTGGCATTTAAACACTTAATAATGTCTTGGACTTCCTCCGAGTCCACCGGCCTCACCCTGTCGTCAGCAGGTGGCCTCGAAAGTCGTCTTTCGACCTCACTATTCACTAAGCTAAGGTGCGTGGGATCAATCGGGAGGGTACTCGGCCGGCACTGCTGTTCTAAGTTATCGGCTAGACATTCAGCCTTGTCGATATCTTCTAGTGCGGGAGGTCGATTTAATCTGTCTAAAGGAGGCATATCGCTCTCCGTATCTCTTTTGAGGGCCCTCGCGAGCGGCCAGTAGGCCACGTGTGATGGCTCTAGATCACTGAGAAGTCGATCCCAACTCTCGGCTTTGTGTTGTTTTATTTTATATTTAACTTCCCTTTCGTAATGGCGGAGGGCTTTTCTCCACTCTTCCGACGGGTAGCGATCATAGGTGCGTTTGGCCGCATTTCTGAGTCTGATGGACTCCTTTATGTCCTCTGGGAGGGGCCAGCGAACTTTGGGGTTCGTTGACACATCCCTAGATGAATTTTCTATGGTCGCTACCAAGTGTTCGGTCAAGTGGGAGGCGGCCTCTATGGCGACCTCTTTACTATCTATTGTATCGGGAATCTTATCGAGGTGACTCGATTGAAGGACTTTAATGTTCTCCGCCAGGGATTTATAGTCAATGATCCTTCTAGTACTGGAATAATTTGGGTTAAAATTACCAAGTGTAATCATAACCGGTCTATGGTCCGAGTTAAGCTCGTGGAGAGTCTCAATAGAGATATTGAGAGAAACGTTTTTTATTAAAGCTATATCAATAGTACTAGGATCGCATATGACACCATTGATGTGTTGGTTTGTGTCATAACGAGTGGGGTCATTGGGGGCTAGAATAGCAAAATTAAAAGAATCGATTAGCCTTTGTAGTATAAGGCCATTTGTATTGTTATAAACATTTCCCCACTCGCGGTGTTTACAATTTAAGTCGCCGGCAATTAGGACGGCATTTCCTAAGTCGAAAAGCGATTGTAAATCGCTAGAAAGTAATTTTTTAGTACCTGAAAGGTACGCGCTTACTATAACAATGGGCTCATGGCCGGACATACTTAAGTGACAAATGGAACACTCCATTGTTTCTAGGGTCGGTACTTCTAAAGGAATACAATGGAGGGATTTTTTATAATAAATAATAGTACCTCCGAGTTGGGATCGAGTTCTATCATTTCTGATAATTTTATAATTTGCTATTTTTGGGCTCCTCATACTAGGTTTTAAGAACGTCTCCTGCACTAGAAGAATATCTACATTATGCCTGATGACAAAATCGCGGATTTCGTCAATGTTATTACGGATGCCGTTCGTATTGAACGACACGACGCGTAATGAGTGCGGCTTAATCCTTCCCGAAGGATCCATTAATTACCGGCGGGGGATGCCTTGATCTTTTTGATCAAGTCTGCGTGGTCTGACAACGCCATAATGCGGTCAGTTTTCGAGCCTTTAAGCTTCGCGGTGAGAATAGAGAGCTCAACCGGGTCGATTGGCTCCATTTCACTCAGAAAATCGGTGACGAACGATAGTTCCTCAGCGAATTTCGAAGTCGGAGGGGGCGTGACCTTTGGCGCCTGTGGCGCGGAGGGCGAGGCCTTTCTAGGGAAAGCGGGGAAAGCCGCTTGAGAAGGGGGCTGGGTGGGTTTGGCCCACGCCGATTTAGTGGGTAGGGGAGCAGGGACGAATCTCTGCTTTGGCGGGGCACCTCTAGTTTGAGGTGCAATTCGCCTCTTTACTTTGGGTGCTTTTTTGCACCCTCTGTAGTTGGCTGGGTGGCCCTGCGTCTTACAGAGGACACAGCTGGGAGGCTCGACCTCCTCAGCTGGGCTCTTGCGAGTGCAGTCAGAGGTGCCGTGGTCGCCCAGGCACTTGACACAGCGTGGCCGTGCTTGGCAGTTACGCGCCGAGTGCCCGTAAAGTTGGCATCGGTGGCATTGGCCAGGGATGCCCCTTTTACGGGGAGGCTCGACGCGAATGCCGGTGATATGGCAGACGGCTCGGATATTGAAGATATCCTTGCCCTCTGGTGTCAGGGGGAGCGTTACCAGTACCATATTGTACTGGTGTTTTTTAACTGGATGGTACATCCTGTGTACCTCCGTGGCAGGGTACCATTGGGACTGAATGTCCAAGAGTACTTCAGATGTAGACAGACACTTGTCTACACCGGTGATTACGACGCGCAACATGCGCTCGTCTTCTAATGCATAGGTGTGATAGCCTATGTTATGATTGCGTAGAAACGCAGTGAGGAGGCGGTGGTCCTCCGAAGTCTTAGTCTGGACTTTAATCCCGACTGGAGTTATAGTAACTGCGGAAGCAGGGCGAAGCTTATGTTCGCTAAGCGCCGCACTTACTAAGCTCCATTTTTCTTTCTCCTGTACAATTACAGGAGGTGGAAGTTTGGGTGTCGGGGTGGCCAGAGGGGCCTGAGAGGCCGGGAGGGCCTGAGAGGTCGGGAGGGCCTGAGAGGCTGGGAGGGCCTGAGAGGTGTTAGACACCTGAGATAGCGGCGGGGCCTGGGAGGCCGGAGGGGCCTGTGAAGGGCTATTAGCCTGCAGGGTTTTCCTGGCTTTTCCGGCCTTTTTAGGGGCCGGCTTAGTGGGGGAGGAGACTGGAGAGGAAGTGCCCTCTGGGCATTTCCTCTTTTTAGTCTTTTTATATTTGACTGTAGTGAATTCACCTTCACTACGGTCAGAGTCTTGCTCCGAGCAAGACATGTCAGAATTGTCATTTCCAGAGACGGCTCCGGAAATGACGGGAATTTCTTCCGCTAAAGGGCGGGTATCTACATCCGGAGAGGCCGGAGAGTCAGCGTCGTGGTTGCGCAGAAAGCGCTCCCACTTAGTCGCGGCGTCGGGGAGCTCATGGCTCAGAAAAACCAGGAATTTCTTAATTAAAGCTTCCGCCATAATTAAGAAATTTATCCCGGTTGGGGGATTCTGCTCTCTAAAATCGAATGGTTGGGGGTACAGCCCCGCCCGGCATCCGGGAGGGGAGGTGTGTAGGGAGGAAACCCTCCTCGTGTAGTGTGCCTAACCGTGTCACGGTACTTACAGTTCCTCCGGGAGGCTGGAACGCAATCCAAAAAAGGGCACTAGCACTGGCACTAGCACTAACACTAGCGAGCACTAACACCTCGGAGCGTGAGCAGAAGGCTCACGCTAAAGACCGAAGGGACGATGCGACCGGTCGCACGCTCGTCCTGCGCGGCGGGCGCTACGCGACGGGGTGCGAGCAGAGGGCTCGCACCAAAAAAGAGACGGACGATACGAGCGGTCGCAACGATCGTCCTACAGGGGGCGCGACGGTCGCGGTGCGGCGCGAGACACGGTACGGCACGGTAAGGGCGGTGCGGCCGTTATAGCAGGCCGGTATAGCCGATAAGGGCGGCTAGGTCTTCTTTCTTGAGCCTTGACTCTTGAAGCTTGATTCTTGAGGCTTCACCCTCTTGAATCTTGCACTTCAAGTCTTGACTCTTGAAAGCTTCTGTCTTCTTTCTTGAAAAAGATGTTGTCACTTTCGCGAGCGGTTAACACTCGCGAGACTACGAGGAAGGACATAAGCGGCTTTTCATTGCGGCAAAATCTACTTTCTTTCTCGCGCACGCTCTCTCTCGCTTTCACGGGCAAAATCTAGTAGATTATAATCACAGAAAAGCCCATTCGAGGGAAATATGCGACGAAAGCAGTGCGTGCCTAGCCTTAATTAAGCCACTTCCCCTTATCGACTACTGCAAACGTCACGCCCGCAACCTCTTGATTCTTGACCCTAATTATAATATCATGATTTACGTCTCTCGATGGTCGCTCTACATATAAATAAGCTTTGATGAAAGTAGGTCGAATACATACGTATATACAGTTGTTGACTGTTTGATGAAAAAAATAATGATAGCTTTACAATCTTTATATTTTTTGTTACAAATATCAATTTTTTATTTCTAGATATTTTGCTAGTTGTAACCATAAAATATATCTTGATAATTTGCCCAAAAAGATTTTTAAGTAGGTCCCTCGTTAGTATATTTATAAAGTCAATATTAGCAACGAATTAAAACCACCCTCTAGAGTGGGGGTTAAATCCAAAAAGCATTAAGGTTGTCTGTGTCGTGCAGATAAAACGTTCCCAGAAAATATAATCGTGAAGTTTTTCAATGCGCATAATATTAACATAAGCTGTTATAAATTTCCCAGGAATTAAAACTTAACGAAAATGTTACTTTACTTGTGGTTACCTGCGACTTCATAAATTTTATTGAATCGTTTGTTAATGAACATACCGAGTTCCAAGCCACGTTAACTCCAATAATATAATACAGTGTGTCCCGGCAGCTATATCGGAGCCTTTAGTGGTAAGAAATATGGATTTTTTTATCGACAAATTGCCCCTCAAATTTTATACGGGTAGTTCCTGAGATTAGCGTGTTCAAACAGCAAAAAGACAACGGTAGGATGAACAAGTCGGTACTTTAAAAGTAAGTCTACCTCGCACTAGAGCGCACTAGATATCTCAGTAACGGTGATAATTAGGGGAAAAAAATATAAGAACCATATTTGAAGATAATTTTGAGATCTACAACTTCGATCTGAAGTATTTTTTGATAAAACTTACCGTTTTCGAGAAAAACCCAAAAAAATCTGAAATGTTGACCTTTGACCTCGCATAACTTTGTAAGCTCACATGGGATTGATGGGGACTTTTAAATTTAAATTTATTAGAGCAAATCCAAGGTCTTCACCAATATATTTTGATTCTGTCGGTATTATTGTTATTTCAATTGTCTAAATTAACCGGAGTATTAAATTACTATTACATAAAATATCTTACTATCTATTTATTTATCGGGTGAGTTTGAGCATGTGAATCATTGAGCAATTCTTAAGAACTTTATTATTCATACGAATTTGTGGAATTTTATCTTGACATCTCCCCTTGGCCTGAAAGACCATGTACACACTTTTATCTATATTATATATAAGGCGCATGGCCTATCTTTCATAGCCCATAGGCTATAAACTGGCGCATCTTTCACACATACTAAACAATTTATTAAGTCCAAAAATAGAGGCACTGAGCATTACCATATCGTCCGCATAGCTTATATTATTAACACTTACACCATAAATATGGCAGCCGACATGGGTGCTACTCAGATCAAAGAGTTCACATAAAGGTTAAACATTTTTGGTGATGTTAACCCTCCTTGCCTTAAATTTGCATTCTAATTTATAGGGTTCGGAAAATGAGTTAGACCATTTGACTACATTAATTTGATTTACATACCTACCAGTATTGAAACATGCCAGAAATTTCAGTAGGTACTTCGATACTGTCTAGTATATTCCACAACTTATCATAGCATTCAAAATCGAACGCTTTTGACAGATCTAGAAAACACCCAAAAACTGGGGTTTTGCGGTTCATGTAGTACTTGATAGTTTGTTTTACAGATATAATAGCGGCTTCTGTGGAAAGACCAGGTCGAAAACCAAATTGATTGTCATGTAATTTTAAATATTTATCAAGATGTTCATTTAACAAACTTCAATCAAGCACTTTCGCAACTACCGTTGCCAGTGAGATGGGCCCATAATTACTTTTATCACTTGTGTCACCTGTCTTATTCTTTACAATTAATTAACCCGCCGTCGGTCGCGTTAATTTTTGTAACATCGTAGGTCGCATGGGGTCTTTGAAAGCCCTATATATTATAATTTTTTTTTCAAAACTTTACTATGTATGTAACTATATTTTACTTATAAATTTTAAAGATGTTAGGACATAGTATTAATAAAAGTCGTAGTTTTTTAATAATCAGTTTTATTTGACAAACATTCTAGACTTCAAAAATTTAATTGGTATTTGACCTAGCTTTGGCAACTTTTACTAAAATTTATAAAAAATAACAAAAAACTTAATATTTTCTTCTAAATTATCTTAATTATTGAAAATTATTAACGTACTTTTCCATCACAATGGATAGAAAGGAAAAAACGAACGAAAGAATAAAAAAAATCAGTCTTCATTTTGGTCATTAGAACAGATGACGCAAATGGAACCTGCATGTCTCGGGCATATGTTTTGCTGACATGAAATGCATGCCGTCGAATATTTTCTATCGACACTTCGTGGGCAGTATGCGCATCGCTTTCTGGTCATTTTAGCTTGATTTTGGGGTTGTGCCTGTAGCACATTATTGCCAGTAAAGCGCTTTATATGCTGCCGAAGTGCTCGTGGCAGAGTGTTTATAGTACTTCTGTATTTCAGGTAATCATCACAGAGAGAAAACGCTAATTTCTTCAGAAATTCTTTTCTGGTTATAATCCTGTCTGGTTGATTATATCCCATCAGTATTTGTGCGTTTATCCCTGCAATATCCATCAAGCTGAAAAATATTCTCAGAGGCCATCTACGGCATGTTCTTGCAACTGAATAATTCTTTTTCAACCTATCTACAACATCAACCCCTCCCTTGGTGATATTGTAAAATTCTATAATCTCAGGTTTCTTCTGAGCTGAGTCTGAATTTACAGCAGCATCATGATGCATGGTAGAGAGCAAGAGAACAACTTTGTTCTTTTTTGGACAGTAGGACACGAGAGTGTTGTGGTCTTTACCAAATGCAAAAAGTGACGACCACAGCTCCCTATTTTTGGTCTTTAGCTCATTGGGGATCTCAGGTTTATTTTGTCGCATAGTTCCAACAACTGTTAGCTTGTGGTTTTTTAGTAATTCTTTAGCCAAAGGCACACTGGTAAACCAGTTATCCATAGTAACATTACGGTTACTTCCTGAAACTGGTTGTATTAGTCTTTTTACAAGAGCATTGGTTGATGTGTCTACAGACATAGGCCCGTTAGGTTGGCTCCCAACATAAACCTCCATATTGCAGATATAAAAGTTTCTAGAATCTACCAGCGCAAATATTTTGATGCCATATTTGTCTGGCTTGTTTGGTAAGTACTGCCTGAATGAACATCTGCCCCGGAAAGATTCCAACATTTCGTCAATTGTGACGTATTCGCCAACGCTAAAACATTCCTTGCATGTTTTTACAAATGTGTCAAATATATGTCTGACCGGGGCCAGTTTATCATATTGCAACCTTTCTTGACGCGTTTCCATACTATCAAACCTCAAACAGCGCAGGAGGAATCTAAATCTTTGAAGTGACATCACTGCCCGTACTATATCTATACCGGTCCCATCAGCTGTAAAAACGTCTCCGATTTTAACATGGCTAGACTTCTGTGTGCCAATCAAGTACAATAATCCCAATAGAGCTCTTATCTCTGGAATGTTTGTCAACTGTGCATCTCTTGATCTTTCATATTTATCCTGAAGAGTACGGATTTTTTCATTCGTGAATTGAACAATGTTGTCCAGCACGCTAACAGGAAAATATAAACTCCAACCCTCTAAAGGATCATTGATATCTCGCCCTATACCGCGTGGTCCTGGCAAATGCGATATAATATTGTGCTGGCGTGTTCTGACTGCAGCAACAGGAGCAGTTTTCTTCCAACGATAAATGGTTTCAAAACTACCATTGCGCAGTTTACGACGAACAACGTAATTATTCGCCGTACTTAGCTGTGCGAGTGGAATATCCTCTTCGCTCCCATCGGAGTCCGGTTCATTTTCTTCGCACTCTTCTTCTGACTCTGTTTCGTGAGCACTTTCTTCCAACACATCAGGTCCATAATCCGAGTCTTCGCTATCGTTTGGTTGATCTACATCGTCACTATCATCTTCTTCTAACCATCTAAGTACTTGTTGTTCCCGATTAGGGTCCATTTTTTTCCGATATATAAAATATTAGTCCTTAAAAAAATAGTAACACGATCGGTCGCATGGGGTCTTTGAAAGCCCGAGCGCAAAACAAACGTCTATTCCACTCAAGCGCTGCGCGCTAACTGACGCGCGGTCGCTGTATTGCATTCTTCAGTATATTTTAAGAAGCTACTAAAAGGTTCAAATTGATACCTTTACGAATTAAAAAGCTACAACAATTTTTCTATACCTTAGGCTTTTAAAGACCCCATGCGACCGATCGCGGGTTAAAAATTAAGTCGCCACAAATAAAATGTGGAATATTTTTTTAATCGATTTTTTATTACTAATAGTAAGTAGGTTAACCCTTGGCATGCCTGGTGGGCAAAGGTTACACGCCATGCCTGGTGGGTCTGTCAGACCCAGATTTTCAAATAGATTTTTTTTATGTAAATTGTATAATGTAAAGTGATTTAAGGTGTTAAAACGTATGCTTAAAAGGAAAACAAACGATAATAAATCAAATCATATTAGGAATAAACCAACTATATTTATATTTTTTAAATTAAACAACAATCATATTTTGAAACAAAATTTAGATATTATAACTTTAGTAACATAATAATAAGTATTAAAAATAAATATATCTTTATCAGACTTCCATAAAATGTAAGAGACTTATATATACTTAAACGTAGCAAACAAAATATAAGTCTGCATCACTTGTATACTATCTTTTAGAGCTTTAGTTTGATAACACTTTGCATATTGAAAAATTTAATGGTCAAGACAAATATGGCTAGTACAAGTTTCGCAAATATACTGGATTTTGCGATCTTATCATTATATTCCATCTCAAAATCAGATTCTTCATCATTCTCCAGAGCAATGTCAAATTTTCTCCATTTGAGTTAAATACAATTTTATCTACCTCATTCAACTCTTAGAGTAAAAATCTGGCTATGCCCTCGTCTGGTAAACGTTTATTCATGTTGAATCTGAAATATGTAAAAACTACAACCTTTTAACACACAAATACCAATTATCATAAGAAAAAAAAAGAAATCAATACTAACATAATAATGTCACGTCGTATGCCTGGTGGGGTCTATGGGACCCGCGCGCACTTTACGCACGTTTTTCTAGGCTCCTAGCTAGCTGCGAACTGGGGAAGCGGGCGGAAAACATTCCGCGGTTAGTAACAGTAAGCTACTGAGAACGGTGAGGTGCGCAATTCAAATTTGAAGGAACTACAACGGACCACGCGTTGGTGTGGGTCTGACAGACCCACCAGGCATGCCAAGGGTTAACTACTGAATAATTGGTATTTTATTTTAAGATTTTATTTGAATATGATGATTTGAAGCATTCAGTATTTGTTGAAACCGGAATTTATTTATTGCAATTCAACAGGTTTACAATATTATCTTTCCTTGGATATATTTACAATCGCCCATCAATCTAATCTGGACTCACTCTGACGGATCTCATTTTAATGGACCCTTTGGGGGTTACTCAAACTCTTCCTTAATTAAATTTTCCGCTTTGTAAGTATTTTACTACTTTATAATATCTTGTTTATATCAAAGTGTTTTCTTAGCAAAAATCGGTTAGTTTTATCATCACTCGTTTCAATAATACATTAAACTAGTTATAAATATATCTATAGATTTATCCCCTTGCTAATAAACGCTGTATAAGCTTTGAATAGTGTTTTGTTCACATCACGCAAGTGACATGTTTAATTCGATAGAAGGAGACAAAGCACTGTGTAACTATTCAAAACTTATACAGCGTTTATTAGTAAGGGGGGTAAATCTACAGATATATTTATAACTAGTTTATAAAGAGTAATTATTATTTGTTTTGATTTCATTTATTGAGTTCTATCAGAATTCATCTACAAAAATAATGTCTATTGATTGAGTTGTGTAATAAATATTGCTATTTTATGGCAACTAGATGTTGACAGGTCAACGGAATAAGACCAGCCACGCTAATATAATTTTTACTCTGCATTCTGCCTTACGCTAGGCGTGACATACCTTTTGAGCGCTTACGGCTTAACTTAATAAAGCGCAGTTATTAATTTTATGAAAAGTGTTTTATTTAATATCATATCCATTATCTTCAATCTAATCTAAAAGCCCTGAATCCAATAGCATTGGATAAGAACTAAAACTACTGGACTGATTTTAATGAAAAGCACGGATATAGAGTAAACTACGGTAAAGGACGGTAGGTACCCACAGAATTTTCTTTTGAGAATGCGAAGTCTCGGAAAACATCTAGTGACTAGTTCATAAATAAAAGTAATCACATAAAATATGAATGCTACAAGACGATTCTACATCTCTTTTTATGACCATAATATTATATTATTACGTATCTTAGATTTTCGTTTTTAGCTCTAAAAAAAATTACTTGCAATATATTTCTCATTCAATAGTTAGCAAAATATGATTATTTAGATAAAGTAAAAAATTATAATGGGTACGTACATGGCACTGAAACTTCGTTCCTATGAATAGATCCTTAATTTCTGAATACTCGGAGTGGTACGCTTTGCGCATATTCGTCAATATTCTAAGTTAGCTGTTGCTATACCTAATCAAACACGACGGTAAAGTAAGCATAACGCTAAGAACTTAGGCTTAAATATTTACCGACATATTTGTATGTTGCAGAAAACTTTAAAGCCAACCACTTTCATGGTATTTCGTCGTAAGCTAACTTTATGTAGCATCATCAAAAATTCTGAAAGTAGAAATAAAAAATGTAAAAATATTTTCGTGGAGCTTAAACAAAAATGTAGCTGGGAGCAAACTTCGTGGAACTCGGTAGGTAGCATTAAATGACGGAATTTTAAATATAAAAAACCGGCCAAGTGTGAGTCGGACTCACGCACGTACCATCAAACCAATATTTACATGTTAAGTTTAAGTAGCTCCTGAACTAACACAGTTCATCACACAATCATGTTTTTTTTTTCTATTAACGGATACCAAAATCAAAAAATCAGTTTTAAAGGACCTATCTAATGAAACCCCCACATTATGAGATAAACGCGAGAAAGAAAATTATCCCCACTTTAGGAGTAGGAGAGGTTTTCAAATTATTATTTTTTCGTGATTTTATTTTAGCATTTTGTCGACGTGGTAAATACACATGCTCCGCAAAGAGCTCCGTGGTTCAGTAGGTAGACCGTTTAGTTCGCACTCGAGAGAGTGCAGGTTCAAATCCCAGGTTGTGGCGTGTACCAATGAGACTTTTTCAGATCTCAAGTACATTATACGGACGCTCTAACGGTGAAGGAAAACATCGTGAGGAAATCCGCACATAGTTGGCCTCAGACAAATTCATTCCTCTGGACTAGGCTGACTATGTTGTGAGAATGCCGTATGTGCTTGGGCAACCATACGGCATTTGAAAACCAACTGTCCCAGGCACTACAGTATTTCAAGAGTTGTTACTTCGCTCGGAGAATACTGTATAAATCATCCATTAACGGATGAAAAGGCCTAAGTTAAATACACATACTTATCCATTATCCATGCAACATTTCTAGCACTAACCTTTTGTATGGTAAGCCGAAGATGGTCGGACGGACGGACATGATGAAATCATTAGGGTTCCGAGACATGTCTCATGAAGTACGGAACCCTAAAAATTAGTTTACATAGATATTTAGAAGTTTTCAACTAATAATAATTATGAAGTAGTTCGGAATATGAATACTTACTTGCTCCTCGTACATAATATTTTTGAGTAAAAACATAATTAACTTGGAATTAAAAAGTATATTATCCACAAGAACCCGTGCTAGTACGTAGCTTAGTAGTTAAAAAAATCTATACTAATATTATAAAGAGGAAAGTATGCTTTTTGTTTGCATAGAATAGGCTCCGAAAATACTGGACCGGTTTTAATGAAATTTGACATAGCTATAGATTAAAACACGGGGTAGAACATAGGCTACATTTTATCGCGCATGATGTCGCGGGAAACATCTAGTAATATTATAATAATCTTCTATACATCTATATCTATACATCTATACAGATAAATAAAATTGAAGTGTCTGTTTGTAATTTCAAATTAACATCTTTTCACTTATTGTATATGAAAGTATATTCGGTACTTACAATAAGATACCAATTTTTTAAATTTTTGTCTGTCCGTCTGTTTGTCTGTCTGTCTGTCGGTCTGTTTGTTGGTTCCGGCTAATCTCCGAAACGGCTGGACCGATTTTCACGGGACTTTCACTGGCAAATAGCTGATGTTATAAGGTCTAACATAGGCTAAGTTAGTTCTATGGAAACGTTTCGGGGGGTGTCCTGTGTTAGACAGATCCGGGACACTTCCCAATATAGCGGCTGATGGCAATCCGCAGGTTCAGTTTTAGTGGGTAAACCGGCGAGTCGCGTCGGGAGTCCCACATATCCCCGGGATACCCCTCCCGGGGAAGGCGTAACGTCCTTTCCCCTGCGATATCAAAAAAAAAAAAAAGTTCTATGCAAACGAAGTTGCGGGCATCAGCTAGTATAAAAATAAAAGCATAGGAAATTGTTAGAAAATGTCCTTAGCGAATCCTTTGTGTGGCATAGATGCAACCGCTTTAGATTTATTTACAACTCAATTTATAGAGAGTGAGTATCGCAATCCAGCGAGGAAACTCTCTGAGCCTTCTAGGTACTCTGCCTGGTGGGGACGACCTGGGAGATTTCTTTTTTTGTAGCCTTTTAAGTTTTGGAGTAGTTATTAATTATTTTTTTAGTATTACTTTTATAGTTTGTAAATATTTTAATAGCTAGCTATAGATTAATATTAACCTTTTTTTTTTAATGAAATATGGGGGCAAACGAGCAAACGGGTCACCTGATGGAAAGCAACTTCCGTCGCCCATGGACACTCGCAGCATCCGAAGAGCTGCAAGTGCGTTGCCGGCCTTTTAAGAGGGAATAGGGTAATAGGGGAGGGTAGGGAAGGGAATAGGGTAGGGGATTGGGCCTCCGGTAAACTCACTCACTCGGCGAAACACAGCGCAAACGCTGTTTCACGCCGGTTTACTGTGAGCCCGTGGTATTTCTCCGGTCGAGCCGGCCCATTCGTGCCGAAGCATGGCTCTACCACGTATACCTATACCTATAACCTGTATAATTTATAGACTATACGGAGAACACATTGCGGAGTTATCAGATCAGTTGCATACAAAGGCTCAATCGCATATTACTTTCATCTTCATCCTTCTAAGGATCTCTTATAGCACATTCCTACTAATATGATAAATGTAAAAGTTTGTGAGGATGTATGGATTGATGGATGTATGTATGAATGGATGTATGTTTGTTCCTCTTTCATGCAAAAAGTACTAAACGGATTTTGATGAAATTCGGTATGGTAGTAGTTTGGGCCGTGGATTAAAACATAGGCTACTTTTTATCCCGAAAAAGTACAGTGTTCCCGAGGGATACTATATTTACGCGGGCAGAGCCGCGGGCAACAGCTAGTTTGAATCTAAACGAACAGAACAAAGAACAACACGATACCTACTTAGATTCGTACTTAGAATCTCGAACTATTTAACACCTTAAAATTAATACACACTAACTTACTTCGATAACAACAAACGATATTAAACATAATTTCAATTATTGTAAATGTGAAATTTTGTGGGGATGGATAGATAGATGGACGAATGGATTAATGATTGTTACTCTATCATTTAATAACTACTGAACGGATTTAAAATTTGTTATGTTACTTTAGGCTCTGGATTAAAACGAAAGCTATTTTTTATCCCGAATCAATATAGTATCACTATGGAATACTATATTTACGATGTTACGCACCTTTTTTACGCTGTGACGATAAAATTGCTTTTGTAATAAAATAATCTAAACCTTAAATTCAAAGTCGAGAACAATACGTTTTTTGTTTTACATGAAAAAAAAAAACAAAAAATAAGTTTCCTAAATCAAAGGCTTATGAAACTTTTTTTTTAATGTTCATAACACATTTCCTTAGCATCTTCAATATTTTTTAATCAAATTCTTGGCCATTGTCGTAAGGTGCCATAAATTTGAAACCGCAAGTGCTTCTAGGCTTACCGGTTGGCGATAATTTGAAGCCGTTTACAACCTTACAACTGGCGGCAAGCCAGCGAACATGAAAAAGTGGCCTTAATTAAATTGTTCCTGATGACAGTATTACCTTATATTAGTTGTATTCATAATAAGTAGATATTATAATAACCTAGATTTACTTCCAAGTTAATTTTGAGGGCTTATAACTTATAATGGCGCGGCGCTCCCACACAGCCGTTAGAAAATGTTAACAAACATTTTCTAATACTAAAACAGAATCCGTGGTCTAGTGATTAGAGCATTGGCTCTCAATTTGGAGGTCGTGGGTTCGATTCCGCATTGGAACAACAAAAAATGTTGTTTCCAAATTTGGTTAGGACAATGCAGGCTGATCACCTAATGGTCTGACAAGAAAGATGATCCATGCGTCGGATGGGCATATAAAAAATCGGTCCTGCGTCTGATATCTCGCCAGTCGTGTCGGTCATCCATCCCACTGGGTTACGAGAGTAAAAGGAAAAGAGAGTGCTCTTGTGTACTGCGCACACACCTGGGCACTATAAAATAACTCCTGCGTAGCTAGCCTGGTTTCAATGAAACCAGCCACCAGTCACCGAAATTAGTGTGGGGAGCTACAAAACTAAAACAAATGTTAACAATAATTATTACATTTTGTTAGGAACTAAAGTTTCGCAACTTTAGCGCCTTGTACTTACCTAAAAGTTGGCCCACGGCACAATCTGGCGGGTATGCAAACAGTTATTGCACATACTAATACATACTAAAATCTGACATACATTTTATCAGTAAAAATATAATGGGAATCTCGCGGGACTGGGATCTCAGTCCATTACTAACATTACCTAACATGAAAACATTTTTTTGCATTGTGATCAAATGTTTGTAAACGTTACTAAACATATTCTAACAGCAGTGTGGGAGCACTATATATAGCTTGCCTATATGCAGTTAAAATGCGACAGAAAAAAAAACACATCAAGATTTATAACCCACTTGTCAAACATATATTTTCTAGAAGAAAGTTCCTAGTTCTTACTTATCTCAACAGATTTCATATTTTGTCTTTATTATGTACCCTCATTTCCTGCATGTGGTACTGCAGTTTAACTCACGCTATTGTCTTTGCATGTTGTGTACTAAAAACTGTCAATTTCGCGTATCATCAAACACACCAAAACTAGATAACTTCATAAACTTCATAATAGTCCTAGTTACAAGTTACAGTTGCATAACTTTTAATTAGTAGTCGTTTGACTTATATAAAAAAGAGAAACAAAGAAGTTATTGTACAACTTAACAAAATGAACAAAACGTTATGAATTATGATTCAAAAGTTACGAAATAGTCACAATAAGCTGAAACAATTAGCTCCGAAGCCCTGAAAGTTTAGGTCCATTTTATAAACTTCGAACTGAGCCTCCAAATAAATAACCTAACCAAGAGCATATTATCAGGACATATTGTCTAAAGAGGGTTCCGTTACTTCATCGGCGTCATCAGCGGCGATTTTTCGAAATCGGCAAGAGCAACAAAATCGATTCTTTGGCAACTAATTAGCTACAAATTCTGAATGTAATATATTTATTTTAATTTTCGCTGATTTTACATTGCCAGTTTTACTGACCTCGCTCAACATCCGTGAAGGAGCTGGTGCCGAGTTGTCGCCACTCGCCGCTTGCGTCCCCCTGCCACCCCCCTCCCGCGTACGAAAAACAAAGGGAAGAATGAGGCCCCTGCAGAGCGCCCTCTTTCTAAAAAGGACCGAACGCGCGATGATGACGGTTTCATCAAAGTTGAGAGGAAGAAGTCCGCAACCATCGCGGCACCGCACCCGGAGGACCCGAGCAGCTATTGCGGTGTGAGACTCCCGAGAACATCCCTGTACGTGTCCTGGCTGCATTGGTCTACAACAGTCAAGCAGGTAGTGGACTACATTGAAGGAGCAGATCCAACTTCGCCTTGAAGGTCGAGTGTTTGGAATCTCGTCATAAAGAAATTTTAATTCTTTTATGGTGATAGTTCCAACCCATCATTTGGCGACCTTCGAGAAGGAGGAGTTCTGGGTGATTGGAGTCGTTTACAGAAGATTTAGAGGACGAATCCAGAACACTTCGCTCCCCACGTCGCAGACAATAAACCCCTTACTAATAAACGCTGTATAAGCTTGGTATAACTAATACAGTATTTTGTTCACGTCACACAAGTGACATTTTTAATTCGATAGAAGGAGACAAAACACTGTATTAGTTATACCAAGCTTATGCAGCGATTATTAGTAAGGGGGTACGTGTTTAGAGTTAGTTTATATATTATAGTAATATGTGTGTTAATCTATAAGGTATTTATAATATGGGCCTATGCAGCCTGATATAAACGGTATTTAATTTAATAAAACGCATACTAGATTTTTTTCTCAAATTACTTCAAAAATTACTGTCCGATTTCTTTTAAAATAATTTTCCTAAAGAGTATTTATATAGTTTAGAAATGCCAGGGGGGAATGGAGCCCGATAATGGTTGACTTTGTAAAAAAGTCACGTTGTCTTGCTTTTATTTTACAAAATCTATTCAACAATACCCCACACGATTAGAGAATGAAAATTATTTTTCATCCCCACTTCACATCTATGGAGAGCCACCCCTAAATGTAAAATTATTATTATAATATCATGATGCCAAAACCAAAGAATATATATTACTAACGTACCAAAACCGAGATCTATACAGTCAGTAATAACATTTTCATTTATATTAATAATTTAAGAAGCTATAGGAGCGGACAAGTAGACAGACGGACCGAGCGAAACTATAAGGGTTCCTTGAGTATTACGGAATCCTAAAAACTGACCAAATGCGAATCCCAAATTTCGGAGATATCAGAAATTTTGTGTATAATATTATACCTACTGACTACATATTTAACTTACAAGCGTGTGACTTTATCTGTTTGTACGAATTTTGTTTGGGGCGTTTTCAGAAGAAACTGAAAAAAACTGCAGTTTGTTAGAAAAAGTTTAATATAGGTAGGCATTTTTTTTTTAAATTAACTTTTCTTTATTGCCACCAACTATACATCGTACTACTATTATATTATCATAAATATTATAAAATTGCAAGAAATCGTCATATACCGGTAGTGCCACTACCACCTACCACAAAAAGGAAAATAATTCTTCAATTTTTTTTCAGGCAACATTTTTAACATTTTTAAACAGCTGACGCATTTAAATGCACGGTACGTACCTATCTTATAATTTAAACAAGCTAATCTTGTATAATATACATAATATTATTATAATCGGAATTCTAGCAACGGCTGGAAGTATATAAAAATATATTCCGATCAGACTCCTGCTCAACAACAATATTTAAAAGAGTTAAAAAAGGAATTAGAACAACGTCTAAAAAATGGGGAATCAGATCTCATTATAAAATATATTAAAAACGTACCAACAATCATTCACTCGACTCAAAAAAACTAGACATACCTACTATAATACAAAATAATGATACAACAACATATGACATACTAAGTGGTTATCATAACTTACCTTTTAACTTTAAGTCGCACATGAGTTTTCTGTATGCAAACGTTAGAAGCATTAACAGCCCAGGCCGATTAGATGAGATTAAGTACGTACTACAATGTGTACCCTCCAAAACCCACATTATTCTGCTAACGGAGACCTGGATAAAAACCGAGGACCAAGCGACATCTTTGCAGATAGAAAATTATACTCACTATTATAACTACAGGACTGACAAAACTGGTGGCGGAGTATCAATCTTCATTAACAATCAGCTAAAACACAGTCTAATTGAAAGTACTTACATCAATGGCAATAACTTCCTATGGATACGACTCGAAAAGTGTGCTCTTGACATTGGTGTTGTATATTACCCAGGAGACAACAACCTAAAGGATTTCTTAGAAGTATATGACTCTTAGCTTCAAAAGAGAAAGAGAGCCTTAGTATTTGGTGACTTCAATATAGATCTGTTATCACGAAATAATAAGACCAAGTTGTACAAGCGTATCTTACAAGAACAATCCCACACATTACTCAATAAAATTGATAAATTGTATTGTACACGAGAAACATCATCCTCCATATCAATAATAGATCATGTAAGCACTAACCTGAAAGATAAAAAATTTCACATGTCAATCATAAACTCGCCTATGACCGATCACAAGCAAATATACCTCCAAATGAAAAAAAATAAAACCATACCTAAACAGCGACATATTTACCAAGCTACAGATTATATAAAATTACATAAAATATTATCACGAATTGATCTTACGTCTCTAACACCTGATTACACATAATACAGTTTTTGAGAATAGATTCAAAAGAATATTTTGAATCTATTCTCAAAAACTGTATTCTAAAAAGCAAAAAATCAAAAACAAAAATCATTAACCCTCCACAGACAAATTGGATTAACAAGGATATAATAAAAAACATAAACTATCGGAATGAACTATGGACTAAACATAAAAATGATCCTGAAAATAAGGCACTGGAGGTTAATTTTAAACAGATGAGACGAATGGTAGCTGAAAACATTAAGAGCACAAAAGACGCATATTATTACAAACAATTTATCAATACTAGTAAAAACCCAAAAAAGATGTGGAACTTGCTGAACGAACTGGCCATCAACAAAGTAAGTAAAAGCTGTGCGCCCCCTAATCTAATATTAGAATCAAAAGTTATAACCGATCCAGTAGAAGTCTGTGAAACCTTTAATCAGTTCTTTTCTACTATAGGCCCACTTCTCGCTTCACAGATACCAATCACATATCATAATTATTATTTTATATTATTAATACTTCCACAAGCAACAATTCATAAAAAACTTATATACTTTGAACCATGCACCACAGGTGAAATAGGTAAAATTATAGATAGCCTTGACCCAAACTGTAGTACTACCAGTACTACAGTTTGGGTCAAGGCATGATGGCATTTCCACCAAAGAAATAAAGTGCGCAAAGGATATAATAATAGGAGATCTAACAAGATGCATTAATGATCTTTTAAATAAGGGCGTCTTTCCTGACTCATTGAAGCTTGCAAAAGTTAGCCCTATACACAAATCAGGATCAAAGACAGACCCAGGTAATTACCGGCCTATATCTGTGCTACCGGTCATATCTAAAGTACTTGAAACAGTTATACACTACCGTCTAGAAAAATATCTTTATAGTATTGACTTTTTATATGAACGGCAGTACGGTTTTAGGTCTAAATCTAACACCCTTTCAGCTACAGTTGATTTAATTACTCAAATTAAAACTAGTATTGACAAAAAGGAGTTTGTGCTAGGGGTATTCATTGATTTAAAAAAAGCGTTTGACACGGTTAGCCATTCCATCCTATTAAAAAGTTAGAAAATGTCGGAATTACTGACAAAGCACTTTAAAATTCTCAAATCTTACCTTGAAAATAGGTACCAAGTAGTTAAAATTGATAAATATCAAAGCCAATCACTACCTATAACCTGTGGCGTCCCACAAGGGTCCATACTAGGGCCCTTGTTGTTTCTTATTTATATTAACAATCTACACAAATTAAATTTACATGGAGAGACCACACTTTATGCTGATGACACTTGCTTGTTTTATTTTGGCTCTTGTATAAAAATTCTAATCACACAAGCCCAAACTGACTTAAATAATCTTTTTTAATTGTTCCAATTTAACCTCTTAACCATAAATATATCTAAACCTAGCTATGTGATATTTAAACCAAAATCAAAAGTTACTCCAGATTTTACACCTTTATTAATTAATAATGTACCATTGATCGAGAAGAAATGTGAGAAATATCTTGGGCCTACATATTGACTGCCACCTTACATGGAACATCCATATAGATCACATTAGAAAAAAACTGTCTTCTCTGATGGGCTCCCTCAGAGGCGTAGTTCGAAGTCTTCCGCGCCAAGTTCGCTTAACCATTTACAACTCTCTCGCTAAATCTCATCTACTTTATTTGATTGAATTATGGGGTACGGCATCTAAAACTAAGTTATCTCAATTACAAATTACACAAAATAAACTAATCAAAATGTTATTTCACTATCCATACTTAACGGCCACAGAAAAAATTTATAAAGAAACTGGACTCATGAATATTAAACAATTGTACAAATACTGTACCTGCATCCTAATTATACACACAAACACTAAATTTCTTAACTTAAAACAGATACATAACCGGAGCACACGAAGACCCTACCATCTAGTCCTACCCAAAGTACGAACTGATTATGGGAAAAAGACTATAACTTTTGAGGGCGCACAACTTTTTAATAAATTGCCATCCATCATCAGGGATGTGAATACATTGGGAATATTTAAAAAGAGTCTTCATAATCATGTCTTATCTGACTATAGTCTATTACGTAACTAACACACTCGGTGTACCGGCAGGCGGCATGCCTGATGAATGGAGTGGAACATAGTATTTAAGGATTTTTTCAAACGTATTATACTGTAATTATTCACAAATGGATCAACTTTTACAGATTTAAATGCACTTCTGTTACAGAGTTTATCAGCAGAGCTATTTGTAAAATAAGTAGTATTCACGCGAACATAGTCTTATGTTTACGTGAATACTTTCATTAAACAAGATAATATTAAACTAGAATACTACTTACTTAAGGATAAACATACCTACTTTATACATTCTATCATAGAACATTGAGCTAAAATTGTACCTACTTATACCATAGTATTTATTATTCTGTATCATGATTCATGATTGACCATACTGTACCAATAACCATGTTACTGTATTATTTTCTTTCATACTTATTGTATTCTAGACATAAGCACGATATTGTACCATTTATATTGTAATTTTCTCATGTAAGTGGCTTTGGCCTTTTTTTGAGAAATAAAGTTCTTTAAACCTAAATTTGGGACGGGGTTCGAATCTTGGTCAGATGAAGATTTTTGTGATTTTTATTTTTTTACTACAACTAGAACAAAGCTCGGTCACCTAGGTACTGTTAATAAAAGGAGTTAAAGGAACAGATCGTTATCTTTAAGGGACCACGATCCAGATATTTGATAACATTCGTACGTGATTGGGGATTCTTGTATTGGAAAAATATCTGAAATGTGATCGCCACTCGCAAACGCTTACAAATGGCGTGTATAGCGGGTATAAACAGCCCGTATAGCAACATAATATATTTTGTGGGAGGTTTTTTATTTCGCTGAGGTATGATCTTACTCTTTTATAACTTATTCATTTAAAGATTGTTACTCTCAATCGAAAGAGTGCAGAGATGATGTCGAGTATATTATCATGAATATATTTTGTTCTCACACAGTAGGTACTACGAGTATCTACAACAAACTATCTGCAGAGTCTTACGTTCGCGTTGTTTACTTTTATTAGGAATACCGCCAGACTTGAAATTCAGCTAGAGATACCACAGCAGTATTTACGTTAACGAAATTGGCATTTGATTTGTTACTTTTTGTCTGCATCAAAATTAACTACATTTTGACATTGAAAGGCCCCGATTTCACGAAAACGTGCGTGTCCCTTATACCTCGGAGAGTTGTGACGCTGATACTCAAAAGATGTGTATTCACAAGCGCTGTAAGAGTGCTGTAAGCAGCGAAAAAAAAAATTCCGAAATATAACATGTCCTTACTGACTGATTCATCAGCGCTGAGGCAGAAATCAGTAGTTCTATTCAAATATTATTACGTTTCTAGCTTTAGTAGCTAGAAACGTAATATTTGGAGTTTGGATTGTGACGTATACCAAGAATGGATTTTGCAAAACTCACCCCCTAAAGGGGTAAAAGGGAGTGTTAACGTTTATATGCAACTTTTTTGTTTGTTGTCAGATCTGTTTGGAATATTGTGATATTGCCCTTTAAAATGATCTAGGTACTAAAACTCTATTTCAATAGTTTCTAAAATTCTATGCATTAAGTGGTAGAAAAGGATATTAAACTTGTATAGGGAAAAAATGAGTATTTCGGCTTGGAACTTTGTAAATATAGTCATAAAAGAAAATAAGTAAACATGTATTTCATGTTTTTCAATATCCTCAAGAGGTGAACAGTGGTATGAATGTATTTTTTTAAGAGTCAGACTAATTACGGAATGCATTAGCTTATTCATTCTAATTTAATTGTTTGTATATTATATTTTTGGAATATTCTTTTCAAATTCTTTATTTTGATAGCCGTATTATCCAGGGCCACACGAGCGAAAGAGGTAAAGTCGTGTTTAAAGTCATCATACATGTCATATTCTTTGCAATTTTGGCGTGCTTTAATATTATGCTATTTACGTCATATTTAGGTATCACCATCTATACGATTAGCTTCGTGTAATATTCCTAATTCTCACAAAATATGCATACGGATTTCTCTTAACTATAATAGAAGACGCGCATATTTTTTAGGAATTAATGTTATAATATAATATGTTGTGTTTGTGACTGTACAAAGAAGCTAGTCAAATTTACGGGAGCGGAAAAGACTTTTTTAAAAAGATTATAAAATTTATTAAAATAAACTTATTTAACTAATTACAATTTAAACTTAATTAATTGACACGTCTGAGCAGAGTTGGATGCTCTAGACGAATGTCATGTCTCTCTCTTAAAACTAATCATCAATCCTGGTGTTCCCAGGTAATACAATATGGCTGGGAACCCAAAAATGTTAACTAGGCAATAATCCTTATGCTAGGGCTGCCAGAGCCTAACATGACTCCTCCCCCCTTAAGTTCGAAACCATCAGACGAATTCTTTTTGTTCTGGGGGTTTCGATTTTTAAATGAAATAAATTTATTTCTAAATTTATATAATGCTAGGGACACACAAGAACATAAAATTAAGACATATAATATAAGGGTTGCAACACTGACACTATTGACTTTTATAACTTGCACTTTGTCACTATCACTGAAATCTTGCATTTTGATAATAGTTGACAGGTGTTTCAGGTCATCTAAGTTAACTCCTTTTATGTCCAATGGCGGGTTATCGGTAATCTCCATTTTTAATTTCGGAAAATGTAATCGTGGCATTATTTGATAATTTATTTCTCTAAAGGGGTGTCGCTCGTTGCGTAGATGAATTTTCCCAATTATAATTTCACATCCAGTTTCGATCTGTATAATATACGTGCCAATTATTATTGGCGTCTTATTTATTTCGTTTTCACACTTTTCGGTAATTATTATATTATTTTTTGAATATATAACATATCGGGATGATGAAAGTCTTTGTAGTTTTATATCTTCTATATGTACGGCCCGTGGTATACAGAGAGATGAATCTGGTTGGTATTCCATCAGCTGTTCCGTGCACGTTGTGGAAGTATAAGGGACAATTTCATTTTCGGTGCACAAGTACTGATCATTCTCCGAAATTTGTTCGCAAGTCGATATTAGTGATATGTACTTTGAACTTTTCACCATCAGGAAAGGATATTCGGGAATAATTATAAATGTTTTATTTTTAAGCTGATCATAAACCGGTAGAGAAAATATTTTATAAAAATCGTAAGTTTCATTACTAATGAGCGGAACCTCTAATATGAACGTGATCTGGTTTTCCTTAATATACGCTTTTACAGATATAGTTCTTTCTATTTTAACCAAATTATTTTCAGAGACAGGATATACTAGTTTATTAACTTTTTCAACTTGTGACAATATTTCAAATAATTCTGTGGAATTAATAATACATTGATATAAAACAGCAACCTTACTAAATGCTAAAGCGGTTTCTATTTCATTAATGGTAATATATAATATTCTAAAACTGTTAATAAAAGTACTATACATACCTAATACATAAGTAGAATAAATTGAATTATTTTCTTTTGTATTGATTTCTTTTAACATTCTCTCAATACGCTTTAGACGCTCATTAAAAATCAAAGAATTGTTATACAGTACTTGTGTGCTATTAATATGCTGATCAATCATTTTGGTGACGAAGGTGATTTTATTTTGTATAGAACTTTGTCTTTTGTACAGATTTTGAATCAGATTATCATAACGAAGTGCGTCTTCATTATCTAAGTTGCCAGTAATAGATTTTATTACAGATCCAAGGGGATTTAATAATCCGCGCTTAAATCTTTGCAGAGGGAAAATTTGCTTAAACTTATCTATTGTCGAATCACGAATGTATTCTACTTGATTTTTCATATTAATAAATTCATTAGGGTATGGCTTACTTGTATTTATTACGTTACTAAATTCCTTATAGCTATTAATATAATATTCTAAATTATCTGCTATTCTTCCTAAATCTAAAATCTTAACAATAATCCACTTATCTTCTTGCACGTATGCGTTACCAATTTTAACTGGTAATAACCCCGGATTTCCTTCAATTTTCTGAAGCTGAAGGGCCTGGTTTTCCTGAATCGTCATCAGGACTACGACGCACCACCTGTGGTGGGCGTTTTATATTTCTAATTGGGGCTTTAGTTTTTCTATTTCCTACTTGAATTGGTATAACATTCCTATTTACTGTGCCACTCACTTTGGCCTTTTGATATAACGGCTTATCTTTACTTTTCCTATTGTTTACTGCCTTAGCGAAAATAGAATTTCCTTCCTCAAAATCAATATCAATTTCACCACCTTTCCTCAATCTCTCCTTTTCTTTAGATTCTATTATTTTGTTTGAAATATATTGGTACAAGTATTTAGTTCTTTTTGCATGATCTTTGAGTAGTTGTTGCATATAAAATTTATTAAAATCTACATTAAATGTACTATTAGAATCAGTATGACCAAAAACTACTTCAAACGGGGTAAGTTTAGTAGCATTATGGATTGTATTATTGTAAGCCATTATAGAGTAAGTCATGACAGAAGCAGCGTCTGTAAATTTTTGTTCGTATTTAGCTAATCTATATATTTCTATTATAGTAGAATGAAACCTTTCTATCACACCAGTAGAATTAGGATTGTTTGGAGTAGAGATATGAAGCTCTATTTTATACATGTCGGTTAATTCTCGCATTAATGTATTATTAAATTCTGTTCCAGGATCACATGAAATTTTTTTCGGTATGCCATAAAATGAAAAATATGTAATTAAAGCACGCACTACCTCAGGGGTTGAACGGTTACTAATACTAATTGCTTGAGCAAGTTTACTAAAAGCATCTATTAGAGTTAGATAATATTTTCCTTCTATACTGAATAAATCTATGAATATTTCTTGGAAGGGTGCAACCTGCGTTTGTGTTAACTGTAATAATGGTTTGAGTGGTTTCCTATCGTACTTCATTTTTTTGCACAATTCGCATGCATTAATTATAGCTGCTACGGTCTCTTGTAAATTATCCCAAAAATAATTGCGCTTTATTCTAACTAAAGTTTCTTTAATACCGCGATGACATGTCTTGCCTTCATGATATTTCTTTATTATAGCTTTTTGTTCATTTTCATCATCTATAAAAATTACTCTTTCTGTACATTCTATCATATTAATCGTATCCTTTTTAAATAATGTGGTAACTGTTTTAGCAAAATCTGACCTATGTTCAATATTTTCAAAGTAAATAAAGTATTTAATTTTCGGACGAATATATTCTTTTAAAAATTCTTTTACTAACTCAATATTATTCAAGGGTAGAAATACTTCTAATATTTTGCGCTTGGGTGTAGATAAATTTTTTACGTGTGATTCATTTTTAAACCAGGAGAAAACTAAAATTTGGTTCGGTTTTGTATCTATTGCTTCGTTTAAAATCGGTATTCCGGCACTGTCCACCTCTATATTAGAATGTATAGTATCGGTATGACTAGATATCGATGGTATGGGGTATTGTTCTAATTGATCTAATTCCCTAGGACTGACTGAAATCGTTTTTGATGTATCCGAAATCGTTAAGGTTCTACTATCACTATCTGAACTAAGAGATATAATCTCCACATCTGCACTACCTTTTTTCTTTGCTAACTTTGTTATTTCACCTGTAACTTCATTAAGATATCTTTGTAATCTTGAATCTTTTAAACTTCTGTCATTTACATTTACCTTCATTGAAACATCACTATCATCAGAATTAGAGCCTAAAGCGTTTAATTTAATTCGTGACAACGCATCTGCGTTGGTATTTTGCTTGCCCTTTTTATATATTACCTCAAAATCATGTTCCTGCAATTTTAGCCGCCACCTAGTAAGTTTACTATTGGGTTCCTTAATAGAGTACAGCCATGCCAATGGACGATGGTCAGTGTATATTGTAAATTTTTTTCCAAAAAGATAAGGCCTGAAATGTTTCACTGCCCACACAATGGCTAACAACTCGCGTTCTATGGTACTGTAACGTTTTTCAGTATCACTAAGGGTTCTACTGGCATAGGCGACTGGGTGATCACTACCAAGGGGACCTTGGGATAGCACTGCTCCTAATGCTACGTTAGAAGCGTCGGTAGTTAGTATAAAAGGCTTTTCATAATCTGGGTACTGTAGAAGGGGTGCATTTACTAAAAGTTCCTTACATTTTTGGAACGCCTGTATGTAATTTTCGTTAATTTCAATTTTATTACGTTTTTTTAGACATGATGTTAATGGCTCAGTTACTTTTGAGAAGTCTTTGATAAATCTTCTATAATAGCCTATTAAGCCAAGAAAACTTTTGATTTCAGTTACAGTTTTCGGAATAGGGTAATTTAATACTGCCCTGATTTTATCATTATTAGGCTTGAGTCCATCTTTTGTGATGGTGTGACCTAAATAAAGAACTTATTTTCTTAAGAATTCTGACTTGTCTAATTGAACCTTTAAGTTAGTAATGCGTAACCTATCAAATACCTTCTTTAAACTGTTAATATGTACGTCTAAACTTTTCGAGTAAATTATGATGTCATCAAGATATACCATACAATGAATGCCTTGAAGTCCTCTCAAGACATTGTCCATAGTACGCTGGAACGTTGCTGGGGCAGTTTTTAAGCCAAACGGCATCCTACTAAATTCGTAATGTCCTGATTGAGTACTAAAAGCAGTTTTTTGACGGTCATTTTCATTAATCTCAATTTGATGATATCCACTTGCTAAATCTATGGTTGAAAAATACGTGCTCTTACCTAACTTGTCAAATAAATCTGTAATGTGCGGCAAAGGATATTTATCGTCTATGGTGATATCATTAAGGCGTCTGTAATCAATAACCATTCTATATTTAAGCTCGCCTGAGGCGTCCATTTTTTTTGGGACCAAATGAACAGGCGCGCTCCAGGGTGAAAATGATTCCTGAATAACATTGTCATGTAAAAGTTTTTCAACCTGCTTTTTTATCTCCTCTGATTGAGAAAAACCATGTCTATAGGGCTTAATATATATAGGGTCCTCGTTTTTCGTTCTAATAAAATGCTTTATATCATTAGTAAAGGTAAGTGGCAAACTATCACAATAAAATATATCCTTATATTCCATACATAATTTAAAAATTCTTTCCTTTTCCTCCTTATTCATGTGTTCTAATCTTAATTTATTTAAATTTTGTTCTAATAATTTATCTATTTCTATATTACTATTTAATTCACTTATGTTATTTATTTCATTAACCTCACATTCAGTGCTTTCATACTTAGTTACTTCAAAGGGGGATTTTATTGTTAAGGTCATTTCTTCATTTAATAAATTTTGAATTACTGTTTTAGCATAACCCTGCACGCACTTAACTATTGCACAAGGCATGCGTACATCTTTACAAAATTCGGTATAATTAACAATGGCATCACCTGTATATTGTGTGGTAGGTAAGGAAACTCTTAATTCTGAACGTGGTGATAGCTGAATTTTATATTGTAAATCATTATATATTATAGGAATTTGTGCGTTTTTAATTTTAAGAACTTTATTTCTGAGATCTATAACTGCTTCTAATTGTTTTAATAGGTCATTGCCTATTAATCCGTCATATCTAGAGTCAACGTTATACATGTAAAATTTTTGAAGTTCATTGGATTTAAATGTTGGTAATGGTGGTATTTGTATAACTTCATTATGTTTACTAGATGCGTGTGTGCTAATTACTTCAAATGGTTCCTGATGTATATACTGTTTAAAATAGTTATATGCTATATCGGGTCTAATGAAAGATTTTGTACTTCCAGTGTCGATCATAAATTTAGAGTTAATTTCTGGAATATATATGTGCGGTAATTTTAAATTGGGATCGCAATTTATTTCTATTTTTTCAGTAGGCAACTCGAGGCCTCTATATGAAAATTTTCTTCAGCATCATTAGTGTGTTGAATTTCGGTAATATTTTCACTATTAGATTCTGTAAATTCCTCAATAGCATAATCGGTACAATTTTGGTCGTAATTTAAGTCAAAATTTTCGTTGTGTAAATTGGGATCATAGTTATTTAAATCATTATTAAAATAGGGATCAATATTTTGGTCTTCGCTAAAATGAATTTCGTTTAATTGATGAGACTTATTAAAAGGCGCTGTCCTCATTGACACATCAGTATTTTCAGAATTTATCTGTGGTCTATAGCCAAATTGTTGAGGTGGTTTATAGCCAAATTGTTGTAGTGGTCTATAGCCAAATTGTTGTGGTGGTCTATAGCCAAATTGTTGGGGTGGTCTATATCCATACGGTTGTGGTGGTCTTTGACCAAACTGCTGTGGTGACATTTTATGCGTAGGGAATGAAGAGGGGGTTTCATTTTTTAAATTATTAAATTTATTATTAAAATTACTAATGTTGGGTTTATAACCAAATTGTTGGTTCATATTATTAAAATTGGGCCTGTAACCAAATTGAGGTGGGCTAGGCTGAGCACTAAAACTATTAAATTGTGGTTTATTAAAGTTATTTTGAGGTAAACCAAAATTAAATTTCGGAACCTGTTGTTGTAACTTACTTTGATTTGAAGGAAAATTACTTATATTACTATAATTTCCAAACTTAGAGTTATAAAACTGTGGTTTTATATTCAACAATTTATTTTTGGCACTGTACTGTTCGTGAAAATTAACTTCTTCCAAAACTATGCTTAACGCTTTTTCTAAAGTATCTGGACATTTTAAACGCACTGTCCTTACCATATACTCTGGCAAATTATAAAGGAATACATTTAACGCAGTATGGTTGTATATGATAATCTTACTCTGCTTAATTTCATTATTCATAATTTGATTCACTTTGGATATTAATATTGAACGCACAGCTTGAATCCTATTACAAAAATCAAGAAAACTTTCCCCGTGCTTAATTTTTAAATTTTCTAATTCAATAGCAATACACTCCTCATTCCTTGGATCACCAAAATGTTGAATTAATATTTCTTTAAACTGGGACCATGTAATGATATCCTCACGTTCACTGATAAGCGCAGCTGCATTATCTACAAGGCGACTCATAATACATTGCATTATGTATAAATTCTGAGCCTCGCTGCCCTTAAACCTATCAATAACGTATTCGCATTTTCTTAAATAAAGATTTAAAAGGCGTTTATCACCATTAAAAACAGGAATTAATTTTAAAAATTCACTTGGTACTAAAGTAATTTGCTCCATTTTTATTAAAATAATATAATAAAATATAAAGGAAAATGCGAATTAAATTACTAAAATGTAACACACACAAAAATGCACACAATATTGAAATATAAAATTACTTACTTATATATCTAACACAGAAATTATCATAAAATTATGATGTTATGTAGTGGCAAAAATTAATTAATTAAAAATATTAAAATATTCAATTATTTAAATAAAACTCTATTCAGAAGAATTTAATATTATAAAAACTTAATAATCTTTATTTCTTATTAAATTTAATTTATTTAAAATTATGTTCTTAATTGTAAATTCAAAATTAATATTTTAAATGTTTTAACTTTTATTTATTTCTTAGTATTTAATACACTTTAATATCATTTCACAGTTACACTTTAATATTATTTCTTTAACTTTCTTTATTTCTTTCTTTTATTTAATTTTAAAATATCTTAAATCTAAATTAAAAACCAGATAACGTTATACGGACGAGGTTTGATTCCGAAAATAACGGACAGGTAAGGAAGGTGAAAAGTTGTACTCACCAACCCGCTGCAATCATCGCTTTCAGCCTCCGCTTTTCACTTTGACAAAATTTATTTGATGGTTCCGGATTTCCCCTATTGCTGTCCTAATTTTGAAGGTCGCGCTTTTCAGGAAAAATCCGCGCCGGCTGCGCCAGTCAAATTTACGGGAGCGGAAAAGACTTTTTTAAAAAAGTCTTTTCCGCTCCCGTAAATTTGACTAGCTAGTTTTAAATGAAGTTACTTTAAGTAGTACATGTTATTGCTAAGCGGTAAACTCCAGTTAGCTAACTTATATTAAATTTGTAGTTGAAAATTTGCGGTTTTTGTTGGTAGTAGCTGGCTTTGGTATTATAACGAATTTAAATAGTTCGTCAAGTACATGATTAAAGTTTTGCATTAGATATTAAATGTTATAAATTATATCATCTAAGGCCCACTTATGCAGATCTGAGGGTCAATTCTGCTAAATAAAACCTGCATTAATACAACTACAATCAAGTCCCGATACGCTAAATCTGTCAAACGGTATTCTCGTAAACGTTAAACTAGCGTAAAACGCTCTCTGATCCAAACTTCACAAAATCAGTTTATGATAACAAGTAGCTTCACTTATAATACGATCAAAGTAAAATGAAAGTCTACTTTAAATACGAAAATTGTGGTTCTGGGTTAAATTTAAACCTGAGGAGCAATTAGCTTAATAAAACCTGCATTAATACAATTACAATCAAGTCCCGACACGCTAAAACTCTCAAATGGTGTTTTTATGAACGTTAAACCAACGTGAAACGCGCTCTGATTGGTCGAAAGTCGAAACGTCATAAAATCCATTCATGGTAACATGTCGCTACACTTTCTATCCAAACAAAGTAAAATTAAGTCTACTTTAAATATGAGAATTGACGTTCTGGGCTAAAATACATGCCTTTTTTTTCAAAATACGAATAACGACAGAGATAACGTCATAATATTAACCCAGGTTTTACTTAGTAGGTTTTACTCACCTTACCAGATTTTACTCAGTAGTCTTTGTATGCGTAGCGCCTGAATTACTGTCTTGATTTAAATGAATGACGTGTCGATGAATGACGATTCATAATAATTGCCCGGTTAACATAGGCAAAAAATTTACGTAGTAGGGTAGAAGTTTTTATAAAAAATATGGTTTGTTTATTTAGTTATAATATCTACTTAATGCACATTGAGTACTGAAGGAAAAATATAGCCATGTCCATCCCCGTAAACTTTACTTAATGATTGTAAAGAAATTCATCAAAATCGGTCTAGTAGTTTTGGAGCCTCTTCAAAGCAAACAAACACAAATAAAAAAATCTTAAATTATTACCCTTCATTATATTACTATATATTAAAGGAACTTCGCACCCAATCGATAATTTCGTACTTGAAATTTCGAACAATATTACGGTTATCGACGTTTGGTTGGGTTTAACTGCGCGATATGTAAATAAGTTCTGTCTCTGCGAGGTGCACCTACGTGTGTACGGTGACAATATATTTAGTTTTATTAGGACAATAGGCAAGCGGACTGATTTTTTTATTGCATGAATGAATAGTACTCTTAAATATGAGTAACTTCTCAGAAGAAACCGTATATCAAAAGTCAATATTTTCAAAGGTACAGCGATTTGTATATAAAATTTCGCAAGTCTCGTAAAAATGCTCCATACTAAAATCGACATACAAATGACGTCACTCTTGGATTAAAGTGTATGAAGTAGGTATAAAGTATACGGCCGCAGGAACAGATTTGTAAATATCTCCGATATTTGTGCGTTTAAGTTCGTACTTATAATAATAATGAATGTTTTTGTATATGATGTAAGTAAACTGGTTAACTAACTATATTGGTTTACTTACATCATTATGTAAGTAAACCAATTACGCAAAAAAATATTTTGTTTGTACTTTTTAAATGTATTTAATTAGTAAACTACAAATAAAATAATATATTTTTTTATATTTACCAGCTAGTAATGCCTCAATATTTCTGAATATATTCATGAAACTAAATATTTCAGATGTTGTCCGATCCCTTTTTTTTTTTTTTTTTTTTTCTTTTTTTTTTTCCGGGGGGGGCAACTGCTTTACGCATACCACCCAGGCGCAGGGGGCACCCAAGTGGTGATGTGGGACTCGTGGTATACCCACTAAAAACCCCCCCATCTTCCTCCTCACCGCCCTCTGACGGGGCCACGGGAACGATACACACATCCGCGACCCCGTCGGCGGCAGCCGCCTGCAAGCGGCTCCATCTTGAAAGCCCGAAGGCCCTCCACGATGGGCACACCAGATGGTATTAGGTGCGCTTCCTACTCGGCCTCCACCAGTACTGTAGCAGACTCCCCCTGAGTCTGCTACTAGGAGGCCATGGGTACCAGATAAACTGGTATCCGGTGGCAGATCAGGTCTGTGGTTCTGCCACCGACCACACCTCGGTCGCAGAGGATAGGGCAAGCGGCGCACCGCAATACCGACATGCCTCTTCCTCTGCGGCCCCACCAACGCCGTTTCGACGGAACGGCCCCGCCAGCTCGCAGGGGGTAGGGAGAGTGGCGTACCGTAATACCATCACGCCTCTCCCCCTGCGATCCCTCCACGGCCGCAGAAGATAGGGAGAACGGCGCACCGTAATACCGGCACTCCTCTTCTTCTGCGGTCCCACCTCCACGCGCGTCCTCTGCGGGCATGTTCAGCCCGCTGGGAGCGCCCTCCTCGGGCCAGCCGGCGGCAAACAGGCCGGCCCCGGTTGCCTCTTAGCTTCACCGTGGGTGACCAGTCCACGGTTACTAAGCCCCACCGCCACGACAAGGCGTGCAACCATCGGGGGGTGTTGTCCGATCCCCTATTGTAATAGTAGGTACCACGTAGGTTGTATTTCTTGAGCGTCCGGCGGCTTATTCCGGCCACATTGGAAAACTGTTGGTAACATAACCAACAGAATTCCAAGTATAAAGGCTGATCCGATGACGACGTGAAACCGTTTCTAATTAAATAATTTTTATGAACACAAAATGTTTAGTCACTAAATTAAAAAGTTGCGATGGGTATTATAATTAAAAGTTGTATCTTAAAGACTTTAAAATAAAGACCACTGAAAATAAAAGGAACATAGTGGAAATAAGAACAACAAAGGCGAACAAAGAGCTTACCTATCTGAGCGAAATAAAATGAACTAATGAGTACTAGCGTTTCTTCGCTTAATATTCTGCTATTCAAGCTGATTGCCAATCGCAATGATACCTCAGTACTGTTCTCGTCCATTTATGAGTTATATTCTTACTTCCTTTTGTTCGTTTTCCCTGAATTTTATACCGTAATAGAATATTTAATATTCTAAACTATAAATCCCTATACAAATAACAACTAGCATTTTTGCCCGCGGCTTCGCCCGCGTGAAATTAGGATTTAAACTTTTATCCCCTGTTTTGCCCCCTTGGCGGTTGAATTTTCAAAAAATCCTTTCTTAATTCAGAGTAGAGTCAGTCAATTAGCTTTGCATTATTATACATAAATAGATAGATGTATAGTTCAAGGTATTTTTGTCTCCTACCTTCTACTAATACTTGAAAGAATCCTAGAAGATATTTTATAACCTATACGACTTCACGACCTACATATTGCATAAGGTTAAATGCCAGCAATGCATTTGTAAGATTTCATGTAGTGCATGTGTCAAGATTAGACTTACAATAATAAAATACTTTCTTTATAATATTCACTAAAAAAGACACACATCGGCGTGAGAATGTCCATATCATTCCCAAATTATGGTCCATCTACTGACACTAAAGTCACTTTATTGCACTCTAGAAATTCCTACGTGAAATTTCACCGTTTACTGATTTTAAAATGGAGTAAGGTTACTTAATTCCGCTAGTATTTAAACTGACATATCTATTAAAACGAACTTCTAGAATATTCAGCATTTTTTGCTACGTAGGAGGTAGTCGAACCTATAGCTAATTGTGTGTAAGAAAGACATTTTTACCCTCGATGATAACATGTGTATGTCTGTGTGTTGCAAGGCTCCCAAAGGGATATACCAATTTGAATCAATTTAAGTTGCAATTTGGAATAGCTCGTTCACTCTAATTTTTGCTTTACGCTAGTCACCTTATACCTTAATCATAATATAGGTCTTCTTTCCATTTTGAAATAAGATATGCATTTGTACAAAATGTATTTCTAGTTTTAAGTATTATTTGTTAACCATGTCATGTGTATGTACAATTAAATTTTATGTAAAAAAGGTTAAAATTTACACACATCATCTTTGGTTAAAATATTGGTAACATTGTATCTTAAAATAATGTACAGTTTCCGTGAAAATAGATGGCTATCTGCCTCGCGAAAACGGTGCCCGTAAAACGACCCACTTAAAATAATATAACTCCATTCTACCTCCATTATGTTATCTACGTAGTTTTGGTTGCTCTTACGCGAAAATATTGAAATTTCTCCGAAATTCGTGTTTGTGTTGTATATGGTCGATTTGAACTAAGATCGTTGTGTCAACCAGATGTACACTACGGCCGCTGTATCTTGACGGGTCTGAACATTGGCTCTACGAACTTTAGCGCATGTACAACTCGTGAAGAAAACTGTTATTGTATTATTTTTATATACCTAAGTACTTATTAATAAAATTTCCCTAATTCAGTTGACCAATTAGTACAAATAAAATAAATATGAAAACACTTAGAAACAGTTATTGTGCAAACCTTCTGCGCGAAGTTCAGACTCGCCAAGATACATCGGCCGTATTGTAAGTGATATTAATAAGTATCTCAACATAATTTAATTAGGCAACCCCTGCATAAAAATGTTTTTTATTCATAAAACCGGGGTAATAAAACAAAACAAACGCCATTGAAAAGTTTATAATATTATATAAACTTTTCACTTGAGTATGTTTCGGATGGACATACCTCATATGTTACACGTTGTATTTACTTACATGTTTGATCGCGGCTGCCAGGTAATAGGGACCAGAAAAAGGTAGTCAAAGGTGTTGAATGTTGTATACATTATAAACTTTTCACTGGAGTTTGTTTCGTTTGGTTGGCCCACCGACGAAATTATGAAGATATTTTTTTTTTATACTTTGAATTATTTCTTGACCATTTTTAAGGGGTTGCAGGTAAGTTACGCGGAGAAACTTATTTCATTCGATAAAATAACACTTTCATCTGGTTGACACAACAGTGAAGGACGACCTTAGTTCGTATCCTCACTAATAGGGCTCGAATTATAATTTTACTACTATTGTAAAATTGTAAACTTCTGAAGACAGGCAATGAAATCCGGGTCAAACATCTCTAGCCTAAAATAATTAATTTGCCGCAATTTCCTCCCGAATTTTTGCCAGCTACTAATTACCTTGTTATCGCCACAATTCAACTTTTAATAAAGTTAATTACAGATTAAATATTCCAGGATAAAATGATTAATAAAATGAAGTAATAAAAGAGTGTTAGGCGGCCATTTGTATTATTAATTTTCGCTGCTTCCTTTCAAAAGGAAAATAATTAAGAAAGATATTGCAAAAAAATATTATGACTAGACCTTTTTGGCCCGAAGCTATGAACAATCTGTTAACTTGATATTTTTCTCCAGAGTTGAGTAATGAAGTGCGACATTAATCAATACCTTGTGTAAGGAAATGTAGAAAACGCTTTTAAATGGCATTAAAGGACGTATGTTGTATGGAGCAATTTGCTATGGCAACCAAAGATAAAACTAGTTCAGATGTAATGAAACCTGGATTACAATAATATAGGTCACATATCTGTAGGAAATGGGGTTAATGAGAAAATGATAATTAAAGATTAATGATTTCATACATTTACGTGAAATATCACTCACAGCATTAGTCAATAATGCCCTGGACCGATTCGTATTTCGTCGGTCCAGTTCGAAATTCGAATTTTTGTTTGAAAGAGTTGGTCCCTTGATCATGAAGTCAGGCTCTGACGATGGGGATTATAAATATAAGTAGGTTTTTTTTGCTTTATACATATTTATTAATATGATGATATAAATAAGTGAAGTTCTACATTATTAGCTGCGGTTGCTGTAGTAACGGCAAGAGTAGAGTATTTAATATAAGTTTATTTAAGTCAATTCAATGTATCGAAAACATAAATTATGATTTTCAATTTTTTTATAACTTCATGCGAACCTGAATTAAAATAACTTCCGAAAATGAAATTTGGATGAAAATAATACCTACAATTTAAAAGTATTTTGGTTTGTGGTCGCGATTTTCATAAAGCGGGTCAAAAATGCCCAGTGTATTTTGTTTATAAAAATGCACTTAAATACCTATTATCCTCTATCTATATTATAATTAAATCTATGCAGATACCTAAATAAAATTGAAGTGTCTGTTTGTAATTTTAAATTAACAGCTTTTCACATAAGAGTTATGACACATAAAATTGCATATATTTACAATTACAAATCAATTTTTTTAAATTTTGTCAGTCCGCTTGTCTATCTGTTTATTTGTTCCGGCTTATCTCTGAAACGGTTGGATCGATTTTCACTTGACTTTCACTGGTAGACAGCTGATGTTATAAAGGAGAAATTAGGCTACTCTTACGTTCCGTTTAAAAAAACAGGGTTGGGTTTCCGTTAGTACCTACTACACAAAGAAAATTGCGACCGCCCTAGCTGGCTGATATTAAATGGACAGTATAAGCATATGAATAAATAAATTCCCATCAGCGAGCGTCTCATTGTAAAACATTCTGGTACAAAATGAGTCGAAAATTGTGTCATTGTGGTGAATCAGGTGATGCTTCAAACAACTTCCGATTACTATACAGCTTTATGTGGCAAAAATATTTTATTTTCTCTGATATTCTGCGAATCACATATTATACAATGTTTTCGCTGAATATAACGTGTATCATCAGACATTTCACCTTCTTCACACTTCTTTACCAATTCACGAAATTAAAAAAATAAAATTAAAAGTTTTAAAAAGTGACTTATCTAAATGTTTTTTGTTAAAGCTAAGTCAAGAATAATTAAATTTCGTACAAACGTAAGGTTAGAATAATAAGCCGGGAATTAAAGAGGGGCTACATGCTGGTGAGGGCGCGCCATTGTGATTTAAATATGTTAATGTGATTATCCTGCGCATACATTCTCCATAAAATTTCGGTCTATTTACATTTCTGCTTAGCAGAGATTAATAATTAAAAGTGAGGAAACATGCAGGAACGGTAGAGGATACTGAATACACTAATTTTATTGACCCCCCATTTTGTTTTAAATTTCCTTGAAAAAATGCCTACTTGGGAAAATTGGGAAAATACATTGAAAAAGCTATAAGAATATGTCACAGATTCTTCCGAAATTTTATGGAGAATGTATACGCAGAATAATCACATTAACCGGCAAACGACTTCGCAATAATGACGCGTTGAATGAGATGAACAGTAAGAAACCTGTCCAGCGATAACTAAAAAATAAAAATAAATTAAAAGTAAAAAGCTTTTTTAAAAAACAAGCTTTTATTTGAATGCGCTAAAACGAATAAAACAATATTTTCCTTTAAAACTATTACTATGAACTTATAACGTCATTACACAATTTATATGATATAAAAGCTTGTCGAGAATCAAACAATTCAAACTAGTACCTAATTTAAGTAACTTTATCTGATAGATTTATGACAATAATTGTAGGAGTGCATTAAATTTTTAATGTACATTTGCCCATAAATCTATTAATTTAACGATAATTATTTAATTTGTCGGGCATCTTGGATGTTCCTCTATGTTGGATTTAGAAAGACGTCACAAAGCTAACCACGCATTGTCATCCAAACTAAACGTGTATACAAAATTTCAGTTCCATCGGTTGAAGATATCTGCTTCAAAATTGAGTTGCAAAATTCCACTCGAACTAATTACATACATAGCAAGTTATATAAAAGCTTTTAAATACTAATTTACCTACTAAACCTATAAAAGACAGGAAATGATACCATGTGCTACAATATAAGGTATATCCCCAGTATATTTTTTTTTTAAACGTTGATATAATATTTTATTAATAACTCTTATAAGACTAATAAAAACAAAGATTAATATTATTGTAGATGTGGCGTTTCAGCATTAAAGCCAACAGAAGCTTGCCGTATAAAGTTTATTATTATTATTAATTCACTGTTTCGTTTGTTACTCTACGGACTACAGAAATGTTCGATAGTTAGTAAATAATTTTAAATATTTTTCCACTTGCAGTACCCAAATTAAGTACTTAAACAAATTAATCATCCTGAAAAATAAAATCATTTTAGTTCGGGTGGAATCTTGCTACTCAATTTTGAAGCAGATATCTTCAACATATTGAGCTGACGTTTTTTTTAAATTAGCTTAAAAAAATTATCACGATTAAGATTAGCATATTTACTTTTACTAAAATTTATCGAAAGACACTTATATAAGATTTTTTTACATTGTTATCATACACATCTAAAATGTAGTTTCTAATTAACTGATTTATTATAATGAAAACTTACAAATACAAACTGATTGCAACAAAAATAATTTAAAAAGTGCCATATCTGATGATTCTACTCACTTGGAATAGTGGTATCTTTGACTCAGTAGTTAGCCACTCTAAAAGTAGGTATTGCCCATATATGGCTTAGCTAGTCCCGGCGCCGAGGGGGACACTCCAGTTTGCCGGAGTGGCCCCTAATTGTGTTGGAAGTCCGGTCCCTATAAGAGGTAGACCGGCTGGTCGCGGGGGTTGTCCTGTGTTAGACAGATCCGGGACACTCCCCTTATAGCGGCTGAGGACAATTTAAAAAAAAGGGATTGCCCATATATGCTCAGTAAATTGAGTGTACCTAGTCTCACATTAAGATCAAGTATTCCTCTCCTCCTGTATGAAGACGAGAAATCAGTTTTGTAGTTTTTTTTTTTAGATATTTGGAATGCCCCGTGCGAGTTTCTTACGCCGGTTCTTCTCGCCGGGTTAGTTCCCGAACCGGTGGTAGGCATCAAGTAGGGACAATTCTTTAAGCGTTACTTTGTAACCAATATGGAAATAAAACTTTTTTGATTTTGATTTGATTTGATAAGTCACTACAAACTGATATAGTTTCTATTTATATTTGACGTTCAAGGTAAAAACTAAATATTTTCATGCAATAGTTCGATGAAAAGTTCAAGACCACAAGCCTTTTTCCTAAGTACATTAAAGAAAAACAACTTCAATTATTATAAACTCAATAAAACGTGAGTCTAGTCTAAAGATGGTTGGAATTGTTTTTGTTTTACGAATTACTTGAGGATAAAAGGATCATGCAACATGTTGAAAACATATTTTTGCTAACAAAAGTAAAAGATAACAATAATTTTTGACTACAGTCTATAGGACTGACTCATATAGTGAAGGAAAACATGCCTGAGAAGACTTGCAATCATCGAAAGCCCCTGAATCGTGGTGTTATAACCCGCTCCAAGATACAAATTGTAAGATACAAACAATTAAAAAAGAGGATATTTAAGACGTTACCATCTACTTCGTGCGCGCTAAATGCTATCTCGCAGGAACTTACATTTTGACACGATAAAAAGTATGATATGTCCTTTTCCGTGGTCTAATTTATATCTGTGTTAAAATTCATAAAAATCGATCCAGTAGTGTCGGAGCCTATTCAATGCAACCAAACAATCCATTTCTTTTTATAATTTAAAAAAATATTATTATTCCTTATTTCTTTAATAATGTGCTAGAAGTAAGGATTAATAGAAGGTTATGTTTTTTTTTTGCTAACGTACACTTAAACGACGGTAAACATTCCCTTGCGACAAAGTTTAGTTTCATCAACTGCGATTTTAGCGTGTAACGATTTAAATTATTATCTTATTCAAAGCCAACAAAACTTCCTATAAGCGTAGTTCCTGAGGGAGCCGAGGTAAAGAGTTAATTATACTGAAAACAAAAAGGCCACGAGCAAAACTTTATTATGGTTTGCTTTTTATTATAATCCAAAGCAGACTTAAAGTTTTAAATAAGTATATTAAAATACTTAACTAAGTCACTTTGTAACTTAGGTGCTCAAAGGTATTAAGGTAAACCGGGATTTTCTATATTTGAATTTGACGTTTATAAACTTCTCACATAATCTTTTATCTACTATATAAAAATGAACGTCTGTCTGTCTGTTCATATGTCCTTTATAGAATCGTAAAATATACATTTCATCATGTGATTTTTTAGCAAAGTTGTTGTGCATGAGCCAGATAAGGTTTACGGACCTTTTTTTTTAATATTGGAAAAGGTGTAGACTGTAAAAGTAGGTGTAGGAGTATGTGTAGGAGTAGGAGTAGGTGTAGGAGTAGGTGTAGTCATTTATTCATTCCAGTTCATATTTAAGACAGAACAACGTCTGTCGGGGTTAGCTAGTTTACGATAAAAAGTATTATCAATCATATAACAGCGTTGTAAAAAATAAATTACGGCTATTTTTGGCATATTATAATGATATACTGCTTATGTAAGGGGCTTAGGCAGAAAAATAAATATTTAAAAAAATATAAACTAAATAAACATTGCGATCTCTAAGGCGCTGAGGTCATTAGCCTCACATTACTAATTTGATAGCGAAAGCAAAGAATTTGTCTTAATACCATCGATACATAAAGCTGTATTAAATGTTATTTAGGCTGGTGCACGTACGTAGTATCCCTATGTAGTTTGTGGGCAGGTGTAACAATCAAAGATATTTACAGAATTGATGGTGAAAACCTAAGAAAATTATTTATGACTAGCGACCCGCCCCGGCTTCGCACGGGTACAATATATCTGTATAATCTATGGGTACAATACTGATACTAATACTGCGGCTACCTCATAGATCTAAACTCCCCTCCCGCACGCACACCCCCGTCTTGGTGACGCCTACTTCGCAACGGGCCGTGGAGCAGAAATCGTAATATTTTAATTTCGCCATAACTTCAAAACCAAACGTTCAATTTTAATCATTCAGAGACCAAATATTGTCTACATAAACTGTACTTAGTGATCAAATAATTTATTTTGATAAGGATTAATAGCATGAGTAAAATAAACGCGTTTAAATGTAGTCCAAAAAACATCAAGATTTCTAAATAAAAAAAATTGTTGTTATGCCTCACTCGACATAGATAGGTATAGTGTGTCGCGGACTTTTTTGTAGATATTTATAAGATCTACAATTAATTAGAACATTTTATGGTTCTATCTTTTATAGTTTAGGCAGCTTACGCAAAATAATTAACTTTTCTGGTTGATTTTTTACACCTTGTGTCCGAAAACCACAAATATCTTACAGAACCCTATTTTTTCCAAAATAAAATTTAGCCTTTGTTACTCGTGGATAATGTAGCTTTCGAATGGTGAAAGAATTTTTGAAATCGGTCCAGTACTTTTTGAGCCTATTCATTACAACCAAACAAACCAACAAACATACAAACAAACAAAGTTTTCCTCTTTATAATATTAGTGTAGAATCTACACTAATATTATAAAGAGGAAAACTTTTAACTATTATCTACACTGTAGATAATAGTTAAAAACCGACCAAGTGCGAATCGGACTTGCACATGAAAGGTTTCAAACGAAACGGCTAAAAATATTAACGCGTCTTGTATAATAGGTTGGGGAAAAAGTCTTTTCGCATTATAGTATGTATGAACTTGTCATAAAATATCTTGGGCTATACCAATTGTATCTGGCTGATTTTGGTATCATTAAAAAGTTTTAATTTTACAGAAGACAATTCCAAATTCAAATTAGGTAAATTTGAGATTTTCATTTGTTTTTCTTATTGTTAAAATGAGTGATTCTTATGAAGAATTTCGATACATTTTAAAATTTTATTACAAAAAAGGTAAAAATGCAACACAAGCCGCGAAAAAAATTTGTTATGTTTATGGACCTAATGCAGTATCTGTGAGAGTAGCGCAAATTTGGTTTAAGCGTTTTCAATCCGGAAATTTTGATATCAAAGATGCACGTCGCTCTGGTCGCCCTGTTACGGACAAAACTGTTGCCATTTTTGAAAAAGTGGAGCAAGATTGGCATATTAGTAGTTACGATGTAGCTGAAGAACTGGGGATTGACCACAAAACGGTTTTGGCGCATTTGAAAAAAGCTGGGTACACAAAAAAGCTCGATATTTGGGTGCCTCATGAGCTCACTGAAAGAAACCTAATGAACCGTGTACTCATTTGTGATTCTTTATTACGACGTCGGACGTAATGAAACCGAACCATTTTTGAAGAAGCTGATAACTGGTGATCAAAAGTGGATCACGTACGACAAGAACGTGCGAAAAAGATCGTGGTCAAAGGCCGGTCAGGCTTCACAGACTGTGGCGAAACTCGGGTTAACTCGCAACAAGGTGATGCTGTGTGTGTGGTGGGATTGGAAGGGCATTATTCATTATGAGCTGTTACCGCCAGACAGGACCATCAATTCTGAACTGTACTGCGAACAACTGATGAGATTAAAGCAAGAAGTTGAGAGAAAGCGGCCGGAATTAATCAACAGAAGGGGTGTGGTTTTTCACCAAGATAACGCTAGACCTCACACATCTTTAGCCACTCAGAAAAAATTACGGGAGTTTGGCTGGGAGGTGTTAATGCATCCGCCGTATAGTCCTGACCTTGCACCTTCAGATTTCCACCTGTTTCGGTCGCTGCAGAATTCCTTAGGCAGTGTCAGGTTGACACAGTGTGAACTGACCATTTGAGGCAAACGACAATTAAAAATATATTTGTATTTATTGAACTCGTAGGTACTCGTAGCCCTATTCTGATGTTAGAGTTACACTCTTTCAAGTACCTTTGCAATCCTTTATTTTTCGGTGCCCTACAAGCTTCCCCAACCCGTTGATCATTGTTAGCCAAGCTTATGTGGACTATGGGCACCACAATATCCCATGTTGCTTGCTGTATATTAGGTTGGGGAAAAAGTTTCTTCGCATTTTATATAAAAATTCAAAAGGTTTTTTTATAAAGTTTATTTACAAGTGACTAAAGTATATAGGTGCCATTTTGTTCGATAACTTTTTGCCATCTTGTTGGTAGGTAAATGATCCCATTGCTATAAAATTTTTGGGGCTTCTGATGAAAAAACTGCGACAAGTGGTTTTGGCAGTCCTCTTTTGATGTCAACCTGACACTGCCTAAGGAATTCTGCAGCGACCGAAACAGGTGGAAATCTGAAGGTGCAAGGTCAGGACTATACGGCGGATGCATTAATACCTCCCAGCCAAACTCCCGTAATTTTTTCTGAGTGGCTAAAGATGTGTGAGGTCTAGCGTTATCATGGTGAAAAACCACATCCATTCTGTTGATTAATTCCGGCCGCTTTCTCTCAACTTCTTGCTTTAATCTCATCAGTTGTTCGCAGTACAGTTCAGAATTGATGGTCCTGCCTGGCGGTAACAGCTCATAATGAATAATGCCTTTCCAATCCCACCACACACACAGCATCACCTTGTTACGAATTAACCCGGGTTTCGCCACAGTCTGTGAAGCCTGACCGGCCTTTGACCACGATCTTTTTCGCACGTTCTTGTCGTACGTGATCCACTTTTGATCACCAGTTATCAGCTTCTTCAAAAATGGTTCGGTTTCATTACGTCGTAATAAAGAATCACAAATGAGTACACGGTTCATTAGGTTTCTTTCAGTGAGCTCATGAGGCACCCAAATATCGAGCTTTTTTGTGTGCCCAGCTTTTTTCAAATGCGCCAAAACCGTTTTGTGGTCAATCCCCAGTTCTTCAACTACATCGTAACTACTAATATGCCGATCTTGCTCCACTTTTTCAAAAATGGCAACAGTTTTGTCCGTAACAGGGCGACCAGAGCGACGTGCATCTTTGATATCAAAATTTCCGGATTGAAAACGCTTAAACCAAATTTGCGCTACTCTCACAGATACTGCATTAGGTCCATAAACATCACAAAGTTTTTTCGCTTCTTGTGTTGCATTTTTACCTTTTTTCTAATAAAATTTTAAAATGTATCGAAATTCTTCATAAGAATCACTCATTTTAACAATAAGAAAAACAAATGAAAATCTCAAATTTACCTAATTTGAACTTGGAATTGTCTTCTGTAAAATTAAAACTTTTTAATGATATCAAAATCAGCCAGATACAATTGGTATAGCCCAAGATATTTTATGACAAGTTCATACATACTATAATGCGAAAAGACTTTTTCCCCAACCTATTATTTCATCAGTCATACACTGCTCATGTGCGGTGCAGCCACAGTATAAAGAGGTGCAGCGCGATGACATTGCAACTTTTACAATAAAACGTGTATTTTCTTGTGTAAGAAAAAAAGTTCCATTTTGAATAGCTATCTTAAAAATGTATCGTATCGTTTCGGTGTGAACTGCAGGTCTAAAAAGGCCGTTTTGGCAATTCATTTTCAATTCTTGTTATGAATTACTGTATGAAAGCTGACAGCGATCGTAAAATGGCCACTTGAATTGCAATTCATAATATGATTTGGATACAATTCATATGCAGAAATTGGCTGAAATGCATTCATTTGACAGATTTAGGTACAAGCAGAATTGCTTTAGTGTCAAATAGCAATATTGCGATGATATTGCTCAAAGTGGCCTTTTTAGACCCGCTGTTCCTTAGAGTATTCATATAAGCACCTTTTAAATACACGCTTGTCAGATATATTAAAGCTTTTCACTCGATTGCGTTTGGCAGTACGTTGAGTGTGAAATATCAAACACTAAGGCCGGAATTATTGGTCGTTGGTTAAGAAAAGACATAAGAATTTTCGAATAAGTCCGCCTTATTTGTATGAAATGATACTTAATGTTTAAGTTACGACTGTGAATCGAAATGTCACCTTAAGCATGTCTATAAGGCGAACTTAGAAATAAGAATCGACCAAGAATACCGCCCTAACTTTACTAACCATTTAACCAAGAACCTACCTGACCACCCCACGATTTACCTACATACTTGAATGGCGCTTTGCTTGTGATTATAAAATGAATGAAATATTATTCCCCGTTATGGCTTTACTACATGTTTACCGCGATTTAGTTCACGCAAAAATGAAATCTGTTTACCGCGAGTTTATAAGGTTTCTCAAAATCATCAATACACAGCTGTGTGAGGTCAGTTAGGTATGATTTAATTATTAATGTTAGATATTATGTTATTTTATGTAGTATTTTTTTTAATTAATTTTCGGGCTAAATGGTTTGCAGTAGATTATTTGGCCAAATTATCCGTAAAACTGTACTGGCATCAGATCTAATGGACCGGATCTTTACATTTTATTATAAAAATCTTATCATCAAAAACAAAAGTTAAGAAACAATAATTAGTAAGAAACAAAACACGAAATTGTTTAAGGTCCAGTTGCCATGGTAATAAAAGGACTTTAAACAGATAGAATCGGTTTCCTGTGTGTCGCTGAGAGTGACATTATCGAAGATTCCTATTCCTACCGCCTTTTGTACGCTTCGCATTTCCGCCAGTGCCGTCTCTAAAAGGCACATTATACACGTTTCCTTTCTACTATATTAATTTTATAGATGTTGCCTGCGACCAGGTTAGGTAGAACAAAATAGGTAACCTTTATCAACCCACATACAAACTGTTCCAACGTTTTGAGGGACAAAAAGTAGATCATGTTCCTATCCAAAGTAGACTGCTACAGTTTTTTGTCAAAATCCATAAAAGTAGTAATGAAAAACAATAGATAAATGGATTGCGCTGTTGTTTGACTTCATTTAAGGCTGCCACTTCTTTTACACCTACAGTTTATGGGCATCATATAAGGTGTGTTGGGGTAAGATCGAATCAGGGAAAGATCGTATAATTCAAATAACTACTACGTTTGTTAATATTTTTCATCACTGGCAATATTGTCTACGACGCCATTTTATTGAGAATCAATATTCAGTTGCCGATATTCGTTCAAGGTGAGTACACGTGTGCTGTGGAACAAAATTTGAAAACGCGGGATATATGACATATCCGCTTCCCTTCTCCGCTATTATATTCCCCCTGAGTGCGTATCTCAGTATTAGAGCGAGTATTTCTTATTTTTGTTAGTTCTCTGTGCTTAATCCACTTTCGACATATTTTGTTTATAGGTTAGAATAACGTAAGACACATAGATTAGCCTGTAGATTTTAATTCGAACTTCCCCCATGGGTGTAAGATCGGACTAAATTGCATCCGAACTTCCCCCGTTTTGGAATGTATGAAAAAAAACAGTGGTACTCAAACTTTCTGCTCATAGCGCAAACTTCTTATCCTCAATGACTTTATCAATGCGATCTACTGGCTCGAAAATAAAATAAAATAGTATATGACTTGGGTAATATGTATAATGCTCATAGTCACTGACTGAAATTACACATTATAACTATCCCTCTCGCTCATTCGGCGCGCCGATGTATTTTCGCGGCGGCGGCGGCACGGCAAAATCGGCGGCAGCGGCGGTGCGACGGCGCGGCGCTCATATCTAAGTTGTTGCATAATATTTTCCGTTGTTTTTTTTAAGTAAATTACTTTAGCTTCTAGTTGTTGTTAAAGATGTTGATTACTATGCTCTTGTACGTTAATACTTTTTTTCTATTTATCAAACTGTATTTTTATTTTCATATATTTACTAGGTACCTACTTACTTAGGTACTTCATAATAAAGTTTGAGAAACACACTGTTGTTTATATTTTGTTAGGGGTAAGATCGGACGTACAATACTTTTTTAAAAGTTAGGACTGGAATTATGAATCCCTCGAGATAGTTTTTTTTGTGGTTAATCTGGGGAAAGATCGAATCATTTTTGTCTATGAACCATAGGCGTATGACAATAAGATTCAGTTTTATGCATAGTACGATCTTTCCCCATACTAGTCCGATCTTTCCCTGGTAGAAATATAACAAAACTTTCACTTCAAACCCAGTTTTAATCAAAACCCACTGCATTTATGATATTTAACTCTAGGTTTTCCTAAAATATAATCTTTCTTTTTTCATACAAATTCAGTAATAAATCAAGAAATCTACCCGAATATTAATTTTTTTTACTTTTTGTCGAACCTGTCGAAGCCTGCAAAAAAGCGTCCGAACTTACCCCAACATACCTTACCCAACGTGCGTCAATGCACTTCGAATACCTACAATACAATAATGTTTTTAGAATGTCGTTAGGACTACCTAGGGATTGTATCTAGTGCCTCAGAAGTAGTGATGTGCCGGATATCCGTATCCGTATCCGCGGATATCCGAGGCAGAAGAAAGATCCGTACCCGTGTCCGTATCCGTTACTGTTTGGCGGATCTTTTACGGATCTATTTACCTTATTAATTTTAAAATTATAGATGAATAATTCTTTAAATAGGTGATTACTGATTAAGGATAACTGAACTAGCAATAAAAAACTATTAAATTCAATACCTACAGATAATATTCTTTAGGATTTTGCTTTGTAAATGATTTTTAAAGAAGTTGTGCCTTTATTCTTACGGGAATACATTCCATCACAAATTTTACACTTTGCACATTCATCATTTACTAACACAAAATTATTCCAAATTACACTACTAAACTTCTTTGTAGACATTTTTGAAACTCATGTAACAATACCAAACAAACGTTATCCATGCTGTCCAGTGTCACACTAGACTATAAACAAAACAAAAGAAAGAACCGCCGTGCAATGCAAGTCGAAACATGTGTGAAGGTCACGCGCACCGACTCCGACTGCGTAAGAAAGTTAAGATCCGTATCCGTATCCGTATCCGCGGATCTTGACATCAAATATCCGTATTCGGATCCGTATCCGCGGATATACATTTTTAACGATCCGGCACATCACTACTTAGAAGTCAGACATGTTTGTAGAAATGCGCACCGACGGCTTTAGTGCCATGATAAGAAAAAACCGGCCAAATGCAAGTCGGGACTCGTGCAAGTAGGGTTCCGTGTGGTAGGGAATATACCAATATTTTACATGTTTACTACTTATTTCGTTATTTTTGTAATAAGTTTCCCAAGTAAGCACATTTCAGATGTTAAGCATCTATAACTCCTAAACTAATTGAGCCATTAAAGTTTTCCTTAAAATTAATCACATGGACTAGATAGGTACTTACCTACTATCTTGTTTTTTTTTTTTAATTTTTCGACCCAGCCGTTTAGCTTATATATGAAGAGGGGGGAGCCCGATTTTAACTAAAAACGTGCTTTAAAGTTGAATATCTTGCAAATAGATACGTAAATGGAGTAGACGTAAGAAAAAAACATTCCCACTTTACGTGTAGAGAAGATACCAAAAATTTTTTTTTATTTTACCTCTTTACGCTTTAACCGCTGGACCGATTTTTATGAAATTTCGTATAGACATAATTTGGGTCCCGGGAAAGGACATAAAATATTTTTTATCCGGAAAAAGTAGTGTTCCCGTGGGATAATGAATTTACGCGGGCGGAGCCGCGGGCAAAAGCTAGTTATATTATAAAACACGAAATCAGTAACGCATAGTTTATTACATAATGTTAGTTTAAATACGAACGCCATGGTGTTTATAATGATGGAACATAATATCACAGCCTATAGAACTATTACCTACAGTCGTCCAACGGACACGTCTAGACAGAGCAATCGTGCGGGGCGTGCGGGGTGAGAGAGGAGCGGTAGCGAGCCCAAGCTGCCATACACTCGCTTGGGACACGTCAGCCGGGGTTGACGCTTTTTAATTTGATTGTTTTAAGTGGTTTGCGACAGTGTTTCGTTTGAGTTGTATGTAGGTACTTATTTACAATCGTCAATTATATGAACAGCTAAAGAAGATTAATTTTAATACAAAACCATGCGCCTGTTTCCCGTCAGAATTTTTAGTAAAATTGTATCTACGTATGAGAATTTACTAACTACATCGTCAAATTCAACAATCGCAATCTAATAACTAGTGAATCTAACTGTCTTAAACTGTCTTTTACTGTCGAAAATACCTTTCAGTTTCGCATTTGTAGCTTTTGCAGGGTTCGTAAATATCCGATATTTATAATAAATATCAAAATATCAGATATCTTTGATTATATACATCCGATATTTTTGATTTTTTGGTATTTTCAAAATTACATACAAATCTCATAGGTACTCTGATATGTTTTTTCGTAATAGTTGAATCGAAATAATTTGTATGTCTGATAATTTGAAGATAGGGAAGTAAAATTAAACTCATTTATTTATTATTGATATTAAAAGTTTTCAAATCGATTAAAAATCAACGATAGATACTTTTGAGTATCAATTTAAATAAACCATAAAACCATAAAATGACTTTTGTTTATAACCAGAAGAAAAAAAAGTGTATTAATTTTATCAGTCGAATTAATTTGACACATGGTATAAATGGTATAACAATAGTATAATAACAAACAATGAATTTTCTTCCGAAAAACAGGGGGTCACGTGGGTGTCATATGCCATTACAAGCCGCGTCGACGGCTATGATTAGTTAATGTCGTGTCATATAGCAAGTTTTTGATGACCTAGGCTTGTGAAACTCTCGGAAAATAAGACCTGTGTTGATGTAAGATTTTTTACATTTAAAACATTATTTTACATTTTTAAATATAAATATCAATTTTGATATAATATATCAAGCATAAATATCAATTGATATATATCATGCTAACCCTGAGCTTTTGTATACGCATTTGTATTTTTTATAATAAAACTCTTCATTAATACTTCTATATATATTTTTTTTGTTTTATTCCTAGTACTCTACATACACATACTACGAATACCTACACAAAATGTAGAACAGATATTAATAAAACACATTATTGTGACAACCCTGCAGCAATGACGAATACCTACACAAAACCGGCATTTCGCGCGACTTCAAACGCGTTGGACCACTGTATCTCTTTATTACACTGTGATAATATTGTGTATGTAATCATTGTTTTAGATTAATGTTCATTGTACTCCAGAGGCAATCGAACTGGGCTAACAATTCATGGCATTACCGGGAATTCAAACCCGATGCTAAATTATCATTAATACTATGTTAATATTATTTCAGAGATGATAACTTATTTTGACTTATAATTATTATTATTGTAGATATGTTAGACCAAGCGGACCATGGAGAGACGCTTGGGTACGTTGAATGTAAGAGGAGGAATGGATGATAAGAATAGAATAGAATAGAAAACGTTTATTTCAGACAAAAATATATGCCCATAGAGTTGTTAGTGTGTTAGTCGCAAAAATTATAATAATACTTATAATTATGTTAGTAATGTTAGTAGTATTACATTCGTTATACAAACTTAAATTTTCCCCATTATTACCCTCACCCAATGTCTTTGGATGGGGCAGTCAAATCTGTGAGCAATGACTTTCAGGATGCTGTTGCTAGCTTTTCGCAGACGCTGAAACAGTGAGGCTGTTTTTTTGCGTATTATCGCTTGAAAGCCATCGGTACGCGCAGTAGCAAACATACCTGACGCACTACAGCGCCACGGTAGCCCCAACAGCATTCTGAAAGCATTGTTATACTGGACGCGCAGAGTGTCATAGGTTCTGCTCTTATACCTCACCCACAGGGCACTCGAATAGAAAGACTGGCAATATGCTTTAAACAACATGGTCTTAATTTCAGTTGTACACCGAGTGAACCTGCGGGCGAGCATGTTGCCTCTCACCGCTAACGCTCTGCGTTCCCTCTCCATGTCTTCGTCATCCCTGAGATCCTTTGTCACAATATGACCTAAATATTTAAAACTGTCAACCTGTCTTAAAGCAACCCCATTCAAGTATACGGGAGGAACACGCTCAGGACTATATTTACCTGCTTTGAAAATAAGCAATTCACTTTTTTTAGAATTATATTTGAGTCCGTGTGCCTCCGCGTATGACTCGCATATGCGCAGGAGTTTTCTCAGGCCACCTATCGAGGGGCTCAGCAGCACCATGTCATCTGCATAACTGATATTGTTGACACATATTCCGTCAATAAAGCATCCAACATGTGTGCTGCTGAGTCTCTCGATAAGTTGGTTAACATATAGGTTAAACAGGATTGGTGAGCTTAATCCGCCCTGCCTCACGCCACATTCCAGCTTGTACTCGTCCGACAGTGTACCGGCCCATCTCACCCGATTGGTCTGATTTGAGTACCAGTACTTTAGAAGAGAGATGGTGTCTGCCGGCACCCTCGCACTAACCAGCTTATCCCACAGGAGGTTGTACACCACAAGGTCAAAAGCTTTTGACAAATCCAGGAAGCACGCGTACACCGGTGTCCTCCTCATTGTATAGTAGCTGACGGTATGTTTCAGGCTCAATATGGCAGTTTCCGTGGACATTCCTGACCTAAACCCAAACTGTGCATCATGCAAATTAACATGTTGTTCGAGAATACCATTCAGCATACTATCAAGCACCTTCGCAGTTATGGTGGCAAGTGAAATAGGCCGATAATTAGTCTTGTCGGACGAGTCACCTGTTTTATTTTTAAGAATCGGTACTACTATAGTACGCATTAAAGGCCCTGGTAGGTAGGCGTGACACAAGCATAGATTAAAAAACATTGCAAGTACTCTTGGCAAATGTACTCCAGCAAACTTAAAATGTTCGATGCTGAGACCATCATGACCGGGTGATTTTCCTCTCTGCATATTTTTTATAACTTTTATAACATTTTTCACGGAAAATATATGCTGTGATCTAACGGTCCCATCACCACTCTCACCACAGGAATGTGTACCCAAGGATGACTTAACAGTAAAATGTTCTTTAAATAAATTAGAAATCATTTTATGGTCATGAACACCGTCGACGCTCACAGGAACGCTAGGTTTGGCATTTAATTTGTTAGTATTTTTCCAAAAAGCTCTAAAATCTTTTGCAGAGTGATTTGTTGCTAGCACGTCCATTTTTAACTGGTCCTGTCTATTTTGACACCATTTTAATTTAGATTTGAATATTTTACGCGATACCAACATTTCTTCATAAGTTATACCATGAGTGGGTTTACCAGCTAACACCCACCTATGAAACTTAAGTCTAGCTTCCCTATGAGCGCCGGCCACATACTTGTTCCAACCCGCAACATGTTTATTACTACGACGTCTTACAGCATAACTCTGTATAGCCGCCATAGACAGTACATTTATAATTTTACTATACAATCTGTCTATAATTGGATAATGTTCTGGATTTTTGCATGATATATCACAACATTGTCCTAACTCTATAGGGAAATCAATGTCTCGGAGTCCCGAATGACAAATCTCATTATATTTTTGAATTTGGTTTGGCTGCCTTTCCCCCCAAATAATACATTTATTAGTACCTTCATTGTTGACAGATGATTCGATTTTTTGATTTAATCTATAGATATTACATTCAATCATGAGTGGGAAGTGGTCAGACCAAAACACATCATGTTTCACCCATATATTATTAATTGTTACAAGTGCTGACTGGGTAACCACGCAGTGGTCTAACCACCTCACACATCCATGAGCATCACTACGGAAAGTAAAAGTACCAGACTGCAGTCCTAGCATGTCTATATCAGCGCAACACCACTGATTATCAACACAAAAATTTACTAATTCATTATAAAATAATTCATTTGGATGCGCATTAAAATCACCAAGAATATAAAATGCTTCGACACCACAGTTTTTTTCAATTTCAATGATCGACTGAATATTGCTAAGACATTCGGTAAACAGAGGCACATTTTCAATATTGTTAGTAGGCATGTATATACTAAATATAAGCGTAGATCTATGTCCCACTGTTATTTTTATCGCCGCTGTCCTAACATTGTTACACTTTATAACTGACACCGATTGAAACGCACTCTTTTTCCACAATAGAGCGACACCTCCATAAGGCCTCCCGGTCAATAGACCTGCTGAGGTATCCACCGCAGACGTGCCAGTAGCGCAGAAGTTGTCATCGATCGTGTTTAGTAAAGGGAGCTCATGCGGCAATAACCACGTCTCTTGTAGCGCGACTATATCAGCTGTTTTGCATAGCATTTTTACACCATCCATTGACCTCTTAATAGATTTGCAGTTATAACTTGTTAATATACATCTATTTTCTCGAGAACTATCCATTAAGTAACTTATTTTCCTTTGCCTCATTACTGAATGACTTAAAATTAACAAATCGTCTAAATGTTACTCCAGCGGGCCACAATTGATCGTCTAAAAATGTGCTTACTTTATACTTATTGACAAAAATTTTAAAGGCATTGTACTTTCTGGGATTTTTCATCTTAATCTTAATGACTGAAACTGACTCACCTGTTTTACTCTGTACATACTCAGTTATATCCCGCTCCGTCACATCACTATGTACGTTCGATACAAACACAGGCACTTTTGTATCGGCAGCTTTGAATTTGTTGTTTTCACTCTGATCAAGCCGAGCACTTCCTAATTTACTTATAAATTTCTTATTTTGCCGGTTTTTATAACGCACCACCGTCCATTCGTTTTCATTGTTTATGTTTTTATAATTTGTAGTAATATTATCTTTTAAATCCGTTTTAGTTTTGTTCACGTACCCTTTAATATTAACAGGCGAGTCCTGCACAACGGCTGTTTGAGCCTGTTGCTTCTTCTCAGTCGCACCTTGCGCGGTGATATTATAAGTAGGTGATGCGATCTCGCTTGCACTAATTTGAATAGGCGAATAACTAGACTCCTGTTCAAGTTCGTCGCTAATTTTTTCACAGGCATTATGGCATATTTCGGATATAGCTTGTGGCCCGCTATTAAACATATTGGCACCCCCTCGATTTGTATTTATATTAAAACGCTCTTCTAGCCCTGTAAGCTCAATAAATTTATCCTCAAAGTCGTTTTTGTGAACGTAGTTCCTTTTAATATCATCTAAAGACTTTTCAAAAAGCAGTAATCTTTTTAGCAATGATGAAACATCAACATGGTCGAATGTAATCGGAGGTAGTTTTTCAAGGTCTCTTGCTACAAAAACAGGCAATAACTCAGGATCCGTTGCTTTTAGAAGAGATATAATATCGTCCAAATTTCGTTGCGATTTGCCCGCTCGCTTACGCGTCGTTATCTTTTTACTTAAGGATTCATAAAGTAACGATTTAGCCACTTCGATATCACTGTCACTAAAGGCACTTTCACAGATCCTTATAAGGCTTTCCTCGTCCATCACATCTATTTTGTTCTGTATAAAAGACAGAACTTCCGAAATAACTAAGTTACAACTCACGCATTTTAATAATTGCGTATTAGACATGATTGTATCGTGCGGTCACCAACTCACACGCGCCCCGTATCGCGGCCGAGCGCAGACGTGAAAGTGGACGAAGCGAAAGAAGTATGTAAGGATCGTAGCAAGTGGAAAGAAGTGGTCTCTGCCTACCCCTACGGGAAAGAGGCGGTCTCTGCGACTCTGCCTACCCCTACGGGAAAAAGGCGTGATTATATGTATGTATGTATGTATGTTAGATATTAGTCTGAGTCACAAGGTCAATTTCAGTGAATTTCAGTCCAAGGGCACCGAAAATGATGATGATGACTCGATTTTATAAATTTAATTTAGAAGTGCTAAAAGTGGGTGATGCGCCGCAGTGCGCGACTCCGTACTATCGGTAAACGAGCTTGGGACGCGTATGCCGTATCACCGCTTTTAGCGCTATTTTCACCTCTTAATTAAAATTATAAATATTGGACTCGATAGTCATATGGACGCTTTCATACCACGTCAATCTGGTCCCGTGGTAAGTTCTCAAAGAACTTGTATTACAGGTACTAGACGAACGGAAATATATTTAATACTTTTATTTTAAGATTTTTATTATATAATACACATATTTAATACACATCAATGACCCAGGAACATAGAAAACTTTTTTGTTCCCTAGCGGGATTCAAACCCTCCTCCGGCTTTAGCGCCAACACGCTAACCACTGAGCCACGGAGGTGTCAAGTTGAAACTTTTTTTTAGGAAATTTCCTCCTCTTTAAGGATTTTTTTTAATTCGGATATCTTTATTAGTTTCCGATATATTTACAAAAAACTATACCCCTTTTTGTTTTTACTAAATTGTTTATAACTTTTGCAGTTTTTCGAGCCCCTCTTAAAATTTTTCAAAAAGTTTCTAGAGGTCATTCCGAATCGAATGAGCCCTAAATCATCATTTTCGGTGCCCTTGGACAAAAACTCATCGACTTCAAAATTAAGAAGTTTGAGTTAAGAAAATAAAATTTTAGCTGAATTTAAAAGGGAAGCCCCTTTTTAAATTTAGAAAATAAGTTTTATTTCATACATTTTTGTGTATTTTTACTTTCGAAGTCGGTTTAATTTTGTGTTTAAAAATAATAATTACTAAGTTAAATAAACATAATTAAAAAACTAACTAAATCTTTCAGCTTTCAAACAAAAAAAAATATCTAAATTGATTCATCTGTTTAGGGGTGATACGGGCAGACACACACACAGGCAGACACGTCAAACTTAACTTTAACGTTAGAGTTAACGGGTTAACTCCCCTCTTTTCGTCGGGGGTTAACAAACGCTGCCTAAAACTAATGTTAGGGGATCGGACTACATCTAAAATATTTAGTTTAATTAATACTACTCAGAAATATTGAGGCATTACCAAAATTTAAAAAAATATATATTATTTTATGTATACTTTCTTAAATACATCTAAAAAGTATATAAAAGATTTTTTTCTTTTGATACATTATACGTACCGTACCGTAAACGTAACGTAAACAAAACGTACATTATTGGCTTACTTACATCATATAAAAAAACATTCATTGGTAAGTATGTACTTAAACGCTCAAATATGGGAGATATTTACAAATAATATGTTCCTGCGGCCTTTTACTTGATACACTTTTTCCCACGTGTGACGTCACACGTGGGTACGACATTAGTATGGAGCGTTTTTACGAGACTTTTTTGTATCCAAATTGCTGTACCCTTGAAAATATTTACTTTTGATATAAGTACTGTTTCTTCTGAGAAGTTACTCATATTATTTTAAGAGTACTATTGATTTATGCAATTAAAAAAAAACAGTCCGATCCTCTTTTACAATCATTTTGAGTTGCCAAACTGACAGCGAGGTTGACATTTTAAAAACTTTTCCTCACCATTTTAATTTTCTATTTTGGTTGGCTTAGATAAATCCCATGACGGCTCGTCATTTCGAAGCCTATCGAGGGTGGACGCAGGGATTACAGATTGTGATGGATGGCGGCTCAGTTGTCTATTCCGCCAATATTTTTTTACGAAACGACAATTTTGATTGTTTCAGGGCGGACATTTTATGGTCATTTCATCATCCTCCATCACACATTACTTTGGACGACAATTATTTTATTTTTTCCGATATTGCCTCCATCCAAGGGCAAGTTTATACTGTCAATATAGACAGAAAAGCTGTAGTCGAAATTTCAAGGTCCCTTGTGTAACTTGAGATTGTTATCATTTTAAAAAAGTTAAACGAAGCCTAAGCATTTGCTAAGGATTTTACTTTAATAGCTTACAAATGAAAGAAACTGCGCAAAATATCTTTAATTTTTTTTTTTATTGAGAACACACTTTCGGCCCGTTTCAATAAACTATCTATCTGTAACTGTTTGTTAGAAACCTCAAATTTGTATCGTATCGCGAAAAACCGGAAAATGATTGAATGACGACGTTTTTAACAAATAGTTATAGATAGATAGGTTATTGAAACGGATCGTAAATAGTTAATTAAGTATTTTAATTTTCGGTAGCTATGTGTATTGGTACATGAAAATACTTTGGCAGAGGCGCTCACTGGCATGAAAGTATTTCCAATGCTATAACAGAGTTTATGAACAACTGAATGTTTTCCGCGACTTCTTGCGCGCAAAATGAAATCCTGCAGAACCGTACATTTTGTCACGAAAAATAGTAAGCCATGTCCTTTCCCGTGGTCTATTCTATATCTGTACCAAATTTTATCAAAATAGTTCCAGTAGTTTCGGAGCCTATTCAATGCTAACAAAGAAATAGTTCTTGTATAATGTTTGTATAAAAAATTTCGCGAGTCTCGTAAAAACGCTACATACTAAACTTAACCTACAAGTGACGTCACTTGTAGGATAAGGTGTATGAAGTGTACGGCCGCAGGAATATATTTGTAAATATCTCGGATATTGGAACGTTTAAGTTCATACTTACCATAGTGAATGTTTTTGTATATGATGTAAGTAAACTAATGATGTAAGTTTTGTTTACCAATTTCGCAAAAAAAAATTTTTTTTTGGTACTTTTTGAATGTATTTAATTAGTAAACTACACATAAAATAATATTTTTTTTTACATTTAACAAGTAGTAATGCCTCAATATTTCTATAACTAAAAATAGCGGATCGGACTACATCTGAAATATTTAGTTTCATTAATATGTAGTCCGATCCCCTATTAAGTACCTGGAGTCGGAACTCCTACGGCTCGTTTCAATAGTCAAATTCAAAAAGTCAAAGTCAAAATTTTTTATTCAAAATTGGTATTTTGAAACTTTTCATTTTCTGAAATTCGGTCTACATGATGCATATCATCGGTTCGGAAACTAGTCCGACGAGAAAAACCGGCGTAAGAGACTCGCACGGGGCCACCTTTTCGCAAAAAGATGGAAAAATTACTCTTCTCAAAAAAATATGTTTACAATGTTGTATCTTAATCTATATAACAGAAGTCATAAGTACATAGAACATACTTAAGTACATAGAAGTAGTCTTGCCGGGGGCCATCTTATTCCCAAGGTGTGCAATCGTTAATGAAATCACTGACTTTATAATGAGATTTAGCACACAAACGTTCTTTTTAAATTTATTTAAAGATTTCTGAGATTTTAAAAGGTTAAGCAAGAATTGCGACTTGTGTTCCTGGTCCTTAAAATCCCCAATCCCCCCCCCCCCCCCATGGGCCTCCGGTAACCTCACTCACTCGGCGAAACACAACGCAAGCGTTATTTTACGTCGGTTTTCTGTGAGGTCGTGGAATTTACCCGGTCGAGCCGGCCCATTCATGCCGAAGCGTGGCTCTCCAACAATTAAAAAGTTATTAAACTTTGGATACATTATAGTTCTTACTTATTTTCGTAAAAATAGTGGTTTTTATTGAGGAACAAAATTAATAGCTAAATTGTATTGGGGTGGATACCACATAGTTCCTGTTACATTTGTCCACCACACTCCCGCCGAGTTAGTAGTTGCCCCATACAAACTTTTCCCCCTTTCTCACCTCTTTAGGAGTCGAATTTCGGAAAATCCTTACTTATCGGATGCCTACGTCAAACACAGAGCATCCCTTTAGGTCTCTACGATCAGCGGTTTAGGCTGTGCGTTGATCCGGTCATTCACGACAAAGTATTTTATATGTATAGATTATAATTAATTATCTGGGGGCACGGCAGTGCACCCGCCAAGTCGAGCGCGAAGCAAACACTGCCGTACCATCCTTTACTGGAACCATTTCGCCGCATTTTCAGGCCCCTATTTGAGAACCTCTGGATAAGACCAGAACGTAGAAATTTTCGTCATCCAGTAAGCTATAATCACATACTTAAAATCCAAAATTTCAAGTCTGTAGGTCATTTAGTTCCGAAGTTAAGCGAAAGCAAAGTTTCGCATTTACGACACTCACTCACTCACTCACTCACTCATGATCATCAAAATAGAACTAGTACTTCCCATAAACTCAGAGAGCTGAAATTTGGTACAGAGTTAGGGTTTAATGACCACATAAAGGGAAAACTATAAAAACTAGGATAATCGATCTGGGGGCACAGCAGTGCCCCCGCCAAGTCAAGCACGAGGCAAACACTGCCGTACCATTATTTACGGGAACCATTTCGCCTCATTTTCAGGCCTCTATTTGAGAACCTCTGGATAAGACTAGAACGTCGATCTGGGGGCACGGCAGTGCCCCTGCCAAGTCGAGCGCGAAGCAAACACTGCCCTACCATTATTTACTGGAACAATTTCACCGCATTTTCAGGCCCTTATTTGAGAACCTCTGGATAAGACCAGAACACAGAAATTTTCGTCATCCAGTAAAGTATAATCACATACTTAGAATCCAAAATTTTAAGTCTGTAGGTCATTTAGTTCCGAAGTTAAACGAAAGCAAAGTTTCGCATTTATGACACTCACCCAGTCACTCACTCATGATCATCAGAATAGAACTAGTACTTCCCATAAACTCAGAGAGCTGAAATTTGGTACAGAGGTAGGGTTTAATGGCCTCATAAAGGGAAAACTATAAAAACTAGGATAATCGAAGATCTGGAGTACCTGGTGACCCTTATTAGAAAACACAAGAGCCCAACCAAATTATTAGAGATCGACATACTGCCTTTACAAAAAATATTCAACTTGGTGGGCCACTTCATTTGATGTCAAAAATCGAAGGTCTGAAGTATCTGATGAAGAACCCTCAGCTGGTCTCAGCTGATTAGAGATATGGTAATGCCCCCTTCTACTATTGGTACATAAAAAAATCGACTGTCATTGCAAAAATCCAGTGAAGTGGGACACATCTTCTAATTTAATCTAGCCCGTAGCGTCCCACTGCTGGGCGAATGCCCCCCCCTTCTGCTTTTAATACGCATATAAATAAAATTAAAGGAAAACTCTGGATAAGACTAGACTGGCTTTTATACTTATACTTACAAGTTTACAAGAAGAAATAGTCGAACGATTAACTTTATTCTACTCGAACATTACGCAAATTAAATAAACAAATTACACTAAAATCTAATAAAATAAATCAATATGCCCACGTTTCTACAAAAAGAAGTGAAATACCACCAAAAACATTCTGTAAAAAACTAGCCAAGTCTCGATGGAGCTGCTTATTTATCTCTAAAAAGTAATGAAATCTAGACAAAGTCGTGCCAAGTCTAAGGTTCCTTACTGCGATTTCTTTATTATTATAGTAAATGTTGTGTGAATTGGCCGTTGAAGGGTACACAAGGGTACAAAACCAGGTGCTCCATGACACCATTGCACCAATCTGTCGCCAGAACCGCCTACCCATTGACGATGGAAAATTGACACTTGGAAAACAAAATTGACTTGTACCCACTAACGTATAAAGAATGTTCAACGGTCAAGTCACATAACATTAACTATAATAATAAAGAAATCGCAGTAAGGAACCTTAGACTTGGCACGACTTTGTCTAGATTTCATTACTTTTTAGAGATAAACAAGCAGCTCCATCGAGACTTGGCTTGTTTTTTACAGAATGTTTTTGGTGGGTTATATATTACAGAATAGTACTTTAACTATTCTGTAATATATAATAATATAAAAATTAATTAAAATCAAAATATAGCCTTCCATATTCAGCACACGGACAAGATGGATGGTTATTTCAATCTCCGACCGGGTTCTGAGGCATTTCTAAACTATTTATGAAATTAAATGGGATCCTTATTGCGGGAAATTAATTTTGGACCTTAATCAAAGCTGTCAGAAGTTAAGATATCATTAAAACGGACCGGCGATCGACCGCTACATACCTACATATTGTCTACATCAGTGTTTTTCAACCTTTTTCATGATACGACCTTGAATGAAACCCCCCAGGGGGTCGCGACCCACAGGTTGAAAAACACTGGTCTACATCATCGTTTCCCAACTATTTATTATCGCGACCCACAAAAAGCCAAAAAGTTAAAAGCTTGCGACACAATTTGACAATAATTTACTACGAGTATAGTGTTTTGATGGTTGATTTTTAGTTTTAGGCATCAGGCGTTTATATCTTTGCAGACATATATTTTTTTCAAAACAGAGCTTGGTAACTTTTGAATAAAACATAGGCGAGAAGGAAGCAATTTAAATATTATCACAAGTAGTTGTTCACGATATTTAGATAGGTACTTAAAAAAGTATAATATTTACTCTACGTGCGTACTTCGACGATCTCTGTGGTATTACGGGAGGTCACGACATTTTTGGTAACGATATCCAAAATGACTTATTTTAGATTGACAAGATAAAGAGCAACTCTCTGATGCCAAATATGTCGGTCTGCCTGCGTAAAGTAGTTGCGTTCTCTGTATAGGGCGCCTGAAAACCCAGTTATCATGACCAAAAAAAAATGATAAGGTAAATGGCTGAGTAAGTTATATTAGGTAAGTACTAGTTGTTCTCATATCAGTAGCGTAAAAACTGACCAAATATTCGGTTGCGTTATGAAGCAAAGAGCGTTCAAACGTGATTTATCGTGACCAAAAAAAAATGATAAGGTAAATGGCTGAGTAAGTTATATTAGGTAAGTACTAGTTGTTCTCATATCAGTAGCGTAAAAACTGACCAAATATTCGGTTGCGTTATGAAGCAACGAGCGTTCAAACGTGACTTATTGTGACCAAAAAAAATGATCAGGTAAATGGCTGAAAATTGCAAATCGTAAACTGTCAGTACGTACTAGCTTATTGGCACCAAAACTGACCAAATATTTGGTTGCAATTCATAGTTATCGGCGACCTGTGTCTGAACGTATATTCTTTAAGTATTTTACTAGTAAAGTGCTTGGTTTAAAAACGAAAAACACACGCTTTTATGACCAGTGAGGAAACTTTTCATCGATGATTAAAATATCTAATCGCTAAAAAATCTGAAATCTCACCCTGCTCCGTCATCAGACTCTCACCACCAACCAAGTGTAGCGATTTACATATGTACTTATCATGATCCCATTAATCGTGATCGTAGGGTCGTGGGTTCGAATTCCAACCCGGACCTTGTACCAATAAGTTTTTCAGAAGTTATATTCATTCTTGTCATAGTAACCGACGCACAGTTGTCCCGATTTTGACGCTCCATACTCATAGAACTCGATTCTTAAAAATCGTTGTTTTTTTCGCTCAGGAACGTTTCGGGGCATTGTTTAAATATAAATATTAGGATATAAAACTCTTAGGTTTATTTGTGTGCGTAAAATTAACGTTTCAATTTTTTTTCTATGGACGAAAAAATTCAAATTCATTTTATTCGAAACTGATTGAAACTGACACCTTGGTTTTTACAGGGATTGTTGTCCTACACGAGACGAATCTTACAAGCTATAATACATGTACTAGTTTTTGCCCGTTTGGACGTGGAATAAATGGGAAATTTTTCTATGGATGAAATCATTCAAATTCATTTTATTCGATACTGATAGAAACTGACATCTCGGTTTTCACATGGATCGTTGTCCTATAATATGAGTTGAATCCTACAAATTATAATACATGTATCTGTTTTTGCCCGTTTGGACGTGGGAACATAAATGTGTAATTTTTCTATGGACGAAATCATTCAAATTCATTTTATTCGAAACTGAATGTAACTGACACCTTGGTTTTCACAGGGATTGTTGTCCTATACGAGACGAATCCTACAAGTTATAATACATGTACCCGTTTTTGCCCGTTTGGACGTGGGAACATAAATGGAAAATTTTTCTGTAGATGAAATCATTCAAATTCATTTTATTCGAAACTGAAACAAACTGACATCTTGGTTTTCAAAGGGATTATTGTCCTATACGAGACGAATCCGACAAGTTATAATACATGTACCTGTTTTTGCCCGTTTGAACGTGAGAACTCTTGAGTCATTTTATTTTCCAAACGGGCAAAAACGGGTACATGTATTATAAATTTTAGGATTCGTCTCGTATAGGACAACAATATCTGTGAAAACCAAGATGTCAGTTTCTATCACTTTCAAATAAAATGAATTTGAATGATTTCATCCATAGAAAAATTACCCATTTATATTCCCACGTCCAAACGGGCAAAAACGGGTACTTGTATTGTAGCTTGTAGGATTCGTCTCGTGTAGGACAACAATCGCTGTGAAAACCAAGATGTCAGTTTCAATCAGTATCGAATAAAATGAATTTGAATGATTTCATCCATAGAAAAATTTCCCATTTATTCCACGTTCAAACGGGCAAAAATGAGTACATGTATTATAGCTTGTAGGATTCGTCTCGTGTAGGACAACAATCCGAGTGAAAACCAAGATGTCAGTTTCAATCAGTTTCGAATAAAATGAATTTGAATGATTTCATCCATAGAAAATTTTCCCGTTTATTCCACGTCCAAACGGGCAAAAACTAGTACATGTATTATAGATTATAAGATTCATCTCGTGTAGGACAACAATCCCTGTGAAACTCAAGGTGTTAGTTTCAATCAGTTTCGAATAAAATAAATTTGAATGATTTCGTCCATAGAAAAAAAAAAACGTTCATTTTACGCACACAGATAAACCTAAGAGTTTTATATCCTAATATTTATACTCAAACAATGCCCTGAAACGTTCCTGAGCGAAAAAAACAACGATTTTTAAGAATCGAGTTCTATGAGTATGGAGCGTCAAAATCGGGACCACTGTGCGACGCTCTTACGGTGGAGGAAAGCACCGTGACGAAAACCTGTTTGGAGGTAGGTACTCCACTTTGGAGGTCTTGTCGAGGCAGTTTAGGTAGAGAGTAAAACTCGATCTACAATTGTGAAGTGAATTGAAGTGAATAATTGCTGCTGTATTCTGATTGTATCAGTTTTGTACATTCATTCTTCTTTCTTCAACTCTTTTACGCAGTAACGATCGTGCGTTATTTTCACCCAACCATCCTGACATTTACCATTATTAATAAAGAAGAACGGAACGTTGGCTTAAAAGCGTTAAACGAGTTGCAACAACGTCTTTAGGAAAAAAATTTTGCTCGCTCGCTTCGCTCGCTCGCGTTAGCTATAAAGAACATATTATTTAGTACCGATGTTCAATATAGCCGGTTGATTTTATGGTATTTTTCCGAAGTTCGCCGTTATTCAGTGTTTTACTTTAACGTTTGAACAGACTTTGACCTGTAAAATAGGGAAAATTTTTCTTTTTCTTTTTTTTCAATTTTATGTTTCCGAATTACAGGTTTAAAGCAGAAAGAAACAGGTAAAAACGAAAAAAATGGGGGTCCATAATGTGCCCAGGGCTTCTAATAGGTTAAAGACTTTATTTTCTTGTACTTGTTATGTAGTAACTAACTTATTACATACTAATAAGTTGTAACTGTTACATTGTACTTTTATTATGCTTATTTATAAGGAATACATTTATAAAATAATTGTTTTATTGTAGGGTTCCGTCAAGTATTTCGCCTTCCAAAAGGGTTCCGTCACAAAAAAAGTTTGAGAACCGCTGCTTTACACTATGTTGTTTTCAGCCATTTAACTGATCGTTTTTTTTTGGTCACGATAAGTCACGTTTGAACGCTCGTTGCTTCATAACGCAACCGAATATTTGGTCAGTTTTTACGCTACTGATATGAGAACAACTAGTACTTACCTAATATAACTCACTCAGCCATTTACCTTATCATTTTTTTTTGGTCACAATAAATCACGTTTGAACGTTCGTTGCTTCATAACGCAACCGAATATTTGGTCAGTTTTTACGCTACTGATATGAGAACAACTAGTACTTACCTAATATAACTTACTCAGCCATTTACCTTATCATTTTTTTTTGGTCATGATAACTTGGTTTTCAGGCGCCCTATACAGAGAACGCAACTACTTTACGCAGGCAGACCGACATATTTGGCATCAGAGAGTTGCTCTTTATCTTGTCAATCTAAAATAAGTCATTTTGGATATCGTTACCAAAAATGTCGTGACCTCCTAATCTATGGCACGGAGATCACGGGTTCGAATCCCGCCAGGGAACAAAAATGTTTTCTGTGTTCCTGCCTCTGGGGCCATGTGTGTGTGTTAAATATGTGTATTATATAATAAAAATCTTATAATATATGCATAGTGTAAAAGTTGTAAATATATCTCCGACGTCTGGTACCCGCAACACAAGTTTTTCGAGAACTTACCACAGGACCAGATTGAGGTGGTGAGAAAGCGTCCATAGATATTACTGTATTGAGTACTTTACGGCAAACGATTTAAAATAGACCTACATAATATTTTCCTAGTAACAAGAGTTCTATTTTCGGCTGCACATTTAAGGTCCCTCTGCGGTAATATTTAAAGACATATAAATATGCAAATAGAGGATTCATTTGAAATGCTGAACGGACTGTCTCCTAGCGTTAAAACTACACGTACAAGTTCCTACGTTTTTTTTTTTTTCATGAAATGAGAATGGCTCGTTTTACAATTGCATGTGCGAACCTTCCCACATCTATTATCTTTCCACCCCGTTAAGTTTAAAAAGGGAATCCTTTGTGAGGTGGTGTGCGCGACGCATTTATTTAAACACATGGTTTTACATTCGATCGCCGTCACGCCGCGACAACAAAAGCCGCTTTTAACGTTGTTCTAGTTTTGCTTGCGAAACAACTAAAGTAAAACAAATTTATAATGAACAATAGAAACATTATGTACAGGATGTTAGAAAACTTTTTTCCTGGAAGTCAAAGATGTCTAGTTCACTGGAGAACTTTTATCTTATTTTTAACGACATTGTTAAAGGTATCCTATTACAGAACATTTGACCATAGCTTCACGTTTCGTTTTAAAATTTTCAGTTTGTACTTATTCGTAGCTCAATATCAGCGTATATCTCACCGAAATGTACATAAGCTAGCTACATTTCATCGTTAACAGAATATAGGATTTCATGCCAAAAGAGTACAATGGATTATAGCGTAGATATAGCATAGATCTACGCTATAATCCATACTAATATTATAAATGGGCAAGTGTGTGTGTGTCTGTTTGTCGTCAGAAATTTGGCACAGATATAAAGTAGACCACGAGGAAGGACATAGGCTACTTTTTATCGCGGGGAAATTTACGATTCCCGTGGGAAACTGTATTTACGTATTTTACGTAAAAATCACAGTAATAAAACACAATACTTCTTGCACTATTTCCACTTTTATAATTATTAAAGTGAAAATAGAGCAAGAAGTGTTGAATTGTTGTGTATTATTACTGTGAAACATGAATTTCCATCAAGAACCTACAGTACAATCAATAACATATTAACGTAAAAATTACTAAACCGATCATCATGAAATTTGGCACACATATAAAGTAGACCATGGGGAAGGACATAAGCTCTATATTTTATTGAATGGCGTTGCTGTCGACTCTAGTTCCAAAATTATAATAATAATAATAGCTTCCCTCCCACACCGATTTCGACGGTGGCTGGTTACATTGAAACCAGGCCAGCGACGCAGTTTTTATAGTGCTCAAGTGTGTAAGTACAAGTACATAAGAGCGTTTTCTCTTCCTTTTACTCTCGTAACCCAGTGGGATGGATGACCGATACGACTGGCGGGAGATCAGGCGCAGGACCGACGCATGGATCATCTTTGTTATAAGACAATCAGGTGATAAGCCTGCATTGTCCTAAGTCCTAACCAAACTTGGAAAAAAAAATGTTGTTCCAACTCGGGAATCGAATCCACGACCTCCGAGTCGAGAGCCAAGCTCTAAACCACTGGACCACGGAGGCTGTTGATAATAATTGACTCAGAGGCGACAGCAACGAAATTGTTGCCAAAATCACTTATAATCATATTTTATGTCACCAAAAGGCCCATCCCTAAAAATGACGGGTATAGAAATTATGAGCAAGATTAATATCAGTCTTTCTTTAGAAATTAAAGACGTGAGACAATGTATGAAAAACATTTCCGAAAGAGCATTGAAGTCGTTGTAAATGTTTTACTTATTTATGTTGGTCGATGTAGGTTAGGTTTTAAGTATAGTTTTTGGAGTTGAAATAGTAAGTATACTTACGTACTAAATTTCAATATACCTACTACGATCTTTTGCTTGCGACAGTTCCGCATTTGTGGAGTTGGAAACGAAACGAACACATTGGAAAACATTTTATTGATTTTTATTTGGACCATAGCATTTATAAAACAAAAACAAAAATAATAATAATAATCTTTATTGCACACCACAAAAATATACAATTATCACAATAAATACAATAGATATATAGAAGTACAATAATTGATGTATCTAATTAGGTAAATAGCAGAACCCTTCCTTATATTTGAATTGTCTTAAAGTAATTATTTATACATACCAACAAAAAGAGATACAAATACAACCCATGATGATTATTAATATTTAAAAAAACATACTGACTTCAACACAATTATTATCATGAAATTCAGTATAAGTTAACTAATTTTAACCGAACATTTGTTAGGTACTGGTAAAGTCATTTGTGTGTAATTATTATTTAAAAATATATAATATATCAAACGTTGGACATCTGCCAACTGTCTGTTAGTTAATGATCGTGTCAATGTTCAGTTATAGTACAAGCGCCAAAAGAGATGTTTGATTTTGGGCCATTTCTATGTACACTACATAGGTAAATAGGGAAAAAATATGGGAATATCATAAAAATACGAAAAAATTAATTTGAAGAAGGGTACATGCGTACAAAAAGGATTATTTGAAGAGTTTTTTATGTCTTGAATGTCATACGTCTTTCTTTGTCAAAAGTCATGTCATTGACAAAATGACATTCTTTAGTTAATTCTGATCTGATCCGCCATGTATTATTTTACCTTGTGTTGCTCTCCTTGACGAAGTTAATTTAAATGTCCATGGAAACGAAGTGAAATTAAATAAAATAAAGAATAGGAAACGGTTACTATATTATTTACATATATTGTACATAGGGCTGGCCCAGACCTCATACATTTCTTGAACATCTCTTTTTATTACCTAATTATTAGGTAAGTACCTACTAAATAGCTTGATCGATTTTTGTTAAATTTCCATAAAAATATATTTAAGCTCTTGTATTTTGCTGTGGAGGTCAAGAAATTATCGCCTTTGAAAAACATATACCTTTAGCCTACATCTTCATATACCTAGGCAAAAAAATATTGTTCCAGAGAAGCTAAGGTCGCTATTAGACCAAAAATGGCTAAGACTTTAGAAGCATAATATAAAAAGAAACGAAAGCTATTTCACTTCCTTTAAACTTGTTCAAAAAAATCAACCTGGAAGAGATTAGAAACTTATCACGTAATTTCTATTCAATTCGCAGTACGGTTCCATTGTCAGCGCATGCTTTCGCACTCACACATCAAATATGAGTTTGTGAGTGTGCACGAGAGTTTTGGCTAAGTAACCCAACGTGAATTATTGCCCTGATCTGAAATGTTGGAAATTTCATTTGCTAAGTTCTTAGATGCACGCAGAATGTCCACATGTTTGTTTTGAATCTAGATGGACTTTAATCTTACTCTGGTAAGATGTCTGCATCCTTTTATACCTAATATTACTTAGAATATTAGTTGAACTGAATTTCGTAGAAGATAAACCTCAAATACTCTGAACTCTATGTAAGGAGTTCATCTTTTATGAGCAAAGCTGCTGTAACTATATTAATCTTTAATGAACATCGTCAACTTATCACTTCACCGAAGACATTTCTGTTTGTAGTTAGTCTCCATACATTAAGATAATTATTATCTTTATGTTAAATGCATCTTGAAGTTTGTTAAGTGGTTACAGTGGCTAGATTCAATGCTATAAACTTGATATTCTGTTTAACTTTACTAAATTTATATCTGCGTTAATGGAAATATTATATTATTTATTAATAAATAATATTTTTATTAACATTTAAAGAAAAAATAAAAGTACCTATTTGTGAAAGTATTCTTCCCTGTTCTAGCATAAACAATTTAAAGGAAAAGCTTGAATATTTATACAGAGACTACCTATCTATAATGGGAGTAATTATTATTAATGTTTAATTAAACAAATATAAAAATAGCGTTACTCGTGCTATAATAACTTTTTTAATCTTCAATCAAACCTAGTATCTAAATCTTCTTAAATCTTTCTTCGCTTAAGAAAAATTAATACTGCCAATCGTTGTAAGTCGACTGAACTACGATATTGTGTTCAATCGAACTACGCATCGCGTCATAAGTCTTAATTTTAGTATTTTTCAGCGCAACACTGACTCAATTTCAAATGTAATAGCAAAATCTAATAACTAGGGGTATTAGATTTTGCTATTACATTTTAAATAATTATTACACTGAGGGTAGGGCACTGGAGTTTTACATTTGACAAAGTGATCGCGTCATAAGTCTTAATTTTAGTATTTTTCAGCGCAACACTGACTCAATTTCAAATGTAATAGCAAAATCTAATACCTAGGGGTATTATATTTTGCTATTACATTTGAAATAATTATTACACTGGGGGTAGGGCACTGGAGTTTTACATTTGACAAAGTGATCGCGTCATAAGTCTTCATTTTAGTATTTTTCAGCGCAACACTGACTCAATTTCAAATGTAATAGCAAAATCTAATACCTAGGGGTATTAGATTTTACTATTACATTTGAAATAGTTATTACACTGGGGGTAGGGCACTGGAGTTTTACATTTGACAAAGTGATCGCGTCATAAGTCTTAATTTTAGTATTTTTCAGCGCAACACTGACTCAATTTCAAATGTAATAGCAAAATCTAATACCTAGGGGTATTAGATTTTACTATTACATTTGAAATAATTATTACACTGGGGGTAGGGCACTGGAGTTTTACATTTGACAAAGTGATCGCGTCATAAGTCTTAATTTTAGTATTTTTCAGCGCAACACTGACTCAATTTCAAATGTAATGGCAAAATCTAATACCCCAACTGGGGGTAGGGCACTCGAGTTTTACATTTGACAAAGTAAGGACGTTTTTAGGCAAAGTAAAGACATTTTTAGCTTCGTCACTAAAACTGCCCTGATCCTAGTACCTATATACTTACGTCTATGGGCTGATGACCCTAGTATATACTTACGTCTATACGTCTTACGTCATTCCATGCCTTTCTCTGCCATACCTACTAGAGTCTGGCTAACGAAAAATGAGACTGGAAAAAGGCGGCAAATTCAAAAAAAAGTAAGTAAACAAGGACAATAAACTTCATTTTCATGAAATGAGTTGTTCCTAACAAAATATAATATAATTGTCATAAATAATCAAGTATCAAAACTATAATTCCGACTATAGACAAGGTTGCCGTACGTCGACTTTTTGAATTTAACGTCTTTTTCCAGTCTCATCTTTCGTTAGCCAGACTCTACCGCCTCAAGTCTGAAAATTATATTTGCACTTTTAAAGTGTTTTTCATTGGCACTTTAACCCTTAGCTGGTATCGTGGGTCAAATTTGACCCAGACGCAAACATTTTTAGTTATTATTCTTTTAATGTTCATGGTACAAGTGCGCGCTTCTACGTATTCTCAGTACGTCGCAAGCTGCGGCGGGGGGCGGACGTGCAGCGTGGTGACCAGGGGGGTGAAACTCTCATACATGCACAAATTAACAGAGTACAGAGACATCTAAAAATGACTGTCCGGTACTAACAGTTTGAAAGTTTTCGGATTGTCACAACAGATGCCACTAAGCGACTTCTACATCGCGCTATCGCTAACACAAGGCGTATTTATAAGGGCTCGCGAACATTTTACTATGCAGCAATCATATCCCACTATTAAAGAGGAACTTGGTCGTTGTTGTGTCTACGACTTTCGATAAAACTTAATTTCTGTCCATAATTCAGTTCAATAAAAATTATCAGGCGGTACTACTTCTATCTAGCGGGTTTGATAGTAACTAAAACGGTACAACGCCATCTAAAAACGACATTCCGAAACTTTTGCAAGACTCAGTTTCAATTTTAGAGTTGCGCATCTATACTAATATATATCTGTATTATCTATGGTGGTGACCATCATAGGAGCTGAGGAATGGAGCCGGCCGGTCACATTTGACCCACGATTTTGATTGTCATTTTTTAAATTATTAGCTGATCTCATGAGAATTATACTTTTTAGTTATTAAGAGGATATAAGAAGTGCCATTAATTTATTTTTGTTTAAGTTTTTCTAGAGTTTATATTTTTTATTTCATTTTAAATACAACCTTACCAAAAAGTGCCAAAAACTGAGGTTAGTTACAAATTCATGTAGAACTAAATAGCTTTTTAATATTCTAAAATTAAACTAAGATAATTTTGTAAAAAATAGTTTTTTTTATTTAATTTCTATCCCTATTTACATAAATAAAACAAGTGCATACGTACAACAACAGATTTTTTGGTATGGGTAAAATATGACCCACGATGCCTGTAGTGTTGCCAAAAATAGCGATACCAGCCAAGGGTTAAGTGCACGATTTGAAAACTTTTTTATTACACTTATTTACAGTGTTAAATTTATTTCGAATTTCGATCCCATTGTCGGAAACTATTTGAATTTTCTAGAACCGATATCCGCACTGTCATCCAAAGTTCATCATTTTTATTATATTTTACAATGACTAGTCCATAAAAGCGCCTTGTTTATTTCTATTGTGTTCCGAGCGTAAACAACGTCAATTCGTAAAAAGATTGAAAGCACATAAAACCTATAAAACCTTTTGTAAAAAGTTAAAACACCACTAGGTATCTATTGTTACATTTTTAGTTTGTTATAATAGCTCATTGTTCGGTTGTCGTAAAATCCCGTGGGCCGTGGAAGTGAGTTGGAACACGTTGTATGGAGTATTATCAATTAAAACGAAGAAGATTGTAACAAAGTAAATAAATGAAACTTGGTAAATTCTTTTACGTCAGACATTAACTGAGATGTTTTACTGTCCCAAATTTAGATCTTTAGAAAATTTTGAAACATTCAAGGGAAATAAACAAAGCCTATTAAAGTTAAATTAAGGTATAATCTGTAAGACGTTTGCAATAATATGCTTAACCATTAAATGCTTAATCAATTTTCTGCTGTATTATTACTACTGTACTACATTTATAATTACAGAAGCTAGAAGCGCGGACAGACAGATAGAAGGACGAACAGAGCGAAACTATAAGGGTTCCTTGTAATACCACGGTACCCTAAAAAGAATATCTATGTTGATTCTTAATAAAATAACGTAATAACGTAAAACACGTAATCTACGAATAAAAAATAGCACGTAATATTATTAATTTCTTTAGCCACATTTTACAGTATATTTTAGAAATAAAAATGTTAAATCAACGTTTTTTTTTTTTGCGAGTAAAAGCTAATTCTTGTTCATAATTGTTCCTATAATCTTTATTTTGCTGACTGGAAGGCGTGAGCCTCATTAGGGTGAAAATTTTCACTCCACAAACAGTGAGGGTAGAATTTTAGCACGGATGTTACTGTATCATGTTGTTGTTTTTGTGCCACTTCCTTAAATTACGAATGAGTTCCAAAGTCATGCTCGTTTTATTCGACCTAAAATTTGACATCGTATTTTTACATATAATACCACAAGAGCTTCAAAATTATCGGGTATTTCCCGATAGGTTCGTTGCAAACAAATGAAGGATTCAAGTTCCTGAAAAACTTGACGACTTTATTTGTTTGCAGGGAACCTTGAGGGAAATGCCAGATAATTTTGAAGCTCGTGTGGTATTCGGGGGATTATTTTTCCGTCCCAAATGTCGGCCAATAGAATTGCACCATGAGACGAAATGTACAGTTAACAAATAAGAATTTCATAATGAATAAAACAACATTTAATTAAGATTCAGGCTAGTGCAATTAAAATCTCCAATTTTCACAATTGAATTCAACCTGTCAGTTTGACGTGTGGTTAATTTGACTGGATCATGTTTTGTATAGCAACGACCAGAGAAAATTTTCAAAAAATTATCAGTATAATACCATGTAGGTTGTACCACGTGACGTCGAATGGTGCAATTCTATTGGTCGATATTTGGGTCGGAAAAATAATCAGTGTAATTTTTAATCGAAATTGCACCAAATTCTGATAAAAAATAAAATAAAATACTACAATTAATAAAATACGATATTTAAAATAATTTACCGAAAAAAATTTATTGTATTATTACAACCAAATAAATAAATTCTTAGGTCATTTTTTTAGGACAAAAGTAATACCTAGTTATAACACCTACCTACATTGTGTTCACTAGGTATTACTTTCTATCCCACTAATCTAAGAGGAAAATGTTGGGTTGACATACTAAAAACTCTGTTTAGTAGGTAATGAACATCAAATGTTTGACAAGTAGACAGTAAGGGGAAAATTTAATTCTCATTTCTTATATTTTCGTCGCAATTTTTACGACATTTCTTATCGTTAATGATCCAAATCGGTTTAATCCATTCTCGAGTTTTAACAAGATAAAGGAACAAGAATATGTAACACACCATCGGTGTAGCAAATTCACCGAACAGTAGCAATAAATATTATGTATGAATTTGCTTTGGTGCGTATTTTATTCCAACAAAGTTTATTGACTTTCATCCGTTTATTCGATATCTCTGTTTTTTCAGACGAGTTCAGAAACGCTTTCTCTTCATTTAAGTTGTAACAAAAATACAGAATTTAAAATTTCCGAGTTCTTTTCTAAAACACGCAGCCGCAAAATTTAATTTGTGTTAGTTAACTATTCTAATAAGGTGAACATGAATTAAGGTCCGACGGTTCAGCCTGTAAGTCCAGTGCCACGGCCGTGGTAGGCAAAACTTGAAAAATATTGACTCTATAGTCTATTGATATTTAATGATGGCCATTATGGCTGGATGGCAGGTGCTGGATTTGCTGGCTGGATGGTGAGTATAGCGCTTTTCCACGGCCATAAGTACCGGCGCTGGATTGGGAGGCTGGTCAGTGGGTATGGATGGCCCTTTAGCAATTTTCATACAAATATTTTACTTGATTAGCTTAACAATTTAATCTGTCACTGCTGAAAATTAAACAAGTCTGCGGTTGAAATAAGAAATTATTATACTTCAAAGGATCTTAAATATCTTGCAAAAATAAATTTGTATTATGTTTAAAAGGAATAGACTTGGCTTGAATTTGGGGTATAAAATCAGTCAAGAAGCTTTCAAAAAGTACCTCGGGTGCGTTCGCTTCGTGACCGTTACAAAGAGTTTTATGGTGAGGCGGCGTAATTTAAAAAATTAACCTCTAATATCCCTTCGGCCCTGTAAAAACATCACTTTTCATAGACTGTGGATAAAACGGCTTCGCACAGTTATGTGCAAATTAAAATTTTATAATAAACTAGCTTTTGCCCGCGACTTCGTCCGCGTGGACCAGTTACTTTGAGATATCGCTAAAATTTACCCGCGACTTCATTTACGTAGAAGGAGAAGCGCTTCCTCCTCACGACTGCCTGCCGCGCGCCGTATACATTATTATTGCGCGCTTGATTATTTTATTACTGCGATATCTTCTAAAATACTCATTGAAATTAAATGATGTAAACGGCAAATTTCTTCCAAATTAAATGCTTGTAATGAGTAACGTACTTACTTGGATAAGGATTAATATCATCTTTATAAAAACACCCTCACTCACAAATAATGCTTAAATTTAGAGCAAATTTGGTAAGCATAAAAATAAAAGATTGACCTCACATTATAGAGATATTATACAGTCGCGGTTTTTTTAGAACTTTTAAAGGGAAACAATTTTCTCATACATCATTTTAGCGAAACTTTAACCGTTTCCGCAGCATATGCAGCAAAAGCTCTCAAAAAGAAAAAAAAAAACTATTTAGAAACTTTATAGATTGTTGCTCCGCTCGTATTGAGCTTAGCATGATGTTAATATAGCTTTTCTCGATAAATGGACTATCCAACACAAAGAGAATTTATCAAATCGAACCAGTAGTTCCTGAGATTAGCGCGTTCAAACAAACAAACTCTTTAGCTTTATAATATTAGTATAGATTGTGTCTTATGGTTAGCGTACATTATACACAGTACAAATAATAATTTAAGCTTCATATTGTACGAAGCCGTAACTTCGTTTGCATTGAACGAAAATTGAATCAAAATATTATTGCGCGCAAAGTTATTTATATTATGTTCCATTTATGCATAATGTTATTAACTGCTCAAAAATGCAATCAACGATACCTATTTATTTCTTAAGATATTTTTAAAATATTTTTAAGTGATTTAAATGCACTTTAGATTCACAAATAAGCACTGTGGGTTGGTTAAAGTGTTTACGTATTCCAATCATAAGTGCTATTGAATAGATAAACTACCGACAAAACAACTTCCGAAACCAAGCATTAATCTTCTCTTTATAATATGCATCATTTTTGTGCGTGTGTATGTCACTCCTCCCAAACGGCTGGGCTGATTTTAATGAATTCATTTTTTTTCGTGTGTCTTCAGGTAGATTCGAGAATGGTTTAGATTTACAATTGGACCGGTAGGTGGCGCTGCTGTCAGTACGTCACCATATTTAATTCTAAGGCAGTACGAAGTTTGCCGGGACATCTAGTGTCTAAAATAGTTATACAGCCAAAAATAAGTAGTACCTAAATTTAACTCTGCATAGTATACCCATCAATGCTGTATACGCTAGTCGTTGTTTAAAACTTTTGTAATTTAACTTACACAAGACATTTGAAGAACATTCCAGAACTATGTAAGTATCAAAGATATATTAGGTTAAGGGAGAGTGCATTCCATTCGGAAACTTTCTCGAAAGTTCCCAGTTGGTTGTCATGACGGCAAATATCAAAAATTTGTCGTCATGAATTTTTTATGTCGTCATTGCTATTAAAATACAGTCATATTGTAATGTAACCCTCAATTTTCATTTATACCACAAACCCGCACTGTTTAATAGCGATATTAGTGGGTATGTAATAATCTTCAATCTTCATCCCTGTAGGTGTTGGTAGTAGGTGCAGGTAGTGTCTTTATTGTGTAGATTGTAGGTGTAGGTTATTTGTAGGTGAGGTTGATGGTATAGAATCATAGTAATTTTTAATAGCTCATCACGTCTCCTGAGTATACGTGGGTAACACTGAAAATGTTTAGAACTGGCCAGTTAGAAACATTGCTAATTAAAACTTTTTTTGAATTTCAATTTTAGAACTCTTTGGTAACATAATGTAGTATTGCATTCATTTGTCGTTTGTTTTTGTGAATTGGCGGCAAATGTTAAACTCTTGTTACACGTGAAAATGAACCTAACGCGAGAAAATTTTCGGTCAATGATTTATTATGACTTTCGTTGTGGGCTTACTCAACAACAAACCTATGATATGCTGCGATTAGCTTTTCTTAATGAAGCCCCATCTCGTGCCACTATTTACAATTGGTTTGACGAGTTTAAGCGTGGACGTAGCAATCTCAATGATGATCCGCGTGAGGGACGTCCTATAACAGCGACTACTGATAATAACGTCAGTGCTGTACGACGCATGATAGAGGAAGATAAGAGAGTGACCGTTGTCTTGGAAAAAATTCGACAGCAGCGCCCTCGAAGCAGGATCCTCCTTCACTACGACAATGCTTCAGCGCACTCCGCAAAACGGACTTTTGAATATTTGACTATGGCAGGTGTCGAGATAATGAGTCATCCGCCATACAGTCCTGACCTGGCGCCCTACGACTTGCATTTATTCCCAAGAAATAAAGATAAAATTCGAGGTATTCGCTTTACGAGCCCTGAAGATGCAGTGAAAGCGTACGAAAATGCCATAGAAGAGACCCCTAAGGAAGAATGGGCCCACTGCTTTTCTCAGTGGTTCCATCGAATGCGACGATGTGTAGAGAGGAACGGAGATTACTTCAAAAAACAATAAAAGTATTGGCAACTATCTACATTAAGCCGTTTTTCATTTTCTAAACATTTTCAGTGTTACCTAGGTATTATACTGGCTAATTTCTAATTCCGTCTGAGAAAATGAGGTTTTGCCCAGCAGGTTAGGGATATAACCGCGATATAACCTTGTAAGTTTTACATGTATAAGAAAAACAAATTTCATTTCTAATAAGAAATCAACAATACGTGAAACGTAATCGTAATAAATGTCTATAGAGTTATAGCTAGTAGATAGATAGATAGATTTATTTGCATAGAATGTAGGTAATACAATAATTAGATGATACAATGTTTTTGGAGCCTTATACATTCCACCTTACGGCATGCAAAAATTTTTTACAATTATAATTTAAGTAAGTATATGAAAATTAGAAATGAATTATAAATTTATATGAAAAATAACAATTAAAAACAAAATCAGAGAAACATAAATTAAAAATTAAAAAACAAATCATATCATAATCACAAAAAACCATATCATTAATTAAATAAAAAAAATAAAATCTATGTCATAGTCATCATAAAATAAATAATAATTTACATAGATGTCTAAATTCATTATACGAGTATACAATTTGAACATAATTTCTGCCCGTAGGGCGTGGAAATCTTAAAATTAGTGATAAGATTAAGATCATAAATCATTCAAATATATTATGTATCACATGAATTCATTCAATGAATAAAAACATTTATTTATCAACCAATCGTATAGCTTTTTCCTGAAAATCGTTAGTGGCAGTTCTTTTATGTCTTTGGGTAATTTGTTATAAATTTTTATTGACATATTATAACATCCCTTGCTAGCTAGTGTTGTTTTTGAGTTTGGTAAAACTAACTGGTTAGGATACCTCGTATTTCTATGTAGAACCTGAAACTTTCTTGTATAATATTCCGAAATATGTTTTTTAACAAATATGCTTATCTCATAAATGTATAAACAAGGTAGTGTAAGGATATTTAACTTCCTGAAAAGGGGACGACACGATTCCATAGGATGGGCTCCAGAGATAGCTCGGATACATTTTTTTTGTCCAATAAATAAACGTGCTATATCCACAGAGTTGCCCCATATAATCAGCCCATATCTAAGTGCTGACATTACATAAGCATGGTAGGCCATCAATGCTGATTCAACAGTGGCCGTTTTAAATAGGCAACTAAGGACATAAACATAACGATTAATTTTCTTGCAGGTTTTATCAATATGTGCCTGCCATGATAAATTGTTGTCGATATTTATTCCCAGAAAATTTACCATCTTAGCCTCTTTTAATATTGAGTTGTCGTATTTTACACATAAGTCCTTTCCTTTACCCTTCTTATTATAAAATTGCATATACATTGTTTTTTTAATGTTAACATTTAGATTATTATAGTTCAACCATTCGATTACGTCATTTAATACCATATTAATTTCTAAATTATATGTCAATTCATTATTACAATTAATTATAATGGAAATGTCATCAGCAAAGAGTGTACTATTATGAGAGATAATTCTTGGCAGGTCATTTATGTAAATAATAAAGAGTAGAGGGCCAAGGATGCTCCCCTGAGGAACTCCTTTGGTGTTCTGTCTACTTTCCGATGTAATATTTATTGTCTCGTGTTTATTATTAAGTTTAGTAATTTTAACCTTTTGAGTACGTTCCGAAAGATAGCTTTTAAGCCATGCATGTGCTAGACCTCTAATGCCATAATGCTCACATTTAAGTAGAAGTTTCTCGTGATTTACATAGTCGAAAGCCTTACTCATATCAAAAAATAGAGCTGTAACTGGCTTTTTTTTGTCTACACAATCAATTATTTCTCTTATTAGAGAAAAGCACGCTAAGGTAGTAGATTTCCCTTTTTGAAAACCATGTTGTTCTTTTGTTATGATTTCGTATTTTTCGAGGAAAGAAGTAAGTCGTTTGTGCATGACTTTTTCGAACAATTTTGCTATGATAGGGATGAGTGTAATCGGTCTGTAATTATTTGTATCTTTTTTGTTTCCCCTCTTATATATAGGGATAACTATGGATTTTTTTAGATTGGTTGGGAATTTGCCCTGTTCAAAAGAATAGTTAATAAGATAGGCTAATATGGGAGCTAATTCAGTTGAGCATGTTTTTAATATTCTTGTAGAGATTTCATCATATCCCGTAGAGTTTGAGTTTTTTAAGGATTTTATCATAAATATCACCTCTTTTTCATCAGTCGGAGCTAGAAAGATACTTTTATCATTTTGTTTTATATTATTCGAGATTTTAAATTTATTTTTGCTATAATAATTATTATTTTGATTTTGATCAGTTAGTGTGGAATTTATAAAGCTGTCATTAAATATATTCGCAATTTTTACTGGGTTAGTAATAAGTGTATTATTGAAAGTTATTTTATTTATAATTTTAGATTCTACAATTTGTCTTAAATTATTTTTTCCCTTAATTATTTCCCAAGATGCCTTGCACTTGTTATTTCAGTTACTTATATACCTATTATTACTTATTTTCTGAGCCATATCAATGCATTTTCTGAGAATCTTTGAATAATCATTAAATCTTTTTTTATTATCTGTACTTTTATTTTTATAATATTTCATTCGTAATTTCCTCTTAGTGGTACATGATATTTTTAATCCTTTGGTCAGCCATTTAATTTTAGATTCCGTTTTTTTTATTTTATATTTTACTGTAGGAAAACATAAATTGTATATCATGACCATAATGTCGTGAAATTCATTAAAAGCATTATCTAAGTTTGAGAGTGCATAGACAGACGACCACGTCATATTATTTATATAATTTTTGAATTTATTAATATTCTCATTATTAAAATCTCTTTTAAATGTAAAGTAATATGATGTTGTTAGGATTTTATTTTTTATCGGAATTTTCAAAAATTGTGCAGTGTCATGATCTGATAAACCCAGAGGCTCAACACCACCCGTTGCATCTTCTATGTTACTCAAGCATAGGTCTATACAAGATTTTTGTCTTGTGGCCTTGGTTATATGATTAACAAAATTATAATTTTCGAGTAAATCAATAAAATCCTTTTTAACTTTTGTGTTTTTTAAGATATCAATATTAAAATCGCCTACTATTACTATTTTGCTTGTATCCCATGTTCGTAGTTTATATAAGAGCCTATCAAACTTATTTAGGAATTGGTTAACATTAGAATTTGGGGTTCTATAAATACAAATTACGATAAGCTTATGTGCTGGTATTTTTAAACCACAACATTCGAATGCATGTTCTGTACTTAGTTCATCAACAGCGTCAAATTTTATACCTTCTATGTCACGTTTAATTAAGATGCAAACACCTCCACGTTTTTGTCGAGACCGACAAAAGGCAGATACTGATTTGTAGCCGTTCAGGCCGATATTTGAGACGTCGTCAGCACAAACAAACGTCTCAGACAGACATAAAACATGTACAGATACATGATTTTCGGAGAGTTCTCTAAGAGTTACGTTTAGCAGTTCCTTTTTATTGACCATACCAGCTATATTTTGGTGCATTATGTTTATGAAGTTACTGGACTCGAAAAAATGTATCATCAGCATTTTCAGTATTTTTATTATTACTTTGAATCATATTATTATCGATTTTACTATTTACTAATAATGTGGAGTTATTATATCCTATGGTGCAAATGTTTCGTTATTTTAGGTATTGGTTTAAAATAGCACAATATATTACGTTCCTTTTTTTGTTTAGTTTTATTAATCGTAATACCATTAAATAACATTTCCTTGTTACCGGGTACCAAATATCTTGTTTCGTAATACATTGAGTCGATAAGCATATTTATTTTATAACAAGAATAATTTATGATTTGTTTTTTATTTACAATAGTATTCGGTAAGTTTAAATTCAGGAAAATACTATTTTTATAATTTTTACAAGTAAGTTCCAACATTCTGTTCAGTTTTGTTTCATTTAAGTATTTGTTATAAAGGACGCTAGTTACAATTACAGTTGTATCACTATGGTACTTGAGGAAAAACCCAAGTTCCATTAAAATTTTGTAAGGATTACAGTCATGCTCGCCTATGCATAATATTATTTTATCGTTCCTTGCTTATTTAATATTATTAAATGTTTTTGTTATTTCATTACATGATGCATAAGGCTTAACATAAGAAAATATGTTATATTTTTCATATTTATTATTTAAACGTGATCTAATTAGCGAGGAAGCCAAGTTTACGCATTGTTGTCCTCCCAGTATCATTATTTTACCCTTTTTATCTTCAACAGTTTCATTTTCTTTGATATTTAAGTACAATGTAGATTCATTTTTTAATTGTTGAGGTTCCTTAGGTGTAGGTGTAGGGTTAGGTTTAGATATATTTTCATTATTTTTAAATTCTGTATTATCCAAGGGAGTATTTGTTTCATATTGTAAGGTTTTATTCTGCTTCATTTCCGGGGTCTTGCTTGCTCTGTAACTTAGTTCTAATTTCTTCTTTGGTAGATTCGCTAAATTAGATCTTCTACTATTTTTTAATGAAGTGTTCAAGGGAGTATTATTATTTGGGCTTATGCAGACATTTTTCAGTACCTTTATTTGATTTTTTTGCTCTATCAACTGTTTCTTTAAAGTATTTATTTCATCTGACAATGTTATAATTTCCGAGTGGGCACTATCTAATTCTAGTCTTAGTCTTTTAATTTCGTCTTGTAACTCATTATCTTGTTCTATAGCAATCGTCGATATGTCAGGAAGACTTTTTGTACTTATGTCAGAGTTCAGAGAATCTAAAGACTCGTCAAGGCAGAATGAAGCATACATTTTGTTTTGTTTCTTTGATCTTAGTGTGATATTATTTGTTTCCATTGTTATTAATTAATTATATATAGTTTAGTGCAATGTCAGTTAAGATTAATAGAAATAAAATACTTATGTCAAATAATTATAGTCTTTAGTCAAATAGTGTGATTTATAATTTATAATTTTCAATAACGTAGAATGTCAATTATTTTTGTATTAATAATCCATTTCTTCTTATGTCATAACATCATGTCTAGTACAAGAAAAAAAAAAAAAAAAAAAAGACAATGTCTATGGTGAGATGTCAATTTTTCTTTTGTCAGTTGTCACTGTCAATTCCAACTGCAGATGTCAACAAGCTGTGAATTTGCTTGTACTTTGTAATTTGTTTGTTGATATATTTGAATATTTAAAATAAATAACGTATCAGATATGTGACAGTATGTTAGACAAACGAATGCATGTATATATGTAGCTATATGGTGAGTTCTAAGTCTTCTATAGTTATCATCTATCTTCTTAACATTATGTGGGACTGAACCTTATTATACAAACAGTAATTGTAGTCTTATTTTTATTCTTTATTTGATCCTTTATTGAAGATTTCTAGTTAATTTTATGCGAATAAGGAGGATAATATGCACCTTCTACTCACAGTTGTTTAATGAGTGTTGTATCCTTTCTTGAGTGTAGCAAACACTGTATGTTGTGTATTGGGATACCACTAATCAGTAGCACTTATTTTCATGAGATTTTTAGTTAAAATTTAATTTTAAAACATTTTATTCCTTGGATCGATGCTTATACTTTAAATGACAGCTGTCAAGTAAAAATACAAGTCGATACAATTCGTCCGTGCTTAATGGCTTCCGCCAGAGGATTCGGCCTCAAACAATATTTACCTAAATACTTACGAAAATTCTCCGCTTGAGCCGGATTTCACCGGATTACTGTCTGTTAGCATCTGCGACTTTAATATTAATCGATATAAAATTCCAGAAAATTCCAAAATTCCAAATTCTTAAAGACTTAGATTTTTTTTTAAAGCCTTACTAATTTTATAATACAGGTTATGAACTTGTGTGCAACGCTTTGGTACGTTAGTAATATAATATTATATTCTTTGGCTTTGGTCTTAAAGTTGAAATAGAAAAAAAATACACGTTTATTTTTGCTGCTACATTATTGCTTGCTCCTGCCAGTTTTACAGATTTAAGTACAGGAAGATTGAATGCTTATCAGCTTGGTTGCCATCATATTTTGCTCGTATTACGGTGACACGGTGTTGACATCAGTCGCTTGGCGTGAAATTGACTGTTTTAAATTACCTTCTGAAACAAAAATTAAAAAAAAAGAAAAATATTCACAGAGGTATATTTTTGTACGGGCTTTTTTATTTTACAATTCGTTACTTTTTAATTGCTGTACGGATAAAATGACTCCATTTTTATTAATAGATCCCATATTAACGTTGAATCTCCCAAAAAGTTTATTTCCGTTAAGGTTATTTTTTAACTCTACGCGAAATTTTATCTTTTGTTTTTATTTTTATTATTTTCTTTTTTATTGAAAGGAAAACTTACAGCTCGAATAAACAAAGAAAAACAATTACATAAGTAGATTAACAAATTAGAGCCAAGTCTTTGCAGATATGACAGATATTTTAATAAGGCACATTACTAAATAGTTCGTTAGTTAATGTGTAAAATCTATCCTCTCGCTTTCTTGCAATTTGTGGGTGTGATTTCGTGAAATGGAACGGAAATGTATAACAGGAAGTCGCGGAAGCACGCGCTTTTTGATTTGACGAATGAGCGCACGGTGGTAGAGTTGGCCGTCAGATTCGAATAAAATATTTCAGTATTTAGCTTTTATAAATTTTGAGGTTGATTACTGTAACTGCTTAATGGAAAAGTCTTCGTATTTTTTATCATAATATTAGAAAACCGCACTAAACATTGTGACTGAAATAATTTCATAAAATGTTATTCATCATATGCTACTACTGTAAGGCTCGCTCGTTTTTACAAGCACGGACGCTCGAACGGTGATGGAAAACATTGTGAGGAAATTTGCACATAGTTAGCCCCAGGCGTATTGACGAGTCATTTCTCTGACCATGATTATGTTGTGATAATGCTGTATGTGCCGAGCTAGCTTTACCCTCGACTACAGTACCGACACGCGGTCTCATAGTTCAGTACGCAGACATCCTAGTTCGATCGGATTTTCAACAGGAGGAGTAAATTTTTTTTGGGATAAATAATTTTTTGGCTAATTTTTGACATGCCATATGTCTTAGTTTAATAGCATAATTATGCGTCTAATGTCAGTATTATTTATTCAAATAAAGCTTCATTACTATAGTTATGATTAGTTCGTTAAAATAAATTTTGTAAAATTTTTCACCGACTTCTACAAAACTACATTGCGACAAAAAAATAAATTTTGTAAAATTTTTCACCGACTTCTACAAAACTACATTGCGACAAAGGCTTTGTCAGGGAAATTTCTAAGAAGTACGTCACGTAGTCATTACTGAGGAATTCATTGGTCCAGTAACTTGGCTGCACAATTTCTGTTATAAAGACAAGCTTTGAGGTGTTTTCAGTAAAGTTCTCCGTTGTCTAGTTTTTTGTAACTTGAAAAACTGGTTGGAATATTTTGTAATTTTATGGCGGAAGCATTTTAATAATTCGTTTCAATAATTAATACTTTTTTAGTTTAAAATGAAATTATATATGGCTAAAAAACATTTATAAGTGGTTAAAAGTTTTTAAAAATAAATTCAAATTTACTAGGAAACAGTTGTCATTTTTTAATCCCTAGCCTTTGCCCATGGCTACGCCCACGTAAATGCAGTATCCTACGGGAACACTTTTATATTTTTTTTGACGACCTTTGACGACCTCTGTGGCTCAGTGGTTCAGCGCTTTGGTGCTTAAGCCGGGGGTCGCAGGTGCGAATCCTGCCGAAGGAACAAAAAGTTTTCTGTGTTCCTGGGTCATGGATGTGTATTAAATATATGTGTAATATAATAAAAATCTTATATATGTGTATAGTATAAAAGTATTAAATATACTTCCCGTTGTCTGGTACGCGTAACACAAGTTCTTCGGATACTTAGCACGGGGCCAGATTGACGTAGATTGACGTGGTGTGAAGCGTCCATAGATATTATTATTATACTTGGAATATATTTTTAATATATTTTGAATACAAATTTAGCCTGTGCATTGTTTTAATCCAGTGCCTAAACTACTACCATACAAAAGTTTTTGCGTGAGAGTCACAAACATTTATCCATCCAACCTCACAAGCTTTCACGATTTAAATACCGAATAGTATTCGCGTTTATAAATATAAAAAGTTGGTAGGAAGTAGAATGCAATACTATTCTCTTCAGCGTTTGTGTTACTTTGGGCAATTTCTTTACTTGAATAAGAAATGAAAGAGCGAACTATATTCCTTTCTGACACAGGAAAGTTAACGTGCAGTTAATTGAATATAAAGTATAAACACACCGCTTGGTATTTTTGTACAGTACCCGACTGTCCACAGTACACACTGTATATAGTTATTGTCGCGAACACTAACAAAAATACCTACGTGCCAAATTTTCAATTATGTACGAGATACAACTTAAAAATAACTTGGATGGTTCATCGAAACACAAAGGAAACATCTTCAAAAATTCTACTTAGGTACCTACTTTATTTTTTTCGAGTATTGCTGAATCCTAAAAATGAATTGAAATTTCAATGTACCTATTGCTAAAACGGTTGGACCCAATTTGCTAATTTTGGTTATTCTACTAACTAGATGTTGCCCGCGACTGTGTGCGCGCAAAGGTTAATTTAACAGAAACCGTACATTTTTCCGCAATAAAAAGTAGCCTCTATCCTTCCCCGTGGTCTACTCTACATCTGCGCCAAATTTCATCAAAATCGGTACAGTAGTTTCGGAGCCTATCCAATGAAAACAATCAAATAACTTTTACTCTTTATTATATTAGTATAGATAAGTATAAGTGTAAGTATAGATGATTTATTTAAGCAAATATTTTTATAACAAGGAGTATTTTAATACTTCTACTTACCTACCTACTGCCAAAACAAAAACATATTCTATTGCTACCGTTACTACAGGATTATTTTACATATTTACAGTATTGATCATCTTTTTATAAGTAACTTTGTTGGCCGGCCTTCGTAGAGCGACCTTTGGTTCCCTAATGTATTATTCATTGCCAGATAAAATCTTTTGATCTACTAAAATATAACGTGGCGTGAGGGCATATTATATGTATACCTAAATAAAAGTCGAAAATGTTGATCCCATTAATTATAAATAGCATATTTTTAGAATCCGTAGTCTATCTCGGAACCCTCGCTTTTTTATTACGTATCAGTTCGGGCCGTCGCGACGGACAGAACTGATACGTGATACTAAGCTTTGCATGGATATGTATTATGTGTACCTATTTATCAATAGCTAGCCGCACACGTGCAATATTATTGTCAATAATTCCTATATTGACATTAATATTCCTTGTGTGCGGGCCATATTGCCGTTTTATTTGTATGTGTTGACTAGTATTGACAATTTTATTCTGTCAATAATATTGCACGTGTGCGGCTAGCCAATAGACAAAGTGCTAAAATAAAATCACGATTTTTATGGGGTACCGCCCCTATACGTGGGTTTTTTTGCATCTACCCCACAGTGTGGTCAGTAGTGTATCATTAGATTTTAGGTATTCAAGCGCATTTTTTTTCCTAAAAAGAGGATTTAAAAGCTGGCTGGCTGGCTCGAAAAATCTGAAAAAAAAAATCTTTTAAGGAAAACTATCAGGGCTTACATAACTTTGTTAGTAAGGGATAACACAGACCTAACTATATTATTGACATTATTAAATATACTTTATAGCACGGTGTGACCTAAACTGGCACTTTACGCACGGCGGGTTTTTGTCACACTTGCTATAAAATAATATACGATACTTGTGGCCTAAGTTGTCTATTACTGCACGGCGTTTAGCACCCTCGCTCCGCTCGGGCGCTAACTTCACGCCGTGCAGTAATAGGCAATTTAGGTCACGCGTATCGTAATGTACTATTTCTGTATTTCATACAGTTGAAGTAAAAAAGTTTAGTAATATGAATCGGATTTTCGCAATACATCTAACAATTTAAAATAGGTACGTGCACGCTGATCGTAAAGACCTTAAACTTACAGGGCTTGCTCTATGTAATACGAAGGCATCCGATAAGAAGGGATTTTCTGAAATTCCTAAGGGGGTGAAAAGGGGGGAAGAAGTTTGTATGGGGCGACGTGATTCCTTGGTCTAAAAGCTAGGCTATAAATAAAATCATACTTCACAAGTATTATCTTAATAACGTTTTATAAACGGAGGTTAAATATTTTGAAATTCTTCAAATTAAGACAAACGTAGACCTTTTCCCTTTGGGCTTCGTCTGTTTACAACTCCAACAAAACTGGGAAGGGCGCGTACAGAAAACCTTCGCTCAAAGGATATTTATTTATAATTAAAAATTAAAATGGTTAAGCACAATTTTGAGTGTGTTAGCTGTTATTTTTTCGCCTTTTGGACGCCTTTCAAAATCCCGAAGGGAACCATACATTTTACCGAAATAAAAAGTAACATATGTTGGTTGGTTGTTGTTCCCCGTGGTCTACACTATATCTGTGCCAAATTTCATCAAAATCGGTCCAATAATAATAATAATAATATATTATTATTATTAAACAAACATACGAACAAACTTTTCGTCTTTATAATATTAAGTATAGATAAATGGATATTATATTTTTGGAATGTAGTAGGTAGTCAATAGACGGCCCGGGCGATATAATCTGTACTAAATTCTAAATTCGCGTAAACATAAGAAATCAATATCTAAATACATGTTGAATTTCAAGGGAAACATTTCTTCAAAGCCGAATGTTATTCCTTTGACGGTTTATAAATAACTTAGTATGCACCTACTTTCTAAGCCACTAAACTCAAACTACTAAATAGTTACTACGTAAACTAAAAACTGATTAGATATGACTGACTATACACATTGCTACTTTTTTGTAGCGACTCAGTTGCGATGCAGCATTAGCTGCGCGTCCACTGGATCGGAATCGGAGCGTAGGTACGCATCGTATAAAGCGTCGTCATTTACGAAATGCCGAAGGGGTGCGTCCACTGCATTCTGATTCATCATCGGCAATTTAGTTATTTTTAGTCCGTCATAGCCTGAACGTGCATTTGTATTATGGAGGATAGTGACGAGGATATTGTTGTAATTAGCTGTATTTTACCAGAAGAGAAAAAGAGAAACATGAGGAAACGAAAGATATGGGTTCATAATATAAACTCAAAAATATTAATTTTCGGAGAATTTCATACATTATATTCTGATTTATTAGAAGATGAAAATAGATTTTTTGGGTACATTCATATGACTCGAAAAAAGTTTTTTTAACTTCACTGTATTCTACAACTGCAGATGACGTCATCGGCATAAATACCGGTCTCAGGCGCAGAAATGCCGATCCAGTGGACGCAGTATCATAGAAATCAATACAAAGCAACAAATCCGTACGCTGCGTACGCTCCGATTCCGATCCAGTGGATGCGCAGCTTACGGAATAGGGATTGTCCATTTTTTTTATTGTGCCCATTACAAAACATTTCGAGGAATAAGGTCAGTGATCATTTTTCTGTATATAAACTAAAAAAATACCCATTAGTTACTTAAATTTTTAAACAAATATGTTTAACTTTAGTTTGACCTTCAATGACGTCATCACTGGAAGGCATAACGAGGAGGAGACGTAGGGTTTGGATGTTATGGTGTCTACAGACACACGAATTTGGTACGGAGCGTACAGCGGATCTGGTACGCTCCGTACCAGATCCGAGCGTGTGTAGGGCAGTCCGGCGAACATAAGAAGAAGGCGAAGAGTTCACCGTTGTCCGCATCGGATCTGGTACGCTCCGTACCATATCCATGCGTGTGTAGAGCAGTTCGGTGGTTGGGCCGTACAACGGTAATAGTGTTGCCAACTTAGGGATGTACCCCCCAAAATTAGGGAAAATATGTACGGGGGTTTACTAGGGGACGGGATGTTTAGAGTTTACTCCTTATGAATCAATTTGTATGTAATAATAAAAATTATTTTAATGTGTGTATATAGCCAGGGATATGAAAATGTATTGGAAGTGAAATCAGATTAAGGGGCAAATAGCCCCTAAATCGCTCAGTTTGAGTCCTAACTACTCCGAAAAATGGGAATAAAAAAATTCAAAAAAATATACATTTCACACTTCAATCCTTCATCTTTAATATCATCGTTAATTTTTTTAATACGACGAAGATTAATATTAAATAAATTAAAATTAAGTAGCCCTGTTTTCAGATTTCTTTTTCTATCTACTTACTACCTACTACGGCTATAAAGATGGTTCTTTTACGAAAATGTGAAGAATATATTTATCTAACATTTCATCGTTGGATTTTTCGAAATACCGTTTTGTTTTCAAAATATACGTAAATAACTATTATTTTGTCAAAATATTTGTAAGCGGTGCGTGCGCGGGCGCGCGGGACAGTGTGCCGCTGACTTTCGTACGAGGAGGCTGTGTCACTCTCCGCGGTGCCGCTATTTCGCAATCGTTTATTTTACTCTTGAAATAATAGGGAACAACATGCCGTAAAAAATAAATTATGAAAACCTTAGCGAGCACTCTGCCTGCGATAGAATGAAAATGTTCGATCGTTGAATGTACTTTTTTGTTCCTTCAACTTCTTACTTGAAATTTTAATAATATATTAATATAATATTATATAGTGTATATTATAGTATAATATTTTATTGTATATGTACTTGTAAATTTCACAGAAAGTGTATAGTTCTATTTCTATGACGACCTCTGTGGCTCAGTTGGTTGAGCGTGTCGTTGCTCAAGCCGGGGGTCGCGGGTTCAAATCCCGCTGACGGAACAAAAAGTTTTCTGTGTTCCTGGGTCATGGATGTGTATTAAATATGTGTATAATATAATAAAAATCTTAATTATGTGTATAGTATAAAAGTATTAAATATACTTCCGTTATCTGGTACCCGTAACACAAGTTCTTCGAGAACTTACCACGGGATCAGATTGACGTGGTGTGACGCGTCCATAGATATATTATATTATTTCTTTTTTAATTGTCTATTTAGTATATCAACGCTTTGAGCTATATAGTATATGAGGTAAAAATGCCTAAGCGACATTTATTTATTTATTTATTTATTTAACACACATACAACTACCATTACAGACAAAATCCAATTCGATAGCGTAGGAAAGCAAATTCATATTTTATAATATAATACATATGATATTTCCAGTTTAAATAATAATAAATGATAAAAAATAATAATTAAAGAAATAATAATTAAAAAAGACACATATGACGCATAAATTTAGTAAACTTTATAGAAGAGTGATTTAAAGTTAAAATTTTTAAAAATCATTAAAAATCACAAAATAGTCGGATTTAGATGGTTTTAACATACATCTGTATATCAATAAAATACAACGTGTATCTTATTTTTATAGCATTTTTTGATATTAAAACGAATCATATAGCTTTCGAATTACAGGCAGTTTATGTCGCTTAGGTAAAAAAGTCCTAATTCGAAAAATAGGTAAAATTATCTATGCTATCAACGAAAGTTATGTAATAGCAAGTAAAATTGCCTAAATTTTATTTTAAAGGTTTTCAGCAATTTGTAAAAATAGATAAGCTATAGATACATTTTCTGTAGTAACAGGTAGAAATAACTAATTCCAAACAAAAAAAAATTATAGGAGTATTCATCTAAATGGCCTAAGAGTTCATAAAATAAAACAAGATAAGTTACATAAATGTTGCTTCCATTAAGAATTTTCTACGGCTAAAGTTATCTTAGTAAATTTATTATTCAATGACATTGTAAATTTTTGCTCCTAACTGACAATATTTTCCTTCTTCTTGTTTATAAAAATTAATTGCAGTTACTAAAACGAGCTAATTTTGATCTTGAAATAATAAAAAGTATAGAAATATAAAAACTCAAGGCCTAGGATTGCAGCCCATTGCTTTATACTTAAGCTGCGGCCCCATTCCTTGAGTTCTCTCTTGGTAGCGCTGGGAGATATTCCAAATACCGATTCTGGGCATAACACCGTGACACAATTGGCCCAAAGCCTACCCAGCTCATCCGCGGTTTTGTTGCCGGAGATGTTGCCGTTGCCTAGAACCCATACCAGACTGATGCTGTTGTCTCGTCCTAGCATGTTTAGGGTTTGAACACAAGCCATAACTTATTTAGATGAAAGAAGAAGGTGCCAAAAGTCCCCATCCTTGTAGCACTATAAGACATAATATATCAAATGAAAGAGCTTAAAAAAAGTGTCATTTTATTGTATGACGAAAATCCTCTAAACCATGGGAGAAAAAAGTTAATGAGGGTTAAAAGTTAAAAAAGTTAAAAAAATCATTCTGTATTATTGCACCGTTTCATAGTGTTGCTACTATGGAACAATTTTTGGAAAGTAATGGTATACACTAAACTTTAGAAAAGTGTTATATTTTGATAAACTGCCTCATATTTTGATGAAATGTATGGAATGATAATAAAATACTAAAAATAAGCTCTTTCCTCAATTTTTTCGCACATAATTACTTCTGGAAATTGTTTCTTACTTGCAACGCTATCGAATAATTTGCGGGTTCGAATCCTGGCCTGGAAAAGTGGTTTATATAAAATCAAATAATTCAGATAAAACAATTACATTAAAATACATATAATTAAATAGCAAAAATAATTTTCAAACGATTAGGTACAGAAAAAAAAGATATAGTACATGGTAAATTATACTTCTGGGCGTTGTAAAAGAAGTCAAAAAAAATTAGCAATAGTAATTTAGCCCTACGGAATATCGAGTCCGACTTGATGAAAACTTAAACTCTTGAAACATGAAAAATTTTAATAACTCAATTTTCCTAGACAGGATTGGAACCCATAAATTATGAAAAAAAATACATCCTTTCAATAGTATCGCAAGTAAGAAACAATTTCCATAATGTAATTATGTGCGACAAAATTGAGGAAAGAGCTTATTTTTATCATTTTATTATCATTCCATACATTTATCAAAATTTATCAAAATATTATAAACAGAGGCAATTTATCAAAATATAACACTTTTCTGAAGCTTGCTGTATACCATTACTTCCCAAAAATTGTTCCTTATTAGCAACACTATGAAATGGTGTAATAATACAGAATTATTTTTTAACTTTTTTTCACCTTTGGGTTAAAACTTTTTTCTCCCATGGTTTAGAGATTTTTCGTCATACAAAAAAATTACACGCTTTTTAAGTCCTTTCATTTGATATATGTCTATGTCTTGTAGTGCTACAGTAGTGGGGACGGGATCCATACAAAAATGCCCCTTCTTCTTTCTGCTGCTGTCAGTGCCTTCAGCGCAGTGTGATTGTTTTGATAGACTGCGCTGAAAGCATTGACAGTAGCAGAAATATCATCTAAATTATCCTAATCTTCTCTATAAGATTAGGATGTTTTATGGACAAGGACAATCTGTAGGCTCTGTATCAGATATCTTCATCTAAACTGATTCAATTTAAGTCTCTATAACTCCTGAACTTATGAAGTTTTTTGGACCGTTATAGTTTTCGTTCAAAGTTTATTTCATGGATTACCATCATGAATTTTCCACATTTTTAGAGCCAGCCGTTTGGCTTTTAGAGGGGGGACGCCGTATTTTAACTAGAAATGCGCTTAATAGTGGAATATCGTGCAAACGGAATGTACGTACATCAAAATATAAACTCAGAAACCTCTTAATGTTCTTAAAATATCTATGTACCTAATTATATCTCCCCCTTTCGTGTAGGTGTACCCAAAAATTATCTTCATTTATTTTAGCATTGTGTTGACGTGATAAATAAACTTACCCATTCAAAGTTTTATATTTCAAGCACCACCGTTTGGATGGACAGACGGACGGGCGGACGGTCGGTCGAACGGAAGGATATGACAAAACTTTAAGGATTCCGAGACATGAACTACGGAACCTTAAAAAAGGAATAATAATGAAATCACGCCGATTTCAGTGACTGTTGCCAGTTTAATTGAAAATAGGCCAGCTTTAGGAGCTATTTTATTATGTCCAAGTATGTGCGCAAAGTTTACTCCCATAACCTAGTATATTGATATTTACTACTACCGACAGGACTAACTAGCGAAACATTAGGCGCATAAATATAGAAATATAATTAGCAATGTTTGCGTTCATTTATGTTCCCACACACTATTAATTTAATACTTTTAGTTACATTTTGTCAGTTTTATAAACACTCAGATCATTTAGCTATTTATTCCTGTCTATAAATTCATATGTATTGGAATTTATTGATACTCATGCGACATTTTTGATTTCGTAAATTACATTTTTTTTCGTCATTCTTGAACATTTCAAAGAAAAAAAAGTTATCCCCTTTTTTCGCATAATTTTAATTGTCATAATTTCATTTGGCATACCTCTCTTGGCATAATTTTGTTACGCATACTATAACTTTGGCATACTTAATGGTTTCTTGGCATACTACATCATTAGGCATAAATATAATTTAGACTAATATTTTTTTGTCCTAATTTAATGAGGCATAACTCGTAAGGCATAATTTTTCTTGTCATAATAATACTTTGGTATAATTGCTTTTTGGCATAAACTCGTTAGGCATATTTTTGTCATAATAAATTCAAGTAATTCTGTCACAAGGTACAAATATGCATAAAATGGAAGGACATAATAAAACACGGATAAGGTAATTAAACGCATATTTATATTCATGCTTTTTAATATTAAGCATAAAATATAATTATTCTTAATTAATATAATGCGTAAAAAATGTATGCCTTTTATTAAGTATGCCTAACAATTATTATGCTATTAGTAATTATGCGAAAAAAAATTAAGCTAAGAAAATTATGCCAAATGAATACTATGCGAAACTACTATTAGGTCAAATGAAATTATGCCAAGTAAAATTATGACATATGATTTTATGCGAAAAAATAGGGAACCAAAAAAAAAATATCTAACCGACATACTTAAAAACAAAAGTTTGAAATAAAAATATCTACATAGCACGAATAGTTATTGTGTCAAATATGTAAAACTATCTATACGCCAATATTGTTTTATTTCACTGTGGGTAAAATTCTACAAGTTGCACTTTCGTAAAATAATGGTATCAAATTAAATGCACTGTAAGGACAATTCACAAATAATTTGTATGAAGAAAATGTACAAAGTGTCCACGAAAAGAATTTTTTAAACAAGTAAAAATATTTTTGTGCAAACAAAAAAAGTTAAAACATAAAAATAGACTAAGTTCAAAGTTGATTTTTAAAATTCTTCAAAATATCCAAGTGAATTTTTTTTTATAAATCGCTTTTTGTTGTCGCTTAGTGAACATAACATTCATGATTTTGTATAAATTTCACTATATCTAAGCGACAAAAAATCGTCGTAGGAAGACGACGATTAGACCAATCGACGCAAAAAAAAATACAAACTCATTGATATTTAAACTCATTTTCGGTATTTTTGTCGCTTAGGCATTTTTATCTTTCAAGCGTCGATATGAAACTTCTTTTTTAGGAAAGCGAAAAAACACCTAGCGGATATTTTAGTGATTCTGTCAATAGCACTAAGTAATGCATTTTGGTGGGCGTAGAGGTGGAAAATAAAATCAAATATGATGGGTTGGAAGCCGCATTGCCTACCAAATAATTTCCAGATTTCGGGAATAACCTCGACCGGCTTCTACAGAAGAAGGAGAAGCGGCTAATACATTCTACGTTTTTTCTTTGCTCCCAGACCAGAAATAAATTAATATTTTCAAGTTGCATTTAAATCAATCCTAAAGTCGTATAACAGGGCCGTTCCTCAGTTTATAATTTGAGTCGCGGCGCGGCCGCGCTCGGAGATCGCGAGCGCTGCGGGGTGTATGCGGGTGGCGCGGCGGGAAGTGTTAGGCCACGCCCGAATCTGTGACGTCATCTACGTATATTTTCGCCTTAAGACAAGTTAGTTTTATGTTATTCACGCGTAAGTCTTTATGTTAAACACATAACCTTTCTTTCTAGCTTATTATCTCTTAGACCTGTCAATGGTATAAGTAATCAGGTGTAAAATTTGGGGAGAAATATTTTTTAAAGTGTTGGTATCACTGCCCGTTATCAATGAATTGCGGGAATCATCGTCGTCGTTTAAAAACCGCACTGTAAATAGAACTCTGTCCTAATGTAATAGAGCATAAAATTGAACACACGAGTGTCGAGCGTTTCGCTCCACTGCACCGTACCAAATCCGTGCGTGTGTAGCGATACCGAATTTGGTCTCCGGATATGGTTCGCTGTACGCTCCGTACCAAATTCGTGTGTCTGTAGATAGCATTAGTATTTCTTATGACGTTTAACACCTTGTTGACATTTGACAATGCTCTTTTTTTATTTTTATGTATCCAAAAACCCTGTAGGTTTTAAATTAAGTAGCAAGTGTCGAAAATATGCGGCATTAACGGCTGTATCTTTTAATTGCGTTGGCTTAGAAGTTTGATTTTTTCACAACTCCAAGGGACCATAGACCTTAATATTTGATATAAATTCCGGTCAGTTATACAAAGTAACGATTTAGCTGTTTTGTGCTTGAACATGGGCGACAAAATAGTCGTCATAGAATCATGAGAGTGAGCTCATTTGAACGAGCGGAAAATTTTAATTCGCGCTCGACTTGGCGGGTGCACTGCCGTGCCCCCAGATTCTATGGCATGTATACTCATTTTTGACTAAAATGTCGCTTGGGTTGTTAACTAGCGATCCGCTTCATAGATACGGTTAAAATGTAGTATACATTTTAACCGTATCTATGAGTCAGATCGCTAGTAATTTCTAAACATTAATTTTGTGTGTTAATTAAATAAATTACTGTCAAATATTAGCTTAAATGCTTCTATCTAAATACTTGTTCAGATAAGAACTTACAATTAATAAATATAAATTCTTGTTAAAATGTAAACTATATCTGCCTTTTGTGCTAAGAAATTTACCTAATTGAGAGATAACATCCCTAGTTTTATAAACTTGTTTCGTTACATTATTGTTATAAAGTAGAAAATTTCAGTAGGTAATTGTTTGATTTTGTTTGATATTACAATCTAGTGATATAAAAAATGAAAAATGGTATTCTCATAAACCTCAAACCAACGTCAAACCCGTTTGATTGGTCCAAACTTCAAAACTCATTTAAAGGTATCAAGACGATTTGTGTATAATTCAATAAAAGTTAAATTAAAGTTTACATTAATTACGAGAATTGGGGTTCAGATTTTAGTTTTGAAGTTAACTTACGTTTTGTCCAAAGATTTCAAAACTTAAGATAGGCTATGACGTACATTTGACAGAACAAATCTTCATACAATTCAAATGTTAGCTATCTTATTTTCACCGTACTTTTTGAAGTATCAATGAATTGCGGGAATCATCGTCGTCGTTTAAAAACCGCACTATAAATAGAACTCTGTCCTAATGTAATAGAGCATAAAATCGAACACACGAGTGTCGAGCGTTTCGCTCCACTGCACCGTACCAAATTCGTGCGTGTGTAGCGACACCGAATTTGGTCTCCGGATATGGTTCGCTGTACGCTCCGTACCAAATTCGTGTGTCTGTAGGTAGCATTAGTATTTCTTATGACATTTAACACCTTGTTGACATTTGACAATGCTCTTTTTTTATTTTTATGTATCCAAAAACCCTATCAGTCTTATTAATAAAATTATTTACACCACGGATTAGCTAATCCAACATGGCTGTCTCTGTCAGATACTTTGGAACAGTCACTTGATAGACAAAGAGAGCGATTTGGATCTGCTTATCCATGGTGTAAATATTTTTATTAATAAGGGTGTGTAGGTTTTAAATTAAGTAGCAAGTGTCGAAAATTTGCGGCATTAACGGCTGTATCTTTTAATTGCGTTGATGATGTCAAAATAGCATTTTTAAACAAAAATGTTTAACTGGAGACATGCCTCGTCTATAATATATACGTCTATGGTTTTGTCCTAAATCCTAATTCAGGGTTTCTTAAAGTGGGGTCCGTGACGTCCTTCAGAACGCTGCGGACCCCTGTCCGCAGCGTTCTGAAGATTAATGAAAAAAAAAATTTGCAGTAAACTAGCACAACTGATTAATAAAGTGCTCATTGAGGCCAAACAACAGTTCCCCCCCCCCCCCCCCAAGGGGTCCGTGGCATTTCAGAAATTCTGAAAGTGGTCCGTGACTGCACTTAGTTTAAGAACCACTGTCCTAATTGATTGAATCCCTTTTTGTTTAAGAATTGTCTTTAAATTTTAAACTGAATAATATTTAAACTCGTACTGTTTTGATAAGTGTTACTGTACCTAACTAATAACTCGAAACTCTATAAAAACACGTTTTCAAACATAAGGAAGATAAAAAGCGTGGATAGCGAAATTCTTAAGCTACATGGAAAATTTTCTGTAGGTAGGTAGATTTCTTGTACTTACACCTCAGTTATGTTAATTTTTAATTAACATTGTATACTTATTGATAGTAATTATTTTTTCAAACCAGCCGTTTGGAGGGGGAGACGTTATCTTGTTGACGTTGGGGTTTTTTTTAACAAAAAAGCGCTTTAAAACAGAATAAATCTCTCAAACGGGCATGAAATCAAAAAATCGTATTAGAAACCACGCAATGTTTTTAAAATACATATCTGTTGATACTCCACACTATAAGGTAGGTACACGCGAGGAAAAAAATCATCCCCACTTTACGTGTAGGGGAGTTACGCCAAAACGAAATATTTTTTGTGAGTTTATTTTAGCATTTTGTCGACGTGGTAAATACTTTTTCATCTTTCTAACACTAACCGTTTTGACGGTAAGCCGAAGACGGACGGACGGACATAACGAATCCGTAAGGATTCTGAGATATGAACTACGGAACGAACATTACGATTTTATCGGTCGGGACTCGGGACCCATAAAAAATCTAGCCTCCTTAAAATTTTAGTGGTTTTTAAACATTTTATATCTTAGAATTTGGGAGCTCGGGAAATATTTCTTTTAACATACTAGCTGTTGCCCGCGACTCTACCCGCGTAAATATAGTATCCCTCGGGAACACTGTACTTTTTCGGGATAAAAAGCAACCTATGTTTCAATCTAGAGCCTAAACTACTACCATACCAAATTTCATCAAAATCCGTTCAGCAGTTTTTGCGTGAAAGAGTATCAAACATCCATCCATCCATCTATCCTCACAAACTTTCACATTTATAATACTAGCCGTTACCCGCGGCTCTGCCCGCGTAAGTACAGTATCACTCGGGAACACTGTATTTTTTCGGGATAAAAAGTAGCCTACGTTTTAATCCAGAGCCTAAACTTCTACTATACCAAATTTCATCGAAATCCGTTCAGTAGTTTTTGCGTGAAAGAGTAACAAACATCCATCCACCCTCACAAACTTTCACATTTATAATATTTTAGATAAGTAGGATGACTGATTGAGAGGGATATTTTATCCTTCTTACTTATATTTGTTGAGTTCTAGCTTTATATGATCTACAGTATCGAGTACCTGGAAATATTGAAAAGATTTCAATTCAATATTGAAGACAAATATTGAACATAAAATACAATGCAGTACAAATTGCTATAATAAAATGCATTTGCGACGTGGTAGAGTCAAATACTTTAGCCCATAGATATATAATATTAAAAAGTGCTTTGGCCATTAGGTACGTATGTTACTCTACACTGATATAATATCAACTGTTCATCTTCATCCACTTCAAATTTTATTTAATACTAGCTGTTGCCCGCGGCTCCACCCGCGTAAGTATAGTTTTTTCGTGGATTAAAAATATATAAAAACAATCCTTGATGCGGACTATATATCATGCTAAAATTTTAGCTCGATCGGTGCAGAACTTTTTGAGTTTTTGAAGCGTACACAAACCAACATAACATTTTTATATATAAGATGTCACTAACATAAAGTAAGCTATAAAAGTAATAATTATATTAATACGTGAAGCAAACATTTCAAGTACAATTTTACGAGAGTTGTGCGAACGGATTAGAGTGAAATTTCGGAAAATTAAAGCTTATGCTGAGGAAGGCGTGCGAAAAACTTATTTTTTTTTAAATAATGCTTAGAAATACATGAAATTAATGAAAATATTAGCAACACACACTACTCTATCGAAATCGATACTAATATTATATATGGGAAAGTGTTCTTTCACGCCAAAACTATTTAAATGAAATTCGGTACTCAGATAGTCTAGAGCCTGAGAAAGGACATAAGCTACTTTTTATCGCGGGGAAATGTACGGGGATGCTTTATTTAGGCAGGCGGAGCCGCGGGCATCAGCTGGTATACCATAATATGCATGCGAAATATAACATATCTATATTGTATGCACGAGTAACTTGCTAAACTAAAACAGGTTAAAAGCAAATCGGACTCGCCCACTCAGGGTTCTGTACAAAGTAGAAACTTCATAAACAGTTCAGGAATCGAGTTTTTCCGAGCCCGAAAAAAGCTAATGAAAGCTTGTATAAACTTATTATTTTTGACTATTGCCTTTTGGAATAAAAAATATGTGTAGTAAAAATAAAACCAAACATGTTTTGGAATGCTTACATCAAGCCCTTTCAAATGAACTAATTAGTACCTTCAACTTGAAATTTCGAACTTATTTAGACTTTAGACCTCTCACCACCGTCATTTTTATGATTTCACTAGCTTTTGCCCGCGACTTTGTCCACGTGGTACATTCACTTTGGAATATCGCTAAAATTTACCCGCGACTTCATTTACGTAGAAGGAGAAGCGCTTCCACCTTACAACTGCCCGCCGCGTGCTGTACATTATTGCGCACTGGATTATTTGATTACTGCGATAATATCTTCTAAAATACTCATTGAAATCAAATGATGTTAACGGCAAATTTCTTCTAAATTAAATGCTTGTAATGAATAACGTATTTATTTGGATAAGGATTAATAATATCATCTTTATGAATACACCCTCACAAATAATGCTTAATTTTAGAACAAATTTGGTTATTGTGAGCCAACCTTAAAAGATAGACATATACAGTCGCGGAGTTTTTTTAGAACTTTTAAAGGGGAACAATTCTGTCATACATCATTTTAGCGAAACTTTAACCGTTTCCGTAGCGTACGCAGCGAAAGCTCTCAAAAAGACAAAAAACCCGATTTTGAAACATTCTTGATTGGTGCTCCGCTCGTATTGAACTCAGCATGATGCTATATAGCCTAAAGCCTTTCTCGATAAATGGACTATCCAACACAAAATTTTTTTTCAATTCGAACAAGTAGTTCCTAAGATTAGAGCGTTCAAACAAACAAACAAATTGTTTAGCTTTATAATATTAGTATAGATTACAAATGTGCAGTTTTCAGATATTTTCTTATCGTACATACAATGTTACTTGACAAATTTTATAGTTCAAGGTCAACAGAAAGTACTCTATGAATTTAAATTCCCTTGAAGGTATCGAAAATGCGTTTTTTTTTGTGGTACAAAGTATACAGTTTACCATTTAAACGTTAACTAAGTATTCGGTTTTAATTTAAATTCGACGATAAATGATACTTACTAACAAACAAACAGACGGACTGACTGACTGACAACAAAATGATAAGGGTTAAATTTTTTCTTTTTAGGTAGGGGACCCTAATAACTTTTTGGGTTATGTTACTATTCCTGACAAATTCTCTGTATTTTATTCAATAGCATATTTCATGTGAAGGCTTCATCCAATTTGCTTTCATACGTGTTCAATAAACACAATACTTAATAATCATATTGTGATATTCGACATTTCACTGACATTTTATCAGAATAATGAAGAAGTATCTAGACACATTGAAATTTTTTTCATACTATAATTCCACAAAGTAAAAAAACCGACCTCTGTGGCTATTGGTTGAGCGTGTTGGTGCTCAAGCCGAGTTCGAATCCCGCCGAAGGAACAAAAAGTTTTTCTGTGTTCCTGGATCATGTATATATAAGGTTTGGTAAAATCAATTACGGATACTTCGGGTATATGGTCTGCTGCTCATGTAAAGGCATTTAAGAAGAAAAATAATTGTCACACTCGAAAAAAAAATTTGTCTTTATATGGGCGAGTATGCGTTTTGCGGAGAGTCGCTCATACATTAGATGATTTTTTAGTTCCAGTATGACAATTATTTTTCTGCCTAAACGTCTTTACATAGGCAGTGGATCACGTGCCTGAAGTATTCGTAATTGATTTTCGGAGACCTTATACAGAATGTCCCAGAAGTCGACTTCGTCCCTTCGAAGGCTGATAGACCAGCTCATGACTCACCAGAATATCGTAATATGACTTTAGTAAAAAATCTTTAGTTTTCGAGATATTGGCACTTTTAATAATTTCTTAAAAATTACACCTCATGTCAGTTTTTAGACTGCCGCAACTACAATTTCCCGTATTGTGGAATACAAATTTGTATTGCGGAATCCTGACCAGTTCTGCTATTGACCACGGTTATAAACAAAGCTAATAGAGTTTGAACTTTGTAGAAAAAAGAAAACTTTTCCCTAATCGTGATTTCAAAAACTTTTTCTCTTAACTTTCACTATCCATACTGAACAAAAAATACACTACACTAACCTAGGTTGTTACTTTAAAAAGTTGCTCATTTTATGTAGTTTTCAAAATAGTAAAACAGTTGCTATTAAGCTACGTCAAAAATTTTTTTTTGCTATTTTAAGTGCACAGAGAACACATTTTGAATGTTTTTCTTTAGTTAAAATTTCGAACAAAAACACTCGTTACATTGAAATCACCCAGATGTTTACTTAAAAATTGTACGTTGAAGTGTAAGATGCTTACTAAACTTAGAAACTAAACAGAATACAAGGATTTTTTTTAAACTGTAAGGAGAAGTGCAAAGAAGGAGAACACATTAATAATATCATTTAATGAGTTAGACTCATTAGAGTGAGAGAATAGGTGACGCCACGCACGTCTTTTGTTTGTTCTATACATGAGTTTGTTTATTTGTTACTAGTACGTTACGCTATTGATGTGCATCGTTTTGTTGTTTTCTTACTTTTAACGGATTTTGTATTATAATTTGGACTTCTTTTGCCTAGTGACTCAGACTTAAGTGTGCTTGGAGACAGTAAAGAACTGACATGGCTCTCTTCTGGACTTTTATGTTTCTGTGATAGGCGTCTTACTACCAGTCATTATGGCGTATACTATACCTATATCAGTATGCTAACATGCATTACATTTACGGGGAATACAGAGGCAACGGTGCTGCTGCAGCTAATCTGTATCGCGAAAGGTTAAGGTACTCAAGTCCAGATTACAATGCAAAATCCGTTAAAAGTAAGAAAACAACAAAACGATGCACATCAATAGCGTAACGTACCTACTTGTAACTAATAAACTCATGTATAGAAGAAACAAAAGACGTGCGTGTCGTCAGTCGTCACCTATTCTCTCACTAAAATGAACTAAACTAAAGAAAAACATTCAAAATGTGTTCTCTGTGCACTTAAAATATCAAAAAAATTTTTTGACGTAGCTTAATAGCAACTGTTTTACTATTTTGAAAACTACATAAAATGAGCAACTTTTTAAAGTAACAACCCAGGTTAGTGTAGTGTATTTTTTATTCAGTATGGATAGTGAAAGTTAAGAGAAAAAGTTTTTGAAATCACGATTAGGGAAAAGTATTCTTTTTTTCTACAAAGTTCAAACTCTATTACTCAAACTCAAACTCAAAATTTTTATTTCCATGTAGGTTATAATATAACGCTTATAGAATTGTCCTACATGATGCCTACCACCGGTTCGGAAACTAGCCCGGCGAGAAGAACCGGCGTAAGAAACTCGCACGGGGCCACCTTTTAGCAAAAAGATGGGAAAATTGTTCTTTTCAAAAAATACTTTTACAATGTTGTAACTTAATCTATATAACATTAGTTATAAGTACATAAAACATACTTAAGTACATAAAAGCAGCCTCGCATGGGGCCATCTTATTCCCAAGGTGTGCAATCGTTAATGAAATCACGTTTTCTGGGATTCTATTGTATAGGCGTATACATTGACCTTTAAAAGATTTACTAACTTTACTTAGTCTGATCACCGGAATGTCTAATTTGTGTTTATTTCTAGTGTTCATGCAATGATTATTACTTTTCGTATTGAACATATTTAAATTTTTTCTAACATACAACACATTGTCTAAAATGTATTGAGAAGCGACTGTCAGAATTCCTATTTCTTTAAACTTTTCTCTCAGAGATTCAAAGCAGGACATTTTGTAAATAGAACGTATTGCTCGCTTCTGCAGCACAAATATTGTATTGATATCGGCGGCATTTCCCCATAAAAGAATGCCGTAAGACATTCTACTGTGAAAATAACTAAAATAAACAAGTCGCGCCGTTTCTTCGTCAGAAATTTCCCTAATTTTTCTGACTGTATATGCTGCAGAACTGAGTCTATCTGCAAGATTCGCAACATGAGGACCCCACTGTAATTTACTATCTAGTGTTATACCTAAAAATACAGTGGTGTCCACTAAGTTCATTTTCTCGTCATTTAATAGTATATTGGTTTGAACTTGCCTAACATTGGGCAAAGTAAACTTTAAACATTTTGTTTTATTTGAATTTAAAAGTAAATTATTAACATTAAACCAATGTACTATTTTAGAGAGAGCACTATTTACCTCGTCATAATTTGACTGTTGTCGCTTCACATTAAAAATGAGTGAAGTGTCATCGGCAAAAAGTACTATCTCATTATCATTATCTTTAATTAGATAAGGTAAGTCATTTATATAGACGAGAAAAAGAAATGGGCCTAAAATGGATCCCTGTGGGACACCTAATTCTATTTTGGTCCCAGTAGACCTTTTACTATTTATTTCTACCCTTTGAGTTCTATTTTTAAGGTAAGAACTCAAAAGGTCGAGTGAAGAGTCCCGTATACCATAGTGGTGCAATTTTCTGATCAATGTAGCATGCTCAACACAATCAAATGCCTTGGAAAGATCGCAAAATACACCTAATGCATCCTGCGACCCCACCCAAGCTTCAAAGATTCTACAAAGAAGACCCATACCAGCATCCGTAGTGGATCGACCCTTGGTAAAACCGTATTGATTATTGTGTAATAAATTATTCGAATTAAAATGTACTAGTAACTGTCTTAAAATTATTCTTTCAAAAATTTTACTAAAAGTCGGTAGGATCGATATAGGCCTGTAATTTGTCGGATCAGATTTATTTCCAGCTTTGAATAAAGGTATAACCTTGCTATGCTTCATTAAGTCAGGGAAAACACCACTTTTTATACAATCATTGAAAACCATCGCTAGATAAGGAGCTACGATGTCAATTATTGATTTAATAATTTTTGTAGACATTCCCCAGAGATCAGCAGTGTTTTTAATATTCAACAACTTAAATGTGTTAATAATGTCTCTGGAGTCAATTTCTTTAAACTTAAAATTGACATCACATTTCTTTACATTGTCTCTGAGTAGTTTTTCAGCAACTGCAGGTGATGAATTTAAATTTTTTGTAGTTGAGACCGGAATGTCAGCAAAAAATTTTTCGAAGACCGTCGCAACTTCTAGGTCAGTGGTTATCTTTTTATTTTCAAAAAAAAGATCAAAATCGGAGCTACGACAGGTGACGTTTCCAGTCTCACTAGCTATCACCTTCCATGTAGTTTTAATTTTATTGTTAGAATTTTTAATCTTATTCTTTATATAAAGAGCCTTAGCGGCTTTACATACTCTTTTAAAAGTTTTTGAATAATTTCTAACATATGTTTTAAAGGTTTCACTATTGTTAATATGTTTCTGTTCATATAATTCATATAATCTTTGCCTGCTTATTATAATTCCTGCAGTTGCCCATTTAATAAAGTTGCTTTTTCTATTTTTAAAACTAATAGTTTTAGAAGTAAATATCGAATCAAATTGGGTTCTTATTATCTTAAATAATTTGTTAAAAGCTTCATCTGTGCTATTTGACCCATCTAACAATTGAATCTTTGAATTTAAGTTACTTCTAAATTTCTCAATACGTTTTGTATTCACAGGAACAAACACATGCTTGTCCTTGATGTTACTGTCACAAATGACATTAAAAGAAGCTAACTGTCCTCGGTGATCAGAGCTGAGCTTATTAATTATTTCCTTTTTACTTGGAGTAATATTAGTAAATATATTATCAATACAAGTGGCCGTTGTATCACATACTCTTGTCGGTTCATGAAACAGATTAAAAAGATTATACGATTTTAACAAAGATGTGAATCTAATGGTAGTGGAGTTCAAGTCTAATAAATTAATGTTAAAATCACCACATACTATAACCTTTTTATTAGATGCACATATTTTTGTCAATACTTGTTCCAAAGTTTGTTCAAAGGAATCGTATAACCCTGATGGAGGCCTGTATACGCTTACAATAATAAGTTGACTCAACTCTATGCAGGCTACTTCAATTATTCGTTCGGTGGAGAGACTCACAATATCTTTACGTTCTTTGAATTTCAATTTGTTATTAATTATTATTAATGAGCCGCCCCTAATGGCATTTTCTCTACTGAACGAACTTGCTATCTGGTGCTCATTGAAATTGAAAATGAGTTCATGTTGTCTGAACCAATGTTCAGATATACAAATAATATCAATGTCAAATTCCTTTAAAAATAACTCAATTTCAAGTTCTTTACCTACCATTCCTTGTAAATTTTGATGCACCAGATTAATTACATATGATTATGTAATACAATGGGATTTTTTACATTATTGGTAGGATTTTGTATTTTACATTTAAAACTTAAATTATTTCTGCAAGAGACATTCTCTATTGTCTTATTATCTAATTTAAAGAAATATTTGGAACATATTCCAATTCGTTAATACTATATTTAGTATTCTGCTCAATAAAAGCAGTAGTCGAAGAAGCCAAATTCTTGGCTTGGGAATAAAATAAAAAGTTATATAGCATACTAGCTACATGTCTTTTACAGAAATTAGATAAGAAATACTTATCTTTGTACATATTGCTTAATTTAAAACTTAAGTTATTTATGTCCACAACCTGACATTTTTGTGGTTGTCGGTCGCTTATGACTATACAATTATTGTTCACAGCACTATACAATAGGCTGTTCAACTCATGTCTATATAAATTTTCTTTTACATTACTCTGTGGCAACATTTTTATATAAGGAAAAGTAAACAATAATATACTTTTTACATTTTCAATATTAAATAAACATTCTAATAGTTCTGTCATTTGTTTTTTGTTTAATTTTCCTCTTCTCCCAACTATAATTATTAGTGTTGTATTAGGACAATATTTCTTAATTAATGCCCTATTTACTATTTCTTTGTAAGTGGCTCCGGGCATACAAAAATTTGAAAAAGATTGTCCGTTACACATTCTACTTAAATATGGACCTAATTCCTTACCTAACTCATCACTAAATATACTAATATGTGACTGGCATTCAGTATGAGCCTTCCCAGTGGAACATATATCTGGTATACTATTAGACACTGAATGACTTACTTTGTCCGAGGAACCGCTGACTTTCAATATAGAATTGACACATTCCTCATTGTACCAAATCACTTCAAGCAAGTCATCCATTGCTGATATATGTGCCTGTATTTCCTTTTGTGACAGCTCATATTTTTTAGTTAAATTATCTAAAGTATGCTGTAAATAGGAAATTTCTGTCTGAAGGCTGGATACATCGGCCTCATAATCACACTTTGTTTGTTCTAAATCAATTCTACAATTTAGCAAGCTATTTTTTGACAATTGCTTTTCTTTAATTGCTGTAGACTATTTATTCATAATTTTCTTATTTTTCATTGAAAGTTGACTGAATTTATTTATACATTTTTTAATTTTTATATATTTCTTTAATTTTTTTTTACTGATCATGGTAAATGATGGCACCCTATCATCACTAGTTAAATCAATTATAGTAATGTCATTGTTAGGCACTGATAAGTTTCCATTTGGAATCAGTTTTTTAAAGAGGTCTTGCGTTTGACATTGATTTTGATAGTTAAGCTGGTCTTCTAATTTCATGATGTGCTCCTCCGCATTATTCAGTTTGATTTGGAGGGCAGCCGAGTTCTTGAGTGTGCTCTCATACTCCTCCCTACACTGGTCAAAACTATCAACAATGTTTTGTAATTCCAAATTTTGTTTACAAGTGTCCTCGTAGTCCCGACTTAATCTATTCAATTCTGACTTAAGTTCTGTATTTTTTTGTAGTATATTTAACATTTCTTTTTCATTGTCATATTATGACAATGAAAAATTATATTAGCTTTGTTTATAACCGTGGTCGATAGCAGAACTGGTCAGGATTCCGCAATACACATTTGTATCCCACAATACGGGAAATTGTAGTTGCGGCAGTCTAAAAACTGACATGAGGTGTAATTTTTAAGAAATTATTAAAAGTGCCAATATCTCGAAAACTAAAGATTTTTTACTAAGGTCATATTACGATATTCTGGTGAGTCATGAGCTGGTCTATCAGCCTTCAAGGGACGACGTCGACTTCTGGGACATCCTGTATATGTATTAAATGTGTGTATAATATAATATAATAAAAATTTTAAATATGTGTATACTAGTGATCGTTAAAAATGTATATTCGCGGATACGGATCTGAATACGGATATTTGGTGTCAAGATCCGCGGATACGGTACGGATACGGATCTTTACTTTCTAAAGCAGTTGGTGTCGGTGCGCGCGACCTTCACACAATAATATGTTTCGACTTGCATTGCACGGCGGTTCTTTCTCTTGTTTTGTTTATGTCACCATAAAGTTGTAAAAACCGATAGATTGTAATTTGTAAGTAGTAATACTAGAGATATTGTAATATGTCGACAGATTTTCAAATAAAAATTTTTCTTACAATTTACACGTTATTTTGCGTTATATTGTAATATTTACCATGCCGATTGGTTAAACGGCATATTTGTTTTATTTTTCATAATAATAATTACAATGAAAAATAATGCGATTGTCAAATAAAAATTTCTCCATACAATTGTATGGAGAAATTTTTATTTGACAATCTGTCAACATATTATAATATCTCTAGTAATATTACAATCTATCGATATTTACAATTTTACGGTGACATTTATAGTTTAGTACATTGAGATACGACGGATGTATAAATCTATAGAAATGTTGGAAAATTCAGGATTTTCGAAATTTCTTTTTCCCATCATAAAGAAAATATGAGCAAGGCTTTTGATTTTGTCCATCATGGACTTCTACTTTATAAATTAGACAAATATGGAATAAGGGGCATTGCCAATGATTGGATCAGTAGCTATTTGTCAGGTCGCTTTCAATGTGTGGAAGTAACAAAAAATTACGAAAACACTAAAGTTTCTAGTAGATCCGATTATAACCTGAATGAGTACGGAGTACCACAATACCTTGTGGTACTCCGTACTCATTCAAGTAACAATAATCTACACGTTAACACTGAAAAAACACAAATCACACAATTTCAAAACTACAGAAGACAGCAAATTAATTTAGACATAAAATATAACAACAAGAAAATTATTGAAGTAGATAGTGCAAAGTTTTTAGGTATTATGATTGATAAGTACAGTAATTGGAAGGTCCACGTAGAATATGTTTGTGACAAACTTGACCGTTTTGTTTATGCAATAAAAACATTAAGGCAAACCGTTAGTACTGAAGCAGCTCTAACTGCGTACCACGGTTACGTTTCTTCTATTCTCTCATATGGTCTATTGCTGTGGGGCAACTCAGTAGAGATTGAAAAGGTGTTTAAAGTCCTAAAAAAATGTGTGTTAGAGCTATTTCTGGTGCCTCAACTATGGATAGTTGCAAACCGCTTTTTAAAAAATACAATATACTACCATTAATTTGCATGTACAATAAAGAACTATGTATTTTTGTTAAATTACATCCGCAATATTTTGAACTCAAATCGAATGTAGAACGTAAAAATGATAGATTTAAATATAAGATTTATCGTCCAATATGTAACCTAGACATATATAAAAACAATGTGTTTATACAGGCCATAGCATATACAATAAGTTACCAGATCATTTTAAACTCAGTTTATCTTTGAATACGTACAAAAAAAAGTTAACCATAATATGGCTTCTAGAAAATTGCTTTTAAAACATAAATGACTACATGTTACATAATCAAAAATATTATGTTAATAGTATCTGACCGCTGATGTATGCTGCTCATATAATAATTTATTATAATTCAATTCTGGAATTACTTGACATTTATTATATTAAAATTGACTTATTATGTAATAGATACTTAGGATGCTAGTAATTAAATTTTGACATAAAAATGTAATTTTGACAGTGTACTAAAACATAATTATAATAACTTCCATAAATGTTGACATAATAATAATTTAATGTTTAATTTCAATTATGTGATGAAAAATAATGTTAAAATGTACCTAATGTTAAAACTTTAAACTTGACATTCAGACACCATTGTTATGGTAGGATGTGTAAGAACTATTTTTAATTATTATTGTAACCGCCATCACTACGACATCTTGTGAATAAATGATTGATTGATTGAATATGATATTTCGTCCAAAGGGGGACGAAATTTTCATTATTTTTTCAATAGGATGCACCGTTTCTGAGATAGAATCAATTTTATAAAAAAATGCTGTACATTGAGATACGACGGATGTATAAATCTATAGAAATGTTGGAAAATTCAGGATTTTCGAAAAAAAAATTTTCCCATCATGAAGAAAATAAGATGTTGCGAGGTTCCTAAGGGGGACGAAATTTTCATTATTTTTTTCAATAGGATGCACCGTTTCCGAGATAGAATCAATTTTATAAAAAAAGAAGTAAATGCTGTACTTTGAGATACGACGGATGTATAAATCTATAGAAATGTTGGAAAATTCGGGATTTTCGAAATTTCTTTTTCCCAACATGAAGAAAATATGAGGTTGCGGGGTTACTAAGGAAATTTAAAATGGATGACTTTTTTGTAATCAGCACTCCCCAGAAACCAATAAAAGGACACCCATATTATTTTTATAAAATTAAGTATGTCCGCCATATTGGAATTTCAAAATGAATGTCATTTTCGTATCCAGCACTTAGACGGGTCGCGCTAGGCGTATTCGAGGTGGTAAGTGGAAAAAATTCTAAAGTCGCTGAATTTTTGTGTGTTGATAAAGTAGTCCCTGGGGAGCTTATCATTAAGTTTTGTGCCATTTCTGCCCACTGCGTTTTCAGCAATTCCATTATTTATGGTTGATTTTTTTAATGGCTATAAAAGTGGCAATATTGATTTTAAGTTTAAAATATTAATGGTATCTTAACTGGGACAGCTTCCAGAGTATGGAGACTTAATTTGCGTTGTTTTCGTCCAGTAAAAAATGAGTTAGGGTCATTTTTTGAAAACAGTACCGGCAAAAATTCTAAAGTGTGATAAACGACTATTTTCTGTCTAAGACCACTAAAATAGGCCTAATTCCAAATTTTGTGCCACATTAAGCGACTGCGTTTCGAGAAATTAAGTTTTTTAGTTTCCCTAAGCTAAAAGCGCTCCAAAACACATATCGTTAAATAAACTTCACGTATTCAATATTATCAAGTCATAAAGAATCTATATTCCAAGTTTGTGCCTTTTTCACGGAGGGTTTAAATAATAAAATGCAAAAATAGTATTATTATAATATGCAGTCGAAGTATTGTGGAATATTCGCACTACAACATACACATTACACATATACGTAAGTGTGTGTGATAAAATGTCATTCATTCGACTACATTTCAAAAATGTTATATTTCGCATTTTACAGCGATTACAAAATTTAAACTTGCTTTTGCCCGCAACTTTGTTTGCGTAGCACGAATGACGAAGCTGAATGTAATTGTCGCCTGATTTTATACAATACATAAATGCACAATAAAATTTGATATCCAATAGGCTTCCACATGAAACTTCGGTTATCTAACACCAAAAAAATTACAATTTCAAATACCTAATTTTAGTTCTTGAAATTAGTGGTTTAACCGAATAGTCTCTTCAGCTACATCATATTTATTGTAAATATAGTATTATTTAATAAAAAAATAAATACATTATTTCAACGCTTGGATTTTATACGTAGGTTGCTGAATACATGTTTCTAATACTCGTGGTTAAGGACTTATTTATTAGGGTATTAACTGATTGTAATAATTTATATAATTAAATACATTTTACAAACCAACAAAATAATATTTGTATATATTGTTATTCATCCCGTTGACAATTTTATATCTAGGGGCACGGCAGAGCCCCGCCAAGTCGAGCCTAGTGAAGCATTAGAGCACTACGTACGAATGCGGACCGATCCAAGGTACTGCTTTTCGATATATTATGTTTACTATGTTTAGCATTAATTTATAATAATGTTTGTCTTATAAAATAATTGATTTATAATACCTAACGTTAGTCTTAATTTAATTTGTAATTTTATTATAATTTTTAATTAGTATTATAAAAAGCATTAATTATTTGTGAAACTGGAAATAAAAGGTTTTTTATTTTTGAATTTTTATTTATTTATTATTGCTTGTTAGTTTTATGTTAAAACTAGCTGATGCCCGCAGCTCCGCCCGCGTAGGTACAGTAAGTAGTATTAGAAGCTATGATTTTTTTTTATCTTTAAGTTATTTTGTTTTTTGTATAACTGACCTTTGAATTACATCAATTTTAAACTTTGCTTGCCTTTTTGGGAACACTCCTTGACTTTTTATTTTTTTAAAGTCTCACGTTACGCAGCCACGGAAAAATTAACCACAAATAATCGAATTGCTGAAAAGGAAATAGGCAGACATGGCACAAAACTTAATTATTAACTCCCTAGGGACTACTCTATCAACTACATAATATAGGTACAGAAAAAATTCAGCAACATTAGAATTTTTCCACTTCCCACTAAAAAACAGCTAGCGCGATCCGTCTAATGAGTCAAAATGCATAGCTTGGCCGTTTCATTACTTCATGAGCTTTTGTATAAGGCACACCCCACACTAGCAATATTCGAGCGTCGTCGTTGTGCCAGAACATTGTGTTCTCTAACAGAAAAGCTATGAACAGTGACTAAAATATTTTTTATCTTAAGCCTATTTTCTACTTTACGAGTTTGTAAATTCAAGCTTTATAGAGTTAGAGAACGTATAGTGGAGTCAGAAGGTTCTAGACGAGATCTGAAGAAATTTTGTTATTGGCGAGTCATAATATTATGGTCTCGTCTTGGCATCATTAAACATGAAATAAATTTAAAATTGAAATTATAAATTTCGCGTTTAGAACATTATTACTTGTCAAGTTGTCACATAAATTGTCATTTTATTTTGTCGTATTGGGCGCGTGGCGAGAGGCCCGCACCCCGTATTCGCCATTGGTACATGATAAAAGTTAGTTTTTTACATTCTAATAAAAAATCCTGCGGATAAACACGGTTAAACTTATGGAAAATGTTTTGTAACACCATAATCATCATATAGATATGAACTCTACTAACTAAAAGTTTCATTAGTAGTTTTTATAGCGAGTTTGAGGAAAAAAAATGGAATATCTTTATACGAAATTGCCGAATGTGGCACATCTTTCTTACAGAGTCAGATATTAACACTCTGAACAGTTTTTTAAGATTTGTCAGACATTAGAATAGTTGTGGGCCTGGTGGGACCATGTTTTATATAGTAGCCGAATACCAGGAAACCCCTGGTTGGATACGACTCAAACTGCATATGTGCATCGGTTACTCTTTCCTTAATATCGTGAAAGTAAAATTTTTATCTATAATTTACTTTTGGGCCAATATCCATGAAAGACACCAAAACCTAAATTGCTACAAACGCAGCCATCCAAAATGGCACAAAATCAAATTTTAGACTTAGAAGAAGGTCCGGAAACTATATGCAAAAAATAAAAGACTTTAGAATTTTTGCACCCTCAAAACTTATCCAGACCCGTCTAACTCCCAAAAACCGGGTAAACGACACCCGTATCAATTTTACGAAAAATAAATATCCGCCATTTTTAAATTTCAAAATGAATCTACACAATAATCTACACCCCCCTAAAAACCGAGAAAAATTAAAAATTGGGAATTTTGTACGCTCCTTTATGTTTTTTTTTTGTGTGCGCTCGTTTTGCTGCTTGTATGTTTTTGGAGTTACCTACATCAGGGAAAATATATGTGCCTATTCTTAAATTAAATGTGTACTCACAAATTGTCGCCAAGATGGTTATTCGTTCGCTAAAATATAATCTGTCTGCCAGTTTGGAAAATTCAGTGGTACCTATTATTTAGTCACCAGATTTGTAATTTTAAATACATGCCTTAAATCTACATCACAATCAGTTCAGCCGTTTGGAGGCTACAATGCCACAGACAAACACACACAGAAACATACAGAGAGACACTTCAAACTTATAACACCCTTCTGTGTTCGTCTGAGGTTATTGAATCATCTTCACGTCCGTACTCAACCTCTGCTGCCCTATTATCTAATATTATGGACTTCAACTGACAACTGGGAATGGTCTTCATTTTAACGTTTGAAAAGAGATGTTTGATTTTGGGCCAGTTCTATGTACACTACATAGATAAATAGGAAAAAAATATGGGAATATCATAAAAATAAGAAAAAATTAATTTGAAGAAGGGTACATGCGTACAAAAATGATTATTTGAAGAGTTTTTTATTGCGAGAACACTATTTTTAGGGCGGCCGTGACAGTTGTTTTGACTTGACTTTTGACGTAGTAGACAGTTTTACGAACAGACGTCGTCTTGAATGTCATACGTCTTTCTTTGTCAAAAGTCATGTCATTGACAAAATGACATTCTTTAGTTAATTCTGATCTGATCCGCCATGTTTCATTTTACTTTGTGTTGCTCTCCTTGACAAAGATAATTTAAATATACATGGAAACGAATTGAAATTAAATAAAGAATAGGAAACGTTTATTATATTATATAGCTATATTTACATATACTGTACATAGGGCTGATCCTGGCCTAGTACATTTCTTGAACATCTCTTTTTTAAAACACAATTTTAAAAAATAAACTGTCAAAATTTGGATTTTTAACTTTTAAAATTGTATTTTATTAAGTCCAAACGTCAAAATGAAGCCCATTCCTAGTTGTCAGTTCAAGTCCATAATATTATATTGTATTAGGTAATAAGGCAGCTGGTCTCTTCTTAATATAAGGAGACTTTAGCTGTTCTCCATCACGCTAGGCTGCGAATTTCCAATATTAGTAAGTAGGTACTTCTAATTCTTTACGTCTTAGTTTTTCACCTGGTACGGTCTAACTCAATAGTATTCAAGCAAGAATATGTTCTTCTTCTTCTTTTGGCATAACATAGCCCTGTGATAGGAGTTGCCAACGTCAGAGTGATGTAAGAATATGAAAACGTAGTGGTTATATCCTCTTTGGAATATGTTACTGTAAGTAATATTTTTAACCTGTAGATGATAATAATTTTTCTATAGTTTACACTGAAAAAAAAATAAAGCTATCCACGTTTTGGCATGGCAAGACGTGCGATCGATATGGATGAACAAAAATTAGTAATACACTATTTGCTGATAACCTCTGTATAGTATTCATAAATAGATTACATGATAGGTCATTATACCGATGGTTAAGTTTGTGCAGCATTCTATCGTAGTAATGATAAGGCAGCTGACGCAAATAATGTCACTTAATTGGCGTCTGTGTGTCATTACACTTAGACGCCAATTAAGTGACATTATTACATTAATATATAGGATTTATATTTAGTACCGATTGCAGCTTGTAAACTTCTAGAATCGAAACAAGCTAAAGAATATTGCTTCAATAAATATAAAACCGAGAAAGAATTTAGTTTGGAGCAGCTGGATGGCAACTGGTATCCGACATATTACTGGCCAAAGAAATGATAATTGCAAAAGAGTGTATTATGTGTCGTTTAATAAAGTACCACCTTCCAGAAGGTGAGAAAGTAATACAATCATCATACAGATAGTAAAGGTGGGAAAACAGTGATCCAATATACTTAATGGAGCAGAGGAGTTGAAACATTTTTCCATCGAATTTGGTCGCGAACACGAATGCGATGTGCAAATGGCGTATTGTCAGACCTAGAGAACGGGTACATCCTTTTTTTTTGTTTTCCCGGGGAACCTTTCCCCTGCGAGGAAGGGCGAAGGTTACCCGGGATGGGTATCCCGGGGATATGTGGAACTCCCGGCGCTGTCGTCGGTTTACCCACTAAAACCATACCTGCGGATTGCCATCAGCCGCTATTAAAGGGAGCGTCCCGGATCTGTCTAACACAGGACACTCCCCAGGACCGGCTGGTCTTCCTCATGAGGGACCAGACTTCCAACTATAATAGGGGGCACTCCGACATTCTGAAGCGTCTTGATGCCGGGACCGGCTAAGCCAGGGAGGTTCCCATCCCCTCCCGGAAGGTTCGCGTAGCTGGCGGAGCGGAACAGAGGATGGATCAATCTCTTTGTCCCGCTCCGCGGCCTCTTTCTGCGAAATGACTAATTCGCAGAAAGAGACCGCCTCCTGCCAGGCCTCGTCGCTCTCGAGCATGCAGCGCACCACATTTGAGAGCGAGAGGCGAGAGGTTCCGCCCAAGCACTGCCACGAGATCGTGGCGCTGCACGGCCAATCGATCACACACCTCTAAGGTGTGCTGGACCGTGTCCTCCGCAGTGCCACATTCGTGGCAGGTTAGCGTAGGCTCTCTCCTGGCGACCTTACACAGGTATGCACCGAAGCATCCGTGCCCGGTAAGCACCTGTGTAAGGCGGAAAGTGAGGGGTTTTTTCTTGCGGCGTATCCACGCCGAACGGGTATATCCTAGTCAGCATTTGCCTATACGAATTCAACACACTTCTGTTAAGAAAGACGTCATCTTTTGAATTACAATCGGTCGTTAGAAGCATCGACATATTGAAAAATATAGAGGGAGGTTCAAGTTGTGTCTTATCTGGATATTTTTGTAAGATTAATTGAAGCTTCGTACTAGTATTTTAATTTTTATCCTCAGTATGATAGTGTAGTATGATACATACACCTTGATCTGGTCTCATTATCTTATCTCTAATTCGTGATATTTCATATTTTACGGAAGAAGATATTAAATTAAAGATTTATTACTTTTAAGATTTTATACCTACATGCCTATTAAAATTATTTACACACAGTGCTTAAACAAAGTGAACAATGGCAAAAAGCACTATTACAAATAAGCCATGATATGTCGTAACTTCGAAATGATAGGCCAGAGAAATGTATATGAAATATGAATACATAACACGGGCTCATAATGATGAAGACTAGTGATGTGTAAGTAGATAAATACCTACAGATTATTTCTTCAAACATAAAGTGAACTCTGGATGTTACTTGCTATACTAGGGTGAATATGCCCACAAGTATAATCACGTAGATAAATAGTTACTTAAAATACAAAATATTATTTCATATCAGACACTATTGTATTATATTTTTCATGAAATGGACCAAGAAACAAGTAGTCAGATCGCCTGATGGAAAGCGATTACCACCTTACTCCGGTAAAAGGTTACCGGAGTAACCGTAAAGAGAGGGCTCATTCGGCGAAACACATTACACAATGCAAGCGTTGTTTCACATCGATACATTTCTATGAGGCCGTTGTATTTATCTGGTCAATTCAGCCTATTCGGCGTGCCGAAATATGGTTCTCCCACGTAATAGTAGATTGTTAGCCTAGGGTTGAAAAGAATCAATTCCCGGCTATAGTCCGAGTAGGAATTCATTCTTTTACCCGTGGCATACACTCTACTTTTCATTTAGAATATATGGAAAATAAACCTAAATTCAATTCAAATCTTAGCACAAAAGTCCGTCACAGATACATACCTACATAACAGATTTTAGTATCCCGCTAATTTGTGTTGACTTTTTAAATTTTTAATATGGAACTTGCCGCTCAACGCGTAATTGTCGCGGCACTCGCGGCTTATTCCGCTCAAAGAAATTCACACTGGCTGTTTAGAAAGTCATGTCATTTTTTAATAGTTTTTTTTACATAAAACTCTTCACAGCTGACAGCAGTTCTATTTTTGAAGTTTTGTAGACCCTTGGGCCGGAATGAATTTGTATGAGTTTTTCCCCTCCCTATGAAAGGAAAGCAGCATTTTCCACCCAATAATCAGATAAAAACAACACTACTTTCCGAGTATGAGAAATGAAAAAATATTATCTTTACAGGACAATATTTTAAGGAAGAAACATGCTTGGAGGATCATATTTCTTTTGGTTCTTTTTCATTATTAATTTTATTTTTAAAAAGATTATAATTTCACTCCACAAACTAATAAAGGACTTTGATTATTATTATTATTATTATTATTTATTTAATTTCATTACAATTTTTCACAATCAGAGGAACACAATATATATTTATACATAGATATTTTGTGTCATACAACAAATCATCTTTTGTATCTAAGTGTACACTAGACAGGTTTAGGTCATAACACCCCGTCTATTTATACCAGTAGGGACATGACCAGTAGAATCCCGCTTTGAATTGAGAAGCCTGTTCTATCCCGGTATATATAAAATCGTTAACACACTTATTTAATAGTGTTTGCCCATCTTCCCTGGGCGAATGTCATTTTAATAAATTGTGCAGGAAATCGCATAAAGTAAGTTTTTTTTTACCAATTCATTAGGGCACATTTTATTTTTCAATTGTAACAGGGCTAAAACATTTTTTTTATTTTATTTATTACAATATTTTAATCTGAAATATGTAGCAAAATTACAATTTATTAACAATGTTTTTGTTTAACAGAATATATTTGAAATAAAAAATGGCTAAAAGCTTAAGTCCTTTTAATAGGTACTAAGTACTTCGAATGTTATATGATTTATTTATTTTTTGTAACAAGTAACTATATTTTCTTTGCGTAGGTATCATGCTTGTAAGTTTTTTAATATAACATTGAATATGTATTTTGTCAACCATAATGAAAAAATATGTACCAATTTAACCATTTATTAAAACATATTTCTCGTAAAATATTTATTAACTAGATGTTGTTTGCGACTTCGTACGCGCATACGTTAATTTCTCAGAAACTGTACATATTTCCGCGATTAAAAGTAGCCTATATCCCTCCCCGTGCCCCGTCCTCTTTATTATTAGTATAGATTGAATAAATATTTGTTTTTGCTCGACTATATTTTTCTTTGCTTGAATCAAAATATTTTAAATTGAGGGTAACATTCATAATAAAAGTTCACTTTGTCGTATGCTGTCGAAATTTTGCAGGCGTGTTCATAAAGACGTGAGTACCTATATAAGTATGTAAACCTCTTATAACTTTTAAACGGTTTGACCGATTTCATTGCGGCTGGTGCCATTCGAAAGGGCTTAGATTTTGAATATAATTTGGAACGATTCGGACAAATAGATTTCAAGAAATCTGAAAAAGAAACAGTTTTTTTTTTAAGTTTTTTTTAATAACTTTTAAACGGCTTTATCGATCAACTTCAAAAACGAATCAGCTCTTAACCTTAAAAAACCACGTTGATCGCCGCCAATCTGGTTAAAATCCGTTGATTCTTTCGAGAGATATCGTGAAGGAAAGAAAACCGAAAAAAGGAATTCGGAATTACTTTTTGTTGTCGATTCTTTCAAAGGACAAAACACTGCATCGATTGCCGCCAATCGCGTGAAAATCAGTTGTATCATTCCAAAGTTATAACAGTTTGAAATTTCAAAAAATAGTCTTTTATTAAACTTTCATCAGATAAAGAAAATTATCAGTGAAAATTTTTAAAAGCACTTTTATTTTTGAGCTCGATAAGCTCAAAAATGGCGCGTTAGATAAAATTTAAGCGCTTAGCGGGAAGATGCACAGATGGCCTTTAGGTCAACTGTTTTCCTAATTTTTTTAATACATAAATAGTACTTATAAATATGAATAAGTTCTCAGAAGAAACAGTGTATAAAAGTCGGTTAAGTGCGAGTCGGACTTGCGCGCGTAGGGTTTCGTACCATTATGTCAATATTTTACAAGTTTTCATATTATTTCGCTATTTTTGTACGAAGTTTTCCAAGTAAATGCATTTTATAAGTGAAGTCTCTATAACTCCTAAACTACCAAAGTTATAAAAGCCGTTATAAATTTCCTTCAAAGTTCGTCACATAGACTGCCATAATTTTTTTTTCTTTTCAAATGTTCTGAACCAAACATTCAGCTTTTATAGGGGACATGTGTTAACAAAAAAGCTTATAAAAGTTGAACGTCTCTCAATCGGATATCTAAATCAAAAAATTGTCTTAGCAACCTCTCAATGATGTTTTCTCATAATATACGCGTAATATGTTTTTTTTTCTTCTTCAAATTACTTCAATAGTTACTGTGCGATTTAGTTCAAAATAATTTTCCTAAAGAGTTTTTAGCATTATCTATCGGCATAGAAAATTACAAGTTTCTAGTCTTACAGTTTAGAAATGCCAGGGAGGGACCAACTTATAAATCACTTTGGAGGCCGATTACACGAAATTAGTAGACTTTATAAAATAATTTTGTATGAAACCTTGCCTTTATTTCATAAGACTTATTCAACGATACCCCATACAATGGGGTAGACAGAAAAAAATTTTCATCCCCACTTAAATATTTTATGGAGAGCCACGCCTAAATTATAAAATTATTATTATTTTATGACGCCAAATCCGAGATCTATATACAGTCTATGACTCTAACAAATTTCATCCATTTATATTTATAATTAGCGACGCTAGAAGCGCGGACCGATAGACAGACAGACGAACAGACTGACAGAGCGAAACTATAAAGGTTCCTCAAGTATTATGGAACCCTAAAAATCAGACACTGCGACAGCTCGCCTAACAAGGTAAGGCGTAGTCACAGAGTCAAACCGCAACAGAGAAACAGCTTGCATGGAACGACACAAATTTTAAAATTTTGACGTTCTCTTCTACGACCCACAATTTTTCGATGCAATTTCTTTAATTTGTGGCGTAGTTACATGTGTATGAGTGACACTGAGTAATATATGGCGAGGCGTAGTGTAGACTGTAGACCAGCCTCACAGTGAAGACAGAGTTTGTGTGAACCAGAATTCTGTCTTTACTTTATTATTTGGTCTGAGCGTTCAATAGTAAATGTTTGGAAACAATGTATTGTAATCTCGGTTTATAGGTTTTCTCGGACCTTTTTTCGTTTATGTGAAATCACATACTATTTGATTTTTTTCCTACTATTCAGTATTATTTTCGAATGCTCAGTGACATTTATTTGTGAATATATTTTTTTTCTATACTGTTATGGGGGATTTACATGGGTGACTAAAGCCGCACGATTTCAGCCGCACGGCGAAAATCGACCGTGTAAATGGCAATTCGGCGAGGCCGCAAGTGACTAAAGCAGCAAGCCCCAACTTTTGTAGCGTTTACACGGGTGACTAGCCGCACAATTTCCGCAGCACGGTGAAAATCGACCGTGAAAATTCCAATTCGGCGAAGCCGCGAGTGACTAAAGCCGCAAGCTCCAAAGTTGGGTATCATTCGACTTTCGCAGCACGGCGCTCAGCTCGGCGGAACGCGGCGGGCAAAGAGTAAAAAATATATGTATAGGAACGTACAGGATACGTACAGAGGAACAGCTTTCATAGAAACTTCTAAATCAATACAAATTTTGTAAGGGATGTCATAGAAGAAAAGGGTAAATTAAAGTCTAGCGTTAGTACAGTTATTGAGAAAGTCTTATACACACCACAACCCAGCATCGAACCTGTACCAGCACGTGTGTGACTGAAGGGGTATTTTCACTAAACTGTAATAATTATAATAAAGCAAGCCTATTATTGTTTATATATTATATGAGACATTTTAAATATTATTTTAATGTTACCCGACTGCGCGACGCAAAGGAGTAGTAATGTGCTTATTAGCCTTCGAATGTATATACCTACATAATATGTATGTGGATTGTACCTTTGGCCACTATTTAGACCAAACGCGTAGGCTCATTTCTTTACTAACTACCGTATACTTTCTATATATTTATATTTTTGATACTAGAAACTTTTTCATTGTTAGGTATTCAATATAATTATATTTAGGTCAAAAGTCCCGAGTACTGGACTGATTTTTTCTTTTCGTTTTTACGCAGTCGGGTTTTCTTTTTTCATACACTTGCCATTTGCAAATTTTTTGTTTTTTTAAGTTAAAATTTTTCTTCAAACATGACCTGCTTACTATGTAAAAAAAATACACGTGATCTTAGATGGGGGAGGGGGGGGGGTAGTATAAAACCTCACCACGTATCACCAGGGGGAGGGGAGGGGTCTAAAAAGTTGTTAAAAACATCACGTGATTAACGGACGGTCCCTTATTTGGTGGCTTACTCTGTGGCTTAGTGGTTCAGTGCTTTGGTGCTCAAGCCGGAGGTCGCAAGTTCGAATCCTGCCGAAGGAACAAAAGTATTTCTGTGTTCCTGGGTCATAGATGTGTATTAAATATGTGTATAATATAATAAAAATCTTAAATATATGTAAGTATAAAATTATTAAATATACTTCCCGTTGTCTGGTATCTGTAGCACAAGTTCTTCACATACTTAGCACGGAGCCAGTTTGACGTGGTGTGGAGTGTCGATAGATATTATTATTATTATTTTTGTTTAAATTTACCCAATAACAGCGGATTTATTGACCTTAAAATTGTATTAAAAGAATCTAACAATACACAGTGTTTTAGAAATCCTCAAAATCGGAATTCGGACATTTCTAAACTAAGCCCATAGGTCGATGCCATCTTGTATTCTAAACTTAAGAGTAGAACACCCGTGTACCAATTCTACTTAGTTTTTGAGATAAATAATTTGGAAGATGGTCATTTTTTCAAGTCATCGATTCCTAAAATTAATTTATTACGGCAATTGCGAGGCGTTGTAAACCTGTTATATACTTTGTTCGATACACCAGTTAGATGCGCATTTATTATACTTTATTACGTTTCTTCCACTTGAGTCATTTTAGAGATAATTAATTTTTTTCACTTTTCAAACTTTATTTTTTTTCTTCGATACTAAGTTGTTTCCGCAATTGTTTTTTATACTAAACCATACTTTGTCATAGTTTCTTTGTTCAGGATTTTTTCTATTGCCAATCAAACTAGGAATGGGAGAAATAAGCATTCTTTTATTTTTAATTAGCCCCTGACCTATTTTTAAGAGCAAAGTTTCATATACCATAGATTTTACGAAAATAAAAAATTCATAAACTCCGATGAAAAGTTGTGTGGAGCGCGGAAAGGGTCCACCCTAGTTAGGCAATTGCTAAAACCCCGTGGTTATACATACAACCCGGAGGAGCGGAGGTGAAGCATCACGGAGCCGATCAGGACCCATGCCGCCGCTAGGCAATATATTGTATATAATATATTGTAAAGAAAATAAAGAATGTTTGATTTTGATTGAATATTAAAAATATGTTATTTGTCGTCATGACAACCAACATTAATCAGTTGCAAGTTGTACACATCATAATCATCATCATCACAATTCTCAATCTCACATGACACAAGAAAATTTTTTGTACGTAATTCACATCGTGATTGAAGTATATTATTGTTTAACTACCATGAATAAAAATAACACCATCGAGTTTTTGGAATGCTATGAAAGGCATCCATGCTTATGGATTTATTGATTGGTTTCAATTTCGGCACGAACACCCATTCTGCTCAACATTTTCGAAGGAAATAACCAAGCCGCATGCTGCTTTAGTCACCCGTGTAAACGGGCTTGCGATTCGGCGAGGTGAGGCGATTTCTCAGACGGCTCGCCGCACGGCGAAAGCAGTCCCGTGTAAATGGCTCATAATCTCATTAATTAAGACGTACAATAATTGGTGCTTTGTCCATGTTTCATAATGTTAGTGAAATTTAACATCTAGTAACAAAAGAGTAAGAAATATTATCAATTTTGATCAAAAACAAGTATTTTGTTCATTATCTAACAACTTTACCAAATCCTACTTTTCTTTTTTTATGAAATGAATCAGGAAACGGGCAGACAAATCGCCTGATGGTAAGCGATTACGTAATTCCTCTAGTGTTGCGACTTGCGTTCAATCCCCGACACCCCTTGTGCATCCGATAACCTCACTCACTCGGCGAAACACAACGCAAGCGTTTATTTCATGGTTTTCTGTGAGGTTGCCGAAGCGTGGCACTCCCACATTTAACTTTCTGCTTTGTCCTGGTTAATTTAATGAAATATAATATTAATTATAACGCATTTATGATAAACACATACATTTCAAATGATTCCCGAAACAAATTTACTTTTTAATCAGTCTGACGTTTGGTAACACTCGTAATATGTATGTTCATAATTCAACGTTAATAATGAAATTTTAATTTTGTTTTTGTTTCAGGCAATATGAAACATCCAACTGTAATTCTGTTGACGCTATTTGTGTTGCAAATTTATGCCGTGAGTAATATTTAATTTTCTGACGCTTAAAAGTGTACTAAAAGCTTATAAATGTTATGTACCTACTTTGATCTTTTATGAACGAGTTTTACTCTTTATTTAACTTCAGAAATATTATAATATGACACATGTAACTTTCCAAATGAACTCACATATTGGACTTTATAGATATATTGAGTGCACAAGCTACATTGAATTTCTATTGAAATTGGCTAAGAAAACGTACCCACACCTCAAATTACAGACGATGAGTTTATGCAATGTTTTATGACTTTATCATCGACCACTTTGGTTTAAAGATTATTACAGATTCTATCGCTATTAAACAATGAGGGCTGGTGTTAGAAAGGTGAAAATTGAGGGTTTAATGTATTTTTAATGCCAAAAACTAAAATAAAAACGACAAAAAATATAAAAGATTTTTTGAGTGGGCCCCATAATCTCTTACCTACCTGTACTACACTTGCAACTCTAACTACACCTGCAAAATTTCATAAAAATCGATTAAGCCGTTTTGGAGGAGTTCTTTAATAAACATTGTGACACGAAAATTTTACCAAATTAAAATATAATAACGATAGCAAAAACGATCAAAAGTATTAGGAAACAAAATATAATATAGTAAGATTGTATTTTTTAGATCCAGTGAAGTTATGGAAACAATAATTATTATACTAATTAACATTTTTTCAACTATTTTAGCTGCCCCATCCTAGTTTAACTCGTTCTAGTAGTGAAAAAAAAGAATCAACGAGTGGGAATGCTATTGTGGAATCTAAAGGTACAACAAGTGAGTTAAGCAGCATTACAACTGATACAAAAATAGAACAAAAATCTACAAATGAGATTAAAGAAAAGGAATTAAAAAGTTCTACTAGTGACATACTAGGTAACATTGCCACAGATAGTAAAGAAGTAGAAAGTAAAAACAATGAAAAAACTTCAACTGATAATCTAAGATTAGAATCTAAAAAATCGATAAGCGATTCTAGCAGTACTCCCACTAAAACAGATAAAGAAAATGCAGGCGTGGAATATAAAAGTTCAATAAACGAATCTAATAATATACCAACGATTACAAAAACTGATCAAAAGCCGAGTTCTCGTCCCCAAGAAACGCCAACGTCTCGTTCTAATAAGGATAGTGAAGAATCTACTGACACAACTAGTGACTCTGGCAGCATTCCATCGCATACAAAAATAGAACCGATGCAGCAGAGACCTCCATCCTATTACTACGACATGTTCAATGTAATTTTTCATACCTTATACTAATTATACCTAATATGTTTTATTATACTTATACATTACACACTTTATTTGTACGTTTATGTTCGTTGTAGATCCCAATCGCTGCCCTTCAAGCAGTGAGCAATTTTCTCGGAGGAACTCCATCGAATACCAACATTAGGCCACCAGCGACTTCAAGACCTCCAGTATCAAAGGAGTATCTACGTTCACCAAATGAAGATTTGTCTGCAACTTCTGGGGTAGTGCCTGGTAGCAGTGACAACGCTAATAGTCCTATAAAGATTCCAAATATTCCTGTATTAAATGTGATCAACCAAATCAGTCAATTTGCTCAAACAAAACCAGGAATGTTGCTAAGACTTCCGACTATTCAGGATATTATGAATGTAAGTAAATATTAATATTTCACTAAATAAAATATTTTGTAATTATAACAAAGTATTATGTATCATAATAATATCACGCAAGTACTATTAATAAATCTAAAACATACATGAAGGTCAAAATTAATTTGATTTTAAAAGGTGTATGTATTTACTAATTTTATGATTTTCAGATTCCCATCTCAACTCTCAACGCGGTGAGTCATTTCCTTGCAGAGAATTATGCGACTCAACCAGCTCCGGCTATCAGTTCTCCACCAGTTGTACCAGCCACCAATGTAAAGCCGTCCAAAGTTCCAATTGGTAATGGACTGAGATCCCACGTCCGCCAGACTACCTTCATATTCTTCTTACTGATAAAATGTATACCATATTTTAGTGTATGCATACCCGCTAGTTTTTTAAGTGCAAAGTATGCTACAGTTCATTTTTATTTTCTGGTTTTAGAATGACTTCAGAGGAACAAAACCTATTCAAGTCTTTTTCTTTAAAATAAATATGAACAGAGATATAAAGTATATAATTTACATGATTTTTACTTATATTATGTGGATGATTTTCCATTTCTTATTTTTATGGAAACTACTTACAACATAAAAATCAGTAATCGGTGTAAATTTTACTTTATAATATCTAATTGCGATTATTCTACTACAATTTACGTTAGAATCATTGAAAAGGTAAAAATAGTTAGTACAATTTTTTTGCACCTTTGGCGCCTTGTAGCTAAGAATTGACCCACCGCACAACCTATCGGGTATGCATACCTACTTCATTGTACACACTAATACTACAATATGGAATACATTTTATCAGTCAGAATATAAGGGTAGTCTGGCGGGCCTTGGGATTGCTAGGATTCCTTGTATAACAAATTAATACTAATATTTGGAAATTTTTATTTTTATCACCAATCATTCAGTAGCATAATGCTTTTTTCAGCGTTTTTAAACTTGTTATAGTGATAGTAAATAATTTCTTTTTATTTACAGAGAGTACTGCCGACCTTAATAAAGAACGTCTCAAATCAGGACAAATACTGCAAACACTAAAAAATATTCCCGACCATTCTACCCTCATTGGAGTTACTGAGGAAGTTGCGTCCACCACGAATGACCAAGCTACAAGTGAACTTTATATCAAACAAATTGTATTAACGAATGCCAATTATTACCAGGATATGATCAAAGTAAGAATTCAAAACGAATCTTTAATTTTCTAAAATCACGAAGATTTTGGATCACAGGGGTACAAGTGCTTAAATATAACAATTATTTATACTTAGAGCTTGGTTCTTATTAAGTCTAGAATAAGTATTAAAACACTAAATTACGAAAGAACAGCTTTAATGAGCTAGGTAGCAGAAATACACTGAAAATATTTTTATGTACCCACTTAGTTCATCTTATTAAGTCAATAAGAAAAACAAGAATGTACCCACATCAACCAACCTACAAAGTTCATATAAAATATTAGGTGTGTATTCTACATACCTTCCCCCTAAGTATGTACATAAGTATAGCATAAAAAACAAACTAATAATAATAATTTAACATTTCACATTATCAATAATATTGAACCAAAAAAGTTATTTTCTAAACAATAGAATGTAAGCAGCAGTCAATAAATATAAATCAAAATAACAATTTAATTTTTTGGTATTCCTAACATCTCAGCCCAAGATTCTTCACTAGGAATTTCTATAATATCTTGCGACTCATCGTTTCTTGAGATATTAGAATCTCTCCCTCCATCCGTATCATGAGATGAGTCCTTATCATGTGATGTGATTTTTATAATTTGATCAATATGCCTGTTGATGATAAGCCCACCTTCTGTCTGCACTTTATAACTGGACGGACCCGTTTTCTCCACTATAACTCCAGGTAACCAGTTTGGACCAGAGGCATAGTTTCGGTATCTTATTTTACAACCAACATTCGTCTCTCTGTTCCGTCTCTGACAATTGTCATGTATTTGTTTATCGGTTCTTCTTCGTTGTATATGGTCTGGATGTAGGGTATCCAGTAAGGTACGTATCCTCCGATTCATCAAGAGCTCTGCAGGACTCTTTTGTGTTCCAGCACAAGGTGTTGCTCGGAGACCTAGTAGCACACTGGGTATCTTCACATCCCAAGTTAGGTAATCCATTTTACGTATTTTATCTTTTACAGTCTGGACCATCCTTTCAGCTAATCCGTTGGTAGCAGGGTGATATGGTGCTGTGGTAATGTGTCTTATTTTGTTGGAGTCTAAAAACTGCCTCATTTCTTCAGACACAAAAGCTGTACCATTGTCAGACACCAATATCTCACACAGACCATGTGTCGCGAAGACTGTTCGTAGGTGTCGGATCACCGTCGCCGAGCTCATATTGTTAACGATAAATACTTCAGGCCATCTTGAGTACGCGTCCACGATGATCAAAAAATTTTTGTTCTGAAAAGGGCCAGCGAAGTCTATGTGAATCCTGGACCAAGGTCTAGTGGGTGTTATCCATTCGTGCTGTGTTCTAGGTGGCATATGCCGATGTTCAAGACATTTGTTGCATTGACTCACTAGTGCCTCTATATTTTCATTTAAATATGGCCACCAAACGTAACTTCTTGCTAGTGCTTTGGTCTGCACAATTCCACTATGCATCTTATGCAATGCTCGTAACGTAGCTTCACGCAAAAGTGGCGGTACCACTACGCGATTACCTAGCAAAAGACAGCCATCTTGTAACGATAATTCAGAGCGATGTAGCCAGTAGGTATGTAGCTCTGGCTCCCTTACTTTTGAAGGCCACCCTCGTAGGACATAATGAATTATCTGAGATAATGTTTTATCTTTTTGTGTCTCTGTCGCAATATGCTGAGCGTCAAACGGGAAGTCTTCTGGTTTTTCAGCCATTAATAATATTTCGCTCATTTCCTCTTCAGGCTTTTCTGGCACAGGCTGTGGCCACCTACTCAAACTGTCAGCGCTACCTAACTGTGCTCCAGGTTTGTATACTATATTATAGTTGTGTGCAGTTAAAGCGATTGCTATTCTGGTCAAACGAGGTGATAATATAGTCGGCATCGGTTTTTTGGGGTGAAATATACCAAGAAGGGGTTTATGATCGGTGACCACAGTGAATGACCTGCCAGCCAAATAGTTATGAAATTTTTGTATGCCAAATAAAATAGCTGTTGCTTCTTTGTCAAGTTGTGAATATCGTCTCTCTGTTGAGCTTAATGTCCGTGAGCTCATAGCAACAGGGCTTTCTTTTCCACCATCAATAATATGAGAGAGAACCGCTCCAACACCATACTCCGAGCTGTCACATGTCAATAAGAGAGGTTTGTTTAAATCATAGTGCACGAGTGTCATGTCAAATGTAAGAGCTTGTTTAGCTGTGTCAAACGCAATTTGTTCCCGTTCCGTCCACTGCCATGCCTGTGATTTATCCAAAAGCCGATGTAAGGGCTCAAGAATTGTAGCTTTGTGAGTGATAAACCTCTCGTAAAAATTATACAGGCCGAGAAATGCTTGTAATTCCTGAACATTCTTGGGCTTTGGGGTGTTCTGTATGGACTCAACCTTGCTCGGTGACGGGTGGACGCCGTCACTATCAATGACAAACCCCAAGAATTCAACTTTTTCTTTTGCAAACTTACATTTCTTTTTATTAAGACGTAGTCCCGCTGTTTCGATGCGTACTAGTACCTTGTCCAGGCGTTTCAGCATTTCTTGTAATGTGCTACCAGAGACAATAATGTCGTCTATCAAAACTGCTACTCCTTTGATGCCTGCCAGTAGAGCTGTCATCATTCTTTGGAAAATGCCCGGGCAGGCCTTTACGCCAAATGCTAGCCTGTGTACGGAATACAGTCCTTTGCAAGTATTCAAAGTCAAAAGTTTTGATGTCTCGTCGGTGACAGTAACTTGAGTGTATGCCAGATCTAGATCAAGTGTTGTATAGAATTTCCCGCCACCTATCTCAGCGAACACCTCATTCGCTGTAGGCATAGGATAGGTATCTGATTCAGTGGCTTCATTGACGGTACTACGGTAGTCCCCGCAGAGTCTGACTTCACCAGATTTTTTAATAACTGGTACGATCGGTGTTGCCCACTCCGAGTATGCCACTGGTCGTAGGACGCCTTCAGATACCAGCCGGTCAATTTCATTCTCTACTCGTTCCTTAATAGCGTATGGAACCGGGCGAGCTTTCAAAAATTTTGGTACAGCACCTGGTTTTAAATGTATAGTGACAGGGTCCCCACGGTAGGTACCGAGACCGTCTTTGAACACTTCACTATGTTTAGTGATAATACTTTCCAGCGCAGTAGAATCTCCATTAGAAAGAAAATTTATGTTCATACTTATGCCAAGATGACCAAGCCAGTCTCTCCCTAGTAGGTTGGGTCCGGTACCCTTGGCCACTAGCAATGGGAGCTTGTGACCAGCGTCCATGTATCGAACAGGTACCACTGTCCGCCCGAGCAGATGAACAGGCGTGTCAGTCCACGTGCGCAGTGCCAGTGGCGCAGGTTGGAGGCGATGCGGCGGCGGCAGGCGGGGCCGCACCGCGCGCCACGTGTGCTCGTTGATCAGCGTGTGGCACGCACCCGTGTCCACCTGCAGCTCCACTGGCGCGCCCGCAAGCACCACCCGAATGATGAAAGGCGGCACTCGACTTGTACTTTGTACCGCATAGATGCCATTCAAATTTGCAGTTTCCTCCTCCTCCGTAAAGTTCATTTTGTTTGCATTTTTCTTGGTCATACAGATTTTTTCCAGGTGTCCGACTTTCTTGCAGAACCGACACGTCGTATTGATGAAACGGCATTCACCACCGTGCCTGTCTCCACAGCGATAGCACAGTCGAAAATAATTTCGAGGAGCAGGCCGCAGTGCTGCAGTAGGTGGCGCCGACGTTCGCGGAGCAGGGCGGGGGCGCAGCGCGTTGACATCCAAATCCATAGGCTCCGGCGGCGGCAACGGCGACCCCACGGGTGCAGCAGCCAGCGCGGTTGCTCCTGACGGCGCCTGCGCGCCACTGTAGCTGGTGCTCTCCACTACATGTATCATACGCATGTCTTTTACGGCACTTTCAGATGATAACATGGCGTCGACTACGTCCTGGTAAGTAAGATTGTCTTTTTTCAGCAACTCGTACTGCAATTTCTCGTCTTTCATGCCACACACGAGTCTGTCCCGCAACATACGTTCTAAGTCGCTGAAATTGCAGTTAGCACTTATCCGTCGAAGTTGAGCTATGTACTCGGCAGCGGATTCGCCGCGATTTTGATCGCGTTTATAAAACTTGTACGACATAGATATCTCATTTGGTTTCGGACTATAATGTTTGGTTAGAATGTCTATGATTTCATTGAATGACACATCGGTTGCTTTTCGCGGAGTAATTAACGCCAGTAATATTTCATACACTTGCGGACCGCACACCGTAATAAAATTGGCACGTTTTACATTGTCCACTATGATTCCATTTGCTTCAAAACAAAACTTTAGTCTATCAATATAGTTGTCCCAATTGTCTGTTTGTGTATTGTATTCACTAAATTTTACGCATTTTCGATCCATTTTCACAAATTTTACCCTTCGTCGCCACTATTAAGTCTAGAATAAGTATTAAAACACTAAATTACGAAAGAACAGCTTTAATGAGCTAGGTAGCAGAAATACACTGAAAATATTTTTATGTACCCACTTAGTTCATCTTATTAAGTCAATAAGAAAAACAAGAATGTACCCACATCAACCAACCTACAAAGTTCATATAAAATATTAGGTGTGTATTCTACAGTTCTAAAACAGTTTACAGTGGCTCTTGCACTAAGTACAGCCTAACTAGCTTGGATATGTGGGTACCCGCGACTCCACCCGCGTATATACAGGATCCCAAGGGAACACTACTTTTTCAGGATAAAAAGTATCCCATGTTTATTCCAAAGCTTAAACTACTATAATAGCAAATTTCATTGAAATCTGTTCAGTGGTTTTTGCGGCAAAGACAAACAAATATCTAATCATCAATCTAGCCATCCATCCATCCATCCTCACAAACTTTCACATTTATAATATTAGTAGGATCTACGTTTGGTTTAACTTAAAAAAAACGAGTTGTTCTATGTGTATGTTTGTTTGCCTGTGTGCCAATGCCAATTTTCAAGGATTTTCTTTAACTGCCCAACTGTTGACCTAGAGATAGATGCAACTTTTTTACAGACCTCAATAAACAGTTAAGTTCAGGAATGTTGTTGTAAACGTAATTAATATTACCAATCATGATTTGGTTTCTCCTTAAAGTTTCCATCTACTATACAACCATAAACAATTTTTTTTGTAATCAGCACCTATAATTTCTTTTTTAATTTATTTTATTATTTTGTAACAGTTGTGTATAATTAATTTATTTTTATAGATTCCAATTGCAACTCTCAAAGCCGTTAGTAATTTTCTGACGACAGTTTATTTGGACCCGGCCATCACAGCACTGCCATCGACTGCACAAGGTAATTTATTAACGTATTTAAATGAAACCTAAAAATGGCACTTCATTTCAAATTCGAACGCTACTTATATTCGATTCGTAAGCATCGTTAGTAAGTTTTTGATTTTTTTGGAGTGAAAATTCTTTTCACGACCTCTGTGAGTCAGTGGTTAGCGCGTTGGCATTCAAGCCGGAGGTCGCGGGTTCGAATCCCACTAGAGAACAGTAAGATGTCTATGTTCCTGGATCATGCATTTGCATTAAATATGTGTATTATATGATAAAAATCTTAAATATTAGTAGTAAACTTACTTTAAAAGCGTTGAATAATATTTCCGTTGTCTGTGTGGTACCCGTCACACAAGTTCTTCAAAATCTTACAACGTGGTGCGAAAGCGTCCATAGATAAATTATTTGTATTTATTTATTCAGAAATACTCATGTGTAAATCTGATTGAATATTCAACTTTTTATCGATTAGTGGCCGTTTCTGCATTTATTTACGTATACACTATTTTAGTATCAGTTTAAAAGCCATAAGGTATCAATTTTTAATGTAATGTAGGTACATTTGTTATTACTTTTTCATTAAGCCACTCGTATTCGTAATACTTTCTAATATTATAATGATATTATGTAACTACTCAAGTAAATCTTCCATGCCTACCCCGTCATTAGGGATTTAGCGTATTTCTAGATATTGGAAATCATTATAAGGTATTTGGAATAGCACACCACTAGTCACTACCTAATGCGTAATCCATTCCGTACATTTACATAATAGACGACGCGTGGCATTGCTGTCGGTTGCATCGAATAATAGCACCATAGTCCATAACCGTTTAAGATCAAACACTGTAATGTATGCACAAACTATATCGCACTTAATAATAATAATATGAGAGCTATGTATGCCTAGTCTGTATAAGTTGGCTCTACCGAGGAGATACAACGATTATAGATAACTGGCATAACGAAATAAAGCTTTGTGCTTCGCTAAGATAAGCGAGTATTCAAAAACAAAAGAAAAAGAAAAGCAGTAAGTAAGCTCATGATGATGAATTATAGTGAAGAACACTTTCGATAGTGTCAGCTTTCAAACAAAAAAAAACAAGGTCAAACAGACCTTCTGTTTTCTTCGGGGTTTAAAAACAAAAGACTGGCAACACACGGTGTAATTTTTTATATTTGTACCCCCTTACTGATAAACGTTGTATAAGCTTCGAATAGTTACACAGTGTCTTCTTCAATCGAATTAAAAATGTCACTTGTGTGACGTAAACAAAACACTGTATAACGATTTTAAGCTTGTACAGCGTTTATTAGTAATAGGGTTAGTGTATTTAATATTTTCAATAATAATATCTTTATGGACGCTTCACACCATGTCAATCTGACCCCGTGCTTTATTTACCGTTCAGACTTTCTATTTTAACACTGGATTGTGGATTTCCAGAAAATAAGCTAACGACTGACGAACTATCATCGGCATCTACCAAAACTTCACATAACTCCGGAAGAGTTTTGGGGGCAGATACAATAATTTCTACCAAAATATCAGGGGCTCCACAGGCACAGGTGCGTTAAAAAATATTGTTATTTTCATAGTAGGTGTCTGCACTGTAATTTATCAATTTTTTTTTCGTGTCAAAATATGTATTTTAATTCATGTATTTCTTTAATTCCTTCACTTCTGCACTTTTGTAATTAAATAGTTCTTCGTCGTTTATTTGAAAAAATATCATCTCACAATACTTTGAAGTATATAAATGTAACATAATATAGCTTTTACCCATGACTCCACCCACATAAATACAGTATCCCACGATATGCTTAAACTCACACCATACCAAATTTTATTCAATTCCATTCAGTAGTTGCGTCAGAGAGTAGGTTACAAACATCCATCCATTTATCCTCACAAACTTTCATTTATAATAGTAGTAGGTTAAATATTACTTGGATTTCTTTGCTCCTATTTTTATTTTCTATATCTACTTCTTAGTCAATTTTTGTACAATAGACAATTTTTATTGATTACCAATAATGTTATTGCTTGCTATGATCTATGTGCATCGGACAATCTCACACTACACTTTTACTTCACACTAGTACAAGAGTAATATTTTTTCCTTGTAACTCACGCTCGCTACCGATTTCATTTTGTAGTTTGTACGAACATTTTGAACTATAAAGATAAGTTCGTCTTACCTAAAGCCATGTAAATATTTTATCGTCTTACCGCGTGTAGTGTGCAACTGAGCACACTCAACATGATTATTTTTATCTTCTGAAAATAAGGTTATACCACCCTCACCCTCAAGTTCATCGCATCAAAGATTTTCAATATTCATATATTGAAAATCTTTTATGGTGTATCAGCGATGCTTTTAGGGAAATATTGGGTGTATTATATTTTGTAACATTATCTATAATGAAATTGTGTGGTTCCGAAATATTATTAGAGCGCATGCGTGTAGGCGATATTTTTATAATATTTTCCATTTACATTCCATTCGCTATTTCATTTGCCTTTTATTATATTTGTGCTAAGGTTTAATCATTATTTTTTTAAAATATTAACTAGTGAATGAGTGTTCGTTGGACTGTAAACGAGGACGAGGCTTGAACATGAATTTCTCTAATTACTTGCATTACATTATGCATTTGGGCACAGAGGAGAAAGAGATTAAAGTACGAACAATATCGTTATTATGTTAAGGCAAGTTTAGGCAAGGTTAGGCGAATACTAGTTTGAAAATATTTTAATCGGTCGAATCGTTATGGTGAAGGGTGTGTGTCGACAAGCCGGTTTCTACCCGGCACCAAGATTTAAATTAATATACCTATATCAATACGTGAAATAAAATCAAAGATTTTATTTCACTTTTTACCATAACTAACTAAGCGAACGGAGAACGTTTTTTTGGAGGGTGGACTGTACATACTATAGGAAGAGTGAACTGTACTTATGTTTTTAATAATAAGTAATGTTAAAAAAAAAAACGTTACACATACTACCTCAGATTGATAACTCACACTGCCACGCCACTGCCACGTCTGCAGTAACAGTAGGTTAAAGCTACAAAAGTTATCAGCGACCAGTACCACTATTACATAAATTGCAATTTATATAATTTAAGTTAAAGGTTCAAGTTGAACCTATGTTGAACCGTTCAACATAGATTGAGTTGAGTTCAATAACACATACCTATCTATTATTTACATATTTATTGCGTATCTCATGGCCCGTTTCAATAACCTACCTATCTTTATTGTTTGTTAAAAACGTCGTCATTCAATTATTTGCCGGTTTTTCGCGATAATTTTTTTTCGTTTCTAACAAATAGTAATAGATAAATAGGTTATTAAAACGGACCGTAAGAGGTGAAGCCTTAGTACGTTAGTATTATCCTAGAGTTTTTTTATCTTTGCCTTAGATAAAAAAACTCTAGGGCCGGTAGGTCACATTAAGCTATCGCTTGTACTAAATATAGATTTTATAACTACCTACTTATTATTATAATATTATTCTGTTATAAAGTAGGTACATTTAACACATTACCTTTACATAAATATCTCTCTATAGTTTTCTTTCAATTTAATAAAAACATATAGTACAAAATAGGTACACTTTTCACGTGTATAATTATATTAATTATTATTATTATCTTACCTTAGCTTTGTCATATTTATACGCTTTTTAACTTTTTGTTTCCTTATACTTAAGTTTTATAATTTTCTTCTTCTCTATTTTTTTCTGATTTCTCCCTGTTATAAAGGTTTTACTAACGTGTGATTTTTATGCAATATGTACGCTTTTTTAAATTGTATCAAAGTAATTAAAAACAATATTTTTTATCACTAAGGTAACTGACAAATCCTCGGAAAACTACGTTCTTAATGGTCCAATGGAAGACAGAAGATCTAATGAGAATTTGATGCTAGCTCCGGAAGAAGGAATAAAACTTTAGTGGTTCGATAAAAGTATTTTCTAGCTTTACTAAAGTTTTTATGATTAATAACTTGTAAGTTGTAACAGAAAAATTAAATAAAACTTTTTGTCGATGAATTTTATTCTTCAATAATTGTTTACTTTTGTTTAACGTCCTTTATTATTCTTTCATTACATACCACTTCTAAAATGTCTTTACTTTGAGTGTACCTGCTCGACGTAAGAACATTTTAGCTTCGATATGCGCCATCTCTCTAATACCTAATAAGTCTAATGGTGTTAGGTTTTACATCTAATTTCTTCAGCAGAGGCCAATGTTGGAAACTGTTGCAACTTAATTGGTTTGCCTTTGTTAGCCTGATTATTGGTGCAAAAGTAATTCCGATTTGCCGGTTCAGCTTCTCTTCAGGCTGAGTAACTTCACGCTGTTTCCTTCCGTTATAGGCATACAATAATATACTATCGTAATAATTGATGTAAATTGTCGGTCCCGCTTTAAATGATTCTATTTCATTATTTGAAACTGAATTTAATATCTTACATCTATTACTATACTGTCCTGCTAAGCGCAAGCGGAGTTTTGAGAAAATTGCAGAAGTTTTGTAAAATACCTAATATTCTTCAATTCTCTTAGTAATTTATTCTTAAGGCCGGCATTCACGAGCGATGCATCGATCTATTTGACACGCTGTCGATCCAAAATTCATCCATGAATGTGAAAACACTGCCGGTCTAAATGGATCGGCCGACACGATGGAATTCCAACTGCGCCGAAATCCATCGCACCGAGCCAATTGGCACGGCGCGCATACGCAGGCGGCGCCAGGGGGGTGAAACTCTCATACATGCACAAATTAACAGAGTACAGAGACATCTAAAAATGACTGTCCGGTACTAACAGTTTGAAAGTTTTCGGATAGTCACAACAGATGCCACTAGGGAATGTTATTATTCGACAAATTTTACTATTCGAATAATTCGAATAATGGCAAAACACTATTCGAATAAATTCGAATAATTCGAATAATACGAATATTAGTAATAAACTTCAAATACAAGTAATATAATGCGTTTATTTATACCTATATATTTAATAATATCAAAATGTGACATGTTTCACAAATTACTCTAAAAAAATCAACGTCTTTTTGATAAAAAAAAATCTTCTTTTAAGTTTCAAACTTAAAATACTAAATCGCAATTACTTTTTTAAATCTATTAACACATGAACGGTTTAGGTCTGGAGCAGACCATGGATATGGTTGTCAACTAAGTAGTTTCTTCCAAAAATTAAGGAAAAAATCCTCTAGGGGAGAGAATTTTTGGGGTTTGTTTTAGAGGTTCGTATTTTATGGTTTTTAATTGAGTTAAGCTATTGATCGATTCAACATAGTCAATCGATTTAAAGAGTCAGACCTACAGTCTGACTTTTTAAATTAAACTTTTGGTAGTATAATTTAATGTATACCTATAAAGAACACGAATATTACAGAATATATTTTTATTATTTATCCTCTTGAGCGTCCCGCGCGGTGTGACCGACTTGACAGTTATCGCGCAAGTGTCCAAGACGGTATGACCGCACGCGAATCATAGTTGGTAAAAAGTGAGAGGAAAATCTTTAAAACAAAAATAACCTTTTTCCATCTTGAAGTTATCCGTGTTTTTGGTATCTTTATGTTTTAAATTTTTCTTGAACGATGTGCCTTATTACAAAAAGGAAGTTAGAAAACAGTAGATTTAAAAATTTTATCATAGCCTGAAGAATGTGTTGATGGTTTTTCTGAAAGTAGGCATCAGTGCAGAAGTAGGCATCAGGCGTTGTACTGAAAGAACAGAGTGTGTCATGTTACGAACCGTTCAGAAGATGAAGCGACGGTACAAAGAGACTGAAAAATATTTGACAAGGCCGTGCAAGACTTTGGATTGAATGGCAGATTCAGCGCTCGGCAAGACCGTTCAATTGTTTCCACTTGTTGAAAATCAACACTTAAATGCAGTTAAGTTCAGAAACAACTTCTTCAGACCCGAGGGAACTATGTTACTGACGGCACAGTGAAGAAGATTTGCTTAAGTAATTCTGAATCCTTTAAGACCGAGGCGAAGGGCGAGTGGTCTCACCTCGAGATCAAACTCGAGAGCCCTAGTATCGAGTAGCATCACTGTGATACGTCCGTGAACACATACAAAAGGATGAACGAGAATGATCCAGAATTTTGGTCCCAGGTGAGTGGATTTACTCACTAACTTCACAAGTTAAAGTGAACTTCTAAAGGGAGGCTAAGTAAACGTGACCTGGTAGGGGATATCTTCAAGCTTACTTTTCAGATAGAGTCCAGTATGCTCAGGTATAGTATATATACAATGGGCTGGCATACTTTCAGGAATACGCGCTGAGTATGTGGCCACATAATGACAATTGGATCTCTACCCGGGGAAAGATATGGTCAAGAGATTCTTAAAGATTCTCTTTAATGTCCTCACCTCAACCCAATTAAGTATACCCTGAGAAGAGCTTAGAAGGCTAGTCAGAAACCGCAAATTATCACGTACAGTTAGTACCCTCACAGCACTAAAACACGCCCTGGTATAAGAATGGGAGAGAATATTGCATAATTCAGCTCTAAAACCTTTTCAGTATGACAAACCTCCTCCAAGCTGTTGTCAGGCCTCGAGGAGTTATTCAAAACTGCAATTTTATATAACATGTAAATGTAGTCTTTAAGACTAAGATTAAAATGGTTAATTTTTGTTTAAAGATAAAAATAATATACTGATATATATAATTTATTATTTTTAAAAGAAAGCTGATAAATCTTGTTATAATATTTTGAAAAGTATGAAATTTGAAACGATTTGTACTTAGTTTTGCAGGCCAGTGTAATACTGTAATAATCAACTTAACAGGTATCCTTTATCGTTTCACTCTGTTCATCCATCTGTCTCTCTTTCTATCTGCTCTTCTAGCTATATTGCGTCTAGATATCGGTTTTGGTTTGATAAAAAAATATAATTTTATTATATAGTTATAAACATATGGAAAGCCATCCCGGGTTTCCATACATGTGAAGTGTGTGTTGAATATTATGTCTTTTAAAATAAAGGAAAAGTTTTGTACATGACATTTACGAAGTCAACCATTTCCAAATAATCGGCCTCCAAATTGGTTTCACCCTCCTCTGTCATTTCTGAACTATGAAGATTAGGAACTTACAATTTTCCATGCCGGTAGATCATGGTAAATTCTCTTTAGGAAAGTTATTTTAAACGAAATCGAACAGTAAGATTAAGAAACTAAAAATCGTATAATGTTTTATAGTAACAGAACCCTCCTTAGACACGTCTTAACACGCTCTTGGTTAGGTTATTTTGACAAGCATGTGTGTATGGATTTCTTTCGCTGAAGCCTGTAGGTAATATTCACCTTAAATATTATTTTATTTAAAAACAGCTTTGTATTCTTTCACAAACAGTGTAGTTAAATCTGTTTTAAGGTATTATTGACGATAATATTAATAAATAATAAAAGTAATGTATTAAATAACGAAACATTCCGGTTTATAGACAAGTTTATTACTATTATTAACATATTTTTGATAAATAAATAAAATATTTTTATTATTCGTTTTATTCGAAATATTCGAATATTGAACCCAGTCATATTCGAATAATGAAATCGTCGAATATTCGAATAAAACGAATATTCGAATATTCGAATAATATTCCCTAGATGCCACTAAGCGACTTCTACATCGCGCTATCGCTAACATAAGGCGTATGAATAAGGGCTCGCGAACATTTTGCTATGCAGCAACCATATCCCACTATTAAAGAGGAACTTGGTCGTTGTTGTGTCTACGACTTTCGATAAAACTTAATTTCTGTCCTTAATGCAGTTCAATAAAAATTATCAGGCGGTACTACTTCCATCTAGCGGGTTTGATAGTAACTAAAACGGTACAACGCCATCTAAAAACGACATTCCGAAACTTTTGCAAGACTCAGTTTCAATTTTAGAGTTGCGCATCTATACTAATATATATCTGTATTATCTATGGGCGGCGCGCTCGTGAATGCAGAAAACCAACGGTCCGGTCGGTCTGAGCCGTCGTGCCATACGGCTCGCTCGTTCGTGAATGGTGTTACTCGCGAGCCAAAGACGACATTTTGATTTTAGTTTGCGTTTAGCCGTTGGACAAGAAGCATTATGAACACGTCCGGTGCTGTCGACGCCTACACTCAAAATGATCAAATGGAACGGCTTGCTGGCGTGTTTGTCAATGCCATGAATTTGGCTCGGCGCGACATCGAGTATCGAGCCAATGGCGCGAAAGCCACATGGATCGCTCGTGAGCTCACACCAAAACTTTAATTTGTATTTAGTATTGTACTAACTAAAGTTAAATTCTGAATCGCTTTAAAATAAATATAGTTTAAAAAAACTAAAAAAAACACGCTTTTAAAGAATATCGAACTAAAAAGTTGAAAATAATTTTAAAATTTTTAAAAATAAACTTAAAACAGTAGTATATAAAAAATACTAGTATAATTGAGGGAAAATCGTGGGGCACTTTGTGTCTTATTTATCGTACATCGAGCGACCCACGCTTTTCCCTCAATTATACTAGTATTTTTTATATACTACTGTTTTAAGTTTATTTTTAAATTTTTTAAAATTATTTTCAACTTTTTAGTTCGATATTCTTTAAAAGCGTGTTTGTTTTTTTTAAATATATTTATTTTCAACTTTTTATTCAGCATTGATGTAAAAGGCAATTTAGGTGTAGATACTAGACTGTTGTAAGATAGAGGTCCATTTAAAGCATATAATTAGGAGAGACAACACGAGCACAAGTCACAACTCACAGCACGTGTGCGGTGTAACGCGTGAAATAACTTCTAGCTGGAGAGCTACTAAGAAATTTAGAGTAGGTATTTGAGACACGTTGAAACCTTGTCCTGCACTTCTCCTATTGTACCTCAACACGAGAATGCAGGCCTGGCTGGTCGGAAGTGGAACTTAGCCAAATTACAAATTTTTGAAAAGTACATTTTGTTGTTGTGAGCCAAGTAAAGAGACGTACTCACGGTACATCCTGCAAATCTAATACCGCGGTCTTGAAGAGGACTTATCTAGGCAAAAATAAAAAATGATTCACACGGTTGACATAAATGACAGCCATTACTACCGAGTACCGATGTTGGATCTGCAGAGACCGTGAGTAGGTAAGGCGTTTAACGATTTTCTACGTCAATAACTATAAGTTTTCTGTTTTGTTTTTTTTTTATACTTACTTAGTAGGCCTGACGATTCGTCAGTGACGAATACGCTCGGTTTCCTGATTAGGTTTGTGTGAAGTTACGCTTGTAGAGTTAAGGCGTGTAGGGTAAAAAGCTTGGTTTTACATGAGATTTCATAACTTTTTGTCAGTGCTAGTCTTAAGGATACCTTAAGACTAGCACTGACAAAAAGTCTTGGCATAATTTTTTTACATGGAAATGTTTTTGGTGGGATTTCATTGAATTGAAAACTTTTCTATTGCCTGATTGTGTACTAATTACAATTATTACTGACTAGCTAACTTCTAAACGTGTCTCAAAGTACAAAAAATATTATTAATTGGAATCACCGAACCAGATATTTCGGTTTTTCATGAATGAGTGGTGATTGCCGTGTGAAATGTGTTGTAGGAGAATAATTTCATAATACTCATCCATCCGTTAAACTTTAAACCGCCTGAGCCACATTGGAATATAATATTCTGTTACAAGTTACAAAGCACAAAACCTCATCGTTCATTTTCCCCCATATATTACGCATGAATACTTCTGTATTTTTGGTGGAAATGTTGTAAGAAAAAAATACATTATCTGGCCCCGTTGCACGTTTTAACTTGTAAGTATCCGCAGAACTTGTGTTACGAGGACCTGGGGGTCTAAAATGACCACTTTAGGTGTTTCTTATAATTTTCATAATATGAAAATTATAAGAAACACCTAAAGTGGTCATTTTACTAATTTGCGCAAACTAAGTTTTCATTCAAATACATAGACGTATTACTCGTAATATAGGGTGAACGTACCAATTATCAGCACTTTAAGAGATAGTTCAAATTTAACCCCGATTATTACAGAACAAAATACTTTTTTACCCACAATGATGAGTTTTCTGGGTCCATTATTTAATAAATGACTGATTTTTATTTCATAATACAGTTCACCTGCATCCACTTTTTATAAAAATAATCATAACTAAAAAATTACCCCGTCGCAAATTATTAGCACCCTCGTCACCAATTATCAGCAATGAGGTACTAAATTATCAGCCCTGTGATAGTGGTGATGAAATTCGGTAGTTAATTCTACTAATATTATAAATGTTAGTGTTTGTGAGGATGGATGGATAGATATTTGTTACTCTTTTACGCAAAAAATACTGAACGGATTTCGATGAAATTTTGTATGGTAGTAGTTTAAGCTCTGGATTGAAACAAAGGATAAAAGGCACAGTTTGTTCCCATTGAATACTGTATTTACGCGAGGGGAGCCGCGGGCAACATTATGAAATAAAATAATGATGAGAGGATAATCTCTTTTTATACCTTGCCTGATAATCAGTTTCATAAAAAATTGTCTTTAAAAATATCACATTATTCTTATTAAATAGTCAAGTCTTTCTCATTAACCTTAGTATATAGTTATTCCAAGTTTAACTGTAGTATTTTTAATTAAAATTTTATTCCACTAATATTCTTAAGTCTAAATGAAGCATCAAAATAAATTAGTAAATGACTATGGTAAAATTAATATTGAGATATAGTTTATAGTACAGGAAACTGAAGAGACTTGATCCCCCTTTTGTTTTTTCCCTTATTTTCTACATAATATGGATCATATTTAAAATAATTCAAAGCGGCCAATTGCGAGGCGGACTCGCCCATGAAGGATTCAGTAGTAGCAAGTAACATAACATAGAAGTTCTTGTAGAGAGTTGATTGAATGAAAGGTAAATTGCAGTTTACGATTTATGACGTATTAAAAAAACTTCTTACTAGATCTCGTTCAAATCAATTTTCGGTGGAAGTTTGCATAGTAATGTACATCATATATTTTTTTTAGTATTATCATTCTCTTATTTTAGAAGTTACAGTGGGGGGACACACATTTTACCACTTCAGAAGTGTCTCTCGCGCAAACTATTCAGTTTAGAAAAAAAAATGATATCAGAAACCTAAATTTTTGAAGACCTATCCCACATAGATACCCCACACGTGAAAAAAATTTTGAGTTTCAGTTCTAGGTATGGGGATCCTCCAAAAATTATTGTTTTTTTTTTTCTATTTTTGTGTGAAAATCTTAATGCGGTTCATAGAATACATCTAATTAACAAATTTCAACAATACTATAGTTCTTATAGTTTCGAAAAAAAGTGGCTGTGACATACGGACGGACATACAGACAAACAGATAGACATGGGTTCCGTTTTTTGCCATTTGGCTACGGAACCCTAAAAAGTGGTACTGAAAGTCGTGGAGTTTATCTAGCTTAAAGAATTTGCAACAAATAACAGAATATCAATCAAAATAAATATTAATTTATCTGCCAAAACTCAAGACACGTATTTATTTTTTTACTTAAGGCTGCGCTAGTCGGTTTTTTCTGCATACAAACGCTGTTGGTGATTTACCCTAAAAAGTGGTACTGAAAGACGTGGAGTTTATCTAGCTTAAAGAATTTGCAACAACTAACAGAATATCAATCAAAATAAATATTAATTTATCTGCCAAAACTCAAGACACGTATTTATTTTTTTACTTAAAGCTGCGCTAGTTGGTTTTTTCTGCATACAAACGCTGTTGGTGATTTACTCTATAGTCAAATATTGTAGACCCAAATTTTTGTGTAATATCGATTTTTATTACACTTATCTAGGTCGGTATGTGCTTATATTTCTAAAATTTTTGTAGCCTCCAAACATCGGATTTTTAGCGCAACTTTGACCGTCAATAAAAAACAAACGAAGAATGAAAATAAAAAAGCAAGCACATACCGACACAGTTTTATTATTTAGAAATTGAGATAACTTTATGTCAGACAAAAATATTATATAGTTTGTTCATAAAACACCAACAGCTGCGTATTGATTTTCATAATCTGAGGACGCCTTTTCTAAAATACTTTACAAAGCAGTATAAATGTGTGCACTATAGCTTCTCATATAGGTATAGATAACTATTTTATGGCTATATCTTTTTTCCCCGATATTATGTGAAATAACAAGCATTTTCCCCACGCGCCGCACTGAGTTCGAACCGTTGACTAGCGCACTCTTAAGTCCCCATATAAAGCTAACTTGATCCTCTATAAAAAATACTATGCAACTTAAAAGAGTATAAACGTTGATATAACATTCATTTGTTCCATAGTAGACCACTAGTGCTGATAAATTGGAATTTACAAAATATTGGACCCAGATGTCAGCACCATTTGTTTTATCATAAATTTTGCTATAACTTTAACTTTCTTTTACTTGATAAGCCTCATAAAACATCTCCGTTATGAGACAAACCAAAAGTTTGAGTAAAAAATGTGGAAAAGGTCAAAAATAGCATAATATGAAAATACGTGAGCTTACAGTCGATCACAAGGAATCTGCCAAAAAAATTCAAACTGTAGGACACCAACACTCATTTACTTATATGTCGCTGTTTTTAAGTCTAAAAGTGTGGTGTCGCCGGCAGTAGATTCCAGAAACATTATATTTTTGTTTTCATTAAGTGGACACAAATATTACTAAGTGAGAAGCTTATAATTCTACTATTTGTTCGTGGTACTGATAATTTAGTACAGTGCTAGCAATTGGGTGTATCACCCTATATTATAATAGACGAGGCATGTTGTGTCTCCAACTCTCCAGTTAAATGGCCCCCAGATTTTTGGCGCCATTTTGATATTTGAAGTATCGTGGAAACAAGATGGCTGATATTTGAAGTATGGTCAAAACATGAAGAACTTTTAATTGTATGAAGATTTGAACTGTCAAATGTACCTACGTTATGACGTAGGTACATTTGACAGTTCAAATCTTCATACTCTATAGGTAATCCATAATCATCAAATATAGGCTATGGCTTACCTCGAGTTTTGAAAGCTATGTTCAAATACCAATAAGTAAAGCTATTGGAACCATCTACGACGTATTTGTCTCCCTAAACTAGACGAACTAGACGACATTAAATGCTTGAAATAAGATTATTATGAGCTCTCCGCTTTGTTTTCACACAATATTATAGTTGGAACTTGGAATGATGACTAAGTTTCATGCTAATATTATTTACTATGATAATGGGTGCGTTTTTGGAGTTTACTCCTTTATTATACTCCTTGATTTACAAATATATCCCGGGCTATGAAAATTTATCGGTTTATTTATCGGTCGATATCGGTTCAATTCACACCGAAATGAAACAATACGATACGCAGCGCTGCATTTATAAGACAGCTATTCAAAATTGAACTTTATTCATTACACTAGCAGATACTCGTGTCATTTTAAGGGGCAAATAGCCCCTAAATCGCTCAGTTTGAGTCCTAACTACTCCGAAAAATGGGAATAAAAAAATTCAAAAAAATATACATTTCACACTTCAATCCTTCATCTTTAATATCATCGTTAATTTTTTTAATACGACGAAGATTAATATTAAATAAATTAAAATTAAGTAGCCCTGTTTTCAGATTTCTTTTTCTATCTACTTACTACCTACTACGGCTATAAAGATGGTTCTTTTACGAAAATGTGAAGAATATATTTATCTAACATTTCATCGTTGGGTTTTTGGAAATACCGTTTTGTTTTCAAAATATACGTAAATAACTATTATTTTGTGAAAATATTTGTAAGCGGTGCGTGCGCGGGCCAGTGTTGCCAACTTAGCTATTTTATGGCTAGATCTAGCAATTTTTCAGTATTCGGCAGCCACAATTTGTGAAAAGTTGTAGCTAAACTTTTTAGCTACTTTTTCTAGCCACTTTTCAGTGACAGCATTATTACATTTCTTCCTTGAAACTGAGCCTGTATAATTCTTTTTCTTAATATTGCAGCCCATTTATGGTATTTAAAATATCAATAGTTTGTACTTTTGAACAAGAGAAGGATAAAAAAGCGTGCTTTGCAGCCGTTTTTTTGAACAGGACTCTTGAGTATGTAGTTAATACCATAGATTACTAAACATTTACTAGTTAGTTATTTAATAATTTTGTATAAAATTAAATACTGTTAGTATTACAAATTTGTAAGACCGAATTTTTAAATTATCATAAGCTTTTTTCATATGAATAACGCGAATGTGATAATTATATTATGGCTTCATAGCTGCCTACCAACTTTTAAGTAGCAATTAGCATTTAGCTACTTCTAGCACCTTTTTTGAGGGAAAAAAATTGGCAATCTAGCAACTTTTGCCACATGTCTAGCAATTTTCTAGTAGTAGCAGTTGGCAACACTGGCGCGGGCGCGCGGGACAGTGAGCCGCTGACTTTCGTACGAGGAGGTTGTGTCACTCTCCGCGGTGCCGCTATTTCGCAATCGTTTATTTTACTCTTGAAATAATAGGGAACAACATGCCGTAAAAAATAAATTATGAAAACCTTAGCGAGCACTCTGCCTGCGATAGAATGAAAATGTTCGATCGTTGAATGTACTTTTTTGTTCCTTCAACTTCTTACTTGAAATTAATAATATATTAATATAATATTATATAGTGTATATTATAGTATAATATTTTATTGTATATATGTACTTGTAAATTTCACAGAAAGTGTATAGTTCTATTTCTATGACGACCTCTGTGGCTCAGTTGGTTGAGCGTGTCGTTGCTCAAGCCGGGGGTCGCGGATTCAAATCCCGCCGACGGAACAAAAAGTTTTCTGTGTTCCTGGGTCATGGATGTGTATTAAATATAATATATAATATCTATGGACGCTTCACACCACGTCAATCTGGCCCCGTGCTAAGTATCCGAAGAACTTGTGTTACAGGTACCAGACAACGGAAATATATTTAATACTTTTTATACTATACATATATTTAAGATTTTTATTATATTATACACATATTTAATACACATCCATGACCCAGGAACATAGAAAAACTTTTTGTTCCGTCGGCAGGATTCGAACCTGCGACCTCCGGCTTGAGCACCAAAGCGCTGAACCACTGAGCCACAGAGGAGAGGAGGAGATTTTTATTATGTGTATAATATAATAAAAATCTTAATTATGTGTACCGATAGTATAATAAAAGTATTAAATATACTTCCGTTATCTGGTACCCGTAACACAAGTTCTTCGAGAACTTACCACGGGATCAGATTGACGTGGTGTGACGCGTCCATAGATATATTATATTATTTCTTTTTTAATTGTCTATTTAGTATATCAACGCTTTGAGCTATATAGTATATGAGGTAAAAATGCCTAAGCGACATTTATTTATTTATTTATTTAACACACATACAACTACTATTACAGACAAAATCCAATTCGATAGCGTAGGAAAGCAAATTCATATTTTATAATATAATACATATTATGATATTTCCAGTTTAAATAATAATAATAGATAAAAAATAATAATTAAAGAAATAATAATTAAAAAAGACACATATGATGCATAAATTTAGTAAACTTTACAGAAGAGTGATTTAAAGTTAAAATTTTTAGAAAAAAAATCATTAAAAATCACAAAATAGTCGGATTTAGATGGTTTTAACATACATCTATATATCAATAAAATACAACGTGTATCTTATTTTTATAGCAATTTTTGATATTAAAACGAATCATATAGCTTTCGAATTACAGGCAGTTTATGTCGCTTAGGTAAAAAAGTCCTAATTCGAAAAATAGGTAAAATTATCTAAGCTATCAACGAAAGTTATGTAATAGCAAGTAAAATTGCCTAAATTTTATTTTAAAAGTTTTCAGCAACTTGTAGAAATAGATAAGCTATAGATACATTTTCTGTAGTAACAGGTAGAAATAACTAATTCCAAACAAAAAAAAATATAGGAGTATTCATCTAAATGGCCTATAAAATAAAACAAGATAAGTTACATACATGTTGCTTCCATTAAGAATTTTCTACGGCTAAAGTTATCTTAGTAAATTTATTATTCAATGACATTGTAAATTTTTGCTCCTAACTGACAATATTTTCCTTCTTCTTGTTTATAAAAATTTATTGCAGTTACTAAAACGAGCTAATTTTGATCTTGAAATAATAAAAAGTATAGAAATATAAAAACTCAAGGCCTAGGATTGCAGCCCATTGCTTTATACTTAAGCTGCGGCCCCATTCCTTGAGTTCTCTCTTGGTAGTGCTGGGAGATATTCCAAATACCGATTCTGGGCATGACACCGTGACACAATTGGCCCAAAGCCTACCCAGCTCATCCGCAGTTTGTTGCTGGAGATGTTGCCGTTGCCTAGAACCCATACCAGACTGATGCTGTTGTCTCGTCCTAGCATGTTTAGCGTTTGAACACAAGCCATAACTTATTAAGATGAAAGAAGAAGGGGCAAAAAGTCCCCATCCTTGTAGCACTATAAGACATAATATATCAAATGAAAGGGCTTAAAAAAGTGTCATTTTATTGTATGACGAAAATCCTCTAAACCATGGGAGAAAAAAGTTAATGAGGGTTAAAGGTTAAAAAAGTTTAAAAAATCATTCTGTATTATTGCACCGTTTCATAGTGTTGCTACTATGGAACAATTTTTGGAAAGTAATGGTATACACTAAACTTTAGAAAAGTGTTATATTTTGATAAACTGCCTCATACTTTGATGAAATGTATGGAATGATAATAAAATACTAAAAATAAGCTTTCCTCAATTTTTTCGCACATAATTACTTCTGGAAATTGTTTCTTACTTGCAACGCTATCGAATGGCGCAATAATACAAAATGTATTTTTTCCTAATTTGCGGGTTTGAATCCTGGCCTGGAAAAGTGGTTTATATAAAATCAAATTTCAGATAAAACATTAAAATACATATAATTAAATAGCAAAAATAATTTTCAAACGATTAGGTACAGAAAAAAAAGATATAGTACATGGTAAATTATACTTCTGGGCGTTGTAAAAGAAGTCAAAAAAAATTAGCAATAGTAATTTAGCCCTACGGAATATCGAGTCCGACTTGATGAAAACTTAAACTCTTGAAACATGAAAATTTTTAATAACTCAATTTTCAAGACAGGATTGGAACCCATAAATTATGAAAAAAATACATCCTTTCAATAGTATCGCAAGTAAGAAACAATTTCTATAATGTAATTATGTGCGACAAAATTGAGGAAAGAGCTTATTTTTATCATTTTATTATCATTCCATACATTTATCAAAATTTATCAAAATATTATAAACAGAGGCAATTTATCAAAATATAACACTTTTCTGAAGCTTGCTGTATACCATTACTTCCCAAAAATTGTTCCTTATTAGCAACACTATGAAATGGTGTAATAATACAGAATGATTTTTTAACTTTTTTTCACCTTTGGGTTAAAACTTTTTTCTCCCATGGTTTAGAGATTTTTCGTCATACAAAAAAATTACACGCTTTTTAAGTCCTTTCATTTGATATATGTCTTGTAGTGCTACAGTAGTGGGGACGGGATCCATACAGAAATGCCCCTTCTTCTTTCTGCTGCTGTCAGTGCCTTCAGCGCAGTGTGATTGTTTTGATAGACTGCGCTGAAAGCATTGACAGTAGCAGAAATATCATCTAAATTATCCTAATCTTCTCTATAAGATTAGGATGTTTTATGGACAAGGACAATCTGTAGGCTCTGTATCAGATATCTTCATCTAAACTGATTCAATTTAAGTCTCTATAACTCCTGAACTTATGAAGTTTTTTGGACCGTTATAGTTTTCGTTCAAAGTTTATTGCATGTATTACCAGCATGAATTTTCCACATTTTTAGAGCCAGCCGTTTGGCTTTTAGAGGGGAGACGCCGTATTTTAACAAGAAATGCGCTTAAAAGTGGAATATCGCGCAAACGGAATGTACGTACATCAAAATATAATCTCAGAAACCTCTTAATGTTCTTAAAATATATCTCCCCCTTTCGTGTAGGTGTACCCAAAAATTATCTTCATTTATTTTAGCATTGTGTAGACGTGATAAATAAACTTACCCATTCAAAGTTTTATATTTCAAGCACCACCGTTTGGATGGACAGACGGACGGGCGGACGGTCGGTCGAACGGAAGGACATGACAAAACTATAAGGATTCCGAGACATGAACTACGGAACCTTAAAAAAGGAATAATAATGAAACCACGCCGATGTCAGTGACTGTTGCCAGTTTAATTGAATATAGACCAGCTTTAGGAGCTATTTTATTATGTCCAAGTATGTGCGCAGTTTACTCCCATAACCTAGTATATTGATATTTACTACTACCGACAGGACTAACTAGCGAAACATTAGGCGCATAAATATAGAAATATATTTAGCAATGTTTGCGTTCATTTATGTTCCCACACACTATTAATTTAATACTTTAAGTTACATTTTGTCAGTTTTATAAACACTCAGATCATTTAGCTATTTATTCCTGTCTATAAATTCATATGTATTGGAATTTATTGATACTCATGCGACATTTTTGATTTCGTATTGTATCTTAGCGACGTAAGATAATATTTTGGGTACAGGAAAAAATTACATTTTTTTTCGTCATTCTTGAACATTTCAAAGAAAAAAAAGGTATCCCCATAATTTCATTTGGCATACCTCTCTTGGCATAATTTTGTTACGCATACTATAACTTTGGCATACTTAATGGTTTCTTGGCATACTACATCATTAGGCATAAATATAATTTAGACTAATATTTTTTGTCCTAATTTAATGAGACATAACTCGTAAGGCATAATTTTTCTTGTCATAATAATACTTTGGTATAATTGCTTTTTGGCATAAACTCGTTAGGCATATTTTTTGTCATAATAAATTCAAGTAATTCTGTCACAAGGTACAAATATGCATAAAATGGAAGGACAAAATAAAACACGGATAAGGTAATTAAACGCATATTTATATTTATGCTTTTTAATATTAAGCATAAAATATAATTATTCTTAATTAATATAATGCGTAAAAATGTATGCCTTTTATTAAGTATGCCTAACAATTATTATGCAAAAAAAATTAAGCTAAGAAAATTATGCCAAATGAATACTATGCGAAACTACTATTAGGTCAAATGAAATTATGCCAAGTAAAATTATGACATATGATTTTATGCGAAAAAATATCTAACGGAACCAAAAAAAATATCTAACCGACATACTTAAAAACAAAAGTTTGAAATAAAAATATCTACATAGCACGAATAGTTATTGTGTCAAATATGTAAAACTATCTTTACGCCAATATTGTTTTATTTCACTGTGGGTAAAATTCTACAAGTTGCACTTTCGTAAAATAATGGTATCAAATTAAATGCACTGTAAGGACAATTCACAAATAATTTGTATGAAGAAAATGTACAAAGTGTCCACGAAAAGAATTTTTTAAACAAGTAAAAATATTTTTGTGCAAACAAAAAAAGTAAAAACATAAAAATAGACTAAATTGATTTTTAAAATTCTTCAAAATATCCAAGTGAATTTTTTTTTATAAATCGCTTTTTGTTGTCGCTTAGTGAACATAACATTCATGATTTTGTATAAATTTCACTATATCTAAGCGACAAAAAAATCGTCGTAGGAAGACGACGATTAGACCAATCGACGCAAAAAAAAATACAAACTCATTGATATTTAAACTCATTTTCGGTATTTTTGTCGCTTAGGCATTTTTACCTTTCAAGCGTCGATATGAAACTTCTTTTTTAGGAAAGCGAAAAAACACCTAGCGGATATTTTAGTGATTCTGTCAATAGCACTAAGTATTGCATTTTGGTGGGCGTAGAGGTGGAAAATGAAATCAAATATGATGGGTTGGAAGCCGCATTGCCTACCAAATAATTTCCAGATTTCGGGAATAACCTCGACCGGCTTCTACAGAAGAAGGAGAAGCGGCTAATACATTCTACGTTTTTTCTTTGCTCCCAGACCAGAAATAAATTAATATTTTCAAGTTGCATTTAAATCAATCCTAAAGTTACAACTTTTCTTAAAGTTAAAGTTACAACTCAAATTATAAACTGAGGAACGGCCCTTTTATACATAAAAGGGCCGTTCCTCAGTTTATAATTTGAGTCGTGGCGCGGCCGCGCGCGGAGATCGCGAGCGCTGCGGGGTGTATGCGGGTGGCGCGGCGGGAAGTGTTAGGCCACGCCCGAATCTGTGACGTCATCTACGTATATTTTCGCCTTAAGAGTTCTAATAGCAAGCGCAAGTGCAATTTATGACTGATGTTATATAAAACGTATATCTTTTGGGTAGTGAAATAGGCAATCGGACAAATTTTTTTATTGCATAAATGAATAGTACTCTTAAATATGAGTAACTTCTCAGAAGAAACCGTATATCAAAAGTCAATATTTTCAAAGGTACAGCGATTTGTATAAAAAATTTCGCGAGCCTCCTAAAAACGCTCCATACTAAAGTCGACCTAAAAATGACGTCACTTGTATATGAAGTAGTATGAAGTAGTATAGGAAGTATATGGCCGCAGGAATATATTTGTAAATATCTCCGATATTTGTGCGTTTAAGTTCATACTTACCATAATGAATGTTTTTGTATATGATGTGAGTAAACTAATGATGTAGGTTTTGTTTACCAATTTCGCAAAAAAAAAAAATTTTTGGTATAAAGACTCGCGAAATTTTGTATACAAATCGCTGTACCTTTGAAAATATTGACTTTTGATATACGGTTTCTTCTGAGAAGTTACTCATATTTAAGAGTAGGTACTATTCATTTATGCAATAAAAAAAAATCAGTCCGCTTGCCTATTGGTTATTAGGTTAATTTCGAAAAGCTTTCTTAAAATGCAACGCCGCGTCGCGTATCGTCTCGTTTCGGTGTGAACTGACCTTCAGGCATTACTTACATTATTGAGACAATATTTTGATTTTTGATGCGTGCTAATGATTATTATTGTTGGTTGTCATGAAGACAAATAACATTTTTTTGATATTTTATTTGTGTCTTAATAAAAAGTATATTATTACTTGTTGCATTGAATAAGTTCCGAAACTACTGGAACGATTTTGATGAAATTTGGCACAGAGAACGAGGAGCGGGATTTCCTTTTGCGCGCACGAAATCGCGGGCAACGTCTAGTTTATTATAATTTTGCTCTCCCGGCAGCCGGGCCGTTGCCGGCGCCGTTGCGGTACCGGGCCGATTAAGGGCCAGGCCACACGGTGCGGTACGGCTGCGGCGCGGCGCCTGAGCGGTATCGCAACGGGTCTTTTACATATAAAAATGTATGGTATGCCACACGGCGCGTCCGGCGCCGCTCCGGCGCCGCACCGCAGGCGCACCGGACAGCGGCGCGAGGCAGATGAGGCGGGGAGGGGTGCAAGCAGTGCGGTGCCGTAGCGGCACCGCTCAGTTGTATGTACGGCGTAAGCGGAAGTGTACGCTCGTTAGGGTCAACGATTAATTACGTGATACCTATTATATTTATATTACATATACAAAAAATTAGTACAAGTATGGAATCAATAGACGTGGACTACCTCATTTCGTTAATTCAAGAACGGGAAATACTGTGGGACAAGTCTCATGAGATTTTTAAAAACAATTATTATAAAAAAATATTGTGACTGTCGTCAACAGGGTAAGCCATTAGCCAAATCAACCCTGTTGCGGTGCCGCAGCGGCGCCGTAAGAACATTGCGGTGCCGCAGCGACGCCGTAAGAACATTGCGACGCCGCATTGCTCGTGTGGCCGCCAGTGCGGTGCGGAGTATTGCGGTGCGGTGCGGCGCCGCGCCGCACAGTGTACGGACGTGTATAAGAGCATTGGCCATTATTATTTTGTGCATTTTTTCTGACTTTTTATTCGTGTTTTATGTTTATCTATACTGATTTAATAAATAGGAAACGTTTGTTTGTTTGCATTGAATAGACTACGAAACTACGGGACCGATTTTGATAAAATTCGGCACAGATGTAGAATAGACTACGGGGAAGGACATATTATGCCAATTTTTATCGCAAAAAATGTACGAAATTAATTTTGCGCGCACGTAGTCGCGGGCAACATCTATATTAAATAAAATTAATAATAACTCATGAACTTTAAAGAAGTTATTTATTATATTATTGTAAAAAAACACAATAAAATAATTCTATTTACATTTTAGTCAGATGAGTGATTAAAAATATAAACAACCATTTCACGCCTCGTTACAGCTACCACACCTAAAAAAATTAATAAACGTCCGCAAAAAGAAGTTCAATAATATATTGATCAAATACATATTACGTTTGTATGGACAAGCCAACCACTTTAGTAATGGTAATAGGTTTGCTGCAAATAAATTAACTAATCACGATAGTATTATTACTGTAAACTAGTAAAATAATAATAAAAAACCTTAACTTAATTTTTTTAATTTAAGACTTTAGTTTTTCAACCTAAGTTGTATTAAGGTCAACAAAAGTCAACAGATTTCTTTCTTAATTACTAAAATAGACATATGTGGCTATTATTTCTACAAAGAAACCATATTGTAGAAGTTTGTAGAACACTGTCAAAACTCTAAGAGAATATTTTGTTTTAGAAAAATAAAAGATGTTCTAATAGGTGGACTATTAATGAACATAATGGTATCGAAATTAAACTAAACTAGACATTATCATAAGTACATAACAGTAGCTGTAATATCCATACTAAACAAGAACAGATATGCGAAGAAAACTTGAAAAACAAAGCGATCCAATCGAAGATGGTTAACGCAATCCAATTTTTGACGCAACAACATGGTTGAACTGAGGATCATTTGGCAAGTAAATAACTTTAATCTTACCCTAATAAGCCTAAAATTAAATGAAGTGACTATTTATCTTTAATTTTCAACATTGAAATATAAATAAATATAAGATATTTTTTAATCCTTTCTGGCCAACGCGTTCATACATGTCCGTACACTGTGCGCCGTGTGGCCCGGCCGTAAAGTGGAAAATCGACAATATGTCAGTATAATAATTCACGCAGTAACCCAAATTGTACGTACGATAGTTTACGACTTGTGGAGCGTTTGCTGACCAAATGTATCATTTACAAATTAGCATGTGACGCGTTCTAGCGAAATCATGTGTCCGCCCTAAATCTGCTGATCTTTAGTTAAATTAACGTGATTAGTTGATCTAAGTATAGTCTGAGACTAATTAAGGTCAATGAATATGGTAGAAGAGACTAGAGACATTATTATGTTAATACTTGAGACGCGAAGTTACAATGTAGTGGTTATATTATATTATTCTTATCGTGACGAATAAGAGACATACCATTTGTTTCAGCATTATATAAAAGCTCCGTGGCCTAGTGGGTAGTTCGTTTGGTTCGCACTCGAGAGAGTGCAGGTTCGAATTCCAGGTTGTGGCGTGTACCAATGAGACTTTTTCAGATCTCAAGTACCTACATTATACGGATGCTCTAACGGTGAAGGAAAACATCGTGAAGAAACCCGCACATGGTTGGTAACTAATATCTATTCTGTGAGATGGTTGGCCCCAGACGTATTGACCATTTCATTCCTCTGGACTAGGCTGACTATATTGCGAGAATGCCGTATGTCCTTGGGCAACCATACGACATTTAAAAACCGCCTGTCCCAGGCACTACAGTATTTCAAGAGTGGTTACTTCGCCCAGAGAATACTGTATAAATCCATTAACGGATGAAAAGGCCTAAGCTCTTTTTTTATCTTTTTTTTTTACTCTTTTAATAAAACCTTTTTAAGATTTCTAGAATATTTTGCCGTAAAACAGAGATTGAACATACCATCAAAAACCCTTGCATCGTTTCCAGATATACTGTTTTGAACATATAATAGAGAGAGGAAGTTCAAAGACCGTCATGCACTTACTACCAGGCGATCCGTCTGAAGACTTTTCCAGTTTGAGTTGTTTTTCGATTTAATGTGTATCACGTCCACAAATTCTGCAGCGTCCGTGAATCTGACAGTCAATTTATTTGCCAAGATACTATTATACCATTGCCTTATTTGATTTATCTTTTACTGCATTTCATCTATACATATTATTTTATTGATTACTAGCATTATTTGGCCGAGGCTTCGCCCGCGTGAAATTAAAAAAAAATAATGCTTAGCAGGTCGTACATTCTTCTACAATTGGTTAAGTTTATATATAATATTTACTGATAAAGTAGTTGTCTCGTGGTGGACAAAATGGAGCCTCCGACGTAGGCGGAAACCCAAAATTTTAAATGCTTACTGTTTTAATGTTGAATTTATTGTTGCTTGCATGCTTGGTACAAGTCTTGAAAGTGAATAGAAATTTTTTCCATTTGACACTTGATGTCATCTTCTTCTTATTCTTCTTTTTTATCTGAATGTAAAATATGTAATTTTATCAGTAAGAAAAAATGTGCGTCGACAGTAATATTACCAAATTATTTTTCCCGGCTATACATTCCACTCGGAATAAAATTTTCTCAACTAATATGGCTATAAAAAAACTACGGAAAATAAGGAATTTAAGAGCATGAAAATTTTTTGACGTAGCGTTGTTATTAGTTTACCCTACTCGTTACGCAAAAAAGGGCAAAACAACATCGAATACATCTAAACTTTAACGCTTGCCCGACTAAATTCCAAAATTAATAGCATTAATTAAACTACGAACTTTCCGATTAAAGTTCGTGTGAGTTACGGGTTTTATTCGTATGAAAAATACCACATTTCGCATAATACGAAGCTTAACGCATGAATAAAATGTGGATTTGAAATACTAATTAGTACCAATTTCCTCCGGTAGAAATAATTAGATGAATTTGCATTTTACAGTTCTATATTGAATGCCAGATGAAATATTTTGCCTGGGCGTTAATTTTATATTTATATTTTAATAAAGTTTCGTTCAAGCTATTCCGGTTGATGTTTTCTTGAATAAACACGTAAATGTTTTTTTTTCTACTAAATGGTAAAATATTAGGTTGGGGAAAAAGTTTCTTCGCATTTTATATAAAAATTCAAAAGGTTTTTTTATAAAGTTTATTTACAAGTGACTAAAGTATATAGGTGCCATTTTGTTCGATAACTTTTTGCCATCTTGTTGGAAGGTACATGATCCCATTGCTATAAAATTTTTGGGGCTTCTGATGAAAAAACTGCGACAAGTGGCTTTGGCAGTCCTCTTCTGATGTCAACCTGACACTGCCTAAGGAATTCTGCAGCGACCGAAACAGGTGGAAATCTGAAGGTGCAAGGTCAGGACTATACGGCGGATGCATTAACACCTCCCAGCCAAACTCCCGTAATTTTTTCTGAGTGGCTAAAGATGTGTGAGGTCTAGCGTTATCATGGTGAAAAACCACACCCCTTCTGTTGATTAATTCCGGCCGCTTTCTCTCAACTTCTTGCTTTAATCTCATCAGTTGTTCGCAGTACAGTTCAGAATTGATGATCCGGCCTGGCGGTAACAGCTCATAATGAATAATGCCCTTCCAATCCCACCACACACACAGCATCACCTTGTTGCGAGTTAACCCGGGTTTCGCCACAGTCTGTGAAGCCTGACCGGCCTTTGACCACGATCTTTTTCGCACGTTCTTGTCGTACGTGATCCACTTTTCATCACCAGTTATCAGCTTCTTCAAAAATGGTTCGGTTTCATTACGTCGTAATAAAGAATCACAAATGAGTACACGGTTCATTAGGTTTCTTTCAGTGAGCTCATGAGGCACCCAAATATCGAGCTTTTTTGTGTACCCAGCTTTTTTCAAATGCGCCAAAACCGTTTTGTGGTCAATCCCCAGTTCTTCAGCTACATCGTAACTACTAATATGCCGATCTTGCTCCACTTTTTCAAAAATGGCAACAGTTTTGTCCGTAACAGGGCGACCAGAGCGACGTGCATCTTTGATATCAAAATTTCCGGATTGAAAACGCTTAAACCAAATTTGCGCTACTCTCACAGATACTGCATTAGGTCCATAAACATCACAAATTTTTTTCGCGGCTTGTGTTGCATTTTTACCTTTTTTGTAATAAAATTTTAAAATGTATCGAAATTCTTCATAAGAATCACTCATTTTAACAATAAGAAAAACAAATGAAAATCTCAAATTTACCTAATTTGAATTTGGAATTGTCTTCTGTAAAATTAAAACTTTTTAATGATACCAAAATCAGTCAGATACAATAGGGTTGTGTCCTAAAGTCGAATATCACATTCATTATTCATACCAATTAAATTTTAAAATTGTTGAATAGCGATACATAAATATAAAAGAAAAAGTTATTTAGGTTGACGCGATAAAGAATTATAAGCAAATAAAAAGTATTGCCCATCTCTTTCTCGCAAAACGATTTGTGACGTCTAGCCTCGCCACCGCCATACATTGCATCAAGACAATTGTATGGCGGTGGCGAGGCGTGACGTCACAGGCCGATATGTCGCTCTCTTTCTTATTGTAAATTTAAATTGTTTGTATCTTCGTTAATTTTTAAGATTTATAAAATTGGGTTTTAAATTGTTTACTATCATGTTGTCTAGCATTGAATAGACGAAAAATATTTTTTTTGTCAACTAGCCTATTGGTATAGCCCAAGATATTTTATGACAAGTTCATACATACTATAATGCGAAAAGACTTTTTCCCCAACCTATTATGTAGTAACGAACTATATTATATTTTAATTTCTTCAATTGAAAATTTATTAAAAACGAACTCAAGGATTTAGATAGTGAAGAATACTAAATCTACTCTATAAACAGACATTTTCAGATGTCATTATAACAATGGAAAATGTACCTGCTTAAATTTATTTAGGTACTTAGAGAAAGTTACTTCACTGCGCAATTTTCTAATTTGTCTTCGAATATACACTTTTTGAGAATACTAATCCTACTATATATTTATTTATTTATTTATTTTATTTATTTATTTTGGAAAACCAACAGCTTATATAAAGTATAAATAGAGTCAGTATAAGATTACAGAAAGCCAATAATAGGTTTTCACTGATAGAAAAACAATATAAAAAAAAAAGAGCAAACTTAACTACTTAATTCTTAATTAGTTCATACATAACAATACTTATTCTTGATTGTATTTAATGTATTTTTTACAAATACAGGTGATACTAATAAAAGTGGAATTGTATAATAATTATGCTGCAAACAAACTATATCAGTCATTGACTATAAAAAAATTCTTATTAAAATCGGATCTAAGCTTTTTACTCTTGGTAGTATAAGGATCTAAATTGAGTTCTTTACAAAGAGTGTTAAAAGTTCTGCTCGCTCGCACCAGAAATGAGTTAGCTCTGTAGTTAGTGTTGTAGGCTTCAACTGTAAGTGGGGGAGTAAATCTTCTGGATCTGGTAGGTACAGTAAAATTTATTTTTTGGAGTAGGTCTGGACAATCAATTTCATTATTGATTATTTTCATAATAAAAGTGCAGTCTGAAATTTGTCGACGGTTAAATAATGGCATGATATGAAATTTTCTACAAAAGGCAATGTAATTGTCAGAATTATAAGTTATTTTAAGGCGGTAACATAAGAACCGCAAGAATCGTTTTTGAATTTTTTCGATTCTATCAACGTATTTTTTGTAGCAGGGATTCCATACTTGTGAGCAGTAATCAAGATGGCTCCTGACGAAGGTACAGTAAAGAATTTTTAACGTTTTAGCTAATTTGAAGGAAGAACTTACCCTCATGATGAAGCCCAGGGCTTTTGAGGCCTTCGCGATGATTTTATCTATATGGTCATCAAACATAAGTTTCTCATCATAATAGACACCAAGGTCTCGTACTAGAGTGCATCTTGGTATTTCTAGCCCTTTCAGGTGGTATGTAGCAAGGACTGGGTTTCTTTTTCTGGAAAACGTAGTGACAGAACATTTAGTAGGATTTAGGTCTAAATTATTGAGAGTACAATAGATGTCCAGTCGATCCAGGTCAGCTTTAAGTCTCTCGACGTCCTCGAGTGTCGATATTGGCAGGAAAATTTTCATGTCGTCAGCGAAATAAAGATATCGAGAGTAGTGAAAGCATGAGTCAATGTCGTTTATAAAGATGATAAATAGGAGAGGTCCCAGTAGCGATCCCTGGGGAATACCACTAGGAATGGGAACCCAACTAGAAATATAATTATTAATGACTACTGCTTGTGATCGATTTTTAAGGTATGAGCAGAGCCATCGGTAAAGGTCACCTCTAATGCCAATGTTATAAAGTTTATTTTTAAGGATATTGTGATCTATACGGTCGAAGCATTTAGTATAGTCAGTATATATTACGTCTGTTTGGTTATTATTTTTGTCCATCTCATATGTCAAATATTCATTAAAAAGAATGAGGTTTGAGTGTGTAGATCGATTTTTTAAGAACCCATGTTGTGAATTGCTGAAAGAAGTTTTCAATGCATCATAAACTTGGTTGTAAACGAGACGTTCAAATATTTTGGCAATTACACAGAGCTTAGAGATCGGTCTATAATTAGTAACCTGAGAAATATCGCCTTTTTTATGTATGGGTGTTATAAAAGCGGATTTCCAGACTTTAGGGACTGTGCATGAGATAAGTGACTTTTTAAAAAGCAAGAAAATTGGTATAGCTATAGTTTGATAACAACCAATTAAAAATTTTGGGTGCAAATAGTCCGGTCCAGCTGATTTGTTAGGGTCTAATGTCTTTAACTGAGATTTAACTGATTCTAAATTAATTTCGATTGAATTTAAGAATGTTATTGGGTCGTATATATTATCGGGATGTGAGATAGGTTGAGTACTATCATTGCAGCTAGTAATGTTTGCTGGATTTAAGAAAGACTCATAAAAATAATTTGAAAATGCGTTGCAGATTGATTCACCAGATGAAAAAGTGTTACCATTGTATACAAGGTTACTTGGAAGCATATTTGTCTTAGATCGATGTTTAACAAAACTCCAGAACTTCTTAGGATTTAGAGCGATCGATGATTCAGTTAGTGACAAATAATTAGAATAGCAGTCCGATTCTACTTTTTTAACCCGATCACGCAACAGCTTAAAAGTTATCTGATCACTAATTCTACCATATTTTTTGAATTTGTTATGATACTTATGTTTTTCTTTTATCAAACGCTTAAGACTATAATTGTACCAGATTGGATATGCACTGGGGTTAATCTGTTTTGAAGGTACATATTTACTCAGTATGTTATAGATATAATTATAAAAAAAGTCTACAGCTTCGTCTAATGATCTGTTTTCGAATTCGCAGTGCCAATCTATTGTTGAAATTTTGTCATTGATAATATTGAAATCGCAACGATTATAGTTATAACGGCTACATCGTGCAGGTTTTAAAAAAGAGGAATTAGATAGGATAGGTACTTCAATCGTGAGCGCTGGGTGATAGGGGTCGAGAGGGACCAACGGATCTAGACACTCGCATACTGATACTTTTTGATTGCAAAGTACAAGGTCCAGTATTTTATTTTGAAAGTTTGGAACACCATTAAATTGGTACAACGAAAGGACATTGAGGTCATCGGTCAGTAGGTATTCATCATTGCTACTTACATTAGTCGGGAAGTAATACCCGTCAGACGCGTTGAACTCCCAACCAATTCCGCTTAAGTTGAAATCTCCTATAATAAGATACTTGTCGTCTGGGTATTTTAGGTTTACGTCACTTAAGTTATTCAAAAAAGCCGACAATTGACTAGAGAAAGAATTAGTATAACCAAGACTACATAGATACAAAACACAAATATGTAATTTTATCGGTTTCGGGTCGTGTTGATTTGAGATGCAAATTGTCAACCAGAGGTCCTCTGCTGAAGATTGAAACGTCGGTTGAGCGATAGCAGATAAATGTCTACTAGCGGCGATCAGTACACCGCCCCCCCTAGTTTGACCGGTTAATTTATAATTACGGTCGCGACGATAAACAATGTACCGGTCACTAAACAGCTCTGAGTTCAGGTAATCTTCTGTTAGCCAGGTTTCCGTCAAGATAATTAAGTCATATGTATTTAAACTTACCTGACGGTAAAAGTCTCCTGACTTCGTTCGGAGCCCCCGGACATTTTGATAATATATTGAAATTAAGTTATTATCACTGATATCCATGATAAACAAACACAGTAGTACTATGGTAGAATATTGATATCTCATGGCAATACGATATAACATAGTTTAGTTTTACGATCTGCACAAGTCGAGTAATTATTCTGAAAATTAAATAAGGTAAGTCGAAGTAACAACAAGTACCGTTTGTACGTCGTAGCGATTTTGACAAGTAGATTAAGTTAATTAATAAAAATGGCGCTGAAGGTGTGATACATGAGTGAGATGGAAGATGCAGTGTGGTATATGTGATAATGGGTGCGAGCAGGATAAATATATGCAGTCCAATATGACTAATAAGGTGAATTATTATAAAGCGAAATATATTTAAAAGACAATAGCCAATGACTGATATTTTAAAGATAAAATAAACATAAATGGTAAAAACAAGGAATAAATCTAAAAGCCCGTAACAATAATCTGATAGCACGAACAATGAAAGTATTAAAGTTAATATTCTATCAATAAAAAATTGTAGGTAAATATAAAAAAAATTGTACAAGCAAGAAGTGCGCAACCTTTTAGTGTTATGCGACAATGAGTTACAATTGAAATAGTCATTACAAGCATAAATATTTAAAATCGAATGATAAGTTAAATAATGAGTTGGTTTATGGAATGATAATAATGAGGTCACTTGGTTAGTTTTGATAAGTCCGATTCTGACCTGATAGCCACGATTGTAGATGTTGGGTTTTTTCTTAAAAAAATTTTACAGCTTTTGACCCAGACGAAAGCATATCCACGTTCCTTAGCTAAGGTCTTAGTTTTGTTCAATAGCAGTTTGTTTTCAAGTGTGAGGTGATCATTCACGTAAATTCTACCATCCCCCTGAAGATCGATGTTGGGTGGCATGATAACGAACTTCTTGGAAGCTGCAACAAAATCTTCCTTAAGGTAACGGTTATGCAACGAAACTATAATGGACTTTGGCTTCTTGTCATTATTGGTGGGTATTCTAGCCACATAATTAATTTGATCCTTGGTTATCGGGCACTTGATCAGGTCGCCAATTCTAGAAACTAATGTGAGAAGATTTTCAGAGGAAGTAGCAGGGACGTTTTTTATTTCAATGTTATTCGAGCGGGATCTTTGATCGAAATCACGAGTGAATCCTTCAAGGTTGTCAACTCTTTTCTGAAGAGTGGCCAAGCCGTCACTAATTTTAACCAAGCTCTGGACCTCTTTTTCGACAGTAGCAATTCTGTTCGTGATACTGTCAAAGGAGTTTTGCACAAAATCAACGGAAGCTCGCAGATCGATTAGCTCGGACTTGATCGATGAAAGGGTAGCCAAGTCTGATTTAATGGTCCGAATGTCAGCAATTACGTCCGGAAGGCAGGCAGTTTGGGCTGTCAGACGTTTCAGTTCAGCCATCACAGTTTCCAAGTCCGCAGGGATAGGTGACGGGGACAGGCAGGCTCCCGATGGAAGTGGGCTTGTTATGCCGCCGCTTTTGCAGCTTATACACCTCCAGGAAAACTTCCTATCACCAAGTTTCCTGTATCCAGCCTCGGTAATCCCGGAGCAACGGAAATCAAAACTTTTAGAGCAAACTGAGCAATTAACACCATCTCTGAACTCTTCATTGCAACGACTGCACTTAAACATGATTACGAAGTTTATAATTAGGAAAAAAGGTTTAGCACCACTGGAGAACCGGTTAGGTAGAACGAACGTATGTTATGTGCGCTAGGTTTGCCGTACGTGGCGCGACTGTGATTTATAATGTGTTATATAATATTATAAATGTGAAAGTTTGTGAGGATGTATGGATGGATGTATGTATGGATGTTTGTTCCTCTTTCACGCAAAAACTACTGAACGGATTTTGATGAAATTCGGTATGGTAATAGTTTCAGTCCTGGATTAAAACATAGGCTACTTTTTATCCCGAAAAACTCAGTGTTCCCGAGGGATGCTATATTTACGCGTGTGGATCCGCGGGCAACAGCTAGTAGTATAAAATATGTGAAATATGGATTTTTGTTATTGTTACTCTTTCACGCAAAAAATACTGAACGTATTTTGATGAAATTTGGTATGGTAGTAGTAGAGCTCTGAATTAAATCATAGGATACTTTTTACCCCGAAAAGTGCAATGTTCCCGGGGGATATTGTATTTACGCGGAGGGAGCCGAAGGCAACAGCTAGTATTGTAATATTGTTAAAAAAATATGGACGAAACCCTGAGTACCTGACAATAAAATTTATTATATCTTTTAAATAAAAACAAGTGTAAATAAATATAAAATCATCATCATCATCGAAAACTTTGTGATGTCACATGTTAAAATTCAAAATACTAAAAGGCGAAATTAAGGAAAATGTTAAATTATTATTTGAACCTATGACAAGGTTAGGGTGACGGGGAGAGGGGTTAAAAATTACTGGCACTTTACATGTTGTTACGAAGCTAATAATGATGCCAAATAATAATGCCAAAAAATAATAAATACAATAGCTAAATTACTACAAGTGGGCTTCGGCTGCGTTGCTGCGTTGTTTCATGATTTTATCGCAGTAAGAGCAGCGGCAAGGATTCAATTATAATTTTCATATTGCATCTCTAGGAAACAGGATAAATGCCTTGGTTTTAGTTATTGGTATAAATTTATAAATTTATTTCACTTGCAGTATTATAAATGTAATTAATGTAATAACAGTTTAAATTATATTAGCGCCTACAGAAAAAGCTTTTTAAGGCCGCGTGGTCCCAATTTTACATGACTTTGAATCGATAATAAACAAACAAATAGTAACTTTAAAAAGCCAAAAAAAAACACATTGTTGTTTACTTAATGTTCTTTTATAATTTGTGGTTCGAAACATAATATTGAAAACTTCACTCGATCAAAAATAATTCCGAAGAGGAGGCTAAATTTGAATATTTTTCTTTTTGTTCATGAAGTTCATGATAGTTTTACTTTCAAAAATCATATCTACGAAAAGCTAATAACTTAAAAAAGAATAATTTCTGGTTACATTTTGCATGTTGGTTTAATTATTTTAACAATAAATTAATATTGAAATGCAGCGTGCGTAAGCCGCTAGAGTCGCCCCACAGTCGCCCGCTAGGCGTTGACGAGGACAGACCTATGTCAGTTTTGCTAGCGCACGCCTTACCCGCGTATTTATCGAACAATTCTTTCGTTTCTAACGCAGTGTAGGAAAGTCAGTTTGTTTTGTTTCTTTTTGTTTTTGAACATATCATACACAATAACATGTTATATTTTATCGTCGCCGCGTCATTGCTTTTGCCAGATGAGACGACCTCTGTGGCTCAGTGATTGAGCGTGTTAGTGCTCAAGCCGGGGGTCGCGGGTTTGAATCCCGCCGAAGGAACAAAAAGTTTCCTGTGTTCCCGGGTCATGGATATGTATAATACAATAAAAATCAAAAGGAAAGTCAGTTTCTTTGTATTTTTTTATGTTTCTTTTTATTTTTAAACTAAATCTATACATCTATACAGATAAATATAATTGAAGTGTTTGTTTGTCATGTCAAATTAACAGCTTATCACTTGATGCATATGAAAGTATATTCGATACTAACAATAAAATATCAATTTTTAAAATTTTTGTCTGTCCGTCTGTCTGTCTGTTTGTTCCGGCTAATCTCTGAAACGGCTGGACCGATTTTCACGGGACTTTCACTGGCAGATAGCTGATGTTATAAGGTCTAACATAGGCTACTTTTATTTTAGGGTTCCGTATAAAAAATAGGGATCCGTTTTCGTTAGTTGCGGGTAACGAAGTTATGCAAACGAAGTTGCGGGCATCAGCTAGTTATACATATAACCATACACAATAACATGTTACATTTTATTGTCGCCGCGTCGTTGCTTTTGCCAGATGAGACGACCTCTGTGGCTCAGTGATTGAGCATGTTAGTGCTCAAGCCGGGGGTCGCGGGTTTGAATCCCGCCGAAGGAACAAAAAGTTTCCTGTGTTCCCGGGTCTTGGACATATAATACAATAAAAATCTATAGGAAAGTTTGTTTTGTATTTTTTTATGCTTCTTTTTATTTTTGAACTAAATTTATACAGATAAATAAAAATGAAGTGTCTGTTTGTAACTTCAAATTAACAGCTTTTCACATAATGCATCTGAAAGTATATTCGGTACTTACAATAAAATACCAATTTTTTAAAATGTCTGTCCGTCTGTCTGTCTGTCTGTCGGTCTGTCTGTCTGTTTGTTCCGGCTAATCTCTGAAACGGCTGGACCGATTTTCGCGGGACTTTCACTGGCAGATAGCTGATGTCATAAGGTCTAACATAGGCTACTTTTATTTTAGGGTTTCGTTTAAAAAATAGGGTTCCGCTTCCGTCAGTTAGGCGCAAACGAAGTTGCGGGCATCGGCTAGTTATACATATTATAACCATACACAATAACATTATCGTCGCCACGTCGTTGCTTTTGCCAGATGAGACGACCTCTGTGGCTCAGTGGTTGAGTGTGTTGGTGCTCAAGCCGGGGGTCGCGGGTTTGAATGCTGAAGGAACAAACATTTTTTCTGTGTTCCTGGGTCATGAATGTGTATTAAATATACTAAATATACTAAAAATCTTAAATATGTGTATAATATAAAAATTATTAAATATATTTCTGTTGTCTGGTACCCGTAACACAAGTTCTTCGAGAACTTACCACGGGACCAGATTGACTTGGTGTGAAGCGTCCATACATATATTATTGTGTTGTGTATTATGAGAAAAAAGTAGCTGATGCGTGGAGTAGCCTTAGTACATTATTGAATAAGCCAGTAAAAGGTTTTTATGAATTTGTAACATCTACCATCTTCTTTGCCGTACTTTTCGTTTCTTTTTATTTCGATTTCTGTTTTTACAATAATAATAATAAATAACTCCCCACGCGACATCCGAGTCGAGAGCCAAGCTCTAACCACTAGACCACGGAGGCTGTTCTATTTACAATAAAATATAAGGATACGAGCTCAACATCTGTCATGCTTGCCTTTGCAGAACACACCAAGTCACTCGCAAGTAGGGGTTGCAATCCGGATACTTCGAAATTCGAAAAATTCGAAAAATCCGGATTTTTCGATTTTTTCAATCTTGGTTACTACTATGAAAATTACATATTTTAATTGTAATTAGTATGTACTCTAGACGTACAATATTTGAATAAGGGATATAATTAATCGAGTGAACAAAAAATAAGTTGGTGACTGCACGTGAGCATACTGTATTGCTGAATTTGGCAGCGAATTAATATGTTGGCGACTAAATTACTTCAATCAATCTTGGTTACTACTATGAAAATTACATATTTTAATTGTAATTAGTATATACTCTAGACGTACAATATTTGAATAAGGGATATAATTAATCGAGTGAACAAAAAATAAGTTGGTGACTGCACGTGAGCATACTGTATTGCTGAATTTGGCAGCGAATTAATATGTTGGCGACTAAATTACCAAACTGGTGAAATCACTCAAGTGACAAAAAATACAAAAATCGGCAGATAAAAAGTAGCGAAATTTAATCCAATTAGCACCGATAAGTTGGTGACCATTATACCATGTAAGTAGCTTATAAAGATTTGATTGATAAATTAATAGCTGCTAAAAATTCAATTTGCAAGCTACGGAAAATCCCAGTTTTGGATACTATTGGAGGTTTTTTTTTCTTTGGTATGGGTATCGTTTTCAAGGTTTTTGGGGGTGCAGAATAATATGAAAATAAAATCCGTTTTAAAATTCCAAAATGGCGTATATTTTTTTTTATTAAAAATGGATGTCTTTTTCCATGTTTCATATGCTGATTATAAAATTGTCTTCCAAATTAATTGTACAAAATGGAGACTATCCAATCTTCGTAAAATTAACATGTAGTTTGTAGAGGTACCAGCTATGTAAGGTATAGAAACTTTTCGAAATTCAGGATTTTATAATTTCTTTTTTTGGCATCAATGAAAAAAATATGCGATTTTCGGGTTAAGGGGGAGGAAATTTTTATTATTTTTCCAGTAATAGTATTATTTTTCCGTTTCTAAAATAGAAGCGATTTTAGAAAAAAAATATGGCAATGTTCTACTTTGACACGAACAGTGTATAAAGCTATAGAAATTTTGGAAAATTCAGGATTTTCAAATTTCTTTTTCTTCCATCGTGAAGAAACTATGGTGTTGCGAGGTTCTTAAGGGGAGGAAATTTTCATTATTTTTTCAATAGGATGCACCGTTTCCGAGATAGAATCAATTTTATAAAAAAAAATTAAATGCTCTACATTGAGATACGAGGGATATATAAAGCTATAGAAATGTTGGAAAATTCAGGATTTTCGAATTTCTTTTTCTCTCATCTTGAAGAAAATATATGGTTACGGAGTTATTAAGGGAGAGGTAATTTTCATTATTTTTCAAGTAGGATGCACCGTTTCTGAGATAGAAGCCATTATAGAAAAAAAAATACGATAATGCTCTACTTTGAGACACGAACGGTGTAAAACGCTATAGAAAATTTGGAAAATTTAGGATTTTCAGATTTTTTTTCTTCCATCATGAAGAAAATATGATGTTGCGGAGTTTCTAAGGGGGAGGAAATTTTCATTATTTTTCATTAGGATGCACCGTTTCCGAGATAGAATCTATTTTATTAAAAAAATATAAATGCTCTACATTGAGATACCGGGGCCGGGATGCATAAAGCTATAGAAATGTTGGAATATTCAGGATTTTCGAATTTCTTTTTCTCCCATCATGAAGAAAATTTGAGGTTGCGGGGTTACTAAGGAAATTTAAAATGGATGACTTTTTTGTAATCAGCACCCCCAGAAACCAACAAAGGGACAACCATATTATTTTTATAAAATTAAGTATGTCCGCCATATTGGAATTTCAAAATGAATGTCATTTTCGTATCCAGCACCCCCAAAAACTTGGTAACGACACCTATGTTAATTTTGCGAAAAATGAATAACCGTTATTTTTAAATTTCAAAATGAATCTACCCAATATCTACACCAAGTCGAGGAAAATTAAAAATTGGGAATTTTGTACGCTCCTTTATGTTTTTTTTTGTGTGCGCTCGTTTTGCTGCTTGTATGTTTTTTGAGTTACCTACATCAGGGAAAATGTATGTGCCTATTCTTAAATTAAATGTGTACTCACAAATTGTCGCCAAGATGGTTATTTGTTCGCTAATATAATATCAGTCTGCCAGTTTGGAATATTCAGTGGTATTATTTAGTCACCAGATTTGTAATTTTTTATTCCTTACATTCTTTAGCCAACATGGTAATTTAGTATTCAATATTCGGTATTTTCACATCCAAAATTTAATTTTTTGTCGTGATTGTTTTAAACACTTACGGATTTTGTCACGGTTTACGTTTTACGGTTACGTTTACGTAACGCGACAAAATCCGTAAGTGTTTAAAACAATGAACAATATTCGCGTAAACATAAGAAATAAATATGTTTTGTCGTGAGTTTAAATACATGCCTTTGGATAATTTGATATTATTTGTTGTCCTGTTGAAATTGTTGACACATTTTTCCATTTATTCAAGTTATTTGGTAGAACATAGTCAATCCATTAAATGGAGATGCGAGGGATGAAGATCTGTTAAAATATTATGGCCGCTATATATGTATATGTATGGACTGTTTCTAAGATACTTACAATTTTATATTTTTTCAGTAGTAGTACAGTTCATTAATAGGTGATCCAATTTATAAAAACACTGAATATGGTTTCAGTTTCAATTGCACAAGTAGTAAGAAGTATAATAAGCAAATCCAAACCCAATTAAAGCTTTGTATTTTTATATTTATTGAATTCTTACTAACGAAAGTCGAAACATATTATTGCAATTTTAATTTCTACAATCATAGAATGCCAAATTAATATGATAGCTTAAAAAGAAATGTAGTGGTTTAACTATATTTAATTATCTTCTAAATAATGAATATCTAAGTCCAAATACCTAAATATTATCTCTATGATATCAGGAAGAAGTTTTGGAGTCGATAATACCTGACTGGTTGGTTTAAGATTAGAGAGAATTTTGCCGAACAAGTCAGTAGCAAAACTAAATGAAAATCAACGCTCCTGTTTTTGCGTAGAAATAATTATTTTTAGATAATATTTTAAAGATAAGATATAGGTGTCAAAAATAGCACCAACGATTTGTGTAAACCACTGTTATTTTTTTAAGTAATGTAGTTTTCATCTTATAGCGGAAACTTCAAAGTGCAATGAAGAGTAAGATGTTACTGTTTATTTGTAAGTAAAATGTTAAAATAAAGATCTTACAACAGTTATAGGTTTTAAATTGTGCTTAGAATTGCTTATTGTACTTCTGTTAGTTACCGAGGGAATTAAAAACACCATTTACGTGTTCAATTATTACCTAAACAGGTGGGTGATTTTTACTTTCAATAACTCAAAAGTGGTCCAATTTCATCCATACAAAATTATTTGTTCAGCCCCATGCTTCAAATGATTTGTCTTCACTCCCCGGATCTCGATTTAAAGGATTTTCAGTTTCCTACGTTTTATTAAATTGTACTAATTTTCCTACGTTAGTACTTTCACATAGAAATGGAACTTTACGAAAACGGTAGTGGTGAATATGTAAAAAAAGCGTTAAAAAGATCACAGGCTATTCCAATTTTTTATAATTCTTTCTGCTGGAACATTTAGTAAATAACAATATATACATACCTTATTTAAAATAAAATACTAACTATAAAACTGAACATTGTAGGATTTGAAACGTAATCAAAAATATTTCTAAAAATAAAAAATAAATATAATTAAGAATATAATTTTGATATAATCTCATTATGTTTTTATTTATTCAGATTGTAATTCTAATACTTACAACTTAAAATCAGAATTTATTTAAATTAAATTATAAAAAAGTAACTCTTTTTTTTACTAATGAGTGTAAGTTTTGCTACAACATAGTAGTAAAATAAACATTAAAGTTTTATAAAATATGCAACAAATTTAAAAAAAAATGAAAAAATCTGAATTATCCGGATAATCCGGATTTTTGGGAGAAAAAATTCGGAAATCTGGATTTTCAAAAAGTCAAACGTTTGTGGAGGTTTGGATTTTGCAGCAAGTGGCAAACGTGCGGACTCGGCAGTAGGAATACATTTTTTGCAAGTGTCTGCCTAAGTAGTTACCATCAAATCGTCAGCACCTACCTGATACAGTATTATTATCTCACGAAACGACACGTACTTTAGTGACCACACGAGCTAACGATAGGTACTCGTCTCCATGCACACATCGAACACAGCGTGTTTTTATACTTGTAACAGAACACACTGCATAGAAACTGTCAAAATAATTGAATATAATTTAAGCATTTTTTACTTAGGTAGGTACCTACCTATAATATCTATTCAAATTATGTGTGCTATGTGTTGCATTAAAACAGTTATCTATGGATTTTATTATCTTTTTCAATACAAATAATAAAATAAGATGACCTACTGCCGACACGTCTACACTGTAACACTTTGGGTTCATGTAAGTTCACGCCGGCGACGTAGGCGCGCGGCTCGCTTTGCGGCAATTGCGGGCAACTCTTGGAAGCGTTAAATGCCTATTTCGCTTGGTCTACGTGGCCTTAAGCTATTTTTCTACAGAATTCCACATACAACCATAGAATACTTTTCACCTTATTAGGCATCCAGTATTGTTCAGTATTTATTTATTAAAATACTACTGATGTCACAAATTGTATTGTAATAAAATATTTACGATTTAAGAGTTTGTCTGTACCTAAAAAATAATAATAATATCTATGAAAGCTTCACAGAACATCAATCAGAACCTCAATTCTCGTATTTAAAGTAGTAATATGAGAGATTTTACTTCGATTGTATTATGAGTCGATTGACATGTTATCATAAACTGATTTTGTGTAGTTTGGACCAATCAGAGAGCGTTTCACGTGGTTTGACGTTTACGATAATACCGTTATTCAGTTTTAGATAGATAGATAGATAGATAAACTCTTTATTGCTCATATTAAAGAATACAATCGTTAGACTCAAACTAAATTTATAATCTAAATGTGGGCAAGGGCGGCTTTATCACTATAAGCGATCTCTTCCAGGCAACCCTGCAGCACAGGAGAGGTAAAATAACTAAATAAGTGGAGTAATACGAAAAGTCAGTTTTAGCATATGTACTTTGTAATTGTATTATTAATGCAGGTTTTATTTAGCAGAATTGCCCCCCTGGTAACTGGACCAGGCTATATCTCATTAGCGCTATAGCTGGACAATTGAACTTTTCGCAGATGATACGTTTCCGTTGCCACTGTACCGTGTCCCATACAACAAAGTACAAACGTGATTTTTGCCTGTTTTGCTCGATAATAAATAACAAGAACAAGTAGACGCGAAGTTAAAATATTCTTAGATTAATAGTATTTAGTTGTATAATTTACTTTAGAAATAAATAATTCAAATACAATAAACATTTAACTTGGCCGCTCCCATCAACAAACTTGTTTTTTTGCTCGATATTATTAATTGCAACATGCAGACGCTTAAAATATTCTTAGATTCTCGGAATATTTAGTTGTATAATTTACTTTGGAAATAAATAATTAAAATACAATGAATATATTTTAACTTGGGCGCTCCCATCAACAATCTTGTTTTTTTGCTCGATATTAATTACTTACTAGTGCTCGTCGTTTTGGTACTAATAGTTGTATTGATAATGGTAATTCGTGCGCGTGTCTGACTCGCACTTGGCCGTTTTTCTTTTAAGATCTTGAAATGTGTAGGATGCTACATTCAAGTTTCAACACTTTATGGTCCTCAATGTTAACTTTAGGATACCTTGAGCAATTCTTGAGTTTCTTAAAAAACTTTTAAAAGTCAGTGCACAACCAATTCTTGAAACTTATTGCTTCTTGGAAATAAAATTTGTATGAAATATATCTTACTCTTTCGCCAAGAAGCGCCGCGCCGAGGTAATGTACCACCGACAAAGTTCCCGCTCGACCAGTCTCTAAACATTCACCTTTGCACTAGGACGCCTCAAAATATTTAAACGCAAAGGAAATAACCCCAACGGCTGCAGACGACGTTGAACCAGAGAGGTATTACGTAATAGGGTACAACATAACATATCACTGCGTTGAACTACGTATTTACACGTGAGTATGTTTGCGAGCGCTGTTGAGCAACTTTCATATTATGCCTAGTCGAGTGGGAACTTGTTCGGTAGTACATTGTGTCGCCAACCCCTTCTCAAAAGCGAAAATCTCATGAGAGAGATTTTCGCTCCCTAACTATATCTTTCGCTCAATCTCGCTAGTTATATTATAATCTTACGGCATAAACAATTCTACGGTGACATAATATAGAAATTTGAATAACCTAACCAAGAGCATGTCACGACATAGGAGGGTTCCGTAACTATCAACGCGCAATAGGTTTTCTTTGATTTACTTCAAAAGTTATTGTCCGATTTTGCTCAAAATATTTTTTTCCTAAAGAGTTTTTGGTATGGTTTATCAGCATGTAAACTTTTAAGCTTCTATCTCCTATAGTTTAGAAATGCCAGGGGGGAACCAACTTACAAACTACTTTGGAGGCCGATTACTCAAAAATGGTTGACTTTGTAAAAAAATAATGTATGAAACCTTGCCTTTATCTTAAATGACCTATTCAACGATGGGGTAGAATGAAAAGAACACTTTACATGTATGGAGAGCCACTCCTAAGATCTAAAATTATTATTATTTTGTGATGGCAAAACCAAAATTCATCTATTTATATTCATAACTACAGAAGCTAGAAGCGCGGACAGACAGACAGACGGACGGAGGGACAGAGCAAAACTATAAGGGTTCCTCAAATATATTCCGGAACCCAAAAAAGTAGTCAAAGTCCAAAGAACGTTTGTATGCTAAAGCTTATCATAAAGTAAATGATTTCGTTAACGATTGCACTATATTAAATTTTCTATTAAAATAACAATTTTCCATCTTTTTGATAAAAGATGGTCCCGTGCGAGTTTCTTCTTGGCGGGTTAGGGTTGAACCAGTGGTATTTTTTTTTCTGTTGACTTTCCGAAAAAAGCTTGTTAATAGAGATGTTTGATTTTGGGCCAGCTCTATGTACACCACATAGGTAAAAAGGAAAAAATATGGTAATTTCATAAAAAAATTTAAAAAATAATTTGAAGACGGGAAAATACGTACAAAAATGATTGTTTGAAAAGATTTTTAATTCGAATCCTATTTTAGGTCGGCTATGGCAGTTGTTTTGACATGACTTTTGACGTAGTCGACAATTTTAGGAGACGTCTTTTTGAATGTCATACGTTTTTCTTTGTCAAAATGACATTCTTTGGTTAATTTTGATCTAATCCGCCATGTTTTATTTTACGTTGTGTTGCTCTCCTTAGCGAAGTTAATTTAAATGTACATTCAAACGAAATGAAATTTAATAAATTAAAGAATAAGAAACGGTTACCATATTATGTAGCTACAATTACATATAGTGTACATAGTGCTGGCCCACGCCTCATACATTTCTAAAACATCTCTTTTCATTTGGAAATTAAAAAAAACATTTTCACTTGTCGCCTCGGATATCTTATACTTTCAATTTAAATTCTACAGCAATGAAGCCACAGAATAGGGTAGATAGCAGTTATTGAATATTTAAACGCAATTTTCGTGAACGCGTTGCCCTGAGAGTTGAGACATATTCCTGCGATCCCAAAAATACTATTTACGTTCTGAATTTTACTAAACTAACCCCGTTGAGGCCAATTACTTCGGCGCAACTTTACTTTCAAAGGGCATGTATTTAAACTTGCGACAAAACAATTAAATTTTGGATGTGAAAATACCCAATATTGAATACTAAATTACCAAGTTGGCGAAAGAATGTAAGGAACAAAAAAATTACAAATCTGGTGACTAAATAATACCACTGAATTTTCCAAACTGGCAGACAGATTATATTTAAGCGAACAAATAACCATCTTGGCGACAATTTGTGAGTACACATTTAATTTAAGAATAGGCACATACATTTTCCCTGATGTAGGTAACTCAAAAAACATACAAGCAGCAAAACGAGCGCACACAAAAAAAAACATAAAGGAGCATACAAAATTCCCAATTTTTAATTTTTCTCAGTTTTAGGGGGGTGTAGATTATTGTGTAGATTAATTTTGAAATTTAAAATGGCGGATATTTATTTTTCATAAAATTGATATCGGTGTCGTTTACCAGGTTTTTGGGAGTGTTGGATACGAAAATGACGTTCGTTTTGAAATTCCAATATGGCGGACATACTTAATTTTATAAAAATAATATGGGTGTTCTTTTATTGGTTTCTGGGGGTGCTGATTACAAAAAAGTCATCCATTTTAAATTTCCTTAGTAACCCCGCAACCTCATATTTTCTTCATGATGGGAGAAAAAGAAATTTGAAAATCCTGAATTTTACAACATTTCCAACTTTATACATTCCTAGTATCTCAATGTAGAGCATTAGTGTTTTTATAAAGTTGATTCTATCTTGGAAACGGTACATCCTATTGAAAAAATAATGAGAATTTCGTCCCTCTTAGGAACCCCGCAACATCATATTTTCTTCATGGTGGGAGAAAAAATAATTCGAAAATCCTGAATTTTTCAACATTTCTATAGATTTATACATCCGTCGTATCTCAATGTACAGCATTACTTCTTTTTTTATAAAATTGATTCTATCTCGGAAACGGTGCATCCTATTGAAAAAATAATGAAAATTTCGCCCCCCTAAGAAACCCCGCAACATCATATTTTCTTCATGATGGGAGAAAATAATTTTCGAAAATCCTGAATTTTCCAACATTTCTATAGATTTATATTTTATACATCCGTCGTATCTCAATGTACAGCATTTACTTCTTTTTTTATAAAATTGATTCTATCTCGGAAACGGTGCATCCTATTCAAAAAATAATGAAAATTTCGTCCCCCTTAGAAACTCTGCAACATAATATTTTCTTCATGATGGGAGAAAATAATTTTCGAAAATCCTGAATTTTCCAACATTTCTATATATTTATACATCCGTCGTATCTCAATGTACAGCATTTACTTCTTTTTTTATGAAATTGATTCTATCTCGGAAACGGTGCATCCTATTGAAAAAATAATGAAAATTTCGTCCCCCTTAGAAACTCCGCAACATCATATTTTCTTCATGGTGGGAGAAAAAAAAATTCGAAAATCCTGAATTTTTCAACATTTCTATAGATTTATATTTTATACATCCGTCGTATCTCAATGTACAGCATTTACTTCTTTTTTTTATAAAATTGATTCTATCTCGGAAACGGTGCATCCTATTCAAAAAATAATGAAAATTTCGTCCCCCTTAGAAACTCCGCAACATAATATTTTCTTCATGATGGGAGAAAATAATTTTCGAAAATCCTGAATTTTCCAACATTTCTATATATTTATACATCCGTCGAATCTCAATGTACAGCATTTACTTCTTTTTTTATGAAATTGATTCTATCTCGGAAACGGTGCATTCTATTGAAAAAATAATGAAAATTTCGTCCCCCTTAGAAACTCCGCAACATCATATTTTTTTCATGGTGGGAGAAAAAAAAATTCGAAAATCCTGAATTTTTCAACATTTCTATAGATTTATACATCCGTCGTATCTCAATGTACAGCATTACTTCTTTTTTTATAAAATTGATTCTATCTCGGAAACGGTGCATCCTATTGAAAAAATAATGAAAATTTCCTCCCCCTTATTAACCTAGAAATCACATATTTTCTTCATGAATGGCAGAAAAATTCATGAATCCTGAATTTTGAAAAATTTCTATACATAGCTGGTACCTTGAACTTACATAACATACTGTAATAATCATCAATCCTAATTAGCATCCCCAAGATCTTTTAATTTAGTATTCATATTCATTTTACGAAGATTGAATATTCTCTATTTTGGAAAATGAAATTGGAAGATAATTTTGTAATCAAAACACCCAGAAACCAGGAAAAGGACAACCTTATTAATTTTAATAACAAAAAATAACGCCATTGTGGAATTTCAAAACAGATTTTATTTTCATATTATTCTGCACCCCCAGAAACCTAGAAAATGACACCCATGCCTAAGAAAAACATACTCCAACAGTATCCAAAAATAGGATTTTCTGTAGCCTGCAAATTGAATTTTTAGCAGCCATTAATTTATCAACCAAATCTGGTTTTATAGCTGCTTATATGGTATAATGGTCACCAACTCGGAAATTAAGTCACCAACTTATAAATATAGGTGCTAATTTGGATTAAATTTCGCCTCTTTTTATCTGCCGACTTTTGAATTTTTGTCACCCGAGTGTTTTCGCCAGTTTAGTAATTTAGTCGCCAACATATTAATTCGCTGCCAAATTCAGTTATACAGTATGCTCACGTGCAGCGGCCAACTTATTTTTTGTTCGCTCGATTAATTATATCCCCTTTCAAAGTAAATTTAGGGTCATTTCACACCGCGTCGCGAGATGACAATGCTTGATGATGCTGTAATAAAATATGAATAACTAGCCTGCCCGCGGCTCCGCCCGCGTAAGTACAGTAACCCACGGGAACCGTATATGTACCGCGATAAAAAGTAGCCTATGTCCTTCGCATGGTCTACTTTATATCTGTGCCAAATTTCATGATAATCGGCTTAGTAGTTTTTACGTGAAACTGTAAATAAAGTATCCCACGGGAACCGAACATTTCCTCGCGATAAAAAGTAGGCAATGGATAATTATGCAGCGCTGCGTAGCACGACGCCGAGCGCAATTTCGATTTTTCTCGCTATTAAAAGTGCGTCAAGTCTCGGTGTGTTCTGACCCTTTAACGGGGTAGATATTATTATAAGTTCTTTAACCTACTAATATTATACATGTGAAAGGTCAGGATGGATGGATGGATGGACGGATGTTTGTTATTCTTTCACGCAAAAACTACTGAACGGATTTCGATGAAATTTGGTATGGTAAGAGTCTCTGGATTAAAACAGGCTTTTATCCCGAGAAACTAATAACTTTCGGAATAAAAGACTATGTTTTAATCCAGAGCCTAAACTCCTACCATACCAAATTTCATCGAAATCCGTCCTTACAAACTACAGTCTACATAACCTAGATCTAAGAATTTGAACTATCAGAGAAGTTTTATTGCTTTCAAACTACTTGTCTTTTAAGCGCTTTTGAAATTACAAAATATAAATTAAGTTTCAACAAGTTAGGTTCACAGTAAGTAATTAAACGTCCAAGTTTTATAAAATTATTATTTATATATTACTTTGTACCAATTAACAGATCTAAATTAAGGTATAAAACTAACCGAAGTTTCAATATCACACAAAGTTAAGTATAACTAGTATTAATTATACTCAATAAAAGTTAAGGTACTCCAATAAAGGCACTAAAAGGCAAGCTTGCATATGTCACATTAAAATTGTAATAACCGTTAGATTGTAATATTACTAGAGATATTATAAAATGTCGACAGATTGTCAAATAAAAATGTCTTCTCACAATTTTACACGTTATTTTTCGTTATATTGTAACATTTACCGTGCCGATTGGTTAAACGGCAAGTGCCCCGCGCCGCCATATTTGTTTGCTTTTTCATAATAATAATTATAATGAAAAATAATGCGTACAATTGTAAGGAGAAATTTTTATTTGACAATCTGTCGACATTTTATAATATCTCTAGTAATATTACAATCTAACGGTTTTTACAATTTTACGGTGACAAATATAAACTGGAGTAGTACCAACAAGAGGGTGTTTTACCCTATTGCTCGTCATCAGCCTCAGCATGCTGCTGGTTCGTGATGATAACTCTCTTGTTCGCTCTTCTTCTTGCTGGCCCTCTGAGTCTGACTTCACCATCAGTCTGAAAATATTTAATATATCTTCAGCTTCAAAATTACGTAAAAATCATTTATGTTTACATAGAGCTTAACTATAATTTAAATGTATATTCGCGTAAATGTGTAGTCGCAAATATCGCTCTGTGCTTCTAATATTTTTATACTATCCATATCAATTGCGATTGCCTTTCATTTATAATACACACTAGCACTAAATAACAGCTATGGTACAATTTGTTTTAGCATTGGACCATCTCTATATAACTACTTATTAGTAATTGTAAATAGTAATAAAATATAGTCTACAGTGATAGTTACATGACCAAACGGATATACTTTAATGTGAATAGATATAATAAAATCCTTTAAAATTATACATACATACATATAAATACGCCTCTTTTTGTAGGGGTAGGCAGAGACCACTTCTTTCCCCTTGCTACGATCCTTACATACTTATTTCACGTCGTCCACTTTCATTATTCCCTTCATACATGCTCTTCGGTTTAGGGTACCCTTGACCTGGCCTTTTTTCAAGACGTCTCTGATTTGGTCTCAAAACATCTGCCTAAGTCTACCCCTTCCAACACTTCCATTCACACTCCCCTTATACACTTTTTTCGTTAATTTTTGTCACTACATCTTCTTTCAGACCACAACGTTTCTTTATCTCACTATTTCTTATCCTATCACTCAATTTAACTCCTATCATACTTCTTAATGATCTCATCTCAACTGCATTTATTCTGATTTCATGTTTCTTCTGCCATACCCAACTTTTACTTCCGTACATGAGTATTGGAACCAACACCCTCTCATGCACAGCCAATCGTGCCTTGTTAGGCACCTTTTAACTGTTCATAAAAGACTGCAAAGCTCCATTTACCATGTTTCCTGCATTCACTCTTCTTTTAATATACACTTTCCATCTCTTGTAAACTTTGAACCCATACTCATTCACCTGTTCAATTTGTTCATCTCCAATCACGATATTGTAGTCTGTCACTGCCTCATCTCCTTCAAACACCATCACTTTCGTGTTCTTTATATTCATCTTCATTCCTTTTCTTACAGAAAAGAGCTCCACTCATAGCAGTTACCATCTCATGCAACTCTTCGGCCGAAGACTCAAGTAATACTTGGTCATCAGCATAGAGAAAACATTATGTAATTTCTATTTAAAATAATGTATTTTGATTGACAAACAATTACCTGAATTGTCTTTCTCGCTGGCACGTTGTTGTCGAGGAACTTGCTGACGGCACCCAATGTGTTTATTGGTATCTGTGGTATCATTGGTTAATTCTTATTTCCTATTAAACTTTATTTATCAAATTGAATAAAAAATATGAAAACTAACCTTAGGCTATAATAATTAATTACTCGTGTATTTCAATAAAAAGCTTAAAAAAAACACATTGAGGAGTGCAATAGCCATCGAGTTAGAATAACAATTTAAAATTGAAAATGTCCTTCACCGAAAATACTTCTACTCATACCTTTTTTACATTTTAGAGCGTTTTTATTATCATTCAATCCGATATTGGATATCGGACCGATTGAAATTATGACATTATTAATTTATATTTATTATTAAATTAAATTATAAATTATTTAAATTATAAATTAAAATATTGAAAAAAGTCGGGTATATTATGTTTTGATATTGAAACACATACCTGCTTCTCATAAGCCACATAAGTAAGTAGGCATTATAACATCATTCTAAAAAAATATCTATCTTATAAAAAAATCATTCTAAATCAAATGGATAATTACTATGCATTCATCACAATATAAATAATTTATATTGTATATTTTTCAGATAATTTATATATTTATTTAATCTGAAGTGCATTTATTTTATATTAATAAACAAAAACTTACCCTCTGTTTATATTCCTTTAACACTGAATAAATTAAACAAAATAAATAACTGCTCAATTGTTAAAATTATGACTGATTGCTCAGTTTAATTTACCTTTACCAAGCTAATAATTTATTTCCACACACATAAAATTAATACATTAGTAAATACAATAATATGAAAAACATTAACTTTTCTTTAAGCAAACTTAGTTAGGACTTACAGCATTCCGCACACCAAAGACATTAAAAGCAAAAAAAAAAAACCGACACAGCAACATTGTTATTGGGCCAAATTGAAACGTAAATATGAGTGCAACAATATTAATTATGAGCATAATTATTTTCAGTTTTGCGGTCTTTCATGCTTATAGCGTTTTCCCACTATCCGATCCGATTCCGGTATCGGTCGCCATCTAATAGTCAATATTTGATAGCTAATAGCAAGTATTGTATTAAACATATTATTTGCTTTTGGCTATTAAAATATTAACTTGTCTATTATTTAAACCGATCCGATACCAGATCGGATAATGTGCAAACGCTATTATTAGATATATTCATGAACATGAAGATGTTCAAGACGTGACGCAAAGTTAGATGATTATTAGTATGATTATGATTATTAGGTTTCACACGTGCCGCAGCTCCAGCGGCGCCGCTGCACTGGGATTTGTATGTCATTTTTTTCCGCTGCGTCGCAGCCGCTGTCGCAGTGACAGCGGCGAAATCCATACAAAATCCGGCAGCACCGAAACTGCGGCACTTACAGGTTAAGGTTTCTTTATGAACTTACAGCGAAAATATCGTCTAGGAATTTAGAAGCAGTCGGAGTCTCTACCGACACATGCGCTGATGATTCTGATGATTTGATGAATGAATGATCTTTGGCTGATGGTAAATCTGTTTCTGTAAAACAAAAATAAAATTAAACTTCGAATCGCGCTAATTTTAAAATCCACAAAAATATCGATTATTTTTTTAATATTAGGAATTTTAATGAAGGAACCCTTTTAGTTTTGCTCTGTCCATCCGTCTGTTTATCTATCCATTCTTCACTGTTGTAAATAAAAGAGACGGCGCTGAATTTCTAAGATAGCGATTCAAAATTGAACTTCATTCTACACAAGATTCACGTCTAATGGGGATTTTTAAATTCGTGACATCTGACATCCTTTTAATATGACAAGGAACGTCGGGCTACCAAGCGCCGCCTGGTGACAAAAAAATCTTGAGAGGTGTCAAGGGACACCCGGATGGAACGAAGTTCCGGATGAAAATATCTGGCTTGCTTTCTATAAGAGAGAGAGAGACAGACAGAGAAACATGCGACGCCGCACACCTTACAATAGCTTACTATAGCAAAAAAAAAAAGACATACAGACAGACACTTGTACATGTATATATAAAATAAAAATAAATAATAATACAATATCCGAACCGATATTATCCATACATACATTACATACATACATACATACATAGATACATACATACACACATACATACATACATACATACATCAATATAATAAATGTATACGCGTAAATATTTATTATAAAAAATAAAATTATCTATTGTAATTAAAAAAGTGTCGTGCCAACTTTTCGTAAGAATTTTTTCCGTCTAGCCCCCTTTCACAACGCGCGATAAGGAACTTCGTTCCAAAAATAATTGAAAATCCTTATTGACCGTTTTTGGTACCACTTACGCCACAGATGACCCTTTGTGTGCATTGGGTTTGCCCACCAACGGCAGAAAATATAATTAAATTGCAATAGTTCGAATGTCAAACTAGACCGCTCTGCAGAACGAGGCGCCGCTGTTGCAATAAAACTTGTATCTTCTTACGTACGGAATAAAGTTCAATTTTGAATTACTATTTTATATATGTAGCGCCGCCAAGTAGTATCGTCTCGTATCATTGTGAACTGACCCTAAGCCATGCCCCTACATGCGCTTGGTTAGGTTTTTTCTTACCTTGCCTAGGCTTAATAATAATATAAATTATTTTGACCGAGGGTAATAACTTACCCCCTTACTAATAAAATATTTACACAATGGATAATAGATATACACCCCCTTACTAATAAACACTGTTTAAGCTTTGAATAGTGTTTTGTCTTCTTCAATCGAATTAAAAATGTCACTTGTGTGACGGGAACAAAACACTGTATTCAAAGCTTATACCACGTTTATTAGTAAGGGACTGTCTCCCTTGTTTTGTCCTTGCGACTTTTCCGAAATATCAGATAAATACAAAATATTGTATAATTTATTCATTGTGTAAATATTTGTTACTAGTTAATGTAAAGTTACAAATTATGTTTATCAAAATAAAAGAGCCTGCTCGTCAAAGGTTTGTTCGAAGAGTCGACTAAACTTGCAATGTACCTACTTTTCAAGAAAGTATTTGTACTCTTGTCCTTCAACGAATTTAGACTTCGTAAATAAACTGGCTTATGTTTGAAGTAACATGAATGAGGCTTTAAAAGTTATATCATATTTTAGGATTTTTTTGGCTTATCAAAATAATTCTTAAGACAAAAAAGAAAGGCAGCAGCGATGGTTTCAAATACTAGCATTAACAAGTTTACAGGACCTCAGGACTCGTTTAAGGTATCCACCACTCGTATTTAAAAAAATAAAAATAAAAAATATATACAACGAACGTATTTCAACCGCCTTCTTTTTTGGAGTCGTTTAAAAAATAAATTACGTTTCTTCCTCTATTTAATTCATCTACCTATCATTTATTTTTAAACAGTTATCCACTAAACATATTAACAAACGCTGTATTAAGCTTTGAATAGTTATACAGTGTTTGTTCCCGTCACACAAGTGACATTTTTAATTCGATTGAAGAAGATAAAACACTGTATAACTATTCAAAGCTTATACAGCGTTTATTAGTAAAGGAGTAAGTGTTTAGTGGATAACTGTTTAAAAATAAATGTCATTAATTTAAATTAATTTCGAAAATGAACTTTATTTAAACTAGCACATAATATAAACATGATATAAACCAGGTATAATTGTACTTAATTATATTTGCACCTGTGCAATTACTTCTATCGTTAATGTATATTATACTAAAATAATTAATGAAAATGAAGCTTCGATTAAAATTATACCTGCACTTATATATATAGGTAAAGGAAAACAAATCCTAATAATATAATACACCTAGTCTTATGAAATTCCATTTATTTTACTATCACAAAAATTACTGTAGCCACCTAGGTAATATTTAAAAAACTTATTCTAAAATATTAAAATTTAAAAATAAACATTCGCATGTTACGTCATACGTGACGACTATCCGTTTTTACTCGAAAACAATTCTCACAATTCAATGGATTTTCAGGCTGTCCCGCTCGCGCATGCACGCTTTGAGGCATATGCGAATGAGTCAGCGCTTTGGCTGCACCGAGATTATATCGAAATAGTTACGATAATAGGGCTTCAGTTAAAATTTCAGCTAAAACGAACCAATCTCAAAATAGTCTGCACGTCCAACGACCAAAAGTAAGGTATGTTACGTTGTTCAATTTATGCGTACAAAATATTTTATTGTATCTAGTATAAAGTATTGTTACGAACAATAAGACTAGCGCCATCTAGCGTCAACCAATGAAACCACTTGGTGCGAACAGGGACAACGTTTTCACGTCTACTCAATACTAGATGGCGCTACTGTGCGAATATTCCGGAACAATTCAACCAGTTCACGCGGCTAGCGAATATTTCTGGAACGGTCTGGAACTCGATTCGGCCCATATAAATACGCCACAGAGATGCGAACCAGTCAGTTCAGTTTCGAGCTACCTTCGGGTGATTTCGAGGCGAAACAGGCGATAAGTAAAAGTGATACCAGTGATTAATACCAGTGATACCCGCGACTTGGCTACGACTTAAGGACACTGTTAGTGCTTAGTGTTTGGACTTAGTGCTTAGTGTTTGGACTTAGTGTTTAGTGTTAGACCTAGTGCTTTGTGTTGGACCTAGTGCTAGGGAATAAAGTCTTCAAAAGAGTCAGCAGGTCTTTCTCTCCAAATCCTTCGACCCAACACGTAACAACTGGTGTCGGAAGTGAGATTTGGAGATGCCATTGACTCCGAGAGAGGACTTCAAGGAGGGCGTCAGAACAAGGGCACAACGAGCTGCGGAGGCCACACCCACTGGGGACCAAGCTCCGCCCACTGTGGGCCAAGCCCCGCCCACTGACCCCGCTCACCAGGACCCGCCCACTGACCACGCCCCCCAGGCTCCGCCCACTTTGACCCAAGACACGCCCACCGACCCCGCCCACTGGGTCACACCCACTCAGGCCACGCCCATTGGCCCCGCCCACCGGGTCACGCCCACTCAAGCCCCGCCCACTGACTCCACCCACCTTGCCACGCCTTCCAGACAGGCCACGCCCACCAGACAAGCCACACCCACCAGCAGTACCGTGGCTCTTCAATTAGGAAATTTAATTGAAATAATGGAGCTGCAAAGGGCTGAAATTCGGGCAATGAAGGAATCACAAGAACGCAAGCTCGGTGATTTGCAACAGTCACAAGAACGTTTGCAAGAATCGCAAGAGCAACAAAAAGACCTCCAAGAAAAAGCGCTTTGGGCTATAAAGGATGTTAGTGACACGGTGATGAAGCTTCGAAAAGATGTCGACGTAGTGGAAGAACGAGTTACTGGGTTAGGATTGGATGTTGAAAACGTGAAAACCGGCCTCGCTGAACTACAGAAGAAAGTAGTGCGCCTTGAAACCACGGGAGTTGCGATGTCTAGTGGAACTACCGTTGTGGCACAAGGACCGAGAGTGAAAGTGCCGCCGTACGACGGCACTACTTCTTGGAACGCTTATCGTCAGCAATTCCAGACTGTTGCTACTGCCAACGGATGGACGGAAGAACAATGCCTGACCGCTCTCACTGTTGCGCTCAGAGGGCAAGCTTTGTCGGTCCTGGAAGCACTGCCACATACAGGAAAGGGGTTCCAAGACCTGATGGAGGCACTTGAATCCAGATACGGGGAGCGACACCTGGAGCACGTGTTCCGTGCCCAACTGCGTGACAGAGTCCAACGTTCAGGAGAAGGACTGCAACAATGGGCGTTGGAAATTGAAAAACTCGTCAGGAAGGCACACCCAGGAGCCGACACCAAGATGGTAGACACGAATATTGTTCAAGCATTTGTCGACGGAATCAAAGACCTGGAAGTCAGAGCTGCAGTGAGGCTTCGTCACCATACCTCGCTAAGGGAAGCATTGGCGCATGCTTTGGAGGTCGAGGCTGTTCGCCACGACATACGGCAGACCCATCAGATCCGCGAGGTCTCCGTGGAAGTCAAGGAGGTTAAGGCTCCTATGAAGAAAAGTTCTGGAGCCATGTGCTACAAGTGCGGCGAGAGGGGGCATCTTCAGCTCAACTGCCCGCAGAAGGAGACCCAGATGGCAAGGATGAAAAGGATCGAGGAACAAATAGAGGAGCTGAAGAAGCAAGGGGCTTCGTCCCCTTGTCCGCGATCAGGGAAACGAATAAAAGCCAGGACTAAGGGGCGAGTGCTGGCTGACGCGGAGGAAGTTGCCTGGATGAAAAAGTGTAGTTCGATAACAGGCGCAGACTCAGCGAACAACAACAACTATGGATTAGTGACTGAGCTACTCGATGACTGCAAGAGTAATCTGACTTATTCGCAGAACATGAAAGCTAAGAAGTTTTTACAGCGCTACGCGAATATCTTCTCCAGTCAAGAAGGGGACCTTGGAAGAACGTCGATAGTTCAGCACAGGATAGATACCGGAAGCGAGAGACCAATTCATCAACGAGCAAGACGGGTACCAATTGCAAAGGAAAAAGAAGTTGAAGGCCTTTTGGAGGACATGAGAAGGAATAAGATTATTGAACCGTCTGCAAGTCCGTGGTGCTCACCTGCTGTATTAGTGAAGAAGAAAGATGGTAGCACGAGATTTTGCGTGGACTATAGGCGTCTCAATGATGTCACTAAGAAAGACAGTTACCCGTTACCTAGAATTGACGACACTTTAGATACCTTGAATGGCATGAAATGGTTCACGACCCTAGACCTGAAATCTGGATACTGGCAGGTGGAAATTCATCCAAAGGACAAGGAAAAGACAGCTTTTTCGACCGGTAAAGGTTTATGGCAATTTAACGTCATGCCCTTCGGATTGTGCAACGCACCTGCCACATTTGAGCGACTCATGGAGTGTGTACTGGCAGGCTTAGTTGGAGAGGCCTGCTTGGTCTACTTAGATGACGTCATCATTGTCGGCCGCGACTTCGAGGACCATTTACGAAACTTGGAGCGTGTTTTCGCCAAAATAGAGGGAGCCAAATTAAAGTTGAACCCAAAGAAATGTCGTTTATTCAGGAGTAAGGTCAATTATCTCGGCCATGTTATCTCCAGTGATGGAATCCAGACAGACCCGGAGAAACTGGAAGCAGTTCAAAAATGGCCTACCCCTAAGGACAAAACCGAAGTGCGAGCATTCCTCGGCCTATGTTCATACTACAGGCGTTTTGTTAAAGGATTTTCGGAAATAGCCAAGCCATTACATCGGCTGACAGAAGATAAACGACAATTTAGTTGGGATGAGACTTGTGAAGATTCTTTTCAGAAACTGAAGAAGCATCTGTGTGAAACACCAATCCTGGGGTATCCACAAACTGAAGGTCAGTTTATAGTCGACACGGATGCAAGCAACACGGCCATTGGAGGAGTGTTATCTCAAAAACAGGGTGAAAGAGAAGTTGTTATTGCATATTTCAGCAAATCTTTATCCAAGCCAGAGAGAAACTACTGCGTGACAAGAAGAGAACTCTTGGCTGTTGTAAAGACGCTACAACATTTCAACAAATATCTCATCGGCAGACATTTTTTGCTGCGAACTGATCACGCAGCCTTGAAGTGGCTACTGCAATTCAAGAACCCAGAAGGTCAAGTAGCTCGATGGATTGAACAGCTTCAGGAGTATGACTTCAAGACGGAACACCGCAGCGGAAAGACGCATGGGAATGCCGACGCACTTTCACGAAGGCCGTGTTCGGAAGACTGCAAACATTGTGTTAAGCAGGAATCAAATGAAGTTACATTGAAGCTAACGAGAATAAGTCCTTTGGGTCTCTGGGAGAATGATGCTATGAGGGAGGCCCAAGAAAGAGATGACGACCTTCGGCACATCATTACATGGAAGAAACGGGGTGACGTCAAACCAATCTGGAGTGAGGTTGTACCCACTGGCGCTGTCACAAAGGCGTACTGGGCGCAATGGGACAGTCTGATACTTCAAAACGGAATACTCTACCGGAAATGGGAGAAGACTAACGGCAGAGAGTTCCATCTTCAGATAATTGTCCCAAGAACGAGGGTACCAGATGTTCTCCGTGAAATACATGATGGCGTATCAGGAGGTCATCTAGGTGTCAAGAGGACGTTAACAAAAGTGCGCGAAAGATTCTACTGGTTGCATTGTCGAGATGATGTACAGGATTGGTGCCGCAAATGTACTACTTGCGCTGCTGTAAAAGGACCACAGACCAGGAGCCGTGGGAACCTGCGGTTGTATAACGTCGGTGCACCGTGGGAACGGATTGCAGTTGACGTAGCTGGGCCATTTCCTGTAACGGAATCGGGAAACAAGTATTTTATGGTTGTCATGGACTACTTCACCAAATGGCCCGAGGTGTTCGCCATACCAAACCAAGAAGCTACAACAGTCGCTTCTAAATTAGTCGAAGAAGTGATATGTCGCTTTGGTGTGCCTCTAGAAATCCATTCTGATCAAGGCAGGAACTTCGAATCGCAGGTGTTCCAGGAAGTGTGCAGAATTTTGGGCATGCATAAGACGAGGACCACCGCGTACCATCCACAGTCTGATGGAATGGTAGAAAGATTTAACCAAACCCTTGAGAGGCATTTGGCGAAATTGGTAGACGACAAACAAAAGGATTGGGACAAGTATATACCACTCTTCCTTCTGTCATACCGAACCGCCGAGCATGAGAGCATAAAAGCTACCCCGGCGTATGTCAACTACGGTAGAGAACTACGAATACCAGTAGACCTATTGACAGGAGGGTCACCGGAGGGACCAGAGACCGTACAAGACTATGTCTGCGATTTAAGGGAAAAAATGCGCTATATACACGCCTTGGTTCGGGAAAATGGGTTACAGTCAAGTAAGAACATGAAAACCAGGTACGACCGGAAATCGAACACGAGCGGCTTCGAGGAAGGGTCACTGGTGTGGCTGCATAACCCAACTCGCCGGAAAGGGAAATCTCCAAAGTTGCAGACCAAGTGGGACGGACCATACAAAGTGCTTACCCGAATAAATGATGTGACTTATAGGATCCAAAAGCAACCAAGAGGGGCATTCAAAGTGGTACACATAGACCGTCTGGCGCGGTACCATGGCAGTAACAACGATGCTCGGGACGAGCATCTCTAAGAGGGGAGTAGTGTTACGAACAATAAGACTAGCGCCATCTAGCGTCAACCAATGAAACCACTTGGTGCGAACAGGGACAACGTTTTCACGTCTACTCAATACTAGATGGCGCTACTGTGCGAATATTCCGGAACAATTCAACCAGTTCACGCGGCTAGCGAATATTTCTGGAACGGTCTGGAACTCGATTCGGCCCATATAAATACGCCACAGAGATGCGAACCAGTCAGTTCAGTTTCGAGCTACCTTCGGGTGATTTCGAGGCGAAACAGGCGATAAGTAAAAGTGATACCAGTGATTAATACCAGTGATACCCGCGACTTGGCTACGACTTAAGGACACTGTTAGTGCTTAGTGTTTGGACTTAGTGCTTAGTGTTTGGACTTAGTGTTTAGTGTTAGACCTAGTGCTTTGTGTTGGACCTAGTGCTAGGGAATAAAGTCTTCAAAAGAGTCAGCAGGCTTTATCTCCAAATCCTTCGAACCCTAACACGTAACAGTATCAACACAAAATAGTGTAAAATTAAAAATTTATTTCAGTACTGGTACACTAGAACCCACTATTATACATTGTGATTGTAAAAATTAGCTTAAAAACTTTCCATAAACCGCATTATATATAATTATCCTTATTAATGATTAACGTAAACACCTGAGTTTATTGATGCCGATTTTTGTATAGACACGTTGGTGTTCTCTGCTGTGTTAGTCAAGAAATTTCTTACGGACGCCAGAGCAGAAATTGGAATCTAAAACAATAATGAAAAAAACAGTTATTAATCCAACCAAAGAAATACTCTCATCTACTTGTTATGTAAGAACATTCCTAGGCCAAATTCTGAGTAGCATTAATTCACTGAAAGTTTATAGATTAGTGCAGATATTTGATTAAAAAATTATAAAAAAGTATTTATATCACAAACTAGATGATGCCTGCGACTTCTTGGGCGAAAAAGGAAATCTTGAACCTATGTCCTTCTCAATGGTCCACACTATACCTTTCCGTGCCAAATGTCGTCAAAATTAGTGAAGCAGTTTCGGAGCCTTTCAATGCAAACAAACAAACAATTTTTTCTCTTTATAATAATATTATGTAAAGACAACTTTCGGTGCTACTTACATTGAAGATATTTTCAAAAAACTCTGGGTTTCTTTGGATAGTTTTTGTATAGACATGATCGCTGCTCGCCCCGCTTGCAGCATCGACTTTAGCACCGATGTTAAAAGAACCTTCTACACCGGTGTCGATCCTTTTTTCGATGGTTTCTAGTGATTTCGAAACTGGTACTTCACTCTCCTCGACGTAGGTAACGTAAGTCTTATGAGGCTTCTTATGATGTTTTTTACGTTGCACGTACACCTTAAAATAAAATTAGGCATAAATTTTATGTCTGGAGTATTAGAGATACAGAAAGCCTAGATATGTTGTTGGCTCTCATAGACTTTTTTAAATTATAGTACCACTTACTTCTTTTACAAGGACTGCTGGTTGTTCATTATTTTCAATGCCAGAATTAATATTCGCTTCGACATTAGCAGTAGCTTCTAACGGTCTAATTTCATTGTGTTTCTCTTTGTAGATCACTTTGTTATTTGAATATGTTAAACCAGATGATCCTTCCACTGAAGATTGGCCTCCCTGAAAAATTTAAAGTAATTATATTAAAGTACCAAAAAATAAATAATTAAATAGCGTTAATGATCATGAATTGTGTCTGCCTCATGAATGATACATGCTTGATGCTAATTACAGACATGGTATAGATGCATCGTGCAGTCTACATTCATGCATATCTACCATAGATGGAAGCGAACACTACGGTTCTAGTTTCTAGGCATGAAAATTTGCATTCCTAATATGAAACGAGTAATACCTTTTCGCAATGTCCAGTTTTATCGGAACTTGATAGGGAAACATAAAAATAATTAATTTGTATAATGGCTTTATGAATTTTATTGTAAACTAAAATTAGACATCACCAACACAAGTAGAATCACTGCCAATTACCAAAACTGAACTTAATAAATCTATAATTCTTGTAATCACTAATCTAATCACTATCCTCTAATAGACGCTTCGCTTCCTTAGCAGCTTTTCGCTGTTTCTTCTTTTCTTCCTTTCTCCTCTTTCTAATGTCACTTAGGGTGTCACCTACCAGTCCTGAAGTTGCAACATGATGTCCGGCTTGGGCTCCTGCAAAGCCTCCTCCTTGTGCGTTATTCTCATTAACACCACCGGCTAGACCTGCGGCTGCTTTCACATTGCCACCAGCTGTGGCGCCAGCAAACAGACCGCCTGTTAAAAAAAAGGATAAATTTTAATCAGATCAGTAGATTATTTTATTTATTGTATTGTGTATCTTAATTGACCATTTATGAGGGTTATCAGTATTTTTACTGAGGGTCTTTTTCTCTAAAAAAGAGACATTTAAACACTTTTCTAATATTCATTTACACTAACCCAATTATAGTTACGCTTTGATAAATACAAAACATATTTCGATAAAAATATTTACCTGATGCTCTTCCTTTTCCGTCTACCTGACCTCCAAGGCCCGCTCTGGCTAGCTGACCAGTAGGAGTTCCTGCCTCAGCATAAAGTCTCCCAGCTGTATCACCCCCACCTTAAATGCAATCAGTTTTTAATAAACATCTTTATTTAAATGTAGGTACCTAAATCTTAAATAAGTTATTTTATCTTAGTGTTCTTCCATAACTTTTCAAAACAATAAACTGGATTTTCTTTAGAAACTTTTAAATCAGTAATGGAATTCTTCATGCAGATAAACCCAATTTAAAATTAATTAGTCTCAAATTCATATTCTGACATAAGATAGGTATAATTATTTAACTATAAAACCTGTACTTAATGCAAAATTAATTAAACATTATATTACTTCTCAACTACGATACAAATTAAAGGTTCTCGTTTTATTGTTAACTTTGTATTCATATTTAATGGATTTGCTGTTTCTTCAAGCGCAACAATATCTTTTTCAACACCAATGGTACAATTCCATAAAGCATTAACACAAACCTGCTATTTATGTGAGTTGTGTGTGGAATTACAATAACATATTATAAATATTGTAATTGTTTACGCTGTTTATCGTTACCTTGTTATAATACCGGAACAGTCTTGTATTACGCTGCGCGCTCATTGCGATTGCTTTGGTTCTTGAATAATTGTTGTAGGTGGATATTTTATTAGGATTCAGCAGTCGAGAAAATTAGTTTGATTTATTTTTAAAGGACACTGGCGAATTCTGCCCAAATTTCCATCAAGATTCTAATATAACATGTGGTTTTAATGTACTTTAAAGTTATTTATATAAAATTATATTTTTTATATACTTAACCTCTAATAAAAAAAATTGTCACAAAAAAAGTTGTTGACTAGTATAATTATCTATACTAAGAGTAATATAACAAAGCAGAAAAGTTTGTTTGTTTGTTTGCATTGAATATGCTCCGAAACTACTGGACCCATTTTGATCAAATTTGGCACAGATGTAGAGTAGACCACGGGGAGGATATAGGCTACTTTTTATTGCGGAAAAATGTACGGTTTCTGTGAAAATACCTAATGCTCCACTGAAACCCACGAAGTCGCGGGCAACATCTAGTTAATTATTAGGAGCTAAGCAGTGAGCATCTGTCCCAGAACGATTCACTTCTTACTATCTCACAATTGAGAAGAATTTTCATAGTAACGTAAAACCAACAAAGTGTATTTTACCTTTAAGTTAAACATTACAGAAATAAGCTCATAATAATGATCTTACTAATAAGTTAACTTAAGATCTTACTGGACTAAAATCGTCTTAGAGAAAAACAGATGTTATATAACATTTTTAGTAAAAACTAGAGAACTTATTGTTACCTTTGGCTACCTTTCTTCATCATCTACACCTTGTATGGAGTTCTATATTAACTACTAAATTTTACTCTTTTTAATCTATATTAACTGCGATTTTGTAACTACGGAACCTAAGACATAATACGAGAGAAATGTTCTTGTCCGGTTCTACATTCACCGCCATTGAGTCACGGTGTTTAATGCAATCTTGAGGATTAAGATCAGACGCAAAGTTGTTGAGTCATTGACTGTAATGTTAGGCGTAGTTAGATATGTGTGTAATGTGACGAAAAGATTGCGCATATACTAAAATAATAATTATAATCATTCTTTTGCGCAAATAAGCAACTTTAGAATACGTAAAAATAGACAATATTCTCAGATCAAATAAAAAAGTGAAGACATAGCTTTTCTAGTGGGCGGCGGTAATCACTTGTAATCTAGTGATTTGTCTGCTTGTTTATCTACTTTTTTCATAAAAAATCCAAACTGCTTTATAGACATACCAGCAAGACCGCCAATGCCTACACCAGCATGGTATCCCATGAAGTTGACGCCTAACTTTCCATCCTTGAAAGTTATGAACTGAGGTGCCTGTAACCAAAACACAGTTAATTAATAGTGGTAATTCATTTTTTAAAATAAATGATAACACAGACATTTTTTTTTTATGAAATATGGGGGCAAACGAGCAAACGGGTCACCTGATGGAAAGCAACTTCCGTCGCCCATGGACACTCGCAGCATCAGAAGAGCTGCAAGTGCGTTGCCGGCCTTTTAAGAGGGAATAGGGTAATAGGGGAGGGTAGGGAAGGGAATAGGGCAGGGGATTGGGCCTCCGGTAAACTCAAAATATAGGTCGACAAAGATTTTCTGTTTTAATTATTTTTTATTGTTTCAATTGAAAAGTACTCACAAACTCAATTTATATTTAAAAATGAGTTAGCGAGTGACTTTTTTCCCGATTACCCGCATTTTTTTTTTATTGTTGTACTTAACTTCAAACTGATGTTTGTGACGTCGACACAAATTGATTCGTCGAACACGCTTGGAACTTTCTAGATTTGTTACAAGTTGTTTCAAGCATGTTTCAAGTAAATTAAATTACGTTTGGTTAAGATTAAAAATATTACGATGATAGGTCATATCTAGATAATCTAGACTAGTATTATACAGAGGAAAAATGTCTTTGTTTGTATTTCGTTTCGTTGCATTGAATGGGCTCCGAAACTACTGGACGGTTTTTTTTTATTAGTAGTATTGGCACTGTATATAGAGTATAGGCATATATCTATATAATATAGAGTTAACCACTGGGAAGGACAGAATAGGCAGTTTTTATCACAGGAAAAAGTCCGTACATTTTCTGCGGGATTTTCTTTTTCGAGTACGAAGTTACGGGAAACATCTGTTCTCAATTCTACTATAAAATAGGTAAAGAAATTATTCGATTCAGAAGCTTCCAAGAAAATTGCGTTAAAAAACAACCCCTTTTTTCATGGGTAAATCTTTTGTGGGACCCCGGCGCGGGACTGTGGACGTCGACCGAGGTATATGGGACTCTCCCGGGCGCGAGGTTAGAAACGCACCCGGGGATACCGTACCTACTTAGACCCCAAGGTGCCTCCTTCTCCGCTTGGTGCTGGGCCGCCGGATCCGCCTAGGGCTTAGACGGTTGCGGCACAAATACAACTCTTATTATTTAACCAACATAGAATATAGTGAATTTTATTAAAAATGCATGAAAGACATAATATTAGGTACATTTTATTGTAAGAGATTCGTAATTTTAATTAAAAAAAAATACTGCAGTGAAACAAAAAAAAATCTTCTAAATTCTGAAAAAATGAGCTAGTAAAGCATTCATCGAACGTTAATAAATAAAATATTATATCCATAGATATATAATATTAAAAAGCGGTAGATATGTTATAAACGCGTAAAAATGAAGACTCGAATTGGCCCGAATCGGGCCAATTTTGGTTAGTGTGCTCCGCGAGTAATAATAGCGTGTTTTATGTTACTTTGCGACGTTGACACATTGACACGCGTCCCATGTCAATGTGTGTCGTGGCACAGAGATATTGTCAGTTTTGTAAGGATATAACGTATCTATGTAATAATTAATCAAAGATTATATCACAAGTATTTAATATTAATCAGTTTACTCTTGATATTTACTTTAAAAAAAATATTGGTTTGTTGCGTCCGGCATATTAAGTCATAACACCGGCAAAACATTGCAAAACTGTGTGTTTCCATATTATAAAACTATTTCCCGCATACAATGGCTGTGAGGCCGGTGTTGAAATTTGTTTCAACATTCCGTATAGGTAGATATTCAATAATTTGACTGAAGCATTTTGACGAACTGCAGTGATGTAAAGCCATAGAAATTTTGGTTATGTTTTGCTTGTCGTTAGTAGTAAATACTTATATCTCCGATTATAGTACCGCATTACGTCCAGGAACTTCATATTTTATACTTTATGCTACTAGTTTATACACTCATATTATTTTGTATATTTGTTTTATATAATTTATAATATAGTATTCAAATATATACCATAAAAACATTAAAAAAGGACACGTAAAAAATTACGATATTTATAATATTTTAACCGACTTCCAAAAGCAAAGGTTAAGAATTCGACTGTAGATTTTTTTTGGTATAATTTATGATAGCGAATACTAAGTCAATAATTATTATGAATAGATTTTTGTCATTCATGATTGAAGATGACTTTGCTTATACCCTGTAAAAGCCAATCTTTTGTTTAAAAGGAAAACTACCTATTTTAGTAACTAAGGTACTAACTTTTATAGTAACTAGTAGTAGATACAAATATTTTAGATGGATATAAATGTCCCATGTAAGTAGAAAAGTAGTAAGACTGTATGTAGGTGGGTAGTAGGTAAAAAAAAATAACAATTATAAAATTGCCCCATCTGACAATCTGCCGACTAGCTCTATTTGTGTAGAACTGAGCGCAGCAAGCCGTCGCTCGTCTGCTTTCTAGTATATACCTGTATAATAATCTATGTCTGCTTCTTTAAGCTTTCCTGTTTTAGCTAGGTGTTTTTCTGTGAGATTTATATAACTTTTGTAGGCCTAAAAACTGCTGTTAATATAATAACGAGTACACAGTTATTACCAATGTTATATTATCGGATCTGTTGAAGTTTATTATTGAGGTTGGTGACTTTCTAGGACTTTTTAGTGCACGGCTTGACGTATGTATGGGCGCTGTTTTGAACTTTCAGAAATAAATAATATTGTTCCTTTTTATTTAAAAAGAAAGGCTATTATTAAGAATGTTTCTGTATCCTATTGATAAATATTTGTTTAGAGTTGTAAAACCCTGCCGTAGTTAAGATTTATTATAGCTATGTATTGTTTAATTTCTAAAATACATTCTATGGTTTATTTTTATGGATTGTTATATTTATAAAATACGTAAATTCTAAAAAGTCGCAAGCAGATGTTAAACTAATAAGCAAAAGAGATTGTCTTATTATCTATTGAGATAATTGTATGAATGAAAAGTAGCATTGTCAGACCCACCCCGTTGTTTTAAAAGTTTATTGTTTGTTATTGCGCGTTGGTTGTAACATCGTGGGAATGTAAAATAAGGGATGTGAAAGTATGAATGGGTGGGGTGAAACCCAAGTATAAAGTATGGTATTGCATTTGTATAGACAGAGCATAACCAGCTTGGACGAAAGCAACAACGCTAGTTCTAGTATCTTTGAATGTCAATAGACATTCTTCTGAAAAGTCATCTGTGAACCTCAGACCGAATAAAAGCTGTTAACTAATACTGTGAAATATATCAGTGAACTTAGACTGTGAACTAAAACTGTGAAACTTAACCGTGAACTACTTTGGACTGTATCGGTAAACTATAACTATAAATAAAAGTGTGCTGTATTTATCAAGTGTTACTCAGTTCGTGATTATTCACATATAATAATCATGAGTGAACCCCTACCCCGCGACGCTACGCCGACATAATAAATGTGTATGACACACATACGTCTAGCCGCGCACACATAGCCACAAGCTGTTCGTGTAAACCGTCGAATGGCGGCTCTTTACGCTAGTAGTTCTTTGCCAGAGCCCTAACATTTGTCATAAAAAATAAAAATGTCGTATACTACAATTAAGCGCAAAAGTGTAATTTAGACGTATTGTAGTTGCGTTGTAACATTTAATTCATATCGTACCTGAATTGTATGTAATTAGAGTTGGCTTCCGTGACCGGACTTTTAATAACGACACGTAAAATTGCGTGCCCTTATAAACTCGTTTTGATGGCGTTCTTAAGCAAAAATAACATTTATTTGCTTATTTCATTTAATGTATCTAAAATAAAATAATTATTATTTTTAGGTACTTTGAATGTGCCCTTAGCACGCATGATGCTGATAAACAAAATTATTAGGAATTCCGTCCATTAAGTCAATGTATAAATGGTAACTACTTTGTAGAAGTAGTACCTAATCAAACTTGATATTTTTAAATATTGACTAATCAGTTATCACGCTTCACCACAAATGAACCGATTCAACCCTACACACTTTGTATCAATGAAAATATTTTTACCTATATTCCTAGAACTTAGGCCTTTGCATCCGTTAATGGATGATTTATACAGTATTCTCCGAGCGAAGTAACCACTCTTGAAATACTGTAGTGCCTGGGACAGTTGATTTTTAAATGTCGTATGGTTGCCCAAGCACATACGGCATTCTCACAACATAGTCAACCTAGTCCAGAGGAATGAACTGGTCAATACGTCTGGGGCCAACTATGTGCGGGTTTCCTCGCGATGTTTTCCTTCACCGTTAGACTGTCCGTATAATGTACTTGAGATCTGAAAAAGTCTCATTGGTACACGCCACAACCTGGGATTCGAACCTGCAATCTCTCGAGTGCGAACCAAACCGTCTACCCACTAGGCTACGGAGCTCATTATTCATATTCCTAGAAGTGTGGTGCAAATTGCAACGAAATGCAGTTTTGAAATAGAAAGATGCAATTTGGTACAGTTAAAGACTGTATAGATCTCAGTTTTGGCATTACACAATTATAATAATTTGATACAGTTGGTTCTTACTTTATAAGCTGAAGAAAATTTAACCGGATAGCACGTTCTCATAAAAAAAACCTGCTTGTTTGGTGGTTGCGAGTATCCGTGAGCTGTGGTAATCACTTACTATCAGGTGATCCTAAGTTTGTTTATTTTATTATAACCATTACAGGATACATAAATAAGGTAATTTTAAGGCATTTGATGCAAAACGGTTTTCGTTTCGGTTGCATCAGTATAGCATTAAAGTGAGTTTAATCAATTTTTTACAGAAGACCTTTATTGCGAACGACAGCCTCTCATTTGCCAAGATTCTAAAAGCAAAAGCAACTTATTTAATTAAATATTTTATAATGTTAAAATAAGTAACAAGTAGTAGTAGTAATAAGAACAAGAAGATTTGTATATGCCATGGCAAAAGCAACTTATTTAATTAAATATTTTATAATGTTAAAATAATAAAGAACAAGAAGATTTGTAGATGCCATGGCAAAAGCAACTTATTTAATTAAATATTTTATAATGTTAAAATAATAAAGAACAAGAAGATTTGTAGATGCCATGGGGGGGCTGCCACTGTTCCGACATATGCTTCCTACTAGATTTTGCCCGCGGCTCCGCCCGCGTAAATACAGTCTCCCACAGGAACACTCTATACTTATTGGGATAAACTGCAGCCTATGTTTTAGTCCAAAGCCTAAACTACTACCATACCAAATGTCATCAAAATACGTTCAGTAGTTTTTGCCTGAAAGCGAAACAAACATCCATCGATCCATACATCCATCTATCCTCATAAACTGTCACATTTATAATAGTAGTAGGACATTGCCATATTTTTGGTATAATATAACACAACAAGCTACAAAAAAATTATCATAACTAAATGTTACCCGCGACTTTGTAGGCGCAATACAAAATCCCGCGGGAACCGTAAATTTTACCGCGTTAAAAATGTCCTTCCCCGTGGTCTACACTATATCTACCAAATTTCATCAAAATCAGTCTAGATATTAGCATATCGGAGAAGTACCAAAATACTGTACCCAAAAATACTTATAAAACTCCTTAGTGATAACTAAGAGCAATGATTTTGTTATAAATTCATTTTAATAACAGCTGACGTAAATTGCCTCTCCACCCCCTTCCTCCAGCGTTTTTATTTAGATTTTAGAACAAAAAACGTACCGACGCCATGTCATCACCACAGCTGGTAATTTGTGCTCTTTGTAAATCTACGATAATTATAAGCCATTTTCTGACAAACATTTGCGACACAGTAATTCTGAATAACAACAAAAAATGTACGCCATAAAAACAAAACAAGTACTCGATGTTACTTGCAAACAGACATTTATATACAATGCATGTTTTATATTATTATATCTCAAGGTGACTAATGCTATGTAGTGTAGAGCGCACGCTATGCTATGCTATGTATAGTAGAACAGGGTCAGAAATCTTAAGTAGTCTTAATCTGGTAGTCTAATTTTTTGACCCATCCACTTGTGCTTCTAGATAAGCCTCAAAATTTAATACCGAATCTTATTACCGGGATATATGGGTTAGGCGTTTCGCACTACGAGGATTCGAACCGTGGCGTGGTGTGAATCGACGCAGCACTGCAAATGAATTAGTGATGTAACGAATATTCGCATTCGCATTCGCATTCGCGAATATTCGCACATTTTTGTATATTCGCATTCGCATTCGCAAAATTGTTGCGAATGTTTTGCGAATATGTTTATCAGAAAACAAAAGCAAATGTGCGAGTTTCTTACGCCGGTTCTTCTCGCCGGGCTAGTTTCCGAACCGGTGGTAGGCATCATGTAGGACAATTCTATAAGCGTTATAATTATCATAACCTACATGGAAATAAAAATTTTGAGTTTAAGTTTGAGTAAGCGGAGCGGAATGAATGACGCTTTATTTAGATCATAGATGAGTTCGTTTGAACTCGGCAATACTCGGAAGATACGAACGTAACGAACCCATAACGAACCTAGTCCGAACGCGACTGCCGCCAAACCATAGACAAATTGGCGCCAAATATGAACAACAACTGAATATTCGCATTCGCATTCGCGAATGTCGGTAGCAGATATTCGCATTCGCATTCGCATTCGCGAATGCTAAAAAATAGACATTCGTTACATCACTAAAATGAATGGGTGGATTCGCACCGCTTAACAATTTTAGTGTGAATCGCCTCAGATATTTTTTGGAAAGATCTATTCGGACCACAGATTGAAATATTCGTGCCGGATTATTTAGGACTCTTTATTTTTTATAAACAGATGCTTCGAAAAGTGGTCCGTGAAAAAAATTACAACCAATAATTAGGTACTATATTATTAAAAAATATCATTTAAGCGTGGTATAACGGCAGATTAAGTATCCATCTTACTACAAAAATCATAGTAATAATATGATTCGTATCGTGGTGCGAATCGACACATGCAAAAATAGTGCTGGGGCGATTAACACCGCGGTTCAAATCCTCGTGGTGCGAAATGAGTAACGACCCGATATAGTACTTGCAGAGATAGTGCATTTTAACAAAAAATTCGATCAAAGTTATTTTCTTCTACCATATTAGTTCTACTACGTTATACTTTTATTATAAATGTGTAAGTTTGTGATAATGGATGGATAGATGCATGGATCGTCAAGCATCCATGCCATTCAAACCAACATGTTAAGGAATAACCTAACCAAGAGCATGTCAGGACATGTCTAAGGAGGGTTCCGTAACTTTAAACGCGTAATATGCTTTTTTTTTAATTACTCCAAAAATTACTGTCCGATTTGGTTCACAATAGTTTTCCTAAAGAGTTTTTAGCATGATCTATCAGCATGGAAATTTGCAAGTTTCTATCTCCTATAGTTTAAAAATGCTAGGGGGGGGACCAACTTACAAACTACTTTGGAGGCCGATTACTCGAAAATGGTCAACTTTATAAAAAAGTAACGTATGGAACCTTGCCTTTATTTTAAAAGACCTATTCTACGATACCCCACACGATGGGGTAGAGTGAAAAAATATTTTTCATCCCCACTTCACATGTATGGAGAGCCACCCCTAAAATATAAAATTATTATTTTTTTATGATCTCAAAACCGTGATCTATACATAATCTATAACTGCACCAAATTTCATCAATTTATATTCATAATTACAGGAGCTAGAGGCGCGGACAGACAGACAGACAGACAGACAGACAGACAGACAGACAGACAGACAGACAGACGGACAGAGCGAAACTATAAGGGTTCCTTAAGTATTACGGAACCCTAATAAGGACATATTTAATATTATTATGTAAACTACAGGTATTAATGCGTAAATAAATATTTAAACAATTGATATGATGGGATCTACATCTTTCTATATCTACATTAATTATTGTTATTCATAGAACGATTATACATATTATTATAGGCATACCGATTTCCGCGTACCTGCCTTTCAAAATTCAATTCGTTAGGCTTATATTGATCTGTTTTCCAATTTATTTCCACCTCCATACAATACGTGATGGTCTACAATGAGTTTGATCCAGGGATTAGTTGCTGCGAAGTTTGAATAGGATCAGACAGTAAAATAGGTCATATTTTGGTTACCTTTTGTTTACGCAATACGAGTAGATACATTCAAATATTTTTCACATCTAGGGTTTTAGTGAAACGAATTGCCAAGTTAATAACTCTTATGTAACCTATTAATTTTCTTAAAGAGGTTAAGCAATAATCTCTTTAAAGTATAGAGAGTTAATGGCTCCGCGGAAAATATCACTAACAAAAAAACGTAAGCAAAATGACGGTTATTAGTATTGAAGTTAGCAAATGTGTCCAGAGGGTCTAAAAAGGCCACTTACGCAATATCATCGTAATATTGCTATTTTTTTTTCTTTATTTTTAGAGAGGGTTTTTTCTAAGTAGTAAATGACACCCTCATAGTATACACAAATTAAAATATTGCTATTTGACACTAAAGCAATTCTGCTTGTAAATCTGTCAAATGAATGCATTTCAGCCAATTTCTGCATATGAATTGTATCCAAATCATATTATGAATTGCAATTCAAGTGGCCATTTTACGATCGCTGTCATCTTTCATACAGTAATTCATAACAAGAATTGAAAATGAATTGCCAAAACGGCCTTTTTAGACCTGCTGGCCGATAATCTTTTTTTTTTCTTTAGCGCTAACAAGCGCTATTTACCGCGAATACTATTTTCAGCAATGCCTACAAATAACTCTCTTTCAATCGGACGTTGGAGTCAGTCACACCGAGACACGACCGAGCAGTTTTTAGGCTTGAGGTGAGTATGGAAATCTGCACAGTTGTTCAATATAAACGCTCCGGTTTACCTGTAAAACTCGACTGTACAGGCAAACCTGTCAGGTATACCGTCACGTATGTGGCTAGCATAATAGATTGATGACATTGTCAATAGAAGGACCTTGGAAGGAGAAATGATTAGTTTTCTTTGCAAACAAAGTTATGCAGAGTAATTATTAGTATAAAGTACTAATATGTACTATAATTTTAGGAAATGTATTAAAATTTCCGGCGAACTAGAATAACTCGTAGGTGTTTCGATTCTGGGTTTACCAAATCTGTTCTAAATAGCTTTTATAATATGTTATTGATTGTACTGTAGGTTCTTGATGGAAATTCATGTTTCACTATAATAACACACTACTTCTTGCACTATTTCCGATTTAATAATTATTTTATATTAATTTAAATATTTTACATGACCGGTTTCGACAAAGTCATCATGAGGTGTAGGTAGATTAAAAAAATCATTTAAATTAATGTAAAATAATTATTAAAGCGGAAATAGTGCAAGAAGTAGTGTGTACTGTGTACTGTGTATTATTACAGTATTACACTAAATAGCTTTCTCGAGTGGTTTCGAATAATACAGTTATCCTGACCTCCTGAAAGCCTCCATAATGGATGCCGGAAAAAACGTGCAGTTTTGACTTGAGCCCCTTGAGAATTTAAGACGTTCATATAAAATTCATAAGTAAGATTGAGCTTTTTTAAAGAGCTTTACAGAAAGTAAGTGAGAATATTGTGCTTACTGCGTTTTCTTTTTTGTTTTTTACATGACATTATGTTGTTTTGCAAAAAATATTATGATAATAATAGATAATATTAATTTGAATTTTTATAACATTTTAATAAATGTAATGTGTGTGTGTGTGTGTGTGTGTGTGACATTTCTTAGTTTTATGTATCTACTACTAAGTAGGTAAGTAGGTACATAAAACCAAGAAATGTGATGAAATAAGAATGAAATAAATTAAATATAATATCTACTAAGATATTATATTTAAAAAGAGAAAAAAGAAATACATCAAGAAAACTTACAGCGTACGTCTGTAGAATTAACGTCCCCAGAAAAAGTATCGTTGTCGTCTGCTTCATTTCGTCTGAAACAATATCATTTTTATTACATACACATAATTTTGATATGTATAATAATATAATAAATACCAATAATATAATAAATAGAAAACTTGCTGCATTTTGTCTGTTCAGATTTCAGGTACCAATTTTGCAAAGTGGAACCTAAATATTTACAAAAGTAATATTTGGTAATGAAAAATATTAAAGTGATAGTAATTGTTTGTTTAGTTGTAATTAGAAATTTTAAAGTATCCATAAATAATTTATGGATACTTTAAAATTGTGGTCGCGTCTTAATAATAACTAGGTATGCTAACTTGAAATCTATAATATAAAAATGAATCGCTGAATGTGTTGCTAAGCGCAAATCTCGAAAAAAGCTGAACCGATTTCGCTAATCCTTTTTTAGAATATTCCTTAAAGTACGAGGATGGTTACGGAGATAAAAATTTAAAAAAATTGCCCTAAATGTCTAAAAACAACACTTTTCTATAGTCACATACAAACGATTCTTAATAATACTCAAAAGTCTATTTGAACTTTAATACCATACCATAAAGTTCAAGTTTTAGTGGAGATTGGAGAGGTGGTAGAATCACCTACTCTTACAGGCGATGTAGGTACATACAAAAGTTTTATCGACCCCTGAGGATTGAGAACTATAAACGCTATAAAAAAATTGAGGTTATTGCTAGAAGTGATAAATTGAGGAAATTATTTTTTATGATTTATGCGAATAAAGATATTGATTGATTGAACAATAATTTATATTTCCTAACTAAACAAATCGCGGGATTTACTCGTATATATATAGCTCATTAGAAACACGCCAAAGCCACATCAAATCTTACCTATTCTTTGAATAATATTATAAAGAGCCATTGTTAGCCATTATCTGTAAAACAAGTTACTAATTACCTACATTTGAAAGGCACAACCTTCACGATACTGTTGCAACTTTATGAATATTAGTTTGTAGTTTTGTACACAACCTAACCTTTGCCCTCAGAAATAAACGTCATCATCAAAATCAAAATCATTACACAAATCATAAGCTGGAATAAAGTTAAATAACCTCACCTAGAGCATGTCAGGATGTGTCTAAGGAGGGTTCCGTAACTCAAAATTTACTGTCTGATTTCATTTAAAATAATTTCGACAGTACCCCAGCCCCACATGTTGGCGATACAAAGCCCATTGGCATTTCTAAGCTATAAGAGTTAGATTCTGCTCATGGAACTCTTTATCTGCTCCATGGTTCTGCTAAATTAGAAGATTAACTTTTGTAATAATTAAAAAAACCTATTGCACATTGATAACTACGGAACCCTCCTCAGACATGCTCTTGGTTATTTTGCTGTGTGGCAACTTTAACATAATAACATCGATTGAGGTTAGTCGCAGGAAGCAATATAAGGGAAGTTGGCACAATTTCAAAGCATGCTATTAATTGGTTTCTGCATTCGAAATAACAATTAAACTCGTGTAATCAACTATCTAATATTAGTTGGCACAGAATAATGTGATAAACTAGAGCCGTGTTTTTAGTTTTATTATGTGGAGTGAATGTTTTGGGTGATCAATTGTTGTTGTTTCGTTGCCAAACTGATTTGGCTACAAATAATGAGGTAGATGGCCATACACAATGCCTATCATCCAATCGCGTATATCGACGCGTAAGCCTGAAGACTTATTTCATGGAGGAAGGTGATAAGAGGAACGTTTTCAACTCACTGGCTTTTTCCTCACAGACTTCCTCCATCTGACTATCAATCTACTTTTTTTTTGGTATCTTATCCAACTAATATTATAAACTAGCTGTTCCCCGCGGCTCCGCCCGCGTAAATAGTGTCCCTCGGGAATACTGTACAACTTTCATATCCTACTTATATTATAAATGTGAAAGTTTGTGAGGATGTATGGATGGATGGATTGATGTTTGTTCCTCTTTCACGCAAAAACTACTGAACGGATTTTGATGAGATTTAGAATGGTAGTAGTTTAGGCTTTGGATTAAAACATAGGCTACTTTTTATCGCGAAAAAGTATAGTGTTCCCGAGGGACACTCTATTTACGCGGGCGGAGCTGCGGGGAACATCTAGTTTATAATATTAGTAGGATATGAAAGTTTGTGAGGATGGATGGATACTTTTTTACTCTTTCACGCAAAAACTACCAAACGGATTTCGATTAAATTTAGCATGGTAGTAGTTTAGATTCTGGATTAAAACATAGGTTACATTTTATCCTGAAAAAATACAGTGTTCCCGTGAGATTCTGTATTTACGCAGGCGGAGCCGCGGGCAACGGCTAGTATATAATAAAGTTTTGTACCTAGCTATACCTATTTACTTTTCTAAAAATAAATTGCAAACTGCTAATATCAAATTACATTCATCCCTAAGCTTATATAATACGTGTACCACAGTCCATTAATATTAGTGAGACACTTAAACGGGCTTTTTGGCTTACTGCAAAGCGGATAATGTGTTTGGGAGACGTTATCGCTGGCCGATCAAACCCACGCAGACCTCAGTTGAATATTAAATACCTTTATCTAGATAAAATTGTTTGGAACTATGCGGTTACTAAGAGTTCCCAGGGGCATAGCGTGCCTTAGAAAAGCCCTGTCAATAAACAAAATTTAAAAAAATAAGTAATGCTTCATTTTCAAGCAGTAAGCAAGATGATGAATTGTAGCATAGAACACTTTCGATCACGTTAGCTTTCAAAACGAAGTACATATAACATACCTATATTATAGTGCGATTCAAATGAGAATAGGATCGAGCCGGCGCCATATTGTTTCGAATTTTGACTGTTATGATAGTTAAATTTATGTTCAGATATTTGATTACTATTTAACGTTTTTATTTAAATTCGATGCAAAACTATTAATATTTATATGCACCTAAGTTTTTCTGAAAATAGCACTTTTTATGTGATATTTGACACAAAGAGGTCATTGACGTTCCTATTCTCATTTGAAACGCGTTATACCAATATCAAAAGCTAGAAGCTACCGCCTAGCAGTGGGGTGGTGTTCCTATAACTTCAAGTAATCTCATTCATTTTCAGGCAGTAAGCGAGATGATGATGATGAATATGCCTAAAACACTTTCGATCACGTTAGCTTTCAAAAAGAACTACATACCTATTTCAAAATCGGTCCATCCGTTTAGGAGATACCGCCTAGCAGTGGCGTGGTGTTCCTGTAACTTCATTCCTATCGGCTTGACTTACCACTTAACTTATATGAACACTCTCATACAAATCCCTACCTATTATACAAGCTATTGCTTCCATATAAAGGAACTTGCTTTCGCCACTACGTAATATTGTATGGAATGTACTACCTACTCGTTGGGTCAAGAGTCAAGAGGGCTATACTTCATTTTGTCTTTCAGGTTAAAAGGATTATATCATATATCATGCTATTTCTTGTTTGGATTGTAAATTTACCCTTAGACTATCTTGACAGTGTTATAATTCTTTGGCAATCACTTTTAAGCAACCGTCGAGTGACTTTTTTCTGTTTTTATAGTATATTTAAATTGGAGAACTATTACAAACTTAATCTTGGGTCTCAATTCCCAACTCTCAAGAGACTGCAGGTATAAAGATGGGGGGGAGGGGGAGGGGACTAGAGGGGACAACAGCAGCTGAAAGAACTTATTACAATTTCATACTAACGGAAAAAATATTTTTTATCCCCACTTCACATGTATGTATGTAAATAGTTTCCAGTAAATTGTTGTTAAAAATTGTTGTAATCGAGATCGGCCGATTTTTTTTTTTACTTTTTATAATATGAGCTTTTAATAATGCAGTCAAACACTCGTAAATATTAATACAGATTCATTGACTGTCGCTGGATTTCGAGGTTTTACCATTTGTATGCATTACGGCATTCCACTAAATACCTTGTTGTTTACTAACAATTTAAATAAAATAACGTAGGTAGGCATGTCAATATATGATTCGTATACTTACTTGTAGTTAAACCTAATATGGTAATATTTGTTTTCTCAGTAAATAGTTCAAACTTCAAGTACCTACTCATTATATTATATGAATTCGAGATGTTTAGATAGATGAAATAAACAGATAATATTATTTTTGGATAACATAATATTAGCCTTCTACTAAACGTTTCTTACTTGATTATAATAAAAATGAAAAATCTGTAAGTTTAATATTTTTAGTTTTAGATTAGCTAAACATGAAGCGCGGTGAAAATAGCTTGTATTAAAATATTTCTAAAATACACGTACGAAAGTTGTAATTATTATCTGCTAATTACAACTGAAGATGGTAAAAATTTGTTTGATATTAACATATCAAACAAATTTTTACCATCTTCAACTTTCAAGTAGAGTATGACTGATTTTACATCATTTTTTTTTTATATTTCTAACATACACGTACGAAAGTTGTAATTAGCAGATAATAATTACAACTTTCGTACGTGTATTTTAGAAATATTTTAATACAAGCTATTTTCACCGCGCTTCAAGTTTTATATCCTAACTTTAAGGCACTTCTAACGAAGTGCCTTAAAGTTAGGATATAAAATCTCAAAAGAGTAAAGATAAAAACTGTAGCAATGGGATCCCATTGCAAACCATTTCGCACGTACAAAGAATGGACATAATTTAATTTTATATTATAACTAGATGTTGCGCGCGACTTCGTGCGCGACAAAAAGAAATCCCGCGGTAACCGTACATTTTACCGCGATAAAAAGTAGCCTATGTCCTTCCCCGTGGTCTATTCCATATCTGTGCCAAATTTCATCAAAATCGGTCCAGTAGTTTCGAAGCCTATTCGATTCAAACAAACAAACTTTTCCTCTTTATTATATTAGTATAATATATTATTATAATAATTTTTCGCTTTACCTACAAAGTTGTTTACAAGTTGGTCCCTCCCTGGCATTCCTAAACTAGGTTAATTAGAAACTCCATGCTAATAGGTCCTGCTAACAATTCTTTAGGAAAATTATTTAGAGCGAAATCTGATAGTAATTTTTTTTACTGTCAGATTTTTTGTCATATAGCTTTTGGTTGTAGTGATTAGCAACAGGAGAGGCGTATCTAGTCACCAGTGTAACATGTTTTGCTTCATTGGGTCGTGGCTCGTGACAAATCTTCTAGTGGCAACATATTCTCAGTAATACTTTCACTAGTTGTGCAAGGGAGTCCGTCTCGATAAATCAGGCTTTTGACGTCTAAAATACCTACTCGTTGAATATAATATGACACTGCGTAATTTGGTTTTTGTCGTAACACCTGCGAACTTCAAGACAATGTAACTTTATGACGTAAACATTGATGTAGCAAAATATGAACTTCAGAACGACTATTTGTATTAAGGTTTAAACTCTATCATTGATTAAAGAGAGTACAAATACCAAATATTGTGCCGCGATGTGTCATGTGTAGCAGCGCACGTATAAAGAAGCGGTGTCAAACCTGTGAAAGATTTCTTGAAGCGAAAACTTCTTTAGGCACTTTTTTGGGACGGGCAAAAAATGTTAAACTCGCGTCAGGACACGTGATCGAAAATTTGTAAAACGGAGGGAGAGTAGACCGCCGGTGCGGCGTAGGAGGGGAAGTAATATCCCCCTCTCTTTCTACCGTGCGGCGAAAATGTATCCCTGCTATGGAAGAATGTTGATTTTTTTGAGAGATAAACTAATTGATAAAGTAAAATAATTGTAAAATTGTAATAGTTTTGAAGTGTTAAATTTTATGTCATATAAATTACCATGTTTGTGTACGATAGCGTAAATGATAGTTAATTTTTACTGATAATTACTGATAAATAAAGCAATTCGTGCAAAATTATTCCCTAGCCATTCCAAAATATTCAAAACATAATGTTCAAGTTTTCACTTCTGCCGGCACTTCTGGAGTGCAACCCGTTAGTTTTTTTAAATGGAACAATATTGAATATTCTACAATATTCAATATATACTATATTCTACAATATATACTACTTCTTTTTAATATAAAATCACTAATGGCCGAATACTGAAACGCTTATCAAAACTAAGAGCCCTCCTGTTCACAGGCCGTCGCGTCGCTGTCTCTGCTAGCCGACATGACAAGGACAGCATGTGACTTGAACGTCTAATTATTTATCGTATCGTTCCAGTATTCGGCCGTAAATCAATGAACTCCAATATACTTGTAACTCGTCATAAATTGTGATGATATTATGTGTAACAAGATCAAAATTATGGAGGAAAATACTGCGAAGGTCATTGTACTCTAATACAGGATTGACAGCTTTGATGAATAACAAAATTATTATTCATCGGAAGGGTATTTGAACTGTGTTATTACTTATTATAGAATATTTCATACTCAGGGCACAGATTAATAAATAGTTACTACGTAACTTAGGGTAGGGATTCGTGAGGTCTGTAAAAATACCTAATAAAGAATGCTCTGTTGTACTAATGTACAAAACCCACGCTAAAGTAGTGAATAGTTTTTAGGGTTCCGTAGTAACTACAAGGAAACCTTAAAGTTCCACTCTGTCTATCCATCTATCTGTCTGTCCTCCATTGGTAACTTCGGTAATTATGAATATAAATAGACGAAATTTTGCATATTTATAGACTCAATTTTTGGCATCATAAAATAATAGTAATTTTGTACGTAGAAGGGACATCTTTTTTTTCATTCGTGTGGAATTGTAGCATTGTTTTATCGTGTGGAATTTCGTCGAATAGGTCCTGCTAAAAACTATTTGGGAAAATTATTTTGAACGAAATCGGACAGTAAATATTGCAGTAACTTGGAATAGCCTTTTGCGCGTCTTAAAAATGAAAATGAAAAAAAATCCAAATATAACTTAACAAGCTTTTTTCTAAAAGTCAACAGAAAAAGCTACCACCACCGGTTCAACCCTAACCCACCAAGAAAAACCGGCGTGGCGTAAGAGATTCGCACGGGACCATCGTATATCATGAAGAATTCATTTTTTAAAGTTAGCTCGGTTAGGTTATTATGTTATAATTATGGTAAGTTTCAAGCCTAGTTGTCTTCCAAAATATGATTTTTTAAGTTGAATAGACATTGTATGAGCAAAAACGCAAAACTGATAACTTGTGTGGTCTAGATTGTACGACTAAGATATTTAAAAGATGGCACTGCCCGCGTTCCTGGTAGTAGACATACAGAAAATCATTTGGAGTTATCGTGGTGTATGAGTAAGCGAAAGTATTATGTTGAATATAGTATAGGTAAAGCGTGATCCTAACTGCGGGTGTAAGTACTAGAGTTAATTAGCGAAAACAAAATATTTCATTGCATTTAAAGCTTCACTTTAGTTGTCATCTCAAAGTTTGCATAAATGTGAACGAAATCCTTATTTATATCATTCCTGGCTTGAAAGAAAAATTAAAAGTTGTTTTTATTTAAATAATTCTCTGCCGGCAAAGCTTCGCAGAAATGAAGATTAAATAAGACCTTGCCCAGAAAGACGAATTACGCGCATAAACCTACGTGCGTAATGCGTATAGCTTCTAGAGTCTAGAGTCTAGACAAAATGTCATGCAATCTAGTACGATACATGCGCGTGCGTTAGTAAAAAAAATACGCGCGTAGCTTCTGGGCGAAATGTATGGGGGTGGAGTACCTCGACTCGCGCGTCGGTCTTACGTGCGCTTTCTGGACGTAGTCTAAATAGATAAAAATAATAAAAAAATAAAAGAAGAAAAATATTCAAATTATTACAGATTTTTTTTTAAATTGATGAGTAAAGTTTAAACATTTTGATGACCGAATGCTAGAAGGAGCATTATCAAATTCGTATTCTTTCGATAGTTAATATTATGTAAAAACACTTTTTAATTATTAAGATTTGTTTTGTTGCATATTCCAGTGAAATTCCTTTGTTCACCAAACAAAGATATTAGACGCATCGCTATTATAGGTTTTGTGATCAGAATTGTTGTGTCTGTTGCGTGACGTCTGGAATACAAATTATTCCATTGTTTTGTAACATTATCACACGGCACCAAAGGGTTATAAAAAATAGGGAAGTTGCCAGTTATTTATCTATTAAACATGAATAATGTTGAAATGTATGTTTATCAATATTATCATTTTATAGCGAATTTATTACAGCGAGAAAATATTTATTACATAAAATGATTTATAATTTATTATTATGTTATGTTATTATCTTAAATATAACTTAGAAGAAAAACTTTATAAACTACATCAAACTTTGAAAACCTACAACGAATGCTACACGAGAGAGTTGCATAGAGGCAAATCATCTTTAATATAGAGCCCTTTGTGCCTTAAAAGCAACTTAATGTAGGTAATACGAAAAAAAAATTAAAGGCCTTAAATGTCTTACCTACAAACAATTTTCTAGATACTATCTTCTCATATTAAATACGGGTCCATCCAGGACCACAGAATAGAAATAATGGCCACAGATGACTTAGTCGAAACCGGTCATAATATTATAATAAATAAATATAAAATACCTAATAAAGTGGCAAAACTGCAAGAAGTTCTGTGTAATATGAATTTCCAGAAACCACCAAGAGCCTACAGTACAATCAATAACATATTACACATAGTAGTTAATCGGTATGTATCAGTGGCAGTGGGATTCCTATAACTCCATTCCTATCGGCTTCACTTACCACTTACTTTTTGAAGACCCTCATCCAAATCCCTATATATAATTATACAGGCGAGGGCTTCCCTATGAAGGAGAACCAGTCTTCGTCACTAGTATGTATTAAAGCTCGAATAATCTCCAAAATTAATATACATTTAAAATTAATAGAATGGTACAAAAATTTAGAAAGGACTTTACCCTTACCCCCTTACTAATAAACGCTGTATAAGCTTTGAATAGTTATACAGTGTTTTGTTCCCGTCACACAAGTGACATTTTTAATTCGATTGAAGAAGACAAAACACTGTATGTTATTCAAAGCTTATACAACGTTTATTAGTAAGGGGGTAAGACTTTAAAAAATAAACTATGCGAAAAACAAAAAAATACAATGGTATAGTATTAAAATGCGTGGTTAAAAAAGCTCGTACTTACTATTGTTAAGTTCACTCACAATGATAAATATTGATTCTCAATGATCTACACCAGCGCGTGCGCCTATGGAGGCTATATGTTCAACACTACATTCATATAGCATGCCATTCTCTCTGTTAGCCGGTTAAACTGGCCTTAAGGTACAGTTGATAGCGGAAAATCAAAACAAAGAGTAAAAAAACTCGTAAATATAAGTCCACCAGGGAAATAAATAGAGCATAAGAAAAGAAATGTATATAGTACCTTAACATTAACTTGCTACCTCAGACCTTGAAACCACAGAATAATTTTCAGAATGTGATTTTTCTGGAATATTAAATTTGTTTACCTGAACCCTTTGATTAATTATTACATAGATACGTTATATCCTTACAAAACTGACAATATTTCTGTGCCACGACACACATTGACATGGGACGCGTGTCAATGTTTCAACGTCGCATAGTAACACAGAACACGCTATTACTCGCGGAGCACACAAACCAAAATTGGCCCGACATCGGGCCAATTTAGGTCTTCACTTTTTACGCGCAATGCCATATCTACCTCTTTTTAATATAATACATCTTTGCCTGAACCCCAAATCTTTATACTTTTTATATGAATCGTTTTAATATCATAAACTGATTATTGTAGTTTGGACCAACCAAAACGATTTTGACGTTGGTATGACGTTTATGAAAATACCATTTTGCAGTTTTAAATATCGGATTTAATTAGCAGAATCGACCTGATTAGACGCTTTCACAAAAATGAGGTTCACAAAAAAAAAGGTTTACAAAAGAATAAATTAGAAATTGTGAATACAAAAGTACTTCAAATAATTCGCAGCTTCCTTAAAAATATTGATTTTTGTAAACTTAATTTTTTTTGTTCATAGCTCGATTCACTTATCTAATAGAAAACTAACTGTTAAGTACCCTATTATATGTATATTTTTTGCTGTAGGTTACTCTGATGTATAAAATATTTAACCACAAAATTGTCATAAATACTAGATATAATACACCACAAACAGGTTTGAGGAAAATTAAATGTCCATTTAGTTTGATACCGTTCTCAACAATAACCAATACCATCGATCAATTTTGCGGTTTCCAATTTTATACATTCCGCAATCATTAACATAATTTCATTTTATTGACGACAACCCATGTTTTACTATATTCTTAGTGTAGCCTACCCGCAGTAGGCTAGCATGCTGGGCTACAGCCTATAATCCTATTAGTAGTAGTTCCGTACCTCAAAATCGAAAAACTGAACCCTTATAAGGCTGGGACTCTGCCGGTGAAAATAGAACTGAAAATAGATCTCTGCGCTATAATAGTGTTGAAAATGGAAGTTTCGAGTGTCGAGCTGTCATATTTGACATTGACATTTGACTCGACACTCATGTGTTCGAATTTTAACCCTATGCAGAGTGCAGAGTTCTATTTTCAATGCTTAGAATTTTCTGCGGCCTTCCGGATTCCGGATCATATAGTCCCAGCCTAAGATCACTTTGTTGTCCGTCCGTATGTCTGTCAAGAGTTTTATTGCGGAAAGTATCGTATATGGATGTATAGAGTTGAAATGGAACCATATACGGTACCTACTGTTGCTACGGTACGGTGCCTTGAAGCTGTTAAAACACAATTCGGCCGTTTTTTCCACAAAACGCATAATATTTTGACAATCTCAAGGGAATCAAAATTCATAAAGTACTTCCTATTTACCTAGAACTATGAAATTTGGCATGTAACATCATCATACTGCATGATTTTGTCAAGTGGGCATATGCAGTAGGCCAAATCCGAAACTATAAGGAATATCGAAAAGTTCTGAAAGGAGTTCCGAGCTCGATTCTGATAAAACTGCATCATTAGATTTTTGATAAATCAATATTCCTACCCCGAGTTCGAACCGACTGATTTTGTAAAAATAATCACACACTATTTTACTACACCATTCGATAGTGTTACTAATAAGGAATAAATTCTGGAAAAGAATGATTTATGGAAAACGAAAAAGAAAATGTTTGATTTTTAACAAAATGTGCCCTTTTCCGTACTTTTTTTGACAGGTCAGTTTCTTAGGCGTGTCTTAAAGTTTATAGGGAAAGAAATCCCACCTTTTATTAGATCTACGTGTACTTAACTACGTAGATCACACACATAGGTGTTATTGAGCTGAACAGAAGTTACTATGGCGCTAAATCCTATTCTTCGTCTGTCAAAAGATGACCCTCATTAAAACATAGCAATTAGTAATTAATCCTCACTAAGCGAGTCTCACTCGCTCTTGTCCTGTTTTTACATCCTAAAAGGCAGAAACTATTCTACCTTAGTAGTGAAAGCTTTAGTTGTGGGTCATGATGATGATTCTTATTTAAATGTAACCGTGTTTCTTATTTTCTTTAATAATGCGATAGCGACAAATAAAACAGTTAGCCTACTTTGTAACAAAATATTAATAGACTAGCTGGTGCCCACAACTTCGTTTGAATAGAACTAACGGAATCGGAACGCCATTTTATAAAACGGAACTCTTAGATAAAGTAACTAACGTTACACATCAGCTATCTACTGGTAAAAGTCTCGTGAAAATCGATCCAGCCGTTTTAGAGATTAGCCGGAACAAACTGACAGACTGACAGACGAACTAACAAAATTTTAAAAAATATTGCAATATGTGAAAATCTGTTACTTTAAAATTACAAACAGACACTACAATTTTATTTTATTTATCTATACAAATAAAATAAAATTGTAGTGTCTGTTTGTACAATAATTTACTATCTATCTATATAGATAGTAAATTATTGTTATTGCTAACTCCATTCTCCTATGTAAAAAATCTACATTAATGCTCGTCATTGTACTCGTACTTGGTTTATTTAAAACAGTCTTCAGATGTTAATAATTATTAATTATCAATTTTAAAAATCATTTTAAGGTGTATTATTTAACAGTATAAAACGTTTAACAATGTTATCTGCGCACATTATTATGTGAAGATAAGGATTATTATGATGTGGTATTACACCTGACAAACAGAAAGACTTCCAAGCGTAAATCAGCGCAGCAAGCAAATTTTAACTTTATATATTGAGTAGAAGGCGCAATTTCCTTTGACCCTTCTTATGTTTATGCATACGATACTGTGAATGAGGCGGAGTTATTAAAAAGGAAAACCCCAGTTGGCGCTACCACGCGCCACGGTTCGCTGGGCGCTAATCGCCGGATCAGCATCCGTAAGTATCTGGGCCATAGATCCTATCGTGCAATTGGAGATGTGCTAACTGTGGACGGATATAATGGCCAATCAATACTTTTATATCATTTTGACATTCCTGTCCACACCTTGTAAATTTATAAAGATGATGGACTGATTAGAACTCAGAAACGAGAAATACCAATTTATACTGAACTGAGTAGTTCATCATGTCCAGGTTTCATTCAGGCATTTCTAAATGTGCATTACCCCAGCCAGATGTTGTGGATTTTGTTAACTTTTTAGCTATTCTCAATTAGTGTTGTCTCTTGTTCTGTAATTGAGCATTGAATTTTCGTAATATCTCCTTTGTTGTTTTCGAAAAAAACTCGATAAATAGATCCGGCTAGAGTAACGTTTGAAAACGACAGTAAGAGATAGAATACTAATTGTGAGTTTCTATGCTGCTAGGTCATACTAAAACCTCTTTAAGAAAATTATTTTGAGCGAAATCGGCTAACAACTTTTAAAACAATTTAAATAAAACCTATTACGATTTGATAGCTACGAAACCCTCCTTAGACAATATTTCCTGATAATATGCTCTTGGTTAGGTTATTTAAATTTGGGATTGACGTATCCCCGCTACTGAGTACTGACCAGCCAGGGTCTGCGGTTCCGTGTTGGATGTTGGGCCCATCTGCTCTGAAATTGGCAGTAGCTCTCGGTTTAATATTTATACCTACTTTATATTATAAGGAGTAAAAATGTGTTTATATGTTTGCATTGAATAGGCTCCGAAACTACTGGACCGATTCTGTTGAAATTTAGCACAGATATAGAGTAGGCCACGGGGAATGACATAGTTTTTTATTGCGGTTAAATGTACGGCTCACGCAGGAATTCTTGTAAGCATGAAGTCTCGGGAATCATTTAGGCATCAAATTAGGTGATTGAATAATTAATCAACTAACATACTTCCATCATCCTGGATCATGTTACATCTTAGGAAAAAAAAATCTAATTTTTATACACCACATCTCTATTCCCGTAATAATTTCAACGCTTATGTTCAATTTATGTAAATAATATTGCCAAATTATATAACAAATCATGATAATATTATACTTGACTAAAACGGGACGAGGGTCGAAACCACATCGTGCCTCGCCCGGGCACCGAACCCCAAACTTTGGAAACCGGCCTCATAAATACTGGAGAACTAAAATAGAATGTACCCTTAGCAAAATATGTTACTTGATTTAACAAAAAACACTTTGAAAAACTTTTTTTTTTTTTTATGAAATATGGGGGCAAACGAGCAAACGGGTCACCTGATGGAAAGCAACTTCCGTCGCCCATGGACACTCGCAGCATCAGAAGGGTAATAGGGGAGGGTAGGGAAGGGAATAGGGTAGGGGATTGGGCCTCCGGTAAACTCACTCACTCGGCGGAACACAGCGCAAACGCTGTTTCACGCCGGTTTTCTGTGAGCCCGTGGTATTTCTCCGGTCGAGCCGGCCCATTCGTGCCGAAGCATGGCTCTACCACGTAAACTTTTTGTTTTATTTTCTACAGAGCATAAAATAAAGGACTAAGGCCCTTTATGAAAGTTATAGTTATAAATAAACGTTATTCTGATTTCAAAATGAAATATTCAAACTCTTTTTAAGAATTTAAAGAAGAGGATTATAATATTATATTTTGGGAACATTCATTCGAATATAAGCAATGGGAGAGCCTTGCTTTGACGCCACGATCTCACTAAACCCAGCGTGAAACTAGCTTGTGTAGTGCTCCAGTGAGCTAAGGTATCGATGACCCAAGAGGCTTAAGGTTTTACAAAACCAGCACTACAGGTGTTAGTAATATATATTCTTTGCTACAGGTGCTAAGTTGTAACCCCTCTAGTGTTGAGGGAGCGCTTAAACGGTGGTAATTGGGTAGCAATCTAACAGTCACCAATTACATTGTAGTATGTTCGTGTGTCAAGCTCAAAAAAGTAACTTAAGTATTATGTTTCTGAGTTCGATTTTTTTTGTTAATAAACCCCAATGAAGACATAAGAATACTGAAAGAATGGCAAATATTACAATTAGATGAGCAGCATTAGAAGCCAGATATAAAAACCGGGGGAGCAAATATTGAAATGCCCCTCTATAAAAATAAAACAACAAAGCCAAAACGTCTGATTATGACAAAGTCAATTGCAGATTTTAAAAAAAATTAAAAAAAGTTATTTTTTAATTTTAAGTTCGAATTTTAAGGCCGTGTGGACCCAATTTTACATGACTTTGAATCGATAATAAACAAACAAATAGTAACTTTAAAAAGCCAAAAAAAAATACACATTGTTGTTTACTTAATGTTCTTTTACAATTTGTGGTTCGAAACATAATATTGAAAACTTCACTCGATCAAAAATAATTCCGAAGAGGAGGCTAAATTTGAATATTTTTCTTTTTGTTCATGAAGTTCATGATAGTTTTACTTTCAAAAATCATATCTACGAAAAGCTAATAACTTAAAGAAGAATAATTTGTGGTTACATTTTGCATGTTGGTTTAATTATTTTAACATTAAATAATTATTGAAATGCAGCGTGCGTAAGCCGCTTGAGTCGCCCCACAGTCGCCCGCTAGGCGTTGACGAGGACAGACTTATGTCAGTTTTGCTAGCGCACGGCTTACCCGCGTATTTATCGAACAATTCTTTCGTTTCTAACGCAGTGTAGGAAAGTCAGTTTGTTTTGTTTTTTTTTTATTTTTGAACTAAATTATACATATCATACACAATAACATGTTATATTTTATCGTCGCCGCGTCATTGCTTTTGCCAGATGAGACGACCTCTGTGGCTCAGTGATTGAGCGTGTTGGTGCTCAAGCCGGGGGTCGCGGGTTTGAATCCCACCGAAGGAACAAAAAGTTTCCTGTGTTCCCGGGTCATGGATATGTATAATACAATAAAAATCTAAAGGAAAGTCAGTTTGTTTTGTATTTTTTTGTTTATTTTTATTTTTGAACTAATTCTATATTTCTATACAGATAAATAAAATTGAAGTGTCTGTTTGTAACTTCAAATAAGGAATCTAAAAGTATATTCGGTACTTATAATAAAATACCAATTTTTAAAATTTTTGTCTGTCCGTCTGTCTGTCTGTCTGTCTATTTGTTCCGGCTAATCTCTAAAACGGCTGGACCGATTTTCACGGGACTTTCACTAGCAGATAGCTGATATTATAAGGTCTAACATAGGCTACTTTTATTTTAGGGTTCCGTTTAAAAAAATATTCCGGGTTCCGCTTTCGTTAGATCTGCGCAAACGAAGTTGCGGGCATCAGCTAGTTATACATATAACCATACACAATAACATGTTACATTTTATCGTCGCCGCGTCGTTTCTTTTGCCAGATGAGACGACCTCTGTGGCTCAGTGATTGAGCGTGTTAGTGCTCAAGCCGGGGGTCGCGGGTTTGAATCCCGCCGAAGGAACAAAAAGTTTCCTGTGTTCCCGGGTCATGGACATATAATACAAAAAATCTATAGGAAAGTTTGTTTTGTATTTTTTTATGCTTCTTTTTATTTTTGAACTAAATCTATATACAGATAAATAAAAATGAAGTGTCTGTTTGTAACTTCAAATTAACAGCTTTTCACATAATGCATCTGAAAGTATATTCGGTACTTACAATAAAATACCAATTTTTAAAAATGTCTGTCCGTCTGTCTGTCTGTCTGTCGGTCTGTCTGTCTGTTTATTCCGGCTAATCTCTGAAACGGCTGGACCGATTTTCGCGGGACTTTCACTGGCAGATAGCTGATGTCATAAGGTCTAATATAGGCTACTTTTATTTTAGGGTTCCGTTTAAAAAATAGGGTTCCGCTTCCGTCAGTTAGGCGCAAACGAAGTTGCGGGCATCGGCTAGTTATACATATAACCATACACAATAACATTATCGTCGCCACGTCGTTGCTTTTGCCAGATGAGACGACCTCTGTGGCTCAGTGGTTGAGCGTGTTGGTGCTCAAGCCGGGTGTCGCGGGTTCGAATCCCGCTGAAGGAACAAAAAAATTTCTGTGTTCCTGGGTCATGAATGTGTATTAAATATGTGTATAATACAATAAAAATCTTAAATATGTGTATAATATAAAAATTATTAAATATATTTCTGTTGTCTGGTACCCGTAAAACAAGTTCTTCGAGAACTTACCACGGGACCAGATTGACTTGGTGTGAAGCGTCCATAGATATATTATTGTGTTGTGTATTATGAGAAAAAAGTAGCTGATGCGTGGAGTAGCCTTAGTACATTATTGAATAAGCCAGTAAACAGTTTTTATGAATTTGTAACATCTACCATCTTCTTTGCCGTACTTTTCGTTTCTTTTTATTTCGATTTCTGTTTTTACAATAATAATAATAAATAACTCCCCACGCCGATTTCGGTGACGGTGGCTCATGGGCGTAGCCAGGTTTTAGTTTCGGGGGGGGTTCAAGAAAATATAACCTAACCAAGAGCATGTCAGGACATGTCTAAGGAGGGTTCTGTAACTATAAACGCGTAATATGCTTTTTTTTTAATTACTACAAAAGTTACTGTCCGATTTAGTTCACAATAATTTTCCTATGGAGTTTTTAGCATGATCTATCAGCATGGAAATTTGCAAGTTTCTATCTCCTATAGTTTAAAAATGCTAGGGGGGGGGGATCAACTTACAAACTACTTTGGAGGCCGATTACTCGAAAATGGTCAACTTTATAAAAAAGTAACGTATGAAACCTTGCCTTTATTTTAAAAGACCTATTCTACGATACCCCACACGATGGGATAGAGTGAAAAAATATTTTTCGTCCCCACTTCACATGTATGGAGAGCCACCCCTAAAATATAAAATTATTATGTTTTTATGATCTCGAAACCGTGCCCTATATACAATCTATAACTGCACCAAATTTCATCAATTTATATAAATAATTACAGGAGCTAGAGGCGCGGACAGACAGACAGGCAGACAGACAGACGGACAGAGCGAAACTATAAGGGTTCCTTAAGTATTACGGAACCCTAAAAACGACTACAAGTACATTAAATAACCAGGGCCGTCTTTAACCTATTAGAGGCCCTGGGCACATTTGAATTGTTTTTCGTTTTTACCTGTTTAAGCTTTAAACCCTGAAAGATTGTGTAATTCGGAAAAATACAAATATCTATAGTCTAAAAGTAAACGTCAGCACAAAATTTTATAATACGTTTTTTAATCCAATAACGAGCGAAGCGAGCGAGCAAATTTTTTTTTCCTATTTTACAGGTTCAAACATTCAAATCAGTTCAAACGTTAAACTAAAATAATTAACACTGAATAACGGTGAACTTCGGAAAATACCATAAAATAATAAGGCTAAAACAGAACATCGGTAATAAATAATATAATGGCCTTTATGATAACCGCGAGCGAGCGAAGCGAGCGAGCAAATTTTTTTCCTATTAAATATGTTAAATCTGTTCAAACTTTAAACCCTAAAACACTGTGGAAATAGGATCATTTTATAATATACATTATAAAATGGGCGCCCATTTTTGTTTTTTATTTTTAGTTAAAGCTTTGAAGCACAGTCTTTCAGGGTTTACCCTGAAAGACTGTGTAATTCGAGACATACAAATATCAAAAGCCTAAAACTGAACGAACTAAATTTTATAGTAATATGTTCTGTAAGCCAAACACGAGCAAGCAAAATTTTTTTTCCCATTCTATAGGTTAAAATCTATTCTTCAGAAAAATATTATAAAATGAACCGGCTAAAACAGAACATCGCTACTAAATAATATAATATGTTCCTTATGTTAAATGCGAGCGAGCAAAGCGAGCGAGCAAAATTTTTTTCCTATTGAATAGGTTAAATCTGTTCAAATTTTAAACCCTAAAATACTGTGAAAATAGGATCATTTTGTAATTTAAATTAAAGAAAAATTAGTGTAATTTCTGATGTTGCAAAAAAGATGACAAATAACTTATTATGTTAGGTTTGTCATATTATAATACCTATTTTACATTTTTTTCGTAGTACATATTTACAACATTTTGTGATCAGTTAACGTGCCCAAAATTTCGACGGCACGCGTGCCATAGGTTCGCGAACCCTGTTTTAGGCTATTGATTTTATTGTTTTGTTTTTAAGTACAACATTCTTCAGGGCATAAAGTTTAAAAAGATTTTAACAGGTTAAAGCGTAAAACATTCGCTCGCTTTCTCAGTTTGAACGCATTTAACATTTAAAACACATACTTAAAGAACAAGTTAGTATTAAAGTTCTACAACGCTGTTGATTGATTTTCTAAAATAACATTAAAAAATCATCTTTTAGATTGTTATTGGGGCGGCAAAATATGTTAATTGGCCTGGGGCGCAAAATTTCTAAATACGCCTTTATATGTGGGTCATCCACATGGACCAGCCGGCACATTTCGGGGGGGGTTTGAACCCCCTAAACCCCCCCCCCTGGCTACGCCCATGCGGTGGCTGGTTTTATTGTAGCCTACCCAGTTACATAGGAGTATTTTTATAGTGCCCAAGTGTGTGCGCAGTACACAAAGGCACTCTTTTTTTTTACTCTCGTAATCCAGTGGGACGGATAACCGACACGACTGACGAGAGATGAGGCGCAGGTCCGACTTTTTACCTGCCCATCCGACGCATGGATCATCTTTCTTGTCAGACAATCAGGTGATCAGCCTGCATTGTCCTAATCAAACTTGGAAACAACATTTTTTGTTGTTCCAGTGCGGGAATCGAAATTAGAACCTACGACCTCCGAGTCGAGAGCCAAGCTCTAACCACTAGACCACGGAGGCTGTTCTATTTACAATAAAATATAAGGATACGTGCTCAACATCCGTCATGCTTGCCTTTGCAGAACACACCAAGTCACTCGCAAATAGGGGTTGCAATCCGGATACTTCGAAATTCGAAAAATCCGGATTTTCATTTAAATTTTTTTTTTTTTTTTTATGAAATTGGGGGCAAACGAGCAAACGGGTCACCTGATGGAAAGCAACTTCCGTCGCCCATGGACACTCGCAGCATCAGAAGAGCTGCAAGTGCGTTGCCGGCCTTTTAAGAGGGAATAGGATAATAGGGGAGGGTAGGGAAGGGAATAGGGTAGGGGATTGGGCCTCCGGTAAACTCACTCACTCGGCGAAACACAGCGCAAACGCTGTTTCACGCCGGTTTTCTGTGAGCCCGTGGTATTTCTCCGGTCGAGCCGGCCCATTCGTGCCGAAGCATTGCTCTACCACGTAAAATATCCGGATTTTTCAATTTTTTCGAATCTTGGTTACTACTATGAAAATTACATATTTTAATTGTAATTAGTATGTACTCTAGACGTACAATATTTGAAAAAGGGATGTAATTAATCGAGTGAACAAAAAATAAGTTGGTGACTGCACGTGAGCATACTGTATTGCTGAATTTGGCAGCGAATTAATATGTTGGCGACTAAATTACCAAACCGGTGAAATCACTCAAGAGACAAAAAATACAAAAATCGGCAGATAAAAAGTAGCGAAACTTAATCCAATTAGCACCGATGAGTTGGTGAGTTGGTGATTATACCATGTAAGTAGCTAATAAAGATTGGATTGATAAATTAATAGCTGCTAAAAATTCAATTTGCAAGCTACGGAAAATCCCAGTTTTGGATACTATTGAAGGTTTTTTTTTCTTTGGTATGGGTATCGTTTTCAAGGTTTTTGGGGGTGCAGAATAATATGAAAATAAAATCCGTTTTAAAATTTCAAAATGGCGTATATTTTTTTTTTTATTAAAAATGGATGGCTTTTTCCATGTTTCATATGCTGATTATAAAATTGTCTTCCAATTTCATTTTCCAAAATGGAGACTATCCAATCTTCGTAAAATTAACATGTAGTTTGTAGAGGTACCAGCTATGTAAGGTATAGAAACTTTTCGAAATTCAGGATTTTCAAATTTATTTTTTTGGTATTCATGAAAAAAATATGCGATTTCCGGGTTAAGGGGGAGGAAATTTTTATTATTTTTCCAGTAATAGTATTATTTTTCCGTTTCTAAAATAGAAGCGATTATAGAAAAAAAATATGGCAATGTTCTACTTTGACACGAACAGTGTATAAAGCTATAGAAATTTTGGAAAATTCAGGATTTTCAAATTTCTTTTTCTTCCATCGTGAAGAAAATATGGTGTTGCGGGGTTCTCAAGGGGAGGAAATTTTCATTATTTTTTCAATAGAATGCACCGTTTCCGAGATAGAATCAATTTTATAAAAAAAAATTAAATGATCTACATTGAGATACGAGGGATGTATAAAGCTATAGAAATGTTGGAAAATTCAGGATTTTCGAATTTCTTTTTCTCTCATCTTGAAGAAAATATATGGTTACGGAGTTATTAAACTTAGGCCTTTGCATCCGTTAATGGATGATTTATACAGTATTCTCCGAGCGAAGTAACCACTCTTGAAATACTGTAGTGCCTGGGACAGTTGGTTTTTTAAATGTCGTATGGTTGCCCAAGCACATACGGCATTCTCACAACATAGTCAACCTAGTCCAGAGGAATGAACTAGTCAATACGTCTGGGGCCAACAATGTGCGGGTTTCCTCACGATGTTTTCCTTCACCGTTAGAGTGTCCGTATAATGTACCTACTTGAGATCTGAAAAAGTCTCATTGGTACACGCCACAACCTGGGATTCGAACCTACACTCTCTCGAGTGCTAACCAAACGGTCTACCCACTAAGCTACGGACCTCTACACGGAGTTATTAAGGGGGAGGTAATTTTCATTATTTTTCAAGTAGGATGCACCGTTTCTGAGATAGAAGCCATTATAGAAAAAAAAATACGATAATGCTCTACTTTGAGACACGAACGGTGTAAAACGCTATAGAAAATTTGGAAAATTTGGGATTTTCAGATTTTTTTCTTCTATCATGAAGAAAATATGATGTTGCGGGGTTTCTAAGGGGGAGGAAATTTTCATTATTTTTCATTAGGATGCACCGTTTCCGAGATAGAATCAATTTTATAAAAAAAATATAAATGCTCTTCATTGAGATACCGGGGATGCATAAAGCTATAGAAATTTTGGAATATTCAGGATTTTCGAATTTCTTTTTCTCCCATCATGAAGAAAATATATGGTTGCGGGGTTTTTAAGGGTGAGGTAATTTTCATTATTTTTCAAGTAAGATGCACTGTTTCTGAGATAGAAGTGATTATAGAAAAAAAATATGGCAATGCTCTACTTTGAGATATTATGAGCGATGTATAAAGCTATGGAAATTTTGGAAAATTCAGGATTTTCAAATTTCTTTTTCTTTCATCATGAAGAAAATTTGAGGTTGCGGGGTTACTAAGGAAATTTAAAATGGATGACTTTTTTGTAATCAGCACCTCCAGAAACCAACAAAGGGACAACCATATTATTTTTATAAAATTAAGTATGTCCACCATATTGGAATTTCAAAATGAATGTCATTTTCGTATCCAGCACCCCCAAAAACCTGGTAACGACACCTATGTTAAAAATGAATAACCGTTATTTTTAAATTTCAAAATGAATCTACACAATATCTACACCCCCCCTAAAGTCGAGGAAAATTAAAAATTGGGAATTTTGTACGCTCCTTTGTTTTTTATGTGCGCTGGTTTTGCTGCTTGTATGTTTTTTGAGTTACCTACATTACGGAAAATATATGTACCTATTCTTAAATTAAATGTGTACTCACAAATTGTCGCCAAGATGGTTATTTGTTCGCTAATATAATATCTGTCTGCCAGTTTGGAATATTCAGTGGTATTATTTAGTCACCAGATTTGTAATTTTTTATTCCTTACATTCTTTAGCCAACATGGTAATTTAGTATTCAATATTCGGTATTTTCACATCCAAAATTTAATTGTTTTGTCGTGATTGTTTTAAACACTTACGGATTTTGTCGCGGTTTACGTTTTACGGTTACGTTTACGTAACGCGACAAAATCCGTAAGTGTTTAAAACAATGAACAATATTCGCGTAAACATAAGATATCAATATGTTTTGTCGTGAGTTTAAATACATTTTTTGGATAATTTGATATTATTTGTTGTCCTGTTGAAATTGTTGACACATTTTTCCATTTATTCAAGTTATTTGGTAGAACATAGTCAATCCATTAAATGGTGATGCGAGGGATGAAGATCTGCTAAAATATTATGGCCGCTATATATGTATATGTATGGACTGTTTCTAAGATACTTACCATTTTATATTTTTTCAGTAGTAGTACTGTTCAGTAAAAGGTGATCCAATTTATAAAACCACTGAATATGGTTTCAGTTTCAATTGAACAAGTAGTAAGAAGTATAATAAGCAAATCCAAACCCAATTAAAGCTTTGTATTTTTATATTTATTGAATTCTTACTAACGAAAGTCGAAACATATTATTGCAATTTTAATTTCTGCAATCATAGAATGCCAAATTAATATGACAGCTTAAAAAGAAATGTAGTGGTTTAACTATATTTAATTATCTTCTAAATAATGAATATCTAAGTCAAAATACCTAAATCTTATCTCTATGATATCAGGAAGAAGTTTTAGAGTCGATAATACCTGACTGGTTGGTTTAAGACTAGAGAGAGTTTTGCCGAATGAATGAAGGTAATATTTTTTTTATTAAAATTAATTTGATTGAACTAAACTAACCTAAACTAACGAGTCAGTAGCAAAACTAAATGAAAATCAACGCTCCTGTTTTTGCGTAGAAATAATTATTTTTAGATAATATTTTAAAGATAAGATATAGGTGTCAAAAATAGCACCAACGATTTGTGTAAACCACTGTTATTTTTTTTAAGTAATGTAGTTTTCATCTTATAGCGGAAACTTCAAAGTGCAATGAAGAGTAAGATGTTACTGTTTATTTGTAAGTAAAATGTTAAAATAAAGATCTTACAACAGTTATAGATTTTAAATTGTGCTTAGAATTGCTTATTATACTTCTGTTAGTTACCGAGGGAATTAAAAGCACCATTTACGTGTTTAATTATTACCCAAATAGGTGGGTGGTTTTTACTTTCAATAACTCAAAAGTGGTCCAATTTCGTCTATACAAAATTATTTGTTCAGCCCCATGCTTCAAATGATTTGTCTTCACTCCCCGGATCTCGATTTAAAGGATTTTCAGTTTCCTACGTTTTATTAAACTGTAATAATTTTCCTACGTTAGTACTTTCACATAAAAATGGAACTTTACGAAAACGGTAGTGGTGAACTGTGGCGTAGATATGTAAAAAAAAGCGATCACACGCTATTACACTTTTTTATAATTCTTTACTGCTGGAACATTTAGTAAATAACAATATATACATACCTTATTCAAAATAAAATACTAACTATAAAACTGAACATTGTAGGATTTGAAATGTAATCAAAAATATTTCTAAAAATGAAAAAATAAATATAATTAAGTATATAATTTTGATATAATCTCATTATGTTTTTATTTATTCAGATTGTAATTCTAATACTTACAACTTAAAATAAGAATTTATTTAAATTAAATTATAAAAAAGTAACTCTTTTTTTTACTAATGAGTGTTAGTTTTGCTACAACATAGTAGTAAAATAAACATTAAAGTTTTATAAAATATGCAACAAATTTTAAAAAAATGAAAAAATCTGAATTATCCGGATAATCCGGATTTTTGGGAGAAAAAATTCGAAAATCCGGATTTTCAAAAAGTCAAACGTTTGTAGAAGTTTGGATTTTGCGGCAAGTGGCAAACGTGCGGACTCGGCAGTAGGAATACATTTTTTGCAAGTGTTTGCCTAAGTAGTTACCATCAAATTGTCAGCACCTATGTACCTGACACAGTATTTTTATCTCACGAAACGACACGTACTTTAGTGACCACACGAGCTAACGATAGGTACTCGTCTCCATGCACACATCGAACACAGCGTGTTTTTATACTTGTAACAGAACACACTGCATAGAAACTGTCAAAATAATTGAATAAAATTTAAGCATTTTTTACTTAGATACCTATAATATCTATTCAAATTATGTGTTGCATTAAAACAGTTATCTATGGATTTTATTATCTTTTTCAATACAAATAATAAAATAAATTGACCTACTGCCGACACGACTACACTGTAACACTTTGGGTTCATGTAAGTTCACGCCGGCGACGTAGGCGCGCGGCTCGCTTTGCGGCAATTGCGGGCAACTCTTGGAAGCGTTAAATGCCTATTTCGCTTGGTCTACCTGGTCTTAATATCGTCGATCAGAGCTATTAGCTAGGTTAAGGTACTTAATCATTGGCATATTGGCACCTTGTATCACCGACCAATGTCCCTTGGAGCAGTGCCAATAGCATTTTACTCTATGTAGAGATTATCTAAACCCCTCATTAGCACGTATTTTGAACTAATCTCTAGTCACGAATATTCGGCAACTATTCGGTATTCGGCCTATTCGGCCACTTTTTTTGCTATTCGGTATTCGGCCGAATAATACGTACTATTCGGCCGAATACCGAATACCAAATCATGTAAAAAAGACACGTTATATTACTCAAAACTATATATTTATTTCCAAATTACAACACTTTAGTAATTAAAATTGATCAGTGGTAAGTTGTGATGGATAAAAACAAGCTTTTCAGCATTTTTGGTAGCAAACGATTACGCTTTTCATCGTAAATGTTACCAGCCTCAGAAAATAACCTCTCACTATACACGCTAGTCGTCGCCTACTGGTTTAGCATGCGCATAGTAGAAACACCGTAGAATACAAAATATGACAGATTGAAGAAACATAAATACCTTTCGGAGCAAAATAGCCCTTATTATAAGGTAGCAAGGTCGATGTATCGTCATGAAGAGAAAGAACATTTCTTTTCTTCCCGAGCATGAGCTCACAAAATCGCCTCTTTTGACAGCTAAAGTAGAAACGTTTTCTTAATTTAATGTCAAAAAGTCCCACAGTAATGTCAACCACTCCACATCATGGCGGTCCTAGACAAAATGTTTCTTTACGCTGAGTATGAATACTTGAATATTTGTTCGTTTTCGACAGAAGATTTCCCGGCAACCATTTTAAAAATATGGCTGTTTAGATATGTTGACTTCTGTTGACGAACTTGTTATCATGGATTAAGAACTATTTTGCAATGAACTGTTTTGGATAGATTATTTCTTCTTTAAATGTATTTCTATGGATCGCCATGCTAAGCCTGCTGCTGCGCCAACGCAGAAAAACAGGTTGCGACTTGTCTTAATCCAGATAACGCGCTCCCGACAAGTATGTATTTCGTGCCGAATATTCGGCGGCCGAATATTCGGCGCTTCGGCCGACAGCGTTGCTGAATATTCGGTATTCGGTATTCGGCCAATTCACTATACGTGGCATCTCTAATTTGAACCTCATTTTAAACCCTCCTAAGTAGATGGCATTTGTCTTTTTAAATCTCGTTATAGTCAGAATTGTTTAGCTGATTCATTAGAATTATTAGATTTGTTAATTGTTACATCAGTTTTGCAAAGTATAGCAGTACTAAGTATTACAATTTTCAAAAGGTTAGTTTAGTTTAAAAAGTCATAAAATTTTTTTTACATCCATAAAATAGCATGGTGTCTCATGAAATCTTCTTCTCTTACATATGAAAAAGGATTGCAATTTCAACGTATCCCTAAAATGAGAACGGTTAGACCGATTTGGCTAATTTAAGTCTTGAAATAATTGTGGAAGTTTAGGAAAAGTTTAAACGGCGAATATTGGTAAATTTTCAGGGAAAATCATAGATATATAATATTAAAAAGAGGAAAATTATAAACTGTTCAGTGTTCACTTTACAATTTGTCACTAGACTGTCAAATATATAACAACGTGTGTCGGGACAGGTAGTACATCCATACTAGATAATATTATAAATGGAAAAGTCTGTGTGTCTATCTGTTTGTCCGTCTTTCACGCCAAAAGTACTGAAACGATTCAAATGAAATTTGGTACACAGATAGTCTAGAGCCTGAGAAAGGACATAGGCTACTTTTTATCGCAGGGAAATGTAAGTACTATACTTTGGGATCAAGTATCGTATCCCATGCTATCAAGTTTAATGTGTCAAGATGGTCGATGGTTTGTAAAAGTTTTGTACGGTGAAGGGTCTGGTCCCTAGAGTATCATTAGGACCATCATTAAATTTGATACCAAGGTAATCTTAGTGTTTACTTTAGTAAACATTTAATGCAATTTTACATACTATTGCTATTGTGAACTCACAAAGACTATTTTATAAAAAAATAAACATGTAGTTACTCTAAGTTGTAACTTGAAATAGCACGTACGCAAAAATTTTTGCTGTTAGCTTGTCACCTCTTCCTGGATCTCATATTATGTCTTCTGGAAGACACTTTATTTTAGAATAAGATATATTTCTAGTTGTAAGCAGTATTTATTAACCTTTATATCGTGTGTACATAAGTAGTAAACAAATTAAAAATATTATTTTTTTAACTTTTAAGGCTTGGTTAAATTACCTAAAACAATAATATTTAAGAGTAAGTATAGTATTATCTCTAAGGTGCTATGTACCTAATAATATCAACAAAATATACTTCCTGATAAGATTAATTAATTACTATATTGTATGTCGCTCGATTTAAAGTAACCACCGAAAAAACTTACGCATAAACTACGACACTTATTTAATGATTGTGAAATAAGCCCTTTAAAAATAGTTGTACTATAAGAAAAAAACCGGCCAAGTGCGAGTCGGTCTCGCGCACCGAGGGTTCCGTACAAACCTGTAGTAATTTCGTTACAGCTTAAAGGTATTACAGAACTGAGTATTTGATATGAATTTCAATTTAATACTTCTACGCGTTCATGAGGAAAGGGGTAAGAAGTTTAAAATTATTAAAAATATTTTTATTATATGATATAACTAAAAATTTACGGTTTTCGCAATTTTTCCTTCATCTGTGCTATAAGATTATATAAGTTGCTTCATAACAAATTTCAAGATTCTGAGTTCACGGGAAGTACCCTGTAGGTTTTGGTTCCCTTGCGATTGTCGAAAATTTGTGGCATAAACGGCTATATAATAATATATTGATTGCGTTGGCTTAGAAGTTTTTTTTTTTTCACAGCTCCAAGGAAAAGTAGACTTGAGTATTTGATATAAATTTCAGTTTGATACCTCCACATGTTCCTGAGAAAAAGGGTCTTGACAGACAGACGGACGGACAACAGAGTGATCCTATAAGGGTCCCGTTTTTTCCTTTCGAGATACGGAACCCTAAAAAAGATAATCTTGTTATGCATAATGCAGCATCTCAATTGAAACAGGATCAACCTTGATTTATTCTCCATTATTGATATTTAAATAGTTATGTTGAAGCATAGGTTTTTCTTTAGGATAGGATAGTCTTTTTCAGTTTGTCGGTAACCTGCGCCGACCACATTGAGGCTACTCGGACACCGGGTCATCTCCGGTCCAGTTTATTACTTACCTTACGACTCGGGTTGGCGGTTACGTAACCAATTTCGTTTTTTAAATGTACAGTCACGAGCACAACCTTTTTTTACGAGGGGAAATACGTTATGACCCACGACCCCGGGGAAGTGTCGCAGGGTTATGTTGGACTCTGCAGTACCCCCGATATCCTCCTTCAGGCTTTAGGCGGGGCCATGGGAACTGTTGTAATTATCACAACCCCGCTGACGTTTTGCCTCATCGGGCATCATTTTATAATAGACTAGATGTGCACGCGACTTCGTTCGCGCAAAAGGAAATCCCGCAGTAACCGTACATTTTACTGCAATAAAAAATAGCCTATGTCCTTCCCCGTGGTCTAATCTATATATGTACCAAATTTCATCAAAATCGGTCCAGCTTCAGTACTTTCGGTGCCTATTCAATACAAACAAACAAACTTTTCCTCTTTATTATATTATAGTAATAGATGACAGCGAAGCTCCCCGGATATTAGTGAACCCTACATCTGATCCTTCGTAGGCGGTAACTCCCCAGATACTCCCCAGTAACTCCAGTACGGTAGATATACGGTAGATACTCCCCAGTACGGTAACTCCCCAGTACGGATCAATTTTACGGCAGTAATCTCATGAGCATAACCTGCATGCTCCAAATCAAAGATTATGAGATATAGGTGAGAGTATATCGTCGCGGAACGCCTGGGATTATATTATACGGAATCTGTTTGACCGGGGAAGTTTAGAGCACTGACATTAGAACTCTGGACTAACACGATAGCTGTGTTCCGCGGAAAATAGCGCTTGTTAGCGCTTGCTAGCGCTAAAGAAAAAAAAACAGATTATCGGCCAGGACACGTTTGCTAACTTCAATACTGCTAACATAATCCGCCATTTTTCTTATTTAATGCCAGCGGTCGCCATTTTGCTTACTTTTTTTTTTCTAGCGCTATTTTCCGCAGAACACAGCCTATAGAGTAAAAAATCGAACACATGAGTGTCGAATTTTCAAATTTGACATTGACATTTGACTTAACACTCGTGTGTTTGATTTTCAGCTGTATTGCGCTAATAAGCGCAGTTCTATTTTCAGTGCTCTGAATTTTCTCCTGCCTTCCAAATTTTATCTTCTATATCCTTTAAACTGTCGACAGTCTAAATGACGTAATAGACTCATCTGTCATTCTAGATTTCGGCCTAGGTCTAGACGACATGCGAGCAGGTGTCGGATTTCTGTTGCGTAGTTTAGATACATTCGATACATACAATATAATTGAAGATATATATTTTAAATACTATATTTACGTATTTATTTACATGTAAAATTGATTTAGCTCTTAATTAGTATTTTTTTGATGCATCAGTCTTTCCCAAAGTGGGCGATAACGCCCCCTTGTGGGCGCTGGAGGAACCCAGAAAAAAATGAGGGGCACTGATGTGAGTAGTATTAATATTAATGTTCAATGTTGTATGTTGGTTAATTTTAAATAGACAAAAGATACTCTCCAGGCGAGACTAATATGTTATTGAGGTTTTAAAAGTGAAAAAAAAAATGGGGGACGACTACCAAATGACTGATTTTCAAAGTGAGCGTTAAACGAAATAAGTTTGGGAACCTCTGTTCTATATTCTTCGGATCATATAGTCCCAGACTTACTAGTGTAAATCGATATACGAGTAGGTGAAACTTTTGTATGAATTTAAAGAACAGTTCGAACAGTAAAAATGAATAAAAGATTAATTTTATGTGGAACTAGATGTTGCAAGCAACTTCATGCGCGCAAAAGTTATTGTCGCAGAAACCGTAGATTTTTCCGCGATAAAAATAGTATATGTCCTTCCTCGTGGTCTACTCTACATCTGTGCCAAATATCATAAAAATCGGTCCAATAGTTTCGGAGCCTATTCAATGCAAACAAACAAACTTTTCCTCTTTATTCTATTAGTATAGATGAAAGAATGAATAGTGGATCGGACTACATCTGAAATATTTCGTTTCATTGATATATTCAGAAATATTGAGGCATTACTACTTGGTAAATGTAAAAAAATATATTATATGTGTAGCTTACTAATTATATACATTTAAAAGTAGGTACCAAAAAAAATTTTTTTTTTATTGCGAAATTGGTAAACAATACCTACATCATTAGTTTACTTACATGATATAAGTACAAAAACATTTATAATGGTAAGTATAAACTTAAACGCACAAATATAGGAGATATTTACAAATATCATATTCCTGCGGCCGTATACTTCATAGACCATAGTTCATACACCTTAATCTACAAATGACGTAATTTGTAGGTTAAGTTTAGTATGGAGCGTTTTACGAGACTCGCGAAGATTTGTATACAAGTTGCTGTACCTTTGAAAATATTGACTTTTGATATATGGTTTCTTCTGAGAAGTTAGTCATATTTAAGAGTACTATTCATTTATGCCATAAAAAAAATCAGTCCGCTTGCCTATTGAAAGTAACTTTACGTAAATTGCTGTTAGCAGAATAAGTGCTAATAACAATAAATATCCCTAATACAAAAGTCAATGTAACCGAAATCGTGAATAGTGCTAATTTTTACAAGGCTCCTGATAAAATCTTTACAAGTATTAAATTATTAATTAACATACAGTTCGTTATGAACCTTAGACCCGGATTTTGGAATAACAATTATAATGAAGTATCCCAAAATCCGGATTTAGACGAGGAACATAATGACTTGATATGTTTATACCTATAATAATTATTAATTACTTGGTTTCAATTACCAAGCCATTATATGTTACAAACTACATAATCAGCAGAAAAGTATTTTAGCAATTTTTTAACTCAAAATCAGAAAACCATACGTGTTTTTTATATCTTTCTATACGAGTATATAACAGGAAGTCATGTTAGTTACACAGTTTATAACTCAAGAACGGCTAAACTGATTTGACTGGAAATTGGCGGGCGGGAGGTATCTTAAAACCAGGAGAAGGCATAGGATATTTTTATCCCGTTCCCGGGGGACTCGAAACTTAGGAACGGCTTGACCGAGTTGGCTAATTTTGGTCTTGAAATAATTGTGGAAGTTCATGGAAGGTTTAAACAGGGAGAAATATTGGAAAAGGTGTAGATTGTAGGAGTAAGTATAGGACTAGGACATAGGTTAGATTGTAGGAGTAGTTATTTATCCATTCCAGTACATATTTAAGACAGAACAACATGTGTCGGAACAGCTAATATTATCTATACTTATAATATAATAAAAAGGAAAAGTTTGTTTGTTTGCATTGAATAGGCTCCGAAAGTACTGGACCGATTTTGATGAAATTAGACTCAGATATAGAGTAGACTATGGGGAAGGACATAGGCTACTTTTTATAGCAGAAAAATATACGGTTTCTGCGAAATTAACTTTTGTGCGTGCGAAGTCGCGGGCAACATCTAGTTTTAAATAACAGTATTTTGCGACCAATTCTTCGCAGATCCGATCATAGCCTTTTGGCGTTTGGCATCACAGTCATCATCTATGGTGATCATACAGCAGGCAGCTACTCGTCACCGGTGGCCGATGGCTGCCAAAAATGTCTGAAACAGGTAGTTTTTAGACGCTTTTTGACGGCATGCCGCATGGCCGGGGATGGATGTATGTTTGTTACTCTTTGATGCAAAAACTACTGAACGGATTTTGATGAAATTTGGTAGAGTAGTAGTATAGGCTCTGGATTGAAATATAGGCTAGTTTTTATTCCGGAAAATTACAGTATTCCCGCGGGATACCCGATAGTATATTTACGTGGGTGGAGCCGCGGGAAGCAGCTAGTATCTTCATAAAAACAATCTTTAAATTAAAGTTGAACAGAATATATAGTATCCCTATTAAAATATAATAAAAACTTTTAATCACATTCTCTTAGTTAAATAAAATAAAGAAACGTCAAACACATATTACTCAACTAAACAATAATTTAACTTTACCGTCAAAACAATAAGTTCATTACGCACTCGTAAGAAGTAATTAATCATCGTCTTCATACTTCTAGAGTATGTCATAAGAAATAAATCATCACCGCGTGGAAGAAATGAGCACGGAAGCAAGCGTAATAATCAGAACGCATTTTCTCGATTACTCGACTTCTCGACATAATATGTTTTTCGTCTCGATATTATAGTTAGATTTCCCGGAAATGCTCGTTTCGAGAAGTCTTGATCAGTGTGCTTAGTGCGAGTTTTTATCAGATTCTCACCGTGAGGAAGTTATATACAATTTGTATGACATCGAAACAGCGCCCCTAGTGGTAAACAATGGTAACTAATTCGAAGTCATAGAAATTGTAGTTTTCTTTTTCACACCGAGTAGTGACAAAACTCGCACTCAGCACATAGTAATTAGCAACTCTATCCGCCCGACTATATTATTGCCGAGTCTCATAATATATTTTTATTAATTACTAGATATTGCACGCGACTTAGTGCGCGCAAAAGGAAATCGCGAGGTAACCGTACATTTTGCCGCGATAAAAAGTAGTCTTCCCCATGGTCTAATCTATATCTGTACCAAATTTCATAAAAATCGGTCCAGTACCTAGTTTCGGAGCCCATTCGATGCAAACAAACAAACAAACAAACTTTTCCTCTTTATGATATTAGTATACACTAGGGTATGGAACCGGGAAATCCCGGTCCCGAAATTCCCGGGAATTCCCGAAATTTTGAATCGCTCTGAGAACCGGGAATCAAAGATTGAGAACCGGGAATTTCGGTACTTTCGGTACCGAACAAAATGTGTTAAAATTTACAAGTATTTAAGTAAACTATCATCGGTAATTGTAAATATTAGCTAAAAAATAATTTTTAATCATTTCCGAAAGCGAATTAAAGATAAAAATGAAAAATATTACACGATAAAAGGATATAATGAGTAGTTCATATTAGATAATAGATTCTGTACATAAAAGTTTACTGTGAGCAGTGCGAGGAAATAATAAACATAATAATATGCCGTATTTAATATTAATTATGTAGTATGATAGCACCACACATCGACCGACATAGTTGCCAATACTGGAGCCAATGGTATTGACGATTAAATAGAAGATCTTGGGACTTGGCCTACAAGGTCTGGATGGCGTCTGTTTTATTTTTTGATAAATATATACACATATATTTGTATACCTACTAATATGCATCATATTGGTTGCTTTTGGGGTTGGTGAGCAGTTTAGATGGATATTACCTATTGTTCTTTAAATACTCTTTATTGACCTTATAAAAATATTAATTTCAAATTTTAATTTTAAATTGGAGTATCTGTAGGATTCACTGAACACACCCTTTGAACTTCTGACACTCGAGATTTTTTATTTTTTATTTTTTCCCCTCCCCACCTTTCACGCAAATCGTCAGAATAATATTATATACTTCATATCAGAGACTTCTTTGCGCATGAAAAACACTAATTATAATCTGACGCGTTCAGCATATCCATGTCATGGTCTTTTTTACAACTTTGTAACTACGACGACGACTGCTAAAAGCTGACACAGTGTGTCAGCTTTTGTCAGTGTGTCACTTCTAATAGGCTAACTAGACGTTCGAGTATTTACACTAACTATCTGATGTTTTGCAAAAATCAAATAACTCGAAGTAACATATTTAAAAACCACCAATAAATGCTAATAAACTATGGCTTTCTATCGCCAGTAATATTGTCATTAATATAGCGGTGACATGTTGGCTGATGTGTCGAGTTGCCATTAAAACCTTATTTAATTTGTAATTGTACTATAAAATGTTATTCATATATTTTGAATTACTTTTTAGACAGTAATCACACTTGGATTTCATGCCTTAACACCAGTCCCGAAATTCCCGAATTTCCCGGGAAATCACGGTTCCGAAATTGCCCTGTCCCGAAATTTCCGGTTCTCAAAATCAGACCGGTTCTTGTATTCCCTAGTATATACCTAATAATTCGTGGTCTAGTGGTTAGAGCATTGGCTCTCGACTCGGAGGTCGTGGGTTCGATTCCCGCATTGGAACAACAAAAAATGTTGTTTCCATGTTTGGTTAGGACAATGCAGGCTGATCACCTGATTGTCTGACAAGAAAGATGATCCATGCGTCGGATGGCCATGTAAAAGGTCGGACCTGCGCCTGATCTCTCGTCAGTCGTGTCGGTTATCCGTCCCACTGGATTATGACAGTAAAGGCAGAGAGAGTGCTCTTGTGTACTGCGCACACACTTGGGCACTATAAACTCCTGCGTAACTGGCCTGGTTTGAATAAAATCGGCCACCGTCACTGAGATCGGTGTGGGGAATTATTATTATATTTAATTATGAACACCAACCGTGTCTTTGAATCACGTGTAATACGTAAATTGTAAATGTAAATATGAGTGGGAACCCCTTTCGGATATTTGCCGCGTGGCGGAAGGAAGTGCCACTCAACGCCTTTCAGCAATTTCATGGTATTCGCACATAAAGGGAAAGCTATGCTTTCGCGCATTTAAAAGGTTTTTTGTTACGAACGGGAATTCGGATAAAATCTTATGACACGCAAAAATTTCGGCCTACTTTCCCGTCATCTTCAATTACTGAGAATTTAACTCGCTTGTTGACGAATAACGATAATCTAATTTCATACCCAGTAAGACCCCGTAGATTTTTTTCCCAAATTTTGGGGGGCAAATCCCTAAGTTGACTGATCGTTGTCTGGCCCAAACGCCCGACTACTCTACATACGTACTTTTACGTACGGATTTAGTACGGAGCGAACCATATCCGATGCGGACCGTGGCCGCGGCGCGGGACTCAATAATAATTACCTAATTATGTCCGCTGGACTACTCTTCACACGGTCGGATTTGACGGACCACGAATTTTATCCGCTCCGTACCGAATCCGTAAGTGTTGCTTACACACGTACAGATTTGGTCTGGAGCGGACCATTATGACAGCACGACATAGGACTCTCATGTTTTCCGATTTTCAGTTCTATTTTATTAGAACAGAGTACTTTTTACAGTGCATTACGATTTTTGTGCAGTGTTCCAACTCTCAAAAGTAGATATTTCTTTACAAACTTAAATATAGTGATTAATAAATAATAAAAAATAACAGTTCTGACTTCTGTAATATTATTTTGTCCTTCTTATATCAAAATATACTTCCAAAAGTTTATTTTCTACAGGTTGACTTTTTAAATAGCTTGTTGATAATTATAACAATTCAATAGCTGAATTTAATTAAAAACAAGAAAATACAAACCTCTAGGCTCTAAATATAATCAATATCCTCCCCCTCGAGGATTTTTCTAAAGAGAAACTCCTAAGTTGGCAACTCCGTGGTTTGCTCCGTGCTAAATCCTTACATGTGTTAATGCTATAAAAGCTATACTGAGGTAAGTAGGTAGAAGGCTCTCTAGTTCCTTCAAGGACTATAGAATGGCTTGTGAAATGATAACGCAATAAAAAATAACCTAACTACGAGCATGTCAGGACATGACTAAGGAGGGTTCCGTAAATATCAACGCGTAATAGTTTTTCTTCGAATTACTTCAAAAGTTATTGTCCGATTATGCTCAAAATAATTTTTCTAATGAGTTTTTAGCATGATTTATCAGCATGGTAAGTTACAAATGTATATCTCTTATATAAATTTAATAAATATTGTTATTTTTAGCAATCTTCCGCCAAATAATACCCACAACCTGCAAGCAAATGTGTGAGTGCACGCATAAGCATGCGTAACGAACCTTCCTCCTCCCACACTGCTTATGCGTGCACTCAGATGCAAGATCGTGCAAACACCACCACCACACAAGCAACAATGTCAGCAAGATCGTGCAAAGCCCCACACCACCATGCAGGTTGCAAAACTCGACGCGACGCGAAAATAGCTTGCAATTAGTAAACCAAATAAAAAATGTGACTTTGCCACCTCGTTGCAAATTAGTTTCGCTTGATGTAGACAGTTTGTTTACTAATGTTCCATGTGAGGAAACGTTGGGTATTTTGGGGAATGAATTGGAAAAACGCTTGCCTCTTGGTGGAATTGCTTGCTCTAACTAAAATCTGCATGGAACAAAACTACTTTAGATTTAACACTCAATTCTTTGTTCAACAAGACGGTCTAGCAATGGGCTCACCACTGAGTCCCTTGCTGGCCGAAATATTTATGAACGATTTTGAACAAAGAAATATTGTTAATGACAAAAGTATTTTATATTACTATAGATATGTCGATGATTGCATCCTTTGTTGGACCGGTACACAGAGACAACTGGACGTTTTTGTTAAAAATCTTAATAAAAAACATATTAAAATTAAATTTAAATTAGAATGTGAAGACAATAAAACGCTTAATTTCCTTGATTTATCTATCACTAGAGACAACAATAAACACAGTTTTGGAATCTTTCCTTAACCGACATATACTAATACTACTATTCATGCATCCTCATGTCATCCTTGGCAACATAAACTCGCGGCTTTTCATAGTTACGTTAACAGATTAGTGTCCATTCCTCTTAGTAAAGAAAATTATCAGAAAGAGTTAAACATAATTTACCAAATTGCTAAGTCGAATGGGTATAATCCCAAAATTATTAATAATATTTTGAATAATAAAAATAAAAAGGAATTGGTTAAGTTTTTGTACGCAGGGACTCCTGATAAGGATGTAGTTAGAATTTAGATACAAGTCCAGTTTGTCCTACATGGGTGAGGTATCTGCACGTTTATCCAAAATAATGAGAAATAACGACATGCACGTCGCATTCAGGACAAATAATACCTTAAAAAATCTATTGTGTCATAATAAAGACCGGATTGATTTAAAGTACCAATCCGGTGTCTATAAAATCGATTGTCCTGAATGCGATAGTGTATACGTGGGTCAAACTGGACGTAACTTTGAGACTCGGTACAAGGAACACATCGCGGCCTATAGAAATGGTCATCGTGATAAATCACATTTTGCTAAACACCTTTTAGATAGTGGTCATAGTGTACCCGATGGCCATTCCTATAAGGTATTACATAAATGTGACAAAGGCTTTCGACTGAGCGTGTTGGAAAAATTAGAAATAATTAAAGAAAAGAACAACAATAGACTTGCATTGTTGAATGACCAAACATGCTTGACTACGTCACCGCTCATTAATATGTTTGGTGGGGGTACTAGTAGCCAGTAGTCTATATAAGGTGGCGGTTTGCTTGGCAGCATTACTAACGAACTTTGTTCGCAGGTCCACTTCCTGAGGATGCTCCGGGTTCGGGGCGAAACGCGCGTCGAGTTTTGCAACCTGCATGGTGGTGTGGGGCTTTGCACGATCTTGCTGACATTGTTGCTTGTGTGGTGGTGGTGTTTGCACGATCTTGCATCTGAGTGCACGCATAAGCAGTGTGGGAGGAGGGAGGTGCGTTACGCATGCTTATGCGTGCACTCACACATTTGCTTGCAGGTTGTGGGTATTATTTGGCGGAAGATTGCTTAAAATAACAATATTTATTAAATTTATGTTATGGATTTCCGCAAAGTAAGTAACGCCTGATTCTATTAACTATCTCTTATATAGTTTAGAAATACCTGGAGGGACCAACTTACAAACAACTTTGGAAGCCGATTACTCGAAAATGGTCGACTTTGTGAAAAAGTCATAATATATGAAACCTTGCCTTTATTTTAAAAGACCTATTCAACGATATTTATCATCCTAACTTTACATGTATGGAGAGCCACCCCTGAGATATAAAATTCTTATTATTTTATGACACCAAAACTGAGATCTATACACAATCTATAACTATACCTTTCATGTATTTATATTCATAATTACAGAAGCAAGAAGCGCGGACAGACAGACATACAGACAGACAGATGGACGGACAGAGCGAAACTATAAGGGTTCCTTGTGTATTACGGAACCCTTAAAACAACCAGCCAGATTTATTTTTTATTATAGTTAACAAGGAAATTAAAAATTTTTAATGTTCTTATTAAATATGGTCATTTACAATTTGCTTTTATTATTGATATATATAATGCAAACGAAGTAAATAAATAAAGTAACACACTCACACTACTTGAACGATAACAGTTAGTTGTTGGCTTGACACAATAGGGAATATGCATAAAAATTTAATTTGCCTGAAATATTTTTTCCCTGTTCTTTATTGTCGTCACATTATAACTAAAAGGAATTTTTCAAATTTAGTTCTTATCTAAGCCGAAAAAAAATATATTATAAAAAATGCAAAATCAGCCCGGGATATTTAAAATTGCGAAACGCGTCAACATTGGTCGCGAGTCGCGACCAAACAATGGTGACGCGCGTGTGACGTCACGCTACACGACGCTGTCTTTCGTGACAATGACATGACTGACGTTAAATTGAATTTTATGCTCTGACTCGTCTATGATTTTATCTGTCAACTGTCTTTTTCGTGTACGCCATTTTCGCGGGCTTGGGTTGTGACGTCATCGTCACAACCCAAGCCCGCGAAAATGGCGTGTTTAAACCGCGCAAAAATTATAATGATTATTAAACATTTTTTTCCAGCTTAATGGATAATGTTTTTGATGTGTTATATATATTTTTGGTAATGTTATAACTAGTAGAAACGTTTAAAAAAATTAAAAAAATACATGCATATTCCCTATTGTCAATATTTATTTTATTGCGAGGCAAAAGAACCTTAAAAAGTTGAAATTTAAAAATTAACATTTATGAATTGTTATGGTCGAATTTCAACCACTTGTCGACCTTTATCTTTTTTAACTATCTATGGAATATCAATAAACTGTAGTCAAAAGATTATCAGATATTAATATTAATTAAATAATTAATTAAGGAACTTAAAATAATGGAATCTTACAAGTCAAAGACACAAAAACAACCAGCCTTTTTAATAATTTACAACTAAAGTAAAATTATTTTTATACCTAAAACAACAACTCTTTTTTTTTCTTTTTAATATATTAAGTATACAAAATAATTGTGTCAGTTATTCAGGTCTTGGAAAAGTTAATCCGTATTTATAAATATAAAAATATTAAAAAATACTGTAGGTACTAGGTATACTTTTTGGTTACAACAAACTCAGCGTAGGTCTGCGGATAATAATAAATATATCTACTAGCATTGGAAAATACAAGAGTCGCTCCTTTTCTGGGAAAGGAATATTTACTACGCTTTAGGTAAAATATACACATTTTTCGGCCACTATACAGATGTTACATACTATACAACAGTTTTATTTACTTGTACCAAACATTATGGACATAAAACTTTCAATACCATACTGCATTTTCCCTCAAAGAAGAAGGGGCAAACCGTCCCCACCCTTGTAGCACTACATGACATATATCAAATGAAAGGGCTTAAAAATTGTATCATTTTATTGTATGACGAAAAATCTCTAAACTATGGGAGAAAAAAGTTAATGAGGGTTAAATGTAAAAAAAAAGTTAAAAAAATCATTCTGTATTATTGCACCATTTTATAGTGTTGCTAATAAGGAACAATTTTTGGGAAGTAATGATATAGAGCAAACTCCATAAAAGTGGTATATTTTGATAAACTGTCTCATATTTTGAAGAAATGTATATAATAATAATAAAATGCTAAAAAAAGCTATTTCCTTAATTTTTTCGCACATAATTACTTTCTAGAAATTGTTTCTTACTTGCGACGCTATCGAATGGTGCAATAATACAGAATGTATTTTTTTCTTAATTTGCGGGTTCGAATCCTGGCCTGGAAAATTGGTTTATGTAAAATCTAATGATGTAGATAAAACGATTACATTAAAATACATATAATTAAATAGCAAAAATTATTTTAAAACGATTATGCACTGAAAAAAGTAAAAAAACATTACACGGTGAACTATTCTTCTGGGCGTTGTAAAAGAAGTCTAAAACAAATAAGAAATAGCAGTTTAGCCCTATGGAGTGTCGAGTCCGACTTGATGAAAACTTAAACTGCATCATTAGATTTTTGATAACTCAATTTTCCTAGCCAGGATTCGAACCCATAAATTGCAAAAAAATACACCGTATATTGCACCATTCGATAGTGTCGCAACTAAGAAACAATTTCCAGAAAGTAATTATGTGAGAAAAAATTGAGGAAATAGCTTTTTTTAGCATTTTATTATTATTCCATACATTTCTTCAAAATATGAGGCAGTTTATCAAAATATACCACTTTTACGAAGTTTGCTGTATTATATCATTACTTCCCAAAAAATGTTCCTACTTCCTTATTAGCAACACTATAAAATGGTGTAATAATACAGAATGATTTTTTAAACTTTTTTTAACCTTTAACCCTCATTAACTTTTTTCTCCCACGGTTTAGAGATTTTTCGTCATACAATAAAATTACACACTTTTTAAGCCCTTTCATTTGATATATGTCTTGTAGTGCTACAGTAGTGGGGACGGGCTCCATACAAAAATGCCCCTTCTTCTTTTATCATTCACTCTGGAATCATAGCGAAATTTCCTGTCATTTTCAATAGCCCTCATCTGTAAATCCTTTTTTCTAAAGCCTTTGATGTAACATTTTAATTAGTTTTATTTATTTCAGTCAGGTGCCAGCGTAAGTTAATAGAATTTCATAAAAAACACGCATTTGAAAAATAATTTTAAAATGTTATATTTTTAATAAAGCTCAATATTAAATTCCTGAAATTGTGTTGCACTTATGTTGGTTTAAAATTGCACGTATGAAATAGCTTCACAATAATTTAAAAAATGTTTTCGACTTTAAATCAATTCTTCTGGTTAAATCTTCTGATTGCCTGGCGCCTCCTGGTGGCCTCCCACCAGGTGGACAGATGACCTGAAAAAAGTCGCAGGGAGTCGGTGGATACAGACCGCGAGTGACCGGTCGCACTGGAAATTTATGGGGGAGGCCTATGTCCTGTAGTGGACGTCACCAGGCTGAAACGACGATGACGAAATCTTCTGAAATATAAAAGTGGATTGCAGTTTCAATTTCTTGCTAAAACTCAGGAACAGCCGGATTGGCTTTTAAAGTCTTAAAATAATTGTAGAATTTCAATTTCATTCAAATTAAAGTTTCTAAGGGTAGGAAAAATATAGAAAAAATGCGGGGAAAGTACTAAAAACAACCTATTTGAATTTTTACTGATAAAAATATGTATGTATGTGTAAAATGTATGTCATGTCATATTATAGTACCTATTAGTTTGGTACAATGAACATTTGTATATCCGCCAGATTGTGCGGTGGACCAATTCTCAGGTACAGGGTACAAAAAAAATTTACTCACTTAGATTCTGATAAAGTACCAATTTTATTTTTTGGATTCAGAATAACGTAAGGAGCAAAACTTATTAAAGTTTTTATTTTTCTCTAAACTTAGTATGAACAGAGATATAAAATTTATTTTTAATTTATTATTAGATAACTTACGGCCCGTTTCAATAACCTATCTACCAATAACGTTTCTGACAAATTCAGAAACGTGGAATTTATATCGCAAAAAAACCGGCAAATGATTGAATGATGACTGGCGTTTTTAATTATCGGGCCGTTAGAAGAATAATGATCTTTATTTCTACGTGGATGATTTTTTATTTTTATCAAAACTACAACAAAAAATAAGCAATCCGTGTAAATTTCACTTTATTATATTCAAATATCATTCTACTATAGTATAGGTTAGAATCATTTCAAAAGCTGTAAGAAAAGTTAGTACACATTTTTTCAATACTTTAATAGGCCCATAGTACCTGAGAATTGGCCCACCGCACAATCTGGCGGGTATACAAACGTTCATAATATGACATACATTTTATCGGTAAGAATATAAGGGGATTCTGGCGGGGATGGGATCTCAGTCCATGCGTTGAGTTATTTGTTTGGTTTATTTCAGAAAATTCTGCCGGCCCCAGTAGGTTGTAACTATAGGTGTGTTGAAATTGTAGGTGTATGTGGGTAGGTTGGTTGGTGTAGATGTACATAGATGTAGATGTAGGTATAAGTGTACGTATATGTAAGTTGTAGGTGTATGTATATATCTATTAATTCCAGTTCATAGTTAATTCAGAATAATGTATGTCGGGAGACGGGAAAACTAGTTAAATATAAAGCCTTACCAGGAAAATAAAAAAACTTGCACTGATGGCGTTATAGTAGATTGTGCACCAAGGGGATAAAGCAGTGTCTTACGTCACGGGCAGCATATTGGACCCTGCGCGTAACGAGGGACTCCAGAGTTAAAACTTAACTCCCGAGCGAATCGAGGGAGTTATGTAGAGTCCTGAGTGAAGCGAGGGGTTCAAGCGGCCCAAGACGAAGACAGGATCCCAGAGGTGAATACTCTACTTTTCAAACCTACTGCGAGGCAATAAAAACCCAGAGCTACATTTTTAATAAGCTCCGGAGTCAAATCACTATCGCTCGACGACATTTTGACACGTGAGAATGTTAAAACACGGAACTATTAAAATAACGTAATATGTACCTATTTTACCTTCTGAAAATAGCACCAAACACTTGCTTTTGTTTTGAATTTTTTCAATTGCGTTTTTTCTTTTGTTATAGGTGGCCAGTTCGATTTTCGAATAAACTTTCTTTGCAATGCCATATTATTATTGAAAAACTCTATGATAGATACGTATCTATTAGCCCCCTTACTAATAAACGTTGTATAAGCTTTGAATAGTTATACAGTGTTTTGTTCACATCACACAAGTGACATGTTTAATTCGATAGAAGGAGACAAAACACTGTATAACTATTCAAAGCTTACACAGCGTTTATTAGTAAAGGGGTAGGAGTTTTCATACGAATTTTAACGTTCCAAATTCAAATCACTTTAATCCCTTGGGAGTTTCATACAACATTATCTCCCTTGGAATGACTTCCAACGTGAAGCATGTCATTGACATGACTTGCTTTACGTTGAGATTGCGTGATATAATATATAATCGGACATTGTCGAGCAGGTGGTATGAATTTTTTTTTATCGCGCCAACACTACGAAAAGCTGGGATGTGATTGATTAGTTACGTAATAAAATGAAATATTTGACATTCATGACATTTCTATTTCATTTCATTTGCAATATGGCAAGATGTTCTGTATTCCATATTTCCAGTTTAATGGCGTAATATCTATTTAATATACTTGTGTTCGGCTGTCACAAAGTAGGTACAAAATCGATAAATATTTAAATAGTATTCAACAAAAAATGTATCACGTAAAACCCAAACTGACGCACAAGCTGAGAGCCACTTGTCCTTCCCAAGATATCTCGAGTGAGGCTGGCAATTTTTCCAAAACAATCCCAAATTGTGATACACCAATCTCACGCTTAAAACCTTTTCTTAAGCGCTATTATTGTCTGCACCTAAAAAGAACTCTACATCAATTCAACGCATGTAATTACGATTGTTTACAACTCGTTTTTACTTGACTGTACTGAGTGCTAACTTTATATACCTATGGAAAATTCCTAAGCTGTTTTTATGATCTCAATATATTATTTATTATTGTAATAGCGTAAAATGCTAAAAACGACTAACGAGCAGACGAATAGACTCTTGCAAATATTTTGAAAATTTATTTTATTTTTATGGTAGGCCGTAGGCCTCTTTTTAATATAATATATATCTATGGTGGTAGGTATTTGAATATTTATTATTACACACAACTATTGATAATAATTTATTTATTGCGTCATATGTTGGGTCAGTTTTGAGAAAAGTTGTTGTCACTGATGAAAGGGTTAAATGAAAATTACAAATTATTATTAATACGTGAAACAAAAATTTTCAGTATATACAGTTTTACGAGAATTTTGCAACCGGGGAGTATAAAACTTAGCCGGTAAATTAAAGTTTATGTAGGGGAAGGTGTGCAGAAAGCTAATATTTTTTGAAGTGATAACTGATAACGTCTTATAAATCGATGAACGCCAGCTACACACACGAAAAATTTCACGTTCCGTCTGAGTCACGTTACGCCTGAGCCGAGCCGTGCAAGCGAGAGCGCGAAAAAACGATAGAGAGGCACGATCGGCCTAAGCGTTTGGTTTGTGATGTCGTTATCACTTAAAATTATTATTTTCCGTAAACTGACTTACGGCTCGTTTTAATAACCTATATATATATATATATATATATATATATATATATATATATATATATTAACCTATATATATATATTGTTAGAAACGTCAAAATTGTATCACGAAAAACCGGCAAATGATTGAATGACGACGTTTTTAACAAATAGTTATAGATAGATAGGTTATTGAAACGGGCAGTTAACAGACAACCATTTTGACATTGGAAATATCTAAATATTTTCGTTCGCTCCAGTATAGGCCCCGATTTTATGAAAAAGTGCGATCCTCTTATATCTCGGAGAATTGTGAAGATGTGATATTCAAAAAAGGCTCCAAAGACGCGTATTTATAATAGATGTCAGGTGCAAAAAGAATTATTCGAGAAAGTCAAAAACTAAAAATGTTATTGCTGAAATAGTGAAAAAAAAAAAACATTTTTTCCGATATTTTGATTTTGGCCTTCGATATTTTAGAAACGATGAATGATATCAAAAATTTGAGCCCAAAACAAAGGCATAAGGGTTTGCCCTGAATCCTAACATTTTTTACGAAAAGTTGTTTTTTCGAATTCCGTAGATTAATTTCCAATGTGCTCGATAGTCGTATGAGGCATGAAATCTGTGAATTTAATTAATAACCCAGTCGGGTAAAAATAATAATATGCGTTACACTACCTTGCGTTTGATAGATACAATGTTGTTGCAAGTTAAAATTATTCAATCACAACATATTATACCTATTAGTTTTTATTTTTTCTATCATTTTTATATAGTATTATTAGTAATTATGAGCAAATTTCGACCACAGGGCGACCCTTAGTTAAGAAAAATAGCTACTTGAAAAACTAGACTATAGTCTAGAAAAGATACGACTTCAGATACTCCAACAGTTTTTAATTGCAGTTCTCTTAAAGTTAGGATTTAATTAAAATAATAATCTGTTCTTTGAAAACCTGCTTGATTAAAAATGTATTTCATATTACATTAACACTTTTAAGCGATTATTCCAATAGATAGTTAAAAAATGTTCATTTGAAGTGTTAGTTAAGGAGATGGTAGCTTAACATATTATTATTAGTATGTAGTATTTGATTTTTACCGCGTAAATATAGTATCTATTGGGTATACTGTATTTTTTCGTGATAAAATGTAGCCAAATTTCATCGAAATCCACTCAGTAGTTTTTGCGTGAAAGAGTAACAAACATCCAACTATCCATCCTTAAAAACTTTCACATTTATAATAGTAGTAGGCTATTTGTAATCAGATTTTTAATGTGTACAGGGTACAACGTGATACTGGCCAAGGTAAATCGGGTATGTTTGTACCTTGGCCACTTGTAGCTCTTTTTTTTAAACGTCTTAAATACAAAATATAATATGTAAGCATGTTACGCACAGTTGTAATATTATTTTGGTGAAATAAAGCCAAAAGCTGACCTTTCAAAATATGCAAACATGGCTTACGTACAATAAGTCAAATTGGAATAATAATTAAATACTGGCCGAGGTAGAACAGGCTCCCCGACTCATTAATAGATTATATTTTTTATTTTATTTTGGCAACAAACAGTCATATACAGGTAAAGTAAATTCAAATATTATTTTTTTACAATAAACCTACATTGCTGAAAATAAAGTACAGAAACAATAATGGACACGGGAGGTGACTACATCTAAAATATTTAGTTTCATTAATATACTCAGAATTATTTAGGCATAATAAAAGGAATTGATATAAAAAAATATAATATTTTATGTGTAGTTTAGTAATTATAACTAAAAAGTTTGATTTTTTTTTATTTTAGTAAACAAAACCTACATTATTAGTTAATTTACTTACATCATATATACAAAAACATCCATTATGGTAAATATTAACTTAAACGCACAAATATCGGAGACATTTACAAATATGTTCTTATTTAATTAAGGCACGTCACGCCTAGGTTAAAGTGTGTGGAAATATTTTCATACACTTTAACCTAGGCGTGACGTCACAGCTAGGAACGACTTTAGTATCTACACTAAAGTGTTACCTAGTATTTGTATCCTTTAGTATCTGTAGTATCGATGTACCTTTGATAATATTGACTTTTGTTAAACGGTTTCTTCTCAGAAGTTACATATATATTTATGACTAGCTTTTGCCCGCGACTTCGTCCGCGTGGAACAATACTTTGGGATATCGCTGAAATTTACCCGCTATTTATGACTAACGAAAGCGGAATCCTATTTTTTTAAACGGAACCCTAAAATAAAAGTAGCCTATATTAGACCCTATAACATCAGCTATCTGCTAGTGAAAGTCCCGTGAAAATCGGTCCAGCCGTTTCAGAGATTAGTCGGAACAAACAGACAGACAGACGGACAGACAAAAATTAAAAAAAAATGTATTTTATTGTAAGTACCGAATATACTTTCAGATTCATTATGTAAAAAGCTGTTAATTTGAAGTTACCAACAGACACTTAAATTGAATTTAACTGTATAGATGTGTAGATATTAGAATGTATAATATTATATTTTAAGATATTATCAATTTGATGTTTATAAAATAACTAAACTATTTAACTAAACTAAACTAAACATTAACCCGCACGCGCACCCCGCCTTGGTGACGCCCACTTCGCAACGGGCCGTGCGGCAGAAATCGTAATATTTTAATTTCGCCATAACTTCAAAACCAAACGTCCAATTTTAATCATTCAAAGACCAAATATTATCTACATAAACTGTACTTAGTGATGAAATAATTTATTTTGATAAGGATTAATAACATGAGTAAAATAAACGCGTTTAAATGTAGTCCAAAAAAAATTTAAGATTTCTAAATAAAAAAATGGTTGTTGTGCCTCACTCGACATAGATAGGTATAGTGTGTCGCGGACTTTTTTGTAGATATTTATAAGATCTACGATTAATTACAGCATTTTATGGTTCTATCTTTTATAGTTTATGCAGCGTACGCAAAATAAGTAACTTTTCTGGTTGATTTTTTACACCTTGTGTCCGAAAAACCCAAATATCTTACGGAACCCTATTTTTTTCCAAAATAAAATTTAGCCTATGTTACTCGTGGATAATGTAGCTTTCGAATGGTGAAAGAATTTTTGAAATCGGTCCAGTACTTTTTGAGCCTATTCATTACAAACAAACAAACAAACAAACAAACATACAAACAAAGTTTTCCTCTTTATAATATTAGTGTAGATTACTATTCATTTATGCAACGAAAATTTAGTCATTTAGCCTATTAATATTAATAGGGCGACAACACAATTATTATGAATTAATATAATAGCAGAAAATGCTGAATGTTGTAATAACTATGTGATAAAAGTTGTAATAATTATGTGAAAATCTCGGAAAACATCTAATAGGTAGGTATACCTACCCAATATTTTAGTAATTCATATCTAATAAAAGTGCTGTTACCCCATCACAATACAACCTTTTAGGGGTCGCAATCCTCGCCAAAAGGGGGGTGTTTTGCCGATTAAATTAAACCTATCTTCTCTTTGCCTCGAGACGTCGCATATTGTAGAAGTAGGTCTATGAGTTTGTTGAACAAACAAACTTTTGCCGAATAAAGTAATTTAGGCGTTTTACACCAATACGTCTTGTAACGGTTACGTAAGATTCTAGCATACATACGGTAGGTTCAGTGACGACTAATAACTTAGGTACTACAATATATAAATTAACTCATGACAGCCTGACAGAGGCAGGGCGTAAATCTGTACTAATAATTTTTGGTATAATTTGATCTTACTAGCTATACCTATTTACACTTATATTATAAAGATGAAAGATACGTTTATTTGTAATAATATGCTTCTTGTTATTCTTGTTATCTATGTTTGCATTGAATAGGCTACGGAAGTACTGAGCTGATTTATATGAAGGGCAGCAGTGGCGAGGGGTTCCTATAACTCCATTCCTATCGGCTTCCCTTACCGCTTACCTTTTGAAGACCCTCATCCAAATCCCTACTTATAACACAGCCTACGGCTTCCCTATGATCCTTCATATCAACCATTCATCAACCAACCATTCGCCACTAAAAGGCAGGCATAGCTGTCTAACAATAGACCACGAAAATGCAGGTACAGTTTACGTAGTAATCTACACTAATATTATAAAGAGGAAAACTTTGTTTGTATGTTTGTTTGTTTGTTTGTAATGAATAGGCTCAAAAAGTACTGGACCGATTTCAAAAATTCTTTCACCATTCGAAAGCCACATTATCCACGAGTAACATAGGCTAAATTTTATTTTGGAAAAAAATAGGGTACCGTAAGATATTTGGGTTTTTCGGACACAAGGTGTAAAAAATCAACCAGAAAAGTTACTTATTTTGTGTACGCTGCCTAAACTATAAAATATAGAACCATATAATGTTCTAATTAATTGTAGATCTTATAAATATCTACAAAAAAGTCTGCGACACACTATACCTATCTATGTTTAGTGAGGCACAACAACCATTTTTTTATTTAGAAATCTTGATTTTTTTTGGACTACATTTAAACGCGTTTATTTTACTCATGCTATTAATCCTTATCAAAATAAATTATTTCATCACTAAGTACAGTTTATGTAGATAATATTTGGTCTTTGAATGATTAAAATTGGACGTTTGGTTTTGAAGTTAAAATATTACGATTTCTGCTGCACAGCCCGTTGCGAAGTGGGTGACATTCTGTAGTATTAGTATCAATATTGTACCCGTGCGAAGCCGGGGCGGGTCGCTAGTTAATTATATAAGGGATCGTCCATTAATCACGTGATGCCTAAAAGGGGAGGGGGGGTCCGAAAAAAATCACCAATTGTATCACCAAGGGGAGGAGGGGGTATAAGGAGACATCACGTGTATTAATTTTCGAATCTAGTCTATGCATACCGAAATTATTATCGATTGTAAATTCGTAGTGTTGTTTAAATACTTTCAAGACAAATGACTCGTATGGTTTTTAATTGCTTAAATTATTCGATTAAATTGTTTTTTAAGTTAAAGTTTTACTTCAAACATGACCTGCTAACTTTGTAAAAAAAATACACGTGATCTTAGGTGGGGGAGGGGGGGTAGTATAAAACCTCACCACGTGTCACCAGGGGGAGGGGAGGGGTCTAAAAAGTTGTTAAAAACATCACGTGATTAATGCACGGCCCCTAATTAATCTGTGATACTGTTTTCCGCGAGATTTTCATTTGCGCATAGAAAATCGCGGGAAACATCTATAAGTATATTATACTCATAATAATTTGGCTGAAAATAATTGTCATACCTGATGCACAGAATACAGAACATCCAAATGAGTGTTCGATCACATTTGTACGCAACGCCCTGTGTCTAAAACCATGGCAAAACACCGCCCCGCCCGCTCTTTTTAGGGTTCCGTAGTACTTAAGGAACCCTTATAGTTTCGCTCTGTCCGTCTGTCTGTTTGTCTGTCTGTCTGTCTGTCTGTCTGTCCGCGCCTGTAGCTCCTGTAATTATGAATATAAATTGATGAAATTTGGTGCAGTTATAGATTGTGTATACATCACGTTTCAGGATCATAAAAAAATAATAACTTTATATTTTAGGGGTAGCTCTCCATACATGTGGAGTGGGGATGAAAAATATTTTTTCACTCTACCCCATCGTGTGGGGTATCGTAGAAGGTCTTTTAAAATAAAGGCAAGGTTTCATACGTTACTTTTTTATGAAGTTGACCATTTTCGAGTAACCGGGGACCAACTTACAAACTACTTTGGAGGCCCCAAAGTAGTTTGTAAGTTGGTCCCCTAGCATTTTAAAACTATAGGAGACAGACACTTGCAAATTTCCATGCTGATAGATCATGCTAAAAACTCTTTAGGAAAATTATTGTGAACCAAATCGGACAGTAACTTTTGGAGTAATAAAAAAAAGCATATTACGCGTTTATAGTTACGGAACCCTCCTTAGACATGTCCTGACATACTCTTGGTTAGGTTATTACTCTTTATGCTTACAAAACAAATCGCGTTATTATTTTACGATAATTAGGTATTCAATAAAAGATAATTGATGATCAAACGAACTTCTTGAAGTGAAGTTCGATCGATATTATATAAGTTGCTTCATTCGAAGATATAAAATATAACCAGGTAGTCCCTTTTTCTTGTTGGCAACATTCGCACGAAAAAATACTTTTAAAAATTCGGTCTTGTATTCGCCGGCGCTGACCGACAAGGCGCCATCATTCTTTAGAGACAATCAACAATTAGTTTATTTTCTAGACCTATGGGAGGGCGGGTTTTTATATCTTCGAATGAAGCAACTTATATAATATCGATCGAACTTCACTTCAAGAAGTTCGTTTGATCATCAATTATATTTCGTTGCTTCATTCTCGATATAAAATATAACCAGGTAGATGTTTAGAGTAAAATCTATGGGGTATAAATCCAAAAGGATTATATTATGTAAATAAACTAACTTTGGAAAATAATACTTTATCATTTATTCAACAAATTTACTTTACTTAAAAATAATCAAAATAACCAAACATACATTCAGCTATTAAAGCGGTTGTAAAACTGCCTTTGCAAAGCTTCCACTATCAGCGAGAGGTCGATGATAAAATTTAGCGAAGGTCTGCGACTGAGGCGTCCATCCGGCGGCCCGCCTGATGAGGTCCAGACTGGCCCCGTGGGCGCGCGCCGCGGACGTGGCGGCGTGCCGCGTGCTGTGCGCGCTGAACATCGCCACGTCCACGCCGCTTTCGCGAAGTACACTCTTTATCCAACGACTGATCGACTGAGTAGTGGGAGCTTTGTGAGGACGTTTATAAGTCAACAAAAGAGTATCAACTTTATCAGGTCTAATACTCCTAGTAACACACATATAGTCCTCTAATGTTTTAGCAGGGCATATTTTAGGGTTCTCATTAAAATATGGGAGAAATAATATAGGTTGCTCGGAACCGGCTTTGGAAGTTTTGATTATGTCAGTAATATTTATTCTGATTTCGTTGGAATATATTTTAATGTTAGAAAGCTTTATAAGAGAGAGTGTCTGCACCCTGTGTGCAGTACACAAGGCCAGTAATATAACAACTTTTTTAGTTAAAACTTCTAAAGATAGTTCCAAGTTTGGATACCATTGTGCGATAGTATTGAGAACAACTTGTGGATCCCAAGTATATGAATATTTAGGAATATTTAGGCCTTTACATCCGTTAATGGATGATTTATACAGTATTCTCCGAGCGAAGTAACCACTCTTGAAATACTGCAGTGCCTGGGACAGTTGGTTTTTTTAAATGTCGTATGGTTGCCCAAGCACATACGGCATTCTCACAACATAGTAAGCCTAGTCCAGAGGAATGAACTAGTCAATACGTCTGGGGCCAACTATGTGCGGGTTTCCTCACGATGTTTTCCTTCACCGTTAGAGCGTCCGTATAATGTACTTGAGATCTGAAAAAGTCTCATTGGTACACGCCACAACCTGGGATTTGAACCTGCACTCTCTCGAGTGCGAACCAAACGGTCTACCCACTAGGCCACGGAGCTCTCTTAGGAATAGGAATATTAGGACGTAATTTATAAACACCTTTAAAAAATCTGGAAATTAAATCATTTTGACCAATACTTTTATCTAATAAAATAGAAAGAGCTGCACGGTGACTATTTAGAGAACCGTATGAATCATTTTTATTGAATCGGTCCATAAGAAAAGATAACACTAATTTTATTGAACAATTAAATACATCAATACTATGTTTGTGGCAAAAACCCCACCATAATTTATAAGTAACTCCATATTGGCGTAGAGTGTTAACTGATAACGAGGATATTAATAAATCTACTGCTGAGTCTGGGACATCTCTTCGAGAGAAGGCTGTCCGGAGACAATCCCGGCAGCCAGGGAAGCTGGCGGCGGTAGATGGTGTTGCGATACACGGTTTCTGAAACCAGGACAAAAAGGCTCCTTTAGTATTATTATCTTTGATATTAATAGTTTTTTAATAAGTGGGAACCATGGTTGGGCAGACCAGTAGGGAAATATAAATATTCCAGTAGCTTTATCTGTAATCACTTTTTGAAGTGCCTTGAGTATTAGTGGAAATGGAGGGAACGCATAAAAGAAATATGAACCCCAATTAATAGTAAATGCGTCCACCGCTATAGCATCCGGGTCTTGTTTCCACGAGACGTATTGTTGACATTTGGCCGTGGCGCGAGAAGCAAATAAATCAATTGTAGGTATGCCTAATTGTTTAGTTACTATTTCAAATGCAGTTTGGGTTAATTCAAATTCGGTGTCTGGGTTTCTTGATTCAAAGTCGGCTTCAAAATTATCTTTGGTGTTTATGTATGACGCAAATAACCAAAGATCACGAGCTTCACACCACTGCCAAATGTCCCTGGCCAATTGGTTTAAATGTAAAAACTGGACACCGCCCATACGGTTTATGTAGCTTATAGCTGTTACATTATCTACTCTAAGCAGAATAGCACAGTTACTAAAATCTTTCGCAAAACATTTTAAACTCATAAAAATAGCCATCAATTCTAGGTAATTTATGTGGTATTTAAGTTCATCCTGTTTCCAACAACCATTTGCACGTTTTCCGTTGCAAAATGCACCCCAACCTGTCCGAGATGCATCGGAAAAAATCTCTAGACTATATTCAGGTACATATAAAGAAGTGCATGTTTTAAATATAATATTTTCCCACCATAATAAATCTGGCAAAATATGTTGGGGTAGTTGTATTTTATAATCATAATCGGTAAACTTTTTTAAATTTAAATATTTAATTCTTTCAAAAAGTTTTGTGTATAACCAGCCGTATTTGACAGCTGGACAAGCTGCCACGAGAATGCCGATAAATTGAGAAAATTCTCTTATAGAACAAACAGGCAGTTTCTTGTATTTGTTTACTAACTGTGCTATTCTAGAACGTTTTTCTAGTGTCAAGGACATTGTCATACTTGTGGTATCAAAAACAAAACCAAGAAATGTACTATTTTGTTTAGGTTGTAAAGAGCTCTTTTTGTAATTAATAACGAAGCCTAAGCATTCTAATAGTTTGATAGTATCCTGCACATTTTTATAACATTCGTTATAATCAGAACCAATACATAAGGTATCATCGAGATAATTAACTGAAGTATATCCACATAAGCGAAGGTACTTAATCGCCTCTTTAATAATTTTACTAAAAATTCTCGGTGCCACTGTCAAACCGTAGGGAAGTGCCTTAAATTCATAAGTTAATACTGTTGAGTTTTTGTCAATAAATTGAAATCGTAGGTATTTTCGGTAACAAGAATGAATTGGTACATGTAAATAAGATTCTTTTAGATCTATTGATGCTAAGTAGGCATTTTTAGTTATTAACCGTGAAGCGGTACGAAAATCCTCCATCTTAAAATGTGTTTTCTCTACGTATTTATTAAAAGATTTTAAATTTAAAATAAATCGTTTCTCCCCGTTTGACTTCGGCACTAAGAATGTTTTAGATATGTATTGATCGGCACTAGGCCTGCACAGTGAAATGGCATCTAGTTCTACTAATTTTTGAATAGCTACCGACATATCTTTCGAATCCGGTGAATTACATTCACAATTAGGCATATAATCTTGTACAATAAAATTATCATCCTTTAAAGGAATAGTTACACCTTCTCGTATCCAGTCTAATACTGTATTATTATTAGTGATTGCTAACCAACAGTTATAAAAATATTGTAAGCGAGCAGCATGAACCTGGATTAGTTGCGCCGTGGAGCACGTTGGTTGTACTTGGAGCTCATAGTGTTGCGGTACCGGCTGGCGGCGGCAGTGGCGGCTGGCGGCGGCGGTGGTGCTCGGCGTTGCACGTACTGATTCGCTAGTGCTGGGCTCGCTCTGTATCCCCCCCGGCCTCCCCTCCTGTTCGAAGGGAAGTGGGGAGGAGCTGACCAGTTTCCCTGACCTCGTCCTCGAGATGTAGATGCCGTAGACCTTGACGATACTGTCGTTTGGGCACTTTTCTTAATTTGCAGCCCTTGTTTTTCGATCGCTTTTGCGGTCTTTATTTTATCACTCAAACCTTTACCGAAGAGAGTTTCGTCTCTTTCCTTGTCTTCAACAATATCAAGAAAAGATTTGTCTAAACTAGGAGTCAAGAGATTTATTCTATGGTCTGTGCGAACATAATGTAAGTCGGTAAGAATACGACAAGAATCAGATAATACTTTGATTGCTTGTATTTTGTCATCGCCGGTAAGTAACAATGTCATTGCTTTATTTATAGCAGTTATACCTAATCCTAGCTGGTGTTGCGCTGTTTCCAGCTTTTTATCTCGAGCTCTCAGCGATTCAGTGATTGCTACGGCAATTTCTGGATTTATTGTGGGTGACTTGAGTAAAGTGCAGTTACTAGGTATTTTGTATTCCGCCATAAGTTTTGCTTTGAATTCACTATCCAAACCTTTGCGTAATATAGTTGACCATCTTTCGGCTAGATTCGGGTGGATCTCTTCGCCAAAATCCGGGGTGTCATCAGTTGAATCCCCGAGGGCGGCTAAAATGTCCGGTGGTAGCTCAGGTAAAGCATCATCGTCTTTATCTGAAGTCGACGATTTTTGCGTTTGTGGTGGTGCACACGGCGACGCTAACAACACATCGTTTAAGTCTTCGGGTTGTTGTTCATGGTCAGGTATAGTATTCGGATCTACAATAATAAAGATTACATTAATCTCTATTGTAGAAACACATTTTGACACTCGGCCATTATTATTTCATAGAAATGACACACGGCCATATAAAATACCTAGTAGTAACACTCGGCTACACTAGGAAATTAAGAACAAATTGTAATATAATATGTTCTTTGAGGGTAGATTGAAAAATATACGTAAAACTAACCTGCATTTTCATCCGGTTCAGAAGAATCTGACGAAATAACACGAATTCTACGACGTTTACTTTCGGAAAATCTTCCTGTATTCTTGCCTTTTCTTTTTGGCATAATTATGATTTTGTATAAACAATAACCGAGAGCGTGTGCGTCTGTTGCCGCGCACGAAAAAAGAATGATGGCGCCTTGTCGGTCAGCGCCGGCGAATACAAGACCGAATTTTTAAAAGTATTTTTTCGTGCGAATGTTGCCAACAAGAAAAAGGGACTACCTGGTTATATTTTATATCGAGAATGAAGCAACGAAATATAATTGAAAAAAAGTTGGGTAAAATATTCCGTTATTCTGTGGCAACATAATATTATGTGTGGATAGCCACGCCAATTTGGAGTAGTAGTGATAGCTTCACTTTTAAGCGCATTGGCGGTTTCTGGATGATTTCTGTATTCTGTGACCTGATGTAATTGTTCCCATGTCTAATAGAGAATCGGACTACATCTGAAATATTTGGTTTCATTAATATATTCAGAAATATTGAGGCATTACTACTTGGTAAATGTAAAAAAAATATATTATTTCATGTGTAGTTTACTAATAAAATACATTTAAAAAGTACCAAAAAAATTTTTTTGTTTGCAAAATTGGCAAACAAAACCTACATCATTAGTTTACTCACATCATATACAAAAACATTCATTATAGTAAGTATGAACTTAAACGCACAAATATGGGAGATATTTACAAATATATTCCGGCGGCCATATACTTCATATACTACTTCATATACTATAACCTACAAGTGACGCCATTTGTAGGTCGACTTTAGTATGGAGCGTTTTTAGGAGGTTCGCGAATTTTTTTATACAAATCGCTATACCTTTGAAAATATTGACTTTTGATATACGGTTTCTTCTGAGAAGTTACTCGTATTTAAGAGTACTATTCATTTATGCAATAAAAAAAAAATTAGTCCGATTGCCTATTGTAATATCCAACCGCAAACGGCCAACAATCAACATACCGATAAGCGAGGAGTCATACCTATATTTATTATTGAATAGTTGTAAACAACGGAAAACTAAAAATAACTACCTATTAAAAATTTCTACAGTCTACATAGTTTTATTTAGTTTACAATATTGTCTACTAGTGGCGTGGGGTTCATATACGAATAATACGATCCGTTTCAATAACCTATCTATGTATAGCTATTTGTTAAAAACGTCTTCATTCAATCATTTGCCAGTTTTTCGCGATACTTTGACGTTTCTAACAAATAGTTATAGATAGGTTATTGAAACGGGCCGTTAATTCCTATCGGCTTAACTTAAGTACCACTTACACAATGAATACCCTAATTCAAATCCGTACATAATATACAGGCTAGGGCTTCCCTATAAAGGAGAACCAGCATTCGCCACTGTTGTCTACATATTGATCGCGACAATCAACAAAACGGCTTATAGGGATTTGCACAACAATTTGGGAACAGGGATTTTCGGAAATAGATTTGATAAGTCAGGGACTTATCTTGGGAAAAACATTCGGTAGAGTGACGACATACGCCTAAGCCTTGCCTGAGTTGCCTCTTAGCTTATGTAAGTGCTCTTGATGTAAGTGGAAGACATTGATGAAACGATCTCCAACGTATTACCCCAGATTTCACCAAATTTATTTTAAACGCGTTTAACGCTAAACCCGAATTCGATCTCTCTCTTTCATTCAATGTTAGAACGGAACAGACAGATTCAAAACTGTAGCTCAGCGTTAAGTGTCGTTTAATGTATTGGTGAAGTTTGTGCTAAGTACCTTACACCTCGTCCAGACTACTCACGAAGTAGGCAGATGTTGCCCGAATAAGACAGTGTGGATACGCACTAAGCTTCAACTTTTCGTACTTCGGATAGTAACCCGCAAAGTAAGCCGAGGAAGTGCTCCGCGAAGTATCGCGGAGCACTTCCTCGGCTTACTTTGCGAGCAGTCTGGACGGGGCATAAAGATTTTTGTTTTATATTCTAAAAGTAGATTTACATGCTTGACGATAGACACGTAAGAATTATAGTCCCTTTTCATTACCTAGTCAGTTTTCAGGAATTAGGAAGATAAGTTCTGTTGTACAAAAAAAAATATCTCAGACTTATAGAATAAATACAAGAAAAATAATGAGTGCAGTTCACACAGTAAGTATGAAACAGTTACAAATTGAATATTGGTAAATTGGTTATAATGGTTGTCGCATTTGACTGTCCCTTTGTTTCATCGAGTTTTAAATCACTACAACGCATTTAAAACAATTTCATTTCAGAAACGATATTAGGACAACAAAATTGGCCACCCACAAGTAATATCTGAGACAATTTCCTTAGAACAAAACATATTATGTCGGGTAATTCGTATTTCGTAATTTAATTGCGCACGCCACTTCCGGCGCCACGTCACTAACAGCGAGCATCACTTCCAGTGACACGTCACGAATTCATAGCCAAAAATAAATCAACCTCACCGACACTCTAATTGCATTCTGCTATAACATCTTGGATGTTATAGTACTGCTAACGTCAATGCTAGGGCTCGGGTCTCTCCTCGATGTAATTACCTACAAGGCTGTGGACTATAACTGTATTCTATAAACTGCGGGTTGGCAATTTCAGGAACCTTCGAAGAGATCAAGACATTTGGATGTCATATTTTATTTTATGGATACCAAACAAAGGTGTCGATGTTATTAAGAGGTTCCTGAGGGCCTTATCCGGCAGTTTTGTCGCTGCTTGCTTTATATCGACCGACAGAGATAAAATATGCAGTTAAGCTATCTGACAATTATTAGAAGATTATTATGAATCAGGGCCCTAAGGCTAAGAGCGGTTTTCACTCGCGCCCGTTGCGGTTACGAGCCTGCAACTTTTGTAGAAAGCAGATATGTATGTAAAAAGTTAAAGCACATCTCACGGCGCGTTTTACCACAGTATAAAGAACAGTAAAATATCTACATACAAACGTGCCGCGATCGGTTTGAATGTGTGCGTGCCGCGCTGCGCGCCTATCCGTACGCACGCACACGCCTCGTATAAGCATTTTTAAGCTTACTTCAGTGCACGATGCCATCGCGCGCGCGTCGCGTCGGTGTCATTGGTAGGTACACGGTTCACGCGTATTGAAGTACGAGTTCCGACTGACGCCGATTATTATTTTCCTAATAATGACATCGAAAAATATTGTAGACAATATAATATATTGTAGTGTTTTCAAACAGTTCCTCAAACCCGGATATATCATTCTTCAAAATACCTACTGAAGAGAAATAAAAAAAAATCACGTAAAAAATTCCCACTAATAATAATTTAAATTATTATTAGTGGGAAATCAGTTGTTCGTTTCCCTCTGTCTTACAGGATAGTAGTTCAGTCTACGTAAATGATTTTCAACCGTAACCAAACTTCTGGAATCCGGAATTACAACCGTCAAAGTTACTCACCGCTTATACTGGAAATTGCAATACTATTCAACAAGTTTTGATACCTGCAGACATTGTGGACCGCTCGCTATGACTAAAATTATTTAACATAGAAAATAAACTATTTCAAAAGTTAAAAGACTTGTTATCTACGTGACAGGATGGTTAAAGCTAGTCATTTTTTCCTACGAAACAAACTGATGCTAAATTAAAATAATAATCAGCAAAAGCTGTGGAAAGTACATTCGCCAAATCAATTATTATTATCCTCGAATATTCTTTTTTCTATTGTATTTCGATACCTACATACAGGCTACAGCCATTTTAATTAAATTGAAAGGAAGGTAAAGAAAATTATAAAATAATTTTGACTAACTAATTTTTTTTTTCCATACTCAGTACAAACCTTTGAATGTATGACATTCCTAGAAATTCAATTGTAATATTTACGATTGTTTTATTACTATATGGAACGTTTTCCTAGTTCTATAATAAATTGTAGAATTCCAAAAAAGTACATTCCTTCACAATTTCTATTCTTAAATTCTTATGTCATTTTAATTCTGTTACAAATTTCCTACGAGCCAAAGTTCCTGAGGTCCTGGGCTACGTCACATAGATAACCAGATCAATAACGTAAAGGATCACCTGGGGTAAAAATAGAACGTAGGTACTGCCCTCGTGTTAACGTCAACCTCGTTTGAAAAATAGTGTTTGTACAGGAGATTGCGCCAATGCTTTTATCAGCTTTGTGTAATGTAACACGGATATGATTGAACCGTGAGCGTGACACCTATGAAAGAATGACGTTATTCAAAAGCATATTTTTGCCTCTGTCTACTAAGAAAATATAGAAAGAAAAAACTATTGAAGTGTTAGAACTAGGTTTGTTTTTTGCGGTGCGAAAACTACCTCTAATAGCATACGAATTAGTTACGCAACTTACATTCGCGATTATATTTTTTATTTTATCGCCTTTTTTCAAAAATGACTAAACAAGAGTTAAAAATGGTGTAAGGGTCATTATAGCTAAAAGAAGCAAAAACCGGTATCAATAACATCATTTTTACTAACACTAAGACAGGTGTCCGTAATATTTTGACAACGGTCCAACATAGGTTAGTCCAAAATGACATTTATGGAGCCTTTTGAAAACATAAATTAATCACTGTCAAAAACTTGCAAGCCTTCCTCACACAATACAGGTATGACCTGATTAGCTGGCACGGAGAGTTGATTTAGAAGTCATTAGCATACTTAATAATGTGCTAATTAATACATTTTTACAGAAGTATTACTACTACACTACAACAAACCGTAGTTACGCTGTGTTCGTCTATTTGTCTGTCTGCCAATCTGTCCGCCCTTGCTATCTTCGGTAATTACTTATACAAATTGTTAAAATTTAGTTCACTTATAGATTGCGATATGCGTATAATGTGAAGAAAGTGATTCTTGAGTTATCGGCCTCCAAAGTGGTTTATAAGTTCCTCCACCCTTCCTGGCATTTCTAAACTATAAGATGTAGAAATTTTAATATTCTATACTGATAGATCATGCTGAAGGAAAATTATTTTGAGCGAAATCTGACTATAACTTTTGAAGTAATGTGAACAAAACCTAACTAACCTAGGTTTTTGACGTCAAGTTTAGATAGGACAAGTAAAACATACTTAATGTTTATTTGCAGGTCAAAGGGAACATTCTTTATAGATTATTTATAGATACATAACACAGGTCTGCAACAAAAATTCTGTCTGGATTTTTTCAACTGATTTCTATGTTTTTAGGTGTTCTGAAAAAAAATAGGTCATAGAGAATTTTTTTGTCAATAACATAGACCCTAAACTACAAACAAATCGCTAAAAAATGTTAGAAGCATTTCAATCTTTAAGTTGCCTAATGAGTTTAAAAGTACATTTTCTTCATTCCCACCTCGACTACTTTCCAGATAAATTAGGAGGTGTGAGTGAATAGCAAGGTGAACGATTTCACCACGATATTAAGGAGATGAAAAAAAGATACCATGAAGTCTCAATTCCACATTCCCACTAGCAAAATTGTACCAAAAGGAGCCCCACTGGCAAAAATAAAATTTAGTGCTTACCAATGAACGTATTTTAGATAATTTTTTTTTTTTTTTCTTGTCGGTGGAGCTTTCTCCATTCCTCTCTGCACTCTGCCCTTCTCTTGACCTCCTGATACGACACGACCATCACTTTCTCCTTCACCTGGTCCATAAACGTTCTTCTCGGCCTTCCACGTTTTCTTCTACCTTCAACCTTCCCTTCAATTATTCCTCTCATAAAGTTGTCGTGCCGTATCAAGTGTCCTAACATCTTTCCTCTTCTACATAGATACCCACATTGTCAGAAAACGTGACTTTCTAAGACAAAATGAAAGTCATTTTCGGATTCAGCACACCCAAAATCTTAAGAATTACCGCAAAAAAAACAGCTCTCAATATTTATTTTTTGCAGACTTGTGTAATTATAGATATATAGACCATGTTTCCCCATCTGACAATAATTATATCGAAAAGATTAAAATAAGGCCATTACACTCAAGTTTAAAGTCATTCATCCATCATCGATGTCAAGTTTTAACAAAATTACAATACACAATGAAAATTGATTTTGCAAATTGGAAAATTCCACAAAAAGTTTATTCTAAGATTGATTAAACGCAGCCATGAAGTAGCTAGACAGATACCCCACAATTTATCTAAGGGCTTTATAAGGGCGGCGTCATCTGTCTTATGTCTCGCATTATTTTCTCCAAACGGATATCCATTTTTTTCAATCGAAATAAATTAATGATATTAATCACATAGCTTTAGCAACAGCTACTTATTAAGTATCTTCCTGGGTACATACAACATCATCATCATAATATTATGTTTCATATATTTTTTATTTTTATAATTTTTTATTTAGATAGTAAGATAATTATAATTTATATATTTGAACTAGTTCTTAAATTTTTACATAAGATTTAAACTATCTAATGTTCACATTTTTACATAACATTTAAACTATTCAAAGTATAATGGTGCACAATATTTTTTATTTTAGGAAGCTTAGAATTACTTGTTCGTATTTTTGAAGTGTCTTTTCCGGCGTTGTGAGCTTTTCTTGGGATGGGTAAAAAATGTTAAACCAGCACCAGGACACGTGGCCTGATCGAAAATTCGTAAGATGCAACTTGCAACTGTTTGCTGTCTTAGTTACGCGAGCATAGCATGAAACTATTTTAGTTCATATCTTTTAACCTAGATGGCGGTTTTTCTTAGTTTCCTTACACGAGCATGATTTTAGTTTGTATCTTTTAACCTAGATGGCGGTTTTTCCAATTTAATGTTCAAGTTTTCACTATTGCCGGCACTACCGGAGAGCAACCCGTTATTTTTTTTTTTTAATAAAAACTTTTCGATCGTTTTCGTTAAAATAAAAAGTAACAATTTTTTCCTGGTCTCATGTGTTTTTGTTAATAGATCAATTTGGTATTTATTACATTCGGTACTAGTCTAACTAAGTTCACTACAGGTACGCCATTTAAAGCCGCCTATTCCTGGCACATCATTATTTTACTTCGCTCGGAGAATACTGAATCTATACTAATATTATAAAGCTGAAGAGTTTGTTTGTTTGTTTGTTTGTTTGTTTGAACGCGCTAATCTCAGGAACTACTGGTTCGAATTGAAAAATTCTTTTTGTATTGGATAGTCCATTTATCGAGGAAGGCTTTAGGCTATATAACATCATGCTAAGCTCAATACGAGCGGAGCTGCAATCAAAATCGGGGTGTATTTTCCCCTTTTGAGAGCTTTCGCTGCGTACGCTGCGGAAACGGTTAAAGTTTCGCTAAAATTATGTATGACAGAATTGTTCCCCTTTAAAAGTTCTAAAAAAAAGTCTGCGACAGTATATGTCTATCTTTTAAGGTTGGCTCACAATAACCTTTTTATGCTAACCAAATTTGTTCTAAAATTAAGCATTATTTGTGAGGGTGTTTTCATAAAGATGATATTAATCCTTATCCAAATTAATACGTTATACATTACAAGCATTTAATTTAGAAGAAATTTGCCATTTACATCAATTGATTTCAATAAGTATTTTAGAATATATCGCAGTAATAAAATAATCAGCGTGCAATAATGATGTGCGGCGCGCTGCGGGCAGTCGTGAGGGGCAAGCGCTCCTCCTTCTACGTAAATGAAGTCGCGGGTAAATTTTAGCGATATTCCAAAGTAACTATTCCACGCGAACGAAGTCGCGGGCAAAAGCTAGTAATTAATAATCTAATCATTGATGAAAAGGTCTATGTTAATATTATAACATTTAAGGCAAAATAAATACTTTTATCATTTACTAATTCAATATAATGAACTAGTCCATCAGCTGCTAATTGATCCAATTTTTCGCTCGTCGCCTACGACTAATTATTTATTTGGGATACGTATTCTGTAACTAAGATGTATATATGTTACAGTCATTGTGATTAAATAGCTATTATACATAATGACTGGTCATTATATATAATAACAATATTGTCTAGATAATGTGATAAATTAATCACTTTATCCGGATATTATTCATAATAGCGGGCCAAAGTTAGCTAAAGTAATAAACACGATTCAACTTAGTGATGCAACAGAACTCTGCTTCTGCTTCCGCTTCCGCGGAAGTTCTGCATGTCTTTTTACTTTCGTTTCCGTTACTCTAAACGGTAGTTTACAGTGGGAAGAGAGGTGAAGTTCGGCCGGCTATAAAAGTTTCGTTTATTAAAAGTACGCGCACATTATGCCGGGCCGCAGCGTGACGGGGCGGAGCGCAGCGCAAAATGCTAACCTAGCACACTGGTGACGGGCTGGGTCGCAGCGCATTCACAGATTTTGAGTATAGTGTACTGCCAGAATTTGTGTGCAACTAACATTATGGATAGCTCTGACGAAGAACTTTCTTTTTTGACTGCTGTTAGAAGAAGAAGATAATGAACAGCATAGACAAGAAGTTCGTCAAAAAAAAGAAAATGTAAAATATAGATACATCCAATTTGTTCCAAGAGAAAGGTATTCGGCGAATAACTTTTTGTTTTGGGGATATTTTCAGATGACTCCTGATCGATATTTTCAATTACATGAAATAATAAAGAAGGATCTGCATAAAAAAAATCCGCTTGCTATCGCACACCGTTGACGGGGCGCAGCGGGGCGGGGCGGGCCGCATCGCATGATCGCAAATCCACCTCGCAATAATGCGAGCCGCTGCGGCCCGACACAGTGTGCGATACTTCATACAAATTGTATGAAAGCGATCTGAGCGGATTTTTGCGCTGCGCCCCGGCACGCTGCGGCCCGGCATAATGTGCGCGTAGCTTAAGGGTATAATCCGAGGTTGATCCCGTTTTCACTAAAGTGGTGACCTGATGATCACAAAAGCTTTGATCAGAACTCCTCAGTCTTTAAAGATACGCGTTTGAAAATTTCGGCATTGTTCAAAGAACTGCAAGCATAATATGCCACTATGTAACTTACAGTAATCATCATCGTCATCTTATTTACAATACCTAATGGAAGCTTGGCACGTATTCAATAATTATATATTCGATCGTTTATTTAAATACTTTATCCAATTCTTCGAAGATATTATATAAAATTGCCAGTTAATGTGATTAATTCTGTGTCATTTATCACTTTGTCTAAATTGAGTAGACATTACAAATAATAGCTGGATAGTATATATAATATCCGGATTTATTACTTTGGCTGTAACATATATATTATTATAGACGAGGCATGTTGAGGCAAAAAGTATCTCCAGTTAAATGGCCCCACTTTAAAGATTTCGGGCCATTTTTATATTCGAATTATGGTGAAAACAAGATGGCTGACATTTGACGTATGGTGAAAACCAAGATGGCGTAACTTTTTCATGTACAGTCGTACAAGGATCTTTTGGCACGTGGACAAAATCAGTACTAACATCGCCGTCTTGTAAAAATTCACTTTTAGTATTATGTATTGTTTTGTAGTTTCGACACTTACCTTTTGGCACGTGGATAAAATCAGTACTAACATCGCCGTCTTGTAAAATTTCACTTTTAGTAATAAGTATTGTTCTTATTTGCGACACTCACGCCCCCATTCAAGTGCCAAAAGATCCTTGTACGACTGTATGAAGATTTGCTCTGTCAAATGTACGTCATAGCCTATCTTGAGTTTTGAAATCTTTGTTCTGTAAGCAAATTCGTATTCGTTCTTAATTTGTGCAAAAAAAACGTTTAAACAGAAGAGTTAATAGAATTTGGAAATAATATAATATATCTACTAAATAAAATTACAGTATGCTTTTTACGGCGCCGTTAAGTTCATTACCCTCAGACATCTGATTGTATTGATGTTATTAAGGCAAAGTCTTTGCTTCCTTTTGAAACCAGCTGTTTTTGTGAGATTAATGACGACTTGAGAGATCGAATTGTTCGTAAGTACCTATAATACATAATATTTATTCAATTCTTTAATTATTTTAGTGCCTAAGTGATTACGTAAGTATAATAGGCACATAATATTTATTCAATTCTTTAATTATTTTCATGCCTAAGTGTTTACGTAAGTATAATAAATAATATGTATTCAATTCTTTAATTATTTAAGTACCTAAGTGAGTAGGTAAATATAATACATAATATTTATCCAATTTTTTAATTATTTTCGTACCTAAGTATTTCACATAAGATTTTAAACAACCTTATATATATTCGAAACTATACGTTTAAGACCCCATGTTTTTGTGTAGTTATTAACTATATTTGTTATATTTCTAACTATAGAATACGTCATCTACATTATAATCACTCCGCGTACTTAATCCCATCTCAGTGTCAGTTACTAAGCATTTCTCTGTCAAATTATTCAAATATGCTTGAAGGTTAATTAATTTTAAACTCACTTAGCGTTTACGGTTTTCGAGACTCCGTGTACCTATACGTTATACAAACTTGAAATATTAAATTACTAGCTTTAGCCCAGGGACTTCGCGCGCGTAAAATTGGATTTTACACAAACTAAATAATTAAATAATTTATAGCCACTATGTAGCACTATAAGGAACCCTCATAGTTTCCCTCTGTCCGTCCGGTCAAGTAAGATATCCTTAAAAGATAGACACGTGTTATCACAGACCTTTTATAAGGACTCCAATTTCCAATGGATTAGGCAGCGTTTTTCATGAAAGCTCCCAGTTGGTTTGATTTTGCCGACATCTTCAATAATAACCGTCATATTTCCATATATTTCCACAAAACCTTAAGCCTTAAGGTGGTTTTCGACAAAAAGTGACATAAGTTAAAAAGTGACATTTGTAACTTATGTCACTTTTTGTCGAAAATTCAATAAATATGTGACTTCTGTGTAAAATAAAGTATTTTAAATATATTTTGCGACAATTGTATTGCAGAATAAATAGATGTGCATATAAATTTATGTAGTAATCATAGATATATAATATTAAAAAGAGGTAGATATGTTATAAATGCGTAAAAATGAAGACTCGAATTGGTGCGAGTCGGGTCAATTTTGGTTAGTGTGCTCCGTGAGTAATAGCGTGTTTTGTGTTACTATGCGACGTTGACACATTGACACGCGTCCCATGTCAATGTGTGTCGTGGCACAGAAATATTGTCAGTTTTGTAAGGATATAACGTATCTATGTAATAATTAATCAAAGGTAGTAATAGTATGAAATTACCTAAATAATGTCCATTGTTTTTTGTATAGGAAACGAACCACCTTAACCTTTCTTAACAACCACTCTGGCGATAGATGATAAACGCATGAAAATGCATTCAGTAGTTTTTGAGATTATCACGAACAGGCAGACTCGCCGAGGGAATTTAATTTATCTATACTTAATATTATAAACGCGAAAATGTGTCTGTTTGTCTGTCTGTTACATCTTCACGCTTTAACCGCTGAAGCGATTTTTATGAAATTTGGTATACCTAGACATACTTTGGGTCCCGGGAAAGAACTTCCCGAAAAAGTAGTGTTCCCGCGGGATAATGTATTTACGCGGGCGGAGCCGCGGGCAAAAGCTAGAAATAATATAAGTTAGTATTATGATATGCTAGTCTATTATACTATCTGCATCTTCATAGAAACATTATAAAAAATATAATAGAGTCCTAGCAACAGGAAACTTAAATTCGCCTAAAAGATGAGCTTCAAAGTCAAATCGCTTTTGAAAGAGAGAGAATCTCCTTTTACAAGGATTTACAAAGTTTTACAGGTATTTTAAAATGAATTATTAATAATAAACATATATTACATCTCCTCCAACAGCCTCCATGGTCTGATCTCTCGTCAGTCGTGTCGGTTATCCGTCCCACTGGGTTATGAGAGTAAAGGAGTGCCTAGGTGTCCCCAAGCCCACACACTTGGGCACTATAAAATTACTGCTGCGTAACTGGCCTGGTTTCAATGAAACCGGCCACCGTCACTTAAATCGGTGCGGGGAGCTATTATAATACTCCTAAGTCATAACAAAATACAATTTTTAATACAAAAAGTCCTATTTTATTATCAAAAGTTTTGGTTGTTCTACGGCAAAAGTACCTACCTAAGTCAAGAAATAAGTAAACAAACAAAATACTTTGGATCAAATCAACGTTATTTCAAAGACAAATCGAATATTTTTTCCACATCCCAATAAATTTCCGCATATTATGAATAAATACTGGAACACCAAAAGGAAATGTTAAGGACATTGCCTTCGTAATATTGAATAATATTACATTTTGATTGTATGGGTTGTTGCGGATATAATGTGATAGTTTACGGTTGATTGGTATGATTTTGCTTCCTCCTAGCAGTATATTTTAAACTACACTTACATATTTAGTATTACTAGAGGTCTCCCTGTGGACGAAATTCTCCCATTGTAATTCATATAATTTTTAAGTTTGAATTTCATAAGGATTAATTTGCCTCTTAGATAGAAACAATAAAAAATATATAATATAATGCAATGCGAATACAAAAAACAAAATTTTATATATTACTTAGCTAACCCGGCAAACGTTGTTTTGCCATATAAAAAGTTAAAAACACTATCAGTTATTGAGCGGGATGAAAAATGATTAAATTACTAAAATGGCTTTAAAAATAGGGGTTGGTGATAAAAAAGTAAAAATTTAGGGGTTAGGGGTATGGAAAATAGATAGTAGCCGATTCTCAGACCTACTGAATACGTATATAAAATTTGGTAAAAATCGGTAAAGCCGTTTCGGAGGAGTACGGTAACTAACATTGTGACATGGAAATTTTATATATTAGATAATATTATATATACTAGATGACGTCCCGATTCACGTTGTTCTGCTATGAACTTTTCTATCCGACTAATTCTTCCCTGAACTTCCACAATTATATCAAGAACCAAAATTAGCCAAATCGGTCCAGCCGTCCTCGAGACATTGGAATTATTGCAATCCATTTTTATTTATTAGATAATTTGATGTACTGTGTGTGTGTGTTTTCGAAGTGAAAACTTCTTTTAGCGCGGTACGCATATTTTTAGATAAGATAAAATCTCTGGACTCGCAACACCGTCACGAGACGCAGTTTGACGAGCGGCGTGCACACGGTTATGACACTGGGTATGCGGCGGAGTAGTCGGTCACAAAAACTTTTTCTTTCATAGATTTTTAGCAATTAGCCATAGATAATACAGATATATATTAGTATAGATGCGCAACTCTAAAATTGAAACTGAGTCTTACAAAAGTTTCGGAATGTCGTTTTTAGATGGCGTTGTACCGTTTTAGTTACTATCAAACCCGCTAGATGGAAGTAGTACCGCCTGATAATTTTTATTGAACTGAATTATGGACAGAAATTAAGTTTTATCGAATGTCGTAGACACAACAACGACCAAGTTCCTCTTTAATAGTGGGATATGGTTGCTGCATAGTAAAATGTTCGCGAGCCCTTATACTGTATACGCCTTGTGTTACCGATAGCGCGATGTAGAAGTCGCTTAGTGGCATCTGTTGTGACTATCCGAAAACTTTCAAACTGTTAGTACCGGATATTCATTTTTAGATGTCTCTGTTCTCTGTTAATTTGTGCATGTATGAGAGTTTCACCCCCCTGCAATTAGCATAGCCACAGCCAAGCGACGGATTTCTAAATCGGAAACCATGCCAACAGAACTAACAGAACTTCATAACTTTTAACATGAAACTTTTGAGTTACATTCCCTTTTTGCTGATTTAATTATTGTAACTCGGATACACACCTACCTTTAGTAGACACAATTTGAATCTTTTTACTGAATGACAATTGTGAGAACTTATTATCACTCAAATCAATTAAAAAGCAAATCACTACCTACAATTTTTATAGAACTTCAGTAACAAACTGTTAAATGTACACACTTTCAAATGTTAAAATGAAAAATCTTTTAAGAAAACTATAAATATTAAATATAATGGCAACCGAAAAATAACAATGCGTTTTCACATGAAAAAATGGCTTCCTTGAATCTGATATTTAAACAAATAAAACCTTACTAAAACAAAAACGCATCATGTGCGTAGTGAGTAATTAGATTTTACGTCAATTATAATTACTCGCATTATAGGCCACCGTGCCACGAATATACCCGATTACTTCCGTGTCCCGACAACTGCCGAACTTCGCCGAAGTCTATAAGCATGCCGTAGGAGTTGGACGACTCGCGCCTTGGGATATTCATAGGTGTGTGCGTTTGCAAACTGTGTACGGACACTAAAATTACTACACACATGCGAACAAATCTACTGCTACACGACAAGGCAGGAGTCGCATCACCAACATGTCGCTAAACGCCTGCCAAACATAATGTACTTGTAAATAGGTGCTATTATAAAATATTAGGCGTTTTTAAGTTATTATATTTTGTTTATTCATTTATTTACTATTAATTAAAGTCATATAAAACGTCCGAACGTTTTATTAAAATATCTGTGAATGGTAAGTAAGTAAAGCACTGCATTTCTGCCTTTATGGAGCGCACGCCACTGAGTTTGACGTATACCATTAATTGAATTTTTGAATAAAGATTTTACTATTTCCAATCAACGCAATATTCGCACAACAAGATACAAAAGTACAATTGATGGGGTATGCACGAGATATTTAAATAACTTGCAATCAAAATTGTTTATTTCTTATTTAAGTTACCATGAACCTATAATTTCTATTTTAGATTGTAGTAATTTTAATGATAATGATGATGATATAAGGGTTGTCGAAATTGTTAACGATGATTCATAAAAGAATATTAAATGTATTTTAAAATTTCTAATAATTAATAAAATACAATTCATAAATAAAATGCAATTCATAAGCCAATAACCCAATAACCCTAGTATCCATCTAAAAAATGTATAACGCGCCCAAATTTTCACTTCTGTCGGCACTCCCGGAGTGCAACCCGTAATTTTTGTTATTTTTATTAATTTTATGTATTTCTAATTATTATTTTAAAAATATATTAGCTTTTCGCATACGTTCCTCTACATAAAAACGAACTCAATGTTTTAAAAATAAAAGTAGCATAATATATTACTTCTTAATATAGCATCAGATATCTACCAATGAAAGTCCGGTTAAAATTGGTCCTGCTGTTTCAGAGAGGAACAAACAAACAGATCTGTCTGCCTGTTTATTTCCCTGAATCTCTGAAACTGAGATACGGACCGAAAGACTAAAAAAATAGATTTTTTGGCGTAAGTACCGTTTATATACACTATATAAGTATATTATACTAGCATAATAATTATGCATTTAGTGCAAAGCTGTTAATTTAAAATTACAAACAGACACCTCAATTTTATTTCTTTGTAAAGATAATATTTACCCAGAATATTTTCCCTCTTGGGATTTACGCGGAAACACACAAATTATTATTCGGCTGAAATAACTTTTTCACATGATGTGAAAATGAATGAAATATAACTTACGAATTTTTTTGTCCTCATAAAGAAACTAGCAGGGAAGCGCCTGGAAGAATTGCATCTGAGACTTCATAAGTAAATCATACAGTTTTTATTGACATTAAAATATTGTAGTTTTTTTATAAGTATAACGTAGGTACAATATACACAAAGTACTCTACTACTACTACTCTCTACCCTACTTGGCCAATTTCTAAACATTTTACTTTGCACTAGGATGCCTCATGAGTCATGCGGCATGCCTCAGAATATTTAACCACAAAGGAAGTGATGGCAACGATTGCAGATGTAGTTTAACTACGTATTTACACACATATTCAATGTGTGCGTGCGCGCGATTTTCATATTATGCCTGGTCGAGCAGCAACTTATGGGGGATTTACATGGGTGACTAAAGCCGCACGATTTCAGCCGCACGGCGAAAATCGACCGTGTAAATGCCAATTCGGCGAGGCCGCAAGTGACTAAAGCAGCAAGCCCCAACTTTTGTAGCGTTTACACGGGTGACTAGCCGCACGATTTCCGCAGCACGGTGAAAATCGACCGTGAAAATTCCAATTCGGCGAAGCCGCGGGTGACTAAAGCAGCAAGCACCAAAGTTGGGTATCATTCGACTTTTGCAGCACGACGCTCAGCTCGGCGGAACGCGGCGGGCAAAGAGTAAAAAATATATGTATAGGAACGTACATAGGAACGTACAGGATACGTACAGAGGAACAGCTTTCATATAAACTTCTAAATCGATACAAATTTTGTAAGGGATGTCATAGAAGATTAGGGTAAATTAAAGTCTAGCGTTAGTACAGAGTTATTGACAAAGTATTATACACACCACAACCCAGCATCGAACCTGCACCAGCACGTGTGTGACTCAAGGGGTCTATTCACTAAACTGTAATAATTATAATATATTTTTATATTTATATTTATTATTTATTGAACATAAATACATATAAAAGTAGTGTAGTAAGCACCGTTAAACCCGAAGAAGGTTTGTCTCGATGCCATGTTTATATTAAACCAAAGTATCTTACATTATAATAATACTAGGATAACAATTTAATATAAACTAGGTATAACGCGTTTCAAATGAGAATAGGAAAGTCATTGACCTATATGAATAAAGGCTTGCCTATTATTGTTTATGTATTATATGAGACATTTTAAATATTATTTTAATGTTACCCGACTGCGCGACGCAAAGGAGTAGTAATGTGCTTATTAGCCTTCGAATGTATATACCTACATAATATGTATGTGGATTGTACCTTTGGCCACTATTTAGACCAAACGCGTAGGCTCATTTCTTTACTAACTACCGTATACTTTCTATATATTTATATTTTTTATACTTGAAACTATTTCATTATTAGGTATTCAATATAATTATACTTAGGTCAAAAGTCCCGACTACTGGACTGATTTTTTCTTTTCGTTTTTACGCAGTCGGGTTTTCTTTTATTTTTTCATACACATGCCATTTGCAAATTTTAAATCATATAAAAATATATGATTTTTAGGGCCGATAGTTTAATAAAGCACTTATTATACTCAGATACAAAAAGAGGTCATGTTTAGAATAATTTTTCTGGTCTTATTTGGTGGCTTACTCTGTGGCTCAGTGGTTCAGCGCTTTGGTGCTCAAACCGGAGGTCGCAGGTTCGAATCCTGCCGAAGGAACAAAAGTATTTCTGTGTTCCTGGGTCATGGATGTGTATTAAATATGTGTATAATATAATAAAAATCTTAAATACTTATATGTAAGTATAAAATTATTAAATATACTTCCCGTTGTCTGGTACCTGTGGCACAAGTTCTTCGGATACTTAGCACGGGGCCAGATTGACGTGGTGTGGAGCGTCGATAGATATTATTATTTTTGTTTAAATATACCCAATAACAGCGGATTTATTGACCTTAAAATTGGATAAAAAGAATCTAACGTAAGATAAAAAGTGTTTTAGAAATCCTCAAAATCGGACATTTCTAAACTAAGCCCATAGGTCGATGCCGTCTTGTATTCCAAACTTAAAAGTAGAACACCCGTGTACCAATTCTACTTAGTTTTTGAGATAAATAATTTGGAAGATGGTCATTTTTTCAAGTCATCGATTCATAAAATGAATTTATTACGTCAATTGCGAGGCGTTGTAAACTTGTTATATACTTTGTTCGATACACCAGTTAGATGCGCATTTATTATACTTTATTACGTTTCTACCACTTGAGTCCTTTGAGAGATATTTAATTTTTTTTTCACTTTTCAAACTTTATTTTTTTTCTTCGATACTAAGTTGTTTCCGCAATTATTTTTTATACTAAACCATACTTTGTCATAGTTTCTTTATTCAGGATTTTTTTCTATTGCCAATCAAACTAGGAATGGGAGAAATAAGCATTATTTTATTTTTAATTAGCCTTTTAAGAGCATTTTTAAGAGCAAAGTTTCATATACCATAGATTTTACGAAAACAAAAAATTCATAAACTCCGATGAAAGGTTTTGTGAGCCCGGGAAGGGGTCCACCCTAGTAAGGCAATAACTAACCCGTGGTTATACATACAACCCGAAGGAGCGGAGGTGAAGCATCACGGGGCCGATCAGGACCCATACCGCCGCTAGGCAATATATTGTATATAATATATATAATGTAATATATTGTAAAGAAAATAAAGAATTTTTGATTTTGATTGAATATTAAAAAAATGTTATTTGTCGTCATGACAACCAACATTAATCAGTTGCATATTATGTACACATCACAATTCTCAATCTCACAATATGACAAGAAAATTTTGCGTACGTAATTCACATCGTGATTGAGGTCATATTGTTTAACTACCATGAATAAAAATAACACCATCGAGTTTTTGGAATGCTATGAAAGGCATCCATGCTTATGGATTTATTGATTGATTTATTTATTTATTTATTATATATATGCAATTATTCAAGCAGTTCTTGAATAATTGCATAAGTACTTAACAATTTCAATTCCGGCACGAACACCCATTCTGCTCAACATTTTCGAAGGAAATAACAAAGCCGCATGCTGCTTTAGTCACCCGTGTAAACGGGCTTGCGATTCGGCGAGGTGAGGCGATTTGTCAGACGGCTCGCCGCACGGCGAAAGCAGTCCCGTGTAAATGCCTCATTAGTCTACAGTACATAGTCTAGTCAGTCTAGTCTAGATCAGACTTAGTAAAGTAAGTAAATCTTTTAAATGTCAATGTATACGCCTTTACAATAGAATCCCAGAAAACGTTCAAAATCTTTCCATTAATAAATTTAAAAAAGCTGTTAAAGAACGTTTGTGTGCTTTAGCTTATTATAAAGTCAGTGATTTCATTAACGATTGCACACCTTTGGAATAAGATGGCCCCATGCAAGGCTTTTATGTACTTAAGTATGTTCTATGTACTTATGACTATTATATAGATTAAGTTACAACTTTGTAAAAATATTTTTTGAAAAGAACAATTTTCCCATCTTTTCGCTAAAAGGTGGCCCCGTGCGAGTTTCTTACGCCGGTTCTTCTCGCCGGGCTAGTTTCCGAACCGGTTGTAGGCATCATGTAGGACAATTCTATAAGCGTTATATTATAACCTACATGGAAATAAAAATTTTGAGTTTGAGTTTATAGTGATAAGAGACTACATAGTATACTAAATTACTGATCCGACTCAGGGGTGGGCTGAAATTGAGGGTTATAATGTAAAGCATCCATAAATAGATATTATACATCCATGAGTCATGACCCAGGTACTCAGAAGAACCTGACCTGCGGCTTGAGCGCCAACGCGCTAACCACTGAGTCAGATAGGTCGTGAAACTTGTTTTATAACCAAGAGATTAAAACATTGACGATTGAAACCATTTTCAGTGTTTTTATGTATGTTTTTGCGTATGTTATGTATAACCATATAACAAATAACACAAGCGGGTCACCTCTAAAAAATACAAAATGGCGATTATCTCAGTAACAAGTCCAATATTGACCCCCCTAGTGACATGATTTGTCTTCGCCCTCCGGAACTATATTTTACGAGTTGACTACGTAAATAAGTATGTGCGTTTATTATTGGCAAAATTTGAAGTAAAGGACGATAAGAAAATCGAGCTGCTTTAAGGCCACGTAGACCAAGCGAAATAGGCATTTAACGCTTCCAAGAGTTGCCCGCAATTGCCGCAAAGCGAGCCGCGCGCCTACGTCGCCGGCGTGAACTTACATGAACCCAAAGTGTTACAGTGTAGACGTGTCGGCAGTAGGTCATCTAATTTTATTATTTGTATTGAAAAAGATAATAAAATCCATAGATAACTGTTTTAATGCAACACATAGCACACATAATTTGAATAGATATTATAGGTAGGTACCTACCTAAGTAAAAAATGCTTAAATTATATTCAATTATTTTGACAGTTTCTATGCAGTGTGTTCTGTTACAAGTATAAAAACACGCTGTGTTCGATGTGTGCATGGAGACGAGTACCTATCGTTAGCTCGTGTGGTCACTAAAGTACGTGTCGTTTCGTGAGATAATAATACTGTATCAGGTAGGTGCTGACGATTTGATGGTAACTACTTAGGCAGACACTTGCAAAAAATGTATTCCTACTGCCGAGTCCGCACGTTTGCCACTTGCTGCAAAATCCAAACCTCCACAAACGTTTGACTTTTTGAAAATCCAGATTTCCGAATTTTTTCTCCCAAAAATCCGGATTATCCGGATAATTCAGATTTTTTCATTTTTTTTAAATTTGTTGCATATTTTATAAAACTTTAATGTTTATTTTACTACTATGTTGTAGCAAAACTTACACTCATTAGTAAAAAAAAGAGTTACTTTTTTATAATTTAATTTAAATAAATTCTGATTTTAAGTTGTAAGTATTAGAATTACAATCTGAATAAATAAAAACATAATGAGATTATATCAAAATTATATACTTAATTATATATATTTTTTTATTTTTAGAAATATTTTTGATTACGTTTCAAATCCTACAATGTTCAGTTTTATAGTTAGTATTTTATTTTAAATAAGGTATGTATATATTGTTATTTACTAAATATTCCAGCAGAAAGAATTATAAAAAATTGGAATAGCCTGTGATCTTTTTAACGCTTTTTTTACATATTCCACTACCGTTTTCGTAAAGTTCCATTTCTATGTGAAAGTACTAACGTAGGAAAATTAATACAGTTTAATAAAACGTAGGAAACTGAACATCCTTTAAATCGAGATCCGGGGAGTGAAGACAAATCATTTGAAGCATGGGGCTGAACAAATAATTTTGTATGGACGAAATTGGACCACTTTTGAGTTATTGAAAGTAAAAATCACCCACCTGTTTAGGTAATAATTGAACACGTAAATGGTGTTTTTAATTCCCTCGGTAACTAACAGAAGTACAATAAGCAATTCTAAGCACAATTTAAAACCTATAACTGTTGTAAGATCTTTATTTTAACATTTTACTTACAAATAAACAGTAACATCTTACTCTTCATTGCACTTTGAAGTTTCCGCTATAAGATGAAAACTACATTACTTAAAAAAATAACAGTGGTTTACACAAATCGTTGGTGCTATTTTTGACACCTATATCTTATCTTTAAAATATTATCTAAAAATAATTATTTCTACGCAAAAACAGGAGCGTTGATTTTCATTTAGTTTTGCTACTGACACGTTCGGCAAAATTCTCTCTAATCTTAAACCAACCAGTCAGGTATTATCGACTCCAAAACTTCTTCCTGATATCATAGAGATAATATTTAGGTATTTGGACTTAGATATTCATTATTTAGAAGATAATTAAATATAGGTAAACCACTACATTTCTTTTTAAGCTATCATATTAATTTGGCATTCTATGATTGTAGAAATTAAAATTGCAATAATATGTTTCGACTTTCGTTAGTAAGAATTCAATAAATATAAAAATACAAAGCTTTAATTGGGTTTGGATTTGCTTATTATACTTCTTACTACTTGTGCAATTGAAACTGAAACCATATTCAGTGTTTTTATAAATTGGATCACCTATTAATGAACTGTACTACTACTGAAAAAATATAAAATTGTAAGTATCTTAGAAACAGTCCATACATATACATATATAGCGGCCATAATATTTTAACAGATCTTCATCCCTCGCATCTCCATTTAATGGATTGACTATGTTCTACCAAATAACTTGAATAAATGGAAAAATGTGTCAACAATTTCAACAGGACAACAAATAATATCAAATTATCCAAAGGCATGTATTTAAACTCACGACAAAACATATTTATTTCTTATGTTTACGCGAATATTGTTCATTGTTTTAAACACTTACGGATTTTGTCGCGTTACGTAAACGTAACCGTAAAACGTAAACCGTGACAAAATCCGTAAGTGTTTAAAACAATCACGACAAAACAATTAAATTTTGGATGTGAAAATACCGAATATTGAATACTAAATTACCATGTTGGCTAAAGAATGTAAGGAATAAAAAATTACAAATCTGGTGACTAAATAATACCACTGAATATTCCAAACTGGCAGACTGATATTATATTAGCGAACAAATAACCATCTTGGCGACAATTTGTGAGTACACATTTAATTTAAGAATAGGTACATATATTTTCCGTAATGTAGGTAACTCAAAAAACATACAAGCAGCAAAACCAGCGCACATAAAAAAAACAAAGGAGCGTACAAAATTCCCAATTTTTAATTTTCCTCGACTTGGTGTAGATATTGGGTAGATTCATTTTGAAATTTAAAAATAACGGTTATTCATTTTTCGCAAAATTAACATAGGTGTCGTTACCAAGTTTTTGGGGGTGCTGGATACGAAAATGACATTCATTTTGAAATTCCAATATGGCGGACATACTTAATTTTATAAAAATAATATGTTTGTCCCTTTGTTGGTTTCTGGGGGTGCTGATTACAAAAAAGTCATCCATTTTAAATTTCCTTAGTAACCCCGCAACCTCAAATTTTCTTCATGATGGGAGAAAAAGAAATTCGAAAATCCTGAATATTCCAACATTTCTATAGCTTTATGCATCCCGGCCCCGGTATCTCAATGTAGAGCATTTATATTTTTTTAATAAAATAGATTCTATCTCGGAAACGGTGCATCCTAATGAAAAATAATGAAAATTTCCTCCCCCTTAGAAACTCCGCAACATATTTTCTTCATGATGGAAGAAAAAAAATCTGAAAATCCTAAATTTTCCAAATTTTCTATAGCGTTTTACACCGTTCGTGTCTCAAAGTAGAGCATTATCGTATTTTTTTTTCTATAATGGCTTCTATCTCAGAAACGGTGCATCCTACTTGAAAAATAATGAAAATTACCTCTCCCTTAATAACTCCGTAACCATATATTTTCTTCAAGATGAGAGAAAAAGAAATTCGAAAATCCTGAATTTTCCAACATTTCTATAGCTTTATATATCCCTCGTATCTCAATGTAGAGCATTTAATTTTTTTTTATAAAATTGATTCTATCTCGGAAACGGTGCATCCTATTGAAAAAAATAATGAAAATTTCCTCCCCTTAAGAACCTCGCAACACCATAGTTTCTTCACGATGGAAGAAAAAGAAATTTGAAAATCCTGAATTTTCCAAAATTTCTATAGCTTTATACACTGTTCGTGTCAAAGTAGAACATTGCCATATTTTTTTTCTAAAATCGCTTCTATTTTAGAAACGGAAAAATAATACTATTACTGGAAAAATAATAAAAATTTCCTCCCCCTTAACCCGAAAATCGCATATTTTTTTCATTAATGCCAAAAAAAGAAATTATAAAATCCTGAATTTCGAAAAGTTTCTATGTAACCTTACATAGCTGGTACCTCTACAAACTACATGTTAATTTTACGAAGATTGGATAGTCTCCATTTTGTACAATTAAATTGGAAGACAATTTTATAATCAGCATATGAAACATGGAAAAAGACATCCATTTTTAATAAAAAAAAAATATACGCCATTTTGGAATTTTAAAACGGATTTTATTTTCATATTATTCTGCACCCCCAAAAACCTTGAAAACGATACCCATACCAAAGAAAGCTTTATAAGCTACTTACATGGTATAATGGTCACCTACTTATCGGTGCTAATTGGATTAAATTTCGCTACTTTTTATCTGCCGATTTTTGTATTTTTTGTCACTTGAGTGATTTCACCAGTTTGGTAATTTAGTCGCCAACATATTAATTCGCTGCCAAATTCAGCAATACAGTATGCTCACGTGCAGTCACCAACTTATTTTTTGTTCACTCTATTAATTATATCCCTTATTCAAATATTGTACGTCTAGAGTATATACTAATTACAATTAAAATATGTAATTTTCATAGTAGTAACCAAGATTGATTGAAGTAATTTAGTCGCCAACATATTAATTCGCTGCCAAATTCAGCAATACAGTATGCTCACGTGCAGTCACCAACTTATTTTTTGTTCACTCGATTAATTATATCCCTTATTCAAATATTGTACGTCTAGAGTACATACTAATTACAATTAAAATATGTAATTTTCATAGTAGTAACCAAGATTGAAAAAATCGAAAAATCCGGATTTTTCGAATTTTTCGAATTTCGAAGTATCCGGATTGCAACCCCTACTTGCGAGTGACTTGGTGTGTTCTGCAAAGGCAAGCATGACAGATGTTGAGCTCGTATCCTTATATTTTATTGTAAATAGAACAGCCTCCGTGGTCTAGTGGTTAGAGCTTGGCTCTCGACTCGGATGTCGCGTGGGGAGTTATTTATTATTATTATTGTAAAAACAGAAATCGAAATAAAAAGAAACGAAAAGTACGGCAAAGAAGATGGTAGATGTTACAAATTCATAAAAACCGTTTACTGGCTTATTCAATAATGTACTAAGGCTACTCCACGCATCAGCTACTTTTTTCTCATAATACACAACACAATAATATATGTATGGACGCTTCACACCAAGTCAATCTGGTCCCGTGGTAAGTTCTCGAAGAACTTGTGTTACGGGTACCAGACAACAGAAATATATTTAATAATTTTTATATTATACACATATTTAAGATTTTTAGTATATTTAGTATATTTAATACACATTCATGACCCAGGAACACAAAAAAAATGTTTGTTCCTTCAGCATTCAAACCCGCGACCCCCGGCTTGAGCACCAACACACTCAACCACTGAGCCACAGAGGTCGTCTCATCTGGCAAAAGCAACGACGTGGCGACGATAATGTTATTGTGTATGGTTATAATATGTATAACTAGCCGATGCCCGCAACTTCGTTTGCGCCTAACTGACGGAAGCGGAACCCTATTTTTTTAACGAAACCCTAAAATAAAAGTAGCCTATGTTTAGACCTTATGACATCAGCTATCTGCCAGTGAAAGTCCCGCGAAAATCGGTCCAGCCGTTTCAGAGATTAGCCGGAACAAACAGACAGACAGACCGACAGATAGACAGACAGACGGACAGACAGACAGACGGACAGACATTTTAAAAAATTGGTATTTTATTGTAAGTACCGAATATACTTTCAGATGCATTATGTGAAAAGCTGTTAATTTGAAGTTAAAAACAGACACTTCATTTTTATTTATCTGTATAAATTTAGTTCAAAAATAAAAAGAAGCATAAAAAAATACAAAACAAACTTTCCTATAGATTTTTATTGTATTATATGTCCAAGACCCGGGAACACAGGAAACTTTTTGTTCCTTCGGCGGGATTCAAACCCGCGACCCCCGGCTTGAGCACTAACATGCTCAATCACTGAGCCACAGAGGTCGTCTCATCTGGCAAAAGCAACGACGCGGCGACAATAAAATGTAACATGTTATTGTGTATGGTTATATGTATAACTAGCTGATGCCCGCAACTTCGTTTGCATAACTTCGTTACCCGCAACTAACGAAAACGGATCCCTATTTTTTATACGGAACCCTAAAATAAAAGTAGCCTATGTTAGACCTTATAACATCAGCTATCTGCCAGTGAAAGTCCCGTGAAAATCGGTCCAGCCGTTTCAGAGATTAGCCGGAACAAACAGACAGACAGACAGACAGACGGACAGACAAAAATTTTAAAAATTGATATTTTATTGTTAGTATCGAATATACTTTCATATGCATCAAGTGATAAGCTGTTAATTTGACATTACAAACAGACACTTCAATTATATTTATCTGTATAGATGTATAGATGTATAGATTTAGTTCAAAAATAAAAAGAAACATAAAAAAATACAAAGAAACTGACTTTCCTTTAGATTTTTATTGTATTATACATATCCATGACCCGGGAACACAGGAAACTTTTTGTTCCTTCGGCGGGATTCAAACCCGCGACCCCCGGCTTGAGCACCAACACGCTCAATCACTGAGCCACAGAGGTCGTCTCATCTGGCAAAAGCAATGACGCGGCGACGATAAAATATAACATGTTATTGTGTATGATATGTTCAAAAATAAAAAGAAACAAAACAAACTGACTTTCCTACACTGCGTTAGAAACGAAAGAATTGTTCGATAAATACGCGGGTAAGGCGTGCGCTAGCAAAACTGACATAGGTCTGTCCTCGTCAACGCCTAGCGGGCGACTGTGGGGCGACTCTAGCGGCTTACGCACGCTGCATTTCAATATTAATTTATTGTTAAAATAATTAAACCAACATGCAAAATGTAACCAGAAATTATTCTTTTTTAAGTTATTAGCTTTTCGTAGATATGATTTTTGAAAGTAAAACTATCATGAACTTCATGAACAAAAAGAAAAATATTCAAATTTAGCCTCCTCTTCGGAATTATTTTTGATCGAGTGAAGTTTTCAATATTATGTTTCGAACCACAAATTGTAAAAGAACATTAAGTAAACAACAATGTGTTTTTTTTTTGGCTTTTTAAAGTTACTATTTGTTTGTTTATTATCGATTCAAAGTCATTTAAAATTGGGACCACGCGGCCTTAACTCCGGCTCACGTGTCACCTGAGAAGAGAAAAAGTAATGTGCATTCCTTTACATAGATTAGAACTATTTCCATTTTTTCTAATCCACACAGTTCGAAATCTCCTTACTGATTATCGTGCCAATAACAAAGAACAAGAAATTAATATTAGGTACTAACGTCTAACGCCAATAATTCCGAACTAATTATTATTACCTACTACAGTCCGCTATTACAAAACACCGTTCGCGCAATCATTTTCTTTTGGTGCATTTGCATTTTTGCTAGTACATAGTATGTACTATGTACTAGCAAACATCAATTTTAAAAAAATGCAAGCAATTACTTGTTTTAAAAGTTCATCGGAGCTGCAGTTTGGCTGGCTTGATATGATTTAATACTGAGCTGTTGCGATATTGCGGACAAGGGTTGCCAGACGTCCCGTATTTTAGGTATTAGGTATAAAAGATGTCCCGCCGGAACAAGCGCTGTCCCGTATATCGAGCGATCTAGGGTTTGAATTACTTTAAGTACTCGTTAAAACTAATAACTAATGCTCAACTAATGCTGGGGCGCGCTAAAACTAATCAAAATGTTATGCTAAAACTCGCTCAATACTCAGAAAAATGTCAAAAAAAATAATTGTCAAAAAATAATTTTCATTTTTTTTTGTCCCGGGAAAAAACTGAAATCCCGTATTTTTGGCATAATATATTTACAGTTGTCCCTTATAGGCTAAAAAAATATCTGGCAACCCTATTGCGAACCGAGATTGCCTGTGCAGTGTGCAGCGTCTGGTTTGAATAATTTTCCTTAATCACTTCTCTTTTACGGCTATCTACATTAGATCTTATATTGACATAAACAACGATTTACCGAGAGCCATGCTTCATCACTAATTAAAAGATATCACGGCCTCATAGAAAACCACCGTGAAATAACGCTTGCATTATGTTTCGTCAATTGAGTGAAATATCAAAGGTTAAAGGGGTAGGGGGTTTAATTAATAAGAGCATTTGACATTTCTAAGGAGGGTTCCGTGACTATCAACGCGCAATAGATATTCTTTGAATTACTTCAAAATTTATTGTCCCATTTTGCTTAAAATAATTTTCCTAAAGATTTTTTAGCCTGATCTATCAGTAAGATATTCTTTGAATTACTTCAAAATTTAATGTCCCATTTTGCTTAAAATAATTTTCTTAAAGCGTTTTTAGCCTGATCTATCAGTAAGATATGTTTTAAATATCTCCTATAGCTTAAAATGTCAGGTGGTCAACTTTTAAACAATTTGGAGGCCGATTACTCAAGAATGGTTGACTTTGTAAAAAAGTCATGTTTGCAATCATGATTTTATTTTAAAAGGCCTATTCAATGATACCTCACACAATGGAGTAGAATGAAAAAATATTTTTCATCCCCACTTCACATGTATGGAGAGCCATACCTAAAATATAAAATTATTATTATTTTATGATGCCAAAACTGAGATATATATACACATTATGTAACTATACCAAATTTCATTTATTTATATTAATAATTACAGAAGCTAGAAGCGCGGACAGACAGAAAGACAGACGGACGGACAGAGCGAAACTATACGGGTTCCTTGTGTATTAAACGGAAACTTAAAAAAGGAACATTCACAAAATCCGGGTCGCGTTTCAAATGACAATGGCACGTTTAAAAGCACATACTTTAAATTTAAAAATAAAATTTAGTCCTTGAACGAATTTAATATGGAATCCATCTCCGACCGTGTGTGTGAGGACTTCCTCATCAACAAAGGCCAAATTTCGTTTGAGCCCCGCAATAAGCACTTCGCCCGTGGGACTGGAGCAAAGCCAAGCATGTTCTTTTGCAGCGAAATTAAAATTATCGTTCAATTTTATGCGATATGATTTTCCGATGCAATATGATTTACATATTGACGGATCGGGAATGTTTATTAAAAATACATGAGAGCAATTAAAACCGCATACGGCTAGATTTTTATAATACACCGGTCTAGACTGTAGACACCGGTGACCAATTTTTCGCCCGCAATTTTTTACTTTTATTTCATGTCAGCAGGCTTAGCATGCGCACAGTAGAAACACCGAAGAATAGAAAATATGACAGATTGAAAAAACATTAATACCATTCGGAGCAAAATAGGTCTTATTATAAGGTAGCAAGGTCGATGTATTGTCGTTAAGGGAAAGAAAATTTATTTTCTTCCCGATATTTTTGACAGAATATTTCCCGGCAGCCATTTTAAAAATATTGCTATTTAGAAGTGTTGACTTCTATTGACGACGTGTTTATCATGGATTAAGAACTATTTTGCAACGAACTGTTTTGGATAGAATATTTTTTCTTTAAAATTATTTCTATGGATCGCCATGCTAAGCCTGCTGGTTAGAATAAGGCTGGCTGATCAATTGCTTGTCTGACATGAAAGACGATCTACGCGTCGGATGGGCATGTAAAAAGTTGGTGCTACGCTTGATCTCTCGCCAGTCGTGTCGCCACTAGGTACATGTATATTGTATGTACATAATAATTTTTCCCTTGAATCACTCTATCTATTATTGAAAACTGTAGTTGAAGATCTGTGAACAGAAGAAGTGACTTCATTTATATGTAGGTAAAGGTAAATTTAAAGGCACGTAACATCCACAACTCTTTAATCAAATATATTTCTGTGTTGGTTTAATATTCACTGGTATCATTTCATATTGTAGATAACTAGCTAATCTTATTCAAACAATATTTTATCATAAAAATACATAACTAAATTTAACCTATAAATACATAATCTGGCAAAACTGAGGGAAGTTATGAAATTAAAACAACGAAATATTTCCGGATTACGACCAATGTAGCCTGATATATTGCCTGACAAAATGCAATAAGCACTTGGACACGGGGGGTGTGAATTCTTTGTGTGCATTCGTTGATATATGATACGGGCTCGTGCAGCCGACTATGCACCATTCTGATCATGTTCGGATCATCAATATCTTGGAAGGAAATAAATTGTTCCGATCTGATATGTCGTGTAAACGTTGGAGGTTTAGAACGATGAATATAGAATTTTGAATATGAAAATGAAATGACGGATAAAGTCTTACTTTTCCCTTAATTAATAGTAACTAGGTACTAAGTGAATCTAATTTATGAGCAGGTAGTGTTTTCATAATCTATACTTAATACTATAAAGCTGAAGAGTTTGTTTGTTTCTTTGAACGCGCTGATCTCAGGCTACTGCTAAATCGAATTGAAAAAATAATAGGCATGTATTTAAACTTGCGACAAAACAATTAAATTTTGGATGTGAAAATACCAAATATTGAATACTAAATAACCAAGTTGGCGAAAGAATGTAAGGAACAAAAAATTACTAATCTGGTGACTAAATAATACAACTGAATATTCCAAACTGGCAGACAGATATTATTTTAGCGAACAAATAACCATCTTGGCGACAATTTGTGTGTCCACATTTAATTTAAGATTAGGCACATATATTTTCCCTGATATGGGTAACTCAAAAACCATACAAGCATCGAAACGAGCGCACATAAAAAAACCATAAAGGGGCGTACAAAATTCCCAATTTTTAATATTTCTCGGTTTTAGGGGGGTGTAGATATTGTGTAGATTCATTTTGAAATTGAAAAATGGCGGATATTAATTTTTCGTAAAATTGATATAGGTGCCATTTACCGGGTTATTGGGGGTGCTGGATGCGAAAATGACATTCATTTTAAAATTCCAATATGGCGGACATACTTAATTTTATAAAAATAATATGGGTGTCCTTTTGTTTTTGTTTCTGGGGGTGCTGATTACAAAAAAGTTATCCATTTTAAATTTCCTTAGTAACCCCGCAACATCATATTTTCTTCATGATGGAAGAAAAAGAAAATTGAAAATCCTGAATTTTCCAAAATTTATATATAGCTTTATACATCGTTCATATCTCAAAGTAGAGCATTGCCATATTTTTTTTTTTCTATAATCGCTTCTACTTGAAAAATAATGAAAATTACCTCCCCCTTAATAGCCCCGCAACCACCTTTTTTATGATGGGAGAAAAAGACATTCGAAAATCCCGAATTTTCCAACATTTATATATCTTTATACATCCCTCGTATCTCAATGTAGAGCATTTACATTTTTTTTATAAAATTGATTCTATCTCGGAAACGGTGCATCCTATTGAAAAAATAATGAAAATTTCCTCCCCCTTAGAAAGCCAGTAACATCATATTTTCTTCATGATGAAAGAAAAAGAAAATTGAAAATCCTGAATTTTCCAGAATTTCTATAGCTTTATACGCCGTTCGTGTCTCAAAGTAAAACATTGCCATATTTTTTTCTATAATCGCTTCTATCTCAGAAACGGTGCATCCTGCTAGAAAAATAATGAAAATTTCCTCCCCCTTAATAACATGGAAATCACATATTTTCTTCATGAATGGCAGAATAAGAAATTAGAAAATCCTGAATTTCGAAAAATTTCTATACCTTACATAGCTACATAATAATTATATTGTAATAATAATCATCAATCCTAATCAGCATCCCCAAGATCTTTTAAATTGGTACTCATGTTAATTCATAAACATCCAAAGTTTCATGGGGTACTCATCCCAACTTACCTGTCCGGTAGTTGTGGTATAGTATACGGGTACGCGACCCCGGCTTCCCTAGCTATTACTGTCCTATCCCTTGCCCTCCTGGGCGGTAATATCCTACATTTCCTATTTCCCACTCTAACCTACCAATCTTCCTTTCCACACCACCTATCCTTCCCTTTCCTTATTCCTACCCTCTCTACCAATCCGTGGAAACGCAATTGATTATAATTAAAATAATTTAATTATCCAAAATGGCGGCGATGAGGTTCACCACCTCCACCATCACGTCTCGTTTCTCGCGGAGGTGAAAAGCGGACCATGGAAAGCCGCTTCGCTACGTTGAATGTAAGAGGAGGAATGGATGGTAAGAATGAAAGTGAACGAAGCGAAACGAGTATGTAAGGATCGTAGCAAGTGGCAAAAAGTGGTCTCTGCCTACCCCTTTACGGGAAAAAGGCGTGATTATATGTATGTATGTATGTTAATTTTACGATGATTGAAAATTCTCCATTTTGGAAAATGATATTAGAAGACAATTTTGTAATCAGCACCCCCAGAAACCTGGAAAAGAACATCCATTATAATTTTAATTGAAAAAAAAGTGTACGCCATTTTGGAATATTTCAAAACGGATTTTATTTTCATATTATTTTGCACCCCTAAAAACCTTGAAAACGACGCCCATGTCAAAGGAAAACATACTCCAACAGTATACAAAAATGATAATTTCCGTAGCCAGCAAATTGAATTTTTAGTAGCCATTAATTTGTCAACCAAATCTAGTTTTATAGCTGCTTACACGGTATAATAGTCACCAACTCGGATATTAAGTCACCAACTTATACATTTCGGTGCTAATTTGGATTAAATTTCGCCACTTTTTATCTGCCGATTTTTGTATTTTTTGTCACCTCAGTGATTTCGCCAGTTTAGTAATTTAGTCGCCAACATATTAATTCGCTGCCAAATTCAGTAATACAGTATGCTCACGTGCAGTCGCCAACTTATTTTTTGTTCGCTCGATTAATTATATCCCAAAATAATATTGTGTTGTATAGTCCATTTTTCGAGGAAGGATTTAAGCTACCTATATTAACATTACGCTGCGACCTTAGCTGCGACAAATGGGAGCGAAGCATCAGTGAAAAATGTTTGGAAATTTCAAATAACATCTTAGAATACTACTTGCGACTCCTCTGATTTTGCGATGTCCATGGGCGACGGCAATCGCTTTCCACCATCTGCTCGTTATTTGCCCCTCAATTAAATAAAAAAATAATGGGGGGACGGACGCGGACGGAGCGAAACTATTAAAGTTTCTTGTACTACGAAGCCCTGAAATCAATTTTACAGATGTATTTGTAAAATTGATTTCAGGGCATGTAGTGCATGCGAGTTTGTTTGGTGACTAAAAAGTAATTTTATATACATACTCGTACATAATTATAATCACACCTTTTTCCCGTAGGGGTAGGCACTAAGCAAAGACCACTTCTTTCCACTTGCTACGATCCTTACACACTTGTTTCGCTTCGTTCACTTTCATTCTTACCATCCATTCCTCCTCTTAAATTCAAAGTAGCGAAGCAGCTCTCCATGGTCCGAAAAGTAATTTTAGTTTGAATAAATCTGTTACTGGCACTTACAGCATGACGTCAAACTAACCCCGTATCCAAATGACTCCCCTGAGGTGTTCCGGGAAAAAGTATGAAGTTGAACCACAGAAGTCACAAGTTTATTTTGTATCAAAACACAACTTAAGTAATAAATTGATTTGATGTAAATTGATTTAAAGTTTTTTTAAGTTACACATTGGCTTAGACTTCAAAGGCTGCGAAGTTAATCAATTTATAATAAGAGTAATATTGTATTACAGAAAATGTTTTGTATCGAAAATTAATGCTTTCAAGTTAATGTATATTCTATACTAAATACTTTTGTATATAGGAAATAGGAAATATTTTTTTATTTGTATGTTTCTTATTTGCATGCAAAGTCGAGGGAAACATCTACATAGTCTATTAAATATTTTGTACTCTATAGAGGTCGGCTAGTGGTTGAAATTCGACCATATTTCATATTTTAAGTTTCAAATTTTTAAGGTTCTTTTGGTATATATAATATTAAGTAAGTGTTGTAAGTTTATGGAATGCAAAAGAAAGAAATTTGAAAGAAATGAATGATGTCAAACCTACAGCCATTATTATATTATACAAACATGGTAGTGTCATGTGTGACTTTATTTTATTAATTCCTTAGCATTATTGTAAACATATTAGCTTTCTGCACACATTCTTCAAAAAAATTAACTATGCCAAATTTCAGACTCCTCTGTTCGCATATTTTTCGTAAAAAATGGGTAAGAACTTTTCGCTTTACGTATTATTATATGTGATGATATTGTATCAGATATCTTCTCTATAACATAAAAACTATGTAGAATAGTATTCGTGAGGGAACTCCTCCAAAATGGCATGACAGATTTTTATGAAATTTTTATAGATACTTTATAGATCTGAGAATAAGTCGGAGGCAATTTTTTAAACAGCACTTTACGGGTTAATTAGTTTCTAATATACGTATAAAAATCAGTCTCCAATAATAATTATTAGTGGATTACTCTTACGATTCTCATATACCACATGACACATCACATGACTCTAATTTAGATTAGGAAGACATTTTCAGGGTAATTAATGATCATCAATCATATAACCCTAACGTCCAAGTGTATTAGGCTCGTGCTAATGCGAAATGCATGTTAAATATCATTACCCCTGATGAGAAAATATATACTTAGAAATTGCACATATTATCATTAGTGTCATTCCTGTTTATTTTCTGGTTACACATTAAGATGATGATGATGATTTAAGTAGGTACGTCACACAAACATCTACTAAGCAAAATTGTCATGTGTTGGTTCTATATAAACTTAGGTCTGTGCTTAAGGCCTTTTTCCTGCCACGATGGTTCCCACTTGCCAGAATATGGGTGCGAGTCTCGTCACTAGTGCCACCTAGTGCGCACGCGGATTACAGAATGTTACAATCCGCGCTGCGCGCACAGAACACTATTACTCGCGGAGGCTCCGCGCGTGATGGCTAGCCGCACACACGCCATATTATTGGCAATAATGTTCATATTGACAATAATGTTCCTTGTGTGCGTGCAATATTCTGCTGTCCTCAAATTAAAAGGCGACTAAATGATAAAAACAGTTTTTGAGGTAGAGCAAACAAAATCACTAGGATTAATTTCAAAATAATCCCACGTTTTTTAGCTCTACCTTAAAACTCTTTTTGTCATTTAGCCGCCTTATAGTTTGAGGACGACAGTATTGCCGTTTTTTTTTTTTTGTATGTGTTGACTAGTATTGACAAATTTATTTCGTCAATAATATTGCACGTGTGCGGCTAGCCATAGGAAAACATATTGTATGAAATGACAGAATGCGGACAGCCTGCAGATATCCTACAGACAAGACAAATTTAATGTCTTAAAAAAGTTTTATACATATAAACCCAGTTTTATCATTTATGTCGATTAAATCCTGAATAAAAAGTACGCCCCGAAGCTGGCAGTTGTCTAATTTACAACACAAATTCGCTCTCAGAGCCATTCATTACAAGCATCCTGCTGCAGCCGCAAACTTGAGCAAAAACCGGCGAAATACGAAATTCCATTCGGCGAAAATTATTTGAATAAATATTTTTACAATGTTCAAAATGAAAGAATTAGCATTGCTTAATAAATTTAAATGCTTGAACATTTTGAAGTAAAATTATTTTCGACAGTAAAATAATAATTAATTCTTAACGCTTTAATTCATTAACAACCTAATTAACAGTATGAATAATGCTTTATACAATTAAACATTTCTGTTTTGATCATGATTATTTCTTGGTGATTTAAAGCAACGTCGTGGATGGTAATTAACTGTTGTATTACAATTTTATTACAAAAATATTTAAAAAGTGTTATTTACTTTCTATAAGAGTATTATGTGTATTGTGATTATTTGTAATCTGATTACCAATTTAAAACAACGTTAATCTCGAAAACGTTGACCTGCAGGATTTGACATAAGGCATCGCAAGCGACATGTCACTTTAGCGATGACCTATGTCAAATCCCATACCTACATTTTTGATTTCGAAGTTCAAACTTCGCCGTCGAAATAGTCGAATGCATAGATACATTCGATTATTTCGATAGCGAAGTTCGAAGTTTAAGATCTTAACTAAAGGCTCTGAGGTATTTATAATCTACTATGGCTAAAATAAATCAATGCCGATAATTTTTGAAACAAAAAGGACCTCAAATCATTAGATTCGATACATTCGATTATTTCGACGGCGATGATCGAAGTTTAAGATCTTGACTAAAGGCTCTGAGGTATTTATTATCTACTATGGCTAAATTAGACCAATACCGATAATAATTTTTGAAACAAATAAATCTCAAATCGCCCGCAAATTATTTTTCCTTATATTTTTATTATATTCTTTGCCTTTTCCAATGGGTTTTATCCTACTATAAAAAAAATTCACTTTTGACCATTTTCAAAGGTAAAAGCACTAGTCTAAATACTCTTAACAACGCTATTCGTGCGCCCGTTGATATACGAATTTCCACTTCTTTAACGACCAAAATTTTATTTATAGACACGTACTTTAAACAATATTATGTAGCATTGGTTGTATTTATAGACCGTACGAACTGAACAGGCCACAATGTTAGATACTTCAGACTCCCTTATAAGGCAAATGTTTGATCCGAGAAATCTGGGTGATTGTGTCTGGAGAACCAAGTAATTATTTGGCTTTTATGTCTTTGTTGTCCTATCTTCTTATCGAACAAGGGACCATTGTCATTAAATTGAGCACGCTACATTTTAAGTAGATGTTTTAATAAACTTAAAATTGACGTTACAAAGTTGTAGTAAATACTTTGCTCTTAATCATAACTTCAATATTGTAGTAGTACATAAATCATAAATATAATATCATAAAATATCAAAAACTTAGAAGCCCAGTTTCAGAATAAAAGTTCCTTAAAATATTTTTTAAAATATTATACAATGGCTGTTTTTCCAGGTACAGGCCCGGCACCGGCTGCCCGGGAAATCATAATATTATTTATAATGAGAATTATAATATGTCGTTCGCGACTTCGTGAGCGCAAAAATATATTGCGCAGGTATGGCTAAATGTACGGTACATTTAGCCATACCATATAATTTATAATGTGTGTGACTTCGTGTGCGCAAAAGTTAATGTTGCAGAAAGCGTACATTTTTCCGCGATAAAAAGTATCCTATGTCCTTCCCCGTGGTCTACTCTACATCTGTGGCAAAATTCATCAAATTCGGTACAGTAGTTTCGGAGCCTGTTCAATGCAAATAAAGAAACAAAAAATACGTATATTTTTTATAAAATAATAAATATTTTAAAGAGTAAAGTTAAAAAATAATCATCGCAAGATAGAAGGATTTCAGAAGATCCACGTAAAAATTTATTTACCTACTTTTATCACGACTGCAACGGTTACAGTTTAGTGCGTGGCATAAAAAGTTTGTTTTGGAAATTGTTTTAGTGCAGAATTTTTATTTCTGTCGTTTGCCAGTTGCCACCCTCGAGTGAAGTCCAAACATTGAATTCAAATAAAATTTTAAAACCCGACCAAACATCAGCAAACATCGAGCATACAATTGATTTTACAATGTATTTATGATTGGTTTGTTTTTAAAGATTTTTATTATTTTATTAATTCGATTATTTATTTATTTACTTCTTAAAATAGTAATAATATGTCATCTATAACATCTACCTAAACTAAATACTTGCTTGTTTAAACTTTTGAACCTACTTAATAGTGATAACTGATAATATAAAAAACTTAGGCTTTTCATTAGTTAATGGATGATTTATACAGTATTCTCCGAGCGAAGTTACCACTCTTGAAATACTGTAGTGCCTGGGACAGTTGGTTTTTAAATATAATGTACTTGAGATCTGAAAAAGTCTCATACCAACACGCCACAACCTGGAATTCAAACCTGCACTCTCTCGAGTGCGAACCAAACGGTCTACCCACTAGGCCACGGAGCTCTTAACTGATAATACTCCTTTAATTAAATATTACATTTTTTTAAATTTAATACCACAGTCTGTATTCTGTGTTTAATACATCTATTTTAACCTCTATTTAATTCAATACATAGATCTATGAAATACTGAGTATCTGGGTAACCAAGATTTGCTTGGAGCTCTAGTAGATTTAAGAAAAGGAATCATAATAATATTTTACCGGGGTGCGAACCCACCAAAGAGAATATATTCACTACGTTTTAGAACCCACCACTTTTCGAATTTTCGTACAACGCAAAAAATTGACCAAACTGCCAATCAGACTGATGTTATTCGAGTCTAAATTATCAATATATTGTAGCACGACGAAAGAAAAAACATAATATAATATATCTTAAAAATGCGCAGTTTTCCAGGGATAAAACCTAGAGCTGGATCGATTTTTCTCCCTCAAAACTCCCTTCATACTAAATTTCATGTCAATACTTCCAGCCGTTTCCGACATTACGACTGGATAATGTATATACAAGATTGTCTCGTTTAAAGTATAAGATAATTGAAGATATTAAGTTTCTCATCTTGCTATTTTACAAAGGAGGTTATAATACCATGAAATGCAAGCACCGCAATAACGTCTTAGTTCTGCCCGCTTGTTTATTTATAACGAGGAAATACATTGTGATGGAAAGCAAAACTTGAAGATTGAGAGACCGGAAAAGAGTTTTCTCAGAGTGTAATAAATTTTAAGATTTATTGGTGAAAACTTTTCTGTAACATATTGTAGTTTACCATGGTCAGCCAGGAAGATAAACAGACCGTTACTAACAAATTAGGTATGTATTTTGAAATAAGGTGTGGTATAGTCTGGGTGATTTCTTTTCTCTCGTTTTTGGTTATATTTGAGTGATATAAGCAGAGCGCGAACTGGCAACAAAATTGTCACTTTCCTCCATAATTTACATTCCGATTTTAGACTTTAGCGCACGTGAAATATAGTCAACTTTTCTGAAAAAAATTACCGTATAGGAAAACTATCATATTTTGCGAAAAAGTTAACTCTATTTTGTGTGCGCTAAAGTTCATAATCGAATTTTTTTTGCAAGTGCGCATGTAGTATGCACTGAGGTATGCGTAACCTCAAGCGAACGGTAGTAAAGTTGGCATTATTGTAGATATCATATTTATTTTGGAGTAACGGTTAATTTCGTAATCAGTTTTGTAAAGTAATGAAACATTATTATGAAAAAAATTATAGGTAAGCGGTCCCCGACACGTTGTTCTGACTTAAGTATGAACTGAAATTTCTCACCGTTTAAGGCCGGGTGGACGCAATTTTACATGACTTTGAATCGATAATAAACAAACAAATAGTGACTTTAAAAAGCCAAAAAAAATACACATTGTTGTTTACTTAATGTTCTTTGACAATTTGTGGTTCGAAATGTAATATTGAAAACTTCACTCGATCAAAAATAATTCCGAAGAGGAGCTAAATTAGAATATTTTTCTTATTGTTCATGAAGGTCATGATAATTTTACTTCCAAAAATTATATCTACGAAAAGCTAATAACTTAAAGAAGAATAATTTGTGGTTACATTTTGCTTGTTGGTTTAATTATTTTAACAATAAATTAATATTGAAATGCAGCGTGCGTAAGCCGCTTGAGTCGCCCCACAGTCGCCCGCTAGGCGTTGACGTGGACAGACCTATGTCAGTTTTGCTAGCGCACGGCTTACCCGCGTATTTATCGAACAATTCTTTCGTTTCCTAGTTTCTTTTTATTTTTTGAACTAAATTATACATATCATACACAATAACATGTTATATTTTATCGTCGCCGCGTCATTACTTTTGCCAGATGAGACGACCTCTGTGGCTCAGTGATTGAGCGTGTTGGTGCTCAAGCCGGGGGTCGCGGGTTTGAATCCCGCCGAAGGAACAAAAAATTTCCTGTGTTCCCGGGTCATGGATATGTATAATACAATAAAAATCTATAGGAAAGTCAGTTTGTTTTTTTTTGTTTCTTTTTATTTTTGAACTAAATTATACATATAACTATACACAATAACGTGTTACATTTTAACGTCGCCGCGTCGCGCGTCGTTGCTTTTGCCAGATGAGACGACCTCTGTGGCTCAGTGATTGAGCGTGTTAGTGTTCAAGCCGGGCGTCACGGGTTCGAATCCCGCTGAAGGAACAAACATTTTTTCTGTGTTCCTGGGTCATGAATGTGTATTAAATATGTGTATAATATAATAAAAATCTTAAATATGTGTATAATATAAAAATTATTAAACATATTTCCGTTGTCTGGTACCCGTAACACAAGTTCTTCGAGAACTTACCACGGGACCAGATTGACGTGGTGTGAAGCATCCATAGATATTATTATTATATATTATCTTAAATATGTGTATAATATAAAAGTATTAAATATATTTCCGTTGTCTGTTACCCGTAACACAAGTTCTTCAAGAACTTACCACGGGACCAGATTGACTTGGTGTGAAGCGTCCATAGATATATTATTGTGTTGTGTACTATGAGAAAAAAGTAGCTGATGCGTGGAGTAGCCTTAGTACATTATTGAATAAGCCAGTAAACGGTTTTATGAATTTGTAACATCTACCATCTTCTTTGCCGTACTTTTCGTTTCTTTTTATTTCGATTTCTGGTTTTTACAATAATAATAATAAATAACTCTCCACGCCGATTTCGGTGACGGTGGCTGGTTTTATTGAAACCTAGCCAGTTACGCAGGAGTATTTTTATAGTGCCCAAGTGTGTGCGCAATACACAAAGGCACTCTTTTTTTTTACTCTCGTAATCCAGTGGGACGGATAACCGACACGACTGACGAGAGATGAGGCGCAGGTCCGACTTTTTACCTGCCCACCCGACGCATGGATCATCTTTCTTGTCAGACAATCAGGTGATCAGCCTGCATTGTCCTAACCAAACTTGGAAACAACATTTTTTGTTGTTCCAGTGCGGGAATCGAAATAAGAACCTATGACCTCCGAGTCGAGAGCCAAGCTCTAACCACTAGACCATGGAGGCTGTTGTTTTTACAATAAAATATATAAGGATACGAGCTCAACATCCGTCATGCTTGCCTTTTCAGAACACACTCTCGCAAGTTGGGGTTGCAATCCGGATACTTCGAAATTCGAAAAATCCGGATTTTTCTAATTTTTCGAATCTTGGTTACTACTATGACGTACAATATTTGAATAAGGGATATAATGAATCGAGCGAACAATGAGCGAACGTGAGCATGCTGTATTGCTGAATTTGGCAGCAAATTAATATGTTGGCGACTAAATTACCAAACTGGTGAAATCGCTCAGGTGTCAAAAAATACAAAAATTGGCAGATAAAAAGTAGCGAAATTTAGTCCAATTAGCACCGATAAGTTAGTGACCATTATACCATGTAAGTAGCTATAAAACCAGATTTGGTTGATAAATTAATAGCTGCTAAAAATTCAATTTGCAGGCTACGGAAAATCCCATTTTTGGATACTGTTGGAGGTTTTTTTTCTTTGGCATGGGTATCGTTTTCAAGGTTTTTGGGGGTGCAGAATAATATGAAAATAAAATCTGTTTTAAAATTCCAAAATGGCGTATATATATTTTTTTTTATTAAATATGGATGTCTTTTTCCAGGTTTCTGGGGGTGCTGATTATAAAATTGTCTTCCAATTTCATTTTCCAAAATGGAGAATATCCAATCTTCGTAAAATTAACATGAATACTAATTTAAAAGATCTTGGGGATGCTGATTATGATTGATGATTATTATTTTTCATTTTTTTTCTTTATTTTTAGAGAGGGTTTTTTTCTAAGTAGAAAATGACACCCTCATAGTATACACAAATTAAATTTACAAGCCATCTGTACTTCTTCGACTTAAACCTAGGTTAACAATTTTATACAAATGTTTGGCAGCTTCTGAGTTAGGAAGGGACAGTATACTATTACATAACCCTACGTTAAGACAATTATAATTAAAGTTGATAAAAAAAAGTTCTCATTCGGCTGCGTTGCGAGCATACTCCATGAGCAAGTGATAGGCATCCTCAGTTGACCCACATTGCGAACAATTAGGGGATTCCAATTTGCCCATCAAATGCGCAAAACTGTTGCATGGAATGTGCCCGGATCTCAACCTTAACGCTAGGACAACCTCTTTCCTGCTCATATTGGTAACATCAATCCAGGAGTTACTTGAAACGTACGGTTGTATCGTTTTATACCATATGCCTTTCCTGCATGATCTTTCGTCAAAGTACTCCTTCCAAAAAAATTTGCATTTTTCTTTCGGTATATAGTGCATATCAGAAAAATAAGGCAAACAGTCGTATGGAATTCCGTCCACCGCCGCCTGTTTAGCTAAAAGATCTACACGTTCGTTGTTGACTATTCCAATATGAGCAGGGATCCATTGTAAAATTACATTTTTACCATTACTGTGCAAACGACGAATACTATCTATTATTGTATAGGCTAACGGTAGTCCTCGAGAAGTCGAGTTGCATCGAGCCAAATGCTGCAGAGCACTTTTACAGTCAGACAGTATTACATAGTTCCTAAAATCTAAATCATTTAAATATAACAAAGCTTCTCTTATTGCTACCAATTCAGCAAACATAGATGAAACTGTAGTAGAAATTCGAAATTGTTTATTAATATTATTTTGTGGGTCCAAAAAAGCTGAACCAATATCATGCAAAATTTTGGAACCATCGGTATAAATTTTATAGTACTTACTGTAATTTTGATTGATGAATTGGTAACAATCCTTTTTTAAATACAGAACATTACAATTTTTCTTTGATGTAGTTAAACACTGTAAATTACATTTTATACAGCCAGATAAGTCCACACTGCTCACCCAAATATCTAAAGAAAACATTTCTAATATATTACTACTATGGATCTGCACATTCTTTAAGTATTTGTGGATATGTACTAACAAGGGTAGCTTTTTTCGTCGCCAGTAACTTTGCGAACATAGCGATTCTAGCCTATTCAGTTGATCTATTATGTGGGATCCTCTTCTTTCGCATAATTTTATTTGTCATAATTTCATTTGGCATACCTCACTTGGCATAATTTTACTACGCATAATAATACTTTGGCATAATGGTTTCTTGGCATACTACATCATTAGGCATAAATAATATCATTTAGACTAATATTGTTTGTCCTAATTTAATGCGGCATAACTCGTAAGGCATAATTTTTCTTGTCATAATAATACTTTGGCATAATTGTTTTTCGGCATAAACTCGTTAGGCATATTTTTTTTGTCATAAAAAATTCAAGGCATTCTGACACAAGGCACAAATATGCATAAAATGGAACGACATAATGAAAACACGGTTAAGGTAATTAAACGCATATTTATGAAACATTAAAAGCAGGTATCACACTCATATACCTAGTGTAACATGTGTAACAGTAGGTTAAGTTGCGGCGGGGTGGCCCTTGGGCCACCCGTAAGCCGCTAACATGTTTAAAATAATTAGCTCGCATGTTTTTAGATAGCAGTTCGTGTTTTTTGTCCGAGTTTAATTTCGTAATCAGTCGAAAATTACAATTATAATTGTTATTTCGTCTTAACTCGCACACCCAGTAGAATTTATCATTCGTTAGTATGTGAAAAAAAATGCTACAAAGATGTATTCGTAAATATAATAGTATGCTTAAATATCATTATGCGTAAATATATTTATGCTTTTTAATATTATGCATAAAAATATTATTCTTAATGAATATTATGCGTAAAAAATATATGCCTTACAATAAGTATGCCTAACAATTATTATGCTTGTAGCAATTATGCGAAAAAAAATTATGCTAAGAAAGTTATGACAAATGAATATTATGCGAAACTACTATTATGTCAAATGAAATTATGCCAAGTAAAATTATGACATATGATTTTATGCGAAAAAATAGGGAACCGTATTATGTAACCATAATTTTCGAGTGATTTACATTTAAGCCAAAATTTTGCCGCAAGTAAATGTCTTCTTATAAACAAGGGTTGGATGTTTAGTTCTAATTCCATAACATGGATAGGTGTTGATTTTATAAAACCTCCAATTAATCTCATGCACATATTTTGTATCATTCAAAAATTTCAAGCACTTCTCACATATTTCATTAATATGTTTTGTCCACCTGAGAGACTGATCCAACCAAACCCCAAGATATTTAACATTGTACACCATTTCCACTAATTGACCATTGATTTTAAGGTCAATAAGTGACTCATCAGTATTTACATCTACCAATCTTCTAAAACCACGAGAGAATAGACATACCTTAGTCTTGGATACTGATATTTCAAGACCCAAACTCGTTAACATATCGTTAAAAATTACTAAAGCGTTTTGTAAAAGGCGAGTTCCTTGAACAATACTACTGCAAGTTGTGAACAACACAAAATCATCCGCGTATTAAGATATACCTAGATTTGTTATAGCCCTGCAAATATCAATTGTTGCAATATTAAACAATAAAGGTGACAATGGGTCACCTTGAGCTAGACCTCTATTGGAAGAACGAGACATAACTGTAGCATTATAATATGGTATTGTAAGGTTTCGGTTATGAAGGAAGTTCCACAGGTATGTGCATATTTTTGAACCAACCTCAAAACGATCTAGAAGTAAAAGTAAAGAAACTATATCAATATTATTATAGGCACTATAAATGTCTATAAAGCAAGCCAACGTAATTCTTTTGTTACTAAAACCAATTAATATGTCATTTATAAGATATGTTAAGTTATGTTGAGTAGAGTATGTCTTCCTAAATCCCGTAGTATGTTTAGAAAATAAATTATTTTTTTCAAAATACCATTCCAAACGATTGTTAAGAATTTTGTGAAATACTTTACACAAACAAGACATCATAGATATTGGACGCAGAGAGGACACGTCATTTCTATCACGACCTGGTTTTGGAATTGCAATTACAGATATGTCTCTCCATTGATGTGGTACAAAGCTGTGTTCGTAAAATCGATTAAATAAATTCAACAAGATTAGTTTTCCTTTTTGAGGAAGATTTCGGATCATACTATAGGAGATATTAACGTTACCTGGGCAAGTGTCTCGTGTACCAATTGCGTTAATTAATTCGGTTAGTGAAATATCTGTGTCTAGTTTTTTATTCCGTGAATTAAAAATAGGTGCCTGAGGCGTCACCAAATCGGGTGTCAAGCTGTGCAAGAGTTTATTCAACTTTTCCTCTTCAACAAATCTAGGGGGTGATTTGTAGCCTTTTATCCATCGCATTTTACTATATAAGCTATTTAATTAACTAGATTTGTCTAAGGAGGAACAAAACTCACGCCAGCTATCCATTCGCGTTTTACGAATAAGACACTGCGCAAACTTTATCCTCTCCTTCAGTATATCTAAGTTTTGGGGCGTGGGGTTCCTTCTAAATTTTGCTAACGCCAATCGACGTTCAGCAACTGCTTTAGATAAATTTGTGTTCCAATAAGGTCTAGGTGTGAATTTAGAAGTTACGTCTAGGTTTAACTTAGTAGTAGGAATATGTAATTCTGCACCAATATTCATAAAATCAACAAACTGGTCGTATTGAAATTGAAGGTTATGATTAGGTATGTACATAGTAAATAAATCATCAAGTAATTTTGTATATGACAGCCAATCCGCTTTGTTAAATTGTCTTTTTAGTATATTTGATTTTTTTGTATTAACAACAGTAGAAATTTTAACTAGACTATGATCACTTCCCAAGGTTTCACATAAAACTTTAAATTGAAATTTAATAGCTATACTAGAAGATACAAAGACAACATCGGGTGAATATTGTTGCAGAATACCATCGACCAATTTCACACGAGTAGGAGTACCGACGTTTAAAGTAATAAACTGAGAATCCACTAATGCGTCAAAAATTTGTAGACCTCGACTATCTGTTTTGCGTGACCAACTCGAATGGTGAGCATTGAAGTCTCCAACTATTACAGCTTTACCTCTAGCAAGTGATAAAATTTGTTCCCAATCACCAATACTGGTCCTAACTGCGGGAGGGCAATACACACATATTAAATCAACAACATCACCGCAGTTAAAGAGCTTTAAATAAATGATTTCGATACTGGGATTAGTCAAATTAACACTTATTTGCTTACACTGCACAGTTTGATGTGTACAAATAGCTACGCCACCATACGAATCGTTTCGATCGCAGCGAAAAATATTATAATTACGAATATGTACCTGAGTTTCGTTTTCCAACCATGTTTCATTTATGCAAGCAATGTGGACCTTTTCTTGACATAATAAACTATCAAAAGCAGCTAACTTAGGCTTTAAGCTTTGTGCGTTCCATAGTACTATATTTAAAGTTATTATTTTATTTGTCGTTTTATCCATTTACTATATCAAAAATATTTTTTAAAACTGTCCCATTCGCAATATTTTCTGTCAGCTTAAGTATAAACCACTCCGTTAAACATTTTATTACTTTATGTATCTTCACTTCTATAGAAACCTCTCTTAAGAATATGATCTCCTTTAATCTTATTAGTAGTTCCCAAAATGTAACATGATCCTCACTCTTTTTATTTGTATTATTTGCTTCTGATATAATTTCTTCTGTTCCTACTTTATAGGTTCTGCCACTTTTATCTCTAGATCTTTTAACTTTGTCTGTATGAACAGTTGCTTTTACTTTTAGCTGTTCACTTTCTTTGTAAATTTTTTCTTCCATTATAACATCTTCTTCACATACTTCATAGGTTCTGCTTGCCTTACCTCTTAATTTTCTATTATTCTCCTGATGAACAGTTGCCTTAAATTTTACTTTGTTAGCGTAAGATGATAAATCTTCCTCATTTTGTACTGCCTCTGATAATGGCATTATAGCTTCTTCTAAGATGTCTGTCTCATCGCCAGTTAGATTTAACGATTTTCTGCCTGTACGTTGTAAGTCATGTATAAAATCAGCGGAATTGATATCCCTTCTAGGTGATTCTATCACAAGCATTGAGCGAGCCTGTCTATACGTGCAATTAAATTCCGACATTAATTCTCTTATCCTCTTTTCTTTCTTGAATTCGGGGCATAACCTAGCAAGAGACATGTGATTACCGCCACAGTTCACACATTTAAACGTTTCCGCATCACAATTGGGATGGTTACTTCCACATTTCGGGCATACGATTTTTCTGGATGGGCATCTTTTAGCTGTATGACCCAACTTCCAACATTTTGAGCATTGTGACACAGGGAATACAAATTGGTCGACTTTAATTCGCACACTATCTACATATACAAATGGTGGTAGGCACGATCCTTTGAAGCATAACTTTACTGTCTCGCTCGGTATCCATTTTCCATCAATATCACGACGGAGAAGGCGGTTCGCCGAGTTCAATATTCCGGGGCTAGGACATCGAATCAGTTCTTGAATTTCCTTATCTGAAAGTTCCAATTCTACATTTCGAATCGTGCCATATGAAAAATCAACCTGATAGGGTCTCTGAAACTTCCATCCCTTTTCAATTAATTCTTCACAGGTCATCAGTTTTTCAACACACATCTCGCTGCCTAATTGTACACGAATTTTGTAAGGTGTTAAATATTTTACTGCTTCAATATCCATAACATCAACTTTTTTGAATATTCTGGCAAGAGCAAACTGCTTAGGTAACGTTTCGTGGCATGAAATATATACTTCGAGACTTCTTTCTTTTTTCTTTCTACTTCTTGACACAGTCTCCCATTCATAATCATCTTCCACCCGTCTTCTTTTGCTTGGTACAGTGCTACTAAAAACTCTTCAGCTTGTAAATTCTCCATAGTAATAAGTCGTTCATCCTCCTCATTCCCACCCACTTCGTTTACTTCATCCTCCTGTTTATTTTTACAACTGCTAATACACTCGTCACTATCAATTTGCATAGTAACCTAAGTCAACGGAATACATTTGTAAATAAATAACAAATATTATGGCACACGACACAATAAAAGTACAATAGACCCTCTGATAACAAACAGCAGGTGAGCGGTGCTCGGGCGCAGCGCCGTGCACGCGTGTTAGGTACCTACGATGCAGCACTCGCTATGCGTAAACAACCTATCACCCGTATATCGATAACTTGGACACGTCTATCGCGCGCAGAGGTCCGTCCGCCACTCGATTGATGATTATTATTACAGTATGTTGTGTAGTTCGAGGTACCAGCTATGTAAGGTATAGAAATTTTTCGAAATTCAGGATTTTCAAATTTCTTTTTTGGCATTCATGAAAAAAATATGCGATTTCCGGGTTAAGGGGGAGGAAATTTTTATTATTTTTCCAGTAGTAGTATTATTTTCCGTTTCTAAAATAGAAGCGATTATAGAAAAAAATATGGCAATGTTCTACTTTGACACGAACAGTGTATTTATATCCTGAATTTTCCAAAATTTATATAGCTTTATAAAGCTATATAAATTTTGGAAAATTCAGGATTTTCAAATTTCTTTTTCTTCCATCGTGAAGAAAATATGGTGTTGCGGAGTTTTTAAGTGGAGGAAATTTTCATTAATTTTTCAATAGGATGCACCGTTTCCGAGATATTATAATCAATTTTATAAAAAAAAAATGCTCTACATTGAGATACGAGGGATGTATAAAGCTATAGAAATGTTGAAAAATTCAGGATTTTCGAATTTCTTTTTCTCCCATCTTGAAGAAAATATATGGTTGCGGAGTTATTAAGGGGGAGGTAATTTTCATTATTTTTCAAGTAGGACGCACCGTTTCTGAGATAGTAGCCATTATAGAAAAAAAATATGATAATGCTCTACTTTGAGACACGAACGGTGTAAAACGCTATAGAAAATTTGGAAAATTTAGGATTTTCAATTTTTTCTTCCATCATGTAGAAAATATGATGTTGCGGGGTTTCTAATGGGGACGAAATTTTCATTATTTTTCATTAGGATGCACCGTTTCCGAGATAGAATCAATTTTATAAAAAAATGTAAATGTATACATTGAGATACCGGGGATGCATAAAGCTATAGAAATGTTGGAATATTCAGGATTTTCGAATTTCTTTTTCTCCCATCATAAAGAAAATATATGGTTGCGAGGTTATTAAGGGTGAGGTAATTTTCATTATTTTTCAAGTAGGATGCACTGTTTCTGAGATAGAAGTGATTATAGAAAAAAATATGGCAATGCTCTACTTTGAGATATTATGAGCGATGTATAAAGCTATGGAAATTTTGGAAAATTCAGGATTTTCAAATTTCTTTTTCTTCCATCATGAAGAAAATATGAGGTTGCGGGGTTACTAAGGAAATTTAAAATGGATGACTTTTTTGTAATCAGCACCCCCAGAAACCAACAAAAGGACAACCATATTATTTTTATAAAATTAAGTATGTACGCCATATTGGAATTTCAAAATGAATGTCATTTTCGTATCCAGCACCCCCAAAAACCTGGTAACGACACCTATGTTAATTTTGCGAAAAATAAATATCCGTTATTTTTAAATTTCAAAATGAATCTACACAATATCTACACCCCCCTAAAATCGAGGAAAATTAAAAATTGGGAATTTTGTACGCTCCTTTATGTTTCTTTTTTATGTGCGCTGGTTTTGCTGCTTGTATGTTTTTTGAGTTACTTTAGCCAACATGGTAATTTAGTATTCAATGTTCGGTATTTTCACATCCAAAATTTAATTGTTTTGTCGTGAGTTTAAATACATGCCTTTGGATAATTTGATATTTGTTGTCCTGTTGAAATTGTTGACACATTTTTCCATTTATTCAAGTTATTTGGTAGAACATAGTCAATCCATTAAATGGAGATGCGAGGGATGAAGATCTGCTAAAATATTATGGCCGCTATATATGTATATGTCGCATCCGGTCATAAAGCGGAAACGAAACTACAAGTGTGCCCTCTATTAGAAACGTGTTTGGCGCGCTTTGACGGAGTCTAGTCTGAAGTTCGTGCAATCGACATGGTGGGGATGTGTTGTGGGGATGGGTTCCACCCTACCACGTTAAGAGAATGAGCTATCACATCTCGAGTAGTCGTTGTTCGGGCAACAAGCCTAGGAACTGTCCATAGTTTCGTTTTAGTACCAGTGTTTATAAAGACATTGATTTTGTAAGGTGTACATTATAAAGAATTGTAATTCCGAATAAACAAGTGATATTGTAAGTCTATAATAATTCTCTTTGCACGATTTACCCATGCAAGCCCACAAAAGCTATATCTCAATGGTATAGATCAAAAATCATGAGCCATCAGACGACATCAGAATCGGGATCAAGTCGTGCAAAGAAAGAAAATTATTGTCCGAAAAAGTAAGGGTATTAAAACAAAAAAAAAGTGTAATCTAGCTCGCACAAAGGCTAAAAAAAGTGATAATAATCATTGCGAATGATGTGGATCGAGTTTGGCAGTATGTACAACAAGGCAGCACGCCATGCATACGGCGTAATTGTGAAACTATGGGACAGCAGTGAATTGAATGCTGCAAGGTGACCTTGTACCAATAACCCTTTGTTCGTGCTCGCCACGAAGACTGGATTAAGATGGAGTTGAAGTACACATAAAACAGCGGTGACGTGATTACGACAGTGCCATGACACCTATGGTGGACACGAGCGCGGTGGATGGTAGCTTAACAACAGGCTTTGGTTACGTATTCGGTGGTTTTGGTAAAAGGCGGTAGCCAACTTTTTATTCCTCGCAATCATTTTTAAGACCTATAAACTAGTGATTTATCTCGTGTTTCAAGAGTTCATGAAATTGCTTGCTTATATCTCAAAATAACCTTTACAATTTAGTGTTCTGTTGTTTTGCTGTTCTGTTTTGTGCCGATGGACTTAGACTGGGCAATGTATAGCCGCGCCAAGGGGACAACAAGCGGCGCTGCGTGACCGAGCAGCGGCAGAGTGGAGGCTACCTCCATGGCGGCGGTGCCAAATGGATGTTCATTGTGCCTCTGGTGGACTGGTCTAGTCGCTTCACAGTGATGGAAACTGGTTGTATCGTTAACGTTGCTTAATTCATTATAGGGTTCTAAATTATTCTGGTATTAACCAAAGTATTATGAAAAAGAAACAAAGTAAATGAGCAGAAATAAACGCAAAGTAAAAAAGAATACTCAGTACATACGACATACGTCTTACAGACTCATTATTATTACTGTTTGATTAACCGAAGTGCATTACGCTTGAATATAGCAGTAGTTACTAAAAATCTAAATGATTTCTGGTAATTAAAAATCATTATCGACATTTCATTTAATGATATCACACTGTACTTTGTATAAAATGACAAGTCACGGCAGTACGCGCAAGTTGTAAACAACTCATGCGAAAACAAAGACAGCCCCAATTGCAGGTATTCCTGAAAAACAATAGCTGGTGCACTGCGTAAACAAAATCAGTTGACGTGTACTTAACAATTAACAATGTTTAGGCGATATTAGTTTGAAACGACTTCAATTAAGTTTTACGTCTACCTACCTAGTAATTATTGAAGCTCAACTTTGTAGTTGGTTTTAAACACAGTACATACAGTGTTTGAATAGCCTTATTTCTTATTTGGCGTTACTGCACACGTAGTAAGAGAAATTAATCATTGGTCAGTTTCAAAAGTGACTTTAAATAATGTCATGTATGTTGTTGTTTATTCTGAAAGTGTCTAAAAGAACTGTTAGATGACATGATAATAAGTTCTAGGACATTCGCAATTCGCGAGAAAACTTTTCATGATATCGTTGTTGTAAGCTGTTAAAATTTGGAACATTACATGTTTGTCTATCTATTACACGTTTAGACTAGGCGGATTGGAATGATTGAAAGTACAAAAATAACATGATAATATTGTTTATGTGAGGTGAATAGTCCATAAGCTTGCATCACTATAGGTTACATAAATTATAGGAAATAGTTTAATTAACAACAAAAAGAAAAGAAATTAAGAGAAATAATTTGACGGTTTCAGAAGTTGCGGTATGCGGTAAGCAGGTGCCTATGGCTGGTGTTGATGGTGATTGCAGCAGCACACGCTCAACGGTTCAGTTGCTGTGACTGAGGCGGATAAGAAAGCGCTGGTGATGATGGTGATCGCGGCAGCACACGCTCAACGGTCCAGTGGCTGTGACTGAGGCGGATAAGAAAGCTCTTCGGTGGACTCCAGTGAACTTCGGTGAACTTGGTTATCGTGTAAAAGGTTGTAAACGCACTTGGAAATCTTCTGGTACAGTAAGACTGTAAAAGCCTTTCCTCATTGAATCAGTTTGATTGTTGAAAGGAAATGAAATTAACTTTATTGCATAATCAAATCTGACATTTTTATCTTAAGGAGAAAGGAAATCCATTTTCTAGCTATCGCAGTTCTTGAGATACAGCCTGGTGACAGACAGACATACAGCAAAGTCTTAGATTTTATGTTCCTGTATTTTACCCTTAGATACGGAACCCTAAAAAGAACGTAATTGGACATAGTTTGGACAATTTTTGTGCTGTATTATTTTGTGTACAGACGCGACGTGACGCGACGAGACGCGACGCGACGGAGCGCAGCGGGTGGTGTGGGCCGTGCGACGGGGTGCCGCGGCGGCCAGGGATCTGCACTCTGTACTTCATTGAAGTATCAGATTTGGAACTAAAATTATTTGGTGAGCGTAATTGTTTATCTCGTGACTGTAGTGTGATGACTCGGTAGTCTTTTAAATGAACACATTTTAAAAGATCTTAGTTTAGAGGAAACATTGATTGTTTTATACAGTAACCGAGATAGTACAATAATACACGTTTTGAAAAGCAGTAATGCGGAAGTAAATAGATTTTCGATTAGTGATTTTTATTTATTGAAAAATAGGGAATAATCAGACGAAATTACAATTTTTGAGAGATACCGTTGTACACTAAAAGCTGTAAATTCTTAGCGTACCTATAAGTATGCGCACGGTAGTAAAGAAAGATGCCATCGGGTCATGTATTGGTCGAGGTTAATAATGATTTGGTTAATGATGAACAAATTGAAGTTGTAATCAAAAATCGAGTAAAATCTCTATCTACCGTACTGTGTTCGATCGTACCAGTTAATCTGGACGTAGCCGGCAACTTGGATGCGCGGTGAGCGGGTAGAGGATAGTGATTGCTATTTACCTTAAGCCTTTAAATTCAAAAAGAACTTATAAGTATGCTCTTGTTAGGATTATAAAAATGCCAGAACATTCACCTGACATTGCTACAAATACGTTTAATAATAAGAATAACGAATAAATTTGTAGGTGCCACAGTCACAGGGATGACAAACTATGTATGTGTGTGTTTGTGTATTACACTAAGTCACAGAGATGACTATCATTGAATACAGTCACAGGGTTGACGATCTGTTGCGGTTCAGTCACAGGGATGACAAACTATGTATGTGTGTGTTTTTGTGTATTACACCAAGTCACAGGGATGACTATCATTGAATAGTCACAGGGTTGACGATTTGTTGCGGTTTAGTCACAGGGATGACTAATCGACATATTTGAAATGGTCACAGGGATGACTATTGTAGAACACTTGTAGTCACAGAGATGACTGATCGATATATTTGAAATGGTCACAGGGATGACTATTGTAGAACACTTGTAGTCACAGAGATGACTGATCGACATATTTGAAATGGTCACAGGGATGACTATTGTAGAACACTTGTAGTCACAGAGATGACTAATCGACATATTTGAAATGGTCACAGGGATGACTATTGTAGAACACTTGTAGTCACAGAGATGACTGATCGACATATTTGAAATGGTCACAGGGATGACTATTGTAGAACACTTGTAGTCACAGAGATGACTGATCGACATATTTGAAATGGTCACAGGGATGACTATTGTAGAACACTTGTAGTCACAGAGATGACTACTCGACATATTTGTAATGGTCACAGGGCTGACTATTGTAGAACACTTTTTAATATCACAAATCACAAAATATTGAGTTAAAAGTAAAATGATTATTGATAAAAGGAGTTGAGTTTGTTATGAGACAAAATAGATAAGGTCAGGTATAGCCGAGCGTGAACGATACTGTGTGGTATTTTCTTTTGTTTCAGACTAGCACACACGGGGACGTGTGCTACACAGGATGGCCGTGTCGCATCCGGTCATAAAGCGGAAACGAAACTACAAGTGTGCCGTCTATTAGAAACGTGTTTGGCGCGCTTTGACGGAGTCTAGTCTGAAGTTCGTGCAATCGACATGGTGGGGATGTGTTGTGGGGATGGGTTCCACCCTACCACGTTAAGAGAATGAGCTATCACATCTCGAGTAGTCGTTGTTCGGGCAACAAGCCTAGGAACTGTCCATAGTTTCGTTTTAGTACCAGTGTTTATAAAGACATTGATTTTGTAAGGTGTACATTATAAAGAATTGTAATTCCGAATAAACAAGTGATATTGTAAGTCTATAATAATTCTCTTTGCACGATTTACCCATGCAAGCCCACAAAAGCTATATCTCAATGGTATAGATCAAAAATCATGAGCCATCAGACGACATATATGTATAGACTGTTTCTAAGATAGTTAATAGAATCAGGCGTTACTTTGCGGAAATCCATAAAAATAACAATATTTATTAAATTTATGTTTCTAAGATACTTACTGAATCGGTCCAGCCGTTTTCGAGTTTTAGCGAGACATTGAATCTGGAATCCATTTTTAGGATTCCGTACCTCGAAAGGAAAAAACCGGAACCCTAGGATCACTTTGTTGTCCGTCCGTCCGTCTGTCCGTCTGTCCGTCTATCTGTCTGTCAAGACCCTTTTTCTCAGAAACGCGTGGAGGTATCAAGCTGGAATTTATATTAAATACCCAGGTCTACTGTCCCTTGGAGCTGTGAAAAAATCAAACTTCTAAGCCAACGCAATCAAAAGATACAGCCGCAAATTTTCGACACTCGCAAAGGAATCAAAGCCTACAGGGTACTTCCCGTGAACTCAGAATCTTGAAACTAGGTACAAAGCAACTTCTTGTAGCACATATAAAGGAAAAATTGCGAAAACCATAAATTTTTAGTTACATCATAAATAATAAAAATATTATTAATTATTTTAAACTTACTACCTCTACTATGATTCGATTGTCGTGATGGGTGAACTTTAACCTTTATAATAACTACGTAACCCACGGTGCGTGAGTCCGACTCGCACTTGGCCGGTTTTTTATATAAGAAGATGTAAGTATCTATTATTAATTTTTATCTATCTGTTCTCTAATTTATGTACTCCATAACATTTTTCGAAATTCGTCAGTTTATGCAAGCTGAAAGTTTGTTTGCAACTCATATTATGCGCGATAAAACTATTGCATGATTCATAACGCGTTTACCTTTCAATTTCAAAACAAGTAACAAGTATAATATTCCACTTCTACCTAAATATTTGTAAGTACAAGGTTGTGCACTGTGCAGTCTTATCACAAACATTTCGCCAACCATATCCGATGCTATCAAGGTGCACATAAGTACCTAACTCCTGAGTAACTGAGCTTTGCTCGGACTTCTGATCAGGGATTGAAAGCGGTATCTATTAGGAGTACAAATAAGTTTCCGCCGTTTTATTGTAGATGGCGCGGCACGGAGTTTCGGTTAGCTTTCGCAGATGATAACCGGCTTAAAAAATAGTTTGGACATTCAAGAACAACATAACCTATTAATATTATTGATTTTATATTGGTAAAATATAATTTTTATAAGTTGAAAATGTCAAAATTTGAGCCAAGTAAGCGTCATTTGCGGGAAATATTAGTTTACTTCTTTAATTTAAAGAAATCTGCTGCTGAGGCGCATCAATTGCTCGTAGAAGCATATGGTGAGGGTGCTTTGAGTAAGAGAACGTGTCGAGAGTGGTTTCAAAAGTTTAAAAACGGTGATTTCGACGTAGAAGACAAAGATCGCAGTGGAAGGCCAAAAATTTACGAGGATGCAGAATTGGAGGAATTATTGGAGGAAGATTCATCCCAAACACAAAAAGAACTTGCTCTAACATTAGAAGTCACTCAGCAAGCAGTCTCACATCGTTTAAAATCATTAGGAATGATTCATAAACAAGGAAATTGGGTTCCGTACGAATTAAAGCCGAGAGATATTGAACGCCGATTATGCCTAAGTGAAGTACTGCTAGCTAGACATAAAAAAAAGGGATTTTTACATCGTATCGTAACTGGTGATGAGAAGTGGATACATTATGACAATCCAAAAAGAAGAAAATCATGGGGATTACCTGGCCACGCGTCAACATCAACAGCAAAACCGAATATTCACGGAAAAAAACTTATGCTGTGTATTTGGTGGGATCAGCTAGGTGTAGTGTATTATGAGTTGCTTAATCCGAGCGAAACAATTACTGGAGCCCTCTATCGAACACAATTGATGAGATTGAGCCGAGCTTTGAAGGAAAAACGCCCTCAATACTATTCTAGACACGAAAAAATTATTCTTCTGCATGACAATGCTCGTCCACATGTTGCGGCTCCCGTGAAAAAGTACTTGGAAACACTTGATTGGGAAGTGTTACCCCACCCGCCGTATTCACCAGACATTGCACCGTCCGATTATCACCTGTTCCGGTCCATGGCACATGCTCTGACGGCGCAGCGGTTCACATCTTATGAGGATACCAAAAATTGGGTTGATTTGTGGATAGCCTCAAAAGACAAGGAGTTCTTCAGACGTGGGATTCGAATGCTGCCTGAGAGATGGGAAAAAGTGGTTGCAACTAATGGGCAATATTTTAAATAAATTTATATTACCGTTCTTCTATAATAAATATTTAATTTGTGTTAAAAAACGGCGGAAACTTATTTGTACTCCTGATATATAAAGGGTTTTATACCGGTATTAAATTACGATAAAGCCTTGATTTAAAGGTGTTGAGCCAAAACGGTTGAAATTTACCGTTGCGGTACAACTAAATAAAGAAATATACTTTATTTTGTATGGTATCATTATACCTTTATTTTATTCCTACCCCAACCGAAATCATTTCGGTACATTCGGTAAAAAAAGTGCAGAGTGACGACGCACTTTTATCCATCAGGGAGCACGGTAGTGCCACGCCAAGACGAGCTAAGCGAATCGCAACCAGACTACCTTTTCTCGAAGCATTTCGTCGATACAATATCGACCCTCATAACTTGGGTTTGGATTATACCAGACAAACCAAATTTTCAGGATATGTTTTCAGTAGCAGACTTATTAAACAGGTAACGTTTTGATTGCATAGGTCTACTTTAGATTTTATTGATATCTAAAAAGCCCTGATTTCGTCACTGACTCACTGATGATCAACAAAATTATAGGGTACCTCCGAATGTCCTAGAAATTTGGTATGTAAGATAGTTTTAGCACATAAACAACATAAAAATTGCCAAATTTGAACTTTTATCCTCCAACCCCTTAAATTAAGGGATGAAATTTTGTAAGAAACTTACTTACCTACGCAAATTTTTACTCTAGAGGTCTGAAAATTATTGTAGGGATCTGTGTTAAAAATAATAACAATAAAATAAAAAAAAGCAAATAAAAATATTATCATAACTTTCAAAAAGAAATGAAATCCCACCAAAACATTATCATGTAAAGTGATGCCAAGACGATACCATATGACTCGCACTGTCAAAAAATTGTCAGATCTCACGTAAAACCTAGCTTTTGACTCTACACGCCTTAACTTTACAAGCCTAACTTCACAAACTCTACACCATAGTCAAGTTATGTGGCTTGACCGTTTCGTTCCTACAATAATAGTATAAATTATTAGAAAAACAGTCCGTAAATTTTCATTTTTTTTTAAATCTCCTTAAGACCAAGCGAATATAGCGAAATGGTTTTTCGTTCTGTATTATTATTATTATTATGAAAAAGCAAACATATAGCGGCGCTGGGCACTTGCCGTATGGCATATTATAACCAATCGGCACGGTTAATGTAATATTTAGCGTGCCGATTGGTTATACGGCACGAAATATATAACGAAAAAAATGCGTACAATTTTTATTTGACAATCTGTCGACATTTTATAATATCTCTAGTAAATAGTAATATTACAATCTAACGGTTTTTACAATTTTACGGTGACATATAAAAACAAGATTGTCTTGTTTAAAGTAGTAGATATTTATAGTACGTAAGGTGGTACATAATTTAATAACATGTGTAGAATCTAGTCAAATTTACGGGAGCGGAAAAGACTTTTTTAAAAAAGATTATAAAATTTATTAAAATAAACTTATTTAACTAATTACAATTTAAACTTAATTAATTGACACGTCTGAGCAGAGTTGGATGCTCTAGACGAATGTCATGTCTCTCTCTTAAAACTAATCATCAATCCTGGTGTTCCCAGGTAATTCAATATGGCTGGGAACCCAAAAATGTTAACTAGGCAATAATCCTTATGCTAGGGCTGCCAGAGCCTAACATGACTCCTCCCCCCTTAAGTTCGAAACCATCAGACGAATTCTTTTTGTTCTGGGGGTTTCGATTTTTAAATGAAATAAATTTATTTCTAAATTTATATAATGCTAGGGACACACAAGAACATAAAATTAAGACATATAATATAAGGGTTGCAACACTGACACTATTGACTTTTATAACTTGCACTTTGTCACTATCACTGAAATCTTGCATTTTGATAATAGTTGACAGGTGTTTCAGGTCATCTAAGTTAACTCCTTTTATGTCCAATGGCGGGTTATCGGTAATCTCCATTTTTAATTTCGGAAAATGTAATCGTGGCATTATTTGATAATTTATTTCTCTAAAGGGGTGTCGCTCGTTGCGTAGATGAATTTTCCCAATTATAATTTCACATCCAGTTTCGATCTGTATAATATACGTGCCAATTATTATTGGCGTCTTATTTATTTCGTTTTCACACTTTTCGGTAATTATTATATTATTTTTTGAATATATAACATATCGGGATGATGAAAGTCTTTGTAGTTTTATATCTTCTATATGTACGGCCCGTGGTATACAGAGAGATGAATCTGGTTGGTATTCCATCAGCTGTTCCGTGCACGTTGTGGAAGTATAAGGGACAATTTCATTTTCGGTGCACAAGTACTGATCATTCTCCGAAATTTGTTCGCAAGTCGATATTAGTGATATGTACTTTGAACTTTTCACCATCAGGAAAGGATATTCGGGAATAATTATAAATGTTTTATTTTTAAGCTGATCATAAACCGGTAGAGAAAATATTTTATAAAAATCGTAAGTTTCATTACTAATGAGCGGAACCTCTAATATGAACGTGATCTGGTTTTCCTTAATATACGCTTTTACAGATATAGTTCTTTCTATTTTAACCAAATTATTTTCAGAGACAGGATATACTAGTTTATTAACTTTTTCAACTTGTGACAATATTTCAAATAATTCTGTGGAATTAATAATACATTGATATAAAACAGCAACCTTACTAAATGCTAAAGCGGTTTCTATTTCATTAATGGTAATATATAATATTCTAAAACTGTTAATAAAAGTACTATACATACCTAATACATAAGTAGAATAAATTGAATTATTTTCTTTTGTATTGATTTCTTTTAACATTCTCTCAATGCGCTTTAGACGCTCATTAAAAATCAAAGAATTGTTATACAGTACTTCTGTGCTATTAATATGGTGATCAATCATTTTGGTGACGAAGGTGATTTTATTTTGTATAGAACTTTGTCTTTTGTACAGATTTTGAATCAGATTATCATAACGAAGTGCGTCTTCATTATCTAAGTTGCCAGTAATAGATTTTATTACAGATCCAAGGGGATTTAATAATCCGCGCTTAAATCTTTGCAGAGGGAAAATTTGCTTAAACTTATCTATTGTCGAATCACGAATGTATTCTACTTGATTTTTCATATTAATAAATTCATTAGGGTATGGCTTACTTGTATTTATTACGTTACTAAATTCCTTATAGCTATTAATATAATATTCTAAATTATCTGCTATTCTTCCTAAATCTAAAATCTTAACAATAATCCACTTATCTTCTTGCACGTATGCGTTACCAATTTTAACTGGTAATAACCCCGGATTTCCTTCAATTTTCTGAAGCTGAAGGGCCTGGTTTTCCTGAATCGTCATCAGAACTACGACGCACCACCTGTGGAGGGCGTTTTATATTTTTAATTGGGGCTTTAGTTTTTCTATTTCCTACTTGAATTGGTATAACATTCCTATTTACTGTGCCACTCACTTTGGCCTTTTGATATAACGGCTTATCTTTACTTTTCCTATTGTTTACTGCCTTAGCGAAAATAGAATTTCCTTCCTCAAAATCAATATCAATTTCACCACCTTTCCTCAATCTCTCCTTTTCTTTAGATTCTATTATTTTGTTTGAAATATATTGGTACAAGTATTTAGTTCTTTTTGCATGATCTTTGAGTAGTTGTTGCATATAAAATTTATTAAAATCTACATTAAATGTACTATTAGAATCAGTATGACCAAAAACTACTTCAAACGGGGTAAGTTTAGTAGCATTATGGATTGTATTATTGTAAGCCATTATAGAGTAAGTCATGACAGAAGCAGCGTCTGTAAATTTTTGTTCGTATTTAGCTAATCTATATATTTCTATTATAGTAGAATGAAACCTTTCTATCACACCAGTAGAATTAGGATTGTTTGGAGTAGAGATATGAAGCTCTATTTTATACATGTCGGTTAATTCTCGCATTAATGTATTATTAAATTCTGTTCCAGGATCACATGAAATTTTTTTCGGTATGCCATAAAATGAAAAATATGTAATTAAAGCACGCACTACCTCAGGGGTTGAACGGTTACTAATACTAATTGCTTGAGCAAGTTTACTAAAAGCATCTATTAGAGTTAGATAATATTTTCCTTCTATACTGAATAAATCTATGAATATTTCTTGGAAGGGTGCAACCTGCGTTTGTGTTAACTGTAATAATGGTTTGAGTGGTTTCCTATCGTACTTCATTTTTTTGCACAATTCGCATGCATTAATTATAGCTGCTACGGTCTCTTGTAAATTATCCCAAAAATAATTGCGCTTTATTCTAACTAAAGTTTCTTTAATACCGCGATGACATGTCTTGCCTTCATGATATTTCTTTATTATAGCTTTTTGTTCGTTTTCATCATCTATAAAAATTACTCTTTCTGTACATTCTATGATATTAATCGTATCCTTTTTAAATAATGTGGTAACTGTTTTAGCAAAATCTGACCTATGTTCAATATTTTCAAAGTAAATAAAGTATTTAATTTTCGGACGAATATATTCTTTTAAAAATTCTTTTACTAACTCAATATTATTCAAGGGTAGAAATACTTCTAATATTTTGCGCTTGGGTGTAGATAAATTTTTTACGTGTGATTCATTTTTAAACCAGGAGAAAACTAAAATTTGGTTCGGTTTTGTATCTATTGCTTCGTTTAAAATCGGTATTCCGGCACTGTCCACCTCTATATTAGAATGTATAGTATCGGTATGACTAGATATCGATGGTATGGGGTATTGTTCTAATTGATCTAATTCCCTAGGACTGACTGAAATCGTTTTTGATGTATCCGAAATCGTTAAGGTTCTACTATCACTATCTGAACTAAGAGATATGATCTCCACATCTGCACTACCTTTTTTCTTTGCTAACTTTGTTATTTCACCTGTAACTTCATTAAGATATCTTTGCAATCTTGAATCTTTTAAACTTCTGTCATTTACATTTACCTTCATTGAAACATCACTATCATCAGAATTAGAGCCTAAAGCGTTTAATTTAATTCGTGACAACGCATCTGCGTTGGTATTTTGCTTGCCCTTTTTATATATTACCTCAAAATCATGTTCCTGCAATTTTAGCCGCCACCTAGTAAGTTTACTATTGGGTTCCTTAATAGAATACAGCCATGCCAATGGACGATGGTCAGTGTATATTGTAAATTTTTTTCCAAAAAGATAAGGCCTGAAATGTTTCACTGCCCACACAATGGCTAACAACTCGCGTTCTATGGTACTGTAACGTTTTTCAGTATCACTAAGGGTTCTACTGGCATAGGCGACTGGGTGATCACTACCAAGGGGACCTTGGGATAGCACTGCTCCTAATGCTACGTTAGAAGCGTCGGTAGTTAGTATAAAAGGCTTTTCATAATCTGGGTACTGTAGAAGGGGTGCATTTACTAAAAGTTCCTTACATTTTTGGAACGCCTGTATGTAATTTTCGTTAATTTCAATTTTATTACGTTTTTTTAGACATGATGTTAATGGCTCTGAAGAATGAATGAAAAGAATGGATGAGAAGTCTTTGATAAATCTTCTATAATAGCCTATTAAGCCAAGAAAACTTTTGATTTCAGTTACAGTTTTCGGAATAGGGTAATTTAATACTGCCCTGATTTTATCATTATTAGGCTTGAGTCCATCTTTTGTGATGGTGTGACCTAAATAAAGAACTTCTTTTCTTAAGAATTCTGACTTGTCTAATTGAACCTTTAAGTTAGTAATGCGTAACCTATCAAATACCTTCTTTAAACTGTTAATATGTTCGTCTAAACTTTTCGAGTAAATTATGATGTCATCAAGATATACCATACAATGAATGCCTTGAAGTCCTCTCAAGACATTGTCCATAGTACGCTGGAACGTTGCTGGGGCAGTTTTTAAGCCAAACGGCATCCTACTAAATTCGTAATGTCCTGATTGAGTACTAAAAGCAGTTTTTTGACGGTCATTTTCATTAATCTCAATTTGATGATATCCACTTGCTAAATCTATGGTTGAAAAATACGTGCTCTTACCTAACTTGTCAAATAAATCTGTAATGTGCGGCAAAGGATATTTATCGTCTATGGTGATATCATTAAGGCGTCTGTAATCAATAACCATTCTATATTTAAGCTCGCCTGAGGCGTCCATTTTTTTTGGGACCAAATGAACAGGCGCGCTCCAGGGTGAAAATGATTCCTGAATAACATTATCATGTAAAAGTTTTTCAACCTGCTTTTTTATCTCCTCTGATTGAGAAAAACCATGTCTATAGGGCTTAATATATATAGGGTCCTCGTTTTTCGTTCTAATAAAATGCTTTATATCATTAGTAAAGGTAAGTGGCAAACTATCACAATAAAATATATCCTTATATTCCATACATAATTTAAAAATTCTTTCCTTTTCCTCCTTATTCATGTGTTCTAATCTTAATTTATTTAAATTTTGTTCTAATAATTTATCTATTTCTATATTACTATTTAATTCACTTATGTTATTTATTTCATTAACCTCACATTCAGTGCTTTCATACTTAGTTACTTCAAAGGGGGATTTTATTGTTAAGGTCATTTCTTCATTTAATAAATTTTGAATTACTGTTTTAGCATAACCCTGCACGCACTTAACTATTGCACAAGGCATGCGTACATCTTTACAAAATTCGGTATAATTAACAATGGCATCACCTGTATATTGTGTGGTAGGTAAGGAAACTCTTAATTCTGAACGTGGTGGTAGCTGAATTTTGTATTGTAAATCATTATATATTATAGGAATTTGTGCGTTTTTAATTTTAAGAACTTTATTTCTGAGATCTATAACTGCTTCTAATTGTTTTAATAGGTCATTGCCTATTAATCCGTCATATCTAGAGTCAACGTTATATATGTAAAATTTTTGAAGTTCATTGGATTCAAATGTCGGTAATGGCGGTATTTGTATAACTTCATTATGTTTACTAGATGCGTGTGTGCTAATTACTTCAAATGGTTCCTGATGTATATACTGTTTAAAATAGTTATATGCTATATCGGGTCTAATGAAAGATTTTGTACTTCCAGTGTCGATCATAAATTTAGAGTTAATTTCTGGAATATATATGTGCGGTAATTTTAAATTGGGATCGCAATTTATTTCTATTTTTTCAGTAGGCAACTCGAGGCCTCTATATGAAAATTTTCTTCAGCATCATTAGTGTGTTGAATTTCGGTAATATTTTCACTATTAGGTTCTGTAAATTCCTCAATAGCATAATCGATACAATTTTGGTCGTAATTTAAGTCAAAATTTTCGTTGTGTAAATCGGGATCATAGTTATTTAAATCATTATTAAAATAGGGATCAATATTTTGGTCTTCGCTAAAATGAATTTCGTTTAATTGATGAGGCTTATTAAAAGGCGCTGTCCTCATTGACACATCAGTATTTTCAGAATTTATCTGTGGTCTATATCCAAATTGTTGAGGTGGTTTATAGCCAAATTGTTGTGGTGGTCTATAGCCAAATTGTTGTGGTGGTCTATAGCCAAATTGTTGGGGTGGTCTATATCCATGCGGTTGTGGTGGTCTTTGACCAAACTGCTGTGGTGACATTTTATGCGTAGGGAATGAAGAGGGGGTTTCATTTTTTAAATTATTAAATTTATTATTAGAATTACTAATGTTGGGTTTATAACCAAATTGTTGGTTCATATTATTAAAATTGGGCCTGTAACCAAATTGAGGTGGGCTAGGCTGAGCACCAAAACTATTAAATTGTGGTTTATTAAAGTTATTTTGAGGTACACCAAAATTAAATTTAGGAACCTGTTGTTGTAACTTACTTTGATTTGAAGGAAAATTACTTATATTACTATAATTTCCAAACTTAGAGTTATAAAACTGTGGTTTTATATTCATCAATTTATTTTTGGCACTGTACTGTTCGTGAAAATTAACTTCTTCCAAAACTATGCTTAACGCTTTTTCTAAAGTATCGGGACATTTTAAACGCACTGTCCTTACCATATACTCTGGTAAATTATAAAGGAATACATTTAACGCAGTATGGTTGTATATGATAATCTTACTCTGCTTAATTTCATTATTCATAATTTGATTCACTTTGGATATTAATATTGAACGCACAGCTTGAATCCTATTACAAAAATCAAGAAAACTTTCCCCGTGCTTAATTTTTAAATTTTCTAATTCAATAGCAATACACTCCTCATTCCTTGGATCACCAAAATGTTGAATTAATATTTCTTTAAACTGGGACCATGTAATGATATCCTCACGTTCACTGATAAGCGCAGCTGCATTATCTACAAGGCGACTCATAATACATTGCATTATGTATAAGTTCTGAGCCTCGCTGCCCTTAAACCTATCAATAACGTATTCGCATTTTCTTAAATAAAGATTTAAAAGGCGTTTATCACCATTAAAAACAGGAATTAATTTTAAAAATTCACTTGGTACTAAAGTAATTTGCTCCATTTTTATTAAAATAATATAATAAATAATAAAGGAAAATGCGAATTAAATTACTAAAATGTAACACACACAAAAATGCACACAATATTGAAATATAAAATTACTTACTTATATATCTAACACAGAAATTATCATAAAATTATGATGTTATGTAGTGGCAAAAATTAATTAATTAAAAATATTAAAATATTCAATTATTTAAATAAAACTCTATTCAGAAGAATTTAATATTATAAAAACTTAATAATCTTTATTTCTTATTAAATTTAATTTATTTAAAATTATGTTCTTAATTGTAAATTCAAAATTAATATTTTAAATGTTTTAACTTTTATTTATTTCTTAGTATTTAATACACTTTAATATCATTTCACAGTTACACTTTAATATTATTTCTTTAACTTTCTTTATTTCTTTCTTTTATTTAATTTTAAAATATCTTAAATCTAAATTAAAAACCAGATAACGTTATACGGACGAGGTTTGATTCCGAAAATAACGGACAGGTAAGGAAGGTGAAAAGTTGTACTCACCAACCCGCTGCAATCATCGCTTTCAGCCTCCGCTTTTCACTTTGACAAAATTTATTTGATGGTTCCGGATTTCCCCTATTGCTGTCCTAATTTTGAAGGTCGCGCTTTTCAGGAAAAATCCGCGCCGGCTGCGCCAGTCAAATTTACGGGAGCGGAAAAGACTTTTTTAAAAAAGATTATAAAATTTATTAAAATAAACTTATTTAACTAATTACAATTTAAACTTAATTAATTGACACGTCTGAGCAGAGTTGGATGCTCTAGACGAATGTCATGTCTCTCTCTTAAAACTAATCATCAATCCTGGTGTTCCCAGGTAATTCAATATGGCTGGGAACCCAAAAATGTTAACTAGGCAATAATCCTTATGCTAGGGCTGCCAGAGCCTAACATGACTATCTTCATTCATTCAAAATCGTGTGACGCAAACAGCATGACGCGACCGCAAAATTTCAGTCCAAAGTCTTAACGCACCTAAAGCAGTTTCACAAAACAAAACATTTCTATAATTTGTAAACATTTCAGGGTTAGGATTTAAGCACCAAAAGAACAGCCGGTAATACGATATTAACAACCATTATAAAATAACCTTAATGTACTACATTCTCGCATTAATTGTACTATTAGCTGAATAAAGATCTCCGTAATGCTGCTCTATTAATCTCTGTCAAACTGTCCCTTTACAAACCTCAGCTCAATCCAACCTATCGTGACGTCATCATATTCCTTCACGCGGAAAATATTATGTAAAGTGATAACGTTATAAGATAAGGAATCTGTTACAGTTTCAACTTACAACTTTAAGGGTATGAGGAAGGATTAAGGTATAAGTCCCTACAGTCCTGTGACCTGTCAAGAAAGTTTAATTGTAGGCGGCAAAACTTTATGATGGCTATAATATTGCGGGTTCAGTTATTTACATAATGTTTTACTACGTTCTTAATGCCAATTCTCGTATAATTTATAATGTTCAAAATGCAGTTTCGATCTAGTCTCAAAGTCACTATGTCATCGTTAATATTAAGAAAATTACGACAACTATGTTATTTTAATCATTTATTTTAACTAATTTAGGTATACACTCTTAGACTAAATTATAATTATAGTCTAATTTTAACTAAATATTTAAATTGAAACTTCCTTTTTAAAATTAAAATTAATAATACTAATATATATCTGTATAATCTATGATTAATAATGACGCGCGCCGGTCCGTCTCAATTGTGGTCTCAATACTAATATAAAGCATCCGTCGCGCGGTAGGAGTGGCAACTTGTTTCTGTTTTCAACTTGACGCCGCTAGATGGCGTCTCGAGTTGCTAACATTAAATGCATCAAATCGTATGTCTTATACTGCTATGAACCCCATATTATAGCAGTAGTGATACTTTAAAAAATGATGAAAGGTAATATTATTATACCTAATTATGGAGTCATTTTCTTGAGTTACTTAAAAATAATAATAAATTGATCTTAAATATATTCATAATGAAACCACATTCGATCAATCAATATTCCAATTAACAAAATATTCGCTCTTCATCGATCAAACCTCGTCTGTCTTTCGGCAATCGTCGTTTTTCATACGTCGTACGCCATTTCAATAGAAAAACGAATATTGCCGCTGGCTATTAGCAATATAATTTTACTGTAATAATAATGTAATAAACGTTTATTTAAATTCCAAAAATTACACAAGTTACTAACTTAAAATGAAAACAATTTGTTGACACAGAAATTGAAACTTGTGGGAGATCAGAACCTCAATTCTCGTATTTAAGTAGACTTTCATTTTACTTCATTAGTTTTGTAAATGTAGTGACATGTTACCGTGAACGGATTTTATGCCGTTTCGACCAATCAGAACGCGTTTCACGTTGGTTTAACGTTCATAAAAACACCTTTTGAGAGTGTTAGCATATCGGGACTTGATTGTAATTGTTCATATTCAATTGCAGGTTTTATTTAGCAGAATTGCCCCCCTGGAGTTTAGATTCCAGATCTAGTTTAGACTAATCAAGAAAGTCAAATCGACGTCAAATCCGTTTTGATTGTCCAAACTCCAAAAATCTGTTTATGATATCAAGACGATTAATTTATCATTCAATAACAGTAAAATAAAAGCGTAAACTAAACTTGGGGGTTTAGTTTAGTTAAGTTTTACCACAGTATAAATATAAAATAATGTACAGTAGACTACTTCACATGAATGTATTATTAACTATAATAATTATAAAAAGTATGTATTGTCAAATGTCACATAGATCTGTCTATCATAAGCATCTCTCTGACATCTTATTGGTATCTTTAAACGAGCAATTCTTGTATATAATCTGAATCTCGGAAACGGCTCCAACGATTTTCATGAAATTTAGTATGTAGTAGTAGTATTCGGGGGCGATAAATTGGTCTAGGTAGGCATCATATAGGACAATTCTATAAGCGTTACAGTGGCGTAGGGTTCCTATAACTCCATTCCTATCGGCTTCCCTTGTCACTTACCTTTTGCAAACCTTCATAGAAATCCCTACCTATTATACAGGCTCCGGCTTCCCTATGAAGGAGAAGCAGCCTTCGCCACTGAAGCGTTATATTAAAACCTATATGCAATAGTAATAATAATAATAATAATATCTATGGACGCTTCACACCACGTCAATCTGGCCCCGTGCTAAGTATCCGAAGAACTTGTGTTACAGGTACCAGACAACGGGAAGTATATTTAATACTCTTATACTATACATAATAGGTTGGGGAAAAAGTCTTTTCGCATTATAGTATGTATGAACTTGTCATAAAATATCTTGGGCTATACCAATTGTATCTGGCTGATTTTGGTATCATTAAAAAGTTTTAATTTTACAGAAGACAATTCCAAATTCAAATTAGGTAAATTTGAGATTTTCATTTGTTTTTCTTATTGTTAAAATGAGTGATTCTTATGAAGAATTTCGATACATTTTAAAATTTTATTACAAAAAAGGTAAAAATGCAACACAAGCCGCGAAAAAAATTTGTGATGTTTATGGACCTAATGCAGTATCTGTGAGAGTAGCGCAAATTTGGTTTAAGCGTTTTCAATCCGTAAATTTTGATATCAAAGATGCACGTCGCTCTGGTCGCCCTGTTACGGACAAAACTGTTGCCATTTTTGAAAAAGTGGAGCAAGATCGGCATATTAGTAGTTACGATGTAGTTGAAGAACTGGGGATTGACCACAAAACGGTTTTGGCGCATTTGAAAAAAGCTGGGTACACAAAAAAGCTCGATATTTGGGTGCCTCATGAGCTCACTGAAAGAAACCTAATGAACCGTGTACTCATTTGTGATTCTTTATTACGACGTAATGAAACCGAACCATTTTTGAAGAAGCTGATAACTGGTGATGAAAAGTGGATCACGTACGACAAGAACGTGCGAAAAAGATCGTGGTCAAAGGCCGGTCAGGCTTCACAGACTGTGGCGAAACCCGGGTTAACTCGCAACAAGGTGATGCTGTGTGTGTGGTGGGATTGGAAGGGCATCATTCATTATGAGCTGTTACCGCTAGGCAGGACCATCAATTCTGAACTGTACTGCGAACAACTGATGAGATTAAAGCAAGAAGTTGAGAGAAAGCGGCCGGAATTAATCAACAGAAGGGGTGTGGTTTTTCACCATGATAACGCTAGACCTCACACATCTTTAGCCACTCAGAAAAAAATACGGGAGTTTGGCTGGGAGGTGTTAATGCATCCGCCGTATAGTCCTGACCTTGCACCTTCAGATTTCCACCTGTTTCGGTCGCTGCAGAATTCCTTAGGCAGTGTCAGGTTGACATCACAAGAGGACTGCCAAAACCACTTGTCGCAGTTTTTTCATCAGAAGCCCCAACAATTTTATAGCAATGGGATCATGTACCTACCAACAAGATGGCAAAAAGTCATCGAACAAAATGGCACCTATATACTTTAGTCACTTGTAAATAAACTTTATAAAAAAACCTTTTGAATTTTTATATAAAATGCGAAGAAACTTTTTCCCCAACCTAATATATTTAAGATTTTTATTATATTATACACATATTTAATACACATCCATGACCCAGGAACACAGAAAAACTTTTTGTTCCGTCGGCAGGATTCGAACCTGCGACCTCCAGCTTCAGCACCAAAGCGCTGAACCACTGAGCCACAGAGGTCGTCAAGTATATATGTAACCTCAAATAGCAGAAGTATTTAGTGTCTTCTGTCAAGACAACACCTCGTCCAGACTACTCGCGAAATAGGCCGAAGTGGGCCGAATAAGACAGTGCGGGCACGTACTTCGTTTCGCCTTTTCATACTTCATTTTACTTCGCGGAGGACTTCCTCGGCCTACTTTGCGACTTGCGAGCAGTCTGGACGGGGCATAATAATTGTCGGTGATTTGAACGACAAACGATTTTTTTTTTCATATAAAATTAGGGGGCAAACGAGCAAACGGATCACCTGATAGAAAGCGATTACTGTCGCCCATGGAGGAACATCAGAGGAGCTGCAAATGCGTTGCCAGCCTTGCTTGAGCACTGTCAACACCTTGTATGTAGGCGTACCAGCCCAAGTTCCACGCGGCCACGCTCATTCGTAGGTAAAAATTTCAAGGACACGGCTAACTTCCGCTACTGCACATTATTTATACTGTGGTTTTACTGTACACGGGATTGAGATATTGATTGTTTTCATATAGAACTTCATCAATTCGATGAGAGAGGATTTTGTAAAGTAATTTATAAACGGCTAATTCAAATAAACCCACAATTTGCAACGTAATGTTTGTTAATTATGTCGAAAATTCCCTGAAAAATGAATATAACGAAGGCCCGACTTAAATGCTTGAAACGTGAAAAAATAAACCTCTGTGAGCAAAAAGTGTTAATTTTTTTACAAACAAGGTTAGCATATTTTTAATTTTTTTGAATCCAGTGGCCAGTTTCCAGACACTTGTCGACTAAATACTATATATATTATAGGCAGAAGCTATTTATATTCTTATTTCTAAGGTAAAACTCGCAAGTTTGGTACACATGAGAAGATTTTCCGGATTTATAATATTATTTTGAACACATTTATATTATTTATTAACCGACACACGTTCTGCCTTCACTATGAACTAGAATAAATAAAATGTACTTATATTTATTTACCTTTGTCCACATCTACATCTACAACTACACCTACATCAAAACTTACCTACCTAATACCTACCCACATTATTTACACCTACATACTAGTGGGACCTTGTTTATTTAGTTTCTTACTTTATATACCAACGAAATTTCTGAACGCACAGCTACAAATATTTGACAGCAGAGTAACACTGAAGATAATGATTGATAGTTATGAACGGACGGAAAAAAAACAATATTTCTCACTGTTTTAAACTATTTTTGAACTTCCACAATTACATTTCCCGATCAAAATTATCCAAATTGGTCTAGCCGTTATCAAGTTTCAGCGAGACAAAGGAAATGCAATTCATTATATAAAAGAGAAAGAAGATAATAAAATACTAAGAAGATAAGAAGATAATTCAAAATCACCAAGAATATGCCACAAGTACGAAACATGTTGATACGCATCAAGCCCTAAAAAGAAAGGTATTAAAAATCCATGCGGCTAAACTGTTTTTTTTTTTTTTTTCGATATTTTTGTCGCACTAATGTTACCTATCGGGACGCTGGGTTTAGGGTTTAATACTCATCTAGCCATCCATCGACTAATTTGTATTCCTACCATGAAAAAATCTTTAAAAATGTACCTAAGTGTGAGTACCTATATCGTGCTAATGACGTAATAATCGATTAAAAAAATAACCTCCGCCTTTTGGAAAACGGTAGTTGGTTGAAAACAGATGCCACAAAGTCGTATTTTATTCGCCATAAAAAAGATATTATCGTAACGACAACAAAATTAAATCCTTACGAATTTATAGCCGTGGCGGTCTGATAACACGGCCAAGTTAAACGGGAATTTTATCTCCAGAAAAGCATATTTTTAAGTAATGTTGCGACGGATATTGTTTAATACTTTGAGTGAGGAATATAAGGAAGTTTAGAATGAAATTTCGCTGGTCGTCTGTGGTATTTTCAATTTCTTCTGTAATAAATTCAGCTTCCAGCTGTTTGTGTCTTCAAACTTGAAAAATAAATGATAAATTGATTTGCATTATTTACTTTGATTTTTTTTTTTCTAGAGATTGAATCATTGAAATATTGAAAATGTAATTTTGGTTAACATTCTCTTATACTGAAATTTAACTTTGTTGGCATAGAAAAAAGATTGGGCTCGACGCTCGACGAGATACCGCGCTATCTTACAACAGCAGCTCCGTAAATGCGGCAGCCGGCAACTCATTATTTTAGTGTGGGTTTATAACATTATCACTGTGTGTAAGACAATTTATAGTATGAGTGAATTCGGTACGTACATATGAACCTCAATTCTCGTATTTAAAGTAGACTTTCATTTTACTTTGATTGGATTGAAAGTGAAGCGACATGTTATGGGGGATTTACATGGGTGACTAAAGCCGCACGATTTCAGCCGCACGGCGAAAATCGACCGTGTAAATGGCAATTCGGCGAGGCCGCAAGTGACTAAAGCAGCAAGCCCCAACTTTTGTAGCGTTTACACGGGTGACTAGCCGCACGATTTCCGCAGCACGGTGAAAATCGACCGTGAAAATTCCAATTCGGCGAAGCCGCGAGTGACTAAAGCCGCAAGCTCCAAAGTTGGGTATCATTCGACTTTTGCAGCACGGCGCTCAGCTCGGCGGAACGCGGTGGGCAAAGAGTAAAAAATATATGTATAGGAACGTATATAGGAACGCACAGGATACGTACAGAGGAACAGCTTTCATAGAAACTTCTAAATCGATACAAATTTTATAAATAAATAAATTCTTTTTGCTTAAAACATTGTAGGAACAAATATTGTTACATATTTATTTTAGTCACAAATGTTTCGTCATAATTACTGACATGCAAATATTATATTATTACATGAATATAAATTAAGCCATACAATTATTATATTAAAATAAAATTAACTCATTTCATTACACACAATTTATTTAAATTACCTAATATTAATTACATTTGTAAGGGATGTCATAGAAGATTAGGGTAAATTAAAGTCTAGCGTTAGTACAGAGTTATCGAGAAAGTCTTATACACACCACAACCCAGCATCGAACCTGCACCAGCACGTGTGTGACTCAAGGGGTCTATTCACTATACTGTAATAATTATAATAAAGCAATCCTATTATTTTTTATATATTATATGAGACATTTTAAATATTATTTTAATGTTACCCGACTGCGCGACGCAAAGGAGTAGTAATGTGCTTATTAGCCTTCGAATGTATATACCTACATAATATGTGTGTGGATTGTACCTTTGGCAACTATTTAGACCAAACGCGTAGGCTCATTTCTTTACTAACTACCGTATACTTTCTATATATTTATATTTTTTATACTAGAAACTATTTCATTGTTAGGTATTCAATATATATTTAGGTCAAAAGTCCCGACTACTGGACTGACTTTTACTTTTCGTTTTTACGCAGTCGGGTTTTCTTTTATTTTTTCATACACATGCCATTTGCAAATTTTAAATCATATAAAAATATATGATTTTTAGGGCCGATAGTTTAATAAAGCACTTATATTTCTGTGTTCCTGGGTCATGGATGTGTATTAAATATGTGTATAATATAATAAAAATCTTAAATACTTATATGTAAGTATAAAATTATTAAAATATATACTTCCCGTTGTCTGGTACCTGTGGCACAAGTTCTTCGGATACTTAGCACGGGGCCAGATTGACGTGGTGTGGAGCGTCGATAGATATTATTATTTTTGTTTAAATATACCCAATAACAGCGGATTTATTGACCTTAAAATTGGATAAAAAGAATCTAACGTAAGATAAAAAGTGTTTTAGAAATCCTCAAAATCGGACATTTCTAAAATAAGCCCATCATAGGTCGATGCCGTCTTGTATTCCAAACTTAAAAGTAGAACACCCGTGTACCAATTCTACTTAGTTTTTGAGATAAATAATTTGGAAGATGGTCATTTTTTCAAGTCATCGATTCATAAAATTAATTTATTACGTCAATTGCGAGGCGTTGTAAACTTGTTATATACTTTGTTCGATACACCAGTTAGATGCGCATTTATTATACTTTATTACGTTTCTACCACTTGAGTCCTTTGAGAGATATTTAAATTTTTTTCACTTTTCAAACTTTATTTTTTTTCTTCGATACTAAGTTGTTTCCGCAATTATTTTTTATACTAAACCATACTTTGCCATAGTTTCTTTATTCAGGATTTTTTTCTATTGCCAATCAAACTAGGAATGGGAGAAATAAGCATTATTTTATTTTTAATTAGCCTTTTAAGAGCATTTTTAAGAGCAAAGTTTCATATAGGTACCATAGATTTTACGAAAACAAAAAATTCATAAACTCCGATGAAAGGTTTTGTGAGCCCGGGAAGGGGTCCACTCTAGTTAGGCAATAACTAACCCGTGGTTATACATACAACCCGAAGGAGCGGAGGTGAAGCATCACGGAGCCGATCAGGACCCATGCCGCCGCTAGGCAATATATTGTCTATACTAATATTATAAAGAGGAAAACTTTGTTTGTATGTTTGTTTGTTTGTTTGTTTGTAATGAATAGGCTCAAAAAGTACTGGACCGATTTCAAAAATTCTTTCACCATTCGAAAGCTACATTATCCACGAGTAACATAGGCTAAATTTTATTTTGGAAAAAAATAGGGTTCCGTAAGATATTTGGGTTTTTCGGACACAAGGTGTAAAAAATCAACCAGAAAAGTTACTTATTTTGCGTACGCTGCCTAAACTATAAAAGATAGAACCATAAAATGTTCTAATTAATTGTAGATCTTATAAATATCTACAAAAAAGTCCGCGACACACTATACCTATCTATGTCGAGTGAGGCACAACAACCATTTTTTTATTTAGAAATCTTGAATTTTTTTTGGACTACATTTAAACGCGTTTATTTTACTCATGCTATTAATCCTTATCAAAATAAATTATTTCATCACTAAGTACAGTTTATGTAGATAATATTTGGTCTTTGAATGATTAAAATCGGACGTTTGGTTTTGAAGTTATGGCGAAATTAAAATATTACGATTTCTGCTGCACGGCCCGTTGCGAAATGGGCGTCACCAATAAGGGTGCGCGTGCGGGAGGTAGTTTAGATCTATGAGTAAATTTTTTGTTTTGTGTTCGTTGTAACTATGATGGTTAGATACTTGAAAACCTATTTATTTAGTGTTTGTTGTATTGTTAGTCCTGAAGAGTATAGGTATTTCATACGATAAAAGTATACCCACCTACTTATTTCATTGAGTTTTAATAGGTACCTATATTTTTTTTTCTGTTTGTTTTGACTAAATTTCGCCCGTTTTGTTAGAGGTTTAAAGACATTCTGTAGTATTAGTATCAGTATTGTACCCGTGCGAAGCCGGGGCGGGTCGCTAGTATATAATATATATGTAATATATTGTAAAGAAAATAAAGAATTTTTGATTTTGATTTGATTTTGATTGAATATTAAAAAAATGTTATTTGTCGTCATGACAACCAACATTAATCAGTTGCATGTACACATCACAATTCTCAATCTCACATGACACAAGAAAATTTTGCGTACGTAATTCACATCGTGATTGAGGTCATATTGTTTAACTACCATGAATAAAAATAACACCGTCGAGTTTTTGGAATGCTATGAAAGGCATCCATGCTTATGGATTTATTGATTTATTTATTTATTTATTTATTATATATATCATAGATATATAATATTAATCACTAATATATATGCAATTATTCAAGCAGTTCTGGAATAATTGCATAAGTACTTAACAATTTCAATTCCGGCACGAACACCCATTCTGCTCAACATTTTCGAAGGAAATAACCAAGCCGCATGCTGCTTTAGTCACCCGTGTAAATGGGCTTGCGATTCGGCGAGGTGAGGCGATTTTGCAGACGGCTCGCCGCACGGCGAAAGCAGTCCCGTGTAAATGCCTCATTACTATGAAGTATCAACGCATTTTATGACATTTCGACCAATAGCGCGTTTGAAATTGGTTTACCGTTCATAAAAACACCGTTCGAGAGTTTTAGCGTATCAGGACTTGATTGTAATTGTATTAATGCAGGTTTTATTTAGCAGAATTGCCCCTCTGATACGAAGATTACAATGTTACAGGCACGGGCACGTCGACTTGGGCGTGCTATTTGTTGCCGCATTTTTGAAATACGCCAGCAGTCTTGTCAAGTGCCGACTACAGAGATCAAAGACTTCTACTCAAAGACCGAGACCAATCATTTATCTATGTTTGTTGGTTATTATTCTTTTTCATTTTTCATACATTTTCAATAGTGCCGACTACCGAGACCAAAGACTTCTACTCAAAGACCGAGACCAAGCATTTATCTATGTTTGTTGGTTATTATTCTTTTTCATTTTTCATACATTTTCAATAGTGCCGACTACCGAGACCAAAGACTTCTACTCAAAGACCGAGACCAATCATTTATCTATGTTTGTTGGTTATTATTCTTTTTCATTTTTCATACATTTTCAATAGTGCCGACTACCGAGACCAAAGACTTCTACTCAAAGACCGAGACCAATCATTTATCTATGTTTGTTGGTTATTATTCTTTTTCATTTTTCATACATTTTCAATAGTGCCGACTACCGAGACCAAAGACTTCTACTCAAAGACCGAAACCAATCATTTATCTATGTTTGTTGGTTATTATTCTTCTAAGTGGGCTCACAGCCTTAATGTCTATTATTTTGTATTTATTAAAAGTAAATTAAAGATCCAACAAAGTTCTGAAGTGAGTTTTCCACGCAAAAGTTATTATTGCCTTTCGCTTAATACGAGTTAATACTAGCAATTTTCGGTAAATCCCAAGTTCATGAACTTACAGTAAGTCCTCCTAGTACGTTACTCCTTACTTGGTCAATAAATCAAACTTACTGAATCGGACATGATGGGAAAAACGGAATTCCGTCTGGATCATTGTTTAGAATAAATAAAATATTGTATTTCTCATAATATTGGTAGTAGCATGTAGTAGCTTTACGTGTAGGTAGAGTCACAAATACTCTTCTAAATCTTTTGTGATAATGATAGATTAATGATTTTAAAGAAACCTTTACTTATATTATATTAATTAATACCTGGAGCAAAAACTTTCAGTAACTCACTCACACAAACTTGGAGGGTCAATTCTGCTAAATAAAACCTGCAATAATACAATTATAATCAAGTCTCAGGGTGCCTTTAAACCTTAAGTTATATTTTGCTACCTTTGAACCGTTTTCTTCATAAAAAAATGGAATCTAAAACGCAATTTAAATGTCTTCTTGATTTTTAGGGTTCCGTACTCAGAGGGTAAAAACGGGACCCATAAGACTCCGCTGTCCGTTCGCCTGTCCGTTTGCCCGTCTGTCAGTCACCAGGATGTATCTCATGAACAGATAAAGCTTTCATAGATGGGGTCTTTATTTTGCCGCTATAACAACAAATACCTACTAAAACAGAATAAAATAAATGTATGAGAAGAGGCCCAATACTACAAAGGTTTTTTGCCCTTTGTGTGCGAGTCCGACTCGCACTTGGCCGATTTTTAACCTTTCACCTTCTTTATCTACACTATATATAATATTATAAAGAAGAAAACTTTGTTTGTATGTTTGTTTGTTTGTAATGAATAGGCTCAAAAAGTACTGGACCGATTTCAAAAATTCTATCACCATTCGAAAGCTACATTATCCACGAGTAACATAAGCTAAATTTTATTTTGGAAAAAAATAGGGTTCCGTAAGATATTTGGGTTTTTCGGACACAAGGTGTAAAAAATCAACCAGAAAAGTAACTTATTTTGCGTACGCTGCCTAAACTATAAAAGATAGAACCATAAAATGTTCTAATTAATTGTAGATCTTATAAATATCTACAAAAAAGTCCGCGACACACTATACCTATCTATGTCGAGTGAGGCACAACAACCATTTTTTTATTTACAAAATCTTGATTTTTTTTGGACTACATTTAAACGCGTTTATTTTACTCATGCTATTAATCCTTATCAAAATAAATTATTTCGTAACTAAGTACAGTTTGTGTAGATAATCTTTGAATGATTAAAATTGGACGTTTGGTTTTGAAGTTATGGCGAAATTAAAATATTACGATTTCTGCTGCACGGCCCGTTGCGAAGTGGGCGACATTCTATAGTATTAGTATCAGTATTGTACCCGTGCGAAGCCGGGGCGGGTCGCTAGTAATAAATAAATATGAATGATCTTCATTGAATTCGCAGTTACATTACAAATCTATCACATCAAATCAAATATGCTTTTTTGTGCTGTGTGCTCATAACAAATAACGTGCGTTTAAAATACATTTAACAAAAACATTACAAAAATCAGACATGCACATGACAAACCCTAACACAATTTTGTTGGCCTCCCAAATATTTCGCACATAAATTATAATTTGTACCGATTACCGAGACTAAACGGTTTAACCTTTGTAAATCCGGATTCATTATTTCAAGATAACAATTTCTGGAATTAATTTCATTTTATCGTATCGTAACGGACGTATCATTATTATAATACTTTATTTATTTATATTACTATGCAACAATTGTACAAAGGCGGGCCTTGTGGCATTCTCTACCAGCCGACCTTAAGCGATGCAGTGATAAGTACCTAGGCGCATTTTTTATAATAAGCAGATATAATAACAATAAAGCAATTATTATTACGTGAAGCAAACACTTTCAGCAGGAGCGAATGGAGAATTATGATATTTGGTACAGTTTAAATGTTTGTGGGTTAAATAATAAAAAACAAAAGACCCATATAATTTTAAGTTCAAACTAAAAAATATATGAATAACTAGCATTTGAGCGCGGCTCCGGCTCCGCCCGCGTAAATACATCATCCAGCGGGAACACTACTTTTTCGGGATAAAAAATATCCTATGTCCTTTCCGGTACCCAAAGTATGTCTATACCAAATTCCATAAAAATCGGTTCAGCGTTTCAAGCGTGAAGAGGTAACAGACAGACAGACAGACACACTTTCGCATTTATAATATTAGTATATTAGTGGGCGCCGCACCGGCGCGGCGCCGCCGCCGCCGAGTATCCAAAAATTCGCGCCGATCGATGTCGACTCAAAAAAAACAGGCCCTCGCCTTGCGCTAGGCGCCGGGAGCGGGCGGGCAGGGCACGGGGTGCTGTGTAGTAATGGAAATTAATGCTATTTTTCATAATTTCATTAGCATGCTAATTTTCATGTCTTAGCATGCTACGTGCTATTGCTATGCTATTTGCTAAAATCGATTTTTAATGATCATAAATAGCTGTGTTTTGTGAAATGATAATGTTTTTCCATTACGTCGCGTCGCTCATTAAGTATTAATATACAATACGAAAATATTAATAACTAGCGACCCGCCCCGGCTTCGCACGGGTACAATACTTATACAAATACTACAGAATGTATTTAAACCTCTAACAAAACGGGCGAAATTTAGTGAAAACAAACAGAAACAAATTAATATAGGTACCTACTAAAACTCAATGAAATAAGTAGGTGGGTATACTTTTATCGTATGAAATACATAGACTCTTCAGGACTAATAATAAAACAAACACTAAATAAATAGGTATTCAAGTATCTATCCATCATAGTTCGATCATCATAGTTTCGTATCATATCTATCCAACGAACATAAAACAAAAAAATTACTCATAGATCTAAACTTGCCCATTTCGCGACGGGCCGTGCAGCAGAAATCGTAATATTTTAATTTCGCCATAACTTCAAAACCCAACATCCAATTTTAATCATTCAAAGATTATCTACACAAACTGTACTTAGTTACGAAATAATTTATTTTGATAAGGATTAATAGCATGAGTAAAATAAACGCGTTTAAATGTAGTCCAAAAAAATTCAAGATTTCTAAATAAAAAAATGGTTGTTGTGCCTCACTCGACATAGATAAATATAGTGTGTCGCGGACTTTTTTGTAGATATTTATAAGATCTACAATTAATTAAAACATTTTATGGTTCTATTTTTATAGTTTAGGCAGCGTACGCAAAATAAGTAACTTTTCTGGTTGATTTTTGTGTCCGAAAAACCCAAGTATCTTACGGAACCCTATTTTTTTCCAAAAAAATTTTTAGCCTATGTGGATAATGTAGCTTTCGAATAGTGAAAGAATTTTTGAAATCGGGCCAGTACTTTTTGAGCCTATTCATTACAAACAAACAAACAAACATACAAAGTTTTCCCCTAATATTAGTTTAGAAAAACAACTATTGAATAATAGAACCTAAACGTATGCAATTAACTTTATTTTGAAAAAAAAAACTGCAGAAATTTGACTGAATTTGAAAGTATTTTCTCTTTTCACTCGCTCGTATTAATTCGTGGAACATCGCAGCATCGTGAACTCTCGGGTCGCGTCGCGCGTCGAGTCAAAATTATTCGCATCGGATTTTAGCATTAGCAACTAGCAATAGCACGATAGCCAGTTAGCACTTAGCGCCGCGGTGCGAACCAGCGCGAAAAATTGCGTTTTTTTTACAAAAACAGTTACGCCGCGGCGCGGCGCCGCCACGCCGACCAATTACCCGCGGCGCGCCGCCGCCGGCAAATTTTAGGTCGGCGCCCACCTCTAGTATAGATATAGATTATGCGGGTTTTTTTAATGAAATTAACCAGGAAATAAGCAGACAAATCGCCTGATTCTATGATCGCCTGATAAGAACACTCGCAACACCAGAGGCGTTACACTTGTAACTGCTCACACTTGCGTTTCCAGTCCTTAATAGCCCCAACCCCTTGGGCTTGGGCCTCCGGTAACCTCACTCACTTGACGAAACAACGCAAGCGTTACTTCACGCCGGTTTTCAGTGAGGCCTTGGTATTTACCCGGTCGAGCCGGCCCATTTATGCCGAAGCGTGGCGCTCCCATGTGAAACGGGTGACTAAAGAAAATGGAGAATTTTATGGGCGAATTTTAACTACAGGGCCTACCTCTTCCTCTAGTTCATATTACGAAGATTATTCATATTTGGTATTAAGGCACTCGTGCATTTTAAATTAATAAAGTTTGTTTCCCTAGGCCCTAGAACATCGTTTCTTAACCTTTTTTACGTCGCGACCCACGAAAAAGCTAAAAAGTTAAGTAAAAAGTCTTGCAGCCCCGTCACGAATTTTTCGACATTCGGTACAATTGATCTTTTGACCTATATGTATTTTGTATTTATTATTTTTTAACAGACTGCGACCCCTTTAAAAACAAACTCGACCCACCCAAGGGTCGCGACCCACCGGTTGAGAAACGATGCCCTAGAAATACACGTAACTTTGAGGCCAATTCCTTAATAGGGATGCCCTGTATTCAAGTCTCTCATGTTATGAGGCATTTACACGGGACTGCTTTCGCCGTGCGGCGAGCCGTCTGACAAATCGCCTCACCTCGCCGAATCGCAAGCCCGTTTACACGGGTGACTAAAGCAGCATGCGGCTTGGTTATTTCCTTCGAAAATGTTGAGCAGAATGGGTGTTCGTGCCGGAATTGAAATTATTCAAGAACTGCTTGAATAATTGCATATATATTAGTGATTAATATTATATATCTATGATATATATAATACTTAAATAAATAAATCAATCAATATATCCATAAGCATGGATGCCTTTCATAGCATTCCAAAAACTCGATGGTGTTATTTTTATTCATGGTAGTTAAACAATATACTTCAATCACGATGTGAATTACGTACGAAAATTTTTCTTGTGTCATGTGAGATTGAGAATTGTGATGATGATGATTATGATGTGTACTTGCAACTGATTAATGTTGGTTGTCATGACGACAAATAACATTTTTTTTAATATTCAATCAAAATCAAACATTCTTTATTTTCTTTACAATATATTATATACAATATATTGCCTAGCGGCGGCATGGGTCCTGATCGGCTCCGTGATGCTTCACCTCCGCTCCTCCGGGTTGTATGTATAACACGGGGTTTTAGCTATTGCCTAACTAGGGTGGACCCCTTCCCGCGCTCCACACAACCTTTCATCGGAGTTTATGAATTTTTTATTTTCGTAAAATCTATGGTATATGAAACTTTGCTCTTAAAAATAGGTCAGGGGCTAATTAAAAAAAAAAGAATGCTTATTTCTCCCATTCCTAGTTTGATTGGCAATAGAAAAAAATCCTGAACAAAGAAACTATGACAAAGTATGGTTTAGTATAAAAAACAATTGCGAAAACAATTTAGTATCGAAGAAAAAAAATAAAGTTTGAAAAGTGAAAAAAAAATTAATATCGAAGAACTTGTGCTACAGGTACCAGACAACGGGATTACGGGAAGTATATTTAATAATTTTATACTTACATATATTTAAAATTTTTATTATATTATACACATATTTAATACACATCCATGACCCAGGAACACAGAAATACTTTTGTTCCTTCGGCAGGATTCGAACCTGCGACCTCCGGCTTGAGCACCAAAGCGCTGAACCACTGAGCCACAGAGTAAGCCACCAAATAAGGTACAGAAGACCAGAAAAATTATTCTAAACATGACCTCTTTTGTATCTGAGTATAATAAGTGCTTTATTGAACTATCGGTCCTAAAAATCATATATTTTTGTATGATTTAAAATTTGCAAATGGCATGTGTATGAAAAAATAAAAGAAAACCCGGCTGCGTAAAAACGAAAAAAAAAAAACAGTCCAGTAGTCGGGAGTTTAGACCTAAATATAATTATATTGAATACCTAACAATGAAATAGTTTCTAGTATAAAAAATATAAATATATAGAAAGTATACGGTAGTTAGTAAAGAAATGAGCCTACGCGTTTGGTCTAAATAGTGGCCAAAGGTACAATCCACATACATAATATTATGTATAACAGCCTCCGTGGTCTAGTGGTTCGAGCATTGGCTCTCGACTCGGAGGTCGTGGGTTCGATTCCCACAAGGGAACAACAAAAAATGTTGTTTCCAAGTTTGGTTAGGACAATGCAGGCTGATCACCTGATTGTCTGACAAGAAAGATGATCCATGCGTCGGATGGGCATGTAAAAAGTCGGTCCTGCGCCTGATCTCTCGCCAATCGTGTCGGTCATTCGTCCCACTGGGTTACGAGAGTAAAAGGAAGAGAGAGTGCTCTTGTGTACTGCGCACACACTTGGGCACTATAAAATCACTCCTGCGTAACTGGCCTGGTTTCAATGAAACCGGCCACCGTCACCGAGATCGGTGTGGGAGTTATTATTATGTAGGTATATACATTCGAAGGCTAATAAGCACATTACTACTCCTTTGCGTCGCGCAGTCGGGTAACATTAAAATAATATTTAAAATGTCTCATATAATATATAAACAATAATAGGCTTGCTTTATTATAATTATTACAGTTTAGTGAATAGACCCCTTGAGTCACACACGTGCTGGTGCAGGTTCGATGCTGGGTTGTGGTGTGTATAAGACTTTCTCAATAACTCTGTACTAACGCTAGACTTTAATTTACCCTAATCTTCTATGACATCCCTTACAAAATTTGTATCGATTTAGAAGTTTATATGAAAGCTGTTCCTCTGTACGTATCCTGTACGTTCCTATGTACGTTCCTATACATATATATTTTTTACTCTTTGCCCGCCGCGTTCTGCCGAGCTGAGCGCCGCGCGCCGTGCTGCGAAAGTCGAATGATACCCAACTTTGGAGCTTGCGGCTTTAGTCACTCGCGGCTTCGCCGAATTGGAATTTTCACGGTTGATTTTCACCGTGCTGCGGAAATCGTGCGGCTAGTCACCCGTGTAAACGCTACAAAAGTTGGGGCTTGCTGCTTTAGTCACTTGCGGCCTCACCGAATTGGCATTTACACGGTCGATTTTCGCCGTGCGGCTGAAATCGTGCGGCTTTAGTCACCCATGTAAATCCCCCATTAACTTCAAACATCTCATCTATATCGTAGCCCTATACAGTCTGCCAAACCTTGGTCCACTTGATATCTGTGTTACTAGATGATAAGGCAATTGACAATGATTCTTTTATTGGCCAATTGTTATAAAACCGTAAAATTATCATAGCGAATGGGCTCCTGCGGAATGAGAATGTTGTATGCCTCAGACCAAATAAAAAAATATAGACAGCGCTTTGACAAACAAAAATGTTGGCCGGTTTATTACATAATATGTAGTGCGCGTGTAGCTACGCACCCCATACTTAAATAACCTAACTTACCAAGAGCATGTCAAGACATGTCTAAGGAGGGTTCCGTAACTATAAACGCGTAATATATTTTTTTCAAATTACTTCAAAAACTACTGTCCAATTTGGTTCATAATAATTTTCCTAAGGTTTCTAAGTCTTGTAGTTTAGAAATACCAGGGGGGACTAACTTATAAATTTTGGAGACCGATTTCTCGAAAATGGTTGACTTTATATAAAAGTTATGTATGAAACCTTGCCTTTATTTTAAAATACGTTTTAATCGATACCCCACACGATGGGATAGAAAGAAAAAAAAATAGCATCCCCACTTCACATGTATGGAGAGCCACGCCTAGAATATAAATTATTATTATTTTATGATGGCAAATCTGAGATCTATACACAATCTGTGACTATAATAAATTTTATCCATTTATATTCATAATTACCGACGCTAGAAGCGCGGACAAACAGACCGACGGACGAACGGAGCAAAACTATAAGGGTTACTCAAGGAACCCTAAAAACCACACACCTTGACACCTCTCCTTACAAGGCAAGGCGTAGTTTTGTTACATGTATGTGCGTAGCACAGTACGCCGAAGCGTAGTTTACTCTTTTTTAGCCTCACAGTGTGGTTCGTCAGAACTTTGTCTTCACTTTTTATTTGGTCTGAGTTGTATACAGGATATTGCAATCCGCGCAGTCTCGTCGCACCACGTAAATTCGTATCATAAATATAATTTACGGTTAATTTATAACCGAAGTTTCGGACAGAGATTTATTTGACACTTTAATCGATACATACAAGTATAATCCTGCGGTTCCGCCGGCTTATTTCTCCCCAGTGTCCATTGTTGTAGCGTAAGGGTCAGTATACACTGAAAAGAGACGTGACGCGGCAATTATTTTTTAAATTAGCAATTCAAAATTGAACTTTACTCACTACACAAGATGATACACGTTTCGTTGGAAAAGCAACGCGTACATATATATTTTTGTATACTGAATTAAATTCAATTTTGAATCATAAAAATGCTGCGCCTAATCCCGTCGCGTCGCAATGTGAACTGACGCTAATGGAGCAAACCACACCTTTTTGTTGACAGAATAAGTAAACCTCGTATTCATAAGGCAACATTTGTTGATCGAAATGTTGAAAATTAACGCGGAACTTTAGTTTAAAACGATCTAAGCTCTTTCTACTTATCAGTCGCGTAATAGCTGGCAACGTCATGCGTTTTGCAACATTGCCGAGCATGTTTAGCGTCATGTGTTGCTCGTCAATCGATGCCCAGTAGATACGCGGCTTTACGCATCGGTAATATTCGATAACTACTTCGCCATATTAAACATTGGCGTGGCGAAGTAACGCGTACCCAAGTGTACACCACGTAGTACAGTCAGACAGAGATGACTTCAGACAATAATCTATACTTCTATACTAATATCACAGTGTAATAAAGAGATACAGTGGTCCAACGCGTTTGAAGTCGCGCGAAATGCCGCTTTTGTGTAGGTATTCGTCATTGCTGCAGGGTTGTCACAATAATGTGTTTTATTATAATCTGTTCTACATTTTGTGTAGGTATTCGTAGTATGTGTATGTAGAGTACTAGGAATAAAACAAAAAAAAATATATAGAAGTATTAATGAAGAGTTTTATTATAAAAAATACAAATGCGTATACAAAAGCTCAGGGTTAGCATGATATATATCAGTTGATATAGGTATATCGTATATATAATATCATGATATATATCAATTGATATTTATGCTTGATATATTATATCAAAATTGATATTGATATTTAAAAATGTAAAAGAATGTTTTAAATGTAAAAAATCTTACATCAACACAGGTCCTATTTTCCGAGAGTTTCACAATCCTAGGTCATCAAAAACTTGCTATTTGACACGACATTAACTAATCATAGCCGTCGACGCAGCTTGTAACGGCTTATGACACCCACGTGACCCCCTGTTTTTCGGAAGAAAATTCCTTGTTTGTTATTATACTATTGTTAACCATTTATACCATGTGTAAAATTAATTCCACTGATAAAATTAATACACTTTTTTTTCTTCTGGTTATAAACAAAAGTCATTTTATGGTTTTATGGTTTATTTAAATTGATTCTCAAAAGTATCTATCGTTGATTTTTAATTGATTTGAAAACTTTTAATATCAATAATAAATAAATGAGTTTAATTTTACTTCCCTATCTTCAAATTATCAGACATACAAATTATTTCGATTCAACTATTACGAAAAAACATATCAGAGTACCTATGAGATTTGTATGTAATTTTGAAAATATCAAAAAATCAAAAATATCGGATATATATCAAAGATATCTGATATTTTGATATTTATTATAAATATCGGATATTTACGAACCCTGCAAAAGCTACAAATGCGAAACTGAAAGGTATTTTCGACATTTGGATTTACTAGTTTTTAGATTGCGATTGTTGAATTTGACGATGTAGTTAGTAAATTCTCATACGTAGATACAATTTTACTAAAAATTCTGACGGGAAACAGGCGCATGGTTATGTATTAAAATTAATCTTCTTTAGCTGTTCATATAATTGACCATTGTAAATAAGTACCTACATACAACTCAAACGAAACACTGTCGCAAACCACTTAAAACAATCAAATTAAAAAGCGTCAACCCCGGCTGACGTGTCCCAAGCGAGTGTATGGCAGCTTGGGCTCGCTACCGCCCCTCTCTCACCCCGCACGCCCCGCACGATTGCTCTGTCTAGACGTGTCCGTTGGACGACTGTAGGTAATAGTTCTATAGGCTGTGCTAATATAATAAAAATGGGGCCGAAAGGTTCTTGAGTGGAGACCACGGACTGGACGTCGAAGCGTAGGACGGCCTTCCACCAGGTGGACAGATGACCTGAGAAAAGTCGCAGGGAGTCGCACTGAAAATTTATGGAGGAGGCCTATGTCCTGCAGTGCACGTCACCAGGCTGAAACGACGAATATAATAAAGAGGAAAAATTTGTTTATTTGTTTGTTTGCATTGAATAGGCTCCGAAACCACTGGACCGATTTTGATGAAATTTGGCACAGATGTAGAGTAGACCACGGGGAAGGAGCCACTTTTTATCGCGGAAAAATGTACAGTTTCTGCGAAATTTACTTTTGTGCGCACGAAGTCACGGGAAATATCTAGTATTATAATAAAATTAATTATAATTATTCCCAAGTCCCAACTAAAATATTATGGCTTTAAATATATTTTCTTAAAAGGTCCTAATTAGAATTCGAATACCTACTATACTACCAAAATTAAAGTTCTTTTGATGTGAAAATTCTTTGAAAACCTATTACACCTACATGTTACTGCAAAACTGATTCGAAAAACTTCGTGCAATTAAATACCAATCAGTTCTGTAGGATTTTTTTAGCATGTAACATAAAAAGTTTTTATTTGAATGAAAGCTTTTATAAATACAAGTAATATATTATTATACCTACCATATGCATTTAAGCAAATCAATATGCCAAACATGTAAAATAAGTACCTTTTGTTTTATATAATTATGTACTTATAAATAATGCTCCATTAATCATCATTATATAACAATATAGGTTATAGCCTATAGGCATAATATAAAATACCATTATTACGTTACAACCTCATCTAAGCTAATATCTTATTACGAAAGTGAAATTATCGATTATATAATAAAAGCAGCCGATATAAATGAAATAGAAAAAATATATTGTACGAATATGCCACATATTCTTCGAAAATGATATTTCAAATTGCAAAATATTTTCAGCGAAATGGAAATTGGTAAACATCTTGGTTCTTGGTTCGTTTGCAAATTGATAGGAGAAACGGTTTCCTTGGGGTATCGAGAATAGAATTCAAAAATTACATTTGAAATGATAAATCGCAGAGTTGTGACATTTAACTGCTATCCAATGGTCGAAAAAATTGTTTTATTTAACTACGTAATACCACGTAATACTAGCTTTAGCCCGCAGCTCCGCCCGCGTAAATATATTATCCCGCGGGAACACTGTACTTTTTCGGGATAAAAAAAATATCCTATGTCCTTTCCCGGGACTCAAAGTATGTTTATACCAAATTTCATAAAAATCGGTTCAGCGGTTGAAGCGTGAAGAGTTTAACAGACAGACAGACACACTTTCGCATTTATAATATTAACCCTTGGCATGCCTGGTGGTCAAAAGTTACACGCCATGCCTGGTGGGTCTGTCAGACCCAGATTTTCAAATTGATTTTTTTAATGTAAATTGTGTTATGTAAAGTGATTTAATGCGTTAAAAAGGATGCTTAAAGGGAAAACAAGTGATAATAAATCAAATCATATTAGGAATTAACCAATTTTATATATTTTTTCAAAATTAAACCACAATCATATTTTGAAACAAAATTTAGACATTATAACTTTGGTAACATAATAATAAGTATTAAAAATAAAGAGATCTTTATCAGACTTCCATAAAGTGTAAGGCACTTATATATACTTAAACGTAGCAAACAAAATATTAGTCTGCATCACTTGCATTATTATCTTCTAGAGCTTTAAATTATAGCACTTTGCATATTGAAAAATTTAATGGTCAAGACAAATATGGCTAGTACAAGTCTCAGAAATGTACTGGGTTTTGCGATCTTATCATTATATTCCATCTCAGAATCAGATTTTCATCATTTTCCAGAGCAATGTCAAACTCTCTCCACTTGAGTTAAATACAATTTCATCCACCTCGTTCAACTCTTGGAATAAAAATCTGGCTATGTCCTCGTCTGGCAAACGTTTATTCATGTTGAATCTGAAATATGTAAAAACTACAACCTTTTAACACACAAATACCAATTATCATAAGAAAAAAAAGAAATTAATACTTACATAATAATGTCACGTCGTATGCCTGGTGGGGTCTACGCGCGCACTTTACGCACGTTTTTCTACGCTCCCAGCTAGCTGCGAACTGGGGAAGCATGCGGTAAACATTCCGCGGTTAGTAACAGTAAGCTACTGAGAATGGTGAGGTGCGCAATTCAAAGTTGAAGGAACTACAACGGACCACGCGTTGGTGTGGATCTGACAGACCCTACCAGGCATGCCAAGGGTTAATATAGTTAGTATAGATAGTATAGAAGTATAGATATAGATGTTTAAATTTTTGTCACAACATTGTTATCATCAAGACATCTCTTTCTATTTCTATAATATTTTTTTTGTTTTTAAATTAATGTTAAACTTTACTATCATAATAAATGTATAACAATTATAGTATAATGTCTATAGCTAACTTCTTATATTGGAACGAAGTTCCTTATCGAGCGTTGTGAAAGGGGGCTAGACGGAAAAAATTCTTACGAAAAGTTGTCACGACACTTTTTTAATTACAAAAGATAATTTTATTTTTTATAAAAATTAAATATTTACGCGTATACATTTATTATATTGATGTATGTATGTATGTATGTGTGTATGTATGTATGTATGTATTTTACTATAGTAAGCTATTGTAAGCTGTGCGGCGTCGCATGTTTCTCTGTCTGTCTCTCTCTCTCTTATAGAAAGCAAGCCAGATATTTTCATCCGGAACTTTGTTCCATCCGGGTGTCCCTTGACACCTCTCAAGTTTTTTTATATATTATCTATAATATTATGTAGATATATGGCATATATATATATACGTAATATGTACAAATATATGCAATTTCGTTCTACATCTGTGCAATGTACATTCAGATTTCCTCCCAGACTGGCTTAAGGAATTTTTACAATTTCATTGAAATATAATAATGTAATGTAAAAATTATTGTTTTCGCTAACCGTATGACAATTGAGGGAAGTAATATTATACCTACCTAAATTCAATTATTTCAGAGACAACCTGTATGACTTACAAAGATAAAATATGAGATTTAGGGTCAGACGGTCAGTTCATACCGCGACGAAACGCAACGCGTCCGCGGCGCTGCATTTTTCAGATAACTATTCAAAATTGAACTATATTCACTACACACTTTTTTAAGTGGTAGATCCATGCTTGGGCACGAATGGGCCGGCTCAACCGGAGAAATACCACGGGCTCACAGAAAACCGGCGTGAAACAGCGTTTGCGCTGTGTTTCGCCGAGTGAGTGAGTTTATCGGAGGCTCAATCCCCTACCCTATTCCCTTCTCTACCCTCCCCTATTACCCTATTCCCTCTTAAAAGGCCGGCAACGCACTTGGAGCTCTTCTGATGCTGCGAGTGTCCATGGGCGACGGAAGTTGCTTTCCATCAGGTGACCCGGCTGCTCGTTTGCCCCCATATTTCATAAAAAAAAAAAAATATATACACGTTTCATGACATCAGTCATACACTGCACATGCGCAGCGCGGTACAACTTGACATTAGAAACTCTTACAATGGAACGTGTATATATTTTTGTCGTGGACGTAAAAAAATGGCGGCGACTTACATTTGTGTGAGATTTACGGATAATTGCCATTGGCGTACTGGCGGCCGATCGTCTTACTTTGCTGTAAATGTGTGCGTGCGGCACGTGTCGCTACGATACGGCCGTCTTACTTTGATTGCTTCACTATTCATATTACTGAAGTGGTGTCCACCTTTTTTTACGTTCATGATTTTTGTGTAAAGAATAATGATCAATTTTGAATAGCTATTTTAAAAATACATACAATAATAGCTATTTTAATAATACCTATCGGTTCTTTTCGGTGTGAATTGACCCTTTTTTTTTTTTTTTTCCGGGGGGAAAATGCTTTACGCATACCACCCAGGCGCAGGGGGCACCCAAGTGGTGATGTGGGACTCATGGTATACCCACTAAAAACCCCCCCATCTTCCTCCTCACCGCCCTCTGACGGGGCCACGGGAACGATACACACATCCGCGACCCCGCCGGCGGCAGCCGCCTACAAGCGGCTCCATCTTGAAAGCCCGAAGGCCCTCCACGATGGGCGCACCAGATAGTATTAGGTGCGCTACCTCCTCGGCCTCCACCAGCACTGTAGCAGACTCCCCCTGAGTCTGCTACTAGGAGGCCATGGGTACCAGATAAACTGGTACCCGGTGGCAGATCAGGTCTGTGGTTCTGCCACCGACCACACCTCGGTCGCAGAGGATAGGGCAAGCGGCGCACCGCAATACCGACATGCCTCTTCCTCTGCGGCCCCACCAACGCCGTTTCGACGGAACGGCCCCGCCAGCTCGCAGGGGGTAGGGAGAGTGGCGTACCGTAATACCATCACGCCTCTCCCCCTGCGATCCCTCCACGGCCGCAGAAGATAGGGAGAACGGCGCACCGTAATACCGGCACTCCTCTTCTTCTGCGGTCCCACCTCCACGCGCGTCCTCTGCGGGCATGTTCAGCCCGCTGGGAGCGCCCTCCTCGGGCCAGCCGGCGGCAAACAGGCCGGCCCCGGTTGCCTCTTAGCTTCACCGTGGGTGACCAGTCCACGGTTACTAAGCCCCACCGCCACAACAAGGCGTGCAACCATCGGGGGGGTGTGAATTGACCCTAAAGGGTAACAGTAAAATCTTCAGCAGAAAAACATAACGTTGATATATGGGACAGATAAGAAAATGTATTATTATAACGACTTTACATACGTAATTCTTACACGGTGTTGAATATGGAATAAGAAATTTCTCTGTTTCGCGTCTACGTGATATTTCATTTTTATTAGCAATAACATAAAAAAAACCAGCCAAGTGCGAGTCGGATACTCGCACCGAGGGTTCCGTATAAACCCGTAGTGATTTTGTTACAGCTTAAAGGTATTATAGACCAATATTTGATATGCATTTCAACTTAATACCTCTACGCGTTCATGAGGAAAGGGGTAGTAAGTTTAAAATTATTAAAAATATGTTTATTATATGATGTAACTAAAATTTTACGGTTTTCGCAATTTTTCCTTTATCTGTCCTATAAGACGTTGCTTCGTACCAAATTTCAAGATTCTGAGTTCACGGGAAGTACCCTGTAGGTTTTGATTCCCTTGCGAGTGTCGAAAATTTGCGGCATAAACGGCTGTATCTTTTGATTGCGTTGGCTTAGAATTTTGATTTTTTCACAGCTCTAAGGGGTAGAGCTGAGTATTTGGTATAAATACCAGCTTGATACCTCCACGCGTTCCTGAGAAAAAGGGTCTTGACAGACAGACGGACGGACAACAAAGTGATCCTATAAGGGTTCCGTTTTTTTCTTTCAAGGTACGGAACCCTAAAAACATAATTGTTTCGCATAATATTTATTAGAAAAACACAGGTCATGCTAGACACAAAAACTGCAGGTAATGCCTTGTTCGAAAATAAATCATTGGGTATACTACATCTCAGTTTGAGGTTTGTACTTGGTTGCATAAAATCTAAACTGTTCAATCATTATATTTTTTTATGACGGCCAAATATTTTCCTTCGACTTTTTTTCCTTTTGACTGTCATGCATTTTCCACACGCGAGGTATCAGGTAAGTATATCACGCACCACGTGAAAGCCCGTGCTGCCCGCGTGATAAGAAAAACATATGTGTGAAATGATAGGATTACCGCAGCCCGCATGCGGATCAGCGCACAGTGTTCTATTTCACTCAAAAAATTTCTCTATGCTGTTTATTGCATAAATCGATGAAGAAATGAATTTTAAATGCAAGAGTAAAACACCCACGTGTCTATTTCAAATACTTTTTTTATAAAAAATAATTTATGTTTCGTGACCTCTACGTAAAAAAAAGACTTAATAAATTCTGTAAGCGTGTCTGATCAATATATATTTTTTTTATTAATATGGTTTGATGAAGGACCTTTAGGCGCATATTTTCCATGTTTTATTTTTTGAAGATCACTTCTGGTTACCGAGTTATTAATTTTTATTCAGATTTTTGTTTTTATTTTTTTTTTCTCCCAAAAACCTCAAAAGTGCGACTTGTGACTGGCACTGAAAGATTTACCTTTAATGCATTGCAAAAAAATCAAGTTGCACTATGGAAGCGTTTACGAGTAATCGAATTTCAAAATATTGTGTTAGGGGTGTCACTCAACTTGACCTTTCATTTTTGCTCAAATTAATGCAATTTTTAATTTAACTACAAAATTGTATATGATTTACAATTATGATTATAGTAATGAATCTTTCGACATATTTTTTACAACCTCGTGAGTTATTTTAAAATTTATACGGTGACATAATATACAAATCGCTGTACCTTTGAAAATATTGACTTTTAATATACTATTTTTTCTGAGAAATTACTCATATTTAAGAGTACTATTCGTTTATACAATATAAAAAAAATCCGATCGCCTATTGTTTGACATTTAGTGATAATGATGTACCATTTGACCTTTATTCTAACTCCTAAACGCTTCCATAGTGCAACTTTCTTTCAGTGTCAGTCACAAGTCGCACTTTTGAGTTTTTTGGGAGAAAAAAAATACAAAACAAGAATCTGAATAAAAATTAATAACTCGGTAACCAGAAGTGATCTTCAAAAAATAAAACATGGAAAATATGGGCGCAAAGGTCCTTCATCAAACCATATTAATCAAAAAAATATATATTGATCAGACACGCTTACAGAATTTAGTAAGTCTTTTTTTTACGTAGAGGTCACGAAACATAAATTATTTTTTATAAAAAAAAGTATTTGAAATAGACACGTGGGTGTTTTACTCTTGCATTTAAAATGCATTTCTTCATCGATTTATGCAATAAACAGCTAAGGGAAATTTTTTGAGTGAAATAGAACACTGTGCAGCGGACCAATACACAATTCCTATTTGATTGAGATTTGAAATCTTACCACGCGGTTATTGGTTATAGCTTTAGAGTGGAAAGCAGTTATTGGTTGCCGCGCAGGCAAAAAAATTCGAGTCGATTTGTGCATTTTGCATAGCCAGGCATCTGCCTTAGACTATGTCCAGAAACTGCGTAAGCCTGCGTAAACCTACGCACGTAGAGATTCTTATCTTATCACAACAAAATTTCTGCCGGTCTATCTGTGATGCCAACTTGGGACTTTTTCCCTAAATTTAGGGAGAAAAGTATCTGAAGGGGCTAAGAATCTTATGCTTGTGTTATTTAAATATGCAATTAAACTGCTTGTCGATAAGTAATATACAGCACACTATTTTTTTAACCGACTTCCAAAAAAAGAGGCGGCTATACGTTCGGCAACATATATATATTTTTTTATTTTTGTTTGTATGTTATACCATAATCCCGCCTTCTGTGGACCGATATTCATTTATTTTTTACTTTGATGATTTTATTTTAATAAAGGATATAATCCTAAATTAATCCCTGTGATGATTGATCAAAGTGGTGACCTGATGATGGGATCCATAAGGAATCGAGGGAATTCCTCGAATTTTATATATTCAGACACCATGTCACACATACGCTGAGCCTGGCCACAGACGTTCTTCATTGACATTCTTAAAGTTCGAACTGACATTTAAGAATCTGAAAGATTATGCACGTGTGTGGGCTATGCGTGTTTTGTATGGAAACTTTGCCTTCGACCTGAATTTGACGTTCTTAAAGAATGTCAAATTTAGAACGTCTGTGGCCAGACTTATGGGTCATACTGACCACACCTACAAACACAAGGCCGCGGATTTGCAGGCAAAAATTATAAATGATTGATGATGATGATGATGATGAATGACACTATTGACAATAATGATACTGTTATACTATAAGTACCGTTGCTGGATTTGCTGCTTGGCCCGTGAGTATGGCGCTTTAGGGTAAATATTATTTTTGTTGGTTATTTTATAATTATAATCGAATTTAAATAATAACGTTAAATTATCTAAACATTTAATTTTAATAATACATATTCACAATTCGTTCCTCAAATCATACATTAACATTTTGTTTTTCATTGTTGGTGCAAGGCAACTTGCCAAAATTATATTGTTTTTGTTATTGTCCTACTCATTTTGCTCGAAAATGAGCAATCATCGTTTTTTTTCTACGGAAATGACGGATGTTGGAAAGCATGTGTGGGACTTCCGAAAGATATTAGCAAAGTAGTTTTACTGTATAAAGATCTTTATAGGTATGTTTTTCTAAATAAGTAATACTTACATATTTGGTATGTAACTTTTTTGATTTTTAACGGTAAGTACCTATATATTTTATCGTATTATGTAACTTTATGAAGTTTCGATATGGCATAAGTACTTTAATAATTATATTTGAGAGTCTTCGCATGCTAGGTAAAATCCACGGGAACCGTACTATTTGTTTTAGGGAGAAATATTTTTTGAAACTTGGCAACTCGATCTTACTACGCTTTCATTGCACTCCAAAATACAGGGGATGACACTTTTGACTATTTCAAATCGATATCAATTGTGTGTTGAAGGTTTTAATATAAAGTGTCTTCAGAAATAATTGGTTTTGACAAAACATTGACAGCACAAAATTTCGGAACACTCTGTAAAGTAAAATGCCAACAGTGTCAACCGATCTGAATGCTGTGTAACGAATGAACTGAATACTTCTGTCTCACTTTGAATCATACAATCGGAGCGAGAAAAACATTTTTCTTTCACTTTGTGTCTCGCGCGTACTCGAGGTAGATGCGTAATTGCTGCATCTATTGAGTCAGGGGCGGAGCACCTATACGTGTGGTATGGGCATACCCACAACCCCAACAGCCTTGTGAGTGCATACTTTCAAGGTCTATTAATTTATAATCAAAATAGGTTCAGTGGGTAGTAGTATTGGTATTGTTAGCCTTTTGTGTCTTACCTGGTGCTTTTTACCTGCTGGTCATACTTATATTATTGTTAAAATACATATTTATAGTAGTGGATTTAGTGTTAAGCGGACCTTTAGTCAGGTAGATTGAAGAAAACGCAAAATTTGTCACTTCTCCATAAATTTTCGGCCCTTTTTTATTTACTAACCAACAGATTTAAGAAAAAATTATACTTTGTTTGAACCGATAGGAATTACTCCTGCCGATGTTATATAATCTATAATTTGTGTATGTTTCTTTACTATATATGCATATATTTTTTATTTAATTAATTTATAATCTTAGTTGATGTTAATTTGTTTAAGGTACCTATATTGAAAGCTTATTTTTTTACCAAACATAAAATAATTTTTTTGCTAAATAAGCGAAAAACTTTCTCACTCACTCCGCGCGTTAGCTTTTAATTAACATAATATTATAAAGAAAATAATAAAATTCTTTTTTTATATTCTAATAACCATGTTATGAAGGAAATAATATAATCAAAATTTTCGGGCCACATCTTCGTTTGAGAGCTGGATCCGTGCCTGAATCAACCAAAGCGGTTTAATAGGTCAATTTTGTACGATACGCGCATAGCTAAAATAATACGCACGTAGCTCCTGGACGCAATGTATGGGGCCCTAGTACCTCGACTACGTGCGTAGACCTTACGTGCGTAAGAATACGCAGTTTCTGGACATAGTCTTAGAATCTCTTACACGTGTCACGTGTGGCGATCCGCGTGAAAGGAATTAAGCCCCTTAATGGAATTACTAATAATAATTTTTACGTGGTAGAGCCATGCTTCGGCACGAATGGGCCGGCTCGACCGGAGAAATACCACGGGCTCACAGAAAACCGGCGTGAAACAGCGTTTGCACTGTGTTTCGCCGAGTGAGTGAGTTTACCGGAGGCCCAATCCCCTACCCTATTCCCTTCCCTACCCTCCCCTATTACCCTATTCCCTCTTAAAAGGCCGGCAACGCACTTGCAGCTCTTCTGATGCTGCGAGTGTCCATGGGCGACGGAAGTTGCTTACCATCAGGTGACCCGTTTGCTCGTTTGCTCCCTTATTTCATAAAAAAAAAAAAATTATTTTATTACAATTGAGTATAGCTAAGTACAATTTGACATAGAGAACAAAACATTCTGATGTTGAATGAATAATAATAATAATCTATGTATAAAATATGATGTTGGTTAACAAAAACCTATTTCAAATTTTGAACCTATTCATAAAGAATTTTAATATTTTTTAGGTATAAACTAGAGATGTCACGAATATTCGGCAACTATTCGGTATTCGGCCTATTCGGCCACTTTTTATGCTATTCGGTATTCGGCCGAATAATACGTACTATTCGGCCGAATACCGAATACCAAATCATGTAAAAAGACACGTTATATTACTCAAAATTATGTATTTATTTCCAAACTAGCTTTTGCCCGCGACTTCGTCCGCGTTGAACAATACTTTGGGATATCGCTGAAATTTACCCGCGACTTTATTTATGACTAACGAAAGCGGAATCCTATTTTTTTAAACGGAACCCTAAAATAAAAGTAGCCTATGTTAGATCCTATAACATCAGCTATCTGCTAGTAAAAGTCCCGTGAAAATCGGTCCAGCCGTTTCAGAGATTAGTCGGAACAAACAGACAGACAGACCGACTGACAGACAGACAGACGGACAGACAAAAATTAAAAAAAAAAATGTATTTTATTGTAAGTACCGAATATACTTTCAGATTCATTATGTAAAAAGCTGTTAATTTGAAGTTACAAACAGACTCTTAAATTGTATTTAACTGTATAGATGTATAGATATTATAATGTATTATATTTTAAGATATTATCAATTTGATGTTTATAAAATAACTAAACTATTTAACTAAAGTAAACTAAACTAAACATTAACCCGCACGCGCACCCCGCCTTGGTGACGCCCACTCCGCAACGGGCCGTGCAGCAGGAATCGTAATATTTTAATTTCGCCATAACTTCAAAACCAAACGTCCAATTTTAATCATTCAAAGACCAAATATTATCTACATAAACTGTACTTAGTGATGAAATAATTTATTTTGATAAGGATTAATAACATGAGTAAAATAAACGCATTTAAATGTAGTCCAAAAAAAATTCAAGATTTCTAAATAAAAAAATGGTTATTGTGCCTCACTCGACATAGATAGGTATAGTGTGTCGCGGACTTTTTTGTAGATATTTATAAGATCTACAATTAATTAGAACATTTTATGGTTCTATCTTTTATAGTTTAGGCAGCGTACGCAAAATAAGTAACTTTTCTGGTTGATTTTTTACACCTTGTGTCCGAAAAACCTAAATATCTTACGGAACCCTATTTTTTTCCAAAATAAAATTTAGCCTATGTTATTCGTGGATAATGTAGCTTTCGAATGGTTAAAGAATTTTTGAAATCGGTCCAGTACTTTTTGAGCCTATTCATTACAAACAAACAAACAAACAAACAAACATACAAACAAAGTTTTCCTCTTTATAATATTAGTGTAGATTACAACAATTTAGTAATTAAAATTGATCAGTGGTAAGTTGTGATGGATAAAAACAAGCTGTTCAGCATTTTTTGGTAGCAAACGATTACGCTTTTCATCGTAAATGTTACCAGCCTCAGAAAATAACCCCTCACTAGTCCAAGAAAATAAGCTCTGAAAAACGAATTTTAGTTAAACTTGAATTTTTGATATAAGTTACTTTGAAGAATTTAAAAAATAGTATCGGCTGTCCCACTGGAAGTGGGACAGCCGATACTATATCTATTTAAGCGGACGGAGCCGCGGGAAAATGCTCGTAAATAATTTTATGTATTTATAAGCAGTATTTTAAAAATATTATCATTCTGCACACCTTTCTCCGCATAAACTTTAACTGTGTCAAATATCATATTCCTCCGTCCGCATAATTCTCGTAAAACTGTACTCAAAGTTTTTGCTTCACGTAATACTATAATAATTCTCGCAATATTAATCATTAGTCAAAGGTTAGCCACACACACCATGTTATTGGCAATAATGCTCATATTGACAATAATATGTGTTTACTAGTATTGACAAATTTATTCTGTCAATAATATTGCACGTGTGCGACAAGCCATTCGCTAGTTCCCGCTCGACCAGGCATAAGATGAAAATCGCTCAACAGCACCGTTGAATAGTGGGCTCGCAAACATACTCACGTGTAAATACGTAGTTCAACCTCGTCTGCAGTTGTTGCGGTTACTTCCTTTGCGTTTAAATATTGTAAGGCGTCCTAGCGTAAAGGCGAATGTTTAGAGACAGGTCGAGGTCGAGTTACTGTGTTATTACGATTTATGAGACCATACTCAACACAATGTTATAATTAACTAAAACGATTGCATTTAATATTTACTAAAACCACCCCGTTTTATTATAAATTCTATTTAATTTAAAGCGTTTTTTATGTTCAGGAAATTAAACGTCCTTAACCATCAACGTCACAAAATTCTTTTACTCTATCCAATATCCAAAGGCCATACTTTACACAAAATGAAATGGTTCGATGAATTGATGTTTTAATAAATAATTTAATATCCATCCGTTATCACTATCGTTCATTAAAAAAAGGGGTGTAGTAAAGCTCCGTGGCCTAGTGGGTAGATCGTAACGGTTCGAGAAAGTGCAGGTTCGGATCCCAGGTTGTGGCGTGTACCAATGAGACTTTTTCAGATCTCAATTACATTATACACTAGCTCTAACGGTGAAGGAAAACATCGTGAGGAAACCCGCACACGGTTGGTTCCAGACGTATTGACCAGTCATTCCTCTGGACTAGGCTGAGTGCTGGCTGTGTTGTGAGTAGGTATGTGCTTGGACAACCATACGACATTTAAAAACTGACTGTGCCACGCACTACAGCATTTCAAGAGTGGTTACTTCGCTTGGAGAATACTGTATAAATTCATCCATTATCGGATGAAAAGGCCTAAGTTTTTTTACACGAAACTCCTATCGCGTAAGCGGCAATAGTGGACAAATCCAGTACACATTGTGTCGATTGTGTCATCGAAGGGACCCAATTATTGCCTAAATTTCGTGTTGGAATTTTTATTTATATCATGTGAGATTGAGAATTGTGAGGTGTTTTGTTTTATCAGCCCTTGAGTCACACATGTGATGGTGGGTTGTGGACTGTGGTGTGTATCTATCAATGAGGTCGATGATTTATTTTTTCGAACCGGGGCAAAAACCCCCCACGCACACTACGCACGCCTTCACGCCTTTTAATATGTGTTCAAAAACTAACTGGGCGTATGGAAATAGAAAAGTTCGTTTTTTTTTCCAAACATAATAAAACATAAAACCTAGATAAGATTGTAGGAAAAGAGGCTTCACATTTGTCGATACTTCGAATTCTTGTCTCAAGGATTCACGCCATTTTCCCGTAGGGGTAGGCAGAGACCACTTCTTTCTACTTGCTACGATTCTTACATACTTGTTTCGCTTCGTCCACTTTCATTCTTACCATCCATTCCTCCTCTTACATTCAACGTAGCGAAGCAGCTCTCCATGGGCCACTTTTCACCTCCGCGAGAACGAGACGTGATGGGTGGCGAACCACATCGCCGCAAGTTTGGATAATTAAATTATTTTTATGATTATCCATTGCGTTCCCACGGATTGGCGGAGAGGGTAGGGAAAGGGAAGGATAGGTGGTGTGGAAAGGAAGATTAGTAAGTTAGAGTGGGAAATAGGAAATGTAGGATATTACCGCCCAGGAAAGCAAGGGATAGAACAGTAATAGTTAGGGAAGCCGGGGTCGCATACCCGTATACTATACCACAACTACCGTTTAGTCGTTACTACAACGACAGGTAAGTTAGGATGAGTATCCCATGACATCAACATTGTGCATCTGTACGTATTTTTTTACTCTGTGCTCACACGTATTCTCTAGCTTTCCAAGCATAGCCTGAAAAACATCTAGTAGTGAAGTAAATCGGTATCCACAAAAAAGATAAAGATGGTGGCTACAATATTGAACAAGTTATGGTATCTTTAATGGCGCGACCTCGTAATCTTATTTCCCATGTATTTCCCTTATGTCACCTTACGCCAGGATTGAGGGCGAGTCTTTTACGTGAATGTTTTTTGAAATGCCATGGAAATACGAAAAATATTCTCATGTCTATCGTGCGTGATCAGAAATGCAATTGTTCGAATAGTGTTTGAAATATTATTGGAAGGCTTCTAAAGTAAATAAAAGTTTATGAACGCCTTTATACTCGTACCTACATAGTATTATGTATTCTATTAGTATACGCAATGCACATACGAGAGAGTATTTTCCAAATTATGGTCTCAAGAATCATGATTAAATTAATAGTACCTACCTGGGTAACCGAGCATGGTTCAAATTTCTTTTAAATATAAAAAAAAGAATCACAAAAATGTTAATGCGACCGAGATTCGAACCAACTACATTCCGAATTTTTAAACAAATCAAATATTATATATAAGCATCCTAAATCTGCCAATCGAACCGACACAAGGGTCGAAATTATGATATATTGTTGTACGACCAAAAGAAAAAAACACATATAATATAGCTTAAAAATGCGCAGTTTCCCAGAGTTAAGATCTAGTTTCTTAGCTAGATCGATTTTTCTCCCCCAAAAGTCCCTGCAAACAAATAATAATAATAATAATAAAAACTTTATTTGTAACAATTAGAGGATTGTTGTACAGTAATTATGTTTCTAAACAATTAAATACAGTGTTTTATGTTTAACAATCTAGCGAGGTGAAGTGTCTGCCACCCTAAATAGGTTAATACAACCTGTGGTAAGGGTTAGCAGTTTCTTACCCCCTGGATATTATTATAAAGCTATAAAACATAATAAATTTGAATCAGTTTTTGAGTACTGCTTAAGTATAATTGATTTTACACTCTTATTACTTACAAACTAATTGTTTGTTAGTTATTAGTTTCATGTTTTATTTAAGTGTGCATGTGTGTGTGTGTGTGTGTGTGTGTGTGTGTGTGTGTGTGTGTGTGTGCATTTGCGTGTGCGTGTGTGTATGTCAGTATTTCGATAAGTCTGTTAAGGCATAATATTTTCCGTTTCTTCGTAGGTCATATTATGTAGATAGTCACGGATAAGCTTTTTGCAGGAGAAATAGTTCAGTCCATATATTGGTAGGCTTAAATTAATTTTGTTGTATAGATAGGGACCTAAGTAGTAAAAGAATCGTTTTGTGAATGAGACCCTCGGTTTTGGAATCAAACATATTCTATCTTTACGTCGCTTGCTTATTGTGACAAACGGAGTGTTCTTGTGTTGAAGGAGGACTGCATGAGAGATGAACAACTGGCGAATATTTAGCACATTGCATTTCTCATACAATAAAGTAGTTGAGAAGCGCAATGGTCGAAAGGTTGCTACTTTTAAGATAGCTCTATGGGCAAATGCTCTTGGGGCTTCTTTCATGGTAATACTTGAAGCCGTTGCCGAGATTCTGATTATATAAAATGTATATACAAGATTGACTCGTTTAAATTATTTATTATTATTCGTTTACATGTCCGAACATTACATCAGTGTGGGAGGATTATCGAGCATTATAATGCGCACCTTGTAATGATCCCGTTCGCTCGGCGCTCAAAGTCAAATATATATATAACGTTACATTACACGCGAATGTTCGTCAGTCAGGGTGGTAGTATTGTAATATAATGCTCAAAGTAGAATCTATAACGTTAGTCGTTACATTACACGCGATTGCTCCAGGTGAGGGAGCACCTTAAGATTGTAGGGCGTTGCTCTTCTTTATTTTCGGTTTTGAAACAGAACTTTGAACTTTACAATACATTATCACACTTAGGGCCGCACTCAGAGACATCAAATGGTTACTTATGCGGTTACCTAATAGAGGTTTTGACATAAAGTCCATATATTTTCTGTCAAAATGTCAATTAAGTGACACCTTAAGATGTCTCAGTGCGGCCGTTAGAGCATTTATCACATCAACAAAAATTAGTTTTTGGTAAAAGTCTTACGAAAATGACGGCAGATATATTAAGATAAGTGGATCAAATGTAAATGCAATTACATTTAGACTTCAATATTATTTGAGGAGACAAATTATTTACTTAAGGCCCTACAGAGTTCGTCTAATGAAATCAAGTGCGCGGTCTCATGGTCGGAACTCGGGAATATTACTGAGTCGCTTTAATCCCGGCTCCCGTTAATTCCAGAAACACGACGAGAGCATATTGCATAAGATTATAGTAAATTATATCAGTCTCTCTGGGGAAGATCGACAAATACGGACGTATTTGATTAATAATAATACATTAATAAGGCCCGTTATCTTTAATTAAATGCTGTACTTGTACGTGTAGTTATTGAATATTGAGTATGTATGCACTGCCGACGGACTATAATAGTGTAATATAATTATATTCTTTGCTAGTGGTATAATCGCTTAACTTACTCTTCAGAGGGCGAACGTTCGATTCCGAATAGCAAGTAATTGACTAATGAGATTATTTTCATTATTCATTCACGCGTTAAAAAAAGTCATACGTAGCCTTCGGATCGATTCACACCGCGACGACACATTGCATTTTAAAATAGCTAAGTATTCGAAATTGAAATTAATTTACTACACAAAAAGATATAAGTACGTTTCATTGCAAGAGCGGCGCCTTCAAAATTGACTTTGATTGACTTGATATTGAAACTCTTGCAATAACGTATATCTTCTTGTGTACTGTAATAAAGTTCAGTTTTGAATCACTATATTAAAAATTCACCGCAGCGTTTCGTAACGTCTCGTTTCACCGTAAACTGACTACTACTACCTACTAGAGTCTCCTCAACGCATACCGCGTTGAGGAGACTCTAGTAGGTAGTAGTAGTAGACTCTCCTAACCGTGAACTACTAACGGTCGACTACAGCCGAAACCTTTTGATTGGTGAAGAATTAATCTGATTCACAAGATCCATTTCAGTGAATTTCCTACTCTTTACGGTTTTTTTTTTTCAAAATTCGAATATCTTTAATAGTTTCCGAGATATTTTCAAAAAACCATATCCCCTTTTTTTACTAAATTGTTTATAACTTTTGCAAATTTTTCGAGCCCCTATTGAATTTTTTCAAAAAATTTCTAGAGGTCATTCCGAATCGAATGAGCCCTGGTACCTTGGACGGAAATTCTTGTGATCTTGTGAATCAGACTTTAACGGTCGACTACAGCCGAAAACTTTTGATTTCTGAAGATCCGTAATAATCGCAACGCCAGCAGCCGATGATGATGAAGGCGATTCCGTAAACATCGTTTCACTGTAGCTATCGCCAAAACAAAGCTCGATTGTTTTGATAACTAACGAAAAACTTTAACAATATTCTCCGGCACGAACGCAACTCCGGTACAAAAGACCCAACTCCAATGTTTTTATGTTACAGCCCGGCTTTTGACAATATTTTAAACCCATCCTGAATCACGACGAATAAAACGGGAAAAACTATTCAAAACGGACTCATTTATTCACTACCTGTTGCCTGCGACTTTGTACGCGCAAAAAGAAATCTCGCGGGTAATGTACATTTTGTCGTAGTAAAAAGTAGCCTATGTCCCTCTCCGTGGTCTATTTTATATAATATGTGCTAAATATCATCAAAATCGGTTCAATAGTTTCGGAGCCTATTCAATAACCTTTTCCTCTTTATATATATATATATATATTAGTATAGATTTGTGAATATTTTTAAAAGAAAATTCAATAGACGACCAGAAAAATATGATTACGTAAATATGTATTTACATTCGAAAAACATACTCTTGTATGAACAGAATAAGAGAAAGTAATGAATTTATTTGAATACTCGTGTTAGATATTTGTATTGTAAGTTATAATGTATGTAGGTCGTACATAAGTACCTACTATTTAGTATAATATTAAGAACAAGTCTAATTTTAGTCTAATTTCTACTAAACTTGCCTTCCTATATTAATAAAATGTTTGATCGCTCCTACCTAAAGAAAAACTTAGGATTTTTATTTGCATTTTTAATTTCTATTAAAAAATAAAGTTGACTACCACAAAAGTGACATCACTTGATTCTTTATAATTGCGAGGCCGTTTAAAAATACAAAAGCTTTAGAAAGATTAATGGTTTATAAAACAAACGAAGGTTCGTCTTTGATCCTTCTCGAAAATGTGTCAAGACTTTAATATTAAAATTTAAATAACCCTGTTCATTTCTCACTTACACTGTTTATAAATATTAATCGGCAGTGTTCGAATTTTTAAGTTCCCTTCCATGGACCTCCGTAGATTAAGCAACTTCTTAATATGTTGCTTTGGTATTATTTTCATTATTCATTTATTAGTTTCATATTTCTAGCACTAACCGTTTGGACGGTAATCCGAAGACGGACAGAAACTACAAGGGTTCTAAGTGAACTATGGAATCCTAAAAAATAGTGCGATTACAAAGGAAAATATGGTGGCACGAAAAAACCGTGAAACTCTTCGAGAAATAAAGATAGTACCGCCGCACTTAGCGAGGTGCGACCGCGCCATCAGATATGAATCGAACTACATACTTTAAAAAAAACCTGGAAAATGTAATACCTCCTTTTGGGTGTCGATTGATAATACCACAATATATAGATAATTTAAAAAATAATTAAATTAAATTAATTACAAATCTTTATTTATTTCTCCCACATTACAAAATATGTTAAGGGGTCACCAGCCACCAGCGCTAAATGTATTAAATAATAATAATAATAATGTTACGAACACACAAAGAGAATAGCGCCATCTAGCGTCAACCAATGAAACCACTTGGTGTGAACAGGGACAGCTTGGGGCCCCCTACTCAGTACTAGATGGCGCTACTGTGCGAACATTCCAGAATAAATCCAACTCGGTCACGCGAGTCGGGAAGGTTCTGGAGTGGTCTGGGACTCGTATCGGCAGGTATAAATACGCCTTAGAGATGCGAAAGCGAAATTTCAGTGGGAGAGCCACGCTTCGGCACGAATGGGCCGGCTCGACCGGGTAAATACCACGGCCTCACAGAAAACCGGCGTGAAATAACGATTGCGTTGTGTTTCGCCGAGTGAGTGAGGTTACCGGAGGCCCAAGGGGGGATTGGGGATTTTAAGGACCAGGAACGCAAGTGCAACACCAGAGGAGTTACAAGTGTAACTCCTCTGGTGTTGCGAGTGTTCATGGGCGGCGGTAATCGCTTACCATCAGGCGATCCGTCTGCTCGTTTCCTGGTTCATTACATAAAAAAAAAAGAACGAGTCGAGTTCACTTTGAGCTTCCTGCGAAGCGAAACAGGCAATACAAGTGAAAACTAGTGATCGGGAGTTCGAGTTGAACAGCGAAACAGGCGATATCGATGTGAATACTAGTGATGTGATGATACCGTGAGTGAAACCCATGACTTGGCTACGACTTAGGACACCGTTAGTGCTTAGTGTTTGGACTTAGTGTTTAGTGTTTGGACCTAGTGCTTAATGTTGGACTATGTGCTAGTGAATAAAGTCTTCAAAAGAGTCAGCAGGCTTTCTCTCCAAATCCTCGAACCAGCACGTAACAATAATACCTATACTAAATACATTAAATACAAATTATTTGCAGTGACAATACTTTTGAATTGGCATTATGTTCAATATAGCGATAAATTGTCGATATTTTATGCTAGTGTGGCCCATTTATTAACAAACCAAAGTAACAGGTTGGTCTCGATGGTGACTTATCTCGATCTGTGTATCAAACCGACAGATTTGTAATTAACAGCAATCAGGTACTGAATAGATGTCGGCTGATTAATCAGGGCTTAACTAATGGGATATGTATAGGTACGGTATTAGGACGAATATATTGTTATAATAGATGAAGGGAAACACGGAAATTATGAAGGAGAGAAATTATTATCTAACTATATGTTGCCTGCAACTTCGTGCACGTTAAAGTAAATCTCGTGAAACCGTTTATTTTGCCACAATAAATATAGCCTATGTCCTTCCCCGTGGTCTATTCTATATCTGAGTCAAATCTCATCAAAATCGGCCGAGTAATTTCGGAGCCTATTCAATGCAAACAAACAAACTTTTCTTCTTTATTATAAAAATGTACGGTTACCGCGGGATTTCCTTTTGCGCGCACGATCTAGTTAAGTACTTAATAAGACAGAACAACGTCTGTCGGGATCAACTAGTGATAGTAAAATTATGTATATGAAAAATATTAGGTTGGGGAAAAAGTTTCTTCGCATTTTATATAAAAATTCAAAAGGTTTTTTTATAAAGTTTATTTACAAGTGACTAAAGTATATAGGTGCCATTTTATTCGATAACTTTTTGCCATCTTGTTGGTAGGTACATGATCCCATTGCTATAAAATTTTTGGGGCTTCTGATGAAAAAACTGCGACAAGTGGTTTTGGCAGTCCTCTTGTGATGTCAACCTGACACTGCCTAAGGAATTCTGCAGCGACCGAAACAGGTGGAAATCTGAAGGTGCAAGGTCAGGACTATACGGCGGATGCATTAACACCTCCCAGCCAAACTCCCGTAATTTTTTCTGAGTGGCTAAAGATGTGTGAGGTCTAGCGTTATCATGGTGAAAAACCACACCCCTTCTGTTGATTAATTCCGGCCGCTTTCTCTCAACTTCTTGCTTTAATCTCATCAGTTGTTCGCAGTACAGTTCAGAATTGATGGTCCTGCCTGGCGGTAACAGCTCATAATGAATAATGCCCTTCCAATCCCACCACACACACAGCATCACCTTGTTGCGAGTTAACCCGGGTTTCGCCACAGTCTGTGAAGCATGACCGGCCTTTGACCACGATCTTTTTCGCACGTTCTTGTCGTACGTGATCCACTTTTCATCACCAGTTATCAGCTTCTTCAAAAATGGTTCGGTTTCATTACGTCGTAATAAAGAATCACAAATGAGTACACGGTTCATTAGGTTTCTTTCAGTGAGCTCATGAGGCACCCAAATATCGAGCGTTTTTGTGTACCCAGCTTTTTTCAAATGCGCCAAAACCGTTTTGTGGTCAATCCCCAGTTCTTCAGCTATATCGTAACTACTAATATGCCGATCTTGCTCCACTTTTTCAAAAATGGCAAAAGTTTTGTCCGTAACAGGGCGACCAGAGCGACGTGCATCTTTGATATCAAAATTTCCGGATTGAAAACGCTTAAACCAAATTTGCGCTACTCTCACAGATACTGCATTAGGTCCATAAACATCACAAATTTTTTTCGCGGCTTGTGTTGCATTTTTACCTTTTTTTGTAATAAAATTTTAAAATGTATCGAAATTCTTCATAAGAATCACTCATTTTAACAATAAGAAAAACAAATGAAAATCTCAAATTTACCTTATTTGAATTTGGAATTGTCTTCTGTAAAATTAAAGCTTTTTAATGATACCAAAATCAGCCAGATACAATTGGTATAGCCCAAGATATTTTATGACAAGTTCATACATACTATAATGCGAAAAGACTTTTTCCCCAACCTATTATATAAAAACCATGCCCTGTACAGCATAGCTCTACCACGTTTGAACCAGCAATCAGCATGGTTCAAATCTCAAAATGGATTTCCCTGAAATGTGGCACGTAGTAAATTCCGTATAACGTAGCTACGTCTTAGCCGTAGCTCGTAGGCATCCGCTACGGAAGGAGTTTCCAAAAATACATACGAGCGTTTGTGCACTACACGGAATTTTACATGCATTGTAAAGCTCTATGTATGTCGTAGGATAATTAAAAAATCTTTGCGAAAATCCTAATATTATTGCAAACAGCCGGATTATTTGATTTAGAAATAAAATTTCTTACATCTTACAATTTTCCAAAAACAATTATGAGGATATTCGAAAAAACCCGCATGAACTAGGATAGTAGCGAAAAATCTCCGACGTGAGCGCTAATTGGCTGTCTAAAGCCCATTGCACTATACTGATTTTTGACCAATCTGAATAATCAATAAAGGTGCTCTCTTGATTCTTGAAACAGCCCATGAGTATGAGTTTCTCATTTTCCTAGTACAGACGGATTTTTTGTGAAAATAGATAGAATAATGTTAAATTTTTTCTCAGAATCAAATATTCCGGCTCTTTGCAATAATAAGAGCTTTATAAATAGAAAATCGGATGCCGTACGGTAAAATTCAGTGAAGTGCTCAAACGTCCATAACGCTAACGAAGTGGCCGACTAATGCAACCATAAAATTATATAATTTTATTGATCATTCGATTAATGTCGATGTCGATGATATCGCATTCATATTATAAATGCCAAAGTTCGTGAATGTTACATGTTTGACTATTTTCGCTCTCAAATGGCTGAACCGATTTTAATTAAATTTGCTATGGTAGTAGATTTGGGCCTGGATTTATTTATTATTGAAAAATTTACGGTCCCCATGGGATACACGTTTTTCCTTTTGCGTCGCATGGAATAAAGTGTCTAGTAAAACAAAAATTAGGAGCCAGTTTATTACAACATAATGCACTATGGCCCACTTGCGCAGATCTGAACCGCAATTCTCGTATTTAAAGTAGACTACATTTTACTTTGTTTGAATTGATAGTGAAGCGACATGTTATCATGAACGGATTTTATGACGTTTCGACCAATTGGAGCGCGTTTCACGTTGGTTTAACGTTCATAAAAACACCATTTGAAAGTTTAAGCATGTCGGGACTCGATTGTAATTGTATTAATGCAGGTTTTATTTAGCAGAATTGCCTCTCTGGGTTACAGTTAACCCTGGGATGTCTTCTCGTTCATGAAGACGAAGAACGAGAGATGATAATATTTAGCCCAGGGTTAACTTTAACCGAGATCTGCGCAAGTGGGTCTAAGTATAATATCGGGAATAGTAGAGGGTGCGGTCCGATAGCCCATTAGCTCCGAGAGGGCGGGACCGAGCTATTTGTTACACGATTTATGTACACCCTGTACAATCAGTTCTCGCAATCTGCCACTATTATTCACCATTTCTGGACCTCTACTAAATATATTTGACTGATTTTCAATTGATATTAACCTTTTGCTATATTTTCCGCTGTTGATGCTGATTTATTGTGAAGTTTAAGGTTTGTACGCCCTCCGGAGCGTCGAAATCCCATACACTCTTATTTCGTTCTTGGTTAATATTTTCTAACCAATTATAACAATTATAACACTAGATATGATGCATTGAATTGAATTATGTGTACAAAGTTTGGTGAAGTTTGGTTGTACCGTATTAAAATTAAAACAAAACTACGTTTGTATGGGAAAATTGTTTACTTAAGGGTCCCACGGAGTGTTCGACACTCCGTGGGACCCTTAAGTAAACAATTTTAAATAATATAAACCTGAGTGGGTATCTCATATATAAAACCTAGGCAGTTGGGAGTTGAAACCTATCACATGGGGAGTTGGGGACCGAGTGCGCACAAACTTTGCAGAGAATTGTCAAAAAAAACTCGTAGAGGCCACCCGAGACCCCAGAGCCGGCACCTATCTGGCTCAAAGAATTAGCATAGCCATAGCGAGGAAATTGTGAGCCTAATACCTGATGGGGACGACATAGAGTTTTCCTCTTATTTATAGCCATTTAAGTTTCTTGCAGTTTTAGTTCCTTTCTTATTCTTATAATTTTTTCTATTTCATTTTCCTTTTGTTTGTAAATATTTTAAAGTAACTAGTCATATTATTGTGTAATTTATAAATTAGCTGTGTGTATTTAATAGTGGAATGAGCGATTGTGATTAAAAACATAGACAATCTGGAGAAATCTCTTTTAATACGCCTGAGTAATTTATAGCCGGATTTTAACACTAAGAGGGCTCTAAGTCTGGATCATTTAGCTGGGGTCATTACAAAATATCTGAGAAGTTCAATTAGCGACTGAACTATTTTCTTCGCGATTATGAAGGGTCGGGTCTCGTATTAGCTCTTGCACAAACAAATGGAACATTGTTTCAATATTGGGTTACAAATTATTGGATATTCGCTCGCAACGTACTACAATTGTTTACTGTTGTACTAACTTCTAATACAACACTACACAATAGGGAATATGCACGTATTTTTTTTATTTGTTTATATAGATCTATCTTGTTAGGTAAATCGTATGGTACAATCAGTTTTTTGATATCATTAAAAATAACGAAGATATGAACGTTTAGAGTAGTCTATTAGACAGAGAGATCGGACGTGTAACGTGACGTCACATAACACGACTTTCATAGAACGTTCATACTAAATTTCGTTTTGCTAGAAAGAGATAGATTACAAACTTTGACTGCTCATATCTTGCTCTTTTATCAACAAATATTGAAATTTTTCTTGCCATTTCCTTTATTTTTCAGTCTAGTACCATAATTTTATATTTTAAGCTATTTTTATATTTCATGCATATTCCCTATTGTACAAAGGCTTATCTCGAAAGTCCGATTGGAAATACCCAAACTTGATTCCTTGACCCTTCGTCTTCATTGAGTATCGGTTCCATTCAAGTCTTTTGTGAATGAATCTATGAGTCAATATGTGCTTTCCCTTTAATCGTTGTCATTGCTTTGGTTATTATATTATTCATGACTCAAAAACCAAAATATTTTTGTACGTAAAGGCATTTGTTTTAAGTCTGCAAAATTATAGTATTTTCCAAAAGGCAACATAAATATGGACCAAAAAAAAGCAAAAAGTACAGTAATCAGCTAAATTAAGAAGTTACAGGACTAAAAGGTACAGAAAAAAACTAATTTTTTTTGGCTGTGATTGAAAAATGAAAATTACTGTTCAAATCTTTGTTATTTTTGATGTTTTTTGTTAAAACAATGATATACATTACATTTTCAACTGCTGTGACGTCACTCGTGCATCATTTTTTGTCTAGAGCGTTTTTGATACTCTCCAACGATCTCACTTTTGTGATAACTGTATTTCGTCAACGGTTGTTCGTAGATATACCATTGCAAAGACAATATTTCCTGGCTTAGTATGTACTTACTAATAAAACTATGCATGTTACCCATTAGTTATTTTGTTTCCCTTATATTTAAATTATGGCCATTTTATCACAACAATTATATAGTTTTCTTCATGTCTAGTCACCAAAAAAGAGAATCAAAATTCCTTAACAAAATCGCAACCTTTTCCAATATTTTTTATTTCTTTTACAGACACCAGAAACCCTACTTTAAAAATCTTACCTAACTTAGGTAATTCGTAATATTCCCAAAACAGTATTGTTTTATTTTTTGGTCGGCGCCGGCTACCTGGGGTAATGAATAATAACAATTTCCCGACCTCGGGGCAGGACCCTACCCAATGAATATTACAATGTAAATTTCAGAAATACTTCCACTTTCCAAGGTTCAGCGGTTTTCATATGCGAGTAATTTGGTATCGGAAATAATGATCGTTGTTTAAAAACTTAGTTTTTAATTACTTCGTCGTGTTCTTCTTTGCGTTGTTTTCGTTAAAGGACCAATTTTAGGGTTTCATATCTTTTTCCGTTTCCGTAATTTTAGGAACTCTCATAGTTTCGCTGTCCGTCTGTCCGTCCATTCGTCTATCGTCCGCCTCTGCAAACTCCTACAATTATGAAGTTGATGAAATTTGGTACACGTATAGATTGCGTATATATTATATATACTTTTCTTTTGGTAGAATTAAATTAAAAAAATATATTTTAGGAGTGGCTCCCCAAAAGGAGAAAAAATATCATCCCAACTTCACATGGCGATGTGGTGATTTTTTTTCATTCTACCCCATCGTGTATATCTACCAATAGGTATTTTTAAATAAAGGCGAGGTTTGACACATGACTTTGATATAAAGTAAACAATTTTCGAGTAATTTTCCACCAAAGTGGTTAACACTTGGCTATTCGATAACATTACTAATAGTTTCTTGTTAATTTTACTGCTAGAGCATTATTATGCTCTTGGTTAGATGATTACGTGCAAATTACATCTAATAGTAAAAACCAGCTTCCTAATGTTTTCCAAAATAATATTCTAATGGATTTCTATGTTCATCTAAATACTTACGAATATTGAGCAATTTGAATTAAATTTTCTACTAGGATCAATTTTCAAGAAGTTCACGATGAATCTCTACTTGATACAAAATGATAAACGACCCAAGTTTTCCAGACGATCTCCAAGTTTCACAGCGATTTCGAATGATTTCCCTCGATCCACTACGATATCTGTACTTTATCATCAGATCGTTTAAAGTTTTGCAGCGATTTAGGAGTCTCAGATACGTTGACCAAAATTAACTACGCTTTATAGCAACCACCGACGCTCTAGTAAAGTATTTTAACGTCAAATCTAATTTATTGTCCTAAAAAGTTAATTTAATTGGATTTCTTATCTTTCTATTCTTTTTTTTTTTCTATCTTATACTACCTACTCTGTGTCTCTATAAAATTTAACTTCTACAAGGTATAACAAAAATAAGTGATAATACTTAAGGGTGTGTTTGTGTTCCTTATAGAGAGTGTACTGTGAAAGTAGCAGCGCTGTAAGAGCAAATATTTTTTTGCGATTTGTATGGGAAAGCGCTCCAGCGTCGCTAGTTTCCCCATACAAATGTGAAAAAAAAAATTGCTCATTCAGCGCTGCTACTTTCACAGTGAACTCTCTATAAGGAACACGTACACACCCTAAAGTATTATCACTTATGTTTGTTACACCCGTATATTTTATTATCGCAAATTAGTTTTTAAAAATAACAAAATTAAAAGCGAAGAAAATTACTACTGATAAGTGTTAGATAGCTTATTTGCCAGTTTTGTCTTTGTGATTCGACACTTATCCAAATACAAGCTTTTGCCCGCGACTTCGTCCGCGTGGAGTTCGGTTTCCATACAAAATTTAAACCCCTTTCTTCACTTTTTCAATTTTCAAAAATCCTTTCTTAGCGGATTCCTACGTCATTACAAAAAATCCGTTCAGTAGTTTCGGCTGTGCGTTGATAGATGAGTCAGCCAGGTTTGCCTTTTATATAAAAGGCATATTTAGATCGTGAAATTACTTCATTATTTCTGAGAATGTGTTTATACCTAAGTTCGCTTCACACGCGCCGCTGCACTATTACATATAAAACGCCACAGCTGCGGTGACGGCGGCGACGAAATCCATACAAAATCCGGCGCGTGTATAAAAGCGCTAAGTATATTTTTGTATTCATGAAAAACATTCATGAAGCTTCATTGGTTTATAGCTTATACCCCTACGATACGGAATAGTTCTAGTTGTTAGTTTTGGCAATGTAACTACGAACTAATAGAATAACTACAAATAAAATAACTTGGCTAGGTTGTGTATGAACATTCTAAAACATTGAAAAACTATTAATATGGGGAGTGGAAAAGTAGATATTCGTAGGAATATCGGATAGGTTAAATTTTCAGGAAACCGAAACTACATAATTGAGTTTTTGAATATTCAATATTCCTGGAAATTTTCTCATGTAAAATAACAAACAGTTAAGCTATAGTTCAAATCCCAAGCTACGTGAATTTATGTACTACTTTCAAGATATGAAAATATTATAGAATACAAATACAAATCCTTATACTAATATTTACAGTGAGTTTGTTCCAAACAAATGGTTGTAACGCTTTAACGTTAAAACTACTTAACTGACCATCATAAAATTTGGCGTAGACTACGGGAAAGGACATGGGCTACTTTTATCGTTGAAAAACTTAATACTATATTTACGCTTTAACGTAAAAAAAATCGAGGCTTCCAGAAACAAACAATAGGTAGGTACGCAAATTTCTCGGCTCGCTCGCTTAGCTCGCTCGCTATAATTGACTACACGAAATACCTATAGTATATTGTTTTACTGAAAGTTTTATGAATTACTGAATAATGAATTTGTGATTAATAAATAAAAACTCTTAGATACAGACAGCATCTAAAATTTGGTTATGTTAACTACGTACTATTTTTATGGGCTGCTTTTTCAAAACTTCGAAAAAATTTCAGCTCGCTCGGTCGCCACTAATTATTATGTTTTAAATTTCTCGGTGTCACAGAAAATCGGCGTGCAATAACGCTTACGTTGTGTATCGCGGAGTGAGGTTACCGGAGGCCCAAGGTGGGTAATGGGATTTCAAGGACGGAACGCAAGTGCGCAGCACCAGAAGAGTTAAAAGTGTAACTCCTCTGATGTTGCAAGTGTCCATGGGTGACGGTAATCGCTTACCATCAGGCGATCCCCGGCTCGTTTCCTGATCCATTTTATTAAAAAATAGGCTAGCGTAATCAACTGCAACCTAATCCCCCTCACATCGAGTAAGTTTTCTTTTTCAACGTCAGTTTTATGCGACGACAGCAGTGGCGAAGACTGCTACTCCTTCATAGTGAAGCCGTAGCCTGTATAATAGGTAGGGATTTCTATGAAAGTTTGCAAAAGGTAAGTGACAAGGGAAGCCGATAGGAATGGAGTTATAGGAACCCTTCGCCCCTGGACGGCAGTAATATTTAGTGGGCGATGATAACAATGTTTTACAAAACCTCAGTACTATGTAACCATAAAAACGTCTTTATAAATGAGCTTCTTACGTGTTTGAGGCCACACAAAGTGGGTAATAAATTGTATCTGGTGCCGGGACTAAGTAAAAACTACTCACGTATGGTAGGTATCTGATAAGTAGGTATATGAGATACAAATTTCATTTCTGTAAAAAAATACAGAATTAAGTAAAAAGGAAACTGCAGCTGTCTGTTTGTCAACATCAAGCCATAGATAAGTCATTGGTCTCACTGGTAGAGCGCCCAGCGAGGCCAATCATTAGTCTATGCATCAAGCATCATAATACAACATATCTATACTATCTGCATTGAGAACAAGATGGTTTAATTCAATGGATCTTGGTGACTTGTATCATACATACAATATATTAATTTGCCGCTGCCTCGAGTTTCGTGGTAAGCGGCGCGACGACGGGCAATGACAGCAGCGGACACGCGCAGGCGCCATTTCTGAAGCCCCGTACAGATTGCTCGCGAAGTAGGCTGAGGAAGTGCTCCAAGAAGTAACCCGAAGTATGAAAAGGCGAAGCAAAGTCCGTGCCCGTGTGTCTTGTTCGGCAAAGCTCGGCGTACTCCGCGAGTAGTCTGGACGGGGTATGACAAACGGTGACTAATATGGCGGCCGTCTGCGCGCATAAAAAAGAAATATCAAACACATCAATTATTATTATCTACTATGCAGAATTAAAAATAAAATTGTTTGAAATGTGAACAATTTATTACGTAGTACGTACATACTGTAAAATAGAGAAGATGCCTAATTTTTTATTGCCTTTTCGAAAAGTACATATTAATCCAGGAAATATTGTCATTGCAATTGTAAGGTTTCGTTTACTTTGCCCACATTTGTTTACAGTAATTTTGGTATTTTTAATTTCTTGCACTGGCCACACTGAGAAACTATAGAATAAGTGGGGATAGGAGGGTTTTTACGGGGATCAGTCAGGTGGACTGGGAATCGGTCTCGGGCAGTGGTACGACACAGTCGTGTGAGTCCGAATCTAAGGTCCATAAATATCTACTGATTGTGTTTTATAAGGATTGGTTGTTATTATTACTGGTTGGATAAGGAGTGATTTTGGAATAAATAAAGTGCATTGGTTGGATAAAAAGTGATATTGGAATAAATAAAGTGCTATTCTACTGGTACTGGTTGTTTTTCTGAGAAGTTTTACATCTCAGAAGTGGCACACCATCGAAAATTCTGTAAGTACACGCCTGCAATTTATTTTTTATTTTTTACGCTGAGTATGTAACGCGTTTTAGGGAAAATATGTTCTGAATAATAGGGTAGTCATTTTATTGCATGCATAATTGTAGATATTCTGATATTACGTAACTACAAGAAAATTTTCGTTGCGATCTACCCTCAAGAGTATGAGAAGTGATCTTTTAGAATATCTATGTCTTTCTAGTCCATTTTAGAATCAATTAGGCAAATTCAAATCAAATCAAATAGCCTTTAATTACTAATACAGTTTACAAGACATGCAGTATAAAGATAATACATCAGTATGAATTTGAATTATTAATAGAAATGTCCCATTCTAAATATTATGTTGGATTACATTGATTTACATTAACATTATATTTGGCAAACAATAGATAATAATATTATTTTATAATTCTATTTATATTCTGTTGTTATTTTTTTATATAGTGCATAAGGTTACATTTACTTTCGTTCTAATCATCAGTATCAGCTTGCCCTTTGGCATAGGCCTCCCTTAGGTAAATTATTATCAAACAAAAAAAAAATTATATCATTTCCGTAGTAATCTCACATTAGTAAATGTACACAGGGTTTTGAAAACGGGAATAAAATTTCTTTTTCGTTTTACTCTAAAGTTTTAAGAGATACTGATGATATATTTTTATATTATTTTGATATTGCTTTTAACAAAGTTTTTTTTTTTCTCTTGTTTCATGTGACGAGTTATAGATTGTGAACATGGAAAAGGAAACTCAAAGAAGTCTAGCAACTCCTCAACGAGATCGTTCTCGCACCAGGCGCAGCCGGAGTCGCAGTCGGCCAAGCGCGGGTAGGCGACAAGGCCGTAGCCGCAGCCGCAGTCGTAGCCGGCCGAGCGCGGGTAGGCGTCAACGCCACAGCAGCAGTCAAAGCCGCAACCGCCGGCTGCTGGAGCGTGAGCTGGCGTTGAGGGATGAAGAGGAGCGGCTTCTTCGTGAAAAGCTGCAACTGGGGAAGGACCGCGAGCAACGGCGCCGCAGCAGCGAGCGACGCAGCTTCCGCGGCATGGAGGCGACGCCAAGGAGACGCAGCCGTAGCAGGCTGCCGGGTCCGAGCGACGGAAGGGATCGAGTTCCTACGAGCGCTGGACATCGTTTAAACAGGTCACGTAGCCCCACTTTCTCCGCTAAGGATGTTATTAATATTATTAATTCGATTAAGGATGCCTTGCCGTCTCATCCGTCAAACCAAAGCACACATGTTACACCTAAGAGTCTAGACTGTAAAAACATTATTCCCGAGTTTAATCCTTCCGAAAAGAATCAACGTATGGATACGTGGCTTAGAAAAGTTAATGAATGTGCAAAGGTTTACGGCTGGGATGAAAGGACTATAATATATTTTGCTATGCAAAAACTCACTGGACTAGCTAAAACCTGGTACGAAAGTCTCAATTCGATATTGTATTCATGGGACGAATGGCAGCAAAAACTTATCAATGCGTTCCCCTGTGAGCAAAATTATGGGCAACTGTTAGAAGATATGCTCAAGCGTAAGAGTAGGCCTAACGAATTAATTGAAAACTATTATTATGGAAAATTGTCATTATTAAACCAATGTGAAATCGTGGGTAGGCGAGCCGTCGATTGCATCATTCATGGTATTAGCGACAGGACAATGAGATCTAGTGCTTTGGCATTACGTTGTGATGATCCTGATCAGCTTTTGAAATTCCTGCTTAGTAGTAATAAAGAAGTTTACTTGCAACATCCTCATTTACCGCCCAAAGATAAACATTTTAGTATGCCAGAGGATAGAACAAATGCTAGGTCCAACAATAAAAATAACCCGAACTTATATTGTTACAACTGTAAGGAGAGAGGTCACCCGTTCGCAAAATGTCCTAAACCACTGCTAAAATGTCATCATTGCAATAAAGTAGGGCATAAACCAGAGTTTTGTCGATTCAAACAAGACACGGCTTCTACGAAGGCCGACTCAGTAGCTAAAACTATGGTAATTTCGACTCCCAATACGAATCCGTGTGATAAATTTATTAAATCAGTTTGTGTTGGCGGTACATTCGTAGAAGCTTTCGTTGATCTTGGTAGTGAGGTATCATTGATTAGGCAGTCCACCCTTATACAGCTTGGACTTATTCATGATCATACTCCATCGTTGTTAAGAGGTTTTGGTAATAACTTGGTCCATTCCGCGGGCTCCACAAAGTTAGACTTGTCAATTGATGGTGTCACAGCTACTGTTTTATGCAAGGTGGTAGATGACTGTATGCTTGAAAGACCGATGTTGATTGGACAAAGTTATTCTGAACAACCACACGTTGTTATTTACAAGGATTCGCATAGACTACAGTTTCTGAACATCAGCGCAGAAGTTCCAGCTCCAAATCTAGATGAAGACGACAAACGCTTAGAAAAAGTTAGGGTAGTGGGTCATGCTGTCCTTTTCAGTGTTGCTAGTGTAAAAGCCGTAGCGGAAACTTCTTTCACAGGCAATATAATACTGAACACAAAAATTGTAGGTAGACCGAACGAGCAATATTTAGTGTGTGGTGGCGTCTACGAGGTGAAGGATGGGGTGTTCTTTGTGACAGTCACGCCGTGTTCAATACCATGTCGTCTTCAAAAGAATTTCATTTTTTCAAGGGCAGAACGATTACATATGGTTTATAGGCTCACCGACGCAGATGGTGCTGCCACCATAATTCAACCTGTTGACGTTCCCTCGCCTAGTAAATGCTTTGATGAGAGTCAAGTGCATATAGGAGATAGTGTGACGGACAAAGATAAAGCTGAACTCGTAGAGCTTTTAAAGCGTCATAAAGAGTGTTTTGCATTCGATTTAGCTGACCTCGGTTGCTCGTCTGCTGCTGAAATGAAAATAGAGTTAACAAGTCAACGCCCTATCGTCTATAGGCCTTACCGGCTCTCACACCATGAACGAGAAAAAGTTCGTATAATGATAGATGATATGCTGAAGGCAGGGATCATTAGGGAGTCTGTTTCGAACTATGCAAGTCCAATCATCCTCGTTCGAAAAAAAGATGGCAGTATTCGCCTATGTGTAGACTTTAGACAATTAAATGCGGTAACTGTAAAGGAGAGATACCTATTCCAATAATTGAAGACGAAATATCTAGATTAGCTGGTCAGGCATGGTTCATCACTCTTGATTTGATGTCAGGTTATTACCAGGTACCTATCTCTGAGGAATGTAAGCATTTAACGGCGTTTGTCACACCGGACGGCCAATACGAGTACAATCGTATGCCGTTCGGCCTGGCAAACGCTCCTGCTGTTTTCCAACGAATGATGAACCATGTCCTTGGTCCGGCGCGTTATAATAAAGCCACTGTGTACATAGACGATCTCTTAATATTTGGCCAGAGTCCGAAAGAGTGCATGGACCACTTGGAGGAGGTTTTAAAATTGTTGCAAAGGGCTAACCTGAAATTGAACCTCTCAAAGTGCAGTTTTTTACATAATAAAATAAATTACCTCGGGTATGAGATTAGTTCAGATGGAATGCGTCCGGGTCTCACAAAGATTCAGAGCGTTATGGAATTTCCGCGTCCAGAAAATGTGCATAACGTACGTCAATTCTTGGGATTAGTTAGCTATTTTAGAAAGTTCATACATGGATTTGCACAACTAGCTAATCCCCTCACGAAATTGCTCAAGAAGAATGTTTCATGGGAGTGGACAAAATATCAAAACGAAGCATTCGAAACACTTAAAGCTAGGCTGATCGAGAGGCCTGTACTCGTTATATATGACCCGACTGCTGACACCGAGGTACACACTGATGCCAGCAGGCTAGGTGTTGGCGGAATTCTGCTACAACGTTCTCGTGGTAGTAACGGTTCCTTTCACCCTGTGGCTTATTACAGCCGTCAAACGTCTCCTGAGGAAAAGAATTTTCATTCCTATGAATTGGAGACTTTGGCGGTTGTTTGTGCTCTAAAGAAGTTCAGAGTTTATCTCCTGGGTAAAGCTTTCAAGGTTGTCACGGATTGCAGTGCACTTCGGTCAACCTTTCAAAAGCGTGACCTCATACCTAGGATAGCCCGCTGGTGGTTGGCATTACAAGAATTTGATTGTACGGTGGAATACAGAGCGGGTTCAAGGATGGGTCATGTAGATGCTCTTTCCAGAAATCCTATCGAAGATCCAGAAACCCAGAATCCTGAGCAATATCCTGCTGTCATGGCCATTAGCAACGAAGACTGGCTGCTAACCCTCCAGTTGGGAGATCCAGAGTTGTGTCGGATTCGTGACATCGTGAATAGTGACTTGGACCCAAAGGGGTTAGAGTACATAAAAAAATAACTATACTCTTAAGGACAACAAGTTATTTCGTTGCATAGGAGGTGACAAGGAATGCATAAGGTGGGTTGTTCCAAAGGGCGCTAGGTGGCAGCTGTGCAAACTAAACCACGACGATATAGGCCACGTTGGTTTCGAGAAAACGCTCGAACGAATCAAAAAGAATTATTGGTTCGCGAAAATGAAACGATTCATAAAGAAATACGTCGGGGCCTGTATCGAATGTGCTTATGCAAAAAGCGCTGCGAATACGCGGGAAGGATTACTACATCCTATCGAAAAGGTAGAAATACCTTTTCATACCCTGCATATCGACCACCTTGGGCCTTTTGTAAAATCCAAGAGAGGCTATACCCACATACTGACAACCGTGGATTCGTTCACAAAGTTTGTGTTCATTAAGCCTGTAAGGAATACAAACACTCAAAATGTGATTAAAGTCTTACAGGAAATATTCGACACATTTCGAATTCCCGATCGATTGGTTAGCGATCGAGGTTCATGTTTCACGTCTCACGCATTTAGGAGGTTTTGTCTTGACCGGGGAATAAAACATATATTGAATGCTGTGGCAAGTCCACGAGCCAATGGACAAGTCGAAAGATATAATAGGACCATTTTAGACTCGCTGACTGCACAAAACCTTAGAGATGACGATAAAGACTGGGACAACAAGCTAGGTAAGATTCAATGGGGCCTGAATAACACCGTACAGAAGACTATCGGTAAAACTCCAGCAGAGGTCATGTTTGGCATGAAGATGAATAGTGAGTCGAATCCCATCATGAACGAAGTCACCAAGGAATCTTGCGGAGACTTATCCTTACAGTCTATCCGAGCAGAAGTAAAGGAAAGGATTGATAAGAATCAGGTGACACAAAAGAAGTATTACGACCAGAGAAGAGTTCCTGCTCGTTTGTACCATCGTGGCGATCTAGTTAAAATTACGAAGGTTAATTTTAACAATGACGGTAAGAGCTCAAAGCTTATGCCATCATTTGAAGGCCCATATCGGGTTGTCAAAGTCTTGGGCAACGATCGGTATAAGGTAGCTCCAATAGCAGGATTTGAAGGGATGAAAAATAAACGGAAAACGACTGTAGCCGCTGATCGTATGAGACCTTGGATTCATGTAACTTCATTAGAGGTTGATGATGATTACAGCGTTGATGAGAATGTCGTGAATGATGCAAGTGATGAGGATAATATGTTTGAATGATAAAATAGGACTTAAAATGTATTGATTTGTTTATTGTTGTTATTTATTCTATGATATATATATGTAAATTGAATGAATTGAATATTAGGATGATTGTTTTTATACAATATCTAATTATTGCTTTGTACTGTTTCAGATCAAGAACGGGTGTAGGCTAGGGTTTCAGGCCACCACTTGATCTGATACAATGCAAGGCCACTGTTAATTATATTATTATGTATCGGTTTTTGTAGAATCAGTTTTGTAAAATAGATAATATAATATAAATAAATGGATGGATAAATGGATGGATAAACGGATGGATAAATGGATGGATAAAGGATAGATAATTGGATAAATTACACAGCTGATAAATGTTCGATAGATATTAGTTTATAAGGTACATTTTGTTTCAAGGCATAAATTATATGCACTGGTTTCATTTTAGATATATACAAAAGGTTAATATAATCAAATAAAACATATTTTATTGTGATTTCTTGAGAATTGTTTCCTTGACTTCAAATATATTTTACAATGTATAAATTTAAGCTTTGGCTTCTTGGTCCGCCGAGTGTAAGGTTCCACCTGGTACGTGTATGGGGACATACACGTTATCAGGATGGACGAGTGTAAGGTTTCGTTTACTTTGCCCACATTTGTTTACAGTAATTTTGGTATTTTTAATTTCTTGCACTGGCCACACTGAGAAACTATAGAATAAGTGGGGATAGGAGGGTTTTTACGGGGATCAGTCAGGTGGACTGGGAATCGGTCTCGGGCAGTGGTACGACACAGTCGTGTGAGTCCGAATCTAAGGTCCATAAATATCTACTGATTGTGTTTTATAAGGATTGGTTGTTATTATTACTGGTTGGATAAGGAGTGATTTTGGAATAAATAAAGTGCATTGGTTGGATAAAAAGTGATATTGGAATAAATAAAGTGCTATTCTACTGGTACTGGTTGTTTTTCTGAGAAGTTTTACACAATGGTATATCTACGATCAACCGTTGACGAAATACAGTCACCACAAAAGTGAGATCGTTGGAGAGAATCAAAAAAGCTCTATACAAAAAAATGTAGCAGGAATGACGTCACAGCTGACAACGAAAATGTATGGAGAAAAATATTTTTATTGATTGAGAAAATTAAAAAAGAGAAAAAATGATTTTGTTCAGTAACTTAAATACTGCGTTTATGTATATATTTGTAATAACAAAATATTTGAACAGTAATTTTCGTTTTGCGATCATAGCAAAAAAAAACTTTTTTTTTTTTTATCCTGTACATTTTTAATTTAGCACTAATTACTGTACTTTTTGCATTTTTCGGTTCATATTTATGTTGCCTTTCGGAAAATATAAAAATTTTGCTGATTTAAAACAAATGCATCTTCTCTATAATAAATAATGTGCCCTCGGAAAAACGGCAATCATCACTAGTCTATAACTTCAAGTTCTCCCTTCAACTGATGACAAAGTTTACGCTTGAAGCTTTCCAATTCATCAAATGTTGGCATATCGCTCTTGTTGGGCACTAACTTCAAGTTACAGGATATAAGGCAGCCTATTTTCAACAAAGCCTAAAATCATTGATCTCTTTAATTAAATTATTTAGATGTTAGAAATATAGCTAAAGACAAAAATGGTGATAATGAAATTAATGCAAAATATAGTAAACAATAGGAAATTAGCAGGAGCCAAGAATAAATTCTGTTAAAACTTGAGTTACCTTTTTTGCACGAATAGTCATTTCGGACTTCACATACACATCAGAATTTTTTAAAAGTACATAAATAGGTGTCCGCATTATTAAACAGACGAATGGAAATGTACTTGACAACATTTCTGAAAATAAAATAGTTCTTAATTCAATGCAAGAATCTAATAAAAAACCAGCTCTTTGATGATGTAAAACAAAATTTTTTACCTGGATACAGCCTAGTAGAGTATTTATCTTCCTCTGAAAACAATACTTTGATTTCAGCAAAGTTAAACGAAAACTTTACAATATCATCTATAGGACCTTTTTGTGGTCCTTCAACGTAGACAATAGCCAGATCACCAACATCTACAGAAAAACCAGTTATAAATTCGTCTCTGTTATATGTTACGGCGACGTTTTCGTTTGTTGCTGTAATTCTTTTTGTAAAGCATTTTGTGACCCCTGAATTACTAATGAGACAGTACAATCTTGAATAACTTATTGTTTTCGGTGTTGGTCTACAACCAGCTACCCCTATCGTTACGTCCAAAGACATATTCGCTTGTAACACTATGTGAGATGAAACTACTGCCTGGGCCACTTCAGATTGTTCAATGTGATCCACTTCTTCATCCGGATCTAGTTTGTGTTCACTTTTATCAACAAATGGATTCACGTAGTATTCTCCTCTGTTGACGTAATTAGGACCTTTTGCGAGTTGGCTCGCATCGATTTTAGTGACACCAATAGGTATATTTTCACCGTTTAACATAGCCAGGGTCTCGAATAGAACATTGGTTAAAGAAGCACCACGTATCTGCAACAGCAAAAAAAAATATTGTCGTGTTTGCGTTCTATGTATTCTATGTGCTATATATTCATTTCTCATACGAAAAATGTAAAAGGATATACGTGTATAATATCATAATCCATTTTATTTTAACACTTGAAAAAAATTGACAGAAATTATTAGCAAAAATACCTCAATCTCCAAAGGATTATCTAAGAAACTTGATGTTATTTCTGATGCCGATTCCGGATATAATGGGATTGCGTTATAATAGTTAAAATTCACATCATTCCTTTTTTGTAATTCTTCCTTTTCTGAACAGTATATTTCGTCACATATCCGATACGTTACAAACAAATGTGTTATTCTGTAAAAAATCATTTAAAGTTTATACAACATCCTTATTATATTTATACATACGATACTGGTACGAAAATTCTTTTTTTAATATAAACGTACTTACCCTAAACGTTGTAAATCTTCCACAGGTATATCTAATAAATTCTTTACGACAACTAATATAATCGGCACATCATCGTTCGCAGGAAAATTGTTGCTGCTTAAGAGGCAAAGCACTTCCCCCATATCGGGTCCTTTGCGTCCGACAGATTCAAACGGTACGACTTGTCCGATGCCTAGAAATTTCGTAAAATAGAATAGTGAGTGACTTTCAAACTTTATCCATACAGATACGATTTCGGTCATGGCCATTACATTATTGTTGTCTATACTACTATAATAAAGAGGAAAGGTTTGTTTGTTTGTTTGCATCAAATAGGCTCCGAAACTACTGAATCGATTGTAATGAAATTTGGCACAGATATAGAATAGACCACTGGCAAGGACATAGGCTACTTATTTATTGCGGCAAAATGTACGGTCCGAGGTTTCCTTTTGCAAGCACGAAGTCGCGCGCAACATCTATGTAGTAGTATGTCTTGCTCCGTCCCATATCCAGGGCACCTCGAGCTGTGCGGGCGCGGCTGCAAACCAAGCGGAGAACCTCAAACGGCGCAAGTATGAGAACCTTAGCGGAGACCTCATATTTGAACCGTTTGGGGTGGAAACCCTAGGCGCATGGGGTCCGGGCGCACATAAGCTTTTTAAAGAAATCTCTAAAAAGCTTACTGAAGCCACCCGAGACCCTAGAGCCGGGAACTACCTGGCACAACGTATAGCCATTGCTATCCAACGAGGCAATGCTATCAGTTTGCTAGGTACTCTGCCAGATGGGGACGACCTGGGGAAGATTTTCTATTTATAGTTTTTTTTTTAGATATAGATTATTTGTAGGTAAGTCTTCTTTTTGTTAGTACTAATTTTTAGTTTTTTTATTTCCCTCTAGTTTTTATTGTTAATTTTATGTTTGTTGTATTATTGTAATTTTTATGTAGTAATTAGATAACCATGTAGAAATACTCTACACGTTAGTGTTTACATTATAATATAGGCTTTAATTTTTCACTCAGTTCTTTTCCTTATTAAGTGATTTACAAACTCAAACTTTTTATTTCCATATAGGTTATAAATAACACATATAGAATTGTCCTACATGATGCCTACCACCGGTTCGGAAACTAGCCCGGCGAGAAGAACCGGCGTAAGAAACTCGCGCGGGGCCATCTTTTAACAAAAAGATGGAAAATTGTTCGTTTAAAATAAAAAGGGTATATAATAACAATGTTATGACTAAAACTACATAACACATTACAATAGTTCTTATAATATGACTGACCCTCAAGCATCTCTCATAAGTCAAGCACAGCTCAAGTTTGTCAAGTAGTGTCTGCGCACACACAGAAAACACTTTTTCTGTACTTAACATGTCTATCTTCAATGATATACATAGTCGAAACAAATAAAATACACTACACATACATAATAATATATACGAGCAATATTCATTAAAAATATATCAATAAGCAATTGCGGAATCTCGAACATATCGGAAGTGGGTACTTGTTAGGAAACTTATTACGGGACTCGAGAGACCAATCCGATACTGACATAGCAACCCATAAGTATCGAGTCGAACCCTATAATAACAACATGTTTTACCCAGTCAATATTTCCAACATCATAACCGGGTTTTCCGATGAAAACTCATGAGAGCACTACTAGTAATTTCTCTATCGATAGATCGAGAAAATATGAAGCAACCGTATGCCGTGGGCTTCGTACAGATCAGAAATATTGTATACTAGCTTTTGTCCGCGGCTCTACCTGCGTAAATATAGTAGCCCACGGGAACACTGTAATTTTTAGGTAATAATCCAGAGCTCAAACTACTACCACAACAAGTTTCATAAAAATCCGTTCAGTAGTTTTTGCATTCATCCATCCATACATCGATTCATCTTCACAAACTTTCACACTTATAATAGTAGTAGGATTGCTTTTTTGGACTTATAAAGTACCTTTTATGCAGTAATTAAAGCAAAAGTAAGGCTACATTTGTGGTAGGAAAAATAAATAGCAACCTAATTGTTGTTATTAGCCTTTTATTAGCGAAAGGTAGAAAGAGAAATGTAGATAGAGATAGAGAAGATACGCTCGAAATAGAAAAATCGCTCAAGGGTTAATATAATATATATCAGTTATAAATTTAAATTTATTAAATAACTAGTTGTCCCGACAAACTTTGTTCTGCCTGCCTTAACTATGAACTGAAATTTCTCACCGCTTAAACCTACCCTGAAGTGATACGATTATTTAAAGATAAGAATTAGCCAAATCGGTCCACCCGTTCTCGAGTTTTACCGGAGACTAACGAACAGCAATTCATTTTTATATATAACTAGATAAGATAATAAATATAGTTAAAAAAAACTAAAAAAACACGTTTTTATATATGTATAATATCGAACTAAAAAGTTGAAAATAATTTTAAAAATAAACTTAAAACAGTAGTACTTATATAAAAAATACTAGTATAATTGAGGGAAAAAAGCGTGGGGCGCTTTGTGCCATAATTTTCGTATATCGAGCGACCCACGCTTTTCCCTCAATTATACTAGTGTTTTTTTATATACTACTGTTTTAAGTTTATTTTTAAATTATTTAAAATTATTTTTAACTTTTTAGTTCGATATTCTTTAAAAGCGTGTTTTTTTTTTTTTTGTTTTTTTAAACTATATTTATTTTCAACTTTTTAGTTCGATATTCTTTAAAAGCGTGTTTTAAAGCTACCAGAGCCGAGGAAGGCAGCAGGCGCGCAAGAGAGAGTTACATACAAGCAAACAAGCTTACAGTGTTAATATTGTTAATATAGTGTTAATATACTCCTTTATATTGTGCACACCTTCCTCAACATACACTTTAACTGTGCCCAAATATCATACTTCTTCTTTCACACAATTCTCGTAAAGTTGTACCTACTGGAAGATTTTGCTTCACGTATATTATGATGAAAAAAAAATTTTATTAGCATACTTTTAGTTAAAAGAAAATAGAAATTACCTGCAAGTATTGTAATTCCCGAGAGTTTTAACTCGTATTTGTGCTTGGGTGCATCTAATGATTTTTTTGATTTTGATTTCAGTTTTGCTGATTTGTTACTACTTTTTGATCTTGTTGACTTTTTGTCACTTAATTTCTTTGTATCACTTTTCAAAGTTACTCGGGACGCATCATTCTCTTCATTTTGTACAATAATTGTCTCTTGTTTTTCAACCACCTCTCTAATTAATTCGAAAATTTTATTTTGATGCCTCAAATCTAAAGTGACAAAATGTTTGTGATTAAAAACAAATCATAATAAAAGACCATACCTACCTTAGTTAATAGAATCAGGCATTACTTTTCGGAAATCCTTAACATACAAATTAATGAATAAATTATGTAGCAATATCCCGCGTAAAAACAAGCAGTGTGGGACAGTGGCGAAGGCTAGATCTCCTTCATAGTGAAGCCTTTCATTCATATTGAATTCATAGTGAATAGTGAAGTAAAGATTTGAATCCGATGTTATATGAAACGTGTATATTTTTGTGTAGTGAACAAAGTTCAATTTTGAACAACTATTTTAAAATTGCAACGCCGCTAGCGTTGTGTATCTTAACGGCGTGAACTAACCCTAATGTTAAAGTATGAGGCAAATAATGTAAAGTACATATCTATTTCAGTGTAACCTTGAGTAATTTAAACAGAAGTAGCGCACCTAAGTAAACCAAAGTAAATCATTCTGATAGTATTCATTTGAAACAGGTTGAGGGTCTTCAAAAGGTAATTGAAGCTGATAGGAATGAACCCCACGCGGAGGGAGGTTCTTTACGCATGCTTATATGCGTGCACTCAGTACTCACACATTTGCTTGCAGGTTTTGGGTACTTTTTCACGGGATATTGCTAGATAAAATAGTAATTAAATTATATATTATAGATTTAGACCTTAGTTTCCCGGACTGTCATATTTTTGTTGTGTACGACGTACGTTTTTACTAAATTATAATATTTGAATTCTAAATTAGTTTAAATGCCTCATAGTATGCACAAGGATCTCTTTCACCTTTATTTAGTCACATTTAATTTTTTGGTTTATATCTGTATAATATAGTCACGGACATTAATGCATGGGCGAAAAAATAAGTTCCCATATATTAGAAGCCATAAACTGTACTAACATAGGCAACGTTTATAAAGAAGCAAAAAAATATTCAGTACCACTAAAATATTACAAACCTGTAACGCATATAGGCGTATCGAACGGCTCGTCCCAATGTGAAGAGGGTACGTACGGCTCAATTCGCTTCCAAATAAAATCACGTACGTAGTGCTCTAAACTTTCGACTTTACCTAAAACACGTCCGAAATACGGCGACTCCAGGAACTTTAGCGGTGCTAAACATGCTTCTGTATTTTTATCGTTTTTCGCACTTGAAAGGAAACACGATTTTAGTTTATTCGATTTAGATATTTCTGATTCATAGTTACAATTTTATTCTTGTAAAATTATTTTGAGGGTAGATTCTTAAAAGCCTTTGAAAGTAAGGACGGGTTACGCCTTTATTTGATGAAGGTTGATGAAGCTTGTAAGACAGCTTTACATTCGTTTCAGCCTGCAATGGTGACGTACACTGCGAAACATAGGCCTCAAAACAGCTTTTATAATAAGCTAAGTAAATAAGGTTTGGAAGAGACCGGTGTAAGCGCCATTTTGCACGATTTATATTTTACTAGCATTAATTGCCCGCGGCTTCGACCGTTTTAAAAATTACGTTTTTTACCTTTCATCTCCTATTTCCTCCTCCTCCTTTGGGGCCTGAAAAATCCTTCCTTAGTGGATGCCTATGTCATATAAAGAATACGTGTGCAAAGTTTAAATTTCTAACCTTAATTATATACACTAAGATAAACTATGTCTGGAAGTAACCTTCAACCAACCGCCTTTGTGAAATGTTCCTATATTATAAAGCTGTTATTGTTGATGTGTTTTATTATGAGTGTGTTTCCTATATTATCTATCTAATTGTACTAGTAGATGAATATCCTATCCTACTAATATAAATAATTAATGTGAAAGTTTGTGAGGGTGGATGTATGGGATGGATGGATGTTACACTTTTTACGCAAAAACTACGAAACGGATTTTGATGAAATTTGGTATAAATAAATAAATAAAACGTTTATTATTCCTTAACTAAATAATATCTATAAATTAGGGTAAAACACAGAAGAATTGTACAATTTAACAAACATATGTGCGCAACCCCTACACTAAGAGTTCTTGTGCTGTAGGGGTTGACTGTTCTTAGTGTACATATTTATGGTAATAAAAATACTATTATTTACCTATTTTTACAATAATTATTATATGTTAATTGTGTGTGTGTGTGAGTGTATGTGTGTGTGTGTGTGTGTGTGTGCGTATGTGCGTGTATGTGTTCATTTTATTATGTTATTTATTTTGCTATTTCTATTAAATTTTCTGTTTGATTATAATTAAGTTTACTTAGCCAACAGGTAACTGCTAACTTGGCGTCTCTGTTATTGAAAGTGGTAAGTTTCTCTATCTCCTTATTAGCATTATTGTACAAATGTGGTCCTAGGAAGGATTGATGATGTTGTGCAGTTGCGGATTGGGTCTTAGGTATTGTAAAAGCTTTATCTTTTCTCCTTTTATTATTATTATTTTTAGAAATATGTTTATTATTAAACTACTACTATTACTAAATATTTTTAGAAATGGTATGGTAGTGGTTTGAGCTCTAGATTAACACATAGGCTACTTTTCATCGCGACAAACTACAGTGTAACCGTGGGATACAGTAATTACGCTAGTATTGTGATACGCGGTTAATACAGATCTAGAAAAACTACTGTGTATATGATATAAAAGAAGATTACTTGGCACTCTGAGCTCCCATTACTACGCCGGGAGTGATTGTGGCCACGTTATTAATCATGTCAAGCACTCTGGCGGGGAAAACGTGACGTATTGTGAACGCCAACCAGCGACGCCCCAAGAGCTGCCACGTCCGGACAAAACATTGTTGATTACCGCACCATACCTACACAACAGACGTAGACAATGCTAGCGACTAGCGGCTGAGTAATATCTGTCCAATGTGGATTGTGGAACAGAATCACTGTTTAAGCCTGGCCACAGACATGCTGAATTCCTTCCTGAATTTAAAAATCTTAATCCATAGACAATATTCAGACACCATGTCACAAACTCTGAGCCTGGCCACAGACGTTCTTATTTTGACATTCTTAAAGTGCAAACTGAAATTTAATAATTTGAAAGATTAACGTGTGTGGGCTATGCGTGTTTTGTATGGAAACTTTGTCTTCGACCTGAATTTAATGTTCTTAAATAATGTCAAATTAAGAACGTCTGTGGCCAAGCTAAGCCTATGAAGTATTTCGCATCGATGTGGTATGAGTTAGGACGTACCTACTCGCACACGAAGGGTTCCGTTACTTCTGTACAAAACGGAAAAAAATCACGTTTATTGTATGGGAGTAAGTGGGAGTCCCATTTAAATATTTATTTTATTCTGTTTTTAGTATTTTATTATTTATAGCGGCAATAGAAATACATCATCTTTGAAAATATCAAGTGTATAGTGTCTAGCTATCACAGTTAAGGAAATACAGCCTGAGAGTGACAGAGGGACGGACAGAGGGACGGACAGACGGGCAGACAGCGAGGTCTCATTAATAGGGTCCGGTTCTTGCCCTTTGGTTACGGAACCCTAAAAATAAAGCCACTGCCTCGTACATTAGTTATATAGTGGGTATAACTGATGGAGTGATGGACACAGCATTCATATATTTTATGATCACATTATTCAGACACATTGGCTGTGTTCCGCGGAAAAAAGCGCTAACAAAAAAACGTACGCAGAATGGCGACCGCTGGCAGGCGGATTATGTTAGGGGCCGTCCATTAATCACGTGATGTTTTTAACAACTTTTTAGACCCCTCCCCTCCCCCAGGTGATACGTGGTGAGGTTTTATACTACCCCTCCTCCCCCCACCTAAGTTCACGTGTATTTTTTTGTACATAGTAAGCAGGTCATGTTTGAAGAAAAACTTTAACTTAAAAAACAATTTAATCGAATAGTTTATGCAATTAAAAACTATAAGTCTTTGTCTTCTAAGTAGGTATTTAACAACATTACGAATCTACAACCGATAAGAATTTCGGTATGCGAAGACTAGATTCAAAAATTATTAAACCCCTTCCTCCCCTTGTGATACTTGGTGATGTTTTTTCGGACCTCCCCCTTTTGGGCATCACGTGATTAATGGACGACCCCTTAGCAGTATTGAAGTAAGCAAACGTGTCCTGGCCGATAATCTGCTTGTTTTTCTTTAGCGCTAGCAAGCGCTAACAAGCGCTATTTTCCGCGGAACATAGCTATTAGATTGCAGAGTGAAAACCTTGTGTATGTCAAGTCCAAATACTAAGACAGAAGTAACCTCATTGTTTTATTGTGCTGATTAAGTAGATTTGTTATAATAAAATTCATTGTTATCTTGAGTAATAGACTAAAAAATATACCTTAGCAATATTTGGCCATATGAAAATTTCGATATCAAAACTTTGATTTGGATAAATTTGGTAATGCATCTTCATCTCCTGAACACATGGTCCAAGGTCAACCCAACCCTCCTCATATTCCGTTTCCTCGATATTTAGTATTTCAATCACAAATGATAAGGTGAAAGTACTACGGCTGTAATTTTCTGTATCGAATATATTTTTATTGTTTCTTTTACTCATTTTGCTGAAAATTTTCCATAGCTTTGGCTACAGTCATCTTTGACATCAATAATTGTCAATATGACATGTTTATTTTTTAGGGCGCGTAATAACAAGTGACATGTATTGCCTGCTACAAAACCTGAACCTGCGTGATTGCTGCGTGATTAATCCCATGTATATAATAACATGTAATCCTCAAACGATAGGCCTTCTAGGCTAGCAAGTTTCAACATTTCAAAATAAACTAAAACAAGAAATTTTATGAAAAAAATACGCCAGAGATAGTCCCTAATTGTTGCCAGACCAGGTACTAAGGCTTGGCAATAAATTCTTGGCAATTGAGACTGTCGGCGTTCTCCAAGCCACCTTAATATTGGGCGAATATAAATTTTATTTCTGGAGCCAGCCCAATACGAGTCAGTAATAACTTTATTAAGCAATATGAGTGCAAATTGTACGAAAGAAAAGAGGTCTAACATTGTTTAATGCTAAATTTCTTAACACTAAAGCATTTAATAATCTAGAAAACATGGACGTAAAAAAAGGCAGACGGAAGGTGAGTTAAGCATTGAGTGAAGCCCAACAATGGCGGCGACTTACGTTTGTGTGAGATTTACGGATAATTGCCATTGGCGTACTGGGCACTGGCGGCCGATCGTCTTACTTTGCTGTGAATGTGTGCGTACAGCACGTGTCGCTACGAAACGACCGTATTACTTTGATAGCTTCACAATTCATATTACTGAAACGGTGTCCGCCTTTTTTTTGACGTTCATGCTAGAAAAACACTATATTTCCGTATAAATATTCGTGACCAACAATAGAAACTTAAAGCACAATTCGAAATCAGAATAGTTGATTTGGTGTCGCCAAAAGCTTTAAAACTTAAACATAATATATCACTTCTGAAATGATATTCCAGATCTTTCGAACAAACTTTGCACAAGCGTCACTAAGTTCGAACAAGTTCATTCCCTTTGGAACTATTTTAAAGGCGTTTTACAACTGAAATATTCCGATAAATTGAACCGGTCGTGTTCTGTTAGATGTTGTACAAAGAATTATTTCCCTCTAGACTTCCCTTGCACATACGATAACACAATTTCTCTTCCATATTGAAACCGCTCCTCTCAACTCCAAACTGATTTAAATGTTTTATTCAATATTGAAGTTTAATGTAAACTTTATATTACTTTTACTCGCAGCTCCGCCCGCGTAAACACAGTATCCCACGGGAACACTACTTTTTCGGGATAAAAAGTAGCCTATGTGTTATTCCAGAGCTTAAACTACGACCATACCAAATTTCATCAAAATCCGTTCTCTAGTTTTTGCGTGAAATAGCCGCCATAATATTTACTTCTAAGTCCATGTTTGTTTAAACTCTAGATTACCACCTAACATTAAAAATATTAGAGCTATAAATTCTAAAATAGTTTCCTTTCTCATTATCGGTCTGTATATCGGATCGGAAAATGGTAAGAAGCTCTATTATTTACAAAAAAGTGCGGATACTTACTAAAAAGTATAGATTTTGGGACTAAAAATAAATGATATTTGCATTTTAGGGACACACGTGTCCCGCGAAGATTACGGTCCGCCGCGGCCGTGGACACAAAAGACGTGAAGTTCCATTCAACGCTGCTGAAGGGTTGGTAGGACCCAAACGGTATAATAAAACCCCTTCACTCGTTCAACATTCTTAACGTCGGAGTTTCTTACATGATTTTTTAATTAGCATCAGCATCATCGTCGACGTAAAGGTTGCACTTTTACCGCTATATATATAATTATTATGTCACCGTAAAATTGTAAAAACCGTTAGAATGCAATATAGATTTAAGCCGCTAGAAAACTGCTAGTATCCACCGCTGTAGAGCCTGTAGACCTTTCGGTTCTACATTTGTGGTGTTGACGCTTTATTGTATGTTTTTAGGTGTACATCAACAATTTATATCTTCTTTTAAGAGCCCATGGTTGTACTGTGTACAACGGACTATTGATATTATATTAAAAGGGTAATATTAGATGGAACAATTTTATTTCTTTGAAGCTTCACTTGATTAGTAGCGTTTCTTTTTGGTCATCCATAATTAATTTACAATAATCTTTCATAAAAATGAAGTCATAATTAATTACTAAAACAATCTTGTATCGCTTCAGCCTTTATAGAGACCATAGAAACGGACTTTTTACGCTTTTAGCTGTATACGGCGTAGATATGAGCGCCGCGCCGGCGCGCCACCGCCGCCGCCGATTTTGCCGCGCCGCCGCCGCCGCGAAAATACATCGGCGCGCCGAGTGAGCAAGAGGGATAGTCATAATGTGTAATTTCAGTCAGTGACTATGAGCCAAGTCATAATAGATACATATTACCCAAGTCATACCCATATAATCCTTACTTCTTTCACGCTTTAAACTAAGAGACGAACGAGGGCATCCACTTAAGTGACACCTATCTCATCAAAAGAGTTCTGCATAAAATACAACGTGCTTACTAGAAAGGCAGTTCTACTGATTTATCCGGTAGATCGAGCTAGTGGACTACTTTGATAAAGCAATTGAGGATAAGAAGTTTTCGCTAAGCGCCTTCATAGATATTAAAGGTGCGTTCGGCAAAAACTCCACCTGATCCTGATAGCCTGGCTTCAAGAATTACTATAGAGTGGATCAACGCTACGCTAAACAATAGAGTAGCGTCATCAACTATCATGGGCTTGACGCTCAGGAGCCGGTTGACCCAAGGATGCCCACAGGGAGGGGTGGGGTGGGGTGCCCGCTGTATGGGGTTTCCTGTCAGGCAATCAGGTAATCAGCCTGCAATGTCCTAACCAAACTTGAAAACTTTTTTTTGTCCCAATGCGGAAATCAAATCCACGACCTCCGAGTCGAGAGCCAAGCTATAATCTGACCTAGCGATACTAGTGGTGGGCAAATGCGCATCAGTAGTCGCTGGGCTAATGCAATCAGGTACAAAATTGGTGCAAAAGGGTCAAGCTAACCATCAATGCTAATAAGACAGTCTTGATACCTAACACCAATAAGAGGAAGTTAAAGGGACTAAAAACCCAATACTTTTCGGGAAAACTACCACGTCTGCAAGCGAGGTCGAATATTTTGGAGTGATCCTAGATATATTATGGGACTTACTTGGAATAAGTACATAGAGGATATTATGAAAAAGGCTAGATGTGCTTTGTGATCCTGCCCAAGAATTGTCAGCTCTAAATGAGACCTTCGGTCGAAGGCAGTGCTATGTTTGGTTATACACAGCTATAGTGAGATGATTGTCACATATACGTAGTGTAGTATGCCACACTACGCAGAAAAAAAGCTGTACAGATCAACTGCATCAAAACATTAAATAGTCTGCAGAGGCTGGCCTGTCTGATAATCATGGGTGCACTATCTTCGGCACCCACCGCTTTACTTGAAACCCTGATTCACTTAACTCCACTTCCTCTATTCCTTGTTTATATTATGGAGGCTAAGACGGTTGTTCTCAGGGCCATGACGGCAGGTAGGATAAAACGGGTCTCCACCCTACTTGGACAACTGCAACAGTATCTTCTTAAGAGACCTGTCATGATCATACCATCGGACACCATGATCAAGGTGCATAGCTTCTAGAAGCTACACCCAGTTTTCATAACTTCTAGGGAGAACTGGGTCCCAACTCCCAATTATTCACCTTAGTGACATAATTTGGTTTACGGACAGATCTAGGAAAGAAAACCGGGATGGCGCTGGACTACGGGGGCGTGCCATCTACAGGCATATATGCTTGTTTGGGAGATTTTGCACCGCGTTTTGTGTGGCTGAGATCTCCGCTATTATTCGCTGATCATAGTCGCTGAGTCAGTTATATAAATTGCTTCGACGTCAGTTCTTGAAAATGTGGACGTTTATAAAACGAAAATAGAAAAAGATTATAGAGATTACGCTCTTTGGAATCAAAGCACTGTTAAATGCCAATTTCAAAGTAGTTTCTTCCAAAGTAGTGTCTTTTTCATCACTGCAAAAAGTTCCATAAATTGTATTGCATTGTAATAATTGTATGTTATCCAATAAAATATAAAGTATTACTACAGTTTTTTTTTACTACCAAGTACAAATTTCAACCCTTTCAAGGTCACGCCGCCGACGCCGCCGCCGCCGACCCAAAATAGCCGGCGCGCCGCCGCCGACCTACCACCTATCGGCGCTCATACGGCGTGTTTTTGTTGCTTTATTTAGCTACTAGCATTTGCCCGCGGCTCCGCCTGCGTAAATACATTATCCCGCGGGAACACTACTTTTTCGGGATAAAATTCCTATGTCCGTTCCCGGGACCCAAAGTATGTCTATACCAAATTTCATAAAAATCGGTTCAGCGGTTAAAGCGTGAAGAGGTAACAGACAGATAGACATACACACTTTCGCATTCATAATATTAGTATAGATTTAACATATAGTTGTAGTTTTCAAATATAACGGCCTAAGTGCGACTATAGAATTATATTCCTCCGCTTTAGATATAGTGTTTCAAAGGCTGTAATAAGTTCTATATTTATCTTATTAGATTAGAGGTTTTGAAATATACAATATACAACTGAACGCGCTTTAAAAGAGTCTTATACATATAACTTAATTTAAATACTTTTAACTACTTAAGCCCTCTACCTCGACCTCGCGGTGTCAAAATGGCAGTACTGGGCAGTAGCCAGTGGGGCCATAGGTATTTTAACTGGAGACACTTTTCGCTTCAACATTCCTCGTCTATAATGTCTATGTAAAATAACTCCCCCACCGATTTCGATAACGGTGACCGGTTTCATTGAATAATTTTATAATAAGTTACGCAGGAGTAATTTTATAGTGCCCAAGTGTGTGCGCAGTACACAAGAGCACTCTTTCCTCCTTTACTCTCATAATCCAGTTGGACGGATAACCGACACGACTGACGAGAGATCAGGCGCAGGTCCAACTTTTTACATGCCCATCCGACGTATTGATCATCTTTCTTGTCGGACGACAAGACACGACAAGGTGATCAGTCGGCATTGTCCTAACCAAAGTTGGAAACAACATTTTTTTGTTGTTCTAATGTAGGAATCGAACCCACGACCTCTGAGTTGAGAGCCAATGCTCTAACCACTAGACCACAGAGGCTGTTAACGTACGTCTGTGTATATTAATGAGATCAAATATACTAAACCGGATAGCCGCGATTTATTTGCTGGCAGCCCTGCTTTGAGTGCTTTGACTCGTATAGTAGTAGTTACATTCACTTTGCTTGATCACACGAAACCCTCTATATATAATGTAGTATGTGCTCGTAGTAAATAGTATTAATCTGTACTGTGCGCGACACCCTGCTCTTTGGTAAACCGAAATAAACTGTTTAAAATTATGTAAAAGCAAGTTTAAACGCTAGTTGACACTTTGATTAGTGCGAGTGCAGGTGTTTAGCAGTTACGAGTGCAAGTGCGAGTGATTAGTGCTTAGTTGTGTCCAATACTGTTGAGCTGCTGCACTTAGTGCACTTCAAGTTACAATACATAAAAAAATAATTCGTCCGGCTACTTAAAACTTATCACTAAACAAGTATTTCCAAACGTGTTTAGCACCACAAGGCCAAGCTGCGAGTCAGGGGGAGGAAGGGCGCGCGGGACGGGGAAAATTTTACTTGCAGAAAAATAAAACAAGTTTCTATTCACTTCACAACGCAGATTACTAATCCCTCGCACAAATCAGCTGCAGTTCACACGTATTTAGTAATAATCACTAAACACCTGCACAAAATCAAAGTGTAAATTAGGCTTTATGCAGAAGTTCTTGTAAATTTTTCGTAATTGTGAGTTCTAAGGCCTCACGTATTAAAATGATCAACAAAATAATTCAACGACCTCTTGTGAAAATTTTACTAGCATCTAACTTGTGAGTATACTTTGTTATAAGACCTTCCTAAAGTCCTTGAAAATCTTGTTTATTATTTTACTGATAAGTGGTACAAAGACTTAAATCCTTTTTATCTTCTAGGTTCAAAGCTAATATAGTCACAAGTGTGCACAAGGCGTCGCGAAACAAAAATCAAAGTAGTACAGTTGATGAAGATGAAATTACAAAGCATTCACAATTATCCAAAAATTGGTGGGATGTAAATGGGCCCGTAAAAGTACTCCATAGATTGAATAACGTCAGGTAAGCCCTTATTTTTAATATTGTAGCATAATGAAAATTATTTAATTGGCAGTTCAGCAGCAGTATCTAGTATCTATCATAGTAGATGATTAGACAATTTAACGACAAATTGTTTATTTACATTTACTATTTAAATAATAACAATATGTTTTTCAAAAAAAATATTTTTATGTTTTTCAGAATACCCTTTATAAGAGATGGTTTAGTCTATTATCCAGAGAATAAGAGGCCTATAACACCTCTTGAAGGAAAATCAATATTAGACGTTGGCTGTGGTGGTGGAATATTATCAGAAGTAAGAGCTCTCACCTTCAATAATTTATAATTAATTATCGTACAAAATGTATAGATGATTGTAGCTTTTAAAGATACAACTTTATGAATACTTAAATGAACACAAGTACAGAACAACAACACTACACAATTAATTAAACTAACTTCCACACAAAAAAGTATGAAATAAATCTTGTTTTATAAATAATTCCCCATTTAAATTCGGTTAGAATTTTAATTATTTCTCTACTTAATATTTATTATTTTGAAGTTGGTATTAGCCCAAACAATATCCTAATAAACCGATATTTTATAGTAGGTACCAAAGGTAGGTACATTTAAGTTGACTGGTACCGACTTCAAAATTTTGAAGATTGGATAGAGAAATATTTAAAATTCTAGCCGAACTTAAAAGAGGAATTATTTAGAAACTAATATCTATTTCATACTTCGAAGGCGCCTACGTAAATTATTATAAAGAACTGCAAAAAGGCATTTTTGTTGTTCCGCCATATATTAAAAAAAGATTTCGACCAATTCTTAGACCTACCGAAAATGAAAAAAAAAACATTGAATCGGTCAAGCCATTTCGGAGGAGTGTATACATGCCCCTTTGGTATGCCCTATGATACAAATTACGATATTATCTATACTAATATTATAAAGCTGAAGAGTTTGTTTGTTTGTTTGTTTGTTTGTTTGAACGCGCTAATCTCAGGAACTACTGGTACGAATTGAAAAATTCTTTTTGTGTTGGATAGTCCACTTATCGAGGAAGGCTTTAGGCTATATAGCATCATGCTAAACTCAATACGAGCGGAGTACCAATCAAGAATGTTACAAAATCGGGGGTCTTTTTTTCCTTTTGAGAGCTTTCGCTACGTACGCTGCGGAAACGGTTAAAGTTTCGCTAAAATGATGTATGGCAGAATTGTTCCCCTTTAAAAGTTCTAAAAAAAAGTCCGCGACAGTATATGTCTATCTTTTAACGTTGGCTCACTATAACCTTTTTATACTTACCAAATTTGTTCTAAAAGTAAGCATTATTTGTGAAGGTGTTTTCATAAAGATTATATTAATCTTTATCCAAGTAAATACGTTATTCATTACAAGCATTTAATCTAGAAGAAATTTGCCGTTTACATCATTTGATTTCAATGAGTATTTTAGAAGATATCGCAGTAATAAAATAATCATGCGCGCTATAATAAGGCGCGCGGAGCGGGCGGGCAGTCGTGAGGTGGAAGCGCTTCTTCTACGTAAATGAAGTCGCGGGTAAATTTTAGCGATATCCCAAAGTAACTATTCCACGCGGACGAAGTCGCGGGGAAAAGCTAGTATTCTATATAGAAATAGAAACAAGGCGCCATCTACCGGATATGTGTGAAACTTAGATGCCAAACCGCCATCTATTAGGATTTTATAGAACTAACCGATAAATATACACTAAAGTCGTATAAACATTATGTGTAATAACAAAACATAATTATTGACATCTTGAGATATATTTTTTAACTTCCCGCTAAGAAAATGTAAGATTTTCAAAAATCGAGAAGTTATTGGTTTGTCAAAAATTGGTAAAAAGAATTATTAAGTGTTTTTTTGGAATAACTAAATTAAAGGCGCTTAAATTTTAGATTTTTTTTGCAACATTTAAGTTGCACGGATAGCCTTTAGGTCAACTGTTTTCCTAATTTTTTTAAACGGACATTGTCCCAACATACATTCCTACCACTGCAACTTCTGTGAGCTAGGATCGCCAGCGGTAACCAACCACAAAAATCCGTTGCTATGATCTCAGTGGTGCCCGAGGGACATGCTAAATCTGTCTTGGGACCCGCATCGAAATTAATCAGAAGAGATTAGAGGAGTAGGATGAATTCCAATTTCCCTCCCCAAGCAAAGCGGGAGACAGCACAAATTTGTAATGACCAAAAAGCTAAAGAACTAAGGGGAAGAATCACGGGAATAAAGATTATTATGTCATACTAATTGCTTTAAGTTAAGTTTATGTCCTTTACCTATTCTGAATTTATTGTGATAAAGTTATAAAATCAATAATTGTAATTATTGCCCCCTATCTAGCCTTAGTTTTCAATAATTGTTTAAAGAATGGTGTGTTCCCTGACCTAATGAAACATAGCAAGGTGATGCCTCTTTTCAAGGCTGGAAATAAGTGTGGCCCAGCCAATTATAAACCAATATGTATATAACGCGGTTCAAATGAGAATAGGAACGTCAATGACCTTTATCTGTCAAATATCACTTGAAAAGTGCGATTTTCAGAAAAACGTATGTGCATATAAATATTAATAGTCGCATCGAATTTAAATAAAAACGTTGAATAGTAATCAATTATCTAAACATAAATATAACTATCATAACAGATTAAATTCGAAACAATATGGCGCCGACTCGATCCTATTCTCATTTGAACCGCACTATACTACCGACTTTCAGTAAAATTTTCGAGAAAATAATCTTAAATAAATTGCTGGTTCACTTTAACTTAAATAACACCGGTCAACAAAAAAAATATTATTTTTTGCGCATGGGGTTTACTTGATTTATTCTGAATATAAAGCAAATATTTATAAAAAAGTGCGATTATAAATCGAAAATATTTGCTTTTTAAGAAGTTATAGCGATTTGACCATTTATGATTTTTGCTTCCAGTTAAAGTCGGTCTTTGCGCTCTATTCCTGGCGAAAGAGAGGTATGGTATGGGGGTTGTCTTTCTTACATCCCTCCTTGTGTACGACGGTATGACCTCGCATATTATAAAGAAATAACGTGTTAAATATATTTTTTCGCTGTATTATCTTGTACGAAATGGCTTCGAGAAGTTGAAAAGGAGACGGTGACTCGTTTTGTTATATTTGTGGGGGATTTATTAAAGTGAGAGAGAAAAAGTGTTATTTAACTACAGATTTAAATATTTGCGAGGCATAACAAGCTTACTTCCATCTGCCTGTTACAAATCACGACCAAAAATGGGCTTTTGAAAAAAATGTATGAATAAAATAAAGAGATGATTAAGATTTTTCTCATCTTCGGCTATAGGATGTCTCTAAAGAGGCAAATGTTCCATTCTCATTTTGATAAGTTTAAAGATAATATGGGAGCTTATTCGGAAGAACAAGGGGAAGGATTCCATCGAGATATATTTGAATTTGAGAGACGTTCCCAAGGCCAGTATACATACTGAAAGCATATTGAGGATTGATGGACTATATTTGGTGGTTAATAAGATAACTTCTACTGAACATGACAGGAAAAGCAAAACTGGTAATTTTTAGACATTTTAACACTATTTTAAAACTTATTTTGTAAGATTATATCATAAAATTAATGCTCAGTATCTTTTAATAAATCACCTCTATGTAAATTTTTCATGTATTTTCATTGATTTGAATTTTGTCATTTTTTACACTTAAAAGCAAATACAGAACTTTTTTTGTTCTTATTATTATTTCTAGGTATACAAGCAATAAAAATAATGTATGTATAACCCGTGCGCAAAAATGCTGTCGACTATTGTAATCTATTACATAGTAATCAATTTGGTTTTACTAAAGGTCGGTCCACAACAAATGCAGTCTTCTATGCAGCATATTTGGGGCCTGGGAGAGATCACGTGATGCACTTGGTGTCTTTTGTGATCTATCCAAGGCTTTCGACTGCGAGCATGCTACGTTGGTCAGAAAATTATACCATTATGGTTTAAGGGACATGGCACTTAAACTTTTAAGTTCTTATCTTAAAAATAGAACGTAGAGAGTAGAAATTAATTCTACAAGGTCTACTGGGACCAAAATAGAACTAGGTGTGCCACAAGGGTCCATTTTAGGCCCCTTTCTTTTTCTCATCTACATAAATGACATTCCTTATCTAGTTAAAGATAAGCATGAGATAGTACTCTTTGCCAATAATACTTCACAAATTTTTAATGTGAAGCGACGACAGTCAAATTATGACGAGATAAATAGTGCTCTCTCAAAAACGGTACGTTGGTTTAATGTTAATAATTTACTTTTAAATTGAAATAAAACAAAATGCTTAAACTTTAGCCTGCCAAATGTTAGGCAGACACAAACCAATGTACTATTAAATTATGAAAAAATGAATGACGATTTCATAATACTGCAAATATCTGGGGGCACGGCAGTGCCCCCTCCAAGTCGAGCGCGAAGCAAACACTGCCGTACCATCCTTTACTGGAACCATTTCGCCGCATTTTCAGGCCCCTATTTGAGAACCTCTGGATAAGACCAGAACGCAGAAATTTTCGTCATCCAATAAGCTATAATCACGTACTTAAAATCCAAAATTTCAAGTCTGTAGGTCATTTAGTTCCGAAGTTAAGCGAAAGCAAAGTTTCGCATTTTCGACACTCACTCACTCACTCACTCACTCACTCACTCACTCATGATCATCAAAATAGAACTAGTACTTCCCATAAACTTAGAGAGCTGAAATTTGGTACAGAGTTGGGGTTTAATGGCCACATAAAGGGAAAACTATAAAAACTAGGATAATCGATCTGGGGGCACGGTAGTGCCCCTGCCAAGTCGAGCGCGAAGCAAACACTGCCGTACCATTCTTTACTGGAACCATTTCGCCGCATTTTCAGGCCCCTATTTGAGAACCTCTAGTTAATACCAGAACGTCGATCTGGGGGCACGGCAGTGCCCCCGCTAAGTCGAGCGCGAAGTAAACACTGCCGTACCATTCTTTACTGAACCATTTCGCCGCATTTTCAGGCCCCTATTTGAGAACCTCTAGATAAGACCAGAACGTCGATCTGGGGGCACGGCAGTGCCCCCGCCAAGTCGAGCGCGAAGCAAACACTGCCGTACCATTCTTTACTAGAATCATTTTGCCGCATTTTCAGGCCCCTTTATTCTACTCGAACTTTATTCTACTCGAACATTACACAAATTAAATAAACAAATTACACTAAAATCTAGGGAAATAAATCAATATGCCCACGTTTCTACAAAAAGAAGTGAAATCCCACCAAAAACATTCTGTAAAAAACTAGCCAAGTCTCGATGGAGCTGCTTGTTTATCTCTAAAAAGTAATGAAATCTAGACAAAATCGTGCCAAGTCTAAGGTTCCTTACTGCGGTTTCTTTATTATTATAGTTAATGTTGTGTGACTTGGCCGTTGAAGGGCACACAAGGGTACAAAAGGGGCTCCATGACACCATTGCTCCAATACGTGTGTTGTACAATCAACAACAGCCTAAAATGAGACACTAGCGTCCAATTACCAATACCAGTATGGGCTATTATCTCGCTTAACAAACATAGGTAGTTACAAATGTAAACAAAATTGACTTGTACCCACTAAAGTATAAAGAATGTTCAACGGCCAAGTCACTCAACATTAACTATAATAATAAAGAAACCGCAGTAAGGAACCTTAGACTTGGCACGATTTTGTCTAGATTTCATTACTTTTTAGAGATAAACAAGCAGCTCCATCGAGACTTGGCTAGTTTTTTACAGAATGTTTTTGGTGGGATTATATAGACTACGACAACTTTGAAACATTTAAAATTTTAAGTTTGAGAGTTTGAGCACTCGCACAGCGGTGATGCTACTTTAAATCCGTATAGTTTGGCTTTAAAATTACCATGGCCCGTCAGGAATTGTGCGACACAGTGATTAACGTCTAGCCAGTGTTTGGAAAGCCGTTCGCGTACGCATAGGAAAAAGCTTACTAAATACGCGCTACGTCCAGGTCAACGGGTAAGACCCCAACTAGTACTGGCAAAAACTCCGTGCTAAAGGTTCGGTGAATAAGAAAATTAACTCGAGACGTTGGCTTTGTAGGTATAGCTCATGGAGAATAGAGGTAAGGAGAACCATCTCGTATATTAAAAAATATCCGTTGAAATGGAGCAAGATAAGGTGGCGCTATAGTAGCGCCTGAATGGTGGCGCTAAGAATTTCAAAAAGAGCGCCACAAAATGGCCACAAATTATTAGAGTAACTAACCTAACTAACTTTCAAATAACTTTACTCTCTTATTGCTAACTTCATATCATTTCCAATCTCTACACTAGCGCTATTTCGGAGAGTTTTCGAACTATAATTTGGTCTTTACGGGTGGACACTTTTTCAAGTTATCTCCCATACAATAATGGTTCTCCTTACCTCTAATCTCCATGGTATAGCTTACGATGCGCCGCACCGACACTTGCCCTGTCGGCCCACACGGGGGCGCCGTAGCATATATAATACTACCTACTCCCTAGGTAGAAGTTCTGGGGGTCTAAAAGACCACTTTGGGCGTTTCATGTTATATTTCATATATTTTAACATACAAAAATCGTGAAATGGTAAAATGGCTACATGATATTATCTAACCATTGGGTTTAATACTACCGAATGTATTGTAAGCCGGAGCCATGGTCATTGTTTTGCTGGCTGCATTAAAGGTGAACAACACAGATTCTTTTATTTTTCATTTCCGTATATTATGTACATAATATTATTATCATGTTTATAATATTATTATTTTACCCTTCACTATAATATAGGTCATTTAATGAAAACATTATATTATTTATTTATCAGTATTTATTAGTTTACTAAGTTTAGTGCATAGTATAATAATAATTAACAGCCTCCGTGGTCTAGTGGTTAGAGCTCGGCACTCGACTCGGAAGTCGTGGATTGGATTCCCGCATTTAGGGTTACCAGATGAAAAAATCAAAAGTCCGGAGAAAAGGCCTGATTTCCTAGAAAAGTCCTGAGATTTTCTACAGCTTGAGAATTTTCTCTCAAAAACGTATTATTATCTTGCGCACGCGTTTTACGCGACTTTTTTGATTTTAACTGCAATTGTTAACAAAAGAAGATTATTTTTAGTTTGTTTCACTTTGATAAATAAGTATTGATTTTAACTGCAATTGTTACTAAAAGAAAATTATTTTTAGTAGTTTAATAAGAGATATCTTTAAAATGTAACCTGTGTTTTATTGAAAATCCTGAGCTATCACTAGATTTGCTAAATCCGGCCGGAATCCTGAGAAGAGTCGAAAAATCCTGAAATCTCAGGACAAATCCTGAGATATGGTAACCCTACCCGCATTAGAACAACAAAAAAAATTCTAAGTTTGGTTAGGACAATGCAGGCTAATCACCCGATTGTCTGACATGAAATATGGATGGGCTTGTAAAAAGTCGGACCTGCGACCAAAGACTTCTAAAGACGGAGTCATAGTTTTTGAAAGTTGGTACTATTGTTTTCTGTTGCTCTGTCTTACCAACGATGTATCAATACGAGCGAATGAAAGAGCTTATATCGGTGTATAAACACGTGTTTCGTGTCATGTTATGGCCAGCTCAGTAGGCCATTGCAGAGCAGTAGCTCTGTGTATTTTTTGTGTTTTATAAATGAAAATAAATGTGTAAAGGAGATATTAATTTTAAAACATCTAATATGTGTTGCGCCGCTGCATATTGTGCCTCAAGAATGACGACAGAAGGTGTCAAATACTTGGAATTATCATTTTACACGTAATGTTTTAACAATGTTTTGTGAACTAAATAATGAGTATTTTTATAATATAAACAGATAATCATTAAATTTAACGAACCCTTTTTCGTACTATATCACGCTTTAATGATGAATATCACGTAATGAGTAATAATTTGTGCAAAATAAAAGCTTTGTTTTTCTGCGTATTTTGAGTGATGTACCCTACTGACACAAGAGTTTATCGATAAAGATAATAAACTTTTACTAAACTGTTTTATTAGGTCTCGGAAATGCTCCGGAAGAAGAGGCGAATAGATTGAAGCAGTTAGATGCGAAAATTAGAAGAGTGTGTACTGTGTTCCACCAGTGAGACAGCTTGGTGTGACGGTATTGATACGGGGAAGATATTTCTGTTTTACCGGACAATTAAGAAGACTTACAATAATATAATTATACTTTCTTAAACATTTTTTTTTTTTTATTTAGTTTCCAATTAAAATGCACAAAGAGCATTTTTTCATTATCCGATCCAGATCGAATACGATATCGGTATCGAATGCCGATACAGTAATCGATATTCAATAGCCATGCAAGGGCAAGTAAAATATATGAAACACATAGGTCTTTCACATTATCGGTTTGATATCGGATAGAAAAGCAATTTTATTCCTATAAATATGGGCTTAGCAGGAACAATTGACAGGTGCGTAAATGCAATGTTATCGAATGTCAATTGTATGAGCGCTGTCATAATTTTTATACAAATCTCTTTCGATAACGTAACGCTTACGCAATTGACAATTGTTCCTGCTAGGCCCCCAAGCAAGTAAGTAATCTGACTGACTCAGCTAATCTCTCAATTACTATTTAGATGCTAATCAAAAATGCAAATACAATACAAAGAGAGGAAATCGAACGCAAAATTTTTGTGTTGTCAGATTTGACATGAGACTCGTGTGTTCGATTTTCAGTTCTATTGTATCAGTCCAGAGTTATATTTTCAATGCTCTAAATTTTCCCCAGCCTTCCAGATTCCTGATAGTATGTCCGTCGGGATATATTATCGGGTCGGTATTACTAAGGCTTACTTACTAATAAAGAGGAGGTTCTGTGTTCGGCTGTATAATATATGTCACAATAAAATTTTAAAAACTATTAGATTGTAATATTACTAGAGATATTATAAAATGTCGACAGATTGTCAAATAAAAATTACTTCTTACAATTTTACACGTTATTTTTCGTTACATTGTAATATTTACCGTGCCGATTGGTTAAATGGCAAGTGCCCCGCGCCGCCATATTTGTTTTTTTTTTCATAATAATAATTAAAACTAAAAATAATGCGTACAATTATTGTAAGGAGAAATTTTTATTTGAGAATCTGTCGACATAATATAATATCTCTAGTAATATTACAATCGAACGGTTTTTACAATTTTACGGTGACATATTATTATATACAGCCGAATACAGAACCTCCTTTTTTTTAAAGTCGGCTAAAAACATTTATGAACGGTCTATTTCTATTACAATAGTGCAAAATTGTTAGGAATTGTAAGCTTTCAATTGGTAGATATAGGGAGTAATTTTATTTAATATAAATAGTTATTAATAAAACGTTTTCTCATAATACTTATTTTATAATTAAAATTCGCAATTGACTGAATAGTGTGAAAGAATTATGCTACTAATTATTTCATACATTTTACTCGCCTTTGGCTATTGTGTATCGGCTATCAACATTATTTACCGCTATCGTGTCGGATAATGGGAAAACGCTTTTATGATAAAAACTAGATGTTGCCCGCGCCTTCGTGCGCGCTAAAAGAAATGCCGTGCCGCAAAAAAGTAGCCTATGTGGTCTTTTCTATATACGTGCAAAATTTCATCAAAATCGGTCAAGTACTTTCGGAGCCCATGCAAACAAACAAACCTTATAAGAACACAATATTTTTTAAACATCTAATAAAATCTTGTTAATTTCAAATACCTATAATATCTTAAATTAAAAAGGTACTTAATGAGTTTTACACATTATAAACTGATGACATAAAACTTAAAATGTGTTTGTAAAATAAAAATTCAGAATTATAAAAATATCTACAAACGTCGATAGGTACCACAAAAAAGTCGAGAAGTTTATCGATATTATATCTATATACGTTACATCCCTGCACGTACACTAATACAATGCACACAAGCAGAAAAAGGACACGCGTTTGCTGGCTAAAACTCTCTCTAGTGGTTATATACTCAAAGCCTGCGACTGATCTCTCGGCAGTCGGCAGTCGTGTCATTTGACTTTTGTGAAGTAAATCAAGCATATGCTACCAAAAAGTAAAATTTTGTGCCAAGGGTATACCTACCCTGGGTTCAAAAGCACTGAACAGGGGCCAGGAGGTCTAAAAAGGTCACTTTAGGTGTTTCATATATTTTTTTCAACTCATATTATATGTGCGCTGTTTTCACAGAATTACAGAAAAATATGTTTCTTTATTCTGAGGCTGATGTATTTCAATTGAGAACTGTCAAAATCGATGTTTTAGGGTTCCGTACCTCGAAAGGACATAACCCTTATAGGATCACTTTGTTGTCCGACCGTCTGTCTGTCAAGACATACCACAAATGGCAAAGTATTCAAGGATATGTATCGATGTATTAAAAACACATACTGACACAGAAAATAAACTCTAATAAATAATATTTTAAACCTATTATAATTATTATCGTCACATATAATATTATGTAAGTTGAAATATTTTTTATTTTCCAATCGTCGTGGGACCATGGAGAAGTGCAAATAAAAATTAAATTGTTTATCATAATTATTTAAAATGAAATGTGAATATTCATTGAAATTGAGTTAAAATATCACAGACCACACTATTTAATCCTCTTGAAGGTATACAAATTATGCCATTGTAATCAAGCCTCAAGGTTTTAAGTTTATAATATCTAACCTAATTTTACCTGTTGTCGTCATGAGTATAATAATTAGGTATATTCCATTGTAAAATTCCTATTTTTTTTAATAAACAATTTTTGCTCCAATTGCAGCCACTTGCAAGATTGGGTGCCAGTGTAACGGGAATTGATGGCAGTCAGGAATTAATAAATCTTGCCACAGAACATAGTCAACATAACTCTGAGCTTGTTACAAAGCCTTCTTATATTTGTACAACTGTTGAGGTAAGTAAATTATGAATTAATTTTAAGCCAGTCGAGTTATAAACGAAGTTTAGAACTATAATTTTCACAATATATAATATATTCTTCACAGATATTTAAAATGTTAGTTCAAAAAAAAATTGCTAGAAAAATATTGTAAATTAGCTTTAGGGTGCGACTTCATCCACGTTCCGGTCCTCCGGTCCGGACGGTCCCAACTCCCATCGCACACCCGTGGAACATAAATTAGGAAAATCATTTTAAATAACACATTTCTATGTCGTAATAACTTACTATCTGCGTTCCAAAATTCAAAGAAATTTGTTGATATTTCACTATGCAAACTTTGAACCACTATTTCACCCTTAGGTGATGAATTTAAAAAAACTATAAAATACGTATCTACTCAATAACTTCTATTTATTTCCTCGGACATTAAAGGATCATGAAAAAATCATCCTCACCCACTAACAGATATCAAACCTATCTCAATAGCTCTTACCAAGCTGATCATTATTATTTAGTTAGTATGGCGATATTCACGCCAGGAGTGGGGTTTTGACAGTAATTGGAATTTAATTTTTTATTGTTTTATATAAGCGACCCACTCCAGCTTCGCAGGGGTGCGATATTAATCTTTCTGTTAAATTACTGTATCCATTTCTGAAAACTATTAAAATCCGTTGCTAAGTTTAATAGATCTAACAGAGAACTGAGCGACTTCATTTTATACTTAATTATATATCTGAAAATATACACAGTATACAATTAAGTCGCTCAGTTCCCTGTTAGATCCCATCCCTTTTATAGATTAGGTATAACTTCATTATTTTGCATGCTGGTTTAGAAAAATTGCATATTATGTTAAGGAGTTGTAAGAATTATTTTTATTTTATTAGATTCATAACAGGATTTCACATTTTTCAGGAACATTCTAGTAACAACAAAGAATGCTACGACGGTGTGGTTGCTTCAGAAATTATTGAGCATGTCAACAACAAGGAGCTATTCATCAAGTCCTGTTTAGCTACACTTAAACCTGGCGGAAAAATTTTAATTACCACTCCAAATAGGACGATGCTTACACAAATATTCTTCATTTTCATAGCTGAATATGTGATTAATCTTATACCAAAAGGGACACACGAGTATGAAAAGCTGACTACTCCTACTGAATTGACTTCTTTGTTAGAAAAAAGTGAGTAATAATAAATATAATAGTCTTTATAATGATCATAACGTAATGCAAACCCTTAGTAACTGTATATTTTGTGTCACAATAATTATTATTGTTTCACACGATAATAAGAATATATAATAATAATATATTCTTATTATTGTGTCAAACATAATTCTAATATTATTATAAACTAGCATTAATTGCCTGCGACATCGCCCGTATGAAATTAGGTTACAAGCTTCCATCCCCTATTTCAACCCCCTTAGGTGAAGATTTTTTAAAATTTAACCGACAAAAAATTTAATAAAAGTTTCTTTTAAAAAATCTTATTAAAGGTTGTTCAAAATCATCATTTAAATAACTTGTTGAAGAATTATAGGGACCTAAATTGTAAAATGCGCTTACTTGGAAAACTTCATACAAAAATAATGAAATATGTAAATATGTAAAATATTTACTTAGGTATATTAATGGTACGGAACCCTGCGTGAGTCAAACTCGCACTTGGCCGGTTTAGGGGAGAGTTGGTTATATCGTACTACCATTTTAATCGTACCACTTCTATATTTCCTACTTAATGCGTAATTTTTTCTACACTGGCAACACCAAATCGTGGCCCTGCGCAACCCCCTGCCACCCACCATTTGCAATTGATTTTTTTGTGGACGTTAATGCAAATATTGTCATAAATTCGTAAAGATATGACTCGTAAACAAGGTTAGCTATAGATACACAGTTTTATTTATTCTATTGCAATTTTATACTAGATTATTGGCGGTTTTTGTTGCGTGTCTAAGTTTTGAGGTTATGCCGGACTGTTGTTTTTTTTTAAATGGCCTAGTTCGCTAAATCGTACCACTCGCAGTTGGGTAAATTGTACTGGTACGATTTAGCCGACTAGTCAAAAATTACCAATATTTTACAGACTGTATTTATATTGTTATAAATGACGGACCCTAAAGCTAAAATTAAATATTATAATTGGAATTAGAAGGACCTATAAAGAGCTATTGTAGCTTACAAAAACAGTTTTTTTGAACAAAATTTCAACTTATTATATTCCAAAACCTACAATTCTACGGCATATAAAAAAGAAAAATATGATTGCTGTTGATACAAAAATCCAAAAAGGGAGACCGATTATCTTTGATGTCTAAACAGAAAATAAGTTGGCTGAGCATATTCTTCATCTCGAAACACAAATGTTTGGTCTAACGATATAATAAGCGATATTCGACGTCTCGCATTTGTAATTACTGAAATCTATAACATTCAGAATAATTTTAATAAAGAAAAACGCATGGCTGGTAAAGCACGGTTCTAGAAATTTATGAAAAGTCACCCACAGCTGTTCGACAACCTGAAAACACATCTATGAATAGAATTAAAGGATTAAATAGAGAAAATGTATTTCACTTTTTTGATGAAGAGGTATTAATAATGTTTCTTCATTACCTAAGAGTTAAAAATAAATAATTTGGTTGAAATTGTTACTGTCTTTAATTCAGTGATACGACTTAAACACCTATGGTACGATTTAAAAACTTGGTGGTACGATTAAAACGACTAGTCGGCTAAATCGTACCGATAACAGTCCTTTATAAAAAAGCATTTTTAAGGTTATTAGAGTAAACGTATGGAACTGATTTCTCTGTCTTAGCAAGGTAAAATATGAAACTTTATTTTGCATATCCATTAATTATTGTAAGTCTTGTCAGTTGAAATATTTAAGTTAAAGTAAAAAGTGGTACGATATAACCGACTCTCCCCTATTTACTGAAATGTTCCATTAGCTGTTTGAAATATTTTGCAGATAACTGTCACGTGGAAGCTGTGTTTGGGTTTATGTACAATCCATTCCTGAAGCGATGGAAATTCTCCAAGTCACAAGCTATGATGTTTGCACTGCAGGCTGTCAAGTGTGAAGAGAAATCGGAATAAATTATTTATCAAAAAAAAATATTAATATAATTAAATTGTAAAACATCTACTATATTATCGTCTGCTGCTCGTAAGAAATAATAATGAACAAAACTATTATCAATTTTAAATTTACACATCTGCAAGGTATCCAGCGACACAGTAACCGCTGTATATTGTGTAGGTAGGTACCTGAAGATTTTCAGTGATATTCTGTTAAAATATTAGTAAAAATATGTTACTATTAGTAAAAATATGCCAAAAAAAATAAAAAAAGACTAGTATAAGCTTATAGTTTAGGGTTTCATAAAATACTTCTAATTAATAATATGTAAACATACAGTGAATGGTTTAAATGTGTATTAAGATTTAATTATTATTATATTTTAATTATGAGATGAAATTATTTTCCGAAATCGTAGAATAGGCTAGACGACTGATTTTTTTTATTGCATAAATGAATAGTACTCTTAAATATGAGTAACTTCTCAGAAGAAACCGTATATCGAAAGTCAACATATTTAAAGGTACAGAGATTTGTTTACAAAATTTCGCAAGTCCCGTGAAAACGCTCCATACTAAAGTCGTACGTAGCTATGACGTCACGTCCGTGTTAAAGTGTATGAACTTATGAAGTATACGGCCGCAGGAACATATTTGTAAATATCTCCGATATTTGTGCGTTTAAGTTCATACATACCCTAATAAAAGTTTTTGTATATGACATAATTAAACTAATGATGTAGGTTTTGTTTACTAATTTAGCAAAAAAAAATATTTTTTTTATACTCTTTAGATGTACCTATCTAATTACTAAACTATAAATAAAATATTATATTTTTTTACATTTTCGAAATAGTAATGCCTCAAATTTTCTGAGTACATTAATGAAACTAAATATTTTAGATGTAGTCGTGTAGGTACCCAATTGTCAGTAGCGATCTGCGATACATAATTACCTGCCGACGTGTATCACCTTTTATCATGTATTACCTGTAGGTAGGGAATATTATTCGAATATTCGTTTTATTCGAATATTCGACGATTTCATTATTCGAATATGACTGAGTTCAATATTCGAATATTTCGAATAAAACGAATAATAAAAATATTTTATTTATTTATCAAAAATATGTTAAAAATAGTAATAAACTTGTACATAAACCGGAATGTTTCATTATTTAATGCATTACATTTATTATTTATTAATATTGTCGTCAATAATATCCTAAAACAGATTTTACTACACTGTTTGCGAAAGAATACAATGCTGTTTTTAAATAAAATAATATTTAATGTGAATATTTCCTACAGGCGTCAGCGAAAGAAATCCATACACACACGCTTGTCAAAATAACCTAACCAAGAGCGTAGACGTGTCTAAGGAGGGTTCTGTTACTATAAAGCGTAATACGATTTTTAGTTTCTTAATCTTACTGTTCGATTTCGTTTAAAATAACTTTCCTAAAGAGAATTTACCATGATCTACCAGCATGGAAAATTGTAAGATCCTAATATTCATAGTTCAGAAATGACAGAGGGGGTGAAACCAATTAGGAGGCCGATTACTTGGAAATGGTTGACTTCGTAAATGTCATGTATAAAACTTTTCCTTTATTTTAAAAGACATAATATTCAACACACACTTCATATGTATGGAAACCCGGGATGGCTTCTATACATGTGAAGCATTTATAACTATATAGTAAAATTATATTTTTTATCAAACCAAAACCGATATCTAGACGCAATATAGCTAGAAGAGCAGATAGAAAGAGAGAGAGAGACGAACAGAGTGAAACGATAAAGGATACCTGTTAAGTTGATTATTATAGTATTATTGCAGGCCAGGCAAAACTAAGTACAAATCGTTTTAAATTTCATACTTTTCAAAATATTATAACAAGATATATTTCAGATTTCTTTAAAAGTAATAAATTATATATATATCAGTATATTATTTTTATCTTTAAACAAAAATTAACCATTTTAATCTTAGTCTTAAAGACTACATTTACATGTTGTATAAAAATTTGCAGTTTTGAATAACTCCTCGAGGCCTGACAACAGCTTGGAGGAGGTTTGTCATACTGAAAAGGTTTTAGAGCTGAATTATGCAATATTCTCTCCCATTCTTATATCAGGGCGTGTTTTAGTGCTGTGAGGGTACTAACTGTAGGTGATAATTTGCGGCTTCTGACTAGCCTTCTAAGCTCTTCTCAGGGTATACTTAATTGGGTAGAGGTGAGGACATTAAAGATAATCTTTAAGAATCTCTTGACCATATCTTTCTCCGGGTAGAGGTCCAATTGTCATGATGTGGCCACATACTCAGTGCGTATTCCTGACAGTATGCCAGCCCATTGTATATGTACTATACCTGAGCATACTGGACTCTATCTGAAAAGTAAGCTAGAAGATATCCCCTACCAGGTCACGTTTACTTAGCCTCCCTTTAGAAGTTCACTTTAACTTGTGAAGTTAGTGAGTTAATCCACTCATCTGGGATCAAAATTCTGGATCATTCTCGTTCATCCTTTTGTATGTGTTCACGGACGTATCACAGTGTTGCTACTCGATACTAGGGCTCAAGTTTGGTCTCGAGGTGAGACCATTCGCCCTTTGCCTCAATCTTAAGGGATTCAGATTTACTTTAGCAAACCTTCTTCACTGTGCCGTCAGTAACATAATTCCCTCGGGTCTTTGTTGTGTTAATTTTCAACACGTGGAAACAATTGAACGGTCTTGCTGAGCGCTGAGTCTGCCATTCAATCCAAAGTCTTGCACAGCCTAGTCAAATATTTTTCAGTCTCTTTGTACCGTCGCTTCATCTTCTGAACGGTTCGTAACATGACACACTCTGTTCTTGTAGTACAACGCCTGATGCCTACTTCTGCACTGATGCCTACTTTCAGAAAAACCATCAACATGTTCTTCAGGCTATGATACAATTTTTAAATCTACTGTTTTCTAACTTCCTTTTTGTAATAAGGCTCATCGTTCAAGAAAAATTGAAAACATAAAGATACCAAAACACGGATAACTTGAAAATGGAAAAAGGTTATTTTTGTTTTAATGATTTTCCTCCCACTCCCACTTTTTACCAACTATGAAGTTTTTTTGTTATGATAACATAATAAATCTTTTTTGAGTGCTTTTTATTTTGACGGTTTATCTTGTTTACTTATTACGGTTTATATACACGTGTACCGATTACATCTGGAGCAGACCATTATGACAGCACGATACTCGTGTGTTTAAAGTTTTCAGCTGCACTATATTAGAACAGCGCACTATTTACAGTGCATTCCGATTTCTGTGCAGTGTTCCAACTCTGCAAATATATTTCTCTCCAATCCTAAACAAACTGATATATAAATAATAAAAAAAATATGTTCTGTAATATTCGTGTTCTTTATAGGTATACATTAAATTATACTACCAAAAGTTTAATTTAAAAAGTCAGACTGTAGGTCTGACTCTTTAAATCGATTGACTATGTTGAATCGATCAATAGCTTAACTCAATCAACCAGATAATACGAACCTCTAAAACAAACCCCAAAAATTCTCTCCCCTAGGGAATTTTTTCCTTAATTTTTGGAAGAAACCACTTAGTTGACAACCAAATCCATGGTCTGCTCAGACCTAAACCGTTCATGTGTTAATAGATTTAAAAAAGTAATTGCGATTTAGTATTTTAAGTATTAAGTTTGAAACTTAAAAGAAGATTTTTTTTATCAAAAAGACGTTGATTTTTTTTAGAGTAATTTGTGAAACATGTCACATTTTGATATTATTAAATATGCAGGTATAAATAAACGCATTATATTACTTGTATTTAAAGTTTATTACTAATATTCGTATTATTCGAATTATTCGAATAGTAAAATTTGTCGAATAGTAACATTCCCTACCTGTAGGTACTATTATTTATTCTGTGGTATTACATACTTATTTATTATAAATATTAATTTTAAAGTAGGTAATAAAATACAGTAGGTACTAAAAGTAAATAATCAATAATTTGCACCCAAATAATTATGCTGACAAAACAATGGAGAAGATGCATAGTTTGTTTTTTATTATAGATACCTACTTTTGAAAAGTACATAATAAGCCAGGAAATGTTATTTTTGCAATGGCATATCAACCGTTGACGAAATACAGTCAACACAAAAGTCAAAGAGAATGTAAAGCTATAATACGTACCTATTAAGAGGTGGCACTCCGAATAAAAAAAAAATTCGAAATTCAAAATTATACCCTATCTTTTTTACGTATTTATATTATCTCCTAAAGTGCAAAAGATTCAAGCCTACAATGAAAAAAAAACTATACGTAGGTTATTGTTTATTTAAAAAGGTAAATAAAACAATAAACAACAAAACAACTATAATTCGATCGTTTTTATTGCATTATAAAAATACATTAGAAAAGTAAGGCTACATTCCCACGAGCGTTTTTATGTGATCGCGACTGATAAAACTACACTATAAATAGAACTTTGCGCTAATACGACACAGCTGAAAATCGTGTACACTTGACACTTCGATTTTCAGCTCTATTGTAGATTAAGTGAAGAGTTCTATTTACAGTGCAGTTTTCCTGTCGCATCACGCTCACGACTCGCGACCACATAAAACTCTCGTGGATACAAGGGGTAAAGGTTGGTAACCAAAATATTTCAGATTACCACATACCTAATTTAAATACGACATAGCCTGATTAACTTCAGCGGTTATCCTTTGGTGCAAAATAGGTAGGTACACTTTTGTGGGCCTAGCAGGCCATTTGACAGCAGCGTAAAGTAGTGTTATACTTTGGTTATACCATTATACGAATGAGAATCTTGAAATATTTTCATGTGGTCATAATTATTATTGCGTGCCCTTGAAATTGGAATCCAATACCTGCAAATTATAAAATTTTATTCCATTTTACTTATTCGCAATACTAACAAAGGTTAAACTAAATGTAAAATTAGATTAATACGATAAGTAGGTATGCGGTAAAACTGTACAATAGTATTAAAAATAAAGTACATAATTATTATTATTAGGTATGGTACCTATTTAAAGTTTTTACTGACTGGCAGAAGAAAACGTAATAATATGTCTGTATTTTTATAAATATAATATTAAACATAACAAAATATGTATATTAGGTAAGCAATATGAATTTGTTTTAAACAATTTTGGGTGCATTAATAAACATTCGAATCTTATATTATTAATAGAGAAACCTTACAATCTTAAATCTTAGCATGCATATTAAAATCACTACACAATAAATTTCATTTATTGAAACAAATATGTAATAATAATATGTATGGACGCTTCACACCACGTCAATCTGGCGCCGTGCTAAGTATCCGAAGAACTTGTGTTACGGGTAGGTACCTGAAAACAGGAAGTATACTTTTATACTATAGGTACATATTATATTTAAGATTTCTGTTATATTATACACATATTACACATCCATGACCCAGGAACACAGAAAAACTTTTTGTTCCTTCGGCAGGATTCGAATCTGCGACCCCCGGCTTGAGAACCAAAGCGCTGAACCTCTGAGCCACAGAGGTCGTCAAACAAATATAATTTTATGTCTCTTTTTAATAAAACGAGAAGTTAAAATATGGTAAAATTTTATGCAAAATATACTCACCGATATTCTTTGAGTTAAAGCATGTATAAATAGTGGTTATATACATGAACTTATTTTATATAAATCACTATTTTATCATAATATATATGGTTTCGAGTTCACTTCACTAAAAATTACAGTTTTTTGCAAATAACAAAACATGAGTTAACAAATTTTGTAAAAGTTGAAAATAATTTTTCAAATTATTAGAATAGAATTTCGTAGTTTGAAATTTAAAATTAATCTGCTCTTTCTGCCAATCACAGGCGATGTGTGAAAGAATACACACGATAAAAGAGTGAGCAAGGTATGTGGTTTGCACAGACGATAGTCAAGTATAATTTTGGATTTCGAACGCCAATACTTACGATAGGAAGTTGCGACACCCTGACAAAAATCATTGGGAGATTTTCTACGACGCTCTAGATTTTCGCCCCCCGCACCCACTACTCTACGCCGCTGCATAATAGCGAGTCGCAAAAGAAGCTAAATTTTCTTGTGGTAAATAATTAATATAGATTTGAGCACTCAAAAAGCAGAATGTTCTCTAGCTTTTTTTGTATGTTAGCATTTTTTGTCGCATGTAGTAAAATTATGTTAGTATTTTTTGGCATAACAATTTTTTTTTCATATTTTTGGTATTTTTTTAACACTAGCATATTTCGTAGTCGCCGTAGTTGGCAACACTGGGACTGACAGATGAGGATGACAGCCGACAATTCTTTAGTCATTGCAGCCGACAGGTGACTGCAGGGGGGTGGAACTCTCATACATGCACAAATTAACAGAGAACAGAGACATCTAAAAATGAATATATATATAGCAACCATATCGCACTATTAAAGAGGAACTTGGTCATTGTTGTGTCTACGACTTTCGATAAAACTTAATCCCACCAAAAACATTCTGTAAAAAACTAGCCAAGTCTCGATGGAGCTGCTTGTTTATCTCTAAAAAGTAATGAAATCTAGACAAAATCGTGCCAAGTCTAAGGTTCCTTACTGCGATTTCTTTATTATTATAGTTAATGTTGAGTGACTTGGCCGTTGAACATTCTTTATACTTTAGTGGGTACAAGTCAATTTTGTTTACATTTGTAACTACCTATGTTTGTTAAGCGAGATAATAGCCCATACTGGTATTGGTAATTGGACGCTAGTGTCTCATTTTAGGCTGTTGTTGATTGTACAACACACGTATTGGAGCAATGGTGTCATGGAGCCCCTTTTGTACCCTTGTGTGCCCTTCAACGGCCAAGTCACACAACATTAACTATAATAATAAAGAAACCGCAGTAAGGAACCTTAGAGTTGGCACGATTTTGTCTAGATTTCATTACTTTTTAGAGATAAACAAGCAGCTCCATCGAGACTTGGCTAGTTTTTTTTTCAGAATGTTTTTGGTGGGATTTCACTTCTTTTTGTAGAAACGTGGGCATATTGATTTATTTTCCTAGAGTTTAGTGTAATTTGTTTATTTAATTTGTGTTATGTTCGAGTAGAATAAAGGGGCCTGAAAATGCGGCAAAATGGTTCTAGTAAAGAATGGTACGGCAGTGTTTGCTTCGCGCTCGACTTGGCGGGGGCACTGCCGTGCCCCCAGATCGACGTTCTGGTCTCATCTAGAGGTTCTCAAATAGGGGCCTGAAAATGCGGCGAAATGGTTCCAGTAAAGAATGGTACGGCAGTGTTTGCTTCGCGCTCGACTTGGCAGGGGCACTGCCGTGCCCCCAGATCGATTATCCTAGTTTTTATAGTTTTCCCTTTATGTGGCCATTAAACCCCAACTCTGTACCAAATTTCAGCTCTCTAAGTTTATGGGAAGTACTAGTTCTATTTTGATGATCATGAGTAGGGAATATTATTCGAATATTCGTTTTATTCGAATATTCGACGATTTCATTATTCGAATGACTGGATTCAATATTCGAATATTTCGAATAAAACGAATAATAAAAATATTTTATTTATTTATTAAAAATATGTTAATAATAGTATTAAACTTGTACATAAACCGGAATGTTTCGTTATTTAATACATTACTTTTATTATTTATTAATATTGTCGTCAATAATATCCTAAAACAGATTTTACTACACTGTTTGTGAAAGAATACAAAATTGTTTTTAAATAAAATAATATTTAAGGTGAATATTTCCTACAGGCGTCAGCGAAAGAAATCCATACTCGCACGCTTGTCAAAATAACCTAACCAAGACCGTGTTAAGACGTGTCTAAGAAGGGTTCTGTTACTATATGGCGTAATACGATTTTTAGTTTCTTAATCTTACTGTTCGATTTCGTTTAAAATAACTTTCCTAAAGAGAATTTACCATGATATACTAGCATGGAAAATTGTAAGTTCCTAATCTTCATAGTTCAGAAATGGTTGGAAATGGTTGACTTCGTAAATGTTATGTATAAAACTTTTCCTTTAGTTTAAAAGACATAATATTCAACATACACTTCACATGTATGAAAAGCCGGGATGGTTTTCCATACATGTGAAGTGTGTGAAGTGTTTTTAACTATATAATAAAATTATATTTTTTTATCAAACCAAAACCGATATCTAGACGCAATGTAGGTAGAAGAGCAGATAGAAAGAGAGACAGGTGGACGAACAGAGTAAAACGATAAAGGATACCTGTTGATTATTACAGTATTACACTGGCCTGCAAAACTAAGTACAAATCGTTTCAAATTTCATACTTTTCAAAATATTATAACAAGATTTATCAGCTTTCGTTAAAAGTAATAAATTAAATTATATTTTTTTTATCTTTAAACAAGAATTAACCATTTTAATCTTAGTCTTAAAGACTACATTTACATGTTATATAAAATTGCAGTCTTGAATAACTCCTCAAGGCCTGACAACAGCTTGGAGGAGGTTTGCATACTGAAAACGAGGTTTTAGAGTTAAATTATGTAAATTCTTTCCCATTCTTATATCAGGGCGTGTTTTAGTGCTGTGAGGGTACTAACTGTAGGTGATAATTTGCGGCTTCTGACTAGCCTTCTAAGCTCTTAATCGGGTTTAGGTGAGGACATTTAAGAGAGTCTTTAAGAATCTCTTGACCATATCTTTCTCCGGGTAGAGGTTCAATTGTCATTATGTGGCCACATACTCAGCGCGGATTCCTGAAAGTATGCCAGCCCATTGTATATATGTACTATACCTGAGCATACTGGACTCTATCTGAAAAGTAAGCTTGAAGATATCCCCTACCAGGTCACGTTTACTTAAGCCTTCCTTCAGAAGTTCACTTTAACTTGTGAAATTAGTGAGTAAATCCACTCATCTGGGACCAAAATTCTGGACCATTCTCGTTCATCCTTTTGTATTTGTCCACGGACGTATCGCAGTGTTGCTACTCGATACTAGGGGCTCTCGAGTTTGGTCTCGAGGTGAGACCACTCGCCCTTCGCCTCGGTCTTAAGGGATTCAGATTTACTTAAGCAAATGTTCTTCACTGTGCCGTCAGTAACATAGTTCCCTCGGGTCTGAAGAAGTTGTTTCTGAACTTAACTGCATTTAAGTGTTGATTTTCAAAAAGTGGAAACAATTGAACGGTCTTGCCGAGCGCTGAGTCTGCCATTCAATCCAAAGTCTTGCACGGCCTTCTCAAATATTTTTCAGTCTCTTTGTACCGTCGCTTCATCTTCTGAACGGTTCGTAACATGACATACTCTGTTCTTGCAGTAGAACGGCTGATGCCTACTTTCAGAAAAACCATCAACACATTCTTCAGGCTATGATACAATTTTTAAATCTACTGTTTTCTAACTTCCTTTTTGTAATAAGGCTCATCGTTCAAGAAAAATTTAAAACATAAAGATACCTAAAACACGGATAATTTGAAAATGGAAAAAGGTTATTTTTGTTTAAAAGATTTTCATCCCACTTTTTACCAACTATGAAGTTTTTTTGTTATGATAACATAACATTAAAATATTTTTTGAGTGCTTTTTATTTTGACGGTTTATCTTGTTTACTTATTACGGTTTATATACACATGTACCAATTAGGTCTGGAGCAGACAATTATGACAGCACTCGTGTGTTTAGAGTTTTCAGCTGCACTATATTAGAACAGACACTATTTACAGTGCATTCCGATTTCTGTGCAGTGTTCCAACTCTGCAAATATATTTTTCTCCAATCCTAAACAAACTGATATAGAAATAATAAAGAAATATGTTCTGTTATATTCGTGTTCTTTATACATTAAATTATACTACCAAAAGTTTAATTTAAAAAGTCAGACTCTAGGTCTGACTCTTTAAATCGATTGACTATGTTGAATCGATCAATAGCTTAACTCAATTAAAAACCAGAAAATACGAACCTCTAAAACAAACCCCAAAAATTATCTCCCCTAGAGAATATTTTCCTTAATTTTTGGAAGAAACCACTAAGTTGACAACCAAATCTATGGTCGGCTCCAGACCTAAACCGTTCATGTGTTATAGTTTTAAAAAAGTAATTGCGATTTAGTATTTTAAGTTTGAAACTTAAAAGATTTTTTTTTTATCAAAAAGATGTTGATTTTTTTAGAGTAATTTGTGAAACATGTCACATTTTGATATTATTAAATATGCAGGTATAAATAAACGCATTATATTACTTGTATTTAAAGTTTATTACTAATATTCGTATTATTCGAATTATTCGAATTTATTCGAATAGTGTTTTGCCATTATTCGAATTATTCGAATAGTAAAATTTGTCGAATAATAACATTCCCTAATCATGAGTGAGTGAGTGAGTGAGTGTCGAAAATGCGAAACTTTGCTTTCGCTTAACTTTGGAACTAAATGACCTACAGACTTGAAATTTTGGATTTTAAGTACGTGATTATAGCTTATTGGATGACGAAAATTTCTGCGTTCTGGTCTTATCCAGAGGTTCTTAAATAGGCAGTGACGGATTAACCCTTAATCAAATTAAGCAATTGCCTAGGGCATCACGTCTGGGGGGGCACCAGAATAAGCACAAAAAAACCCGTCCTTAGGGCATCACGTCTTACTCTCACGTCACTAAAAACCACACCAACCCCCCCCCCCCCCCCCCCCCCCCAAATGGGCCGGCTGGTATAATATATACAGAGATCTGACCCATATACAGAGGCGTATTTAGAAATTTTGCGCCCATAGAATGGGGCGGCAAAATATGTTAATTGTCCTTATTAACATATTTTGCCGCCCCATTAACCCTATCTGAAAGATGATTTTTTGAAGTTATTTTAGAAGAAAAAAACAGAGCTTTGATACTAATTTGTACTAGTATGTGTTTATGTTAAATGCGTTCAAACTGAGAATGCGAGCAAATGTTTTTTACTCCTTTGCCTGTTAAAATCTTTTAAAACTCTAAACCCTGAAAGACTGTTGTACTAAAAAAAAACAATAAAATCAATAGCCTAAAACAGGAATCGTGAACCTATGGCACGCGTGCCATCGAATCCTCGAACCACGAAGTATAGATACCTCGAACACAAAGTATATATCTATACTTCGTGCCTCGAACGTATGGCACAATATTTTGGGCACGTCACTGATCACAAAATTTTGTAATTATGTACGATGAAAAAAGTGTGAAATAAGTATTATATAACCAAGGAATTTGTAAGTATTATATAGTATATACCACTGGAAAGAGCTCTCGGCATAAAATCTGTGCCGAGATGGAGATACAATACAAACCGCTCCGTCTCTTTTTAACAAGGGTGACAATAATATTTTTAATTTGGGGACAAATTGGTTGAAGTTTGGAAACATATGGTGATTTCAACTTTTTCTAAAGAAGTCCAAGCACATGCTATCAAAAAATAATATTTTGCTCCAAGGTATACCTTGGATCCAAAATTATAGAACAGAACTCCTGACTCATTATAGATACATGTTTGGGGATTTCGGCGTTGTTTAAAGAACTACAAGCTGCAAGCATATGCCACCCTGTCAATTAGAGTAAACATCATCATCACCATCACTATCACACCATACATCATCACATTATGATGATATAAAAGGTACTTCTCATAGTATTTTACACTAACACGGAGATCTTTGAACATTACTCTGCTGTTTATGGACCTATTTGAAAAATTATTTTGTTGTTGTAAAGGGTTTAATTCGAAATTGGTCATTTAGTCACTAAGGTGGAAACCGGATAATGCAATCCATGAGGAATCGAGGGAACACCTCGAAATTTATATCGACACATACAGGGTGTGGCGTAATTAATGGATAATCCTTCACCTGCAGCTGGAGAATACCATAACAGATCAGAAAAATACAATTCATGTTTAGTAAAAGTATCATGGTTTTTTAGTTATCGGCCATTTTTTTAAAAATCTAAAAATGACACCCTTGCTCACTAATTTTGTTGTCACAGTCGCAAAAACATGAATTATCGCTATCAGACTTTTATTTATTATACTTGAATAGTTGTATTATCAAATGCATTATGTAATTTTTGTGCTGTTGCTTATTTTATTTTTACAAATGCTACCGAAAATAAGTTTTTTCTTCCAATTTTTTTTTCTTTGTGTTTGATCGCACATATCACAAAAAAAATGTATGGGGACTGGTCTGAACAGCTTACAAATAATTAGCCTATTCAATTGAGATTGTAAAAAGGTATAACACATGATATTTAACCCTTAGATTTTACCTAGTAATTACCTAATGACTTTGATGAAGGCCTATTTTCCTAAAAACATACGTCTCAGAAAATATTTTATAATTATTTCTTTTTTTTTATATTTATAATATCTTTTTCGCTATCACATTATACATTTTATAATAAGGTATAACAGATGGTATTTGATCCTTCGGTTTCAAATAATTTTCATAATTTATAAAAAAAAGAGCCCATTTATTGTCTTAATGACAGGTTTAATTAAAATTTTGTTTTAAAATTATTTTATTTATTTATGAATTAAATTTAAAGGAGTTGAAAGAAAAGAAGGTTATCTTTGCACAGTTTATTATTCACTTTTATAACAAGTGTTCAAAATGAACACCCCGAGCTCTAATACAGGCCCTGCACCTTCTAATAAACGATTGTTTTATTCGTTGCGCGTGGCCTGCCTCCTTAGTTTCTCGAGCAGCGGCAAATATTCTTTCGCGTAAATCTTCCACTGATGTGACTGGTTTTTGTACACCTTCTCCTTTATACATCCCCAATAAAAAAATCCAGAGGGTTAAGGTCTGGTGATCTTGGAGGCCAAAGAAAATGTCCCAAACGGCAAATCCATCTTTGGGGGAATGTCGCGTCTAAATATTCACGAACGTTACGGGCATAATGTGCGGGACAACCATCGTGCTGCAGCCACATGTCCCTTCTATTCTCCAAGGTCACGTCCTCCAAAAGTTCAGGTAGTATCATTGGCCTTTACCTCCAATTGTCCCCCCCCAGAAAATTGTCTCCAGTTAAATGGCTCGACTTTTGAGATTTTTGGGGCCATTTTGAAAGTTGACGTACGGTGAAATCAGTATAGAGAAAAGAAGTGTCTCCAGTTAAATGGCCCCACTTTTGAGATTTTTGGGGCCATTTTGAAATTTGACATATGGTGAAAACACCGTGGAAAACAGAAGTGTCTCCAGTTAAATGGCCCCAATTTGAGATTTTTGGGGCCATTTTGAAATGTGACGTATGGTGAAAACACTATGAATAAAAAAGTGTCTCCAGTTAAATGGCCCCACTTTTGAAAATTTTGGGGCCATTTTGAAATTTGACGTATAGTGAAAACACTAAGGAGAAAAGTGTCTAGTTAAATGGCCCACTTTTGAAATTTTTCACTTCTACCGGCACTCCCGGAGTGCAACCCGTTGCTTTTTATTATTATTTAATTCGCTACCTAATGTTACGTTGAGGTGGATTAAATAAAAAAGTTCCTTTGGAATGTTTGTAATCATGAGCACTACCACGTGGTAAAGTATATTTTGCACTAAATAAAAGTTTGACGACCTCATTGGCTTAGTGGTTGAGCATGTTGGTGATCAAGCCGGTCGCTGGTTCGAATCCCGCCATTTTTTTTTTAACTTTTACTATCAACTTATAACGTATTTACACATTATATGTTATAAAAGCTTGTCGAGACTCAAATAAATTTTCTCATAAATCTTTCAGATCAAGTTACTTGATTTACTCCTTTGATTTGTTTGATTCTCGACAAGCTCTTATATCATATAAATTGTGTAATTACGTTGTAAGTTGATAGTAAAAGTTTTAAAGGAAAAAATATTTTATTCTTTTTAGCGCATTCAAATAAAAGCTTGTTTTTTAAGAAAGTTTTTTTTTACTTTTAATTATTTTTTTACTTTTTAGTTATCGCTAGATAGGTTTCTCAGTCTGTTGATCTCATTTAACGCATCATTGTTGCAAGGTCGTTTGCCAGTTAATTTAGTACAGTCAAGCTCTTCAATAAGGAGACCACCTAGAGATTTTACTCTACTCAGTAAGGACCTCAAAAAAACCCCAACACACCATACTTTCATTTGATATCCATATTGTACGAGTGCATTAAAAATAACTTGTCGGACATCTTGGGTGTTCCGCCATGTTGGATTTTCGAGTTATTCTCAGCAAGCCCTTTCATTTGATACCCATATTGTAGGATTGCATTCAAATTGACTGTCGGCCATCTTGGATGTTCCGTCATGTTGGATTTTTGGGTTTTTCTCAGCAATCCCTTTCATTTGATACCCATATTATAGGAGTGCATTAAAAATAACTTGTCGGCCATCTTAGATGTTCCATCATGTTGGATTTTCGAGTTATTCTCAGCAAGCCCTTTTATTTGATACCCATATTGTAGGATTACATTAAAATTGACTGTCGGCCATCTTGGACGTTCCGTCATGTTGGATTTTCGAGTTTTTCTTAGCAATCCCTTTCATTTGATACCCATATTGTAGGAGTGCATTAAAAATAACTTGCTGGCCATCTTGGATGTTCCATCATGTTGGATTTTCAAGTTATTCTCAGCAAGCCCTTTCATTTGATACCCATATTGTAGGAGTGCATTAAAATGACTTGGCGGCCATCTTGGATGTTCTGCCATGTTGGATTTTCGAGTTATTCACAGCAAGCCCTTTCATTTGATTGCATATTCACGACAACCAAAACACTCGTCAAGACGAATAATACGAGCCCAAACTCGATGGAACCCCATCGTCGTTTAATTACAGAGTTCGTATGGCCTTATTCTAGCTCCCTGGTTACCATATAGTATCAAAGTACTCGTCAAGATGAATTAAACGAGCCGAAACTCGATGGGGTTGCGTCGTTTAATTACGGAGTTCCTATGGCCACCTTCCAGCTCCATCATCAGATCCTGGTTACCATATAGTATCAAAGTACTTGTCAAGACGAACTAAACGAGCCCAAAGTCGATGGGACTATGTAGTTTTATTTCGGAATTCCTGTGGCCACATTCCATCTCCATCATCAGATCAGCTCCACGTCATCATAATATTGCATTGTCATGCGGTTTACATATTTGTGCAAAATTTCAACTCAATCGGAAACCGGAAAGTGGATCAAATTTAACTTGCAAGAATCCATTACAGACCGATAACGGGACAGGTGAAACTAAATAAAAGCTTATAAAATTAAACACAATTTCTTCGAGAACTTACCACGGGTCAAGATGCGCACATAATAAGCACTCAGGGATTAAGAATTTTTCTACCAGTGAAATAATTTTTCAAATCTGTTAGGTTTCAGAAATTATCAATAACATACAAACATACAATGGTTTCCTCTTCACAATATCATGAAGGTAGGTAAAATAATATAAATGTCCTATATAGAGATGTGATAAACGGCTTAAAATTAAAAGTTAACTTATCCGTTATTAAATATTCAAAAGCAACTTTTTTTAACTGCTTAGTTGCTTATTTTCTTATCTATTTATTACCACTTATAAGTTATAATGTTTTTTGCGCTTATGTTACGTTTTTCGATCGCTTAAACTGATTTAAATTAACTTTCCTTCGTACTTTGCAGGCTTAGGACTGTCTGAAATCTGAATAATTATTTATATTATAATAATATGAACTCATAAAAATGTTTTTACATGTTGATAATATGCATTAATTAATCTTAAATGTTGCTTATCATTAGTAATAGTTGATTTATAGGATAACAAACATTACACATCGCCACTTTTTCCACCTCATTTCTTTCAAAGTAGTTCCATAAATTATTGTTCCAATTCACGTCGTTTAGTCGTCATCTTACGACAAAAACTTAATAAACTTAATACTAAAACACTACACGAAAAGTTTATATTACGTCCATATGGACCATTATTATATTTATTATTTACATTAAAAGTTCTCGGTAAGCCACCAAAACACCACTATTACGATTAAAATACGAATTATTGCGTAACGTAATATACGTCAACCGCAAAGCGCAACTAACAAAAAGTGAATAAACACGAAAAAGCATATTAGTTATAAGTACAAAAAATAAGCCGTTTAAATAAGTGATGAGCTACATTAAAGAATTTTCACTCTTATTGCGCTGTCATAAAAACTATTTTTCTTTGCTCATACCACACTTATGGCTTTATGACTATAAACGATATAAACGATAAGTATAAGTGATAAACGCTTAAATTTTTAAACGACTTTTCAACTTATTTATAAAAGCACGCTTTTTTAAACGCTTTACGTTTAAACGGCCATCTCTAGTCCTATATTCCCTATTAAATCATATTGTCACCCGAACATCTAGAATGTTCCAAGGGAAATACACGGCATTTTGTGTTGCAACTATTCTATTTTCATTTCTTCCATTATACTCTACCAAAATGCAAATAATCAAAAAATAAATAACAAATTTATAATTATAGGTAGGTTTTAAATAACTAGTGATTTTTATTTTACATTTCTCTCTCAGATTATGAATAACATAATATTTAACCGAGTTTATTAGTATTTGTTTCTTATACACTATATCGCACATAAAATCTACCAAACCTGAAATTTAAAGAAAGATATAAACTGGCTACACTAGGTTCCTTGTTAGAACGTGACACAGGGATAGCTATCTCACCGGGACCGGTTTTTTTATTGCGCACGTGATAAGCTTTAAGAGCATTGATTGGCGCGCGACTCAGATTTCACGAAAAACGCTACTTTTCAAATGCGTCTATATCTAACAAAAACTGGTTATTCTGATTTTTACATATAGAAAAACACTAGAAAATATTGTATTCTAATTTTTCACTTATCATTTATTTTAAAATAATTTCAAACTTTTGAATAAAACTGACAAAACTAACCAGAAGTTTTTACAACTTTAGGTTCAGGGGCAATTTCAAAACATATAATAGCTAAAACCGCTCACATTTTTTAAAAACAAAAAATCTTTACATACTTGTTGGATCCTCTTCTAGATTATCTGTTTGTCAGATTATTTTTATATACGTTTCTATCTCATAAAAATAAAATTTAAAGAATGCGAAATTTTCAGGAATTATAGTTATTTAAAATGATGATATTTATGTATTTTACTTGCTCCTTTTGTTTCTTACTTACATAATCTATGAGAAGAACTTTTTATCTTTAATATGCTATTTAAATTTTTAACTACATTAGTTTGACGAATTTTATATGAATTTTTAAAACTACTATATAAATCGAGGCGCACGAGCGCTGTACAAATACTGTTGTAAACGCTCGTGCGCCTCGATTTATTTAGTAAGTCCAACAAGTTTGTAAAGATTTTTTGTTTTTAAAAAATGTGAGCGGTTTTAGCTATTATATGTTTTGAAATTGCCCCAGAACCTAAAGTTGTAAAAACTTCTGGTTAGTTTTGTCAGTTTTATTCAAAAGTTTGAAATTATTTTAAAATAAATGATAAGTGAAAAATTAGAATACAATATTTTCTAGTGTTTTTTTACATGTAAAAATCAGAATAACCAGTTTTTGTTAGATATAGACGCATTTGAAAAGTAGCGTTTTTCGTGAAATCTGAGTCTCGCGCCGATCAATGCTCTTAAGTCTGAGTAGTAAAGATCATTTTTGATTGAATTAAAAGAAAATAAAGTTTGAAGTACTCTTTCCTGTTGTATTATATAATACTTACAAATTCCTTGTATATAACAAACCTAACTTAATTTTGTCATCTACTTTACAACATCAAACATTACGCAAATTTTACTTTAATTGAAATTACAAAATCATATTATTTTTAGTCTTTTAGGGTTTAAAGTTTAAACAGATTTAATCTATTAAATGGGAAAAAAAAATTAATTTATGAAAATTATATTAAATTATTTAGTACCTTCTGTTTCAGCTGGTTAATTGTATGGTATTTTTCTGAATTTCACCGTTATTTAGTGTTTTAGTTTAACATTTCAACCTGTAAAATGGGAAAAAAAATTGCTCGCTCGCTTCGCTCGCTCGTGTTTGGCTTAAAGAACATACTATAAAATTCAGTACCGACGTTCAGCTTTAGGCTATTGATATTTGTATTTTTTCGCATTACACAGTCTTTCAGGGTTTAAAACAAAAAACTAATGTTTTTAGGCGGTAAAGGCTTAAAGACAGTTTCTAGTTGACATACGGATAGAGGGGCCCACAGGCGTGGATTGCTTAGGGCATCAAGTAGTCTTAATCCGTCACTGCAAATAGGGGCCTGAAAATGCGGCGAAATGGTTCCAGTAAAGGATGGTACGGCAGTGTTTGCTTCGCGCTCGACTTGGCGGGGGCACTGCCGTGCCCCCAGATTTCTGTCCATAATTCAGTTCAATAAAAATTATCAGGCGGTAGCGGTACTATAGCACAGGGGCGACACTCTCTACAAATGACAGTTCGAGCACCGACAAATGTCAGTTATGTTGTCTTACGCCTAGGGTTGACATCGAATTAATTTAAAATAATTATTTACGCCCGCGTAAATATAATAATACTTTTTACGCGGGTGAAGCCGCGGGCAACAGCTAGATACTTAATATGAAAAGGGAAATTATACCTACCTGCCTACCGTCCACGTCTCGGTTATTTATTGTACTGCGTGTGACAAAAGCAAGGGTTAGGTTAGAAAAAATAAGTAATAATTATCGAGGTAGGTAGGTACTTACCTTTCTAGATTATTAGGCAAGCGGAAGAAGCTTTTGTCATATTTTTTTCTTGGTTATTACGGCGACCATAATATTATATACAACCATAATTAAGCCTACTCATTTTAATGCCGATCAGGAAATTTCTAATATTTTAGGTACACGGTGCGTGCGACACACACACTTTTGAAGGATACTGATATTTACAATGAAAATTCAAAATAATCTCCAAATGCTAACGTCTAATAGCCATATTTTTTGAATCAAAAATGTACTCAGCCATTGGCCCTTATATTGGAAAAATATACCTTGTGCCATTAGCAATTGGGTTTAATTTGTTCTAAATTCTTAAGTAGTGTAAAGACTATTTGAATCATATCAATGCAATCTTAAATTTTTATTACCACTCAATAAGTGTTATAACACAACTAAGATCGTCGCACAATATCGATAGGTATCGACAGATTTAAATGCGATTAAGTACTACATGTAATATTCAATCTAAAATATTATGCGGAAATCCTTACTAATATTTTACTACTATTATAAATATGAAAGTTTGTGAGGATGTATAGATGGATGAATGGATGGACGGATGAATCTTAAACGGGCAAATGGCACACCACACGTTTGTTACTCTTTAACGCAATAACTATTGAACGGGTTTAAAAAAAAATAACCTACTACAAACTTTACCCAACCCAAGCATATTTCGTTAAATTTTTTGATTTTATTTCATTTTCTTTATTAGGGACAACAAACAGTGTTCACAATAAAACTTAAAAACTAGTATATGTAAATATAACATATTATTTATAGTGACACCAACACCGTTATCCACAGATTAAAACCAGAGTGTAACTCGAAATATGTATATGAGTGTGTGTATTGATATATATTTAAAATATTGATAAAATCAAATTATTGCATGACTACATCACTAGTGAAACAAAAAACAAATATTTTTTATAAACGTCGCATCAGACAAGTCTTTCATATGAAATTACACTGTCGCGTCGGCGAAATTGCCAGCCCCGTGAGCCATAGTCCAGGCTGGGAAAAAGTTACACCCCACCCGCCCCCGCATTCGCCCAGACACGCACACATAGCTGCGAGCGGTCAGTCGTGTAAATCGGTGGAGTGACGGTTCTTTACGTTAGTAATATATATCCCACCAAAAACATTCTGTAAAAAACTAGCCAAGTCTCGATGGAGCTGCTTGTTTATCTCTAAAAAGTAATGAAATCTAGACTAAGTCGTGCCAAGTCTAAGGATCCTTACTGCGATTTATTTATTATTATAGTTAATGTTGTGTGACTTGGCCCTTGAAAATTCTTTACACATTAGAAGTCAATTTTGTTTACACGTAATGTTATATCAGATTCTGTTGTAAGTTGTAACTACCTATGTTTGTTAAGCGAGATAATAGCCCATACTGGTATTGGTAATTGGACGCTAGTGTCTTATTTTAGGCTGTTGTTGATTGTATAACACATGTATTGGAGCAATGGTGTTATGGAGCCCCTTTTGTACCCTTGTGTACTCTTCAACGGCCAAGTCACACAACATTAACTATAATAATAAATAAATCGCAGTAAGGATCCTTAGACTTGGCACGACTTAGTCTAGATTTCATTACTTTTTAGAGATAAACAAGCTGCTCCATCGAGACTTGGCTAGTTTTTTACAGAATGTTTTTGGTGGGATTTCACTTCTTTTTGTAGAAACGTAGGAATATTGATTTATTTTACTAGATTTTAGTGTAATTTGTTTATTTAATTTGTGTAATGTTCGAGTAGAATAAAGTTAATTGTTCGACTATTTCTTCTTGTAAACTTGTAAGTATAAGTATAAAAGCCAGTCTAGTCTTATCCAGAGTTTTCCTTTAATTTTATTTTTATGCGTATTAAAAGCAGAAGGGGAGGCATTCGCCCAGCAGTGGGACGCTACCGGCTAGATTAAATTAGAAGATGAGTCCCACTTCACTGGATTTTTGCAATGACAGTCGATTTTTTTATGTACCAATAGTAGAAGGGGGCATTGCCATATCTCTAATCAGCTGAGACCAGCTGAGGGTTCTTAATCAGATACTTCAGACCTTCGATTTTTGACATCAAATGAAGTGGCCCACCAAGTTGAATATTTTTTGTAAAGGCAGTATGTCGATCTCTAATAGTTTGGTTGGGCTCTTGTGTTTTCTAATAAGGGTCACCAGGTACTCCAGATCTTCGATTATCCTAGTTTTTATAGTTTTTCCTTTATGTGGCTATTAAACCCTACCTCTGTACCAAATTTCAGCTCTCTGAGTTTATGGGAAGTACTAGTTCTATTCTGATGATCATGAGTGAGTGACTGGGTGAGTGTCATAAATGCGAAACTTTGCTTTCGTTTAACTTCGGAACTAAATGACCTACAGACTTAAAATTTTGGATTTTAAGTATGTGATTATACTTTACTGGATGACGAAAATTTCTGCGTTCTAGTCTTATCCAGAGGTTCTCAAATAGGGGCCTGAAAATGCGGCGAAATGGTTCCAGTAAATAATGGTACGGCAGTGTTTGCTTCGCGCTCGACTTGGCGAGGGCACTGCCGTGCCCCCAGATCGACGTTCTGGTCTTATCCAGAGGTTCTCAAATAGAGGCCTGAAAATGCGGCGAAATGGTTCCCGTAAATAATGGTACGGCAGTGTTTGCTTCGCGCTTGACTTGGCGGGGGCACTGTCGTGCCCCCAGATCGATTATCCTAGTTTTTATAGTTTTCCCTTTATGTGACCATTAAACCCTAACTCTGTACCAAATTTCAGCTCTCTGAGTTTATGGGAAGTACTAGTTCTATTTTGATGATCATGAGTGAGTGTATAAGTGAGTGAGTGAGTGAGTGAGTGAGTGAGTGTCGTAAATGCGAAACTTTGCTTTCGCTTAACTTCGGAACTAAATGACCTACAGACTTGAAATTTTGGATTTTAAGTATGTGATTATAGCTTACTGGATGACGAAAATTTCTGCGTTCTGGTCTTATCCAGAGGTTCTCAAATAGGGGCCTGAAAATGCGGCGAAATGGTTCCAGTAAAGGATGGTACGGCAGTGTTTGCTTCGCGCTCGACTTGGCGGGTGCACTGCCGTGCCCCCAGATTCTTTGACTATAGTGCGTTTCATCAAATAGTTCCTTTGCCGTTATGTTGGTAATAGTGTTTTCCAGTGTTGCTAATTCCATATTTAATCTTACCTATAATATTTAGGGAAACACATATTTGAAATTTTTAATTACTACTTTGATTTATTAAAATTCCTAACAAATATTAATCAATACAATATAGTATAAAACAAAGTCGCTTTTTCTGTCTATCTTTATGTATGATTTTTTAAAACTACGCAACGGATTTCGATGCGGGTTTATTAATAGATAGAGTGATTCAAGAGAAATTATCAGTGTATCTCTACTATATTGTGCATCTTATATACTATATTATATGTATATAACATGCATATTATAGTAGAGATACACTGATAATTTTAGAGGTTTGTAATGTCGTAAATAAACACATTTTTTGCGCTTGCATTGCAGACGCTGGCTGAACTCTACGAGATAGATCAAAATAACATTAATTTGATCTATCAGGAAAAGGTCTATAAAAAGTCTGCGATGGTATTTATGCCTATTGTCTATCTCTTAGGGATGACCCACAATAGCCATTTTTTAACCTTTAGTTTTTACGAGAAATAATGGCTTATTTCCGAAGTGATTTTAAGCAATTACAGCATTAATCCTTATACAATTAAGTACCTTAAATTCATTGTAAATTTAATATCGGTAAATATTATCCTATACAGCATTTAATTAAAATGAATATTTTCGAAGATATTACAGATTTAAAATGCAGGGACATAGTAAGTACAATGCGCGGCACTATTGGCCTCCCAAGTTAATTGCTAAAGAAGTTTTTTCTCCAAGAACACTATTCCACGCGGGCGAAGCCGCGGGCAAAAGCTGGTTAATAATAAACAACAATAATATATAATATTAGAGGAAGGGTACCTACTGCATATGTATGTGCCAAAACTACTGCACCAATTTTGATGAAATTTGGTGCAGTTATAAAGTAGACCACGGAGAAGGACATAGGAAATACATACTTTTTATCGCGGGAAAATGTACGGATCCCGCGTGATACTATATTTACGCAGGTAGAACCGCGGGCAAAAACTAGTTTCATACATACTAACATCTCAAAAGTTTTTTTTAATTGACAGGAGAGTAATAAATACTAAATAATTTTAGTAACATTTTATTAAGTAAAGGTATTATAAGGTACTGAACGAGTAATTATTCTCTGCAGCTGGTAACCCTATTTAAAAGCGGCAACACGAGCTTGAACACATCTAAACGGAATTATCGGCGACTCATTACGTTTTTCACGTTCACAAAAGTCTTTCACCTTCAACACCATTCTTCTTTCACCACTTTTCAACGTTTTGGGCATGATTAACGGTTAGAAAACAAAGTAAAATCGCTAAAAACAGGAGGAGCTCCTTCGCGTGTTTATATCTTTGACAGACAGTGGTGCCAACCTTACGGCAAAGGAACTATTCGATGAAACGCACTTTACTACTAGATGGAACTAGCGGGTTAGATAGTAACTAAAACGGTACAACGCCATCTAAAAACGACATTCCGAAACTTTTGCAAGACTCAGTTTCAATTTTAGAGTTGCGCATCTATACTTATATATATCTGTATTATCTATGGGTGACTGCCTGCCTGAGTGCAGTGTTGTCAACTTAGCTATTTTATGGCTAGATCTAGCAATTTTTCAGTATTCGGCAGCCACAATTTGTGAAAAGTTGTAGCTAAACTTTTTAGCTACTTTTTCTAGCCACTTTTCAGTGACAGCATTATTACATATCTTCCTTTAAATTGAGCCTGTATAATTCTTTTTCTTAATATTCCAGCCCATTTATGGTATTTAAAATATCAATAGTTTGTACTTTTGAACAAAAGAAGGATAAAAAAGCGTGCTTTGCAGCCGTTTTTTTGAACAGGACTCTTGAGTATGTAGTTAATACTATAGATTACTAAAAATTTACTAGTTAGTTATTTATTAATTTTGTATTAAATTAAATATTGTTAGTACCTACTTACTTATTAAAAATTTGTAAGACGGAATTTTTAAATTATCATAAGCTTTTTTATATGAATTACGCGAATGTGATAATTATATTATGGCTTCATAGCTACCTACCAACTTTTAAGTAGCAATTAGCATTTAGCTACTTCTAGCACCTTTTTTGAGGGAAAAAAATTGGCAATCTAGCAACTTTTGCCACATGTCTAGCAATTTTCTAGTAGTAGCAGTTGGAAACACTACCTGAGTGGCAGTGTTGCCAACCGTACGATAATTATCGTATTTGTACGATAATTTGAGGTGCGGTACGATAAAAAATAATTAGGTATTATCGTACGATAATTTCCCTACTACGTACGATATTTTTGAATTCATACGATAATTTTGAAAGACATTTTCATTTGATGTATCCGAAATCAATAATGGTTTGCTAAAGAAGTTCCTACTCATCTTCGGAAGATGGCACCTCGGCACAGGCGAAAAATTTACCGCGAAATCTTAACTGACGTAATGTCATTAACAAAAAGCGAGACAGATATACCTTGGAAGCGTACAAATCTTAGTCATCTTTCTCTTTTTACAATACGTATTCTAGCTAAGTTAACAGTTCAGTTTTCAGCACATTTTTTCATGAGTGGAGTCATAAGACAAGCTGGTTTACACTTTGCAGCAAGTTTTGTTTAATTGGTAAATCAATTTAATTGGTAAATGTTTCAGATGATGAAGATATAATATTTTAATATATATATTTTTAAGTAAAATTCACTTCTATATAAATAAACTATAAAATGAGACTTTTATTAAATATTCTACCACATGGGCATAGCCAGGGGGTTCAAACCCGCCGAAAAGTTACACCTATATAAAATATGGCCACCATTTGTGTCAACTGGCAAAACTGACAATAATTTTAGTCTACTAATTTGCTTCAAGCTCGCGGTGCTGGATAGGCCAGGCTGGTCCATGTGGATGACCCCTATACAGACGCGTATTTAGATTAGAAATTTTGCGCTGCCCCAAGCCAATTAACATATTTTGCCGCCCCGTCAAGCACAGGCGGACTTTTTATTATATTTTTTACAGCTTAACATCTAATTATACTTCAAATCCTACATGAAAGATGATTTTTTAAAGTTTTTTTAGAAAAAAAAAATCAACAGCCTAAAACAGAATGTTGATACTAAATATATATAGTTGATATAATATTAAGTATACTCTTTATGTTAAACGCGTTCAAATTGAGAAAATGAGCAAATGCTTTTTATTATTTTGCCTGTTAAATTTTTTTAAAATTTTAATCCTGAAAAACTATTATTCTTTAGAAAAAACAATAAAACCAATAGCCTAAAATGCGAACCTATGGCACGCGTGCCATCGAATCCTCGAACCTATTTTTTTAAAGCATGCGACACAATTTGGGCACGTCACTGATCACAAAATTTTGCAATTATGTACGACGAAAGAAGCGTGAAATAGGCATTATGTGACAAACCTAACTTAATAAGTTTTTTTTGTCATCTATTTTACAACATCAGAAATTACGCAAATTTTACTTTAATTTGAATTACAAAATCATCCTATTTTCAGTCTTTTAGGGTTTTAAAACCTATTAAATAGGAAAAAATTTTGCTCGCTCGCTTCGCTCGCTCGCGTTTAACCCTTTCACGCATATGGGACACATTCGTCCCCATATCAATTTTAGGATTTTTAGCAAAACTGGCTATGCTAACTCGTTTTTTAGAATTGCATTAAATTTTTTAATGGTATTTTTTAAAGTTTGCGTGCTGGCAGCACTAAAACACATTATAATATGTCAAAAAGTTACTGGAGCGAAAACTGAAAAATATTTTTCGTACCCGTGAATAATATAAAAAACATTTAAATATTGTTAAGCGATTTTTTAACACCGTTTATCTTCATAATTATATTGAATGGTAAGTACGATTATCGTTTTATTACATATTTTTGAGTTTTATATAAACACTAATGTATAATAACTGAAAAATCAAAAGGGACACAGATGTCCCTATATGTATCAAAGGAGACTTTTTTTCTAACTAACGATATTGTTTGTCTTGATGTTTTTTTCAGTTCCAAATTAATATTTTAGTGTATTTTATTTTAGACTATGTCTTCAAATCGGCCTAGATAGTTTTCTCTGCGGGAAGTTGATATTTTTCAAGTATTATTGGCCGATAATAGCGACGAGGATGGTTTGATCCTTGATGAAGAGGACCAAACTTTTCTGGCTCAAAATATGGATACGGTTATGTCGACCGTGGTTATTGAGCCAAGCTCAGCATCTGTAAATAAAAATATGGCTGAAATTCAACCTGACGTAACTGGTCCTGTTTTCAACTGGCGCGAAAATTCTTATTCGCCATACAGTTTTCGTGGGGGTGAAGGGTAGTTTTTCGTCGCGACAACGAGCATTATCAGCAGAAGTATTGACAAAGAAGCGAATTTATTTCACACAAAAACATGGAATATATCTTCACATGTAATGGTGAAAGTGAATAATAGAAAAAGATGCGTACAGTGCGCAAAAAGGCGTATTGATAATCGCACTAATAATACGTGCTCTACTTGTAAAGTACATTTATGTTACACTGTTGAATGCAATTTTCGTGGAATATATCATTAAATATTAATATTTTTGTATATTTCATTATTTCTTTATTAAATATTTGTATTTGTAACATATATTTTGATTTTTCTTTTCAATAAAAGTGTCCTGTATTTATTTGCGATACCTTTAAAAATGTAGTCCGTTATCGCATATAGGGACATATATGTCCCCTTCTCAAAAATACAGAAATTCCGTCAACTTCTGTAATATGTATTTTTATTATGTTTAATTAGACCAAATTAAGTAGATATGCATAAAGAAAAACAGTTTTACTATCATCGAATTCTTATAAACCTGAAAGGGTTAACATGAAGAACATATTTTAACATTTAGTACCGATGTTCTGTTTTAACCGGTTGATTTTATGGTATTTTGCTGAAATTTCCCGTTATTTAGTGTTTTAGTTTCGATCGTTTCTCTTACTCGTGTTATTACTCGCATAAAGAACATATTATAAAATTCAGTACCGACGTTCAGTTTTAGACTATTGATGTGTTTCAGGGCTTAAAGCTGAAACAGGTAAAAACAAAAAAAAAATTAGGGCCCATTAATGTGCCCAGACCTTCTAATAGGTTAAAGACCAGTATTTAATACGTCGAAACGTATTTAACAGTAAGTCGTTTTATATCCCCCCCCCCCCCCCGGAACTAAAACCTGGCGCCCGTGTTCTACAAAAATTAAGATAAACATTAATGTACGATAATTGTACGATAATTTTGAGCCCAAAATCCGATAATTTTGATTGAAAGAGTTGGCAACACTGCTGAGTGGTGACAGATGGCTAAAGACATAGATAATACAGATATATATTAGTATAGATGCGCAACTCTAAAATTGAAACTGAGTCTTGCAAAAGTTTCGGAATGTCGTTTTTAGATGGCGTTGTACCGTTTTAGTTACTATCAAACCCGCTAGATGGAAGTAGTACCGCCTGATAATTTTTATTGAACTGAATTATGGACAGAAATTAAGTTTTATCGAAAGTCGTAGACACAACAACGACCAAGTTCCTCTTTAATAGTGGGATATGGTTGCTGCATAGTAACATGTTCGCGAGCCCTTATAAATACGCCTTGTGTTAGCGATAGCGCGATGTAGAAGTCGCTTAGTGGCATCTGTTGTGACTATCCGAAAACTTTCAAACTGTTAGTACCGGATCGTCATTTTTAGATGTCTCTGTTCTCTGTTAATTTGTGCATGTATGAGAGTTTCACCCCCCTGGCTAAAGATGCCGAAATTACAAAAATTGTAGACCGAATTATCTAAAGTAAAATGAAATAAAACCAAAAATATTATATAAATACAATTTAAATTGATCGTTTGTGACTTAAATTGTTATAAATTAAAATTTGTATCCAGAAATTCTCGTAATTTTTTCATTTCTGAGTTCTCAGGTATTAAAATGAATAACAAAATAATTCAAAGACCTCTTGTGAAAATTTTACTAACATCTAACTTGTAAGTATACTTTGATTAATTATATTTATATAAACTGCAATACCAAATTATTCCACATTCTTGTGTAATATTTTACTGGTCAGTGTTACAAAGATTATTGCTTTAAAAACATTTTATCCTCTAGGTTCAAAGCTAATTTAATCACAAGTGTGCACAAGACGTTGGGAAACATAAATCAAAGTACAGTTGATGAAGATGAAATTAAAAAACATACACAATTATCCAAAGATTGGTGGGATGTTAATGGGCCTATGAAAGCACTCCATAGTTTTAATAACATCAGGTAAAAATTGCCCTCATTTTGCCCTAATTTTAAAGAAAGTTATTTCATAGGCATTTCAACAACAGTTTCTACCATAGTAGATGATAAGACAATTCATCACAAATTGTTTATTTTACACATTTAAGTACTATTTATAATAATATGTTTTTCAAAAAGTTTATTTTTATGTTTTTCAGAGTACCCTTTATAAGAGATGGTTTAGTGTATTATCCAGATAATAAGAGACCTATAACACCTCTTGAAGGAAAATCAATATTAGATGTTGGCTGTGGTGGTGGAATATTGTCAGAAGTAAGAGCCCTCACCATCAACAATTTCAAATGCGCTGAAAATAAGCTTGCATTATCCTACATAAATCCCATTGCTGGCCTTTGCCCAGCAGGGGGACACAAGACTAGCATAATAATATTATCCTACATAATGTATAGATAATAATATTATTGTAGCTTATAAAGGCACAACTTCATTAATATTTAAATGAAGACAAGTACAGAACAACAACACTACACAATTAAAAAGGAATACTTACTAAGTACTAACATACATACAATGAACAAATATTTGCCAAAAAGTGTTTGAAATACTTGAAAAAGACATTGGGTCCCGAAACTCACTTTTAAAAAGTCACAATCACAAACTAAAATACTTTTAGTGAAATTTTTATTAATGTTTATGTACCGTAATTATTTTAATTCATATCAATAGAGAAGTGAAGATAAAAAATAAATTGTGAATTCCAATTCTTTGAGCCTTCTAGGTACTCTGCCTGGTGGGGACGACCTGGGAGATTTTTTTTTTTGTAGCATTTTAAGTTTTTGAGTAGTTATTATTTTATTTAGTACTTACCTACTTTTATAGTTTGTAAATATTTTAAATAGATTTAAGTTAATTTTAGCTTTTAACATTATTTGTTTCTTATTGATTACCAAATAAATTCTAATTGTGAATCATATTTTAAATTAACATTCATTGAAATTGAGTTGATATATCAAGGTTTTTACCCCATCCCCTACAGATGTATAAATAATGCTGTTGTAATCAAGGTGTATGTACATTTACATCTAACTTAATTTTACCTGTTCTTGCAGGGAGTAATTATTTCATAGTAAAATTCCTAATCTTGTACTTTAAACAAGACAATCTCAAAAATGGCTACAAGTATTACTATGAAATTTAGTCGGCAGGTAGAGTTTTGCGGGAGAAAAATCGATCTAGCAAGGTTTCATCCCTGGGAAACTGTGTTTTTTCTTTTGTCATGCAACAATATATCTATATAATTTTTGCTTTGAAAATTCAGAATACTACATTCTGAATTTTCAAACAAAGCAAAAAAGTTTGAATCCTGGTCAGATAAATATTTTTGTGATCCTTTTTTTTTATATTTGTTTATTATAACTCCGAGCAAATCTTGGTTACCCAAGGACTGTTCTTTAAATGAATATTTTTGTGCTCCAATTGCAGCCACTTGCAAGACTGGGTGCCAGTGTAACGGGAATTGACGCCAGTCAGGAATTAATAAAGCTTGCCACAGAACATAGTCAACATAACTCTAAGCTTGTAACGAAGCCCTCATATATTTGTACAACCATTGAGGTAAGTCAATTTCTATAAATTCGTTTTAAACCATTCAGGCAGTAAATCTTGCTTCTAGATTTAGAAGTACACTTACTGGTTTTGTAGATACCTCCCCACCAATTTTCAGCCAAATCGGTTCAGCGGTTCTTGCGTTATAAATAGTGTAACTAACACTACCTAATTTCTTTTATAATATAATTTATAGATTATGCAATCAGAATTTTACATTTTTTCAGGACCATTGTAGTAACAACAAAGAATGCTACGACAGTGTGGTTGCTTCAGAAATTATTGAGCATGTCAACAACAAGGAGCTATTTATCAAGTCCAGTTTAGCTACACTTAAACCTGGTGGAAGAATTTTCTTTACCACTCCAAATAGGACGAGGCTTACACAAATATTTGGTATTTGTATAGCTGAATATGTTATGAATCTTGTACCAAAAGGGACACATGAGTACGAAAAGCTGACTACTCCTAATGAATTGACTTTCTTGTTAGAAAGAAGTAAGTAATGATAAAATATTGTTATCTGTATCTTCAATCATTAATAAACACTTTAAATTCCATACAAGTTACATACTATTTCCTTGAAAATTAATTGCAAATCTTTAGTAACTGTATTTTATATATTCTAATTATTGTGTCACAAAATGTTCTATATCTTAGCTTATTTTAAAAATCTTATTCAGAATCATTATATTATAACTTTGTTACTAAGGATTTAAAAGGCCTTACATTTGATATGTAAACATGTAAAATATTTATATAATGGTATGGAACACTTCGTGCGTGAGACCAACTCGCACTTGGCGGGTTTAGTTCCTTTTGAAGTACTGAAACATTGTATTAACTGTTTCAAATATATTTTCCAGATAACTGTCACGTGGAAGCGGTGTTTGGGCTCATGTACTATCCCTTCCTGAACCGATGGGAATGGTTCAACTCGCCAGTTATGATGTTCGCACTGCAGGCTGTCAAGTGTGAAGAGAAATCGGAATAAATTATTTATTGAAAAGCTTTTTATTTCATTATTGTAAATGCTAGACAGTTTGGTGCTCATAAGAAATAATATTAAACAAAACTATGAAGAAGATGACTATTATTAACTAGCTGTTGCCCGCGGCTCCGCCCGCGTAAATATAGTTTTTTCGTGGTCGCTTTTATGTGACTGATGCAAAAAATAGATAAAAACAATCCTTGATGCGGATTATATATCATGCTAAAATTTCAGCTCGATCGGTGCAGAACTTTTTGAGTTTTTGAAGCGTACACAAACCAACATAACATTTTTATATATATAGATAGATGTTACACGTCTGGCAAGGTGTTCAGCGACAACAGTATTTAGCGGGCAGCGTTGGCGGCGCGGGCGCGGGCAACGAGCGGTGAGCTCCTATAGTGCCGCGCGATCTGCCCGCTGGTTTCGAGAACGCGTCTGCGTTGCCCGCGCCGCCGCCGCCGCCGCCGCCGCCGCCGCGCTGCCCGCAAAATTCGAGACAGTGGCCTAAGGGTCGATTCACACAAAAACGACAGCTTAGCGCCCAACAGCATAGCTGTCATAATTTTAAACTGTAGGTATCAAGTAGGTATCTTCATTATTTGACAGTTTCGCTTGCGACAACCGCCGCCACTCACGCCCGCGGATGGCTGCTAGCGATCGCCGGGGCCGTTTAGGTATAGTCGACCCTAACATGCGTCGCAGCTCCAGCGGCATCGCCAGATGTTGTATGGATGCCGCCTACGCCGCCGCCACCGCGACAGCGCCGCAGATTATGCTGCGTTTCACGTCAGCAAAAAATTTACATATGTGGGAATATATGGTGGTAGGCCCCAAAGGGAGATCTCCGACCGAGCGAGGTGGTATGCCCGGTCAGGCCGAAGCCCACTTGTAATCATTTTTTTTTTTTTTTTTCGAATGGGTCTACGCTAATGACATTTAAGTCCCTTTAGCTTTATCGGAATAACGACTGCCTTTTGGCTAGTCTCATGGTGAGAGTGAGAAGAGGGGGGGTGAGTCCCTCCTACACCCGCCCCCTAGGGGGTGGTGTATGAAACCGGATTTTTGGGGATAGTTTCGAATGAACTATTTTTATGACTGGGAGGCCGTCCTCCCTTTTGAGGGGTCCGACCCCTTCCTCGCTCTTTAACGAGTGAGGTTGCTCGCGCGCGGTGGCACAAACTATCGGTTTTCGTTTGTTTATCACGGTAGAGTAGCTCAATGTGTTTGAACTAGATCTGGGAGGGCCGTCCCTCCCCCCTTCCGCGTACGGTTGGGTGGACACGCGCCCCGTGCGTCCTGATATTTATTTATTTTCCGCAATATTGATAGAGCTCTCTATGTCAATAACGCGGTCGCGGTTTCAATTAATTGTTAATTGTTCTAATCTATTATGAGCCCAACTCGGACCCGGGTTCGAGTTTGGTGGTCCTGTGTTTTTGTCGGTCCGTAAGTTTATTATGTGTTCGTGACTGGTGTGAGACTTCGGGGTAGGCGCCGGCGTCGACCCCGGTGCTTTACTAACAACGCGGGTGCGTGTTTTTGGTGTTTACGTAGTGTACATGATACACTACGTATTTCGTGTTTGGGTTGAAGTTAATATGTTGATATTAATATTAATAAAGGTTTAGAAGTTCCTGATCTTATTGATCAGGTCTTCGTGATCTGCCAGAGCTTCGAGACGTTCGTCCAGGGAGCCTCTTAATTTAGCGCAGAAGGTGTTAAGTTCCTCCGGATCGATGGAACCTAGGAATTTGGCGGCAAACTTAATGTTTGCGCCGAAGTTTGATTTTTGAGGTGTTGGTTCCTCTTTAGCCGCCTTTTTTGGCGGGGCCTTTTGTGTCGGGGGGGCTGAGAGAGCCTCCGACGTTTTTGGAGGAGGTACTTTTTCCACCCTTTGTGAGAGTCCCCAAGCAGGTTGGGAGGGAGGGGGAGCTGGAACGTACCTCTGCTTTTGAAGGGCGCCTATAGGTTGAATGGGGCGCCTTTTTAGTTTGGGTGCATTTTTGCACCCTTTGTAGTTGGCTGGATGGCCAGAGTTTTTGCATAAAACGCAGCTTGGGGGAGTAATCTCCTCAGCTGGGTTTTTGCGCGTGCAGTCTGAAGTGCCGTGGTCTCCCAGGCATTTTACGCAGCGCGGTCTGGCGTAGCAGTTCCGCGCTGAGTGGCCGTATAGTTGGCAGCGGTGGCACTGCCCGGGCAATCCCCTTTTGCGGGGTGGTTCGACTTTTATGCCAGCGATGTAGCATATGTCTTTAATTTTGAATATGGCTTTACCCTCTGGAGAGAGTGGGAGGACGACCAGTACCATATTGTACTGAAACTTTTTTGCTGGGTGGTACATTCTATGTACCTCTTTAGCGGGGATTCCCTGATTGTGGAGATCCTCTAGTACCGAATCGGTGGACAGCTCTTTGTCGACGCCCTTTATGACGACACGCAGCATGCGTTCGTCCTCTAGGGCGTATGTGTGGAAACCGATTTGTTGTTCCCTAAGGAACGCGGTTAATTTACGGTGGTCTTCAGGTGCTTTGACCTGCACCCTGATCCCATTTGGGGTGGTGTGAGCTGGTGTGCAGCGGATACTCTGCTCTTCTATAGCATCAGCTACTTGAACCCATTTCGCTTTCTCCTGTACATAGACTGGAGGCGGCGGTTTGGGAGCCGATTTGGTCGGGGTCGTCGACTGGGAAGTCGGTTGGGTGTTAGTAGCGGCTGCGGGAAGCGTACCGTCTACTTGCATGGGTTGTGCTCTTTGCACAGGGGAGGGAGGCTGTTTGGAGGCTGACGCGTCCTTTCCGCTCTTGGCAGATTTGGCTGGCGGGGTCGGCGAAGAGCAGACCGCAGAGGAGGCGCCGTCCAAGCGTTTCCTCTTTTTGGTCTTCTTCGACTTAACCACCTGGAATTCACCCTCACCGTCGGAGGAGTCCTGCTCGGAGTAGGACATCTCCGACTGAGATGATTGGGCGCTGTCGTCGCTATCTTGCGACGACCTAGTCGTGGCTGACGTCGCCGGCGACGACGGCGACGACTCGGCGGTCACTCCCGGGGAAGCCGGGGGTGCCGGGGATTTACTGGGATTGAGTATTTCCTTCCTATACTCTTCTAAAATTTCGGGGCGTTTTTTCATTAAATAAATAAGGAACTGTTTCATCATGGTCACGTCCATCGCTTCCATGATGAATACTTGGTTGATTCTACTCTTCGATTAATAAATTTTGAATTTTTAATGAGATGTTACATCCCCCTCCCGGCACCGAGGGGGGGGGGGGAGGTGTGTTGGTGGCGGAGCCCACTGGTGTATGTGTGCCTATTCGTGTCACTTTACTTACTTTTCTGTTCCTCGGACGCTGGAACAACACCGACACTACACTATCGCTATGCGAAGCGATCGCGACGGCGGAAAAGTGAAATCGGTCGCGGCGGGAAAAATAACGGTCAACGGCGCGGCGGGAAAAAACCTAACGGTCGACGCGGCGCGCCGGGCGCGCAAATTGCGGCGGGAAGTCCCGAGAAGAAGGCACTTTCGATGTATTGGTAGGGAATATAAGACTTACACAATATACTTATATAATATGGGATACTATATACACTTAACAAATATATAATATGAAAACGAGTATAAACTTAAGAACAGAGAGCACAGAGCACTACTCCTCGGATCGGAGGCCGAGAGCAGAATGACTTGTAAAACCCAGGTACTCGTAATCTCACGCCGGGCCCTTGAAAGGGGCCTTGGGCGGGGAACCACGGTCAGGGGCTTTGCCCCTCTACGTGGGGAGATAAATATTAATATTATAATATTATACATATATATTTTTTTAAAAGGGATGACCCCCCGCGGCAGAACGCGGAGGGAAACCCGTAGCGAGCGAGACTCAAATTAGCCACACCTGGCACGACCTGGACCTGCGGACGGCTCCATACGGCGCGTGAGGGTCCCGACCCGGGGGCCGAGAAACGTGTATGGGTCCACTCCCACACACGCCGCGGTTTCCGCTCGCGGACACGAGCGACCAAGGAAAGGGTGGGAAAAAGCTTCCGAGCCCCAGCTTTTTGAGAGCGGGGTGGAAGGGGACGCCACGGTGACGTCGGGGTGGCAAGAGGGCTGCCACTCCGACAGACCCCGGGCGAACTAAAGAAATGTTTGCACTGGCACAGTTTTTTTTTTTATTATTTTATTTATTTATTTTTTTTTTTTTATTTTTTTTTTTTTTTTTTATAATTTTTTTTTTTTTTTTTATTTATTTATTTTTTTTTTTGTGCCAGTGCGGAAAAGGGGGGCTGCGATCCAGCGGTGATAGCCTTGCGCCTGGACGCCTCCTCTTCTTGGTGGCAGCGCAGTTGCGCATAGACACCTCCTCTTCGGTGGCTGTGGGGGCGCATCATTGCGCCTGTGCTCCTCCTCTTCGGGGACGGTGGAGCGGGCCGCGAGGCTCCGCTGGGTCTGCTGGAGGGACGGTGTCCCTCGGCAGACGGTGGCGGTCGGGCGGGCGGGCGTGCCAAGGCGCCAGGTCGGTCAGCTCGACCAGGCGCGTGGCATCCGCTCGCGCGAACATATTTCTGGAGAGCCGGGCCACAAAGGCCTCCACACTCTCCATCCTGAGATCCCTCTCAATGGTGGAGTTGCGGACGTACCAAGGTGCGCCCGCAACGTAGCGCAGCACCCGGTTTTGGGCTCTCTGCAACAACCCTTTTTGGGGTGCAGAGAGCAGGTGATGCCACGCAGGAGCTGCGTAGGTGAGGCGGGACCTTATATAAGTTTTATATAAGGCCATCCGCATGTTGAGGGGGATCTGTGGAGATGTGAAAGCGGGGCGTAATTGGGCCGTCGCCGATTTGGCTTTTGCCACGGCAGACTGGCGCTGAGCGACCATGGAGAGGCGGCGGTCAATGATGACGCCCAGGTACTTCGCTGTCCTCCCCCATGGTATTTCGGCGTCTCCGATCTTCAGAGGAGCCGGATACCCTCTTCTCGTGGTGACGGCGAGCGCTTGGGACTTACCTGCGTTGACGGATAGTCTCCAATTGCTCAGCCAGTCAGGGAGAAGGTCCAGCGTCCTCTGAAGTTTTATGGCGGCGTGATCCGGATTCAGCGAGCTGGTGATAAACGCCGTGTCATCGGCGTACAACGCTGCGGTGGTGCCAGGGTCCTTGGGGACGTCGCTGGCAAAAAAGTTGTACAGCCCCGGCGAGAGTACGCTGCCTTGTGGCACTCCGGCTGTGATGGGGCGCTCGCTGGAGCAGACTCCGTCGACTCGAACCTTAAAGGTCCTACCGGAAAGGTATGATGCCAGGAGCCTTACTAGAGGGGATGGGACGTTGGCTCGTATGAGCTTGAAGAGCAGACCTTCATGCCAAACACAGTCGAACGCCTTTTCCATGTCGAGGAAGACTGCGACCGAAGATTCTTTCTTGTTCGCCGCAACGGAGAGGTGATGGATTACTCGTACCAGCTGGAGGGTGGTACTGAGCTCTGACCTGAATCCAAATTGGTCCTCCCGAGGAGGGAGGTAGGGTGCGAGATGTTTGAGGAGAAGGATTTCAAACGTCTTGGAGAGAGTGGAGAGGAGGGTTATGGGTCGATAGCCCTCTGCCCTTCTCAGGTTTTTGTGGGGTTTAGGGATATTGATAATTAACCCCAGCTTCCAAGGGGTGGGAAAGTGGCCGGTCCTGACAATACCGTTATACAGGCGGGTGAGGGCGGCTACCGTCCTGAATGGGAGATGTCGAAGGGCAGAGTTGGGAATACCGTCTGCTCCGGGGGCCTTCTTTGGTTTGAGGCGGGATATGGTTTTTTGTACCTCCCTCGGAGAGAAGGAGAAGGTGGGTGGGGAGGAGGGAGAAAGCAGGAAAACCTTTACCTCCTCGGAGACCATACGGGCGTGGTCCGTTGCGGTCGTTGGCAGTGGTGAAAATTGGCGTTCGAGGTGTTCAGCATGAATCTCTGCTCTGTCCTCTGCACGGTACCTCAAATTACCGTCGGAGTGCAGCAGGGGACAAACGGGGGCAGTGGCTCCAGTAAGGCTACGGCAAAAGCGGTGTAGAGAGGGCCAGTCCTCTCCCGCCTCCTGGATGCGTCGGGTCCAGTTTTCCGCGTTGAGGAGCTCTAATTGAGATCTTACCTCTGCGGTGAGGCGGTTGAGCTGCGTCTTCTCTGCTGGGCATCGGGTGAGCTGCCATCGACGTCGCAGGCGCTTCTTCTCGGCGATCAGGTCGGCTAAATGGCGGGGGAGAGGGGGCCGCTTGTGTTGGCGGCGGGTGGGCGGTTGGGTTGCCGCGTCCATTGCAGCTGTAATCGCCTCGGTGATCTGCAGCGTCATAGATTCGACGGAATCTGCAGAGTTCACCGGGAAATTTGGCGTGTTTTCGTGCAGCTGCAATGAAAATGCGTCCCAGTCACGAGCTGGGTACGAGGGGAGAGGGGGAACGCTTGCCGGAGAAGCTCGGATGATGGCCAAGACCGGGAGATGGTCAGAGCCGTGAGCCACGTCTAGTACCTCCTGATGGAGGTCGCCTGCGATGCGGTGGGTGATGGCAACATCTAGGACGTCTGGAGAGTAAGAGGGGTTCTCGGGGTAGTGTGTGGGGGTGTATGTTCCCACCACTGTGTACCCGGCTCGCTGAGAATCGGCGAGCAGACGTCTGCCGTCCATGTTGGACGTGCGGGAGCCCCACTCAGGGTGTTTACAATTTAGATCTCCGGCAATCACAGTCGGCTCATCTGAATGAGCCTGTGGATGTCGGAGATGTCTAAATGTGACCCCGGGGGCTTATAGCACGCGAAAAGACGAGTGCGGTGGGTGCCAAGTGACACCTCGATGCCCAGCGCGTAGAGGGAGGACACCGGAGGGGTTGGGAGGAGTTGATGGAGGAGCCTCCTGCCGACCAAGACAGCGAGGCCTCTGCACACTCGGTCACCTCCTAGGTAATCCTGGCGGTATATTATATACCCAGGTATGTGGAAACGGTCCGGGGGGGAGAGAAGGGTTTCGCTGAGGAGAGCGATGTCCACCTCGTACTCCCGGAGGAGGTGACGTATCGGGGCCACTTTTCTACGGACCCCTCGGACGTTCCAATGGACAACTTTTATTGTGGTTGGGGCGTTGGTAGCCATTGGGAAATCAGTTTTGAGATGAGGGAGGCCCCTTCAGGGAGGGCCGACAGAAGGCTTTTGAAAGTATCTTCCCCGGCCTGGATTTTGTAATAGGTATCCATGACCAGGGAGAAAAGAGCAGAGATGAGCTCTGCAGTGGTTTCAGGGGCCTCGGGGGCCTCCCTCCTAGTACGACGACGAGGGGGGGGTGGAGCAATAGCTGGAAGGGTGGCAGCAACTGCTGCTGGATTTGCAGGCTCAGTGTTGACCTCGGTCACTTCAGTAGTTGTAGTGGCCGACGGGACAGTACGCTGTGCGCGAGAAGTGCGCGGTGGGCGCGGAGTGCGCTGAGGAAGGGGGGGGGGCCGACAGAACGGCTTCAATATTGGGGAGTGGTAGGGCTAGGGGCTCAAGTTCGGAGTCCGTTGCAGCCGTAGAAGTAGCTCCGGACTTGGGGCCTTTCTTCTTCTTCTTCTTTTTCTTATGTTTCCGCACTGAGGGGGCGGGGACAGTGGAAGTCGAAGGACGAGGGGTGGGGTCATTAGCCTCGGCCATGAGGGATGTGGCCGTAGGCGGAGGTGGGGGGACCTCTCTCTCAGTGATAGGAGGGTCGTGGCTTACCCGGTTGGATGCGTGATTGGTGCGGGCTATGGGGCCCGCACGACGGTTCCTTGCCTCCCGTTTGAAGACCGGGCAGTGTTTGCTGTTCGCTGGGTGGGCCCCCTTGCAATTTATGCAGGTGGGCTGTTCGGTGGCAGGTCTGGGGCAGTCTATTGCGGCGTGCTCGTCTCCACACCGGACGCACGCCAACCTACGATGGCAGTTCCGGCTTGAATGCCTAAACTGCTGGCAGCGATGACACTGGGCGGGGCCGCCCTTACCGCGCCAGGCTTCCACCTTGATGCCTGGCATGTTGAGGAGCTCCGTCAGCTGGTATATCCCGGGGACCAGCTCCGGGGTACGCCTGAGGAGGACGAAGTAGGAGCATCCCGGGCGATCCTTCCTGGCTAGGATCCGGGACACATGCTCGACCACGAAGCCCTTTCTGGTGAGTGCTGCAGCGATTGCGTCTGTAGGGGTGTTGACGGGCAGGCCATGGATACCTACCTTGAGTCCACGGTCCTGCGGGAGTGAGTAGGAGTACCAGCTGATTTCCTGGGTCTTGCTCAAGTCGTCCAGGTATTTTTGGACGCATCGGTACTCCTTCTCCCCTTGGGGGTTAAATTTAACCCCATTTCCTAACGGCTTCGCGTTGGGAGGGTGGCCAAGGAGATCAGCTAGGCGGCTGAAATGCGTGATCCAGTCCTCCAGCTTTTCCACAATTAACGGTGGGCAGCGGGGGACGGGGGGCGGCGGCGGTGATGACACGTTCGGTGCGGGTGTTGCCGTGGTTACCGTGGTGGTGTCCATCGGCGATGCGGCCCTTGAGGTCGAGGCCAGTGGTGATCCCGATCCCGTCGGGGCGGAGGTAGTGGCTGTGGCGTACGTGGCCGGACGATCGGCGCGTTTGGCAGGCGGGGAAATGTCAGAGGACACCTCCTGTCGTTGCCTCTTAGTAACCTGCGCAGGTGGGGCAGGGGGCGGGGGCATGATGCTCGACGGGGGGGCCGCTACGGGGGCCCTCGAAACAGGGACACTCACCGAACGGCGATCCTCTTGCGGCGGTGATGCCGGCGAGGCGGTAAAAGTAAGCTTTGTGCTCACTGCAGCTGCTGCTGGAGGGTGGCGGGGGGTGCACACCTCCGCTGAAGGGCGCAGAGTGCGCGGCGGTGATGCCGAACCCTGTTCGGCTGAGCGGGGCGGGGGCCCGGTCTCGCTGCGGGTCGCCGTCGGAAGGCATTGGGGCGGGGGGGTGTCAGTACACCCCCGCGAGAATGCCGAGGACGGCCCGGGGCGAGCGGTGTCCGTGCCGCTCAAGCTGGGCTCGGTGGGCGTAGGGTACGCACGCTCGGACGTACGCGAGCTAGACCTCGATGAGGTGGAACTACGCGATGAACCCGAGGTAGCGCGAGGTCGGCTATTGCGGTCGCGGCTGTGCGGCCGCGAGTCGCGATCGGCCATAGTAGTAATGCGGTATTATATACACCGTATAATAGTCAAAAACATGTTCACAAAACGGCACAAGTGAGACATGTACAAAAGGACAGTTAAAAATAAAAAGTACTCACATAGAAACACAGTAAAACTAAACACTTAACACGTATTTAGAGTATAAGTAGTCACTATAGTGTACGTACTTGGACGGCACACACACTTAGAGGGGCTGGCTCCCCGTGACCCAACGTTGAAATAAATTTCAACGGGAGGCCAAGAGCAGGGCAACTCCTCAGCCTGGCGACAATCCACACCTTATTCTAACGAATAAAGTGTGTATTGACGAACGCTGTTTAGAGTTTGTAGGCACTGCACTGATAGCGGGTCGGCACGAGCGGCACGTAGGCAGGGCTACGACGTAGAGCTACGGAGCTACGGAGCTGCTACAAATGCCTGCTCGAATGACTTGTAATCATTTCAGCTGTCGTATATATACGTTCCGAGCTCAGAAACTTCGATAGCGCGATTCAGGACTGTGCGCTGATTGGTCCGCCACATCACTCCCCCCTAAGACCGGAGGTCGAACCATTTTGATGAGTTTTTGTGCTTGAGTCGCCAGTGCCAGTGGAGAGAGTCCCAGTGAGTCGGAACTGTGCTGCTGCTGCACGGGCTCCAGTAAGTCGGAGTGCTGCCGTGCGGGCCGATGCTACGTGCTGACCAGGAGAGATGTGCTCTGCTTGCTGACCGGTCGTTGTAGTGAGAGTGCCCGTTGAAGCCGATGAGGGTTCGACCAGGCCGCGGTGCGTTGAGGCTGGTGGTCGAGGTACCCGATGAGGCTGAATGCTGGCTGGCGTGGTGCGGAGGGGTGGGGAGTGATGATGATGATGTCCAGAAGGTGTTCTGTCGAGGGTCACCAATGTGGGAATATATGTTGGTAGGCCCCAAAGGGAGATCTCCGACCGAGCGAGGTGGTATGCCCGGTCAGGCCGAAGCCCACTTGTATTTATTTCAGCTGTCGTATATATATAATACTTTCCGAGCTCAGAAACTTCGATAGCGCGATTCAGGACTGTGCACTGATTGGTCCGCCACACATATACCTATCATGGGCGTAGCCAGGGGGGGGGTTTAGGGGGTTCAAACCCCCCCCGAAATGGGCCGGCTGGTATATATATATACAGAGATCTGACCCATATACAGAGGCGTATTTAGAAATTTTGCGCCCGAGGACAATTAACATATTTTGCCGCCCCAGTAACCCTATCTGAAAGATGATTTTTTTAAGGTAATTAAAAAAAATCAACAGCCTAAAACAGAACTTTGATACTAATTTGTACTATAAGTATGTGTTTATGTTAAATGCGTTCAAACTGAGAATGCGAGCAAATGTTTTTTACTCCTTTGCCTGTAAAATCTTTTTTAAAAACTTTAAACCCTGAAAGACTGTTGTACTAAAAAAACAATAAAATCAATAGCCTAAACAGGAATCGTGAACCTATGACACGCGTGCCATCGAATCCCCGAACCTATACACAATATTTTAACATAATTTGGGCACGTCACCGATCACAAAATTTTGTAATTATGTACGACGAAAAAAGTATGAAATAAGTATTATATGACAAACCTAACTTAATTTTGTCATCTATAAATTACGTAAATTTTACTTAAATTGAAATTACAAAATCACCCTATTTTTACACTCTTTTAGGGCTTAAAGTTTGAACAGATTTAATCTATTAACTAGGAAAAAAATTTGCTCGCTCGCTTCGCTCGCTCGCGTTTCATATGAGAAATATAATAAATTATTGAGAACCGATGTTCTGTTTTAACTGGTTGACTGTATGGTATTTTTCTAAATTTCACCGTTATTTACTGTTTTAGCTACACGTTTGAACAGATTTTAACCTGTAAAATGGAAAAAAAATTTGCTCGCTCGCTTCGCTCGCTCGTGTTTGGCTTAAAGAACATATTATAAAATTCAGTACCGACGTTCAGCTTTAGGCTATTGATATTTGTATTTTTTCGCATTACCTACACAGTCTTTCAGTGTTTAAAGCTGAAAGGGGTAAAAACGAAAGAAAATGAGGGCCCATTAGCTAATGAGCCCATGGCTTTTAATAGGTTATAGACTAGTTAATTTAATGTACTTGTAGTTTTTATTTCTTGAAACACAACCCCCCCCCCCCCCGAAAGTAATGTACGTTTTATTTTCTTGAACCCTCCCCGAAACTAAATCCTGGCTACGCCCATGATACCTATACAAATCCTAGTGCCGCGAGAACTACGGCACGTGTGTAAGCGATTTAGTTTTGTTTTATAAATAAAGTGCTAACTATCCAAGACAACTGCGAACAAAATAAGTCAGTCTTGAAGACGTTGATAATAGGGTAGAATAGGTACTTTGTCCAATGTCGGGGAATCTAATTCATAATCATCATCAGGTAGTGTTCTATTAATTTATTTATATTACTAGCTGATGCCCGCGGCTCCGCCCGCGTAAGTACACCCACGGGAACCGTATATTTCTCCGCGATAAAAAGTAGCCTATGTCCTTTCTCAGGCTCTAGACTATCTGTGTACCAAATTTCATTTAAATCGGTTCAGTAGTTTTGGCGTGAAAGACTGACAAACAGACAGACACACACATTTCCCATTTATAATATTAGTATGGATAATGACGACACGCAAGAACTTTGAGTATCCAACTATACGCAAGAAGGATACCAGTACACTGTACAGGTATACACTGGGTACACATTTACACAAAGTGATGATATCTTCTGCGCTCTGTAGATCATAGACAGCTGTCTACGATCTATATTTTGACAAGGAATCATTTGCAATAGCTTGTAAAATTTTGCGTAATGGTTGTTATTTAAATTCTGAAAATAATAAGATGTAAGTGAAAACTAAATATGTCTCTGATAAAGTTATTTCAGATTCCGGTAAAAATTTTCAAGAGAGATGTCATTACTTTTCTTGTAATAAGAAGACATGACATAGGTGGTAAGTTCTTATTCAACGATTATGTTTAATAAAATGAAATCAAAGATTGATAATATGTATAGGATTTTGTTCTTTTTCTTTTAAAAGTATTCTGAGATTTTAAAAATTTTCAGTTGTTGACGAAAAACTCCGCTACTTAGCTGTCAGGCCAAATGCCTCTTTACTGCAGATTCGACAGAAACTATGGTATTTGCTTGATCTACCGGATTACTGCGAAGAGATTCTAGTTCTCAAAACTGAACACAATGAAGAGATACCGCTGACGTATTTTCGTAAAGGGAACGATCCGGAGCACCCATTTTTACTAGAAGTTTGGCCCCCAGAAAAAAGAGACACTTGTAAGATTTTTTCAAGTATAGTTTTGACGATCCCTGTGGCTCGGTGATCGGCTGTCGTTGGCGCTTATGCCGAAGGTCGCGGCATCGAATCCCGCCATGGAACAAAAAGTTGTCTATGTTCCTAGGTCATGGTTGTGTATTAAATATGTATAATACACATATACCAAAAATTGGCCAGATTAACATTGTGTGAAAGCGTCCATAGATAGATCATCCTACTAAGGATATCCATCCTTGTGAGGATGTATGGATGGATGTTTGTTCCTCTTTCACGCAAAAACTACTGAACGGATTTCGTTGAAAATTGGTATGGTAGTAGTTTGGGCTCTGGATTAAAACATAGGCTACTTTTTTATTCCGAAAAAGTAGTGTTCCCGAGGGATACAGTATTTACGCGGGTGGAGTCGCGGGCAACAGTTAGTAATACCATACTATTTCAGTAGCGCCACTAGTGGTTGATCTCGGAACTATTGTAAGGAAGCTTTGATGCCCGGTTTTTGAGGTTTTTCATCAGGTCATCCAATCAACAGCTATATGAAATAGATATACCTACTACCGATAAAAACTTCGGGAACCGCGCATATTTCGATGAAAATCATATAATTGATTCCATAATGTAACAACTAATAGGGGCTTGCGTTTCTTTCCAATGAGAGGAGAATATAAGACCGCTATGGTGCTTTGCTACTGTAGGGTGGCCTCAAATAGATCTTAGATGCACGGGCAATGTAAAATAATTTAGTTCCATAAACTACAAGAGGCGCTGATGACCTACAGAAATAAAAAAAGTTAATATACATGCAATCACTACTTTTCTGGTTAGTGGATAGTTTTTTCACTGCGTTTTGTTTTTTCTAGCTTCGAGAATGCAAATGCTCACCTTAGGCGATAAAATCCATAGGCGATCCATCATAAGTGATCCATGCAAAACAATTACTTTAGAAAATGGTAAGGGAGAACCGCTAAAATGCCGGGATCCTAGTAAAGACTTTCTAGGTAAGTAAGTATGTCTATTAGTTTCTATAAAATTATCTAAATCTCAAAAAAATATTTTAATAGGTATTTAGGTACCCTTTTTTTTATATTGACCCTAAGGTCAATTCACACCGAAACAAAACGATACGCGACTTACTGCAGTTTAAGACTATTCAAAATTGAACTTTATTTATTACATACAAAGCTGCCCGTTTCATATTAAGGCGAGGCCATAGCCTACTTTGTCATTTCCCGTCACCTAGTCTACCTAGTCAGAGTTTAATTACGAAGTGGAAAAAAATATGGGCTAAAGTACACACAAGATAAGTATCCTTGACAGTTTCTGAACCGTACACATTTTGAAAAAAAAAAACATTTCTTGAGTTAAAAAATCATAAAATTCACCTCTTATAAATCACACAATCTCCTAAAACGTAAAAATGTGCATACGAGTAGTGTAGGTAAATTATTTTGTTTTTGAGCTTGGTACTTGCCTCAAGAATTCGAATGTCAGGTTGCACCGGGCTGCACATGTGCAGTGTATGACTGATGTCCATTGCACTATTTCCACTTTAATAATTATTTTACATTAATTTTAATATATTACACGACCGGTTTCGACAAAGTCATCATCAGGTTGTAACTTGTAGGTGATATTTAATGTCTTATGATTTTAAGCAATTTTCTGCCAAATAATACCCACAACCTGCAAGCAAATGTGTGAGTGCAGCATAAGCATGTTGCTTGTGTGCTGGTGGCAGTGGCGTAGCGTGGGTGTCTGCCGCCCGGGGCGGAAGTCAATTTTGCCGCCCCCTTACTTAGGTTTTGCCGCCCTCTTACTTAGGTTTTGCCGCCTACTTACTTAGGTTTTGCTACTACCTACTACGCTACGCCACTGGGTAGTGGTGTTTGCACGATCTTGCTTCTGAGTGCACGCATAAGCAGTGTGGAGGAGGGAGGTGCGTTACGCATGCTTATGCGTGCTCACTCATTTGCTTGCAGGTTGTGAGTATTATTTGGCGGAAAATTGCTTTAAGTATATCATAATATTAATTGTATACTATGGATTTCCGCAAAGGAACGCCTGATTTTATTAACTATAATCTTTATCTGTTTTCAGATATCAACAAATCGTCCCGTTTCGACAGTATTTCATACAAAAAATCGGAACTGTCCTGCAAGATGTCCACTTCGACGTTATTTTTTAAAATACACGGTAAAAAGAGTAGGGACAACTTCGCCCATCTTCTGTTGAAGATACAGAGCGACCTCACCACATTGAGTAGCAAATTGTCCAATTTAGAGCAGCGTATACCTGTGTAAATTAACCGAGTTCATAAAGGGGTGTGTTTGTAATCTGTATGTGTGTATGTCTTATTATTGTTTTGTTGTATTGTTATTCATCTAATTCTATAATAAATCAAGATGTTTTACATCATCATCGATTGAAACATAAAATAAATTTTACCCATTTTATATGAATGTCTATTATCTGTTAATAATCACAAATTAAAAATTAGTTCTATCTCTCTCTCTCTCTTTCTAATCGTGCTACTCGTGGTCGTGTTTTTTTTTTTTGTTTAAACTACCACGAAAAGCTTCAGCGCCCATTAGGGGCGGTATCATCCCCGTTGGGAATCTATGATCTACAGTCTACACTAACATTATAAAAAGGAAATTTTATTTCGATGTTGCATCTGAGAGACTTCATAATAACCATGTAGTCCGTTTTACGACCTACAACATCAAAAATTTCAAGTCTGTAGGTCATTTAGTTCCGAAGTTAAGCGAAAGCAAAGTTTTGAATTTATGACACTCACTCACTCACTCACTCAGTCACTCACTCATGATCATCAGAATAGAACTAGTACTTCTCATGAACTCAGAGAGCTGAAATTTGGTACAGAGTTAGGGTTTAATGGCCACATAAAGGGAAAACTATAAAAACTAGGATAATCGAACATCTGGAGTACCTGGTGACCCTGATTAGAAAACACAAGAGCCCAACCAAACTATTAGAGATCGACATACCGCCTTTACAAAAAATATTCAACATGGTGGTGGGCCGCTTCATTTGATGTCAAAAATCGAAGGTCTGAAGTATCTGATGAAGAATCCTCAGCTGGTTTCAGCTGATTAGAGATATGGTAAAGCCCCCCTTCTACTATTGGTACATAAAAAAATCGACTGTCATTTCAAAAACCTAGCGAAGTGGGACACATCTTCTAATTTAATCTAGTCCGTAGCATTCCACTGCTGGGCGAATGCCTCCCTTTCTGCTTTTGATACGCATATAAATAAAATTAAAGGAAAACTCTGGATAAGACTAGACTGGCTTTTATACTTATATTTACAAGTTTACAAGAAGAAATAGTCGAACGATTAACTTTATTGTACTCGATCATTACACAAATTAAATAAACAAATTACACTGAAATCTAGTAAAATAAATCAATATGCCCACGTTTCTACAAAAAGAAGTGAAATCCCACCAAAAACATTCTGTAAAAAACTAGCCAAGTCTCGATAGAGCTGCTTGTTTATCTCTAAAAAGTAGTGAAATCTAGACAAAGTCGTGCCAAGTCTAAGGTTCCTTACTGCGATTTCTTTATTATTATAGTTAATGTTGTGTGACTTGGCCGTTGAACATTCTTTATACGTTACAAGTGGGTACAAGTCAATTTTGTTTACACGTAATGTATATCTGTTGTAACTACCTATGTTTGTTAAGCGAGATAATAGCCCATACTGGTATTGGTAATTGGACGCTAGTGAGTAGTGTCTCATTTTAGGCTGTTGTTGATTGTAGAACACATGTATTGGAGCAATGGTGTCATGGAGCCCCTTTTGTACCATTGTGTACCCTTCAACGGCCAAGTCACACAACATTAACTATAATAATAAAGAAATCGCAGTAAGGAACCTTAGACTTGGCACGACTTTGTCTAGATTTCACTACTTTTTAGAGATAAACAAGCAGCTCTATCGAGACTTGGCTAGTTTTTTACAGAATGTTTTTGGTGGGATCTATTTTTCTAACACCGAAAAGTAACGGTGGATTTAGGTTTATATTGAATTTAAAATTTCTTAATAAATTTGTTCATAATCAGCATTTTAAAATGGAAGACATTCGCACCGCTATAAAATTAGTTTCTACAGGTGCCTTTATGGCCTCAATTGATCTCAAGGAAGCATACTTCTTAGTACCTATTTATACACCACATTAAAAAATATTTGAGATTTAGATTTAATAATAATCTTTATGAATTTAACTGTCTTCGTTCTGCTCCATTTGTATTTACAAAGCTCCTTAAGCCTCTTCCCACATGGCTAAGAAAGCAGGGTCATAATTATAATAGTTGCATATCTCGACGACATACTATGTAATGGTAAAGATTATGCTACATGTAAAAATACTATTAATGTACTAAGGGTAAAACATGAACAGCTAGGTTTTGTTGTCAACTTTGATAAAAGTAACATGGTACCTTCACAAGTTTGTAAATTCCTTGGCTTTGTGATAGATACTAAGCTAATGCAGTTACAATTACCTTCTGAAAAACTTGTAAAAATTTCCAAATTAGCCAACGAAATCCGTAATAAAATTCAAATTAGTATACGTGATTTTGCGAAATTCATTGGCACTTTAACTTCAGCATGCCCAGGAGTAGCATACAGCTGGCCACGTACTAAATATTTTGAGAGAGAAAAGTTTTTAGCTTTGCAAAAATATAATAATAATTTTGATTCGATTATGTCACTAAAGCCTTATTTATACGATGATTTGAGTTGGTGGTGTGATATTGAATCCAAAGCTTTTAATAGTATAAATAGAAGTTTGTATGAGTTGGAAATCTTCACAGATTCTTCACTTACGGGCTGGGGAGCCTCATGCAACGGGGTCATAGCTAGAGGTCATTAGTCAGCGAATGAGGCTCAGAATCATATTAATTACCTCGAATTATTAGCTGCATGTTTGGGTTTGAAATCGTTCTGTAAAGATTATTTTGATATAAAAGCTTTTAATAGTATAAATAGAAGTTTGTATGAGTTGGAAATCTTCACAGATTCTTCACTTACGGGCTGGGGAGCCTCATGCAACGGGGTCATAGCTAGAGGTCATTGGTCAGCGAATGAGGCTCAGAATCATATTAATTACCTCGAATTATTAGCTGCATGTTTGGGTTTGAAATCGTTCTGTAAAGATTATTTTGATATAAATGTATTACTTAGAGTAGATAATACTATTGCTATATCTTATATAAATAGAATGGGAGGAATTCAATACCCCCACCTAAATGATATCACCAGAGATATATGGCAGTGGTGCGAAAGACAACGTATTTACATTTTTGCTTCATATATTAAATCACGCGATAACACAGACGCTGACCAAGCCTCTAGGTACACTAATATCGATACGGAATGGGAATTAAACAAAAATAACTTTCAACAGATAATACTTGATTTCGGTCAACCTAATATAATATATTATTCGCTTCGCGTTTAAATAATAAATGTCGAAAATATGTTTCATGGAAACAAGACCCAGGTGCCTTTGAGATTGACGCTTTTACTATTTCATGGCGCGATTACTTTTTCTACGCTTTCCCGCCATTTGCACTCATTCTTAAGAGCCTTAGAAAAATTGTTGAGGAGGAAGCGACCGGTATAGTGGTCGTCCCGTACTGGCCGTCACGGCCGTGGTACCCACTGTTTCGGTCGCTACTCAAATCTGACGTCATTTATTTTAAACCTAATAGAAATCTTCTACTATCCCCTTCCAGAAAGTGCCACCCGCTGTGGCCCAGTCTTACCCTGGCGTGTGCGGTATTGTGCGGCAAGCCTACTTGAAGCGCGGAATACCGAAGGAGTCCATTGAAATAATGTTAAAATCGTTATCGAAAGGTACAATTAATCAGTATAATGTAGGATTAAAACAATGGTTTAATTTTTGCCAAATTAATAGTATCAATTTATACGATGGATCAGTAGCCGATATACTACGGTTTCTGACTGAAAAATTTAATGAGAATGCAAGTTATGGCACGTTAAATTGTTACAGGTCTAGTTTGTCTCTAATCATTGGCAAATCACGTTGCAATGATGATTGTGTACTAAGATTCTTTAAGGGAGTTTTTAGGAGTAAGCCTAGTTTTCCTAAATATTCTTCTATATGGAATCCTAATTCAGTCTTGGAATATTTGTCTAAATTTTATCCGTATGATTCAATCACAACAGAAATTTTATCAAAAAAGATGGAAACTCTCATGGCGTTGTCCACGGGACAACGGGTGCAGACGTTGTCACTAATTAGAATATCAGACGTCAATTCTGATGATTCGCGCATTGTTATTGCTATTAATGATTTAATTAAGACTTCAGTGCCAAATAGGCATAATCCAAGACTAATTATTCCGTTTTTTAAGGACAAGCCCTCTATTTGTCCTGCACTCGCTGTGCTATCATATTTAGAAAGAACTAGTGATTTCCGAAATCTTAAAAACACAGATAAATTAATTCTTACCTTCAAGAAGCCGGTCCACAGCGCGAGTTCCCAGACCATAAGCCGCTGGATTAAGCAAACTCTGAGCAGTAGCGGCGCGGCGTGGACGTGAACGTATTCACGGTTGTTCACGGCGCACAGCACGCGCCACGCCGCTACCTCCTCCGCCGGCAGGGCCGGCGTGTCATTAGATTTGATTAAGAAAACGGCAGGCTGGTCAGGAAACTCGCTTTGTTTTGCGCGCTTTTATAATCAACCCCTAATTAATACAGAAGATGATAACGCTTTTGCTCAAGCTGTATTAGATAATAATTAAAAGACTGATTATGTTATATTATAATAATAATTGAATAATCTCAAATTGTAGTCATTACTTTCTTAGAAATGTTTCATTTACAATCTGGGGGCACGGCAGTGCTCCCGCCAAGTCGAGCGCGAAGCAAACACTGCCGTACCATCCTTTACTGGAACCATTTCGCCGCATTTTCAGGCCCCTATTTGAGAACCTCTGGATAAGACCAGAACGCAGAAATTTTCGTCATCCAATAAGCTATAATCACGTACTTAAAATCCAAAATTTCAAGTCTGTAGGTCATTTAGTTCCGAAGTTAAGCGAAAGCAAAGTTTCGCATTTTCGACACTCACTCACTCACTCACTCACTCACTCACTCATGATCATCAAAATAGAACTAGTACTTCCCATAAACTTAGAGAGCTGAAATTTGGTACAGAGTTGGGGTTTAATGGCCACATAAAGGGAAAACTATAAAAACTAGGATAATCGATCTGGGGGCACGGCAGTGCCCCTGCCAATTCGAGCGCGAAGCAAACACTGCCGTACCATTCTTTACTGGAACCATTTCGCCGCATTTTCAGGCCCCTATTTGAGAACCTCTAGATAAGACCAGAACGTCGATCTGGGGGCACGGCAGTGCCCCCGCCAAGTCGAGCGCGAAGCAAACACTGCCGCGGCCGTACCATTCTTTACTGGAACCATTTCGCCGCATTTTCAGGCCCCTATTTGAGAACCTCTAGATAAGACCAGAACGTCGATCTGGGGGCACGGCAGTGCCCCCGCCAAGTCGAGTGCGAAGCAAACACTGCCGTACCATTCTTTACTAGAACCATTTTGCCGCATTTTCAGGCCCCTTTATTCTACTCGAACTTTATTCTACTCGAACATTACACAAATTAAATAAACAAATTACACTAAAATCTAGGAAAATAAATCAATATGCCCACGTTTCTACAAAAAGAAGTGAAATCCCACCAAAAACATTCTGTAAAAAACTAGCCAAGTCTCGATGGAGCTGCTTGTTTATCTCTAAAAAGTTATGAAATCTAGACAAAATCGTGCCAAGTCTAAGGTTCCTTACTGCGGTTTCTTTATTATTATAGTTAATGTTGTGTGACTTGGCCGTTGAAGGGCACACAAGGGTACAAAAGGGGCTCCATGACACCATTGTTCCAATACGTGTGTTGTACAATCAACAACAGCCTAAAATGAGACACTAGCGTCCAATTACCAATACCAGTATGGGCTATTATCTCGCTTTACAAACATAGGTAGTTACAAATGTAAACAAAATTGACTTGTACCCACAAAAGTATAAAGAATGTTCAACGGCCAAGTCACTCAACATTAACTATAATAATAAAGAATCCGCAGTAAGGAACCTTAGACTTGGCACGATTTTGTCTAGATTTCATAACTTTTTAGAGATAAACAAGCAGCTCCATCGAGACTTGGCTAGTTTTTTACAGATATATATTAAATACATAAATGTTATGATTGTAATGACTGTTTTATTCTGCAACAAACGCTGAACATCTACATGGTTATTATGAAGTCTCTCAGATGCAACATTGAAATAAAATTTATGGTTAAACGAAATTACCTGAAGTGAAGTTCTACCAAAATTTTGTGAGATGCTGCATCTGAGAGACTTCACTCCCTCCCAAACCCTAGCACGCAGCAAGCAGGTGACGCATGCTGAGCAAGGACCCCAAGGTGCAGAATAAAAGCCTCGACTAATCCTCTAAATTGAATGAAGCCGAGCGGGAGTTCGGGAGCGGTCGAGCCGTGGCCCGTGAGTGAATGAACATGTACTTTTTAGATCTTTTTAAATACTTATCTAAAAATCGTGTGGCGATGTTGTAGGTCGTAAAACGGACTACATGGTTATTATGAAGTCTCTCAGATGCAGCATCTCACAAAATTTTGGTAGAACTTCACTTCAGGTAAGTTCGTTTAACCATAAATATTTATTTGTTTGCATGGAATAGGCTCCCAAACTACTGGACCGATTTTGATAAAATTTGGCATTTAGATTAGACCACAGTAAAGGACAATTATATGCTCCTTTTTTCGCGGCAAAATGTGCGGTTTTCGCAGGACTTCTTTTCGCGCACACAAAACTGTGGGCATCACCGTGTGTGATGCCCACAGTTTAACTTACTTACACCAAAAAACTTACCTACACCAAATCGTATCTACTACATATGATATTAAATAAATTTTTAAAGGTTTTACTCTCAACGCGCGTCTACCTTTTAAAGATTTTAGTGTGTATTGAACACAAATTTCATTGTTCTGTGGTAAATTCTATGTAAATATTTTTTAATCAGTACAAAAAATGAAACCATTATAATATTCCTAATAAAAATATTTATTATTTAACATTTTTCTAATAATAATTTAAAAAGCCAATAACAAATGTTTATAAAATACATTCTCAATATGTACAAATAAAGGTAAGATTACATTGATAATTGATTATCTATTGAACACCCTGCACAATATACAGTTGATCGCAGAATATAATGAGGTAATACATGAATGTGACTAGCACATAGAGTTAGCCTACAAATTAGAAATATGAATCATATTTCATTTTTTATACAGGTTGATTTTAACAACATCTCTAAAAGAATAGAGAGAAAAATATAAAAGAGGTTTTACGGCTTTTATTTACACGACTTTTTTAAAGAAAAGTTTCACATGTATATTTTTAACAAAAAGATAATATAACCCACAAATATCATGTGGAGGATTTGTTTGATATCCTTGCTTTTTTTAATATAAAAGTACTTTAGGTCAGTATAACTTAAACGAACGTCATTTACTTTACTGTAAAGGTACTATAGATTCATATTTCTAATGTGCTTTACCAACTTTAGACAATGGCTTAAGCTAATAAAAAATCTAAAATATGATCGGAATATTATAAGAAATTAAATAATTTTTGGTTATCCTTAACATTGCTGTGCTTTGTAAGAAAACTACTTTTTATTATTATATGGCGGTTTATTTTTTATTTTCCTGACGTTCCTTTTTAGTAACAAATTCAAATTTTTTTTTCAAATTCAATTCAAATTCAAAAATTCAAAAGATTAAGAAAATTAATATAAACCGCGATAAAATGAAAAAAAAAAAGCAGTAGCACTCCGAGAGTGCCGACAGAAGTGAAAACAAAAGAGCGCAACATGACACGCAAGCATGCGGCGCGTGACCCGCCCTCCCCGCCCACCTCATACCGCACCAGTATCGGTAACAGCCTCTAAAGCAGTTTTCACTTTAAAAAAATCTTATTTACATAATACATTGCCTAAAGGGTCCCACTCACTAACAGTCCGCCTGCAGTCCCTGGTCCTATCCGGCGGCCTGCCGTCCTAGGTCAATAGCGCCAACACACTAAAACGATTTTTGCCTGCCGGCAATGCCCTGCTTCCATTTTGAGGCCACACACTAGCAGTCGGGAGTCGGCAGTTTTCGACTCTAGGCCATAGACTCTCCGGCCGACATCTTTCGGCGCAGATCGGAATCGTCAAGCGGCCACACACTATCAGTTCTTAGTCGTCAGTTTTGGACTGACGACTGAGTCCAAAACTTTAAACGGAACTGTTAGTGTGTAGGTTATTGCGATTAAGAGCCGGTCCACACGGCGCGTTGCGTCGACGCAGTGCAAACACGTTAACGCAATGCCGGCCACACGGGTGCTGCGTTAACGCAGCGTTGTTGCGAAGTAAACGTAACGTGGTTACCCCTCCCGCTTCGTCTCGGGGGATGCTGTCCGCTGTTCGTGCGTCGTCACAACGTTGCGTCGACGCAGCGCACCGTGTGAACGGTACAGTTTTTAGTATTTAAAACGACGGAGCGACAGCGCTGCGTCGACGCAACGCTGACGCAACGCGCCGTGTGGACCGGCTCTAACTGACAGGTTTATATCGTCCGGCAAACTGTTAGTGAGTGGGGCGCTTTAATCGTGTAGGTAAATATAAGAATTGGACATTAACAAAGTAACTAGCTCAGCGCTACTATGTTGCGGAGAGACAAGTAATAACTGTAGATGTACAGGACGAATACCGACCACCAATATTTTGTATTTAAATACTGTTTTTTCACCGTCGACTTGGTATTCTGAAATGAGTAAATAATATTTATAAATACATAAGAAATTGTAACAATACAAAATAGTTCATACGAGGAATCCAACTACTATAAATGTGAAAGTTTCTAAGAATGGATGGATGTGTCTCGTTCATGCAAAACTACTGAACGGATTTTAACGAATTTTGGTATGGTAGTAGTTTGGATCAACATATAGGCTACTTTTATCCCGAAAATGTACAGTGTTCCCGTGGGACGTGGTAGTATTCTTAAGTAAGCTAGTATTCTTCTAAATAAATAAGTACTTAATCATGCTATACGTTTGCACTTCTACACTTCTATTTAAAATTGATCACCAAATAATTTAGTAGACAGGCTAGGCTGATCACTGCTAGTGAAGCCTTTTAAAGGCTTTATTTATTGTTCAAATGTACAAAGCAAGGCCGCATTTATCAATATAATATTTCGGTAAACAGTTTGCATAATCCCAACACACACATTATTATTAGTGAAACTAGCATAGCAAATATTGACAGTTCTATTTCGGCAATAAAACCTTCGAATGATTTGAGTAGAATAGATTTGTATTTTACATAGGAATATCAGTATCAATATCATCCAGAACCACTGACATCTTCACTGGGTACCTGAGGTCTGACCGAGAATGCCGTTTTTGTCTCGGCCGAGACCGAGACTAAATGTACTACGTCCATGTATACCTTTTTCTGTCAAATATCACTTGAAAAGTGCGATTTTCAGAAAAACTTATGTGCATATGAATATTAATAGTCTTGCATCGAATTTAAATGAAAACGTTAAATAGTAATCAATTATCTAAACGAAAAGAAGGGGCATTTTTGTATGGAGCCCGTCCCCACTACTGTAGCACTACAAGACATATATCAAATAAAAGGGCTTAAAAAGTGTATTTTTAAGTGTTTTTTTAACTGGAAATTGTTTCTTACTTGCGACACTATCGAATGGTGCAATATACAGGTGTATTTTTTTAACAATCTATGGGTTCGAATCCTGGCTAGGAAAATTGAGTTATTAAAAATCTAATGATGCAGTTTAAGTTTTCATCAAGTCGGACTCGACACTCCATAGGGCTAAATTGCTATTCCTAATTTATTTTAGACCACTCTTACAATGCCCAGAAGAATAGTTCACCATATAATATGTTTCTTTTTACTTTTTTTCAATGCATAATCGTTTTAAAATAATTTTTGCTTTAATTATATTTATTTTAATGTAATTGTTTTATCTGCATCATTAGATTTTACATAAACCAATTTTCCAGGCCAGGATTCGAACCCGCAGATTAGGAAAAAAATACATTCTGTATTTATTGCACCATTCGATAGCGTCGTAAGTAAGAAACAATTTCTATAAGGTAAATATGTGCGAAAAAATTAAGGAAATAGCTTTTTTAGCATTTTATTATTATTCCATACATTTCTTTAAAATATCAGGCAGTTTATCAAAATATACCACTTTTATGACGTTTGCTGTAAACCATTACTTTCCAAAAATTGTTCCTTATTAGCAACACTATAAAATAGTGCAATAATACAGGATGATTTTTTCAACTTTTTTTAACCTTTAACCCTCATTAACTTTTGTCTCCCATGGTTTAGAGATTTTTCGTCATACAAAAAAATTATACACTTTTTAAGCCCTTTCATTTTATATATGTCTTGTAGTGCTACAAGGGTGGGGACGGTTTGCCCCTTCTTCTTTAACTATCATAACAGTCTAAATTCGAAACAATATGGCGCCGACTCGATCCTATTCTCATTTGAATTCTAAATTCGAAACAATATGATATTTGATATTTGACATTCCTATTCTTATTTGAAACCAGCTTGACAAAAAAAATTATGACGCGATGACAGTCTCTTTTTTGCCAAGCTGCACTGACATGTTTGTCCAGGCTATTTAATTGCTATCGAAAAAATGGTGCATTCCTTATAGTACAAAATAAACAGATACAGAAGTCATAGGCCTATTAGTTCTTGCATTGCGTATGTATTTGTGCTCGTGACGTAAATAATTACTATTCCATCAATAGCGTCATGTTTTATTCAAATATTCAAAAGTTTACTGAGACGCGGGTGGAGTTTATAAAGGAGTCGACTTCCCTTTTGAAGAATCTATGATCGGAATATTAAAGAGACCAAAGTTGACAACACAAAAGTGAAAAGATACTCCTACCTAATGTGATGTTATTTTTATAATATAGCTGTCCCGAGTTCCCGACACACGTTGTTCTGTCTTAAATATACCTACGTCCTATTCCTACACCTACTCCTACAACATACACCTTTTCCAATATTTCTTACCGCTTACTGAACTGAACTTCCCTGAATTTCCACAATTATTTCAAGACCAAAATTAGCCAAATCGGTCCAGCCGTTCTCAAGTTTTAGCGAGACATTGGCATTGCAATCCATTTTTGCTTCACACCACATCAATTTAATACCACATTTTGTCACAGGAATTGAATAAAAACTGGCCAAGTGCGAGTTAGACTTGCACACAATGATCCGTACAAACGGCAAAAAAATCACATTTCTTGTATGGGAGCCCTATTGAATATTTATTTTATTTTTAGTAATTGTTGTTATAACGGTAACTGTCTAGCTATCGCGGTTCTTGAGATACAGCCTGGTGACAGACAGACGGACAGACAGACAGCAAAGTCTTAGTAATAGGGTCCCGTTTTTACCCTTTGGGTCCATACCCTAAAAAGTATCCTATATCCATCTCCTGGTTCTAAACTACCTCCCCACCAATTTTCAGCTAAATCGGTTCAGCCGTTCTTGAGTTATAAAATGTATTAGTGTAACTAACACGACTTTCTTTTACATATATAGATTCACTTCAATAAAAGATTAAAACATGTTGCAAAAGAAATAAAACTGTTTTTAAAAATACAAACCTTATACTCAAGCCGATATATGCTCTCCATACAGCATTTAGTCATAACAAGGAATCCGCACATTCGTTCCTGCATACCCAATGCATATTCTATGCTACGAATCAAGTCGTTAGTTTTTAATACCAGTAACGCCTGTCTGTCTACATGCTCCAAGCATTGTGTTACATGATGTAAGAAATTGGGTAATTCACTTTGGAATGTCGACTTCTGCAATGGAAAATACCGTTTAGAATAAATAAATGCAATGCATGCGGACTGAATAAAAGGTAAAATCACTTTCTTGTTCACTAAAAAACCCCTTTATCATCACCATAATGACATCATTACAGCAATTATAAACACCTTTTACATGATGATTTTAAATTGATAGTAATATTTCATCCAAGAGCTATTTATAAAATTGTTATTTGTATATATAATATTATATACTGTATCATAATAGTGTAATAATATCTGTGGATGCTTCACACCACATTAATTTGGCCCCTTGGTAAGTATCCAAAGAACTTTTGTTACAGGGACCAAACAACTGGAAGTATATTTAATACTTTTACTATAAAATTTTTAATACACATCTGTGACCCAGAAAAATTGAAAACTTTTCGTTCCGTCAGCATTATCGAACCCGTAATCCCTGGCTTTAGCACCAATGCGCCTACTACTCAGCCAAAGAGGCCGACAAATAATAATTTTACTATTTATTTTATAAATTATTTTATTCTTCTTAATGTTTACATACCTCTGAATCAGATGGTTTTGTTCTATCAATTCCTTTCATTATAACATCCCAGGGCCGTCCCGTCACCATACAAGCGAACAAACCATACAAATCCTTTTGTATACCCAAATGCTCTGCATGTTCTTTGATCTGATCTTTGTCTCTAGCTATTATCGAAAGCCACAATTTTGAATAGTGGTAACGAAATTTATCTGTCAATTGCTGAAAAAAATGTAATATTAATTTTTCACTTAAAAATACTCACAAATTACAGTTTTTTTTATTCGTAGTAGGTATAGGTCGATAGTAGATACTTGGCGCCTACAACATGTACACATGTAACGTTGCGTGTCGTCTGTGAATATCACCATTATGTGACGTGTTACGTCATGACTATGCATAGACGGCACACAACGTAACATGTCTACATGTTGTAGGCGCCAAGTATTTACTATTGACCTATAGGTAAGTTGATTTAAAAAAAAATGAAATAAAAACGTTGACTTACAGCATACAAACCATGGTCCAATAAATAAACTGTTACATCTTTATCTTCTGGATCCTTCTTCACTAAAATATTTCCTGGGTGTGGGTCGCTATGTACAAACCCAGTAACAAAAATCATGTGCGAGTACAGGTCACCTAACTTTCTGCATAAGTCAGGTCTGTTTATTTTGTGCTCCTAAAATAAGAAAATAAGTTGTCATAATAATCAGGAAATCTCAACTATACCAAACTGTAGAATACACACATAATATTTTGTATGAGCTTTGTAGGTTGGTTGATGTGGGTACATTCTTGTTTTTCTTATTGACTTAATAAGATGAACTAAGTGGGTACATAAAAATATTTTCAGTGTATTTCTGCTACCTAGCTCATTAAAGCTGTTCTTTCGTAATTTAGTGTTTTAATACTTATTCTAGACATAATAGTGGCGACGAAGGGTAAAATTTGTGAAAATGGATCGAAAATGCGTAAAATTTTGTGAATACAATACACAAACAGACAATTGGGACAACTATATTGATAGACTAAAGTTTTGTTTTGAAGCAAATGGAATCATAGTGGACAATGTAAAACGTGCCAATTTTATTACGGTGTGCGGTCCGCAAGTGTACGAAATATTACTGGCGTTAATTACTCCGTGAAAAGCAACCGATGTGTCATTCAATGAAATCATAGACATTCTAACCAAACATTATAGTCCGAAACCAAATGAGATATCTATGTCGTACAAGTTTTATAAACGCGATCAAAATCGCGGCGAATCCGATGCCGAGTACATAGCTCAACTTCGACGGATAAGTGCTAACTGCAATTTCAGCGACTTAGAACGTATGTTGCGGGACAGACTCGTGTGTGGCATGAAAGACGAGAAATTGCAGTACGAGTTGCTGAAAAAAGACAATCTTACTTACCAGGACGTAGTCGACGCCATGTTATCATCTGAAAGTGCCGTAAAAGACATGCGTATGATACATGTAGTGGAGAGCACCAGCTACAGTGGCGCGCAGGCGCCGTCAGGAGCAACCGCGCTGGCTGCTGCACCCGTTGGGTCGCCGTTGCCGCCGCCGGAGCCTATGGATTTGGATGTCAACGCGCTGCGCCCCCGCCCTGCTCCGCGAACGTCGGCGCCACCTACTGCAGCACTGCGGCCTGCTCCTCGAAATTCTTTTCGACTGTGCTATCGCTGTGGAGACAGGCACGGCGGCGAATGCCGTTTCATCAATACGACGTGTCGGTTCTGCAAGAAAGTCGGACACCTAGAAAAAATCTGTATGACCAAGAAAAATGCAAACAAAATGAACTTTACGGAGGAGGAGGAAACTGCAAATTTGAATGGCATCTATGCGGTACAAAGTACAAGTCGAGTGCCGCCTTTCATCATTCGGGTGGTGCTTGCGGGCGCGCCAGTGGAGCTGCAGGTGGACACGGGTGCTTGCCACACGCTGATCAACGAGCGCACGTGGCGCGCGGTGCGGCCCCGCCTGCCGCCGCCGCATCGCCTCCAACCTGCGCCACTGGCACTGCGCACGTGGACTGACACGCCTGTTCATCTGCTCGGGCGGACAGTGGTACCTGTTCGATACATGGACGCCGGTCACAAGCTCCCATTGCTAGTGGCCAAGGGTACCGGACCCAACCTACTAGGGAGAGACTGGCTCGGTCATCTTGGCATAAGTATGAACATAAATTTTCTTTCTAATGGAGATTCTACTGCGCTGGAAAGTATTATCACTAAACATAGTGAAGTGTTCAAAGACGGTCTTGGTACCTACCGTGGGGACCCTGTCACTATACATTTAAAACCAGGTGCTGTACCAAAATTTTTGAAAGCTCGCCCGGTTCCATACGCTATTAAGGAACGAGTAGAGAATGAAATTGACCGGCTGGTATCTGAAGGCGTCCTACGACCAGTGGCATACTCGGAGTGGGCAACACCGATCGTACCAGTTATTAAAAAATCTGGTGAAGTGAGACTCTGCGGGGACTACCGTAGTACCGTCAATGAAGCCACTGAATCAGATACCTATCCTATGCCTACAGCGAATGAGGCGTTCGCTGAGATAGGTGGCGGGAAATTCTATACAACACTTGATCTAGATCGGGCATACACTCAAGTTACTGTCACCGACGAGACATCAAAACTTTTGACTTTGAATACTTGCAAAGGACTGTATTCCGTACACAGACTAGCATTTGGCGTATAGGCCTGCCCGGGCATTTTCCAAAGAATGATGACAGCTCTACTGGCAGGCATCAAAAGAGTAGCAGTTTTGATAGACGACATTATTGTCTCTGGTAGCACATTACAAGAAATGCTGAAACGCCTGGACAAGGTACTAGTACGCATCGAAACAGCGGGACTACGTCTTAATAAAAAGAAATGTAAGTTTGCAAAAGAAAAAGTTGAATTCTTGGGGTTTGTCATTGATAGTGACGGCGTCCACCCGTCACCGAGCAAGGTTGAGTCCATACAGAACACACCAGAGCCCAAGAATGTTCAGGAATTACAAGCATTTCTCGGCCTGTATAATTTTTACGAGAGGTTTATCACTCACAAAGCTACAATTCTTGAGCCCTTACATCGGCTTTTGGATAAATCACAGGCATGGCAGTGGACGGAACGGGAACAAATTGCGTTTGACACAGCTAAACAAGCTCTTACATTTGACATGACACTCGTACACTATGATTTAAACAAACCTCTCTTATTGACATGTGACAGCTCGGAGTATGGTGTTGGAGCGGTTCTCTCTCATATTATTGATGGTGGAAAAGAAAGCCCTGTTGCTATGAGCTCACGGACATTAAGCTCAACAGAGAGATGATATTCACAACTTGACAAAGAAGCAACAGCTATTTTATTTGGCATACAAAAATTTCATAACTATTTGGCTGGCAGGTCATTCACTGTGGTCACTGATCATAAACCCCTTCTTGGTATATTTCACCCCAAAAAACCGATGCCGACTATATTATCACCTCGTTTGACCAGAATAGCAATCGCTTTAACTGCACACAACTATAATATAGTATACAAACCTGGAGCACAGTTAGGTAGCGCTGACAGTTTGAGTAGGTGGCCACAGCCTGTGCCAGAAAAGCCTGAAGAGGAAATGAGCGAAATATTATTAATGGCTGAAAAACCAGAAGACTTCCCGTTTGACGCTCAGCATATTGCGACAGAGACACAAAAAGATAAAACATTATCTCAAATAATTCATTATGTCCTACGAGGGTGGCCTTCAAAAGTAAGGGAGCCAGAGCTACATACCTACTGGCTACATCGCTCTGAATTATCATTACAAGATGGCTGTCTTTTGCTAGGTAATCGCGTAGTGGTACCGCCACTTTTGCGTGAAGCTACGTTACGAGCATTGCATAAGATGCATAGTGGAATTGTGCAGACCAAAGCACTAGCAAGAAGTTACGTTTGGTGGCCATATTTAAATGAAAATATAGAGGCACTAGTGAGTCAATGCAACAAATGTCTTGAACATCGGCATATGCCACCTAGAACACAGCACGAATGGATAACACCCACTAGACCTTGGTCCAGGATTCACATAGACTTCGCTGGCCCTTTTCAGAACAAAAATTTTTTGATAATCGTGGACGCGTACTCAAGATGGCCTGAAGTATTTATCGTTAACAATATGAGCTCGGCGACGGTGATCCGACACCTACGAACAGTCTTCGCGACACATGGTCTGTGTGAGATATTGGTGTCTGACAATGGTACAGCTTTTGTGTCTGAAGAAATGAGGCAGTTTTTAGACTCCAACAAAATAAGACACATTACCACAGCACCATATCACCCTGCTACCAACGGATTGGCTGAAAGGATGGTCCAGACTGTAAAAGATAAAATACGTAAAATGGATTACCTAACATGTGATGTGAAGATACCCAGTGTGCTACTAGGTCTCCGAGCAACACCTTGTGCTGGAACACAAAAGAGTCCCGCAGAGCTCTTGATGAATCGGAGGATACGTACCTTGCTGGATACCCTACATCCAGACCATATACAACGAAGAAGAACCGATAAACAAATACATGACAATTGTCAGAGACGGAACAGAGAGACGAATGTTGGTTGTAAAATAAGATACCGAAACTATGCCTCTGGTCCAAACTGGTTACCTGGAGTTATAGTGGAGAAAACGGGTCCATCCAGTTATAAAGTGCAGACAGAAGGTGGGCTTATCATCGACAGGCATATTGATCAAATTATAAAAATTACATCACATGATAAGGACTCATCTCATGATACGGATGGAGGGAGAGATTCTAATATCTCAAGAAACGATGAGTCGCAAGATATTATAGAAATTCCTAGTGAAGAATCTTGGGCTGAGATGTTAGGAATACCAAAAAATTAAATTGTTATTTTGATTTATACATATTTATTGACTGCTGCTTATATTGTATTGTTTAGAAAATAACTTTTTTGGTTCAATATTATTGATGATGTGAAATGGTAAATTATTATTACTAGTTTGTTTTTTATGCTATACTTATGTACATACTTAGGGGGAAGGTATGTAGAATACACACCTAATATTTTGCATGAACTTTGTAGGTTGGTTGATGTGGGTACATTCTTGTTTTTCTTATTGACTTAATAAGATGAACTAAGTGGGTACATAAAAATATTTTCAGTGTATTTCTGCTACCTAGCTCATTAAAGCTGTTCTTTCGTAATTTAGTGTTTTAATACTTATTCTAGACATAATACAAACCAAGTAGGTACGCCTATAAGCAGAATTTATTAGGAAAAGTAGCATGTCAGTAAAATGCAAATTTAACTATAAGTAATATAAATAAACTGAAAAATGATTTCCCATGGCCAACATTGCTTGAAATTTGAAGTCCTTAATCACTCAAACAATCAAATAAAACAATGTCCTTATTCACTCTAATAAAACATAATAAAAAGTAAAAAAACTGTAACCCCATTATGCAAATTAAAATATATGTTTATGGCCCCTACTATTACGAATCTACTGACTCCTCGTACAATTAAATTGGATCAGTAGTTTAGTCGCTACGATGGAACAAACATACATGCATAGACTGCCAAAATCACTACCCTTACTTTTGGCTTCACCATAGTCTGGTAAGAAGTAGCTATGATACGTTAGGTTCAGCACATAACTAATACTTTTTTTTTTTCTTGTTATCAGCAATTAGCAAAGAGCTATAATCTGATGTGATCTGATACTTACATCAAGATATTTCACATCGTTAACTTGACCACCAGTGACATACTCCATGACAAGAACTCTCGAAGTACTATAATCCCAAAATATCTTTGGTACCTTCAACCACTTGTAATCCTTAAACAATTCCGCTACCTTCTCTGCATTCCTACCCTCCTGTAGGAAGTCTAATTCTTTGGCAATATTTTTCTTTGTCTCGTCCACTAGCCATTGCAATTGAAAGTCGGGGAACACTTTTGACATTGTGTAAATAATAAACTCCATCCATTTTAAATCTATTTTTGTATTCTTTTTGACAAAGTGATGTTGTACTTTGACAGCGACTTCTGTACCATCTTTTAGCTTGGCTCGATGGACTTGGGCTAATGAAGCAGTACCCAAAGGTTCCGCATCAAATTCCGAAAACAATTCATTAGGCTGAAAATGTAAATTATAGATTTTTAGTTCTTGTGGAACATGTTCCCAAGTCAAAAAATTCTGTATCATAAATGTGATAAAATTTTTGTAAAATTTTTAGTACACAAATTTGTTATGTTTACAAATTGGCAGTGGCATTAAAATGGGGATAATTTTCAAGTTCTGTAATTAAATTTATCCTTCATGGAATTAGAATTTTCCTTAAAAATTTAAGTAAGTAAGAAATACAATATTTATATGGGACTAAATACTTACATCTTTCTTCAGGTCATCTTTTATTACTCTGTACAGTTCTTCTACGGTGTTCTTTGGAGCATCCTTATGTAGAACTCTCATTGTATGTACATATTCACTGGGCAACAAGTAGTCAAGAGCTCCGACATGCTGTCCAACCTTAATATACACTCCTTTATTAGCTATGCACAGTTCAAGTAATTTATTCGCCCCGATCTGATGAGCCTCTTTTTTAACTTGCATGTACTCCTTAGATGTTTTGTCCCATTCTTGACTGTATAACATTTTCTTGTAAGTCCTACCAATATCCACTGCCGTATAAGCAGTCCTCGTGAGTCTCACGATAGCCAATGAATTATAATCTGTATCATTATATTTTAGAGCCACCACTGTACCACCTACGGCTACACCACCGTACAAACCGTACTTCACCACTCTTGGAATTCGGCTTAACATTTCTACTAATCAAAAGCAATCACTTTTTCTTAACACTTTAAACAGAAATAGAAGATTTACATAGTATCATTGTTATAAAATTATTTACACAATCATTACACAAGAATTACCAAGGCATGTTTCGCTACAAGTTCACAAAACACACAAGTTCAAAAATTACTGAAATGATTTGTCAAATGCATGTCAAATGTCTGTCATTTTTTGAAATGCCTGTCAATGTTAAATTGTCAAACACACGTCACTTCATACGTCACTTCATAGAGTACCAAGAGTAAAGGCTATTAGCAAGAGGAAAATTATACATCGTTCCTTATCCCCCTATATGACACATGCCAATGAGAAAGAAAGAGATATCTAGTTGTTCGTTAGTTTCGTTTTTTGTAGACGGTTACAGGTTTTGAACATATGTAACCAACTTCAGACAGATCAGCTGTCTGAAGTTGGTTACAAGTTGCCATACTCGTATTTATCAGCAACTTCATATGTAAATATATTCCCGTCCGCCAGTGAAGTCCCTAGTGTAGTGTACGTAAGAAATCTGCAATGGTCTCATCCGATTTTTGTGTAGATTTTAGAAGTATGTATCTGGCGTGAACCTTATTCTTTTCTTTGAGATAAATTTTATCTAGGTAATATTGAATGGTCGAGACATAGGTAATCTTTTGCTTCACGGATATGCGTATACACATTGTAATAACCTTAGTTTATTTTCTTCTGAAATCGTTTCTTTTCCTATCCCTTCACTGAGATAATTTGAGAACGTTGTTTTCCAGTATTCGTACTTTAATTCGGCTGCCGGTGACCCAGGTTCGACGTCGAATTTTTCTGGCTTTAGTAATTGCGCAGTAGTAGACATCGAGGTTTGTAATGGTATTTATTGTTATTTGGAATAAATTGTTATGTAATAAAAAGACAAAACCAAGGAATATTTGGTTTTATTCCAAATAAAATGCTACTTAAATTAGTAATACATGTCAAGCTATGACAACAACATGAGATCAATATAAGAGACATCTTATGATATAAAAGAGGTCTAAATGTACACTACACCTAGTCGGCATTTTGTGTCGATAAAAATCAAAATGTGGATGAAAATGTTAATCTTTTCATAGCATAAAATGAAGTCTTTTATTCCGCTTTATGTTTGCTTAGATCTTTTAAACTATTAAATGAATTTAAAATGCAGTTTGCAGCCAATAGATAGAATGATTAAAGTGGAAGATTTATGCGTAATGATCTATGCACCTTTGTGATTTATAAATTATTATCAGTCGATCAAAAACGAATTTATGCAGTATTGTCTACAACAAACCGAAATATGTTGGGGAAGCTAGTCTCTTGAACTATATATTGGTATCTACAAAACTCCAATTAATAAAACCTCTGTATTGATAACAGTTTAAAAAGTGAATTAATACTTTGACATATAATTGTCAATAATTTTATCTTGATATATTGGAATACATATTCTAATTCGAGCTACACGTATTTTTATTTCTCGTCCTTACTACAGGTTATGTGCCCTACGTTTCTGTAAAACGTATCTCGAAATTCAGTAAAAGGAAAATTTTCAGACCCGAAATCGGGAAACCATTTTTTTTTTCAGCCCAAGATCTTTCAGCACCATTTTCAGTTTGTGGCTTAAAAAACAGTATCTACCCATATCCAAAATAACAAGCAGAGAGAATAACGTGGAAAAGCAACCGAAAATTTGGAGTTACCATTACAAGGATACTTTGTGAGCATTGGGATCGAAAGGAATCACGTTAGAAAGGATTAACACAAGAGTTGAATTTTTGCAACGAGAAGCTTAAAGCTCTACTGCTCATCAGAATCACTCGTTTCGAGTCAACAACAACAATCAGGAGAGTATCGTGTGATGTTCTAGCAATGTTAGTTGCGCAGTCAAATTAACACTAATATTCAGAAATTCTGTTTTAGATCCCGGAGCAACCAATAATATTGTCAATGTGAAGGACGTCTGTTAATCTTCTGTTGATACATTTGCTCCCAAGTATAACTAAAACAATTTTTACCCTAATCTGGATCATCGGTATCTACTATCTACATGGAAAAGTACAAAGTCCTATTAGTGCATCCAGCCAACTGAGGAGCGCAGGGCCACAAAAGGATTTTATAATATTATGTGCACCGAGGTATCACATAGGTATATACTATACTATATTGTATATATTTATTTTTAGTATATACAATATAGTATAGTAGAATGCAATAAGCAGGAATATACTAATTGTTTTTAATACACAATAGAAAATACAATATTTATAATGAATTTTAAATAATATAACCCAACAAGCAAAAATGCTATATAAAGGATGATTAATTATAGGGTTAAAATTCTTGTTTATATTTTATAAAAGCAATAGCTTAATATTTTCCCTTTATAATTGCATGCTATAAGTATTCTTTTGCTAATAATAGTATTATGGGTCTTAAAATTTATATTAATAATGTATTTAAAAGCATAATATTATGGCTATTATGGTTGAAGCAAACATTTCAAAACTAAGTTGAAGTCTCATAAGATCAGAAATATTACCTTATATGACAATTAAAAACTATTATAACCATTTACCTTTGCAATGTTTGATAAAATGCACATAATGCAAAAAGCAAGATATGTCATAGCTTTTATAATCAATATTTTTTTTTGGCTGGTTCTGTGGTTGTGCACTACAAAAACCAGTATTGTTATACATTTGTTTAATTGTGCCATTATGTAACTTCCTCAGCCAGAAATGGATTTAAAAACATGTGATATTAAACGGTGAAAACCAATTTTGATACAAATCCATCTATAAACATTATGTTTACTTGTTAATGATGCAAGAAAAAAGGGGTTTTAAGCAATAGATTGTGGAGGCTGAACCCTAATTTCTTCAATATGGCTGAATAGGCATCTTATAGTCTCAACTATAAGAGAAAATTACTTTTATATAAAAGCATTGTACCAGATAATTCTTATTATAATATAAATTATCAGACGCCTAAAAATGAAATAAGAACTGAAATGCTTAATATAAAGATATCAAGTAAAATAACGGTCAGAGTATGAATTACTGAGATCATAATTTTTTAATTGTCGGTAAACGCTGAAAGCCATACATTCCTTGTCCATAGAAAGATTATCCGTTTTATTTTTACATGGCAAGATGAAAGATTGCTTATCATAATATGATAAATTGGTAACAACAAAACGTCTACTACGATTTAACACATAATTTGTGCCCATAATACGTATAATGACTGTTAATTAAAGAACTACTGTAAAGCAAAGAAATATTGTTTTCATAGCAATTATAAAGTAAGTTTTTGCTAGTTGGGAATATCGCTTTCAAATGAGATGTACAAAATATGTTGTATTACAAAATACAAGCAGATGTCTTTGTGGTGTAGTCTGGTAGCCCCGACTACTACTTACAAATAATAATAATCTGTTACTTAATAATTGTTGTTTCTAAAGCTGATTTTTATTTTTTTTTGTCAGCTACTACATGAATGTTTTATTTTTAATGGTCGATTACAATAATGAAATTCTGTAAAAAATGAGCAGTGATGTTTGTAAGGGAATAACATAATTAGTTTAATCGCTGAAGTTCCCCGATAAAATGCGGTGGCCAAACGCATAATTCATACGTTTACCTAATTCACTATGGCGTCAAGTATGAAATTAAATAAAAATCGAGGCAACAGCATATGGAAATCAATTAATTTATTATTTTATTTAAGTAATAAAAGAAAAGAAAAAGCTAATAAGCGATGTGACATGGTATAAACCCGAAAAATATTTAATATGTATTATAATAATTATTCCTGCAGAAGTTTTACTGCAGAAGATTTGTAATTGAAAATATTCCCGCCGAAATCAACAAACCAAAGATGGTCAACAGGCGAAGTTGATAGGCAATAAATTAGAAACACAATAAGCCAAAATCAACAAACCGGATGTCAAACCGGCGGAGTTGAAAGGGAAGAATATTACAATAGGTAATGTACATACTTCCTAAGATTTTAAGCTACTGATTCAATATAGATTATTCAAATGTCTAATTAAATAATACTAAGCTGTGAATAACTATAATTATTATCATTGATAATAATAATAATTTCAATTACGTTAATGAATTGGCTAGATAGAGAAAAATGGTCAAACACTCAAAACGAAATTGGTTCGTTACAAAGTAGACCATATGTAATAAAACAAATAAGTACCTAGGTATTTAGTTGATAATTCTAGTAATGTAAATATCGATTCTGGAAAATGGATCTTTATATTTTATAATAAATATATTAAATTTTAAAATGTTAATAATTTATATATATTTTTTATTATTTGTTACTAAGTGTACAATGGCATTGAATACACGGAAACAAAGTGTATATGTTTGTCTAAGAAACATAAGCCAGGCATGTACACAGTTTTGTGAAGCTATAAAAGAGCATAAATGTTTATATTATTATGTATAATAGCTAGAAACTAAAAGCTCATATTTTAGCAGCATAATTAATATTATTTATATGAATGAACCATGACAACAGTTGTTGCACATTGGTATAGAAGGAAACAAAGAAATTAATAATTAAGATATATTTAGGTACCTACAATAATATAAAGTAACTAATTACATGAAGTTCTATCAAATCCCATTCAGCATTATGTTGCAAACAGATTTGCGATGCTGGTTTTTAAATAGGCATGAAACAAAATTGTATTATTAGTGCATATCTGCTTATAGCAAATATTTTTATACTTATGTAATTTTTAATATGTAAGATAATTTAATGATTGGATAAAAATCCTAAACAGCTGATAATATACTAAAATTAATGTAATATTTTCCACAGAATAATTACTTTTAGATATCTTCAGAAAATACCACGGAGGAATTATATAAAGACATTGTAGTTCCTTAATTTCAAGGAACAACATGGAAAATATAAATTAATATCATCGTGTTAAAAGATGAAATATTATCAGTTATGTACTTATTTTAATGTTTGCCTATACTGTTAAAGCATTATTTACTTAATTGAATTTTTGAGGGGGTGTATTGGTATCTACAAAACTCCAATTAATAAAACCTCTGTATTGTTAACAGTTTAAAAAGTGAATTAATACTTTGACATATAATTGTCAATAATTTTATCTTGATATATTGGAATAGGTACATATTCTAATTCGAGCTACACGTATTTTTATTTCTCGTCCTTACTACACTATACACCCACACACTATGCAGGCTATCGTCCAATCGACTTGTCAGTTCTATATCCTACTACTATTATTAACATGAAAGTTCGTGAGGATGTATGGATGGATGTTTGTTACTCCTTCACGCAAAAATTATTGACCAGATTTCAATGAAATTTGGTATGGCAGTAGTTTAAGCTCTGGATTAAAACATAGGATACTTTTCCCTTGGATACAGCTGGTAAATATATAAACAGTAGACGTATAGACTTTTTATGCATTTCTCCCTTTAGTTGGGGTACCTACGTGGAAAGATAAATGAAAACAGGAAATTTTAATAGATATATTTATTATTTATTAACAATTGGACATCATTTATTAGCTTACACGTTACGACAACACCAAAAAGCTCTCAGATTGTCAGCATGGAGCTAAATATGTGAAGAAAACAGTGCACAGCAGTCCGTTTACGTGGGAGAGCCATGCTTTGGCACGAACGGTCCACCTGGACCAGATAAATACCACGGCCTCCGGGTACTCAAGGAGTAGTTGCGGATTTTAAGACCGGGATCGTACTTGTGACACCTGCTATTGCGAATATGTATAAGTGGCGATAATCGCTCTCCATCTGGCGATCAGTCTGCCCGTTTTCTGGTCAATTAAAAAAGTACAAAGAAGTATTTTTGCAAAAGGCCACCTAATTCCCTGCAAAACCAAAAAGCAAAGTTAAATTTGAAAATTTGTGACATGTTTTTGTGATGATGTACAACCGTAACTCCATTATAATATACAGGAATTATTAATTAATAATTATAATTAATAAAAAATACACCACACTATTTTATATTATATATTATCACTTAGTTTATATTTTAGATCTTACTAATTTGTATAATTGTATGGTGTTTGGTAAATATGAAGTAGGCAAAACATTTTTCTTTCAGATTAACATATTTTCTCTTTCGAAGGTTTATCGATATCCAAAACATCACTATGTAAATACACAACCTCTGAAATTTATACAAAATTTCTATTATATTATATTGTTGAAATCTGCATATAATGGACAATAAACACATTTATCTACAAGAATATAATAACTTCAGTGTAATTGCTTGTATTTATATAACCTGAAACAATTCTCAACATACTGGTGAAAAGTTAACACTTCTTCACGATTTTCTTTCCTCGTAGAGTGTGATTTACAGCCCTCCACAAAACGGGCCATATTAACTTGAGCACAGCTTTGTTTTCTAATAAGACTTTTTAATATAAACTGAGATTTTTACCAAATAACACACTATAAATTCATGATTTGCTTATTCTTCTTCTTGTATCATAATGCACACGTAAACAAATGGCATTAGCTGTCAGTGGCTAACTTCAGGCCACATCTACTGCTACTAATTCAAAATGTCACTTATTGTTAAAGCAATAAAGTCGTAATTCCAACGTCTAAAATTGGACTCCAATTTGGACTCCAAATTGGAGCAACCTTCGAAAAAAACGTATAGACATATAGATGGCTTTCTCTTTCACTCTTATTGGTTTTGCCTTTGATGTTTTGTGAGACAAATAGCTGTCTACGCTTCGATTTTTTGTTTTAGTTCTATTATACTCCTATTTCTTTGCGTCACTTGTCATCAATGTCTTTTTTTTATTATTTATTGGTTATAACTATTTGCCAGTTTCAAGTAAAAAAGGCGGGAAATAAAATATTCGTTTAAATTTTCATCACCGTATTTCTAAATAGTCGAGTCCAAAGTCTAGTCAAAGTCCAAATAAATAATCAAGGTAGTCAATGTGTCAAGTCAGTCGATTCAAAAAAGTGGTAGACGCTTTACTGAAACTTCCTGGAGAGTTTTGCTCGCCAAAAATTTAGCACCGATTTTGTAGTTGTACACTTGTGCACGTCAATATGAATAACTACTGATTTAGTTATTATACCAATATTACCAATAATAATACACATTAAAAACCGAAATAACACAAATAATAAAAAAACAAAAAAACAACATATTGCTAATTGAAATCCCCGACAAAACTCCCAATATTTTTCTTTATCGGCCTAGGGTAGTGGTCGGCAACCTGCAGCTCGCGAGCCACATGCGGCTCTTTAAATGTGGAGCTGCGGCTCTTTAGTACTATTCGCAAAATATATTATTTATATTATCAAAAGAAAGTTCAAAAATCGTTCTGAATCGATAAACAAGGATAAGGCACCATTTCTTCCTCTCAGCCACTTTGGCTGGCTAGTTGCAGGGAAAATAGCTTTTCCCTGCAGCCAGAGGTGGCAAAAGCGTCTGAAATGCATTAAGAAAAAAATGTTGTTATAAAACTGTATGTTTGTTCCGCTCACTAGCGTTTAATATAAACCATATACCTATTATATTATTTTGTACCGACGTTGTTTTAGGCTGTTGATTTTATTGTGTTTTTCCAAGTGTACATACAGTATTTCGGGGTTTGTTTCACCGGTATTTTGGAAAATAGACAAAAATTTTTGGTTTCGCTGGCTCTGCTCGCTCGCATCGTAGATAACAATAGGATGTTTCCATTTACGTTTTAATGCACTTCCAACGCCAGGAGAGTTTTGTATCTTCATATTAGTTCTTATAGAATAGTTTATTTAAAAACTTTTTAAACTTAGTATTTATTTCTGATTTTATTGTTGGCAAGAAAAAAAAATGTGGCTCTTCAAAAACTAAGAAATTTTGTCAATTGTAATTTTTGACTCCTCCGACTCAATAGGTTGCCGACCCCTGGCCTAGGGTATACCATACCCCCCGATGGTTGCACGCCTTGTCGTGGCGGTGGCAAAGAATATATATTACTAACGTAAAGAACCGTCACTCCACCGATTTACACGACTCACCGCTCGCAGCTATGTGTGCGTGACTGGGCGAATACGGGGGCGGGTGGGGAGTAATTTTCCCCAGCCTGGACTATAGCTCACGGGGCTGGCAGTTTCACCGACGCGACAGTGTAATTTCATAAGAGGGACTTGTCCGACGCGACGCATAATATTTGCTTTTTGTTTCACTAGTGATGTAGTCATGCAATTATTTGATTTTGTCGATATTTTCAATGAAAGGGTAAAGTTTGTAGGAGGTTAACCTCAAACGTAAACATAACCACAACCACAACGTAAATAACATTTTTGTTAAAACCCGTTCAATTATTTATTGCGTTAAAAAGTAACAAATGTGTGGTGTACCATTTTCCCATTTAAGATTCATCCGTCCATCCATTCATCCATCCATACATCCTCACAAACTTTCATGTTTATAATAGATAGTAGCAAAATATTAGTAAGGATTTCCGCATAATACTTTAGATTGAATATTAGGTAGTATGTACTTACTTAATCGCATTTAAATCTGTCAATACTTATCGATATTGTGCGACGATCTTAGTTGTGTTACAACACTTATTGAGTGGTAATAAACATTTAAAATTACATTGATATAATTCAAATCATATTCAAATAGTCTTTAATACTACTTAAGAATAAAGTACAAATTAATCCCAATTGCTAAGAACACAGGGTATATTTTTCCAATATAAGGGCCAATGGCTGAGTACATTTTTGATTTAAAAAATATCGCTATTATGTGTTAGCATTTGGAGACTTTTTTGATTTTCATTGTTTAAATATCAGTATCCTTTAAAAGTTCAAATGGCACGCGCCGTGTACCTAAAATATTAGAAATTTCCTGATCGGCATTAAAATGGTTTAATTGTGGATGTATAAAAAAAAATGGCAAAAGCTTCTTCCGCTTGCCTAATAATCCAGAAAGGTAAGTACCTACCTACCTCGATAATTATTACTTATTTTTTCTAACCTAACCCTTGCTTTTGTCACACGCAGTACAATAAATAACTGAGACGTGGATTAAAATAGGTAGATATGATTTCCCTTTTTATATCCCTTTTCGTATCTAGCTGTTGCCCGCGTCTTTGCCCGCGTAAAAAGTACGCGGGAGTAAATAAATATTTTAAAATAATTCGATGTCAACCCTAGGCTTAAGTCAACATAGCTGACATTTGTCGGTGCTCGAACTGTCATTTGAGAGTGTCGCCCCCATGAAGCATAGATACCAGGAGTCCGAACGGTATAGGCTTTTTAATAATAATTATGTACACAATAATAGGACCAGATCTTAGTTCTCTTTTCTGCCGCTAGGCGTGCGAGACCGACGAGTACCGAGTGTTGCCAATACTATTATACCGAGTGTTGCCAATACTATTATTTATTACAATTATTTTTAAATTACCGTTAGGCAATTACCGTGTTCTACGGTATCTATTTTTCGAGAACAGTTTCTAAGAATTTCCTAAAACTTTTATATATTAAGATTTCAATCTTTCCAGAGCTGTCAATAGCAACTTTAAACTTCCCGCGTAATTTCAAACGAGTGCATGTCGGACCGTCGCGCGCTCTACCGGCAAAAATCTGTCCCCGTAATTGAGACCATTATTTTAACATTACGTTCGGACTCCTTGTTATCTATACTTCGTGGTCGCCCCTGTGGCGGTGGGGCTTAGTAACCGTGGACTGGTCACCCACGGTGAAGCTAAGAGGCAACCGGGGCCGGCCTGTTTGCCACCGGCTGGCCCGAGGAGGGCGCTCCCAGCGGGCTGAACATGTCCGGTGAGGACGCGCGTGGAGGTGGGACCGCAGAAGAAGAGGAGTGCCGGTATTACGGTGCGCCGTTCTCCCTATCTTCTGCAGCCGTGGAGGGATCGCAAGGGGAGAGGCGTGATGGTATTACGGTACGCCACTCTCCCTACCCCCTGCGAGCTAGCGGCGTTCCGTCGAAACGGCGTTGGTGGAGCCGCAGAGAAAGAGGCATGTCGGTATTGCGGTGCGCCGCTTGTCCTATCTGGTGCGCCTGGGGCCTTCGGGCCTTAGATGGAGCCGCTTGTAGGCGGCTGCCGTCGGCGGGGTCGCGGATGTGTTTATCGTTCCCGTGGCCCCGTCACAGGGCGGCAAGGAGGAAGGTGGGGGGTGGTTTTTAGTAGGTATACCGTGGGTCTCATTAGCCTATACGGGAGTCCCACATCACCACTCGGGTACCCCCTGCGCCTGGGTGGTATGCGTAATGCACACCCCCCGGATAAAAAGGGTATACCATACAGTGTGAGAGACATCGCTGTCTAGCAGTCTGGCTCTGGCTGAAAACATGCTACGGCATAAATGGGCCAGCACGACCTCGCAGAAAAGTGACTTACCCCGCTCCCATTTAACATGACGTATAATAAACGGTAAACCCCCTACTTATATAATATATCCTAAAAGTTTTAAATTTGATACGATTCAAACCCAAGTAATGAGAGGTCACAAAATCGACAAAATGCTTCGAGGACGAGAATCAAAGGTGGTCTGGTAGTGCTCTCTCTTTTCTTAACTCACCTTGGCGGGGGCACTACCGTGCCTCCACTCCCTAGATGATATTAAAGACAAAAAACCGGCACTGTTACAAATCTGTTAAAACATAACGAGGATCTTTAGAAAGAATGCAAAATCTTATTTAGTACCTACTGATGCCATATTGTGGTCAAGAGTTATTTTTTCTAAAAATATAAAAGTGAGCTTCACCAAACGTTTAAAAATAGTAAAATTTGCTATGTCTACCGGTGGGGATTCTATGATGAAAAATAATAATATCAAGACGTCGCGGTCGTCAAACGTATTTTCTGGGCTCGCTTCCCCCTACGTCAGCGTAGCATGACTATCCAGTATAATCCAAGATGAATTTTATGTTGGACTTATATGCATTGCGGCCGCGCGCGCAACGTTTTAACAACAAATAGCCAGGACTAAGGAGGGACTTTATCTTAGAGCCAGGGCTATTAAATTTTGGTCTTAAAACGTCCCGTGCGCTTCTAAGCACGGTTTCTAAGCCTAAAAAACTTTTCTCATAAAAAAAATAATGTGTCAAGTATCGACGCCATGTTCTTCTAACCTTTCCGTTTCCGTTGACAGATCCTTTTAGTAAAAATCTGTGAAAATGAAAGCCAAAGGAGAGGTAAGATTTTAATTTAAAATTAATTAACTAGTGAAAAATGAGAAATAATACTCTAAAGTATTTCCTATGATGGTTTACAGTTAGTCTGCTATTTATGTTATTTCATAAATTCGTCTATTAGCGAAGTATGATGGCTTGGTGTGTTCGGTACACGTTGTCGCCGTATTGTTTTATCTTATTATTGTTAAAAATATGTTGTATTTCTCTGAAATCACATAGAACTATGTGTGCGATATTATTTTCGTAGAAATTATAGTAAATTTTAGCTATGTTATCATGTTTTGGAATGCGAACTTCGAGGTTACATTTTTGAGGTTATGTGTGATTAGTAAATAAATGTTGAAGTTTCAAAAACGAAATAGTAATTTAAAAATTCTATTTACTTATTTCAGTTCAAGGAATTCGAGGTGATTGGGCGCAAGCTCCCCTCTGAAAATGACCCAAAACCTCCTCTGTACAAAATGAGAATTTTCTCTCCTGACCCAATCGTCGCCAAGTCTCGCTTTTGGTACTTTTTGAGACAACTGAAGAAGTTCAAGAAGACCACTGGAGAGATTGTTTCCATCAAGGTATGTTTTTTAATAAAAAAATAACACATAACTAGAAATATTGCTATAGAATTTTTCTTACTGCAGTGCATATGGTACCTACTATACTTTATATAGTACATATTTCTCTTCATTGGCTGACAGTTATTATTGTTATAACTGATTATAGTTGAGCAGTTTTCGGCTGATATGACCATATCTCACAATGTTAAAATTGTGTTTTTTAGTGTTATTTAAGTTGATAATTTATTTTACACTGCCTTTTTGCCAGGTTGGGTTTGTTTTTGAAGGTTAGAATAAAAAGTTGATATTCTATTTCTGAACAACTATTATTATGAGAAAATATCTACACTAATATTATAAAGAGGAAAACTTTGTTTGTATGTTTGTTTGTTTGTTTGTTTGTTTGTTTGTTTGTTTGTTTGTTTGTAATGAATAGGCTCAAAAAGTACTGGACCGATTTCAAAAATTCTTTCACCATTCGAAAGCTACATTATCCACGAGTAACATAGGCTAAATTTTATTTTGGAAAAAAATAGGGTTCCGTAAGATATTTGGGTTTTTCGGACACAAGGTGTAAAAAATTAACCAGAAAAGTTACTTATTTTGCGTACGCTGCCTAAACTATAAAAGATAGAACCATAAAATGTTCTAATTAATTGTAGATCTTATAAATATCTACAAAAAAGTCCGCGACACACTATACCTATCTATGTCGAGTGAGGCACAACAACCATTTTTTTATTTAGAAATCTTGAATTTTTTTTGGACTACATTTAAACGCATTTATTTTACTCATGTTATTAATCCTTATCAAAATAAATTATTTCATCACTAAGTACAGTTTATGTAGATAATATTTGGTCCTTAAATGATTAAAATTGGACGTTTGGTTTTGAAGTTATGGCGAAATTAAAATATTACGACTTCTGCTGGACGGCCCGTTGCGAAGTGGGCGTCACCAAGGCGGGGTGCGCGTGCGGGTTAATGTTTAGTTTAGTTTAGTTTAGTTTAGTTTAGTTAAATAGTTTAGTTATTTCATAAACATCAAATTGATAATATCTTAAAATATAATACATTATAATATCTATACATCTATACAGTTAAATACAATTTAAGTGTCTGTTTGTAACTTCAAATTAACAGCTTTTTACATAATGAATCTGAAAGTATATTCGGTACTTACAATAAAATACATTTTTTTTTAATTTTTGTCTGTCCGTCTGTCTGTCTGTCAGTCGGTCTGTCTGTCTGTATGTTCCGACTAATCTCTGAAACGGCTGGACCGATTTTCACGGGACTTTCACTAGCAGATAGCTGATGTTATAGGGTACATAGGCTACTTTTATTTTAGGGTTCCGTTTAAAAAAATAGGATTCCGCTTTCGTTAGTCATAAATAAAGTCGCGGGTAAATTTCAGCGATATCCCAAAGTATTGCTCCACGCGGACGAAGTCGCGGGCAAAAGCTAGTTTCTATATAATAACAAAATAATAATATGTTTGCTCAGCCGTACGTAGCCTAGCGCAGTTTACTTGTTCAATATATTTTTAATTTTTACACCTTTTTATATTGCTGAACTGAATTCTTATGTGTCATGTTAGAGTATATCCCTCAGTTCAGTGTACCTACCTCCTGGCAAAGGCATCCTCTTAGCTATTACTACTTTACTCTATTGTACACCTTGTCTTTTTTACACATACTTGATACTTGAAATCTTAATTTACAGTTACTATCATAGAACAACTTAACTATTTCAGGAAATTCCAGAGAAGAGCCCAGTTAAGATCAAGAACTTTGGTATCTGGCTCCGTTATGAATCCAGGTCTGGCGTACACAACATGTACCGTGAATACCGTGACTTGAGTGTGGGCGGTGCCGTCACACAGTGTTACCGTGACATGGGAGCCAGGCATAGAGCGCGTGCTCACTCTATCCACGTAAGTTGTGATGGTTCTTATACATGAGACCAGCTTTTATGTTACTCATATTTTATTCTCAATCAGTAAAATAATATTGCAGTAGACTCCAGTAACATAATAGATGGATAATCTGAATAAATGAGGAAAATTAGTTTCTGTACATAATTTTGTGTAATATACACTGCCACAAACTTATCTGGCCCGGTGACCTAAAGAAGAACTAACAACGCCATTTTGAAATGTCAATTTGCCTGCCAATCATATGTCGACCTGCTCACCCACCTTATTGAAAAACATGTTTTAATTGGCCCCAAATGCAATAACAGCGACTCCCACCGGGCTAGATAAGTTTGTGGCACGTTACATATAGCTATATACTAAAAACCAGGAGAGAAAATAACTTATGTAACAATGATAAGTCTAAATGAAAATCATTTTAATTTCAAACAACCCAAAGTAACATACATAACTTTTGAAACTATTAAGCAATTTTAGTTAGTCAGTTTACCATCATTCTAGTGTTTGTCACAATATGAATTGTCAATCATGGTTATGGCGCGATTTTTAGGTAAATTTGACAGATTAGTTACGATTATTATTTTATGTCCAGAGGGTAAAGCACGAAAAATTAAGAAGTATGTATTTGTAACTCTATCAAATGTCAATTGTATGGGCGCTGTCATAATTTTCATACAATTTCGATAATGTTATGAATACGTACTTGTCAACTGTTTGTGCTTTCCCCTCTGAATTCGACTACACAAAAGATGAATGTACCTAGTATTATGTTATCACTTTAACCATTTCTTAAGAACCCAACTCCCCCTTACCATGACCATTCGTAGTATATGTTTAGACCCCTCCTTTACTTACTATGACATCAGCAGCCACATTTTCTTAGAAGATGTTGACTATATATGACAAAAACCTACTGTCCTCCCCCACCTGATGTAGGGATGCTCGATGTTGCAAAAACATCGATGTTGGCATCGATAATGACATCGATGGCTTATCATCGATGTTCGATGTTTATCGAGCTCTTAACATCGATGTCAAGCAATATCGATGTTTTTTTGCAAACGTCTTCACGGCCGTCCGTCATCAATACATCTATACTACTAATATTATAAATGGGAAAGTCGTTTGTCCGTCTTTCACGCCAAAACTACTGAACCGATTTAAATAAGGCACAAAGGACATAGGCTACTTTTTATCGCAGGGAAATGTACAGTTCCTGTGGGATACTTTATTTACGGTTTCACGTAAAAACTACTAAGCCGATTATCATGGAAATGGACTACGGGAAAGGAAATAAGGTACTTACTTTTTATCGCGGGGAAATGTACGGTTCCCGTGGGATACTTTATTTACGGTTTCATGTAAAAATTACAAAACCGATTATAATGAAATATGACACAGATATAAAGTAGAACATGGGGAAAGACATAAGTTACTTTTTATCGCGGGACATGTAAGGTTCCCGTGGGTTACTGTCTCCGATGGCGTTGATATCACAATAGTGGTTAAATATTTTACCGCAACTGGGTTTCCGATTATGTGTGTCCGTGACATCGATGTTACGATGTTTTGAATAATGCAATATCGATGTTAAAACATCGATGTTTTATCGTCTAACATCAATGATCATCGAAAATCGATGATCATCGAGCATCCCTAACCTGATGACTAAACATAGTATTTTGAAGACAACACTCCCCCCTAAACAAGTCACATAATATGGTTAAGTTCCCATACTATCTATAGTTGAGTCAACTGTGATCAAATTACTTCATTGTACCTTCAAGTTGAATTTACGAATCTATTACACATGGTTTATGCCAGTCTATAATACATATTACATAGTTCACAATATGGCTACCTTCTACCACCATTGTAAGACTCTTCTTAGTTGGTAATGCATTGTGGTGATAATTAATTGCTAATCCATATAACTCAGGGTCAGATAATCAAGTCTCTTTTGTATTTTTAATTTACTTCTTTCTTTAGTTTGACAGTTATTAAAGGAGGCAAATATAGGTTGTAAGATGTTTTTATATAATGTCTCCGAAAATCAATTACAGATACTTCGGGCACATGATCCACTGCTTATGTAAAGACGTTTATGTTAAAGACAATTATTTTTCTGCTTAAATGTCTTTACATAAGTAATAGGTCATATGCCCAAAATATCCGTAATTGATTTTACTGCACCTTATATACCAACAAGGGATAATTTAGATAGCTGAATAAATTCGCCAGGTCAGCTAGAAATATGTAACTAGTATAAGATTAGCCATTAGTTTTCTACCAACAAGTGATAATTTAGATGGCTGTAAATTCCCCAGGTCAGCTGGAAATATGTAACTAGTATAAGATTATAGGCAAACCGTTTAACTCAGTCTTCGCCCGCGCGGTACAGGAGTGCGGGGGTATGGCGACTACGGGGACTGCGAGGGGTGCGGGCGGCACCCGCACCCCTCGCAGTCCCCGTAGTCGCCATACCCCCGCACTCCTGTACCGCGCGGGCGAAGACTGAGTTAAACGGTTTGCCTATAGCCATTCCTACTGTTAGGGCTGATCCACACCAAAATGGCTGCGAAGCGGCCAGCAGCATAACTGTCATATAATTTTAAACTTTATCTTCATTACTATGAAACACAGTTTCGTTTGAGACAACTGCCGCCGCTGACGGCTGCCGATGGCCGCTAGAGGTCGCTGCGAGCGAGTGAGCGGCGGCGGTTGTCTCAAGCGAAGTAGAAGTAGTGTTTTATAGTTATGAAGATAAATTTTAAAATTATATGGCAGTTATGCTGCTGACCACTCTGATGTCATTTCGGTATGAATCGGCCCTATGGTAAAGCAAGAAGCCTCAGTCATATAATCTGCAGTATATTGTAATTAAAAACATTCATTACTCAGTATTGTTCGAATCTCAATATATTATTATCTTACTGGGCTCATGGATGTGTGTGAACGCGACCGCTTTACTTAAGGCTGAAGCCATACTAAATTAATATTTTTAATTACGAGAACTGACCTTGAATTTCAAGGGATCCTCTTCTTTCGCATAATTTTATTTGTCATAATTTCATTTGGCATACCTCACTTGGCATAATTTTACTACGCATAATAATACTTTGGCATAATGGTTTCTTGGCATACTACATCATTAGGCATAAATATCATTTAGACTAATATTGTTTGTCCTAATTTAATGAGGCATAACTCGTAAGGCATAATTTTTCTTGTCATAATAATACTTTGGCATAATTGTTTTTCGGCATAAACTCGTTAGGCATAATTTTGTCATAATAAATTCAAGGCATTCTGTCACAAGGCACAAATATGCATAAAATGGAACGACAAAATGAAAACATGGTTAAGGTAATTAAACGCATATTTATGAAACATTAAAAGCAGGTATTACACTCATTATACCTAGTGTAACATGTGTAACAGTAGGTTAAGTTGCGGCGGGTAGGCCCTTGGGCCACCCGTAAGCCGCTAACATGTTTAAACTAATTAGCTCGGTATGTTCTTAGATAGCAGTAGCAGAAGATGTATGCGTAAATATCATTATGCGTAAATATATTTATGCTTTTTAATATTATGCATAAAAATATTATTCTTAATTAATATTATGCGTAAAAAAATATATGCCTTACAATAAGTATGCCTAACAATTATTATGCTTTTAGTAATTATGCGAAAAAAAATTAAGCTAAGAAAGTTATGACAAATGAAATTTATGCGAAACTACTATTAGGTCAAATGAAATTATGCCAAGTAAAATTATTCATTGTACATGGTATGGTAGGTTCATATAATGTGGTCATTCTAGACCTGCAGATCTGCAACAGGCAACCATTAGTGACATACATCCAAATGGTGGCATATTGAAATATTTACGCATAAATAACGTCCGCTAAAAATCCTTATTAATTTCAGATCATCAAAGTGGAGGTAATCAAGGCCTCTGCCTGCAGAAGACCACAAGTGAAACAGTTCCACAACAGCGCGATCAGATTCCCGCTGCCCAAGCGCGTACACCACTACAAGAAACTCAACACCTTCGCTTACAAGAGGCCCAGCACATACTTCTTGTAAATTGATAATTTTAATTAAACAAAGTGTTTAAATTTCGTAGTTTTTTTTTCGTATTGCTTCAGCGCTGGACACCTTAAAGACAGTAAAGAGTCAATACACACTGAGGCACCGCGCGACGCGAGGATGCTTGAAGATGCTGTAATAATACGCAGCGTGGCGTAATGGTGTTTTGGGGATATTTTCAGATGACTCCTGATCGATATTTTCAATTACTTGAAATATTAGGGGTCGTCCATTAATCACGTGATGCCTAAAGGGGGAGGGGGGGTCTGAAAAAAAATCACCAAGTATCACCAAGGGGAGGAGGGGGTATAAGGAGACATCACGTGTATTAATTTTTGAATCAAGTCTATGCATACCGAAATTATTATCGGTTGTAGATTCGTAGTGTTGTTTAAATACTTACAAGACAAATGACTCGTATAGTTTTTAATTGCTTAAATTATTCGATTAAATTGATTTTTAAGTTAAAGTTTTTCTTTAAACATGACTTGCTTACTATGTAAAAAAAATACACGTGATCTTAGGTGGGGGAGGGGGGGTAGTATAAAACCTCACCACGTATCACCAGGGGGAGGGGAGGGGTCTAAAAAGTTGTAAAAAAACATCACGTGATTAATGCACGGCCCCTTATAGGAAGGATCTGCATAAAACAAATCCGCTTGCTATAGCACACTGTTGACGGGGCGTAGCGATGCGGGACGGGGCGCATCGCATGGACGCAAATCCGCCTCGCAATAATACGCGCCGCTGCGGCCCGACACAGTGTGCGATACTTCATATACAAATTGTATGAAAGCGATTTGAGCGGATTTTTGCGCTGCGCTCCGGCATAATGTGCGCGTAGCTTGACGCCGCAAGCAATTATTTCGAATTCTTGCAATGAAACGTGCATCTTTTTGTCATGGACTCTTTTCTTGGTTCATGCTTTTTGTATAGTAATAAAAGTTATATTTCTATATCTCTATCCTATACCTTTTGCTCATAAGTCGCTGACAGGGCACTGATTAAAGCGTCACAACGCCATAGTCTGGGCGTATATTGCGCCTACAAACTTGAAAATGAAACCCGTACTAATTATTTTTTTTTAAACGAGTTTATGCTATCGAAAAAAAACAATTAAATTAGGCATTCATTGTTTGGAATTTAATGTTGCCCTTGATATTTATTTAAAATGTCTACCGAGTTCGACGACCTTCACATTAGTGAATGGATTTTTGCAAATTGGTTTTTGCAAAATGTAAGATTAGGTACTAAATATTAATTATAATATCTAATAGGCAATCGGACTAAATTTTTTTTATTGCATAAATGAATAGTACTCTTAAATATGAGTAACTTCTCAGAAGAAACCGTACTTATATCAAAAGTCAATATTTTCAAAGGTAAGTACAGCGATTTGTATAAAAAATTTCGCGAGCCTCCTAAAAACGCTCCATACTAAAGTCGACCTACAAATGACGTCACTTGTAGGTTATAGTATATGAAGTATAATATGGCCGCAGGAATATATTTGTAAATATCTCCGATATTTGTGCGTTTAAGTTCATACTTAACGTAATGAATGTTTTTGTATATGATGTGAGTAAACTAATAATGTAGGTTTTGTTTACCAATTTCGCAAAAAAAAAAAATTTTTTTGGTATAAAGACTCGCGAAATTTTGTATACAAATCGCTGTACCTTTGAAAATATTGACTTTTGATATACGGTTTCTTCTGAGAAGTTACTCATATTTAAGAGTAAGTAGGTACTATTCATTTATGCCATAAAAAAAAAAAACAGTCCGCTTGCCTATTATCTACTAAAGAATATCATTGAACAAATATCCATTCTGATGTATTTCTAATGAGTCTTAATTTAGAGTTAATTCTGCGACATTTAGAAAAATTTGATAGGTATGTAGGTACCTATCATTAAATATTTGCTAGTTAATTCGTAGTTTTAAGAAGGTGCAATGTACCCTAAATATCTCAAACCCGATTACAAGATAATAAAACCTGATTAACATTTTAATTAGTCTCTTCCTGTAATATCGCCAGTTTCGGAGTTAATCGCTGGTATAATACTCGTGTTTTATTAAATGAAAGGATTCGTTGTTAAGAGTTGAGTTATTCGAAAAATATTTAAATAAAATATAAAGGTAGGCCTACCAGTTATACTTTATTATGAACGTTTACATTTTTTATGTTAGGCTGTAGGTATGTTTCGCTGTCTTTATACATTTTAAACTGCTGAATAATATAATTATACCACAATTATACATATCATTTTAAAACTGTAAATTTTAATTGTATCTCTTATTAAGCTAATTGCTAAATATTATCTAGGTTATCAGCCTCCGTGGTCCAGTGGTTAGAGCTTGGCTCTCGACTCTGAAGTCGTGGGTTCGATTCCCGCGTGGGAACAAAAAATGTTGTTTCTAAGTTTGGTTACGACAGCATTGTTGTCAGTGGATTCTTGTCAGGCAATCGCTGATCACCTGATTGCCTGAAAGATGATCCATGCGTCGGATCGGCATGTAAAAAGTCGATCCTGCGCCATACCTATACCTAAATGACATTTTCTGTTTCAGATGTTAGCGTCTCTAATCCTTAATACCGGCTTATTCATCATAGGAGTGGGGTTCAGTGTGGACTTATATTCCATCCCGAACATTCCAGAATTTGATCTAGAAAAATGGTGGGGTGATGGCGTTAGGCTGGATTATGTAGACGAAACGATTAAGCCGTTTACTATAGATTTTAATGATACGGTAAGAATAGAATCCTTTTACACGGTCTTTGACAAACCCGGTGTACCTACCTATGTACTATTTTAGACCTAATTGCTACAGTAAAGAGCGAAATGTTCGCCGGGACTATCGACGATAGGTAATTAGGTAGCTTTGAAGTAGCAATTTATGTTAGATAAGACAGGTAAGAACAGCTCTTCATAGCATTATCACGACATACTATGTAAAGTCAAAAGTGTTTATGCCCGGCCCGGTTTCTGAGGTTTTTGTCGGTAGTTTATCTATTCAATAGCGTTTTTGAATAGGTGACGCAAACGCGATAACCAATCAAAATAGCTATCATATAAAAGAAAAAGTGCTATCGACACAAAACCTTTAAAAACGGACATTATAATGATCGATCACAATGTTTAGTAATTGTATAGGTATTTTCGTCATTATGGAATCAATATCTAAGGCAAAGAGAATATAATCACTACGTGATCTAAGGGTTAAATCACACCGAAACAAAACAATAGTTACGCGAGATGGCGCTGCATTTTTAAGGTAGCTACTTATTTAAAATTTTATTCACTACCTACGCAAAAAGATGTAACACGTTTGCACTGTGCTGCACAGCGCATGTGCAGTGTATGACGGATGATATTATGAAACTTGTATCTTTTTGTGTAGTGAATAAAAATGCAGTCCCGCATAGCGGCTCGTATCGTCGCGGTGTGAGTGCCGTTGCACACGTCCCGGTTGCCGGGTAGCCGGTGCCGGATAGTCGGTCACAATCTGGCCATGTACACCGGTACATGTAAAGCTATCGTACATGACCATACACTTCGCGACCGACTACCCGGCAACGGAAACGTGTGCAACGGCGCTATGGCACATCTAATTTAGATGATCAACGACCTAAGAAGCCGCTTGCGGAACCGAAGACCGTTCACCGCGCCGATGGAAGGAATACAATCGGAGTATGGACTGAACACGGACTATTTCGAGAATGTTTTGAACTACTGGTCAGATGGATATAATTTCAAAGAGAGGGCCGAAAAATTGAATAGGTTTCCTCATTTCAAAACAAGGGTCCAAGGTCTTGATATTCATTTTATAAGAGCGACTCCTGAAGTGACAGGCTTAAAGATTCTTCCAATACTTCTGATACATGGTTGGCCAAGTTCGTCCAAGGAGTTTGACCAGGCGATACCCATGTTGGTGCAGCCGAGACCTGGCTATGATTTCGTTTTCGATGTCGTCGCCGTTGACTTGCCGGGCTTTGGGTTTTCGGAAGTAAGTAAAAATTTGGATTTATTTAGTGTGTAATATGTTCTAACTTCTAGCTCAAATTTACCCTTAAACTTTGGGTACCTATAACCAGTATTAAGTCATATTATAAATAGCTCTTTTTATGAGAGCGTGTGTGTGTGTGTGTGTGTGTGAAGCGACGAGCAAATTAACCACCTGGTAAGCGATTACCGTTGCAAGGAATTTACTCACGGTTTTATGCGAGGGGCGAGGCAGTAGTATAATTATTATTCTAGCTTTAGACATGGCGTTTCAATCCTTGACTTTCATTACAGGGCACCAATAAACCTGGCTTAACGCCTGTACAAATTGGAATCATATTAAGGAATCTCATGAAGCGACTGGAATTCAACCAGTTCTACATCCAGGCTGGCGACTGGGGCTCGCAAGTTGCCACGCACATGGTCACCATGTTTCCCAATGAAATATTAGGGTAAGTAGACGTATAAGAGCGACAAACGAGCAGACAGATTGTCTGATAGTAGGTACCTACGACTGTAACGCTCGTGACGCTATCCATTGATTTCCGATGTAAGAGGACTGAGGTCGAAATGCGTTGTGTGAAAATCACTTAGCAAATACGGTGAATGTGTTATTTGACGCCGGTTTTCTATAAGGCAATGATCATTCGGAATATCACTCAATATTATCAATAAAACAGTAGATAGGTACACTTACCTTATACGTCTGTCAATCACAAGGAATATTAGTCTTATACAGACATTAGCGTCGAACCTTATCTATAGCTCTTGTACGACATAATCATAAGTTTCGTTGGAACTACAATACGGAGGCATTCTAATAGTTCTATTAATTTCTTAATTTATTTTTCTTTTCAGCTTCCACACCAACATGCCAATATCTCGGATGTCGATAAGCGTTGCCAAATATCTCGTCGTCTCACTCTTCCCCTCGTATTTTGTGGACGAGAAACACGCGGAGAGAATATCATTCAAACAGGTGATCACGCAGTTCATTCGAGAGTTTGGATACTATCATCTACAAGTTACGAAACCGGATACTATTGGTAAATAATATGTTACCTTTATTAAGAGTCGTCTTTCGGTGCATATATATGCGCCTGTGATCACAACATAAGGCGTATGTTGTGCATCGACTATGAAAACTTAAAACGCACTATTAACTTCTGTTATGTTGCGACTTGCGGGTTTCTATGGTGATCGCTTGACGCTTTCCATCAGGTGACCTATATGCTCGTTCGCCTGCTCCAGAAACACCTTATTATGGACGCACATGTGAAATAATCTGTGTAGGTACTAGGTACCTATTGCCTACTGGAAACACAGTTGAAAATATTACATTGTTTGAAAAAGACTAGCAAGACCAAAAATGGTTTTGGAGATAAGGGGCCATCCACATATTACGTCACGCAAAATTTCGACTTTTTCACACCCCCCCCCCCCCCTATTTTCACGCTTTTTAGTATCCCTGTACCTGTATTTAACATGTACTGTCACATTTAGTATGACCCCCCTCCCCCATGCGCTGTGAGCCTGTGACGTAATATGTGGATGGACCCTAAAAGACTTCGTCAAATAACAAAAAATTTTCGACGGCAAAAACCTCGTACGTTCTTTAGCGCTAATAATGACCAGAATAATTTGTTCGGATTTCAGGAGCAGCATTGACAGACACACCGTCCGGTATAGCCGCGTACATCTTGGAGAGAATAGGTGTGGGCAGCAATGCCGACCAGCTGAACACACCCCACGGTGGTATGGAGAACATACATATAGATGATCTATTGGATACGGCGACTATCATGTGGGCTAACGGACGAATTACTACCTCCATGAGGATATATGCGGAGGCATACGCGTGGCCCGAGGTCACGACTTTGCAAAGGTAATTCCTTTTTAACGAATTAGTTATTACATGCGAGTAGGTCATGAACGTAAAAGGCGGACACCGCTTCAGTAATATGAATAGTGAAGCAATTGACACGAGCCGCACGCACACATTCACAGCAAAGTAAGACGATCAGCCGCCAGTACGCAAATGGCAATTATCCGTAAACGTAAGTCGCCGCCATTGTTGGGCTTCACTCAATGCTTAGTTTACCTTCTGTAGCCTTTTTTTTACCTTCTCGGTTTCAGAAAGCTTTCCCTTCATCACCGAGGTGTCTTTATTGACAGAATTTTGCAAAAAGCGATTGATTGCCTGTAATGATAGAACAAAGATATATCTACATTAACACTCAGGGTCAGCTGATCACACCCAAACGTGAAGCAGCGCGCACTTTTTGATAGCGATACAAAATCAAAAGCGTCACGCTGCATATTATTATTATTTATCTGTTATGTACAAAAAACGAGATACCTATAACTGTTAAAAGACAAAATAATTGTGACAAAATTTTCATGCTTGGTTATTTCTATTCAACTTTAAGTTACCCCTTGTTTAGGTACTACTGCTAGTTTTGGTGCTACATGTCCAATTTCAGAAGTATCTCGAACTGCTGAATATTTCTGCGACTGGTATCTACATAGACTTTTTTGTTGTTTCATTACAACAACTCTTATTGTTCCAGCATTCCAACCAAAGTACCGACAGCTGCGATAAAGTTCCGATACGAGATAGTATATCAACCTGATTGGATACTAAGCGACAAGTTCCCGAACCTGGTGCGGTCTACAGAATTAGATTTCGGCGGCCATTTTGCTGGAATGCATACGCCTACGGCATTGGTGGAGGACGTCTTCGCTTCTGTCGCAGAATTTATTAAGTTTCATTCACAAAATGCATAAGAATAAATTGAAGATAAGTCCGTTTTATTATTAATTGGCGTACCTAATTACGCCACTGACTCGCCGGCCCCCCTGTGTTCGAAATTTAATAAATAAATTAGCTTTATGCACTCTTTCCTCCACATAAACTTGGCTCACTTGGCACACTTGTAAGTTTTTCTTTGGTTTAAATAACTTAGGTATACTGGCTGACGTAATACATGCGATTACAAGTACAAAAATAGTAAGTTTTTCTTTGGTTTAAAAAAACTTATACTGTCTGACATAATACTATGCGATGAAAAGCCTTTGGTTTTAGAGCTTAGGAAGATAAAGTAATACACATTATTTCATTTCTCTTAAAGCTCCTATGTATGTATCTACTTAAACTACTTATGTTAGATACATAAGTACATAGTTTAAGTAGAAAAAAAGACTTGGGGAAATAAAATAAAAAAGGTATAATTTCAATATTTTTATTATAAAATTGACCAAATATAAAATAATAATGTAAAACATTCAGATCTTTTACATATTGAAAATTAAAATTAATCAAATAATTAAAAAGGAATGAATTTAAATAATTTTTGCTCCCACACCTGGAGCATTCGCGTGTAACGTTTTACGTTACATCAGTGTAGGAGGATAACCGAGCATTACAATGCGCACCTTGTAATGATCCCGTCCGCTCGGCGCAAGTCGAATCTATAACGTAACATTACACGCGAATGCTCCTTGGTGAGGGAGCACCTTTATGGGTACAACATTCAAGACATTAAAAACTTTTAAAACAATTTATCAGTCACAAACAGTTACAAAGACAGCTTACAACACTGAATAGCTATTTATTTACATGCAGCATTTAAAAAAAATGAATAAGTATTACTAAAAACGTTGGATAAAGAATAATAGAAACGGATAATATTGAAAAAAAATCTTTTCATATACCTACCTAGTTCGGATTTGATAAAGCCTAATTCAACAGTTTTAGATTTAACATAATATAACTGTTATATCTATGAACCTTCAATTAAAAATATGAAGTAATTTAAAACTATAGTGGAAACTATTGCGGGAAGAAGGGATGTAGTCAGGTGGGGTAAAATGGGATAAGACAGCCAGTGCCATGCAAAAAGTACTTTTTACATCAGAGATATAAAACGTGTGCGTCCCGTCAGAAGTGATATCTTAAACTAATATAAACAAAAACCTTTAAATTCAGTTGAAAAATAAAAAATAATAGTGCGAGAAAAAAATAAAAATTATAAATGAAAAAGAAATAAAAATAATAAAAATATTTCGACTGACCGAGATTCGAACCCGAGCCCAATTGGTCATAAATCCAAGTGCCTCCGTAACTGCGTTACGTGTTTCTGACATTGGTATTCGAAATTCTTAATTATTATTTAATTTGGCGCCGTAACGCGCTACTGAACGAAGCGGATAAAAAGAAGTTATCACTTCAACAAAGTATGTCTTACTTTATCTTACCCCATCTGACCTCACTAAAGTGCGGTCGCGGAGCACGTAGAACTTCGTCGATCGACTCATCGCCACTTGTCTCTTTCGCTCGCGCACGAATATATTTCTATTGCGTGCCCTATGTACACGCGATAACAATATATTCTTGCTCGAGTGAACAAGTCAAGTAACAAGTCTATGTACGAAATTCTACGTGCTCCGCGACCGCAATTTACTAATTACATGATCATATACATTACATTATACATACATACCCTGCATATCAACCAAGCTTTATAATCTACTCAAGCCATTTAGCTTCGTAGGAAACTAAAAACCATAATATTATATATCATAATTATTTTATTTATATAAAACCGGAGAAGAGCGAGTTGGACTCGCCCGCTGAGGATTCCGTACAAAGTAATAAATTCAGGAATGGAGTCTCGCGGCAAAAAAAGGTGGTCCCGTTGTCACCATAGTAGTGATCTGATGATGAGAGGAATCGAGGGAACTCTTCGAAATTTATATGGACACATATAATGATTTTGACTTTTTCTGAAGTAACCAAAGCATATTATACTACCAAAGAGTAAGATTTTACACCAACGTAAGGTTCCAAAAGCACTGAACAGAACTCATGACTCCTTATAGATGTTTGGGTATTTCGGCATTGTTTAAAGAACTGCAAGCATATGCCATCATGTAAGTTACATTACTCTGGATCACCATCAGAACTTGTTTCTCGTATTTAAAGTAGACTTTCATTTTACTTTGATTGGATTGAAAGTGAAGCGACATGTTACCATGAACGGATTTTATGACGTTTCGACCAATCAGAGCGCGTTTCACGTTGGTTTAACGTTAATAAAAACACCGTTTGAGAGTTTTAGCGTATCGGGACTTGATTGTAATTGTATTAATGCAGGTTTTATTTAGCAGAATTGCCCCTTAGGTGTTGGCGTATCGTATGAAGTTACACCTACTTATATACAATACCGAATGGAAGCTTGGAGAGTATACTGTATTCGAACGCTTTTAAACTTTCATAAAATAAATAATGTAATAAATATATGACTAAAATGGAGAAAAATATTTTTTAATAATATTAGAAAGGATGAAATATTATTTATTATTTTTACTATTTTTCATAATTTTGAAGTCGGTACTAGGCAACTTGAACGTGAGTTCTATAAACTATTGTTTTATTAGGATATTGTTTGGGCTGGAACCGACTTAAAAAATATGAAGATTGAGTATAGAAATAGTTAAAATATTTACCGAATTTAAAAGGTGAATTATTTAGAAAATAACAAATTTTTCATACTTTTTTTGTGCATTTTTATAAGGGTCCCGTGTGGGGTAAAGAACCCTATTAATAAAGGAACTGATTTATATTTTATTATATATAATTTTATTTATTTGTGACTTTTTTATCCTAAATCAAATTTGGGTACTAAAAATATTTCTATAAGTTTCTTACTAACTTCAGTTCAGTACAAATCTAGACTAATAATAATATTATAAGAATAATTTTGGCATACCTACACTATATAAAATGTTCTAAAATGTAAATAAGTAAGCAAATAAAAAAGATGCTAACAATCACGCCTTAAAATAAAGAGGAACTAGAATCCAGTCGTTTTTCAACAATTTTCATCGTATGGGCGAAAGTAAACACTATTTCTGAGTAATACCACATCTAAAATTGTTACATATACAAGGTATTACGGATACTTGGGGCACATTATCGACGTGTAGGTAAGCATTCAAATAATTGTCATACACCGAAAAAATATTTCTTTATATACGAACGAGCTTGTGTTTTGCAGAGAGTCAGCAATACACGAGATGTTTTTTTTTAGTTTGAGTATGACAATTATTTTTCTGCATGAACGTCTTTACATAAGCAGTAGATCATGTGCCAGAAGTATTCTTAATTGACTTTTTGTATTATATTATATATGTATAGATAACGAAAGGGTATAAAGTATCTTTTAAAACAAATTAAAAAATAAATATAAGCAAAAGTAATTAATTAAACATATTTTATGTAGTATTTCAGCTGCTGTTCCTTACGCAAAGGGTAAAACCGGCCAAGTGCGTGTCAGGCCACGCATAGAATTATTATTAATCGTAAAATAATTTCAGTCAAAACATTCCAAATACTTCATACTAGTTCCCATAGTAATTAGATTAACTATCGAGTAAATACTTAAAACACTGTAAAACTCAATTTTTAAAAAGCTGAGAGCCTAGAGCAACAATCTGAGCCTAGTATTATCCGGAATCTCTCCAGCCGGAGAAAATTCAGAGCGCTGAAAATAGAACTCTGGCAACACACGGCAACCATTTCAAAACTCGACGCACGTGTGTTCGATGTTCAACTCTATTGTATTAGCCCAGAGTTCTATTTTCAGCGCTCTGAATTTTCTCCGGCCGTGGAGATTGTGCGCAAATAATATCAGTCCCAGCCTTACATCACTCAAAGTTCTATCACTTTCTGACAAATACAAAAGACAAAGTAACAGGAATGAATAATTAACGGAATTTAATTAAAATTAATTAAAATCTATTTATAGACTATTATAGTCTTTGAATATAAAATACTATACTATTAATATTATAAATGTTTGGATGGATCGATGTTTGTTACTCTTTCACACAAAAACTACTAAAAAAATTTAAATGCAATTTCGTATGGCAGTAGTTTAGGCTCTGGATTAAAACATAGGCTACTTTTTATCCCGAAAACGTAGAGTGTTCCCGAGGGGTTCTATATTTACGACGGCGGAGCCGCGGGCAACAGCTATCATTATAATAATAAAAGCTTTACAGTCAATCAGGGTAACTTTGAATCATCATCGACATATTTTTTAAACAAACTTTTATTATGTTAAGAATTAGTCAAAAGAGTTTAGTTAATCTGTGCTCTCAGGTTGGTTTTCATGCTATAAAGTTTTATAAAGTCTTTAAAAATGACTAATTATATTAAAAACTGGCAATTTTGTCGTGTGTCAAAGTTACCACCCATAATGGGTAACTTTGACACAAACTAACTTTTAATTAATTTACAGCTTCAGGGTGACAATAATTTATGTTTTTATCAAATATTGATGCAGTGGGGTCATAGACAAGTCAAAAAAACCATAAAGTTATTACATTTAAATATGTTTTTATATACCTTGATAGCAGCAAAGTTAACGAGATTTTTAAACAAAGTTTTGCACTGATTTTTACCCATTATGTTGCGCGCGGTTAAAAACAAAAGTTTTTGATATTATCTTCTTTTGACAGCTGCTTTTTTTTAGATTTCGTTTACGAAGTATGTTACGTAGGTATAGTGCGATTCAAATGAGAATAGGATCGAGTCGACGCCATATTGTTTCGAATTTAGACTGTTATGATAGTTAAATTTATGTTTAGATAATTGATTACTATTTAACGTTTTTATTTAAATTCGATGCAAGTCTATTAATATTTATATGCACATAAGTTTTTCTGAAAATCGCACTTTTCAAGTGATATTTGACAGATAAAGGTCATTGACGTTCCCATTCTCATTTGAAACGCGTTATACACGAATTGTTATTAAATTTTAAGCGCCAATTGTTTCCCACATAAAACAATAGAAAAGAATTTTGTGAACAAACTGTCAAAGTTACCCTCGTGATTCAAAGTTACCCTGAATCAGCGTACTACATGCTACATTTCTTGGATAATGCTTATCATAATACACCTTAAACCTTAACAGCCTCCGTGGTCTGGTGGTTAGAGCTCGGCTCCTGACTCGGAGGTCGTGGGTTGGTTCCCGCATTGGGACAACAAAAAATGTTGTTTCCAAGTTTGGTTAGGACAATGCAGGCTGATCACCTGATTGTCTGACAAGAAAGATGATCCATGCGTCGGATGGGCATGTGAAAAGTCGGACCTGCGCCTGATCTCTCGTCAGTCGTGTCGGTTATCCGTCCCACTGGATTATGAGAGAAAAGGAAGAGAGAGAGTGCTCTTGTATATTGCGCACACACTCGGGCACTATAAAATTACTCCTGCGAACTTGCCTGGTTTCAATGAAACCGGCCACCGTCACCGAAATCGGTGTTGGGAGTTATATATCTCAATACGGTCGAATTCAATATTTTAGTTAACTTTTAGATTATTATTTGAATCTGCTCAAATCAGTCTTCAAAATGGGAATTTTGATGCTAGGCTGTCCCTACTCGCGTCCGTGTGAAGAATACATTCTCCATTGACCATTACTAGCTTTTGCCTGCAGCTTCGTCCGAGTTAAATTTGGGTTTTAGATAATAATATCCTAATAATTTATTTATAGCCTACTCGTTATACTAATGTAACTATAATAATATTATAAATACGAAAGTGTGTTTGTCTGTCTGTCTGCTACCTCTTCACGCTTTAACCGCTGAACCAATTTTGATGAAATGTGGTACAGAACTACTTTCGAGTCCTGGGAAAGGACACAGGTTTCATTTTATCCTGAAAAAGTACAGTGTTTCCGAGGGATATTGTATTTACGCGGGTGGAGCCGCGGGCAACAGCTAGTTAGCTAAATTACTGTAAAGTTTCATCAAAACGGTAGTTTTTACGTGAAAGAGCCACGAGCCCACGACCATTAGATCCTCACATACTTTCACATAATGCAGCAGTACGATTGAGTAGTAAGATACTTAAGACAACAGCTTCAGCGCCAGCTTGGCCGCCGCTCGTTTGGCCTGTTGCTTGTTATTGCCCACCCCGTACACCGTGTGCTGTCGGCCATCTCTGCTGAACGTCACAGGAACCATCACCTTTGGTATCTCTGTGTTACTCACTTTTGGGTCCCTGAAAATAAAAATAAAGCGTTTAAAAAGCGGAAAGGGAAGAAACAATATTGTAAGTCATTTAAGTAAAATTGGTAATTAAAGCTTTATCGTTAAAAAACAAACTAAAGTAAGTCGCTTTGATATATAAAACTTAAGTTTCATGTGGGAGAAGCATGCTTCGACACGAATAGGCCTGCTCGATCGGAGTGACTCGGCTAATAAATAATAAAATAAATAATCCGGTTTTGCTTTTGAGTCCTTTTTAAATTTTTTTTGGAACTGAACGGTGGCTCGTTGTTAGTACGTCGGCGCTCAAGCCGGATTTCGCGGGTTCGAATCCCGCTGAGGTTTTCATTTTCGGGGTATTAAATATACTTTCCATTGTCTGGTCCCCGTAGGATATATAAACGGGACCAGATTGACGTGGCGTGAAGCGTCCATAGATATCTATTATGATTACTAAAATAAACTGTCTATTGCCAGCGGTAAATGCTTACCATCAGACGATTTGCTCGCTCGGATTGTTACAATAATTATACATACATACATATATAATCAAACCTCTTTCCCGTAGGGGTAGGCAGAGACCGCTTTCCACTTGCTACGATCCTTACATACTTATTTCGCTTCGTCCACTTTCATTCTTACCATCCATACCTCCTCTTACATTCAACGTAGCGAAGCGGCTCTCCATGGGCCACTTTTCGCATCCGCGAGAAACGAGACGTGATGGGTTGGAAACCACATCGCCATTTTGGATAATTAACTTAATTTTATGATTATCCATTGCATCCCCACGGATTGGCGGAGAGGGTAGGAATAGGGGAAGGTAAGGATAGGTGGTGTGGAAAGGAGGATCTAACCATAGATAGAGTGGGAAATAGAAAATGTAGGATATTACCGCCCAGGAGGGCAAGGGATAGGACAGCAGTGGCGTAGGGTTCCTATAACTCTATTCCTATCGGCTTCCCTTGTCACTTACCTTTTGCAAACCTTCATAGAAATCCCTACCTATTATACAGGCTCCGGCTTCCCTATAAAGGAGAAGCAGCCTTCGCCACTGTAGGACAGTACCTAATAGCTAGGGAAGCCGGGGTCGCATACCCGTATACTATACCACAACTACCGGACAGGTAAGTTGGGATGAGTATCCCATGACTACAATAATTATACCATGTACTAAGTTATTAACTGAATATTGTATATGTTACCGGCCAAACCCGATTTTAGGACAAACTAGTTTTGCCTAGGCTAAACTGTTTCTTCCTATACTCAATAGGATTAACTAGTATATCCTAGTCCAAACTAATTTGTCCTAAGCCCGATAGGACAAACCAGTTTAGCCCAGGCCAAACTAGTTGATCCTGATAATAGGTTGGGGAAAAAGTCTTTTCGCATTATAGTATGTATGAACTTGTCATAAAATATCTTGGGCTATACCAATTGTATCTGGCTGATTTTGGTATCATTAAAAAGTTTTAATTTTACAGAAGACAATTCCAAATTCAAATTAGGTAAATTTGAGATTTTCATTTGTTTTTCTTATTGTTAAAATGAGTGATTCTTATGAAGAATTTCGATACATTTTAAAATTTTATTACAAAAAAGGTAAAAATGCAACACAAGCCGCGAAAAAAATTTGTGATGTTTATGGACCTAATGCAGTATCTGTGAGAGTAGCGCAAATTTGGTTTAAGTGTTTTCAATCTGGAAATTTTGATATCAAAGATGCACGTCGCTCTGGTCGCCCTGTTACGGACAAAACTGTTGCCATTTTTGAAAAAGTGGAGCAAGATCGGCATATTAGTAGTTACGATGTAGCTGAAGAACTGGGGATTGACCACAAAACAGTTTTGGCGCATTTGAAAAAAGCTGGGTACACAAAAAAGCTCGATATTTGGGTGCCTCATGAGCTCACTGAAAGAAACCTAATGAACCGTGTACTCATTTGTGATTCTTTATTACGACGTAATGAAACCGAACCATTTTTGAAGAAGCTGATAACTGGTGATGAAAAGTGGATCACGTACGACAAGAACGTGCGAAAAAGATCGTGGTCAAAGGCCGGTCAGGCTTCACAGACTGTGGCGAAACCCGGGTTAACTCGCAACAAGGTGATGCTGTGTGTGTGGTGGGATTGGAAGGGCATTATTCATTATGAGCTGTTACCGCCAGGCAGGACCATCAATTCTGAACTGTACTGCGAACAACTGATGAGATTAAAGCAAGAAGTTGAGAGAAAGCGGCCGGAATTAATCAACAGAAGGGGTGTGGTTTTTCACCATGATAACGCTAGACCTCACACATCTTTAGCCACTCAGAAAAAATTACGGGAGCTTTTATCGACGAATCATTATCTTTTTAATAAAAATGATTATTTTTTTCCAATTATTCGGAGTATTTTATTCAGTTTATATATTTATTTAGACTTTCTAGATATACCATAATGTTTAGACTAGGCCGTACTAGTTTATCCTGGAGTGTGCGTATTAATATCAGGATCAACTAGTTTGGCTTAGGCTAAACTGATTTATCCTATCGGACTTAGGACAAATTAGTTTGGACTAGGATATACTAGTCAATCCTATCGCGTATAGGAAGAACCAGTTTAGCCTAGGCAAAACTAGTTTATCCTGAAATCGGGTTTGGCCGGTAACATATATATGTATAACTCACCCAAACTTGGCGCACGCGTGCATATTCTCGTACAACACGCGCACGGGCTGTTTCGGTATGCACTTCGTGAACGCGTCTATCTCCTTGTACATGATGCGGTACACTACCCGCCATATCGCGCGCAGGTCGCCGCCGCTGTCCAGGTACATAGCGCCCACTAGCGACTCGAATATGTCGCTTAGCACCTGTAAATTAGGTACATATTAATTATTATTATTATTATTAGCCGTTTGTGTCCCACTGTTGGGCAAAGGCCTCCCCTCTCTCTTTCCACAAGTCCCGGTCTTTAGCTCTTTAGTCCCGGCGAAACAGAGGCCGACCCAAAAAAAGGTGGCGCGACGAGTTGGACGCGTTCGACAAAGAGTGGCCAGAAAGAGCTAAAGACATATTAATAATAATAATAATATCTATGGACGCTTCACACCACGTCAATCTGATCCCGTGGTAAGCTCTCGAAGGACTTGTGTTACGACACGATCTTATACATATATATTTAATACACATCCATGACCCAGGAACACAGAAAAACTATTTGTTCCTTCGGCGGGATTTGAACCCGCGACCCCCGGCTTGATCACCAACACGCTTAACCAACTGAGCCACAAAGATCGTCGTATATTGTAATGAGATGAGAGTCATGCGCTAATGAACAAAGAGTTTCCGTGGGTTAGTGGTTAGAGCTTGGCTCTCGAATCGCGACTCGGAGGTCGTGGATTCGATTCCCGCATTGGAACAACAATAAATATTTCCAAGTTTGGTTAGGACAATGCAGGCTGATCACCTGATTGTCTGACCAGAGAGATGATCCATGCGTCGGATGGGCATGTAAAAAGTCGGACCTGCGCCTGATCTCTTGCCAGTCGTATCGGTTATCCGTCCCACTAGGATGAGAGTAAAGGAAGAGAGAGTGCTCTCGTGTATTGCGCACACACTTCGGCCCTATAAAATTACTCCTGCGTAACCGGCCTGGTTTCAACGAAACCGGCCACCCTCACCGAAATCGGTATGTGGGGAGTTATTATTATATACCTTTGGCACTTCCACATACTCGGCGATATTGCAGTCCGCTTCAGCTATGAGGTACAATACGTCCTCAATGATCTCGTGGTTTCTCTGTTCCTGGTGTTCCACGAAGTTCATTATGGAATTCTCCAGAGCCGGGTTTAACTGACTGCATAGGTATCTGAAAATTTTATTAAATTAAATAAAAACGCCCAATAGTTACATTTTTATGGTCATACAAAGAAGATTTTGATGAAGAAGAAGAAAGAAGATTTTGATGAAATATGGTATGGTAGTAGTTTAGGAGTTGGATTAAAACATAGGCTACTTTTTATCCCGGAAAAGTACAGTATTTCCGCGGTATACCCGATGATATATTTACGCGGGCGGAGCCGCGTGAAAATGCTAGTATTTTAGAAATAACTAGCTTATGCGCGCGGCTCTGCCCACGTAAATACATTATCCCGGGGGAACACTACTTTTTGGGATAAAAAGTATCCTATGTCTTTTCCCGGGACCCAAAGTATGTCTATACCAAATTTCATAAAAATCGTTTCAACGGTTAAAGCGTGAAGAGGTAACAGACAGACAGACAGATACACTTTAGCATTTATAATATTATAAGTACAGATCAGTGTTTTTCAACCTGTGGGTCGCGACCCCCTGGGGGGTCGCGAAGCTTCTGTAGGGGGGTCGCCGGAGGTCGAGAGAACTTTCGTAAAAAAACAATAAAGATTAAAAAGATTGATTTATTAGGTCTCTTACTTATCTATCTATTTTCTCTATTTTAACAAAATGATATACTCATAAATCGATTATTATCGATGTATGTAATTGTAAAATAATGTGTTTGACGTACTATGTTATGTACTTATATCCGAATCCTAACTATGGAAACGCATAAAAACGTTGTATGGAATGAATATTAATTGTAACACTGTAAAGTGTAACATACACATACATACATAATAGAAAAGCGAAGGGTCGGGGGGTCGCATTATGAAAAAGGTTGAAAAACACTGGTATAGATGAATCACACTCACTTGTGCAGTCCCAACTTCACGACGTACGACGCGAAGGTGACGTTGTTGACGAGTGCGGACCTCAGGTCCGTGAGATCTCCGGGTTTGAGGTCCTGCGATATCTCGTATATGTGCGACGTTATGAGGAAGTCGAGGATCGCGTCGCCCAGGAACTCGAGCCGCTCGTACGACCGCGTGTATCGGTTCCTTATGTACGACGCGTGTGATAGAGCCTTAAAATAATGAAAACTGTTAAGGCTGGGACAATACCGGGGAAAATTTAGAGCACTGAAAATAAAACTCTGCGCTAATACAATAGAGCTAAAAATCGAACACAAAAGTGTCGAGTCAAAGTTCAATGTCATATTATTATTATATTTGACAGCTCGATATTCGACACTTTGATTTTCAACTCTATTGTATAAGCGCAGAGTTCTATTTTCAGTGCTTTGACTCAAACTCAAAAAAGTTTGCGTGTCCATAGTTTTATTATTTTAATGTAAAAAAAAAATGATTAAAAAAATATACAGGTTACATTAAATCAAGGGAACAAAGCGGGTTACGAGATTTATTAAAAATAATAAACCTATCATACCTATACTAAACTATACCTACTTGTAGGTATTATAAAGTTTGTGAGGTTGTAGGGGCCCAATTTAGTGTGGGAGAAGACACGGGCTAAAGCTAGTAATGTATAAGTCACAAAATATGAAAAAAGACATTTTAGGTTTAAGATGTGACCGCACGCACGAGGCGGAACTACGCAACACGACACGGCCAAAATATATTCTCTGTATGAAATTGTATGACATATAACGCACTACGCGGCACTGCGCGACAAAGTTGACCAACTCACTAACTTTGATGCGCTGTCACACACTTCACATTTCAAAAAGAGTGTATTCCATAATGTATTCCCGCATGTTGGGAAAATTTTATTGTATTATTAATGTGCAATAATGACGTCTCAACAATATCAACAGTTATTTATTAAATTAATTTATCAAGTTTTTATGTAGACGCAGGCCTGTCCCACTCCCCGTGTAGGTATTAAAAATGTAAGTACGTGCGGCGGCCTCCTTAAACGGGCCAATTACGAGGGACTCGCGCGCGAGCAGTGAGCGACGTATGCGTGAGATTTGTTCGTCGCAATGTTTTATGGATTGGATTTAATACCTTACAATCTGTGCATATAATATTACGATAGGTACTGTGTAAGTTAGGTAAAAATCACCCGGCCAGCTATAACTATAATACCATATAACATAATGTATAACAATATTTAAAAATATAGTTTGAGCTACTACTGCTACTGCAATAGGGAATATGCATAAAATATAAAAATAGCTTAAAATATAATAATATGATACTAGACTGAAAAATAAAGGAAATAGCGAAAAAAAATTCAATATCTGTTGATAAATGAGCAAGATATGAGCGGTCAAAGTTTGTAATCTATCTCTTTCTAGCAAAACGAAATTTAGTATGAACTTTCTATGAAAGTCGTGTTATGTGACGTCACGATACACGTCGGATCTCTCTGTCTAATAGACCACTTTAAACGTTCATATCTTCGTTATTTTTAATGATATCAAAAAACTGATTTTACCATACGGTTTACCAAACAAGATAGATTTATTAAAATAAATAAAAAAAATACGTGCATATTCCCTATTACTTGATAACCAATATTTAGTGTTTAGGTGTTGGCTCCACAGTCCACTTGAACTATCTGTTCGCGTCTTATGTTATTCCGATGTGATACGATTTGAAGAATCATTTATTGACAAAAGTACCTAGTAGTACCTAGTAGTAAATATAAATAAAAATAAGGCGGCGTGATTCAACTTCTTCGAGTAATATCAGGCCGTGAAGGTATAAAAAATGCTTACGTTTACGCATAAGTATGTATATACTTATAGGTATGCACAAATTTATTATAATAATAATAATAATATCTATGGACGCTTCACACCACGTCAATCTGATCACGTGGTAAGTTCTCGAAGAACTTGTGTTACGGGTACCAGACAACGGAAATATATTTAACACTTATTTAAGATTTTTATTATATTATACATATATTTAATACACACCCATGACCCAGGAACACAGAAAAACTCTTTGTTCCTTCGGCGGGATTTGAACCCGCGACCCCCGGCTTGAGCACCAACACGCTCAACCAACTGAGCCACAGAGGTCGTCAAATTATTACAGTACTATTAACACCTACCTTAGGTTTATTTGGAAAGCAATTTGTTCAGTAAAGTACAGTAGGTAGGTACTAGAAAGTAGGTAAAAAAAGTTGTAATTAAATATTAAGAAAAAATATATATAATACGTATAACCGCCTCCTTTTTTGGAAGTCGGTTAATAATTTTCTAAAATGAGACAACCCTAATGTCATTAGAAAGGATAAGAATTACGCGATAGAAAGAGACGCAACTTCTAGGTAAATATAATCGTAGGTAATCAAGCGTTGTGTTAGCTGAATTGAACCTTATCGCATCGCAGAAAGAGTCCCTATTTCTTCTAACCATTTGTCGGAGTGGTTCTTCTGTACCTCTAGGTACTATTATTTATTCTGTGGTAGACGTCAATATTTCGGAACGAATAAACAGTATGGCGTCGATTCATGATGTCATTAGCACTGGCCAGTATGCTGGGTTATATTACGGAATACACCCATGGTAAGTCATAACAAGTTTATTGTGGTGGGAAAGCTTCCATAATGCTCAGACGTTGCCGGGATACTGAGCAAATTTTGCCGCGTAGTGTCGCTGAGGTGTCGCTCTAGTGCGGTATTGCTACAAGTGTCGTGCCGATTCGCGTCGCTCCGCTGCCGTGTAGTTACGCTTAGTGCGGTCCCACCTTTAAGGCCCCCACAGATGAGAGGCCGATCGTTTCAGCTGGAACTGACGTCAGTTCGGCCTGAACGGATTCGAGCACACACACGGAAAAAATCGCATCCAATCCAATTTACGTCAGTTCGGCCTGATCTGATTCGTGCCCACACACGGAACAGTCGCATCAGTCCATTCTGGTTTGCCGCGCGCTACGGTCGTGTTTATCAATTTTGTATTTAAACACCGCGAAAACTCATACAACGCTTGTACAAGATACACGCCCGCACGGCAGCGGGTCGGGCAAGAACTGACGCGATTTGTCCACACACGGTCAGGACAGGCCGCGCGTTCAGGCCGATCGGTCAGGCTAGAATTAATGTTGCCAACTTAGTTATTTTACAAAATTTTACTAAATTGAGTATTTTATTCCCTCCTTGGTAGAAATTTAGTTATTAGTAGTGTTTAAGTAGGAAAGAGCCAGACAGTAATGATATGCAAAATAGCTACTAAATACGTAATATTTCCTAGTATATTTTAATTTAATGGTAAAATTTATAATCAAATTCAATTAATGAAAAACATTTAATATAATAAAACCTAAAATGCAGTGGTTTTTGGGGGGCTTCAGGAATTCCTAAGTTAAGTAGCCTCTTTAGTAGTTTTTTAGTAGTTTTAGTAGAAATCGATACGAGTTTAGTAGTTTCACAAAAAAAAGAGCTGGCAACACTGGAACGAATCGCTTCAGTCCGTACGGCCGCCTGATGCGATCTCGAAATTGCACACACACGATACGATTTTGCATCCGTTCAGGCCGAACTGAAGGTAGACCGGACCATGTATGGGGCCCCTTAGGTTAAACATATTACATCAACGGCATTATTTCAGACTGACATACATTCTAAAAATAGTGCTGCCACTTCTGTTGTTATGAAAACTTATCATATTAACTTTTGTTAAAATCTTCCATATCGGTAGGTTATCATTATCACGTATTAAATACCTAAATAAAATATTATCAAGTGCTACCCTCAGATAATTAATGTTTTATGTGCATATTATCTATACTAATATTATAAAGCTAAAGAGTTTGTTTGTTTGTTTGAACGCGCTAATCTCAGGGACTACAGGTTCTAATTTCCCCCATAGGACAGGCTTCGCCTAGTTTGGGGGACAGAATAGATAATGTTTGTAAAGTATCTTGAAAATAAACGATTTATTTATTTATTATTATTAATTTAAAAATTATTTTTGTGTTGGATAGTCCATTTGTCGAGGAAGGCTTTAGGCTATATAACATCACGCTGCGACCAATAGGAGCGAAGAATCAGTGGAAATGTGAAAAAAAAACGGGGAAAATTATTCATCTTTGAGGGCTTCCGTTGTTTGTTTGAACGCGCTGATCTCAGGAACTGCTAGATCGAATTGAAAAATTATTTTTTCATTGGATAGTCCATTTGTCGAGGAAGGCTTTAAGCTATAGGTATAACATTACGCTGGGACCAATAGGAGCGAAGCATCAGTGAAATGTTGCAAAAACGGGGAAAATGATTAATATTGGACAGATTTTAATAAATTTTTTTGTGTGTATTCAAGTGGATTCGAGAATGGTTTAGATTTGCAATTGGACCCGGTAGGTGGCGCTGCTGTCAGTACGTCAACAAATTTAATTCTAAGGCGGTACGAAGTTCGCCGGGACAGCTAGTACTTTTTTTTTATATCTTTATTTATTTAGAGGCAGCTAGTACTTATAATATGTTATTTCAATTATGTTACATCTGTTACCACTTGCCTGTTACGGATTAGATATCTGATTGATAAACGACATAGCAACTAAATAAATGCAAATGGTACTATAATTATAGGAATAAACGTAATATGACTCGTGACCACAGGTGTTTATTAATAGAGAGGTAAGATTTTTACTGCTATTTTTTACAATAGCATTGAGGATTTAGAAAATTTATAATTTTATTCAAAAGTCAAGCCTTTGACGTCTTTCATGTTAGTTAATAGAATCCAGGCGTTACTTTGCGGAAATCCATAGCATACAATTAATTAATATTATGATTTAAGCAATTTTCCGCCAAAAAATACCCACACCACCACTACCACTTTACGCATACTTATGCGTGCACTCACATAATATTTGCTTGCAGGTTGTGGGCATTATTTGGCGGAAAATTGCTTTAAATCATAATATTGTCTTTCATCTTTTTGTGAAACAATTATTTTTTTTCTAGTAATTTCTGTAAATCAAATATTTATATTTGTGATTTTTATGAACAAAATATTATGTGTAATTAATTAGGTTGTACGTTTTCTTACCTCCAGTAAATACAAGGGGTCTTTAAATTTGTACCCAAGTATGGACTCGACGTCACCACGCCCGTGGTTTAGGATTCTCTCAACGTCCTCCACCGACACTTGTCCTTGTGACGTCAGAGTGGGGACCTTCTTGTGAAGGTATTGCATGAAGTTGTGCTGTAAACAAAGTTTTCAAAACTAAAGATAGGCTATCTATGGCATACCTACCTACATTTGACAGAACCAATCTTCATACAATGAAAAGTTACGTCATCTTGTTTCCACCATACTTCAAATATCAAAATGGCCCCAAAAATCTTAAAAGTGGGGCCATTTAACTGGAGAAACTTTTTGCCTCAACATGCCTCGTCTAAAATATATAAGTCTATGGCTGTAAACAAAAGCAGCGATAACACGGGTGACGGGAGAGCCATGCTTCGTCACAGGCTTTGAACAGAGCTACCACGGCTGCGCAGGAAAGAAAAGCAATAAATGGATCTGGACTCGTACAGTAGAGTTGAAAATCAACACACGAGTGTTGAGTTATCAGATTTGACATTGACATTTGACTTGACACTCATGTGTTCGATTTTCAACTCTATTGTATTAGTTCAGAGTTCTATTTCCAATGATCTGAATTTTCTCCAGCATCCCGGACAATATAGTCCCAGCCGTTGTTTCCATGGGCGGCGTAGTCGCTCACCATCAGGCGACACGTCTGCTCGTCAGCCCTACCAAAAGGTATACAGTAGAGGTTGTTTACCTGTTTCGGTAGCACGTTCAGCCACTCCAGCACGGCCACAGCGGACTCGATGCCGCCGCTCACCAAATACGTGCCCACGAGCGACTCCACGCAATCCGCTATAGACTGTAAAAGAAAAATTATAGGGGTGATTAGTTACTTAAATGTAAAATATTTAGTTTATTTTATATATTCAAAAATGTTGAGGTGTTATTACTTGATAAATGTAAAAATATATAAATATGTATGTGTAGATTTATAATGAGATACATCTAAAAATAAAAAATAAAAAACCTACATCATTAGTTAAGTTAAATTATCATAATAATAAATATGTATAAAGAAAACATTAATTATGGTAAGCATGATCTTAAATGCTAAATTATTATTTTTAAACAAAAAATTAAACCGACTTCCAAAGTAAAAATACACAAAAAAGTATGAAATAAAACTTATTTTCTAAATAATAAAAAAACCAGCCCAAACAATACCCTACAATATTTTATAGAACTTACGTTCAAATTTGCTGGTACCGACTTCAATATTAAGAAGATTAAGTAGAGAAATAGTTTAAATTTTAGCCAAATTTTAATAATAATTCCTACTTAGAAAATAAGTTTTATTGCATACTTTTTGTGTTATTTTACATTGGAAGTCGGCTTAATAATAATTTCACACTTTTTAGTGATATATTTTGTTAAGTTATTATTAATCCATCTTAAGAATGTCTAAAATAAACGATCGAATGTATAATTGAATACGCGCCGAGCTTCCATTAGGTATTGTTAATAAAATGATGATGATGATTACTGTAAGTTACAAAGTGGCATATTATGCTTGCAGTTCTTTACACAACGCCGAAATCCCCAAACATGTATAGGTATATAAGGTATCAGGAGTTCTGTTCTGTACCTTTGAATCCAGGGTATACAATGGAGCAAAATCTTATTTTTTGGTAGCTTAAGCTTGGACTACTTTAGAAAAAGTCGAAATCACCATATTTTTGACGACCTCTGTGGCTCAATTGGTTGAGCGTGTTGGTGCTCAAGCCGGGGGTCGCGGGTTCAAATCCCGCCGAAGGAACAAAAAGTTTTTCTGTGTTCCTGGGTCATGGATGTGTATTAAATATATTTATAATATAATAAAAATCTTAAATATGTGTATAGTATAAAAGTATTAAATATATTTCCGTTGTCTGGTACCCGTAACACAAGTTCTTCGAGAACTTACCACGGGATCAGATTGACGTGGTGTGAAGCGTCCATAGATATTATTATTATTATTATATTATTATTACCATATGTGTACATATAAATTTCAAGGAGTTCCCTCGATTCCTCATGGATCCCATCATCAGGTCACCACTTTTTTGACAACGGGACAAACTTTGGATTAAGTAGGTATACCCTTTACATCAAAAAAAGAATTTATAAATCGGTTTATAAACGACAAATTTATCCGCGAACAAACATAATAAAGCATATATACGGTCAAATTGAGAAACCTCCTCCTTTTTGGAAGTCGTTTAAAAAGAAAACTCACCTTATCACTTATCAGGCCCTGATAGGGATTCCTCTCGCGAGAACAGCTGCATGTTTATTATCACACGCAGGTCACCGAGTCTGACAATGGGTCGATCTAATAGTTGAATAACCGACGGAGAACTGAACCTCAATTCTCGTATTTAAAGTATACGATTTAAAGTCAATTTTACTTTGCTTGGATTGAAAGTGTAGCGACATATTACAATGAACGGATTTTATGACGTTTCGACCAAACAGAGCGCGTTTCACGTTGGTTTAACGTTCATAAAAACACCGTTTGGGAGTATAAGCGTGTCGGGACTTGATTGTAATTGTATTAATGCAGGTTTTCTTTAGCAGAATTGCCCCCCTGATTCTGTCCCCCTATTTCTCAAAAGCAGATCAATCAACCGAGCAGTCGAGCTATCGGTCGACAAATAGTCGAAAAGCCGGTGGACAATAGGGGATCGGACTACATTTGAAATATTTAGTTTCATTAATATATTCAGAAATATTGAGGCATTACTACTTGGTAAATGTAAAAAAATATATTATTTTATGTGTAGTTTACTAATTAAAATACATTTAAAAAGTACAAAAAAAAAATGTTTTTTTTTGCGACATTAGTAAATAAAACCTACATAATTAGTTTACTTACATCATATACAAAAATGTAATTATGGTAAGTATGAACATAAACGCACAAATATCGGAGATATTTACAAAATATATATTCCTGCGGCCGTATCAGTGGCGTAGCGTGGGTGTCTGCCGCCCGGGGCGGACGTCAATTTTGCCGCCCTCTTACTTGGGTTTTGCCGCCCTCTTACTTAGGTTTTGCCGCCCCCTTACTTAGGTTTTGCCGCCCACTTAAAAGTGCCGCCCAGGGCGTCCCCCCCCGCCCCTACTACGCTACGCCACTGGGCCGTATACTTCATAGTTCATACACCATCACTTACAAATGACGTCACTTGTAGGTTAAGTTTAGTATGGAGCATTTTTACGAGACTCGCGAAACTTTGTATACAAATCGCTGTACCTTTGAAAATATTGACTTTTGATATACGGTTTCTTCTGAGAAGTTACTCTTATTTGAGAGTACTATTCATTTATGCAATAAAAAAAAATCAAACCCGTTGCCCATTACGGGTCCAATCCTCACCTTATCAGAAACAGCCTGTGCCTTCACGTAGCACTGCATCGCGTTCTGCGCGTACGCCACCTTTTCCTTGTCGTTGGGTAAGTCGCCGCCAGAGACGCGCTCGAGTAGCTCGCTCGACGTGCCGGGCGAGATACACCCCGATAGGGCTTCCTCTTGCGAGAAGTTCATACTTATGAGGAGGGTTGGTCTGAGCTGTAACAGGAGAAGATTTGGTTAGATAGATATACATACATACATATAATCACGCCTTTTCCCCGTAGGGGTAGGCAGAGACCACTTCTTTCAAATTGCTACGATCCTTACATACTTGTTTCGCTTCGTTCACTTTCATTCCTCCTCTTACATTCTGTTACATAACATGATAATTATTTAAGAGCATGTTATGTCAATGCCAAACTTCGTACTGTCACTTTGATGCCTATGATTGTTTATTCAGTTAGCCGAAAGGCTATGTATAGTATAGACATGTATTAGTATGCTCCTCTGTTATATGAGTTATATATTAAATGTATCTGTTGTACGTGTAGTAATAAATCAACATATTGTGATGCTATGATTTGTATCATTTGTATCTCCATGTAACTTATAAGAAGAATCCCCAAGATATTCAACGTAGAGATCCTGGCCGGAACATCAAACATGGTGTCAGAATCAGAACCTGAAGCTAAAATATAATAAAAAAGAAAAACAAAATATTAACCGAAGAGTGGGTACTTCAACAACAACTTCTGCGGGTGTGGCGTTTTCGAAAAGAAACGGTGGTAAAAAAAAGAAAAGTGAAGACTTTACAATGGCTGGAAACGGTGTACAAAAACTTGAAATATCTACCGAAATTATCAACAATAATGCTGAGAATTTCAAGAAATGGGCGCAATCATTCGAAATATATCTACTGGCATCGGGTACAGAGAAAACTGAAGACAGAAGAAAAATAGCGTTAATGCTACATTCAATGGGAGAAAAAGGTCTAAATATCTACAATTCCTTCAATTTGGACCTAGATAAAGCTACATTTCAAGAGGTCAAGACAAAATTCGTCGAGTATTTTGAACCCAAGAAGAATCTGACGGTAGCAAGACACAAATTTTTTACGCTGAAACAACGCATGAACGAGTCTCTGGACAACTTTCTTATGGAATTGGAAAATGCAAGTCATGCCTGTGAGTTTGGTTCGCTCCGCGATTCCCTAGTAAGGGACATCCTTATTGCGAATATGGCCACAAACTTCTCGCAATTTCGTCAGAAACTCCTACTAGAGCAAGATTTGACCCTAGAAAAAGCCAAACTTTTGTGTAGAACCCTCACCATGGCACAAAAAAGCGAGGAATCAATGAATTCAACAGACAAGAAAGAAGAAGAAGCCACAGTATACAAGATACACAGAAGTCGTCGGGCCACTTCATATCAGAAAAGAAGAAAATCAAGGTCTCCGTCGCGCCAAGGTCAACCGAGATCAGCCACACCTGGATCCAGAGCAAAATGTGTGAAGTGCAACACAGCCCATGGTCCGCGCAATTGTCCAGCTTGGAAGCACAGATGCAGGTCATGTTTTAAATATGGACATTTTACCAATTTGTGTTTTAAAAAGAAGAATAGTGTCAGGAATATAGCTTCTGAAATAGGGAAAATGGGTCTCGATGATGAATCGAGTGTTGCTCAAAACAATACTCATACTGAGAGATTCACTATTGGGGCGTTATTCAATATTAAAAACATAAATTCTCAAAATACCAGTACAAATTTGATTAAAGAAAATTCCTGGCATTATTTTTTAAAAATAAACAATAAGAATGTAGATTGTTTAATTGACACTGGGGCAGACATAAATATGATGTCTTATAAAGTTTTTAAAGAATTAAATCTTAAATTTGATAAGCAAAGCAAAGAGCAATGTAAAAAATATAATGTCTATGCTTATGGTGGAAGTAGAGTTCCCATATTGTCAGTGTCAAACATATGGTGTGTTTTTGAAAACAAAACAGAACCTGAATGTATTAATTTTGTGATAACTAGTTTAGATTGTCCTACTGTGATAGGCTTGCCCACTTGTATAAAGCTAAATTTAATATTAAAAAATTTCAACTTAAAAATAGATCAAAAAACTTGTGACAAAATTGTAATCAAGTATAATGATGTGTTTCAGGGTCTAGGCTGTCTCCCATACGAACACAGAATAGTGCTAAGAAAGGATGCTGTTCCCTGTATAGACCCACCTAGGAAGGTGCCGTTTAGCCTGATGGAACCGTTGAGGAGGGAACTAGATCTCATGGAAAAGATGCAAATTATACAGAAAGTCAGCAAACCGACACTGTGGGTGAGTAGCTTAGTGTGTACCATTAAAAAGAATGGAGGCTTGAGAATTTGTTTAGATCCTAGAAATTTAAATAAAAATTTATTAAGATGTCACTATCCGATTAAAAACATAGATGAAGTTAGGTCTAAATTGTCCAAAGCCCGATATTTTTCACATTTAGATGCATTTTCTGGATTTTATAATATAAAATTAACTGAAGAGAGTAGTGACCTCTGTACGTTTCAAACTCCCTTTGGCAGATATAAATTTTTAAGGTTACCATTTGGAATAAACACCGCTACAGAAATCTTTTATAAAACCATGATAGATTTATTTGGAGATATTGAAGGTATTATTATCTGGTGTGATGACATTTTAGTATATGGGGAAACAATTGAAATACACAATAAAAGATTAGAAATGTTTCTTGACAGAGCCAGACAGATGAACTTGAAGTTAAATAAGTCAAAATGCAAATTTCTTTTAGAAGAAATAGCATATTTGGGTTATATTTTTAGTAAACAAGGTATAAAAGTTGATCCAGAGAAAGTTAAAGCTATAAAAGACATGCCCATTCCTAAAAATATAAAAGATTTACAAAGATTTTTGGGCATGGTAAATTTTTTAGGATCCTTTATAGAAAATTTAGCGGATAAAACTAGTATCTTGAGAAATTTGCTTAAAAAAGATGTAGTATGGCTATGGGATGATAATTGTCAGGAATGCTTTAATTCATTAAAAGAGGTCATATCCAAAGCGCCCGTGTTAGCTAATTATGATTGTAACTCACCTTTGACTTTGTCGGTAGATTCATCAAAGAATGCTGTCGGTGCCGTCATTATGCAAAACAAACGTCCCATTGCGTACAGTTCAAGAACGCTTACAAGCTCACAACAAAATTATTCTCAAATTGAAAAGGAGTTGTTTGCTATACAGTTTGGATGTAATAAATTTCACCAATATATTTATGGCAGTAGAATAACTGTACAAACTGACCATAAACCGCTTATTTATTTATTTAAAAAACCTCTTCATGAAGTACCTGCTAGGCTACAAAGAATGATGCTTTCATTGCAAGGCTATAACTTAGATGTGATACATGTACCTGGTAAATATATGTACATAGCTGATACATTATCACGAGCATCACTTAGTGATAACTATATACCTGAATATGAACAAGATTTAGAGTTTCATGTAAATTCAATTTTTTCTAACATATCTGTGAGCAAGCCATATTTGAATTTAATATTAACAGAAAGTAATAAAGATGAATCATTAAATTTGCTTAAATCTTACATTCAAAATGGTTGGCCTCCCAGCAAAAACAAAGTATGCTGTTCGGTGAAACCATATTGGAATTTTCAAAATGAAATACATATAATGAATAACTTACTATTTAAGGGAAATAGACTTATTATTCCTAAATCTTTGCAAAAACAGATATTAGATAAGATTCACTGTGGTCATTTGGGTATAAATAAAACGCTAAATGTTGCTAGAGAAACAGTTTATTGGCCTAATATAAATGTAGATATTAAAAATTTAATTGATCAATGTTTAGTATGTGCTAAGTTTAAGCCAAACACAACTAATGAACCGTTGCAGTGCTACGAGATGAGTTACCTGCCGTGGCAACAAGTCGGTGTAGATTTATTATATTTTGACGGTAAAAATTTCCTTGTTTGTATGGATTATTATTCCAAGTATATTGAGCTTGCTTCGTTGCACAAAAATTACACTGTAGACAATGTTGTCAAACACCTAAAGTCTTTCTTTGCTAGACATGGAATCCCAAAATCATTGATATCCGACAACGGTCCACCGTTCAACTCATGTAAATTCAGATCTTTCCTTGTTGATTGGGATGTTGAGCACATAACTACTAGTCCTTATTGGTCCAGATCCAATGGGCAAGCTGAGAGCGCTGTAAAGATAGTAAAAAATATTTTAAGAAAATGCAAACAAGATAATTCTGATATATATTTGGCTTTATTACATTATCGCAACACGGCTAAAGGAAATTTTCATAGTCCTGCGAAGTTACTAATGTCAAGGAATTTGAGAATAAACTTACCTATTCTAGAAAATAGATTAAAACCTGAAATTGTAAAATTTTCAACATACGAGAGATGTTATAAACAAAGCAGAGACAGAATGTCTTTTTATTTTGACAGGAAGGCTAGGCAAACGTCATATTTCTTTCAGCCAGGAGATGACATTTTTTTTAAAAGAAATCCCAAATCCTGCTGGACGCCGGGAATTATTAAAGAGAAATTGAAATGCGGTAGATCTTATTATGTAGTAGATTTAAATGGTACTGTTTATAGGAGGAATAGAGGACACATTAGACCTAGAAAAAGTGACATAACAAACGAAAATTCTTCTCCTTCTTTTTCTGGTAGTGAACTGAGCGCTGGCAAAAATAACAGTGTGGTTCCCCTAATGGATATTGTTGACCCCATGAGTTCGGCATACCTCGGAAACGGTCCTGTTCAAAATTGTGTTAATGATGATAACTGTGTTCCTATGGAGAGTCCAGCCAATAATAATTATGTAACCAGATCTGGTAGAAATATAAAACGTCCTAAAATGTATATGCATGAAAAATTTGATTAGTTATGTATAGTAGTAAGTTTCTAGTTGTATAGTTCAAAATATTAAGTTGTATTCTTCTTGAAAAGGGAGGTGTTACATAACATGATAATTATTTAAGAGCATGTTATGTCAATGCCAAACTTCGTACTGTCACTTTGATGCCTATGATTGTTTATTCAGTTAGCCGAAAGGCTATGTATAGTATAGACATGTATTAGTATGCTCCTCTGTTATATGAGTTATATATTAAATGTATCTGTTGTACGTGTAGTAATAAATCAACATATTGTGATGCTATGATTTGTATCATTTGTATCTCCATGTAACTTATAAGAAGAATCCCCAAGATATTCAACGTAGAGATCCTGGCCGGAACATCAAACACATTCAACGTAGCGAAGCGGCTCTCCATGGTCCGACTCCGCGAGAAACGAAACGGGGTATGCGACCCCGGCTTCCCTAGCTATTACTGTCCTATCCCTTACCCTCCTGGTCGGTAATATCCTGCATTTCCTATTTCCCACTCTTAACTTACCAATCTTCCTTTCCACACCACCTATCCTTCCCTTTCCCTATTCCTACCCTCTCCACCAATTCGTGGTTAGATATAATATTTAAGATTAGTTTATGAATTGTATGTAATGTTTGCTTGCAAGCCAGTGTATCACTTGTCGACCTTAATTTAATAACTCCCACGCCGATTTCGGTGACGGTAACCGGTTTCATTGAAACCAGGTCCCATACGCAGGAATATTTTTATAGTTCCCAAGTGCGTGCGCAGTACACACGAGGTCTCTCTTCCTTTACTCTCATAACCCAGAAGGACGGATAACCGACATGACTGACGAGAGATCAGGCGCAGGTCCGACTTTTTACACGCCCATCCGACGCATGGATTATCTTTCTTTCAGATAATCAGGTTATCAGCCTGCATGCCCAAACCAAATCTTGGAAACAACATTTTTATTGTTGTTCCAATGCGGGAATCGAACCCACGACCTCCAAGTCGAAGGCCAAGCTCTAACCACTAGTGACTAGACCATAGATGCTGTTGTCGACCTTATGTAAGCGTGTAAGCTTCAAAGTACACCGACATCTCGGCGACCACGAGACCACGCGGTTAACCACGAGAAAATTAAATAAAATAAAATTAAAAAATATATAAAAGATACATTTTCACCAACATTTTATTTTGCCTTGTTTACACAGTTATGGTTTAATGCGCTTATTGCTAAAGTAGGTACTTATAAATAGGTATGTAATCAAAAGTTAGCAACTAGGATCATTATTACAAATCTATTGACACCACACACAATTCACGTTCCAAGTACATTAAAATCCGATCAGTAGTTTAGGCGCTACGAGCCTATGATGGAAAATAGACTGCCAAAATATTAACCTTCCTTTCGGCTTCGCCATAGTCGGGTAATAATTTACACGTAGGTGTGTATATTTGGTTAGAGCTTTTAAATTTTTATAATAAGTATAATGCTAGACGAGATCGTTTTAACAAAAAAAAAAACAATTATGTTTGTTTTTATGATTTCTCGCTTCACTAATTATCCGACTAATTTTATTATCATTTTTAAAAACACCATCTGACTTCTTTTTACCTAGTACATACAGAGCAAAAAAAAACCATTGAAGACAAAATCAGTAAACAAATTAAAATAATCATGAATTGATACATTTTTAAATTTTTTGATGCGTCAATGTGAATCGTAAATTGGAATCTACCTCCAAACTTTGTTTATGAATTATGACGCACGCGCGTAGCAGTAGCGCGAGCGCAGTGTAGGGTTCCGTAGTGTTCAATAATTTAAATATACCAGGAATAGTGTCGAACGAATATACTTACAAATTAAATTTTAAAATTGTTGAATAAATAAATCTAAGAGAGAAGTTATTAAGGTTGACGTGATAAAAAGTTATAGGCAAATAAAAAATGTGGCTCATCACTTTCTCGTAAAACGATTTGTGACGTCACAATCTGCTACCGCCAAACATTGTTATTAACATAATATGTATGGAGGTCAGCACAACGTGACGTCACAGGCCGATATATCGCTCTATCTTTTTGTAAATTTAAATTATTTGTATCTTCGTTATTTTTTAGGATCTTCGTTATTTTGCTTTTAGATTGTTTATTATCATATTGTCTTACATTGAATAGACGAAAAATATTTTTAGTCAACATGGCTATTGAATTGAATAATTCTTTAGTGTTTAATATAAAACCCTTTTAAACAATACAGCGTACTGTGTAGGTAATAGGAGACAACCACAACTATAGGATACATCATACAACGTGCAAAAGAATGAGACGTGATCGAAACGACATGACGACATTTTTAAAGGTTCTACGTCCATCGTATACGATAACAACTTCAATTGTATATGAAATGCACACTTTTTTTTTTATAAATGCGATATTATAATGCAACAACCAACATATATAATAAGTGTTTGTTAACGAATCTTATCGGCCAAGGCTTGTCATTCGCACGAGTCACGTAGTTTTATGTTGCTGATTGGTGATTGCCCACTTTTACGGGCGCGGCGTTACGTGTAAAATTTTATAGTGACCGAACATCTTAAGTCGCTGGCTACCTACTTATTATGTAAATATTACGTAGGTACCTAATGCATAAGAAAGTCGCTTCTGCTTATTGGCAAAAAGCCTACTCTTTGGACAAACGGGCAGAAAATAGAGGACTCACTAAACATAAACTAATCTTATCTATGTAATTAATTTCTTATGTGTGGTGTTTGTTACAGATCTCCTCGGAAACGGATGGACCGATTTTTGTCAAATTTTGCAGGTGTATTTCGTATTTTTGGAGTGTGTGTGATAACCCACCCCAAAAATGTAATTTTTAATTTATTTCCCTATTTATTTTTTATTATTTTATGATTTGGCATAAAAAATACATAAGTATTTAACCCTAAATTTTACGCCCTTCTTACAACACGACCCCCTTTGTTTTACTGCAATAATCTTTAACACTCGGTGGTCGATAACTCTTTCAAACATCACCTGTACGTTGTAGGCGTAGGTAGTAAATGTAGGTGTTGGTGTAAGTAGTAGGTGTCAGAGCAG